>JANKKI010000003.1:6131250-8560000 GCA_025175665.1 Cinchona pubescens | reverse complement strand
GAACGAGCGGCAATAAAATTCAGTCAATCAAGAGCCAAGCAAATGAAATGCTATCAGATCACCCAAATAACAAATTCTCGGGTTCCTTGAAAACCATAGGATGCCATATGGTGTCGGGAATACAGCAAAAGGAAAAGAACAGAAGCCTAAAGACTCCTTATATTAATGCTCATAAAGGTTGGTATAAAGTTAATTTTGCAATGAGAAAATGGCACATTAAGAAAAGGACTGGTAGAAGAACTGTGCCCTTTGCAACAACCAAACTCAATTCACTATCTGTACAACTAGACTACCCCTCTTTCTAAAGTGGACGTCAAATCCAGGAAACATAGAAAAGGCTATATGCAGGCAGATGGCATTGGGAACATTTTTAACTCTATCACCAATAAAAACCAGCAGAGTAGTCGCATGATGTAAATACGGTACTATCAAAAATTCACAATTAGTTCACAAATATCAGTACATCCAGTTCCTGTATTCATTTCTTCATTTGCTCTCACTGAAATCTGCATCAATCACGTCTCCATCATCTCCATCAGATGATTTAGCTGTTGAACCAGATGCCCCAGCATCAGCTCCAGGTGTAGGTCCAGCTCCTGAAGCACCAGGCTGGCTGTACAAAGATTGTCCGAGCTGCATCACTTCTTGGTTTAATGCAGCAATGGCATCCTTAATGGCTTGGGTCAAGCCACCAGATACCGCATCCTTTAGCTCTCTCATTTTGGCCTCCACCTTCTCTTTTACGGCAGCAGGGACCTTGTCTCCTAATTCCTTCAGCTGCTTCTCAGTCTGGTACACAACAGATTCTGCTTGGTTCTTTGTGTCGATGGCATCCCTCTTCTCCTTGTCCTCCTTGGAAAACTTTTCAGCTTCCTGAACCATCTTATCCACCTGAAGTTTACGACCAAGAAATTTATCAATAATTTTTGAATGAATACACAAAACTATACTCTTCAAGTTTATTAGGCTTAATGGCCACTGGCACTGCAATACTTTATGGTGTCAAAAATTGCACAAACTGATTTCATAACTGGCATATTAGGCATCTCGGGAACAAAACAATTTACAAGAAATGTTAATCAATACAAATTAGGGAGGTAAACTATAAATTTACAATATAACAGCTACAACATCTGAAGTAAAAAATACAGTAAGTACCTCATCTTTGGGCAAGGTGCTGGCACCAGTAATTGTTATGTCTTGCTTCTTTCCAGTTCCCTTGTCAACAGCGGTGACAGATAGTATACCATTGGCATCAATATCAAACTTGACCTCAATTTGGGGAACACCACGAGGAGCTGGTGGAATACCATCTAAACGAAAGCTTCCAAGAGACTTATTGTCTTTCACAAACTCTCTTTCTCCTTGCAGCACATTAATTTCAACACTTGTTTGTCCATCTGCAGCGGTGGAGAAGACCTCTGACTTGGAAGTAGGTAAGGTTGTATTCCTGGGGATGATTTTAGTCAACATGACACCACCTAAGGTTTCAAGTCCAAGCGACAATGGAGTCACATCCAGGAGCACAATGTCACTAACATCTCCAGCTAAGACTCCAGCCTAGAAACAATAAATAAATGGCTCAGAACACTTCGTATATGGCAAAGAACAAAGCTAAGTACGGTGCAGAAAAAGGAAAAAAAATGCATGGAAAAGAAAATGCTAAGAAAAAACAAACAAGTTGGAACAGTCAGTTAAGGGGACAACAAACCTGAACTGCGGCTCCAAGAGCAACAACTTCATCAGGGTTCACAGTAACATTAGGCTCCTTGCCAGTCAACTTTCTGACAAGATTCTGGACAGCAGGTATTCTTGTTGATCCACCAACAAGAATGACTTCATCAATGTCCCTGAAGGAAAGCTTTGCATCTTGGAAGGAATTCTCCACAGGTGTCCTTAGCCTAAAAAGATGTACAAAATCATCAGGGGCATGCCAAAAATATCAACAGAAATATGATAAAAGATACAAATAAAGCTTTAACAGAGAAAAACTACACCCCTGATCTCACTGTCCATATTCCATACTAGTTCAGTAAGAAAAATGATACCAATTACGACTTTGACAAAACAAATACCTGTCTAGTAAATCTGAACATAGTTCTTCAAATTTGGCCCTTGTCAATGTCGTTTCAATATGTTTTGGACCATCTGCTGTAGCGGTAATGAAAGGTAAACTGCAAACCAAACTCACCTCAGTGAAAGTGGAAACTGGACATCAAAGGAAGTAAAGAATGACCACAATGAACAAAATACCTAATATTAGTTTGAGTCAAAGAAGACAGGTCTATTTTTGCCTTCTCAGCAGTCTCGGTAAGCCGTTGAAGAGCTTGTTTATCTTTCAGAATATCTATTCCTTCATTTCTCCTAAAATCCTCAGCAAGCCAATCAACAACTCTCTATAAAATCATGAAATGTACACTTATCAGTAATCAGCAGCTCCAGCAATATTCACAAGAAGACTTGCTAGATCGTCTTGAGATACCTTGTCAAAGTCATCACCACCTAAATGTGTATCACCAGATGTTGAGAGGACTTCAAACACTCCATCTCCCACCTCAAGAACTGCAAATAAAAGAAATTGTCGAAGAGTTGGCACAAAAATATGATACTAACCAACCAAAAAAAACCCTAAACCCTAAACCCTAAATACTAACCAACCAAAAAAAAGATAACAAATTAAATCCCACTGCTGCAAGATCATTGACGATTAATACAGAAAGGGAATGCTCCTTAATCTAAAATCCACAAAAAGTTTTTTGCAACTCGAATGTAGGCCAAAATTATATGGAGACAGAGACTATAGAACTATTTAACTGTGAAGGCAGAGAAAGAAATGTGATAATCAACCAATCAGGAACAGATTACTAAAAGCATAAGAAACATTTTCTCTAAAAACACACGTTTAAGAAAATGTTGCTTCTGAACAACATGAAAAGGAAAGGTTGAACATATTGCAGCAAATTACAACCCTTATATTTAACTATATGTTTAAATTTCCATCCAACTATTTCTTTCCCCTTTTTTAATCTCTGTGATAGTATTCTGCACTTGCACCTGCTTTTTCTATGTAATGACTGATTTATCTAGCTTCATGCAGCATGAAACAATTTGTAAATGGTGCTCAAGCTGCTTCTATCCTGAGATTATACTAGAAAATGCATGCAAAAGAAAAGAAGCTACTAGCAAAGTTTAGATTTTGAGAATCAAGAGACATGTAACTACCATGGCAAAGAAACAAACAATATTACTTTCTTTACCAATCAAAGAAATGTATAATTGAAAATAGTAGAGAAGGACTGTCAGATAGCAAAATATCAAAAGTGCAACAGAAAGAAAATATCATGTAGTCCTACCAATCTCTCACTACAAGTACTCAACAGTGTCGTATGAATATTACCCAGAATAGAATAATAGTTTTGCCAATATGACCTCAAGAAAATATTAAGGGTATGTACAGACCATATAGAAACGAATACCAAGATAACTAGACATTCCAAGAAAAGTAGAATACCTGACACATCAAATGTACCACCTCCAAGGTCAAAGACCAAGATAGTTTCATTATTCTTCTTCTCAAAGCCATAAGCCAATGAAGCAGCAGTAGGTTCATTGATAATCCTGAGGACATCTAAACCAGCAATCCGACCAGCATCTTTGGTTGCAGTTCTTTGTGAATCATTAAAGTATGCCGGGACTGTAATTACTGCCTTAGTTACCTTATCATTTAAGAATTTTGATGCATCATCAACTAGTTTTCTCAGTACCTGAAAGGAAACATTACAGTGTCCCAATTAGCTAGAGATCATGAAGCATAATTGAGGGACAATCCTAGAGAAAGTCAATAACAAATTCAGTAGTGCAAGAGCTATAGATACACCAAACAAAAGTATCCAAATCACTGCTTTGTCATATAATAATTAAAAATCCACTGTATATATGCGACTGCTTGGTGAAAAGATCAAGAACTCGCTATACTCAATTCAAATTATAAATGTTTAGACACCTCTGCTTTTGGTCGCATAGTTCAAAAATTGAAGGGCACGAACAAAATTTAGATAAGAGGAAAGGGGAAAAACATTATTGAGAAAGAGAAGGGAACATCCTGTCATTGTTTCTTCTCATGTTCAAGACATCCTATCTGCATTTATATCTAAACATGTACCGGACGTTGATTTCGACTTCCCTTTTTTTTTGAACTCTTCATCTCTACTTTACTCTAGAGCAGAACTGAAAAATGAAAGTGGATAAAACTTTTACATCATCCAAATATCAGTACAATAACGACATAAAAAAAATAATCCAAAAGGATGCGGAAATTGACTACTCTTAAATCACCTCAACATCTTAATCCCTCAGCACAATATGCATACTCAGGTCACATAATGGTACAATGAAAATAAATTATCCTAAAACTCATATCCAAAAAAGTAAACCAAATTGAACCTTAACTATTTCATCATCCTAATACATCTCAAAACAACATCAAAGCTAACAAAACTTCTGATGTAACCACTGGCAAGTAAATGAACTCACCTGAGCAGAAATCTCTTCAGGGGCAAACCTTTTCCCAATAGCAGGGCACTCAAGTTTAACATTCCCATTCTCATCTCTCACCACTTTATATGATACCTGCTTAGATTCCTCATCAACCTCAGACATCTTCCTCCCCACAAATCTCTTCACCGAAAAAAACGTGTTTTCAGGATTCACCACAGCCTGCCTTTTAGCAATCTGCCCAACCAATCTGTCCCCGTTTTTCGTATAGGCCACCACAGACGGCGTCGTTCTTTGCCCTTCCGCATTAGTAACTATGGTTGGCTTTCCTCCTTCCATAGCAGCTACAGCAGAATTTGTAGTCCCCAAATCAATCCCAACAACCTTCTCATTAACTACCCTCAAAGGCCTATAATATTGAGTCTTTCCGCCATTATTATTACTCCTGGGCTTAAAATTGCAGAAAGAAATTCTACTACCATTTGGGCTTAATTTATTGCCTAAAAATGGTAGTTTTGTAATGAAAGAAAGGGTTCTGAAGATGGGTTGCGGCTGTTGCTGATGAAGACGCCATGTTTATTAACTTTCAGGCTGATTTTTTAGCAAAAAGATGAACTTGGTTGGACCGAATTGTTCGAAAAGGTTGGTTCTCGATGAAGTATACTGGGAGACGAGAAAAGGGTTTATTTAGTAGGTAAGGGAGAGGTGAGATGAGAGTAGGATGGGGGATAGAAGTGAGTATCAGGGAAATTCTAGAAGGGTCGAGGGACGTTGAATTGTGAAGGGTGCAGTGAGCAAATGTTGGCCATAGGATTTAGATATTTGGACTGTGTTCATATCTATTGAAATGGGGGCCAAAGGTGAGAAAGATGAACGTCGAGGAGGTTCTGGTTTTAGTTAGCAAAATCTGGTACACACTCGCTTCAAGTAGGTCCGCGACTAGTTGGGATTGAACTGCTTGATAATAATAATAAATAAATAAATAAACTACTACAATCTATTAGTTTCTTGTAATACTTCATGTATCATATTAAATGTTTATTCATGAATTTAGGGACGGATCATAAGGGATAACCCAAGATATTTAAAATTATATTTTTTTCTCTTAATTTTTTTAAAATTATTATTATATTATTCTAAGAATTAGACTTTACCGTCAAATATTTTAGAAAATATAGAAAGTATCCCTATCATGTATTTATATAGTTTTATTTTTCAAAAGTTTCAAAATTTTATTATTTTTAATTAGACTGTACCTCGTAAAATTTTACAAAAATCATAAAGCTGTCTCTCCAAAACTATGTGTATATAATTTTTGTCCCTCTAAAGTTCACCTCCTGGTTCTGCCCTTGCATGAATCCCCTATCTTGTAACTCTGTAAATAGGGGATCTTGGTACCTCATTTGTAAGGTTAATGAAAGTTAATAATATAAAGAATTAGAAAATTCACTACATTTCTTTGTCTATTTTTCTCTTATCGACGCTAATTATATTTCCTACCTCAGTTAGTTTTATAATCAAGTTCAATATACCATATTTTTAATTTAGTTTTACAACACATTATCAATACAAGATTCTGACTACGTGAAGTAGAATTTTAAATCAACACAACGAAGGTATATAAAACTTTCAACATGACGAAAATAAGTAAAATTTTAAATTATCACGGTCAATGTATGATTTAAAGATTTTGGATATTTTCTATTACTATATTTTGTTTTTATACTTTCAATTGTATCAACATAATATTATTAGAATTTATTTTGATTAGTTTGAATTATGTTAAAGTATACAAATCTTGAATTTACAGTCCTTGACATAATGGGTAAGAACTATTTATCTTGAATTTTGAACATTGAAATTCATTCGGATTCCATGTATCCTGAAGATACAATTAGAAAAGAATAAATACCATATCCAAGCGAGATCAAACAAAATGTATGATTTTTGTCATTATATCTGTGAAGAATTCAAAATTTTTCTATTTAAAATATCCGGCAGATCTATTCAAAAATTATACAAATCATTGATGAGTATAGTATACAGTATTAGAGAAAATATTCTCTAATTTTTTTTTTTGTTTCAAATATGCTTTTGAAGAAGTAATACTAGCAAAGAGTTTTAAAACATGTTCTAACTTTCATGTCTTCTTTGGATTGAATGAAAAAAAATGAGCTATTACTCAAATAAATCCCGTCCAACTGATTATACTCCATTCTCCAAAGTGAATGCGACAAAATTTAAATAAAACTTATGAAAGTGGGGATGGTGGTCATGATAAATAACTATTCTGATTGTAATACTACATCTCACCTCCAGAAGTACCGGAATAGTGAAAAGATAAAAGAAAAAGATAACAATAGGCAAAATAGAAAAATATGAAAAATAGATGTTATCTTTGTGGTATGAATGATCATTGATCGCATATATGACAAAATATTTTCTTAAATTATATTCAGCATCAGTGAGAGATAAAGAAAAAGCCTTGAAAATAAGTTTTTCTCTACAATGATATTGACTATGGTCATTATACTATTGGTTTCTTCCCTAAATAATGGAATTATTGATCGTTTGATTGATGGTGAAAAGATCTTAAAAATAAAATGTCGTGATATTTTATTTAACATGTCTTCAATAGTTTTAAAATTCTATATGTGTTGTTTTACATTAATTTATTATTTTGTATTACTTTGTTATTATATTTATTTTGTTTAATAAGAAATGTATGGAAATATATTTAAATATATCCGAGGTATGAAGATATATGCCTCTAACAGTGCAACAATACATATGATACTCAAAAATAAAATAAAAAAAAGTTCTCATCATGTAATACTAAATTAATTAAAGGTTCTGGAAGAGTCACCATATGATTACCTAAAAGAACAAAATTCATTATAGTGATGCAATATTTTTCACAAGGTCTCAATGAAATTTATTAATCTTCAAAGATATCTACCTAAAAGGATATAATTTTGAGACTATAAATGAGAAAGTTATTAAGTATCTATGTAACATTAGGAAAGAAATATGCTATGGAAAACTTGCATGTCTTTCCTGTTTGGTTTGCATATTTTAGTACAATTGAAGCACATGGTATAGTAAAACTCAAGTTTACTGATTTAAATACTTTTATTATTTCGCAATAACCATTTTAACTATCCCGGATCAATTATGATACGTAAAAGTTATTGAGAATTTATATGAACATCCATTGTGATGTTTCCTAAACCTTATTTTGATGATAACATAAGCACTAAACTCTGAAAATAAGCTGTGCAAGTCTGCTATCTTTTCTGCTGGAAACAGGTTGTTTGGACGCAGTACACCGTCTGAACTATGTCAGTTTTCTCGGACGAACAGGAGTGTCCGATACAGATTCACTCGGATGCATTTCACCGTCCAAACCGACAGGCAGAAAGCAAGTTTCTTAATGCTCCTCTACGAACGCATACAACTGTCCGAACAAAGCTTCTTTCGGACGTACACGACCGTCTGAAACTCAACCCGGACGATGAAACGGATGCATGCACGGGCGTCCGAACGATATCCTTCACCAACTACACTGAGTATCGGACGCTGTGTCGGACGCATCATCCTTATCTCGGACGTCTGAAACCTTAACGACTAGTTTTTATGCATTTATTATTGAGCCGTTTGGAAGTAGTTACAACCACCATTTATTGCCCCTATAAATACCTGCTCTATTGTTCTGTAAAATCTATCTAATATATTGAATACAAGCCTTAGAAAAGAGCAATTTTAGTACAAATTGGCTATAGTGCTATATTGTATTAGTGTGCAGCTTAAAGTGCAATTCAAAATTTTCAGTGGAGTGATAATTTTGTATAAAAGTGAGGTTGTGAGTAAATTCGTGGCTCAACTAAAAGAGTTTTAGTGTGAGCAAGAATTTCCCTACTTTGTAAATATTATTGGCTCACCAAGTGTTTGAAGCATTCTAGTGGATTAATACTTCAAACTTGTTAGCTTTGGAGTATTGGTTGTTTAATTTTCTCTCTTACTTTCTTCACATTCCTTAAGTTTCATTGATTCTATTTTCATTATATTATTTGTTATTAGTTGAAAAATCTCAATAAGTTTAATTTTTCTAAAAGTATTTTTTGAAACCTAATTCACCCCTCCTCTTAGATTATTTTGGGACCAACAATTGGTATCAAAGTCTGGTCTCATTTTATTGCTTAAATTGCTTTTGAGAAAAGAACTATTATGGCAACCAACAATGCTATATTTTTTTAGGGTCAATCCATTACTAGGCCCCCCTATGTTCAATGGGGCAAATTTTATTAGTTGGAGAGATAGAATGAAATTTTTTTGCAATCCATTGATATTGACTTGTGGTGTGTTGTAAATGAAGGTCCCTTTGAAGCTACCATCATTGATGATCATACAAATAGAAGAAGAGAAAAGACAAGGGATGAGCTCACTTCACAAGACAAGGCAAACTTGACTTTAAATGCAAAAGTCATGAATGTGCTATACAATGCATTGGATGCTAATGAATCAACTCATGTCAAGGGATGCATTTTCGCTAAAGAAATTTGGGATAAATTGAAGGAATCCATATCATGAAGGAAGCGACGATGTTCGTGAGTAAAAGAAATCATTACTTGTTGTCAAGTATGAGTCCTTCAAGATGGAACCACATGAAAACATTGACAAAATGTATTGTAGGTTCAATGACATCATTAAGGATCTTGAAACCTTGGGTAAGGAGTATTCTTTGGGTGAAAAGAATAGAAAAATCTTGAATGCTCTATCCAAAGAACGGGAGGCCAAAACAATCACTATAGAGGAGGCCAAGAATTTAAATTCTACGCCTATTGAATCACTAATCAACTCTCTTACTTCTTATGAATTGAAGTTCAAGGCCAAAGTGGTGGATGATGAAGAAGCAAGACCAAAAAGGAGCATTGCATTAAAGACCTCTCAAGAAGAGGATGTAAATGGCTCCATCAATTTAGAAGACAAAGATCTTGATGAAGGAGATCTTGCACTCATCACCAAATGATTTCTTAAACATTACATCAACAAACGGAGAATGAGAAGAGGTGGAGGTACCAATTTAAAAATAATAATTTCAAAGGGAAGACTAAGCTAGAAATGAAGAATCAAAATGAAAAGTGCTTTGAATGTGTTAAACTCGGACACTTTGCAAATGAGTGCCCTTCCAAGAAAAGAAAGAAGGAAGAAAGCCTCATTTCAACATCTTTCAAATCACATGGGATGATTGCAATTCCGAAGGAGAAATTGAAGAAGAAATGGAGTCGGCACAAATGGCCTTTATAGCCATTGGAGATGATGAGGTAAATTCTAACTATGACTCCAATGATGAAAATGATCTTGAACCTTTCATTTTAAAATTGCATGATAGTTTAAAGGAATCATATGCTAGAAATAAGGAGTTAGTGAAGAAATCAAATGCTCTATTGAATGCTAACTCTAAACTTGTGAATGAAAATAATAGGCTATCACAAGAAAATAGTGACTTGAAGAAAAGAATGCATGTGAGATCAAAGGTCAAGGAAGAACAAGCCTCCTTGAAGAAAAGATTGGATGATTTGAATGTTCTCTTGATGTTTCTTTACTAGAAAAAGAGAAAATGTTGTTGATTTGAAAAGAAATAGAAATGCATTAATCAACCAAAATTTTATCATGTTTAGAAGGGTTGATTTATGTTTTGTAAAATCAAAATCCTCTTTATATGGAAATAAAAATATTATTTGTAAATATTGCCAACAACATGGACATGTCAAGAATATGTGTTATGTCACCAAATATGAGAAACTTGGAATGAAAACCGTATGGATTAATAGCAATTTCACTAACTCTAATGGACCCAAGAAAATATGGGTACCGAAAGTTTCAATTAATTTGTTGTGTAGGTACTTAACATCACCAACAATGCTAAGTGGTTCATAGATAGTGGATGTTTAAGGTACATTACGGGTGATGCTTCTCTCTTCACAAAGCTCAAATCCAAAAATAGTGAAAAAGTAACATTTGGGGATAACAATATAGAAAAATCAATTGGCATTGGTGATGTAGGTAAAAATGATGAAACCTTGATAAAGAATGTGCTTCTTGTTGATAATTTGAATTACAATTTATTGAGTGTAAGTCAACTTTGTGATAAAAATTTATATGTGTTATTTACCAAGCATGAATGTCTTTTTCTTGATAAAAATCATGTTGTTTTATTCAAGGGTGCTAGGTACAATGATATTTATGTGATTCACCTTGACAAAATTAGTAATAGCAATGTAAAATGTCTTACCACTTCCATTGATGATCCTTGGCTTTGGCATAGAAGACTTTGTCATTTTAATATGAATTTAATTGAAAAAATTGCTAAGAAGGAATTGGTGAGAAGTTTGCCAAAATTAAAGTTTTTGAGAAATAAAATTTGTGATGCATGCCAATTTGTTAAACAAATTAAAGTTTCCTTTAAACCAAAGAATTATGTGTCTACTTCTAAACCTCTAGAATTGTTGCACTTAGACTTGTTTGGACCAACTCAACATGCTAGTTTTGGTGGTTGTAAATATACTTTTGTGATTGTGGATGGCTATTCGAGATATACTTGGGCATTATTTCTTGTTCACAAAAATGAACCTTTTGAAAAATTTGTAAATTATTTTCTAAAATTCAAAATTTGTTGAATTTAAAGATCACTTGATTAAGAAGTGACAATGGTGCCGAATTTAAATTTGGAAGCTTTCTCAAATTTTGTGATCACAACGGTATTTCACATGAATTTTTGGTTGTTAGAGTTCCTCAACAAAATGGTGTTGTTGAAAGAAAAAATAGAACTCTTCAAGAAACCGTTAGAACTATGATTAGTGAATGCGATTTACCACAGTATTTTTGGGCCGAAGACGTTAACACGGCTTGTTATGTCACGAATCGAGTTTTATTGAGATCCATTTTAAACAAAACTCCTTATGAACTCCTATTTTGTAAAAAACTCCTTATGAAATATGTGAGTCCACTCACCCTTCGTATGTTCCATTTAGATATTTTATGATTTTGATAGATGCATCTACTAAAAGGTCATATGTGTACTTGTTATCGACTCGCAACTTAGAAAATTTGTGAGTTTGCTAGTTTGCTAGCTCAAATAATTAGATTGATTAAGAGCACAATTTACGAATTATGCAATCAAGAAAATTTGTCTTGAGAATAATGGTGAATTTATGTTTCAGACATCTGAATGTCAATTGATATAACAATTAAATATTCTGAAGCACATGTTCATACCCTAAATAGTTTAGTAGAATTGTTAATTACACTTCCAATTAATAATTAGACCATTACTTATGAGAACGAAATTGTATATTTATGTATAAAGACATGCTTTGCAGCAACATTTATGCGCATCAAGTCAACAAGATATTTTAAATTTTCCCCATTACAGTTAGCTTTTGGTCAAGACTTTAATTTTTCTATATAAATTTTTTTGATTATGCAGTATATATTTTAATTGATCCACTACAACGCATAAAGATGGGTCATGAAAGAAAGTTGGAAATATATATATGATATGAGTCACCCTTTCTGATTAAATATCTTGAGGTATTAACAAATGACTTATAATTACGGTACGATTTGTCAATTATCATGAAAATATTTTCCCAACATTAGGGGAAGTAGATAAGTAACTGGATAAAGAAAATTGAATAAAATGAATTATCATATTCTGATCCTCGTGAACTAAAAGTTCAAAAGATAATTCATTTGTAAAATATTATGAATCAACTGCCAAATTCATTACTGATCTAAAATGAGTGAAATCTCATATACCAGTTGAAATGTTCCAATTCGAATTAGTGTCCCGTAGGACAACCTATTATAAACTGTAGTTAGTCACGTATAAGATCCGGTTGACCAATCGGTTCCAAAAGATAAGAATTCTCGTGAGAGGAATGAGTAAATGTTAAAGATGATCATACAATAGAGGTAGGTGTTCTTGAAGAGATCTTAGACATAACTAATCATAAAACTCTAGAAGTGAATTACGTATCTAAATCTAATGTAAATAAAAAGTTCTTGATAAGTTACGTCACTATTGAAACAGATGGAATCGAAAAAATATTGTTGTTCTTGACAACATATTATTGTTTATAATATTAATTGATATTTTGAATAAAAAATGAGAATTTTGAATATAAATTTATCGAAGAATATCGACATAGAAATGATTGATCGAAATATAAATACGCAAAACAAATAGAATTAAATTCATATTTAAAAATGTGAAAATTTTTAGACTTGCAGTCCAAAGTCCTAAAGGTGTAAAGGTGGTATGATACAAATAAACATTTCTAGAAAAGCAAAATAAAAAAATGAAACTGTGCATATAAAGCTCACATTGTTGAACAAATTTTTTCACAAAAGATCCAACATTAATTAAGAAAAAACGTATTCCCTAGTTGTGGATGCAATTGTTGGTCACAAAATAACCTAAGGGGGGGGGGGGCTGAATTAGGTTTCAAAAGAAATTAATTTGCAAACAATGCACAGTTAAAATTTCTTGCACTAACAAGTAAGATGATAAAATATATGCAATTAAGTACAAAATGAATAAAGAGAGAGAGAAATTTAACAAAAAACACTCTTCTTCAAGCTAGCTAGCTTGGAGTAGTAACACTAAGATGCTCTTTCAAATTTAGTGAGTCAATAATTTCAAATATACACAAAGTAGGATCACCTTTGCTCGCACTACTTCTTTTTAGTTGAATCAAGGATTTTACACTCAACCTTATTTTTGTACTAGATTATCACTACACTCAAATATTTTTGAATAGTACTCTTAAATACACACTAATACAATACACTAAAGAGCTAATTTGCACTCAAATTGCCTTTCTTCTTGCTTGTATTCAATGTGTAAGATGTTTTTACAAAATAAAGATGGGTTGGCATTTATAGATGTAATAAATCAACTTTCAACTACTTCCTAACGGCTAGGTAATAAATGCTGAGAAACTAGCCGTTATAGGTTTCAGACATCTGAGATCTTTTATTTAGCGTTCAACAAAGCGTCCGATCATTGATATCATGGAGTTGAAATTTTCGTTCGAACATCCGAGGTTACGTCCGTTCCTTCGTTAGATGTGGGAAAACAGGCACACGAGACTAGGTTGATGAGTCCAATCTTCGGACAGTGTAGTGCGTCCGAAATGTTTAGTTCTTGACCAGGCTTGCTCTTCCTTCGGACAGTCTGATGCGTCCAATAATATTTCTTTCGGATAGTTAGGTGCATCCGTTGTAAGTGTCTCAGTGTCTTGCTCTCTGCCTGACCTTTCGGACGGTGTGTTGTGTCCGATAAGATTTCCTTCGGACAAGTTTTTGCGTTCGAGCAACTTTGTTCTGTTCGGACGATGTGCATTGTCCGAAGACCCTGTTATGAGCAGATACAATAGATTTCCTGCACAACTTGAATTTTGATTGTTAGATTACATTTGTCATTATCAAAATCAAGATTGTAAGTCAACAATCTACCTCTTTTTGATGATGACAAATCTTAGGACAAAGCAAACCAATTATAGCTCAAATAGTTAATCCAATAAGCACAGTCTATCAGTCATGATCAAACAAAAACATAATCATAAGGCAATTACATAATCATAAGGCAATCAACTCTGGATTTTTCCCCCTTTTGGCATCATCAAAACAAAACATGCTCCCCCTCACGTAAACCACAAGATGAGACAAAAAAAGACTACCATTGAATAGAAGAAATAGTCAAGAGGTTGCAATGAAATTCAGCAAATATAGTTCCAATACATGATTCCAAGAATAAACAAAGCAAAGGATGAACACATGAAGGCAAGGACAAACTAGGGGGTAGAATCTAAATCATTTTTCTTCTTGGAGTGTTCTTCACGTTTGCGGTTTTTGGTGGGTTAGTCATCATCCATAGCCTCACTATCATGTGCACTTGGGTCTTGAGGATCACGACATTGCATGATATAATGGAATGTGGCATCAACATCTTTGTCATCATCCTTCCTGTTATGTTCATCAGCATCTGTTCCCTCTTTTTCTGAATTCGTTGCACCAACTGATCCTCACAGGTTTCGGGCTCCGGATTGGAATGGTCAACATCTTCAATGTCATCGTCATCACTGTCAGAAGAAGACTTGAGAATGTACAATTGGGACTGAATGTTGGCAAATTGAACTTGTATGAAGGCAGACATTCCAAAACTTAAGGCTTCTTGAAGAATGGTTTGTTTGGTTACCAACCTTTTTAACTTCTGAAGTGTGGGGCGTTGAAACAAACTCATTTGATTGGTGACAAGTGTGCATAGTTGGGAAAAGGAGGGTTCCAAAGAGTGAATGTGTGTGGCAATGGGCAGTGTAGGTGTGGAGGAGAAGAGTTGAGGAGGAGAGGGGTGAGGTAGTGCATATCCTAAACTTGAACATGTATTTTAGACTTCTCAATCTCATAATTTGCCTTTGTGAACCATTGGTCATTAAAAGAACGTAAACCTCTGCATTCAATGTAAGCTTTATTGAAATATGGGGGATATTATTTTTTGCCAGTAAAAGGGATATCAAAATGATAAAAAACTTTAGTTAACAATTTTCCAAAAGGGATGTTCCTTCAAGTGCCAGTCAGGAATAATTCCCATAAGGAACAAAATAAGTATTAAATCAAGTATTGATTTTCTTAAAAACATAGTAGAATAAATACAATTGCATTTTTCCTGCCTCAGTGCGATGTCCATCAGTAGGTAATAATAAATTAGTAACCAAGGAGTACAAGATATTGAGCTCAGGACTAAGCAAAGTAGTTATGGCTTCCGAAACTTGTTTAAATTGACATGAAAATTTGTTTAACCTCCTCGATGTCAAAACGAGTTTCTATAGCAGGCCATTTGTCTAACGAAAAGAAATATTAGATTTTATCAGGAGAGAGAACTTCACACTCAAAAATCGTAATAATGACATTGGAAGAAATTTCAATGTTGTGTGATTCACACGAGAAACTAAGGTTTGAACAGTTGAACCTTTGTGAAGATTAGCAGTGAATTGTAATACCATATCATGATAAACGGGTAAATCAAGGTGAATTAAATTCCCCCATTTTGTTTTTCAGATCAATCTTTGATAAGAGGTAAGTTTAATTCATCAAATAAGTTTTGAGAAATAGGACGTTGCACTATGATGGATTTGCTGTGCAGGGAAGTGTACCTATCTGAAGCCTTGGCATCAATAAATTTAGGCAAGTTGGGATTTGGAGTAGGCTGAGGACTTGATGATGTTTGACCTTGTACTGAAGCCTTTCCCTTTGATTTCTTGCCTCTAGTGCCTGTTGAAGATCCTCTACGTGAACGAACTATCTTGATTTGAAGAAGAAGTTAGAGAATGAAAATAATAAAAGTGAAGGGTTTTTAAGGAAATTGAAGAAATGAGGATGTTAATATGGTAAAAGGAGTTCAAATGAGATAGGGAAAGAGTTGGGAAGAAGAATTCCTTGAAGAATTTTAGAAGAAAAAGGATGAATTGAAGGAATTTGAAGGTTTTCTCCTAATTTGCCAGAGCTAGGGTTCGTTGGGGTTGGAATGTCCTAAAAAGGGAAAGTGAAAGTTTTAAATGAATAGAACAATCATTCGGACATCCGAACGATTGATATACGTCCAATGTGCATCCGATCATAGATGAACGGACGGCCGTAAACGCTAAGTTATGCGTTCGAAAGGATGTCAGACAGTGGTAATCGTCCGTATGATTTTTCAGAGAGTTTGGTGAATAAGAGGAGATGTTCAGAAGAATGGAAACGTCCGAGGTGAAAAGTAGGAAAAATAAGGAGTTCGGACGGTCATTTTCGTCTAAGAGAACAGAGGACTTAGGACGCATATTTGCATCCGAAAACATGACTCATACAATTTTGAAATCAATAATCCCCAAGAAAGTTTTGAGAAATTCAAAATAATCCAACGGCAAAAGTTTAGTAAAAATATCAGCCAATTGATTCTTTGTACACACAAATTCAACGCAAATTTCCTTTTTAAATACAAGATCTCTTATAAAGTGATGCTTGACATATGTTTGGTTCTAGAATGCAAGACAGGATTTTTAGTGAGATTGATTGCACTAATATTATTGCATCTTATAGGAACACAATAAAAAATAACACCAAAATCTTTTAAGGTATGTTTCATCCAAAGAAGTTGAGCACAACAATTTCCAGCAACAATATATTTGGCTTTCGCCATAGATAGAGAAATAGACTTTTGCTTCTTACTAAACCAGGACACCAAGCAATCACCCGAAAAGTGACACATACCACTAGTACTTTTCCTATAAAGCCTTTGAAATTTTGAAAACGTGATTTGAAAATTTTTTATTTTCAAAATCAGGGGGTTGTTCAACAAAAAGTTCTCGATCAATGAAACCATTTAAAAATGCAGTTTTGACGTCCATTTAAAATAATTTGAAATTGTTAAAGTATGCATATGCAAAAAACATACGAATAGATTCTAAACGAGCAACTGGTGCAAAGGTTTCATCAAAATCAATTCCTTCTTCTTGAGCATATCCCTTTACAACAAGTCTAGCTTTATTTCTAATTATCTCGCCTTTATCATTTAATTTGCTTTTAAAAAACCTATTTTGTTCCTATCACGGGATGAGTTGAGGGTCTTTCAACTAAATTCTACACATTGTTTTCTCGAATTGACTAACCGTTTGTCATGCATAGCAAGAATCCAAGATTCATCATTCAAAGCATCATCTACACGTTTAGGTTCAATGTCAGAAAGTAAGGCACAATTATTATTTAAAGGTTTATGAGAACAAGTTTTTACCCCATCGGACGGATCACCTATGATTAATTCTTGAGGGTGACTTGAGACAAATCTCCATAGTTTTGGAAGATCTTTTGGAGAGTTTTCCTTCTTTTCTTTTTCTTCATCCAAATGATGAGTATCGTCTTCATTGCTTGCCTTGGTCTCTTGATGTTCTTCATGTATAGTGAGCTTTTCAAGTTCCTTTTGTACACTTCTTCAATTAAAAGAATTCTTCTATTGTATACTTGGTATTCTTTCTTATCACTAGAATATCTTAAGAAAATTCCTTCATCCAATTTCTTGTCAAATTTTCTAAAATTTTTAAAATAAAGCATTTACAACGAAATTTTTTGAAATAATTCACAATGGTTTTTTTTCCAAAACAAGAGTTCATAAGATGTTTTGTTTAAAATAGGCATCAAAAGAACTTGATTCATAATATAATAAGCCGTGTTAACGGCTTTGGCCCAAAAATATTTTGGTAAGTCACACTCACTAATCATGGTTTTAACAGCCTTTTGAAGTGTTCTATTTTTTTTTTCGACAATAGCATTTTGTTGATGCACTCTAATAATTGAAAATTCATACGAAATACTATTGTAATTATAAAATTTGGGAAAACATCCAAATTTAAACTATGTTCCATTATCATTTCTCAAGCGAACAAGTTTCAAATTCAGCAAATTTTGTATTTTAGAAAGCAATTTTACAAATTTTTTGAAGGTTTCATTTTTGTGAACAAGAAGTAGTACCCAAGTACACCTAGAATAGTCATCAACAGTTATAAAATTATATTTACTACCAACGAAACTAGCATGTTGAGTTGGACCAAACAAGTCCATATGCAATAATTCGAAAGGTTTAGAAGTAGATACGCAGTTTTTCGGTTTGAATGAAACTTTATAGGCCACTTCTTTACCGAATTGACATGCATCACAAATTTTTTTTTTCAGAAACTTTAATTTGGGCAAACCTCTTACCAATTCTTTCTTAGTAAGATTTTCAAGTAAATCTATGTTGAAATAACAAAGCCTTCTATGCCAATGCCAAGGATCATTTATAGAAGCAGTTAAACATTTTACATTGTCACTACCAAAGTAATCAAGATAAATCACATAAACATCATTATGCCTAAAACCTTTAAATAAAATTGTAAAATTTTTATCAAGAATTAAACATTCATGCTTGGTAAAGAACATATATAGATTTTTATCACATAATTGGCTCACACTAAAGAGATTGTAATTAAAATTGTCAACCAGAAGCACATTTTTAATCAAAATCTCACCATTTTTACCTACATCACCAATGCCAACTGATTTTGCTTTCATGTTATCCTCAAAAGTCACCTTTTCACTATTTTTGGACATGAGTTTGGTGAAGAGAGATGCATCACCGGTCATATGTCTTGAGCAAAAAACCCATTATCTATGAACCATTTGTCATTTTTGGTGATGTTCATTACCTACACAAGAAATTAAGCGATAACTTTTGGTACCCACATTTTCTTGGGTCCATAAGAGTTAGTAAATGACTATAAATCCATACAGTATTCATTGCAAGTTTTTCATTTCTCTTGACATAGAAATTATTTTTCACATGTCCATATTGTTGGCAATAGTTGTAAATCATATTCTTATTTCCATATAAAGAATATTTTGATTTTACAAAACATAAGTCATCCCTTCTAAAAGCGACAAAGTTCTTGTTGATCAACATATTTCTATTTTTTTTTCATATCAATAATATTTTCCCTTTTTCTATGCAAGAGAATATTCAAATCATCCAATCTTTTCTTCAAGGAGGCTTGTTCTTCCTTGATCCTTGTTTTCACATGCATTCTTTTCTTCAACTCATCGTTTTCTTGTGATAACCTATTATTTTCATTCACAAGTTTAGAGTTAGCATTCAATAAAGCATTTGGTTTTTTTTGACTAACTCCTTATTTCTAGCATATGATTCCTTTAAGCTATCATGTAATTTTAAAATGAAGGCTTCAAGATTATTATCATCATTAGAATCATAAGTGGATGTTACCTCATCATCACCAATGGCGACAAAGGACATTTGTGCTGATCCATCTCTTCTTCAACTTCTCATTCAGAGTTGCAATCATCCCAAGTGATTTGAAAATTGTTCTAGTAGGGCTTATAAGAGACATTCCTTCCTTCCTTTTATTGGAGGGACACTCATTTGCCAAGTGTTCGGGTTGACCACATTCAAAGCATTTTTCATTTTGCTTCTCAATTTCATGCTTAGTCTTCCCTTTGAAATTATTTGAGTTGATTGCTCCTCCCTTTCTCATTCTCCGTTTATTGGTGTAGTGTTTGAGGAATCCCTTGGTAATGAGTGCAAGATTACCTTCATCAAGATCTTCATCTTCTAAGTTGATGGAGCCATTTTCATCTTCTTCTTGAGCAGTTTTCAAGGGCAATGCTTCTCTTTGGTCTTGCTTCTTTATCATCCACCACGTTAGCTTTGAGCTTCAATTCATATGAAGTAAGCAAGTTAATCAATGACTCAAAAGTTGAATTTAAGTTCTTTGCTTCCTTTATAGTAATAGTCTTTGCCTCCCATTGTTTGGAGAGAGCATTAAAGATTTTTGTATTCTTCTCACCCAAAGAATATTCCTTCCTTAAGGTTTCATGATCCTTAATGATATCGTTGAATCTATAATACATTTTATCAATGTTTTCATGAGGTTCCATCTTGAAGGACTCATACTTGACAACAAGTAAGGATTTTTTTTGTTCTCTAACATCATCGCTCCCTTCATGAATTTCTTTCAATTTGTCCCAGGTTTCCTTTGCCAAAACACATCATTTGACACGAGTTGACTCATTAGCATCCAAGGCATTGTATAGCACATTCATGGCTTTAGCATTTAAGGTCAAATTTGTTTTATCTTATGGAGTGAGCTCATCCCTTGTCCTTTTTCTCTTCTTCTATTTGTATGATCATCAACAATGGTAGATTTGAAAGGTCAATGGTGGATTCGAAAGGACCTTCATTAACCACATACCACAAGTCAAATCAATAGATTGCAAAAAGATTTTCATTCTATCTTTCTAACTAATAAAGTTCAACCCATTAAACATAGGGGGTCTAGTGATAGATTGACCTTCAAAGAATAAAGCATTATTGGTTTCCATAAAGGATCTTTAGTCAAATGCAATTTAAGCAAAATAAAGAGACCAATGCTCTGATACCAATTGTTGGTCCCAAAGCAACTTAAGGGGGGTGAATTAGATTTCTAAAAAAAATTAATTTGCAAATAATGCGCAATTAAAATTTCTTGCACTAACAAGTAAGATGATAAAAATATAAGCAATTAAGTACAAAATGAATAGAATGAATAAAGAGAGAAAGATTAAACAAACAACATTTCCAAGCTAGCTAGCTTGGAGTAGTAATCCACTAACATGCTCCTTCAAATGATATTGGTGAGTCGATAATCTCAAATGTACACAAAGTAGGATCACCCTTGCTCATACTGATTCTCTTTAGTTGAGACTAGAATTTTACACTCAACCTTACTTTTGTAGAAGATTATCACTGCACTCAATGTTTTTGAATAGCACTCTTAAGTACACTAATATAATATCACTAAAAAGCTAATTTGCTCTCAAATTACCTTTCTTCTTACTTGTATTCAATGTGTAAGATGTTTTTAGAAAATAAAGATGGGTTGGCATTTATTGATGCAATAAATTAGTTTCCAACTACTTCCTAACAGTTAGGTAATAAATGCTGAGAAACTATCAGTTATAGGTTTCAGACCTCGGAGATCTTTTATTCAGCGTCTGACAAAGCGTCCGATGAGTGATATCATGGAGTTGAAATTTCTGTTCGGACGTACAAGATTACGTCCGTTCCTTCGTCCGAAATAGGTAGGTTGATGAGTCCGATCTTCGGACTGTGTAGTGCATCCAAAATGTTTAGGAGCTTATTGACCAGGCTTGCTCTTCCTTCGGACAGTCAAATGCGCCCGACAATATTTCCTTCGGACAGTCAGGTACATCCATTGTAAGTGCTCAGAATCTTGCTCTCTGTCTGACCTTTCGGATGGTGTGTTGCATCCAATAAGATTTCCTTCGGATGAGTTTTTGCGTCCGAGCAACTTTGTTCTGTTCGGATGATGTGCATCTTCTGAAGACCCTGTTATGAGCAGATACAACAGAACTCCTGCACAACTTGAGTTTTGATTGTTAGATTGCATTTGTCATCATCAAAATCAAGATTGTAAGTCAACAGCAATCACCTTCAGATATCTAATTTTTGTTGTAGTTCTAGAAAAAATTGAGATATGTCTAATGGATAATGAGTATATTTTGTATGGCTCATTTGATATCATATCTATATGAAAATCTCTGATGGATTTAACATACTTGAAGTATATAGAGTTTCCCAGAATATTACTAAAAAAATTATGAAAATTCTAGTATGAATTAGGCTAAAGCATAAATTTAGGTGGATATGGTATAATCACCTCAATGAATATCTCTTTAACAAGAGTTATAAAAATGATCTAATTTGCCTGTGTAGTTTCATAAAAAAAAAAAAAAACAAGATTAGAGTTTGTGATAAGTACTGTATATGTTGATGACATAGATATTATTTGACCTCTTGAAGAGCTTCAAATGATAATGAATTGATGTAAAAAATCAAGGCAAAGGTCTATAGTTTGAGCATTTATCGAATGAAATTTTTGTTCATTAATGAACTTATACTAAAAAGGTATTAAAACGATTCTATATGGATAAAATACATCCATTGAGTACTCTAATTATTGTAGAATCGCTTGATGTCAAGAAGAATAATTTTTTGTATTCGAAAGAATGGTGAAAATTTTATTGGTCCTAAAATACCATATCTCAGTGCTAACATGTACTATAAATTTGTTAGTAAGATTTAGTTCTTCTCCAATACGAAGATATTGGAATGATAATTAACCATATATTTCAATATCTCTTGCCAAAACATTATTGATATGAGTCTATTTTACTCAGATGAATCTAGATCAAAATTAGTTGGCTATGCAGATGTTGGATATTTATCTGATCCAACATAAAGCTAGATATGGAACGAGTTATTTATATATGGAGAAATTGCTATATGATGGCATTCAACATAATAAAATTTAGTCAATAAAATTTGTAAAAAGAAACATATTTCTTTAAACTTTTCCTTCAGTTATGATTTTGAGAAAAATGATGATATTGATATCCAATAATTCGTTTAAGTAGTAATTTAGTGGATTTGTTCACAAAGGCATTGTCAACAACGACATTAGAGACATTAGTTGATTTAGGATATGTTATCTCAATGATATCAAGTGATATTTTTGTGAGAGGGAGTAAAAGTGCATATTGTACTCTATTTCCCTTGGCTATGGTTTTGTCCCAATATGTTTTCCTAACAAGGTTTTTAATGAAGAAGCATACAAAAGTATACTATAAACATTGAATACGCACTGTACTATTTTTTCCTCTATCATATTTTTTCCAACTGAGTTTTTCTGGTAAAGGTTTTTAATGAGATAGTCATTTATTGCATAATTTACAAAAAAATGATGTACTCTTTCTCCTTCACTAGGGTTTTTCCCAATGAGTTTTTCCCTAGTAAGGTTTTAATAAGGCATATTCTTTTATGCATGGATATCCAAGGGGAAGTGTTATGAATTCTATGAAGATGGATTTCTATTTGTCCCCCCAAGCATATTGATTAATGTGATATTCATCCCCTTAGTTATATTGAATTATGTGAAGATTTATTAATCCTTGTAATTCATATATTATGTTAAGTGTTTATTCATGAATATCCTATCTTATAACCCTATAAATAGGGGATTTTGGTACCTCATTTTTAAGGCAAATGAAAGTTAACAATATAGAGTATTAGAGAATTTTTTACTATTTTTTTGTCTACTTTTCCCTTGTCTGCACTTACTATATTTTCTACTTTAGTTAATTTTGTAGTCACGCAATTTAATAATTTTGACTTAGTTTTACAACAAGTTAGTATAAATTGCATATTACTTAGACTATTATTTTGATGCATTAATTAAGGAATTATTTGAGTTAATAAATAAAATAAAATTTTGGATAGTTAGTGGTACAAATTATTCTTTGCCATCCCATTCATTTCCTTTTTGAACTATGAAAACAAGTACTAAAAGACACACCCTTAGTAGTTACATGCCCGTTGGTTGATTACTTGAATTTCAAAAAATGAGATATGCATATTTGCAAGTGCGAAACATGTATTTATTTACTAAAACATGAAAAATGTAATTTAAAAGTTACAAAAATAGATCCGTAAGTTGATTATAGCTAACGGTATGTCAAATCTTATGAATTCTAAGTATTTGAAGTGAGTCATCATATTTTAGCCGTTATCTAATAGTTGGACTTCCAATCTTATACTTGTGTATATGATCGCATTGGTCCGAAGTTAAATTGAGGCTTCTAGACGTAGTTTAGGTGCTTTCACGTGATTGGACTAGTCAACAATTTCACAGGTCGAACCTCTAAAACATTTAAACTCTACTTTCCCCCTTCTAGTTTGTACTCATGTCATTGGATGAGTCATCAAGTTCATAATTCTGAAGCTTTTAACAGTTTTAAAATCTACTTTCTTGTCCATAGTTTGAACTCCAGAAAATAAGTTTTGAATTTCGAACCTATATTCCTAGTTTTCCTCGTCGAAAAAATTCAAACTGGTTTGGTGATGATTATTGCCAAAAAGTTAATACAAATACGTGTGAATAGTAAAAAACATAAATAGATGAATAGTGTAAACAATAGTGAAAAATTGAAATAATAGTTTTGAATAATAAATAGTGAAAGATGAAAAAGTTGAAAAAAAAGGCTAACCAAACAACTATTTGGATTACTGTTGTTGCAAAAAATGTGAATTAGTTAAGGAAATAATTGGCAAATAATGCCAAACAAAGCTATACACACAAGCATAGTGTTTTCATAATAACAATCTATTATATTGTATCTAGTGATTTTGGCACATTCTATACCCGCGTAATTGAAAAAGTGTAAACATGTACTGTGAAAAATAAATCACATAAAATATGGTATATTAAATTATTCAAGTCTTGTTTTTTTTTAATTGTTGAAGAAAAAATATTCTTGGAATTTAAGTTAATAAAGATAAAAAATAATAGATAAGGGAAAGAAGTTGGAAGTGGTGGAGAGAGTAATGGGGAGGGAAGTTATAGTAATATAGGTAGTTATGTAGTAATTTATTAAGGGCACAATATTAAGAATAACATTAAATTTGAAATAATAGGGATTTGTACTTTATTAATAGTAAGATTATTAAATTCAGATTCAGATATGAGATCGATCTCAAAGAATAAATTCATATATGAATTTGTCAACCTTGTTTCATTCAAATTGTATCTACATTTTGATACTCATATTCTTTTAAATTTTCATATTTTTGTAATTTTTTTATTTTTTTATTGCAAAAAACAAAGTACATACAATTACAATTACACATGTCCAGTTCTACATTGGAGTACGAGTTATATTTGACATTTAAACAATAGATATATGCGCGTAAAAAATTGATATATATAATTTTATTCTATATAAAGTTTCAATCGGTTTTGATACTTATATTTTTTGAAGTTTGCGTATAAAAGTTTGCACTTTATATTAAAAAAAATGTACTTTGATATTGCAAAAAAAAATATTTACAATTATATTTGTGCATGTGTTCTACATTGGAGTATGAGTTATATTTTCCATTTAAACAACTATATATATATAAATATATAGTTGTTTAGATAGATAGATAGATAATTTTGAGGGTTAAATGCACTAAACTCTCTTAACTATACTTCAAGTGGTACTTTGCATCCTTATATCATAAGTGCTTAACCCCCTTCTTGAGCCCTTCTTTGTATTTTTAGACAAAAATAACCCTCTCATGTTAATTATTTTAGTTTATCCTTTTTCCTTATTAATTCTCCCTTTTTCCTTTTGTTTCTCTCTCTCCCTCTCTTTTAGTATTTTCCTTCATTTTTCATGCTACTAGGTACTTCATTCCCTATATTGTTATTATTTGCATACTTAGGACATAAATTTTTTTATTTGCTTTGAATAAATTTTTTTGTAACTTGTTTATTTATTAAATTTATTTTTTGTCAATTCGTTACAAATTTACAGTTTGCTTTGCAACAAAATATATGTTGCTTACACTGCAAAGCATATTTAAGCTTGTAATTAAATTATTTATACATATGTGTGTGTGCGTGTGTGCGTTTGTGCATGTGTGTGTGAAATTAGAGTTTCAATAATCACATATTTTGAGTTTTAGTTAATCAAACATTAGTTAAAAATAAAAAATAAATAGATCACAATGAAATAAGGGATAGAAATTTATAAATGTTTAAAGTAGAAAAATATTTCTAGTTGACTAATTTACTTATTCGTTTTTACTATTTATAGTTGATTAATTATAAGTCCAGCTTGTTTATATATTTTTTATAAATTAATTTTAGATTAAAATGCCGACATCTAGTTTAACAAATCTATATCTTGCTATAATAAGAATTAACAATAAACAAGGTATAAATAAAATAAATAATTATTTTAAAAAAATAAAAATTTTGAAAAACGAATATATGTAGCTAATGGCAGCAAAGAAGGGGGAAAAAAAAAAGAAAGAAATAGGAAAAAGGTGAAAAGGAAGAAAAGGGAAAAAGTAATAGGGTCAAAGAAACAAGTAGTTAAGTTAGCAAGGGTATTTTTGTCTAACAATACGAAAAGGGGGTTCAAGCGCATTAAAAAGTTGAAGGGATAAATTACAACTTAGGAGGTTTAGTGCATTTAACCATAATTTTATTAATATACAAAGTTCTAATCGGATCAATCCTAACTGGATTTGAATAAAAGAACAAAATGAGAAAATTAAGGAGCTTAAGGATGCGGAGGATTAGCAAAATTTTGGGCGAAACTCGAAGTTACCCAAAGGAAATCAAAGACACAAGACAAGCCATGTATTGAAAGTACAGGTGGACATGGAGGATTGATCTGCGATTACAAAGAAGACTTTGCAAATGTTAATAGACAATGTAATCCACCTAATCTTTAAGAATCTTTTAAGACAATAATATACAAGAAGAACTAAAAGAGGAGGAACCATGGAAGAAAGAACATAAAAATGGAGGAGGTTCAAGTAGAGGATGAGGATGACACGGTGAAGACAAATAGAATTATTATAAACCCATAGAAGTTAAATGTAATTTGGATTGGCAAAATAAGGTTGAAAAAAATTTGTTTGGATACTACTATTTGGGCTATTGATGTAATATTTTTCTTTTGAAAAACTATGAAGTATTCGTGACAGCTAGGACTTTGGTTGTAGCAAAAAATCTTCCTATATTGACTTAGTTTTTTTCCTTTGATCCTCTTTCGGCTTTATTTCTTTTCTAACTTTATCACTTCAACGGTCCAACCTTAATACCGAAACAATACAAACATCAATTAAATAATAAAAATAGCAGTCAAAACACTCAAAACACGCCTAAAACCAAAATACACAAATAAGCAAAAATACACCCTAATTTGCAAAGAAATAAACATTAATTAGGTGCAATTATAGGCAAGAACAACCCACTTCTGTGAAGTTATCAAAAGCATATGGTATGGACTAAATCTAATAGACCCAAATCAAATATATATAAACTTAGACAAGAAAACTCAAAAGAACAATAAAGAATGAAAACTCAAAAATAATAAAAACTAGAAGACAAAATTTCTTCTATTGAAAAACTTCATTGTAGCTAAAACCAAAAGAAATAGGGGCTATTTTAATAAAATCTAACTAATGTTTGATCTAATATATTAAACTACAATAACTGATATGCACATTTACTTACCAACTAATCAAAACTACAACACTAAAGGCCCATTAAAAATTTACACACATGTAATAATACTAGTAAAATCTGGTCATGCAAGGCACGATAGTGCCCACTGTTTTGTTGAGAAAATTTTAATATCTTGTTGATACAAATGCTGGAATTTGAAAAAACATCTATCATCAACCTTTGCTGATTCTTATATTCTTCATCATCCATTCAATACCTGAGAAATGTAGATATGAAAACACCATTAGATAACTACACATTTAGAATGTAAAAACTAAACAAATTTATATAGTAACTTTTAATATATTCTTTCTTTTATTCTCACAATACATTTTTCTTACCCCTAAAACAAATAGAAAAACAAACATGAGAGAACACAGCTATACAAATACTATCAAATATAAAACAACCTTAAATAACAATGTAAAGTAAAATAAGGCCAAAAGTAATTGATAGAAAGTAAAAAGAATAACGTGTTAGTAATTTGGATAGCTGTGTTCTGTTTGTTTTTCTATTTGTTTTAGGGGTAATGTAAAGTAAAATAAGGCCATAAGTAATTGATAGAAAGTAAAAAGAATAACGTATTAGTAATTTTATTTGAATATCATTTGCTTTTCTTTTCATCAAACCAATAATGAAAACATAGTTAACCATAAAGAGTTTTCAATATTTTAATCTAGCAGGAATAATAAATGCATGACATGCTACAAATTCCAATTGTGAGGATGGCTTCACCTTACTTTAACCAGAAAAGTCAAAAAATGGATAATTGATTTTAAGTAAAAGTTAAATTTCTTATATAGGAAAAACTATTCCAATAACTATACAAATTGCTAGCCTTTTGATAATCACAACTTGTTCTAATTTATGAATTTTTTTTTTTGTTAGATGTACATTACACCAAATAGATGCATGATTTTAAGTCATTTTCCAGTGTGGCTATATGATCTAATTTGTACTAGCATCAATTATCAAAATGCAATAATCATACTTGCAAATAGTAATTCAAGCACAGCCCACCATTACAGCAAGAATTAACCCAAAAATTACCGTAGAACCAATATCAAAGCTATTGTAAAAGAACTTAACTTTATATCAACGATGAACCTTCAAACAAAATATTCCCTTTAAGAATATCTTTTAGGTCATGAAACACATATCAATAGCTATATTATTGTAACTGAGATCATGACATCCAATCAATTGGAACTTAATTCCACAATTTGGTCACTTTTAAAAGCCTAGCAATCATATGTATAATTCTAACAAAACCTCCTCAATTATAACTTATATCATATTTATGGCAAAACACTTACAGTGATTATCCATAGTTTCAGACTTCACATATACTACTGCTATGATTTGTCATAGTCCCTAAGATTCGATAAAATTATTGATATTTGAGATAGAACACCTGAAATTCATTTAAGAAAAGTCACCCTAGCATATATGCTAAAAAAAATTCACAAAAACTAAAAGAAAACAAAAAAGAAAATAGCTTTAAAGAATTTTTAAAAAATGGTATAATAATCAAAAGAGAAAAAAAAAACTAAAATAATCAGAAGTAGTTTAACAAAATCAAATACCTACAGCGTCATTCTTGAGAAATTGTAGCTGATCAAATAGAAAATAGTGAAGAATACTTGCACACACGTAACATTATTTAGATGGATTGAATAAAAATCTGTCATAATTATTTTACAGTATCAATTATAAAACAATCATTCATATAACTTCAAAATTCACCCATTAGCGAAGAAAAATTATGAGAAAATGTTTAAAACCAAATATAAAAAAGTGAAGACCTTTTCTGATAGAAATATACTGAAGAATAGAAACATGCTAGAAAATCACAAATTGGGAGAAAATGTTCATATTTGATCACAAATTGAGAGAAGAAAAAGAAAGAAAAGAAAGAACTTGCTTATAAATTTTTCACATACAGGGTAACTAGGATGAAATTATTTTCAGACAATTTTTTACAGTCCTTCATTTTTAATCTTTTATGATTTTATCCTACACTGGAGAAATAAATATAGGGATATAAGAAGGAAAAATCAAGCAATATATGCAGATAAAAAGGATGGGCTTGAAGCTCTAGCTACTAGAAGAAACCAAAACGATGCTGTCGATAGCAAGGATTCAACACATCTCATTAAACCTATAAGAATTTGAGATTACAATGATGGCTCTTCTTTTACTCGTAAAAGATCCTGATATTTGTAGAGTAAGATCCTTAGCTAAGATTGACCCCCAAGGCACCATGCATATCCTATACAAATCACCATATGAGTACATCAGATCTATTGTAGAAATACAAAAGTAAATCAACAAAGAGCTAAAATAAGGTAAATGGAAAAGAAGTTAGAGAAGAGAGGAAAGAAACAAAGATAAGAATAGAGCCCTAGTTTTTTATAGAAAAGAAGGAAAGAGGAATGGGAGAAAATCCATGTCACTTGCGATTCAATCACCAATAGGTGTAAAAGCCAAAACATCAGAGAAAGGGGTTCTCAGTTGAGTAGAAAATCAAGGAAAAATGGGCAAAAATCAAGAAAAAGACATAGGAGTCAATACGTTGTCCTTTTGGGGATATAGAGACCTCTAACACAGGAGTCTTAAATTTAGAAAAAGGGTAAGAATTAGTCTTTGAAGAAGGGAAAGTAGGATATAGGATGAAGGAAAAGGTAAGGCTAAAGAAGGTAAGTAACCGTTAATTAAAAGAGTTTAGCGACTATAAAATTGGATTAATTAAGAAAAATAATAATCCAACGGTTGATATGATTTGTGATTAAAGTAAAACCCAAAATCCTATGTGTCAAACTTCGACATAATATCTATCCTAACATATAATTCCTGTAGGCTATAAATTCTTAAGACCAGCTACAATTAGTGCTTCCAGATATAGATGATTCGTAGCTTTACCAAAATACCACTGCATTGAATAGCTAGTTTTTCTTTGGTGTAAAAGGGTATTATTATATTTCTACAACAAAATAGCAAAGGTGGCAGCATCTGCATATAGCAGCAAGCTTTGGTAGGCCAAAAGCCTTGTACACGTTAGATTGACATAAAAAAAATTACCACATGGAACAAGAGGCCTTGCTACATGAATCCCACTTCTTTCTTATTTAGATGTTAGATATGCTTGGTTTATATTTTTCCTAAGAATGCCTCTTTTAAACAAAGGTCTCAAATTTGGACATCGCCAACTTAATTGTATCTCCTTTTACCTTAAAAGTATCTCCGTCTTTAAAATCACGTAAAAATATCTACCACTTATTTTTTGGTTCTACAATAATCAACTTCAAATCTCCTTATCTCAAACCAACCCACGTATAAAGTCATATTTAATATCGATGTTCTTGCTATGCCCATAGAGAACTAGATTGTTTGACAACTCAATCGCGACTTACTATCACAATAAATTTTGTAGGACTATCTTAGTTATGTTATAGAACACCAAACATAAAACATAATCACAAGGATGCTTGAGTAGTAATATTAGTTGTTGCAATATATTTTGCCTCTACTATAAATAATGCGATAACTCTCATAAAAGAGAGCTATTTACATGTGTTTTGGATAGCATTTTATGCTAATTTTGAGCATTTTGTGTTATTTTAGAGGTTTTTTCATCATATTATGGATTTTGGTTGAATGCTAATTTGTATATAAGGGCATTTTTCAATTGTGTTTTAAAGGTTTCATGTGGTTTGGGGTTTTTCATGTGTGGATTGAAAATGCAAGTAGACAGCAAAAATAGAGAAAAATTTGGTGAATTTATGCAGGTTGGTCAACTCTAGCTCTGAGTCGATCGACTCTGGAGTTTCTGGGAGCTAGCGTCAATCGGCTCGAAACCAGAGTCACTCAACTCTAGCCTTCTAACAGTAACACAATTTTACAATTTTTAGGATACCCAGTATTTTGGGCCCATTTTGTGCTTTGAACCTTATTCATAGCCCTATACTTTGTCACTTTTAAAACCTATAAATAAGATTCTCTAGTACTTGAAAAAATGCATTCTCTTTGAGTCTCCCATCAAGGACTGTGAGATTAGACTAGGGTTTTCTTTGTTTTTTAAGAAAAATTGAAGACGAGATGCAAGTTTGACAATCTTGGACCAAAAACTTGAAATTCTTCATTAAAGAAGCATTCTTAAACCATCATAGATCTTTCTTATGATATTTAATTCTATTCTTATTGTTCTTTTATCGTTTCTCATTTTCTAGATAGATCTTTGTTAGGGTTTTGAGATGTAGCCTTTTATGATTGCATGAACTCATGTTTTATTATTATTCATGATAGATTTCCATTAAAGATTCATGTTTTTGTTATGTTCTTAATGCTTTCAAGTCTTTGGCCAATTCTTGAATGTTCATGTAAATATGTGATGAGAAGGACCATGTAATTAGCATATTAGAATCAATTAGCAAAACAATAAATTGAGAGAATCCAAAATAAGGATTAACGCGGCCTGTGTCGTCACATTATGAATTTCATGTTCTTAATCAAAGTCCTTTTACTTTCTAATTACTTGTACTTTATGAAAGCAAAAAAATTAGTAAAAGAAGAGTTATTATTGCATGACCATTGTGTAGTAACTACAATGGGGAATTCCATTGGCAATCTTGGAAATCAATCTAGAATAGCTTGAATTGAGTTTATATTTAAACAATCAGTGAAATCAAAATACTCTAACTAATGTTAATTCTTGAATTCATTTTAGTTAATTATATAAAGATTGCCATAGTTATTAGTTAGTCTTTCAGATTAGTTAATTTAAATTTTCAATTATTGATTTTTCTGAATAGTAGCGAAACTATTAATGTTAGTGTTATTCATAGTACTCGTGGGAACGATATTCAACTCACTTCTATACTATTTAAAATGATCTCGTGCATTTGCAAGTGTTGGAAATTGTTTGTCAAGTTTTTGATGCCGTTGCCAGTGACTAGCACTAAATAACATTGATACTACCTATTAGTCTTTGTACATTCTTTAATAAAATGTGCACCAAAATATTGGCTAATAGGTTAGCTTTAGTTTTGCCTAAAATTATTTCTCAAGAACAGGTAGCCTATGTAAAATGGAGAGACATTACTGATAACATATTGTTGGTGCAAGAGCTTATCGAGTTCCTGAGCCGGAAAACAAGAGGCGGCAACATTATTTTCAAGCTTGATTTACCAAAGGCTTTTGACCGGATCTCTTGGCCTTTTCTCTATGATGTCATGAGGAAGCTTGGTAAATTATTCAGCGAAAAGTGGAATGTTATCATCAAGAACGTGCTTGAAAATTGCTGGTTTTCTGTTCTTATGAATGGCTCCCCGAAAGGCTTCTTCAAATCCACTACGGGTGTTCGTCAAGGAGATCCCTTGTCACCTCTCCTTTTCATAATCACAATGGAGACCTTTTCACGAGGTTTGCGAGCACAATTCTGTGAGGGAATCATCTCGGATTACACATTGCCAAAAAAGTACCTACCAATCACTCGTCTTGCGTTTGTAGAGGACATTGTCATTTTCACAAAAGGAGAAGCCAAATCAATCAAAAATCTCATGGAGTTAGTTGACCAGTTTGAGTCTTCTTCTGGGCAGCTTATTAACAAGTCCAAATGCTCATTCTACATGGCAAAAAATGCTCCATTATCTCGGATCAGAATGGTTCAATCCCGAACAGGTTTTATGAAGCGTCCACTCCCTTTCATATATCTTGGATGTCCCATTCAAAAGGCGAAGAAAAGAAGGTCACTCTTAAGCTAATCTAAGGCGAACCCATGATTGAAAGAATTACCTCCAAAATCGCTGGGTGGCAACTGAAATTTCTCTCTCCCAGGGGTAAGCTAATTTTGATCAAGCACGTTTTAAGTAGTATTCCAATATACCTTTTTACAGTACTCCAGCCTTCAAAGGCTATAATCAAGGAGTTGGAGCGTCATTTTGCAAATTTCTTCTGGGGTAATTCGGACTCAGGAAGTAGGTATCATTGGGCATCATGGAAGTCATTATGTAAGCCAACAGCTGCCAATGGCCTTGGATTATTGTCTCTCTCAGATTTGGCCAAGGGTTTGGGCATTAAACTATGGTTGAAATTTCGAAAGAAAGCTCTTTATGGTGCTCTTTCATGAGTACAAGATATTGCCATTCCCACCATTGTTTAATAAGTGAAAGGCATGGTGATTCATTCATATGGAAATGCATGCTTAAAAGCCGTGAAAAGGCAGAAAAAGGCCTTTTATTCTTATTACGTAATGGACAAGTTTCCTTTTGGTATGACAAACTTGGCTGCCTTAAGGGCCTTTGTTTCACACGGTTAGTCAAGTGTATCATCCAACTCTTACAGTTGCAGAATTGTGGAGTGCAAATGGCTGGAACCTTGCAATACTAAGCAAACATTATTCAGGTGTTGAGATAAGAAGACTAGAGAAGATTCTTTGTGGGATACATTTTCAAGTAAATAAAGACTCGGATGTGCTGGTATGGACTCCCTCACCTAATGGCAAGTTTTCAATCTCGTCCACCCTTCCTTCACATGTTTCCACGCTTTCTCGAAGAATGATTTGGGACAATAAACTCCAAATCAAAATCTCAATCTTCATGTGGCGCTTCTTAAACAGAAAACTCCCACTTGACAATATCATAACTATATTTGGGGTTTCTTTGGCTTCAAAATGTCCCTTTTGTCATCATTAAGAAACATTGGATCATCTCTTTACAAGTTGTGATTTCACCAGCCAAATCTGGACATACTTTGAATCTTGGCTTGAAGTTCGATTTTCCCCGGCATCTACAGTACTAGGAAAACTTAATTCATGATGGTGGTACAATCCTCCTACAACAACCCTTGCAGTTGTTCAGAAACTTATACCGTCTATGGTATGTTGGTTTGTATGGAAAGTACGAAATTTGGTAATTTTTGAAGACCTTTCCATCACAACTCAGCGAACCATAACAAATATTTGCTCCATTTTGAGATCTATTTCCGAAAGTCATCCTTTTTACAAAGCTAGACCAGCAGATAACAGCCTTTTAGCTCAACATTTTTGCCATCAAACTATCATCACGCGACCGAGAAGGGTTTTGGCAGTCAGCTGGAATCCACCCCCGCACGGGATTGCGAAACTCAACGTTGACGGAGCCTCAAAAGGAAACCTAGGACCTTCATCTGGGGGAGGAATCATTCGAGATCATCAAGGACACCTCGTCAAGACTTTTAGCAACACTTACAACCTTCTAACCAATTTGCAAGCGGAAACGTCTACAGGGGTTGGATGGCCTTAAACTTTGTGAGAGTGTAATTGCAGCTCATGGATGTGCAAGTGGAGCTTGATTCCCTAACCCTAACGCATATCATCAAGGGTCGAATGCAACCACCTTGGAGCATTGATCAACAAGTGCAATTCATTAAAGCCTTTATTTCGGACAGGAACTTTACTTTTTCTCATATTTTTGGATAAGCTAATCAAGTAGTGGTTAGGCTAGCAAATGAGGGTATTATTCATTCTTCTTATATAGAGTATAACCAAGACACAATTCCCAAATCTCTTAGAGGATTGTTGCGCTTGGATGCTCAAAGTAGCCCTTATATAAGGCATTGTAAATCATGAATTGTTAAATAAATTCTCACCCACGGGTGTTCGCTCAATAAAAAAAAAAAAACATTGATACTACCTAGTTTTATTAGTAGTTTGCATGTACTTCATTATTTATCTTAATTGTTTGATCTTAATTTTTTGTATTTTCTATTGTAGTTTTTGCTTTCTCCATCTTGAAAATTGTTTCCATTTCATCCAGAAAAAACTGATAACTTTGCGTGGAATTCGAAGAGGAGAAGAAGAAGAAGGGTTGCGTGTAGCATTGGCTAAACCACAGCTGAATGGGAACCAGCAACTAAGTTGAAAATAGAGCATTAAGGGATTATGCAATGCCCTCTTTCGATGAAAGCAATTCCAGCATTACACAACTGCCGATACAAGCTAATAATTTTGAGATAAAGCGATTCTACTTTCTATGCTATAGAACTTAGTGTAGTTTGGTGGAAATTCAATTTAAGATCCACATCAACATATTGCAAATTTTTAGGAAATTTGTGATGCATTTAAGCAAAATGGAGTTTTGGATGATGCAATCAGATTGCAATTATTTCCATTTACTTTGAGAGATAAATTTAAAGAATGGTTGTAATCATTTCCTCTAAAAATTTTACAACATGGAATGATTTGGCTTAGAAAGTTTTGGACAAATGTTTCCCACCAGCCTGGACGGTAAAGCTAAGAAATGGTATTACATCTTTTGTGTAGAATGACATGATGAAAACACTGTATGAGACTTGGGAGAGATACAAAGAGCTATTGAGAAGATGTCATATCATGGATTTCCTTTGTGGATGGAGATTCAGATATTTTACTATGGACTCTTCTCAACCACTCAAAATACAGTGGATGCTACAACTGGTGGAGCACTCATGTACATAACTCTATAAGAAGCATATGACTTATTAGACAAGATGGCTTGCAATTTCTATCAGATGTCAATTGTTATTGCTAGAGGGAGAGGAGTTCACAAAGTGGGGTCAATGGATGTACTAATGGCACAAACAAAAACCATGACAAATCAATTAGCAATCCTTACGAAAGAAATTAGAGGCATGAATTTGAATTCAGTCAATTCCAATGAGTTTTCTTGTGACTTTTATGCAAGTAATCATCCTAATGGTAAATGTCATGAAAATGGAAATGGAGTTGTGCCTGAACAAATTAACTATGTAGTAATCAACCAAGGATGCAAAACAACCCTTACTCCAATACTTATACTTAATTTTAGATGATCCAGGGTAGAGATATCATCCCAATTTTTTATGAAGTTATCAAGGAGCTCACAGGCCACCATATCCTTATAGTAGCCTTATCCACCTCATCAACCAAAGAAGAAGCCTAGTTTGCAAGACATGCTTGCTAATTTACTGAATGAAACATGGAGTTCCATTCGAAACTTGGAAGGTCAAATTGGGAAGATTTCTAAGCAAATTGCTAAAAGACCACAAGGTGCCTTGCCTAGTGGCACAATGACCAATCCAAAGGAGCATGCTAAGGCAGTCACTTTGAGGAATGGAAAGGTATTGGGTGACAACGATGATGATGACAGTGTTGAGAAAAAGAAGGACAAGATAATAGAGGAATAACCTAAAATTGCTAGTGATGATACAACTGTTGATGACTTGCCAAGGTATCAAATACCTAGTAGGAGAAAGAAGTAGGACGTTTGGAAACCAAAAAAAACCACCTACTCTCTGTCAAGGTCCCATCCACAAAGATTGAAGCATCAAAATACGGGAGCATCAATTTTTTAAATTCATTGAATTTTTAAGAAATTACAAAATAGATTAACTTTTGCTGATACTCTTGAACAAATGCATAACCATATGAAATTTATGAAGGAGATCCTGTCAAACAAGAAGAGATGGAAAGAGGATAAGACTATCATGCTTACTGAAGAAGTTAGTGTTGTTCTTCTTAATAAATTTCCTCTAAACCTAAAGGATCCAGAAAGTTCTACTATTCCATGTAGTTTTGGCAAGTTGTCTTTTGATAAAGATTTATGCTATTTTGGTGCTAGCATTAATTTAATGTCTTTATCAATTTTTAGGAAATTTGGAGAGAAGAAGATTCAGCCAACAATGATGATCTTTTATTCAACAGATAAGAGTGTGAAGAGGCCTTATGGGATCATTGAAGGCATACTTGTGAAAGTGAATAAATTCATCTTTCCCACTGATTTCATTATTTTGGACATGGGGGAGGATACTAAGGTTCATCTCATTTTTTGATGACCCTTTGGTTGGATACAGGAAGGGTGTTGATAGATGTCCAACAAGGCAAACTTGAGTTGCAGGTTCAAGACTAAAAATTGACCTTTAATGTCTTCAAGACATTGAAGTATCCCAGTGAGGTAAGTCAATTTTTTTTTTTTTATAGATGTGATTGATTATGAGGCAACAAACACATTTGGGAGTGATATATCGGAATTATCATTGGAGAGATGTTTAGTTCTGTCTACACATTATGATGAGGAAGATGAACAAGTGCATGTGTGGAGATGTTGGATGCACAACCGATGCATCAAATTTCGAATGGAGATTTTGAAGATATGGGGGTGAAGATGGATAAAATTATTATCAACCAATAGAAGTTAAATGTAAAACTTAATAGTTAGAAACTGTTATTTATTTGGATTGGCAGAATAAGGTCGAAAGAAATTTGTCTTGCTATTAGAAATTTGTGCTATTGATGCAATATCTTTCTTTTGAAAAACTATGAAACATTCATGGTAGTTACAAGGACTTTTGTGGCCACAGCCAAAAAGCCTTTTGTCTTGGCACAGTTGTTTTCCTTCGATGCTCTTTGACTTTCTTTCTTTCACAATTTTAGCACTCCAACGGTCCAAACTTAACACCAATACATGAACATCAATTAAACACTAAAAATAGCAATCAAAACATGCTTACAATCAAAATATGCAAATAAGAATAAATACACCCTAATTTAAAAAGAAATAAGCATTAATTGGTGCAATTGGGGACAAGAATAACCCACTTCTGTCGAGTTATTAATAGCTTATGGTGTAGATTAAATCTGATAGACCCAAATCAAACATATAAAAATTTAGACAAGAAAACAGAAGAAACAAGGAAGAAAGAAAATTTGAAAACAATGAAGAGTGGAGGACAAAATTTCTTCTATCTACAAACTAAAAGAAACAAAGGCTATTTCTCAGAAATTTAACAAATAATCTGATCTGATAGTTAAAATCTTGTGAAATTATTCTATGATATTAAACTACAACAACTAATATGCACACAATACCTTTAATTACTAACTAATAAAAACTAAACACTAAAGACCTACTAAGAACTTACACACATATAATAATATATGCTTGGTAGTTTATATTTTTCTTAATAATGCCACTTTTAAACTAAATTCCCAAATTTGGACATCCTCGTCATCTCTTTCTACCTTAACATAATCTTCATCTTTAAAGACTTTGCAAAATAATCTGCCACTTAATTTTCAGTTCTACAATAATCACTTCAATCTCCTTTTCTTGAACAAACCCACATATAAAGTGATACTTAATGTCAATGAGCTTGGTAGCGCATGGAGAATTGGCTTGTTTGGCAACTTAATCGCTGACTGACTACATAACAAATTTTTGTAGGACTATCTTCCTTATGTTATAGAACACCAAGCATATGATTCAATCATAATGATGCTTGAATAGCATTATTAGCTGCTGCAATATATTTCACTTCTACTATAAATAATGCTATCACTTGTTACTTCTCAGAACCACAAGAGAAACACAAGTAAAATTAGTAGAAAAACACATAACATGAATTACTCTTTCTCTTAACATCATCACATGCCTAATCACTGTCTTTATAGCCAAAACCCTCAACTAATCACTACCTGAACCTATCTCCTGGAGTACCTCTAATATATCTAAGAATTCTTTTTGCTTCCTACAAGTGTGCTCGACGTGGATTTTCAATAAAGCTTACTAATCAAACCAAAACTGAAAGTTATATCAGGTCTCGTAGAAGTCAAGCATATCAAATTGCCTACAAACTTTTTAAAGTAGACAAAATCAACAAATTCTCCAATGCCCTTCTTAGTCAAATTCTAATTTTTAATTGGAGTCAAAAATCGATTTAGCCACAGCCATCTTCATTTGCACATTATTTCATATAAAAATTAAGTCATCTACATACAAGCATACAGTGAGAACATCACCACTAGAAGATTTAACGTATAATGTTTGGTCATATGGATACTTTAAAATTTTTGAGAAATAAATAAGAGTTGATTCTCTCTGATATATCACACCTTTAGGTCTTGTTTCATGCCATACAAATCCCTCAACATGTACACCTTATCTTCTTGACCTTTTCTAATAAAACCTGTAGCTATTCGAAATAAGCTTCCTCTCAAGTATACTATACAAGAAAGCAGATCTGACATCTATTTGACAACCAATACTGAGTTTCTGCTTGTATCTCTTAGCAACCAATTTCTCCTTGAATCTCCCATTTCTCCATTAGGCTTGTATTTCGTCTTAAGGACCCACTTTAATCTAATGGCATTTTTACTAGTTGGAACAGAAGTAAACTCTTATGTATATCTTTTCAACAACATGAATTTTATTATTATTGCTTTCACCCAACAGCCATCATAGAGTACACTTCAAAACTACTGGATCATAATCTACAAACAAAGAATAATTAACAATATCTTCATTAGAAGGAGAATTATCTAAGTAATATAATCTTGTAAACGAGAAGGTAATTGATGCTAGCTCTACGGAAAACTAGATGACTCAGATATATAAATCTTGAGCAATTGGTGATGGCTAAAAATCATGATCATCATCCTGTCCTTCATACTTTAAGGTTACCTTTGTAGTTTTAGGTTTCTCCAAACACCAATTCCCGATACCTTTCTCATCAAATCACTTTTCCTCAAATTAGGCTGAATAATTTTTCAGCTTGGGACACTTCACTGTAACCAATAAAACATATTTTTCACTTTATCATCAAATTTCTTGTATAACTAATTAGGAACATGAATATAAGCAATGCATCCAAAAACTCTTAGATGGTCAACAAATAGTTTTATACGATTTCAAATTTTTTCAGAAGACTCCTTGTAGGACACCAAGCAACTGCCTTTGTCCAAAAGGACTTTACCATGTTTTTCAACTTCAACATGCATCTCATCTCACTATATCTATTATAAATCTATTCTTGCTTTCAATCACTTCATTTTCTTGTGGAGTGTACCTGACTGTCAACTGATGATGATACCAATTTCCTTAAGGAAGTCATCACAACTACGATATTCCTGACCCTTATAAGTTCTGAAAAATTGTATCTGACAATTGCTTTGCTTCACAACAAAAATCATGAATTTTTTTATAAGTCTCACATCTATCAAATTTTTGTTTCAAAAAATAATCTAGATTTTTCTTCTAAAATCATCTTAAAATAATAGAATACCTTCAACCACCATTAAAAGAATCATCCACTGTACACAAATTTTAATAGATAATCCCAATAGTTTTCTTGACTTCTGGGATTTTCTTGTCTGAACAGCATCCATGTACTTCTTGCTAAAAACACAGATATCACATGTATATTGTCCTAGAAACAATGATACTAGGCTGGCCACCAACTATATTTTTTATTTATCGAAAATCTCAAACTTTTAAAATTTAAATGTCCAAATTGCATATGCCACTCCCAGTTATTATGATCAATCACAATATTCAAACTAGAAAATTTTTTACTATTCATATTTAATGGAAACAAATGGTTAGAAGTCATCATCAAATGTGCAATCAACTGCCAATTTTCTCATCAAAACTAGAACAAATGCTATAAATAATACCAATATCATAATATTTCTTTGACAACTAACCATAATTAGTGAGTTATGATTTAGTCCTAGAATATAGAAAATGTCATAGATAAAGCCTCTATAACCATTATTAGGCTAGTGGGGATTTTTTCCTTCCTGAATACAAGAAACGTAGTATTGTTGACAAACTTTACTTTACAAAGGACTAGGGGTATTCGTTAGACTGGTGTTTGAATTTCTAACTTGTTTGACTTTTGACTTGAAAAATGTCAAAGTCAAAGTCAAGTCATATAAACCCAAACTCAATAAATAAAGTGCAATCAATAGAAGTCTACTTGCTATCTAGACCAATCAATAAAGTGCAACGAGAAACTTGATGTAATATATGATGAGCAATTTAAATTATTCCAATCACAATTCCAACTAATTTTGCAAATGCATAGTATTAGTGAAGTAGAGTAAATAGGGATCATTCTCACGAAGAAAAAACACCCAAGCAAGTACCAAAAATGGCCAACAATTTGTATCTAATGAATCAAAGAGAATGATTGGATTTAAAAAAAAAATATGAAAGCAAACAAAAATTAAAGGCAAAAATGACTAGACTTCAAAAAGCGATTAACCAAATATTAAGAAAACGGGATAGGTACTAAACTTGTAATTTTCCTGAGATAACTTCAAGTAAATGACAAATCCTGCCTTGGCAAAATATTTCCAAAATTGGTCCTCTAGGTATGATTCTCTGCGGGAAACAGATTTCATCTTGGAATGTTTGTCGTGGCAAAGTTTGCTTCTATATCCGATTTTTACTAGTTCGCGCGATAGATGATTAGAATGTGGAATATTCGCCGCAGTAAATGACCACTTCATGGTTCAAAATTTCAGCCTTCCCACTAGATCTTTACTTCGAACTTTGGTAAAATTATCTTTTTACCCGCATAAAAATTAAACCAAACATAAATATCTAAATAAATCTCAAATAAACACTAAATCAACTCAATTACTTTACAACACATAATTTATCCTAATTAGACAATTTAACACAAATCACTAATAAAAACAATAAAAAAACTCAAAGCTATAAAAATTATGTCAAAAAGGACATAATAATAATAGTCTTAATTCTAAGGTTATCAAACTCCCCCTAACTTAGCTTTTTATTCATCCTGAGCGAAAGAAATAAACACAACAAAAATGAATAGACAAGTACATAATATAAATCTAAGGGAACTATGTCAAATTGGTGAGGTCATTGAGCAACAACTTAGATTAGATTAATGCATTGGAAAATTTGACCCATGATCCATATTCATCATAAAATTGCCATGCTCAGTTTACCACTCTTGACAACTTACATTCACCAAATTCAGCTATACGACTACATGGTTGGGCACAATGCATGGCCATCCTGTAATTAATATGAACTAATCTGGACCAAGGATCAAATAGGATTTAAAGGCTTGTAATATAGGCTAAGGGACAAAAGTAGGTTGAATACAGGTTGAAATTAGCTAAGATCACCTTAGCTACATTATATTTTAGCTTTGCCCCAATTCCCACATATTTAGTAAGTATCACCACAACTAGCGAAACCAAAAACTCACAAAAAAAATAATATCCTAAAAAAATAGCTAATGTTATCAAAGTTTCACTTCAATTCAAGAGGTAATGATCCTCTTCTCAAAATTTCATCAAGTCAAATAACAATTATTTAGCGTTTATACTTTCAAGATTTTTTTGTTGTAAATAAAAATAATGCCTTCTTAGTTATCCACTATTTGAAATCATCCAAACGATGCAATATCATTCATGTCACTAAGATGATGGGTAAAAGAAATTTTTAACATATGACAAAGGTGAATTGACATCATGTGATTTCTTTTAAAGAAAATTAGGTTGATTAAGCTCAAAGGAGGACACTAGGGATATTATTCAAAAATGTAGGCAATTTGGAATGAAACAAGCCAAAGAAAGTGCGTAAATAATTTCCAAGGTCCAAAAGTCACCCAAGACATATTTGTTACATACAAGAATCGTCAACCCATTGTCTCAAGCAAAATAAAGTTTCCATAAGCCATCAAGATTGCACTCAAGAAAATTACTATGCTCCCACGCACTCACATCACACTTGGGCATGTATATGTCTGAGAGGTCACAAAGAAAAAATTCCTATATAGTTACAATTACCAATTCAATTACATTGACTCATCATGTACTTCCAAGGATACAAATTCACAGTTATTGTGTGCACTTTAACACAAGACACTTAAACATTATTAAAACACACATAGACACAACAAATACAAACATAAAGACAAACAATCTAACTAGGCACCACTAGACTCAAAAGTAAAACAAAATGCAATAATTTAAAACACGTAACACAACCCAGAAACATAACACATAAAACACCACCATGAAAACAATTAACACTAAAACACTGCCTCCAATCCCCAACTTGAACTAAGCATTGTCACCAATGCTTGCCAAATTTGTAAAATCACAAGTGGAGAAAAGATGTTAAAAGAGTTCAAATACTCATTAGCATAAAAGAAAAGAAAGGGAAGTAAGACTCTCTCAGGTAATCCAGATGGCCCAGCCTCATCATTCTTCTCACTAGACTCTTCCTCAAATTCTTCCTCATATGTTTCCTCTTCATCAGATCCCATCTCTTTGACTTACGAGTCGTAGTGCCAACGTTAAACTTGTGGTTCTGCAGGTCAGCCACTTATGTTAAATGGTTACAAATTGTTCATCCTATAGGCAATGATGTTAAGCTTCTGATGAATCGCATGCAAGAGATTCAAACTCTTACAATGGTAAGTCAAGAGTTTCTGGACTTCTTTCTGAGTACGAGGAAGATGGTAAGTGTATTCAGGATTATCCAATGGGGCAGAGGTTTTTCTCATAACCTATCTCCTCTTGGGGTTGTCTTTGTTACGTAGCAAGCTAATCTTGATTCTCTTTGTTGTGCTTTTTGAGGGTGGTTTGAATCCATGGACCCGTAATAGATTTCTCAGGTAGAGATGATGTTGTAGCTATTATTAAGAGAAATACTTGTATCGGAACACAAATAGATGATTAAATTTGGAAAAATTAGTCCAATATGGTCCTTGTTTCTATTGCACGCGATTTCTTATTGGATTTCAAAACCAATGTCAATTGACATTCCCTCTATCAGTGCATAAACCAACAATGCCCGATCCTAGTAACTTCGCTCAAATTAGTGATAGGTATAATGCAGGAAGTGACAAAATAATACCATATAAGCACACTGCTGGAGTTTACCACCAAGGAAAACATCTCATGTAGCCATACCTGCTAGAATCTTTTCATCATACAACTCACGCTAGATCATGTCATAATCAATGCCAATTCTAAAAAATTGAGCATATTCATTATTTGTAGTATTAGGGAGTTGATAATGAGTATTAATAATTTCTCTATGAAAATCCATAGGGTTTTTCCAAACCACAACAATTGTACTAGAATTTTTATAGGAATTAGTGACAAACTCTCGAAGAAAAATCTCATGTTTACATACCTGCATTTTCTAGTAAATTTTTAAACATACCCCATCCCTTACTAGTAAATGTATCCTTAAAGTCACCCCTCACATCCTGTGCCTCACGATCATTTGAAATATCATTAGGAGGAATATTGAATGCAAAACCCCCCTTCCTGACAAGGCTTGCTAGTCCTAGTCAACTTCTAATCATGCACATTTTCAGCTTCTAAACTAACAAATCTATTGTGATCATATGTAACCAGGAGTGTGTTGTGTTGTGTTGTGTTGTGTAGTGTGGCTGTGCCACTAGCTTCGGCAGTGGAGAAGGTTTTTCATTCTTCAGCCATGGCAAATGCAACGAACTACACAAAATGAGTAGACTAGAACACAAATGATTTCAATGAAACCAAGACAAATATCCAAATATTCACTACAAATATGCAAAAAATTAATCCAATGAAAATAAAATACGCAAAAATTGTTGAATACTTAACCCAAAGAAAATATAGCAGAGATCTTACTTGCAAAATAACAAGGATTTTGTGGTAGTTGAGAAAGGTAATCTCATTGGAGAGTGAAAAAATCCTACATTTGCCCTGGAAAATGCATGGATGAAGATGGAAATGGAGGGTTTTTTAGAGTAGTTGATGATACTGTGGGGAGAATTTATGGAATTTTATGGTAAAGATGGAAGATTAAAGGGATTGTGGTGGATTTGGAATGGGAATGTGGTTGGGGTTTTTAGAATAAGTAGGAAGAAAAAGAGAGAAGAGGAAGAGTTTGAGATGGAAAAGGAAAGAAAAGGAAGAGTTTTTAGGAGTAGAAGAAGAAATTTCAGATTTGGGGGAGAAAATAAGGGGATAAATTCAAATAAGTAAATTTTAAAATTCAAATTCCTGATTTGGGGGGGCATTCGCTTTACATATTGGTGTGTATGTCTTTAAAAGGTTTGACATAGGGCAAAATGCCTATGTTTCTCGAATATGAGCATTCGCCATGGAGATTGAAATTACCTTGGAAAGGTTTTACCACGGTGAAAATTGCTTTTGACTTCTGCCCAAATTTTCCATTGGTTCATTGTGCCAAATCAAAAGGTATTGACTAATTTGCCTTGGAGAAGTTTGTTTCTCTCCTAGTTAACCATTTTTTTTACCTCAGTCATTCGCATGTGATCTTTCGCTTCTTTATTTTCAAATGGACAATAAATAAAGTCAAATACATATAAAATAACTAATCTAAGGAAAATAAAAGAAATTAAGTAAATTTCTTGGGTTGCCTCCCAAGCAGCACTTCTTTTAAGTCATTAGCCTGCTTCCTATGTTGATCAAGCTAGAGGAACAGTGTCGTGCCCCTCTTGCACTTCTCCATCATGATACACTTTGAGTTGACTATCATTGACCTTGGACATGAAATCGTTGCCTCTCATCTCGACCACTCCATAAGGAAATGCTTGCACTATCTTATAGGGTCCATTCTATCTTGAATTGAGTTTCCCAAGGAAACAGTCAAAGCCTAGAATTATAGAGTAACACTTTGTCACCTGTATAGAATTCCTTGTAGGCTTTACAAAATATTCCTATCATGGAACTTTTTGGTCCTTTCTTTGTAAAGCCTTGCATTGTCATAGGCTTCTCCTTGAAATTCCTACAACTCATAGAGTTCTAGTAACCTCTTTTTACCAGCTGCTTTGAAGTCAAAGTTCAGGGCCTTGATTGCCCAGAATGCTTTGTGCTCTAGTTGAACTGGTAAGTGATATGCTTTTTCGAACACCATCTTGTAAGGTGAAGTATTAATAGGAGTTTTGAATGTTGTCATATATGCCCACAATGCATCATCCAATTTATGAGACCAGTTTCTACAGGAAGCATTGAAAGTCTTTTCTAGGATTCGTCTGAGTTCTCAATTTGATATCTTTACTTGCCCTAAAGTTTGGGATGACAAGGTAATGAAACCTTATATGTCACCCCATACTTTGACAATAAAGCTTCAAAATGAGAATATTTGAAATATGAACCTCCATCACTAATGATACTCATGGAACTCTAAACATTGAGAAGATATTTTGCTTGAAACAGTGAATTTAGTGATCACCCCATCATCATTGGTAGGTGATGCTGCTACTTCCACCTATTTATAGACATAGTCCAAAGCTTCCACCCATTTAGAGACATAGTCCACAGCCACTAAGGTGTATTTGTTGGAGAAAGAACTTAGAAACTGACCCTTGAAGTTAATAACCCAAGCATCAAATAATTCAACTTCTAGGATACTGTTGAGAGAAATCTCATCTTTCTTGGATATATTTCCTACACTTTGGAAAACATCACATTTCTCTACAAATAATCTAGCATCTCTAAATAATGTAGGCCAATATAACCCACTTTGAAGAACTTTCGCAGTTGTATGATGGTCTCCGTGAACACCTCCTGCAAGGGAAGAGTGACACATTCTCAATACATTCTCCATCTCTTCCTCAGGGATACATCTCTGAATCACTTGGTCTCCACATCTTTTGTGCAAGTATGGTTCATGTCAAAAGTACAATTTCAAATAAAAAAAGAATTATTTTTCTAATTATAACATTCTCAAATCTAGGGGAAGAATCTTTGGTGCTAAATAGTTTGCAAAATCAATGGTACCACGGAGTAAGAATAACTACCATCAGTTTCTCTTCCAGAAATTCCTCCTTAATTGGTAACATTTCCTTCTCAATTTCCAATGGCGACGCTAATATTGATAAGTGGTCAGCCATTGTATTATCAACACCTTTCTTGTTGACCACCATCCAATCAAATTCTTGAAACAACCAAATCTAGCGGATAAATCTTGGTTTTGCATCCTACTTAGATAGTAAATATTTCAATGTAGCAAGATCTGTATGCACAATCACTTTAGAACCTATCAAAACGAAATTTGTCAAAGGCAAAGACTACAGCTAGCAGTTCTTTCTCAGTTGTGGAATAATTGGTCTAAGCTTCAATTAAAGTCTTGTTAGCATAGTACACGATATGAAGAAACTTATCCTTTTTTTGACAAAAGACTACACCTACAGCATAGTCACTTGCATCACACATTAATTCAAAGAATTGACTAAAATTCTCCTTGACTAATTAGGAGACATAATTATTGGTGTAGTTACTAGTGCTTTCTTGAGAACTTCAAATGCATGAAGACATTTTTCATCAAAATTAAATGCCACAAATGCCACATCTGTCTGCAACAATTTGCATAGGGGTTCAAAAATAAGGGAAAATTTTCTTATGAACCACCAGTAAAAATCAGTATGTCTCAAGTAACTTCATATTGTTTTTACATTGACAGATGGAGGTAGTTGTTCTATCACTACTACTTTAATGTTATCTACATCTATACCTTTAGCAAATATTTTATGTCCCAACAGAATCCCCTCCTGTACCATAAAATAGTATTTTTCTCAATTTAAAGCAAGATTAGTGTATTCACAACATTGAAGAACCAAAGACAAATTATGCAAACTTTCATCAAATATGGTTCCAAACACTGAAAAAGGTATCTATAAAAACCTCAACACACTTTTCAATCATATCATAGGAAATAGAAAACATGCATCTTTGCACTGTGCTTGGTGGATTAGTGTCAAAGGCCAAAAAAATTCTCTTATAGACAAAAGTGTCATATGGACAAGTAAAAGTTGTCTTTTCCTGGTCTTCCAAAGTTATAAAAATCTGGAAACCCTGAATACATATCTAAAAAGAAATAAAAAAAACATGACTAGCTAAATGTTCTAGTATTTGATCAATGAGGGGAAGGGAACAGTGTTCTTTCCGAGTGGCCTCGTTTAATTTTCTGTAATCAATGCAAACCTACCACCTGATGACTACACTAGATGGAATTAGCCCATTATGATTATTTACAGTAAGAGACATCCCCCTGTTGAGGAACTACCTGAGCAGGATTGACCCATTCACTATCACTAATGGCATAAATTATGCCAGCATCTAACAATTTCATCACCTCCTTTTTAATAGCATTGTTCAAAGTAAAATTTAACCGGCATTGGTGTTGTTTGCATGGTTAGTAAGCATCTATCATTAAAATTTTATGAGTATAGATAACAGGGTTAATCCTTTTAATATTACTTAATCTCCAAGAAAGTACAAAAGGAGGATTGCAAATTTATGCTTCCGCAAAACATCCAATAATCTTTGCAATTGATCATCAAACAAGTATGCACTCACAATAATAGGTAATGTATCATTTTCTTCCAAAAATGCATACTTTAAATGAGAAGGAAGTGGTTTCAACTCTATCTTGGGGGGTTTGTTGGTCGAAGACCTCTCTTACCTAATTCTTCTTCTGGCACAAACTCATTTTCTAGAGGATTTGCCCCCAGCGTCAGCAAACTTTTGTTGCTTCATCATGTTTTTTCACATCTTGAGTTTGTATTAGAACTTTCTCCAATGGTAGCTGTGTAACTTGATTCCTGCAAAAATCATTAGAAAATATATCAACTAAATCTATCATCATTGCATCATCACAACTAGAAGGAAATTTAAGTGAGTCAAAAACAGAAATGTTGACAGTTTGCTCATTGACTCTTAGTTGTAATTTTCATTCTTGCACATCAATGAGTGCTCTCCTAGTTACTAAAGGTGGTATCCCAAGGATCAATAGCATTTCTTTAAGAGACAATCGTCTTCCTCCATGTCTAGAATGGCAAAATCTGCCAAAGGATAGCACTTGTCCACTTCACAAGGATATCTTCCACTATTCCCATGGGATGTTTAAGGCTTCTATCTGCCAACTGGATTGAGATGTTTGTAGGTTTGAGTTCCCTGCCATTTAATCTCTAGTAAATAGAAAGTGGCATCAAATTAATTGATGTTCCCAAATCACAAAATGCTCTCTCAAAATTCATCTGTCCAATAGTAATGGAATGGAGAATGACCTCGGATCTTTTATTTTTGGAGGTCATCTCTTTTAGATAACAGCACTACATCCTTCTCTTAAGTGTAACATTTTATCACTTAGCAGCTTCTTCTTGTCTGAAAGTATCTGCTTCATGAATATGGAGTTGCTAGGCATCTTTCAAGAGTCTCCATAAGTGGAATATTGATTCCACGTTTCAAAAAATCTCTAGAAATTTCTTGAATTTACCATCCTCTTCCTTGGTCTTCAACCGATTAGGAAAAAGAATCCTGGAACTGGTCTTCTGATAGTAGAGTGTCAATCTAAATGTCTAGTTTCTGTCTTGGCAGAACTAGGTATTTTTTTTCTATGTTGGCTTGTCTTTCTTTTCTTCATTCTTCTTGGCCTCTTCAATACTAGTTGCTTTCCCACTTCTCAATATTATAGCCTTTGCTTGTTCTCTTGGATTTGGAATAGTATCACTAGGTAATGTCCCTAGTGGTCTTCTTGCTAGTATTCTTGCAATGTATCCAACATAAATATCCAAATTCTTGGTTGAAGCTTCCTGACTATTCATCCCTTCAGTGGTTGTCTAGGCAAAAAATTCATTGAATCTTTGAATTGCTAAAGCTCTAACTACAGTGATTGAATTTGGTTGGACTGCTGCTGAGACTAAAATTGTTTCTGTTGAAATAGGAGCCTAGGATTTGATTTATTCAGTCGAACTCAAGCTTGGTTATGCTAATTTTCCCAAGAAAGGTTTTGATAATTCTGCTAACTTGGTTTATAGGTATTGCCAAACTGGTTGTTGTCTGGGTCTAAACTAGTTTTGGTTCCCTATGTCATTCACTTACTCTGGACCTGCAGCAGAAGAAGAATTAGTGGACTACATTGGCTATTAGGATGATCACCTGTACCGAAGTCGCAAACAATTGGCTATTGACTGGCCACAGCATTTGTTGGCATTCCATCCATCCGTTTTGCTAGTTGCTCCAATTGATTTGTTATAAGCATTTGTTAAGCCATCAATACATCCATGCTATTTAATTCAAGCATTCATCTACAATGCTCCCTTGATTGAGAACCTGCTGAATGATGATAATTAGTTGACATCTTATCAAAAAGCTCTTGAGCTTTCTCTGGTGTAATATTCTGAGTTAATGATCTATCAGCTGTTGAATCAACCACCTCTTGTGTCTCTATGTTAGACCGTTGTAAAAGTTTGAATTTGTAAACATAACGGCAGACCATGATGAGGACATTTATTCAAAACATAATTGAATCTCTCCCATGCTTTACCCAAATTTTCCCCATGCTACTAGTTGCTAGTTAAAGAAGTGATGCCATTCCTAAGCTTGGCTATTTTAGAATGTGGAAAGTGTTTTGTCATGAAAGTTTGAGCTAGTCCTTCCAAACTAGTGACGGTTCCTTGATTATAACCTTGCAGCCAAGTCTTAGCCTTGTCCCATAATGACAAAGGAAAGTATAAACTTGAAAGTATCATCACTAACTCTGTTTTTCTTGCATGTATCACATACTTTCTCAAAATTCATGATATGACAGTAAGGATCCTCACTAGGCAACCTCCGAACATTGCATATTATTGAAGCATGGAAATGAAACCAAGTTTGAACTCAAAATTATTGGCCTGAAAAGGTGGCGTGCAATTACAAAAAATTAATCCTCCAAAAGTAAGTAGAGTATATTCTGGCTGTTGGCCAAAAGCAACCTAAGCGGGGGTGAATTAGGTTGTCTAAAAAAAAAAAAAACCTTTTGAAGTACTTGATAAAAATGCAAACTTTGTACAACAAATGATCAAAGATAAATATTTAGCAATTGAAGCTTAATGAACAAATAAAGAGATAGAGATAAAGAATATCAAACCAAACTGCCAAACTATTCAAGTTTGGAGTACACCAACTAGTAGTGCCTCTTCAAAGTAGGTGAGGCAATAACCTTCTTGTACACAAAGTAGGCTCACCCTTGCATCAACTAAGTCCCTGTAGTTGAGTCAAAGGGTTTTACATACAACCTCACTTTTGTACACTTGTTATCCCACTACTGTTACGCTTGAAAATCACTCACTAGTCTACTCTTGCTCACACTAATTCCCTCTAGTTGAGACAAGAGAACTATACTACCCAAACCAATACAACCCACAATATTTTAGCCTATTTCTCCCCAAATAGCTCCTACAAGTGTTTGTAGTGAATGTAGTAGTTCCACCAATTCATCTGATGTCCTTGGGCTATTTATAGATGAAAGATGTGCTGGGCTCCAACGGTAAAAAAACTAGCTCTTAAAAACTAGCCGTTAGGAGTTCGAACGGTAGTTCGGACGTCTGACTAGTCATGCGTCCTATAGCTTTATAAATAGTGTTTTGAACGGTCATATGCATCTTATATCTTGACAGAAACTTCTTAATTTTTAGCTATTTTCTTTGGACAGTCTTGTGCAAATTACAGCTTTGGTTCGGACAGTCAAATGTGTCCTATCCCACAGCTTCAAGTTCGGACGGTCATGTGCGTCCAAAAGCTTCTGGTCACGTTTCGAACGCTCTCTTGAGTCCGAGCTCCTTTCTTTCGGACGCTCTTCATCATCCGTAAGGTGTTATTCCACTTTTGATTGTTTTTCTTGATTGTGTTCAGATGGTCATTTTCGTCCGAACCTTCCTATTTTTTTGAACACTTGTTTTCAAGCCGTTAGTACGATTTGGTCATTATAAAAATATAATTATCATAACTAGGGTCCAACAATCTCTCACTTTTTGATGATGACAAATCAATTGGACAATTCTAAAAACAACTATAACATATGAAGCACAAGACAAGAGGTTTTGTCCATTATTTTCTCCCCTTTATTTGGCATCATCAAAACATAAGAGTAAAAACAATTTATATATACAATTTCCCCCCTTAAACTATGCATGCAATTCAAGTAAGTATATAGAGGATAAGTCAAGTTCAAAACATTTCTTCCCTTTAAGAATATAAAACCAAATAGAAATGAGGAATCTATGCAAAGGATTAACATCAAGGCATTTATCACTCATTCCTTACCAAAAAGCATCATCAAAACAATAAATAATATGAGATGCAATTTCTTGTGACGCAAATTAATTTCTAACAAATAAGCCATTTAAAAATGAGAATGCTCCCCCTGCAAGTAGTGACTTAATATAGATAAAATTTGGGAATACTCATACCCAAGTATTCTAAACAAATTCAATCACATAGTTGACAAATATTGAAGAGATCATAGTTCACATTAACACATTCTCAACAAATTTAAATGTTACCCATTTCAATGTCATCTTAACTTATATGCTTTGAACACCCTCCATTGATAATCCATCTTGAATCCTTAGCTTGGTGCTATCTAAGCATACCTACATACAAGATTAAGCAATAACTTTTGGTACCCAAACTTTGTTGGGTCTAATAGGGTTAGTAGCATGTTTGATCACCCAAATTGCCTTCATTCCAAATTTCGCATTTTGTTTAACATAGCAATCATTTTTCACATGTCCAAATTGATGACAATAATTGCAAATAATATTGTTATTGCCATAAAAAGAAGATTTGAATTTTACAAAGCATAAACCATCCTTTCTAAAGATGGTAAAATTCTTGTAAATAAGCATATTTCTAGTACTTTTCTTTTCAAAAACATTTTTCTTTTTCTTTTGCAAAAGTACATCAAGATCATCTAATCTCTTCTTCAATGAAGCTTGTTCTTCCTTGATCTTGATTTCTGCATCCAACCCTTTTTTCTTCAAAACATCATTTTCTTGTGTCAACATATTATTTTCATGCACAAGTTATGAGTTAGCACTCAATAAAGCATTAATCTTGATTTTTAGCTCCTTGTTGTTCCTAGCATATGATTGTTCCAAACATTCATGCATTTTAAAAGTAAATGATTCAACATCATCATCATCATCATCACAAGAATCATTACAACAATCATAACTAGAAGATACCTTATTATCTCCAATAGCCATGAAAGCCATTTGAGTCACCTCATCCTCTTCAACTTCTCCATCTAAATTGCAATCATCCCATTTGATTTGGAAATTGTTGAAGTGAGGCTTCCTTTCTTCTTCTTGAATGGACACTCATTTGGAAAGTATCCCAATTGGCCATATTTATAGCATTTTTCACTTGGCTTCTTGCTTGTATCTTTTTGTTAAGCCTTCAATGCTATGCTTCTTTTTGTCCTTGCCTCCTCATCATCTTGTACCTTATATTTCAACTTCAATTCAAAGGAAGTTAGTGAATTAATCAAAGACTCAATAGGCATAGAATTTAAATTTTTAGACTCTTCTATGGCAATGAATTTAGGTTTCCATTTCTTAGGTAAAGCATTCAAAATCATCTAGGATTTCTATTCTTTTCACCCAAGGAATATTCTTTACCTAAACCTTCCAAATCCTTTACAATATCATTGAACCTAAAACACATCTTGTCAATATTCTCACGAGACTCCATTTTGAAGGATTCATATTTAGCCACAAGAAGTGACTTCTTTTGCTCTCTTATATCTTCACTTCCTTCATTGATTTCTTTCAATTTGTCCCATATCTCTTTGGTCGATTTGCAACCTTTCACTTTAGTAGACTCATCTGCATCCAAAGCATTATACAAAATATTCATGGCTTTAACATTTAAAGATAAATTTACTCTATCTTGTGCATTTAACTCATATCTAGTCTTAGGCCTTAATCTATGTGTATTTTCATCAAGAATATTAGTCTTAAAATGACCTTCATCAATAATATACCACAAATCAATATCAATGGATTGTATGAAAAATTTCATTCTTTCCCTCCAAATAACAAAATTAATACCATTAAACATGGGAGGTCTAGTAATGGAATGCCCACATCCCTCTAAAAACAAAGGATTATTGGTTGCCATAATGACCTTTACTCTAAGGTGATTAAACCAAAAATAAGAAGAGACCAAGCTCTGATACAAATTTTTGACCCAAAAGCAACCTAAGAGTGGGAGTGAATTAGGTTGTCTCAAAAAACAAACCTTTGAAGTGCTTGATGAAAATGCAAACTTTGTACAACAAATGAACACTTTAGCACAAATGATCAAAGGTAAATATTTAGCAAATGAAGCTTAACGAACAAATAAAGAGATTGAGATAAAAAATATCAAACCAAGCTCCCAAACTATTCAAGTTTGGAGTACATCCACTAATAGTACCTCTTCAAAGAAGGTGAGGCAATAACCTTCTTGTATACAAAGTAGGCTCACCCTTGCACCAACTAAGTCTTTCGAGTTGAGCCAAAGCATTTTATATTACAACTTTACTTTTGTACACTTGTTATCCCTCCACTCTTACACTTGAAGATCACTCACTAGTCTACTCTTGCTCACACTGGATGTGAATTCTCTCTCGTTGAGACAAGAGAACTATACTACCCAAACCAATACAACCCACAATATTTTAGCCTATTTCTCCCCAAATAGCTCTTACAAGTGTTTTGTATTGAATGTAGTAGTTCCACTAATTCATCTGATGTCCTTGGGCTATTTATAGAGGAAAGATGTGCTGCAATTTGAACTCCAACTGTCAAAAAACTAGCTGTTAGGAGTTCGGACGGTGGTTTGAACGTTCAATCATGTGATCTATAGCTTTATGAACAGTGTTTCGAATGGTCATATGCGTCCAACATCTTGACAGAAATTTCTTCATTTTTAGCTCATTTCTTCGGACAGTCTTGTGCGTCCGATAACTTTTGGTTCGGACGGTCATATGCATCCTATCCTACAACTTTTGGTTTGGACGGTCATGTACATCCTACACCTTCTGGTTCGGACGGTCATATGCGTCCTATCCCACAGCTTCTGATTCGGATGGTCATGTGTGTCACGCCCCAAAAACGGGACCGTAACACTTAGGCCGCACTAATGGTACACCGGACCAAAGCGCAAGGCACAAACGAACAGAGCAACAAACTTAACCGCAATGTAATAGAACCATCAAACCATTACTTAACTATAAAACCGAATATTTCATTTTACACAAAAAATACGAATTACAAAATTTCTTCTTAGTACAAAAGATGCTACAACAAAAACAAAGTTCATCAATACAAAACCTATCTAATACACTACCCCTTTCCAAACAAAAGAGATTTTAATAGCCTTGTTCTTTGATTTTACCGGAATGTGGAATCGAGAAAATCTAAAAGCCGCTAACGCGATGGAGAGTCAAAAACGGGCACCTAATCGGAAAAATTATAAATCACGTGGGGTGAGCATAACTAGCTCAGTGGATATCATAAAAGCTCTTCAAATGGGGCCAAGCATTTCGATAAAAGAAAACATAAAGATAATAACATTTGCGAAAACCATAGTCATGAAGCAGTTTCTAAAATGTCTCATGCAATTTAAACGTCAATCGTACTAACCATAATCATAAGTAGTTTCTAAAATGTATCATGCCATTTAAACGTCAGGCATGTCCAAAACATAGCCAAAAAGATCCAATCATTTCAAAACATAGTATGCTAAAGCATAGCGAACAAATCCAAGTACAGTTTCAATCCGAGATTTACTTTTATAAGAACTCCTGTTCTATTTTTCTTAAAGGTATGACCTACAGTGATTCAGGCAGATCTATTGATAACCATTGCTATTGTTCTGCCCTGGAGGTCAAGTTATCCCAGCACAAGACCCCGTAGTCAAATAGTTCATAATAGTCATAGCAGTCACCATGGCGTCCCATGGATGACTATAGAACCGGTTCTCCCCAAATCAAACATTTCCAAACACATCCAAAATTATATACCTAGGTCACCTATGAGCCAAAACAGTTATAAAATGCTTTCATATCAAAAGAGTTTGCAAACATATCAATTGATTAACATAAAATAGCTTGGTCCCGATTTCATATGTAATAGTTCCAAAAACTTGGTAAAAGTGCAGTTCCAAACATCATACACATTTTAAAATCCATCCAAACATATTTCGAAAGTCGTTAAACAAAATACAAGTGGAAGAGGGTCTATGTTACCCACCTATCAAAGCAAAAACTGCACAAATGATCACAGAACGCGATCGCCGGCGGTAGGTGGCGTGGTACCTAAAACTAGATACACATCTCTTATAAGAGATGTAGAAGTTAAAGAATGACTAGGGAAGCGAAAACGACGCGAAACGATAGAAAACGACACCAACAGCTCTTTGGTCAAAAATGACCTTTTCACAATTTCTGACCAAATTCGACAAGCTAAAACCCCAGTCAAAACACTTCGTTAACCCCTCAGTGACATATTCTGTCAAAATGAAAAGACTAGAGACAGGATATCGACTTTGCATGATGTAGATGAACGTGCTATCAACGTCTTCGTGTCATCAACTGAGCTTACAGAATATCCAATTCTCTTATACACCTCTAGATGTGTATAAGAATCAAGACTGTGATATATCTAGCTGTTACACAATCCAATCGCTCAAGGTATTCAAGGAACCTGTTATACAACCCAAGGTCAAATAACATATTGTTTTGACCAACAAAATAGTTTGAAACTTTTGTTTTTCATGTGTATAACTTGGAATTGGATTTTGTTGGCTTTACCTGAATATATGTCTCCCCATAACCACTACAATTAACTCTATTACAACATTAGAGCAACAACCTATGGGTGGAATTCCTCTTTACTACCAAACTGAAATTTTTACCGATTAGCCACACGCATGATTCAAACATGCTTCCTATCCAACCCACTACCAAGGAAACACTTAAAATCATCAAAAGATCATTAAAGATCCTTCAAACATAACCAATTATCCAAATTATCCTAGTTGCGCCAAACTTCCGCTTACTTACAAAATGAAGGGAAATCAATTCCACTTGGTTTCAAGTCTCAATTCCTATCCAAACTAACCTTAAAACACTCTTAAAACATCATTATGTGCATAGAGTCATAAGCATTCATAGCATAACACTCTAGGCCACATATGGAAGACAAAACCCCAACTCATAATCTTAAAATTTGTAATCTAACCATGGAAAGTTGTTAAAAATCAACCCCAATCACTTCCCAACCTCCAAAACACTAAAAACAACCCATAACATACATAAATCAACACATATAAAGCTGCAAAGAGGGTTTTCTCAGCCATAAAGAATCCTACAAAACTTGAAATTAAAGCTTGGATCATAAAGCCCATAAGCCAAAAAGTGCTAAAATACAAAAATCTTACCTTCCAAGTGATTTCTACTTGAAATCCAAGAAAATTTTTGGGGAAAATGGAGGAAGAGGAGTTCGGCTGCTGCTAGGAAGAAATGAGTGAGAAACAACAAGAAGAAGACTTAAAAAGCTTCCAAAGTTGACCCAAATAGTACCCAAGTTGACCAAATAGTCTCCAAGTTGACTATTTGACCCAAAAACTAATTTTTGTGCTACTAAATTAACATTATAACATCAGCCATCAAACAGGTACTCACACATGGACGGTAATTACACTTAGTCCAACTTTTGACTCGTTTACCCGCCGGTACCGAATCGCGTAAATCGAAAAATTTGCCGAATTGAAAAACGAATAAGTTGAAGTTCTTTATGACTAAAAATAATATGTAAAACATTTTAAACCAGTTAAAATCAAAGAACAAGGCTATTAAAATACTGGGTTTCACATTCTACCCCCCTTAAACAAAGTTTCATCCTCGAAACTTACGAAATCACGAAGCATACAAAGCTGGATACTTCGATCTCATGAGGCTCTCAAGCTCCCCGGTAGCTTGATGAGGTATTATGAACTCTAGACAACTTCGGAGGCAAAGCCAATTGGTATGCCAAATCACCAACCTTGTTCAACACCTCATAGGGGCCTATATAGCGTGGACTCAATTTTCCACCTTTCCCAAACCTAGCTACCCCTTTAGTCGGTGATACTTTCACATACACTTTATCCCCAACCGCAAACTCCATTGGCTTTCTCTTGAGACAGGAACTTTAGCTGTCTCTTATACACATCTAGATGTGTATAAGAGACAGTATCTATTCATCCTGGGGGTACGAACTTCCCTATTGATTACCAAAGTAAGGTGACCTTACATCTAGATGTGTATGTGACGGACAGATAGGCTGTCTCTTATCACACATCTAGATGTGTCATTACCTCGCCTAGTCCGTGGTAACCCATGTACAATATCCATAGTAATATCTCCCATTTACTCTGGTATCTCCAATGATCATAGTAAACCGCTGGGTCTTTGGTGTTCAGCCTTAACCTGCTGATACACCAAACATCTCGCGACAAACTCAGCTATCTCTCTTTTCATTCTAAGCCACCAAAATCTCATTTTCAAGTCCCTATACATCTTCGTACCCCCAGGATGAATAGATAAGCGCGAAGAGTGAGCTTCTTTCATCAGTTCTCTTTTCACTTCGGAGTCGTTTGGTACACATAAACTTCTGTCTCGCCACAAGCTACCATCAGCTCTAACCTGAAACTCTGAGGTCTCACCATTATGTACTTTCAACATTACTTTAAGTAGCTCAGGATCATCTAACTGGGACACCTTAAGGCGATCCACCAATGTAGATTGAAGAGGGGTAGTGTATTAGATAGGTTTTGTATTGATGAACTTTGTTTTTGTTGTAGCATCTTTTGTACTAAGAAGAAATTTTGTAATTCGTATTTTTTTGTGACTCAAAGCATCGACAACCTTATTAGCTTTACCGGATGATAGCTAATGGTTGGTCATAGTCCTTCAATAGCTCAAGCCAACGCCTTTGCCTCATATTAAGCTCTTTTTGAGTGAAGAGATACTTCAAACTTTGATGATCAGTGAATACTTCACACTGCTCTCCATACAGGAGCTTATTCTTCCAAATCTATGTTGTTTAAACACTATCGCACTAACTCCAGTCATGCGTAGGATAATTCGGCTTAAGTTGCCTCGACGCATAAGCTATCACCTTATCTCCCGCATCAAAACACAACCCAAACCATTCTGAGAAGCATCACTATAAACCACAAATCATCCAGAACCTGAAGGTAAAGTCAACACGGAGTCACCAACCTATGCTTAAGCTCTTGAAAGCTTGCCTCACCGATCGACCATTCGAACTTGGTTCTCTTCGGGTAAGCTGCGTCAAAGGGAAGCAATTCGTGAGAAATCCTCCACAAATTTCCTATAATAACCATAAACCAAAACTCCGCAGTGGTAGGTCACATCTAGATGTGTATAAGAGACAGCAGACAGGATCTACAGAAACCCCTTCCTCTGACACCACATGACCCAAAAATGCAACACTCCAAAGCCAAAACTCGTATTTGCTAAACTTACCATACAACCGCTTCTTTCCTCAACAAGCTCAAATCGCAAATGCTCAAGCATAAGCCTCTCGCTCGGAGAATAAACCAGATATCATCGATGAAGACCACTACACATGAGTTAGGGTAGTTTGTCTTCCATATGTGAAGATGTCCATAAAGGTGCAGGGCGTTAGTTAAACCAAAAGGCATAACCAAGAACTCGTAGTGGCCATAGCGAGTCCGAAAAGCTGTCTTAGTTACATCCTCTTCCTTCACCCTCAATTGATAATATCCGGACCGCAAATCAATCTTAGAGAAGTACCCCGCACCCTTAAGGTGTTGGTGTCGTTTTCTATCGTTTCGCGTCGTTTTCGGACGAAACTTTGTTTAAGGGGGGTAGAATCTGTCTCTTATACACATCCGCCAACCAATCCATACGCAAAATTAAATCAAAGTCGGTTATCGATCGAATAAGGTCAGCCTCAAACTTCCTATCACAAAACTCCAACCGACAACCTTCCAAAACAAACCTAGACTCCATAACCTTCCCGTCCGGGGTGCCCACTCTATAAGGATCCTCTAACCATCTAGGTTTATCGGACACATCCGCTATGCTTTAGCATACTATGTTTTGAAATGATTGGATCTTTTTGGCTACGCTATACACTTTAGCATGTGTATACAGATGAGATGGGGTTTGTTTGTATTCCAACTGTGCTCTGGTTAGATATTGAAATTTTAAGTTTATCAATAACTCCAGGTCAAATAATTCCACAGATCCTGTAATGCCGCGAACAAAACAGAATCTTATATATTTCTAAGCCCGAACACATCGATTTAAACCTCGAAAGACTCATCGAATACCTATTACTGGACTTAGGATTCAAACCTATGCTCTGATACCACTAAATGTCACGCCCCAAAAACGAGACCGTAACACGCCGCGCTAATGGTACACCGGACCAAAGCGCAAGGCACAAACGATCAGGCCTTACTTACACCGCTCTAATATAACCATCAAACCATTACTTAACTATAAAACCGAATATTTCATTTTACACAAAAATACGAATTACAAAATTTGTTCTTAGTACAAAAGATGCTACAACAAAAACAAAGTTCATCAATACAAAACCTATCTAATACACTACCCTCTCCAAACAAAGAGAAGCTTGGAAGATTATCCGCAGAGTCCTACCAATGTATCTGAAACGGTTGGACCAGTATCCTCTCTGTCTCTTATACACATCAAATGGGGCCAAGCATTTCGATAAAAGAAAACATAAAGATAATAACATTTGCGAAAACCATAGTCATGAAGCAGTTTCTAAAATGTCTCATGCAATTTAAACGTCAATAAACCATAATCATAAGTAGTTTCTAAAATGTATCATGCCATTTAAACGTCAGGCATGTCCAAAACATAGCCAAAAAGATCCAATCATTTCAAAACATAGTATGCTAAAGCATAGCGAACAAATCCAAAGTTTCAATCCTAACATGTAAAATAGCATGAGTATCTTTTAGGCTCAAAGGTATGACCTACAGTACTAGTCAGATCTAGTAATATAGGTCACACCTTTCTAGTCTGACAAGGAAGGTCAAGCTATAGCATTGAAGGCTGAAGTCAAATGAGATACATAAGAGTCATAGTGAAAAATTAGAGAAGAGAGCAAAGACAAGAACCGTTCTCCCAAATCAAACATTTCCAAACACATCCAAAATTATATACCTAGGTCACCTATGAGCCAAAACATTATAAAATGCTTTCATATCAAATGAACAACAAACATATCAATTGATTAACATAAAATAGCTTGGTCCCGATTTCATATGTAATAGTTCCAAAACTTGGTAAAAGTGCAGTTCCAAACATCATACACATTTTAAAATCCATCCAAACATATTTCGAAAATCGTTAAACAACATACAGTGGAAGAGGGTCTATGTTACCCACCTATCAAAGCAAAAACTGCACAAATGATCACGACGTTATCCGGGTCAATTAAGAAAATTTTTTATTAGTGTAAAAATTCTAACGGGTTAATGGAGATGTAGAAGTTAAAGAATGACTAGGAAGCGAAAGCGTTTTCTATCGTTTCGCGCTGTCTCTTATACACATCTAGATGTGTATAAGGTAGAGAGACAGCCTATGGGTGGAATTCCTCTTTACTACCAAACTGAAATTTTTACCGATTAGCCACACGCATGATTCAAACATGCTTCCTATCCAACCCACTACCAAGGAAACACTTAAAATCATCAAAAGATCATTAAAGATCCTTCAAACATAACCAATTATCCAAATTATCCTAGTTGCGCCAAACTTCCGCTTACTTACAAAATGAAGGGAAATCAATTCCACTTGGTTTCAAGTCTCAATTCCTATCCAAACTAACCTTAAAACACTCTTAAAACATCATTATGTGCATAGACATAAGCATTCATAGCATAACACTCTAGGCCACATATGGAAGACAAAACCCCAACTCATAATCTTAAAATTTGTAATCTAACCATGGAAAGTTGTTAAAAATCAACCCCAATCACTTCCCAACCTCCAAAACACTAAAAACAACCCATAACATACATAAATCAACACATATAAAGCTGCAAAGAGGGTTTTCTCAGCCATAAAGAATCCTACAAAACTTGAAATTAAAGCTTGGATCATAAAGCCCATAAGCCAAAAAGTGCTAAAATACAAAAATCTTACCTTCCAAGTGGTTATATCATTTCTACTTGAAATCCAAGAAAATTTTTGGGGAAAATGGAGGAAGAGGAGTTCGGCTGCTGCTAGGAAGAAATGAGTGAGAAACAACAAGAAGAAGATTTAAAAAGCTTCCAAAGTTGACCCAAATAGTACCCAAGTTGACCAAATAGTCTCCAAGTTGACTATTTGACCCAAAAACTAATTTTTGTGCTACTAAATTAACATTATAAATCAGCCATCAAACAACACTCACACACCACAATGCACTAATTACACTTAGTCCAACTTTTGACTCGTTTACCCGCCGGTACCGAATCGCGTAAATCGAAAAATTTGCCGAATTGAAAAACGAATAAGTTGAAGTTCTTTATGACTAAAAATAATATGAAAAATATTTTAAACCAGTTAAAATCAAAGAACAAGGCTATTAAAATACTGGGTTTCACAATGTGCGTCCTAAAGCTTCTGGTCATGTTTGGGACGCTCTCTTGTATCCGAACTCCTTTCTTTCAGACGATCTTCATCGTCTCGTAAGGTATTATTCAACTTTTGGTTATTTTTATTGATTGTGTTCGGATGATCATTTTCATCCGAGCCTTCCTATTTTTCTGCACACTTATTTTCAAGCCGTTAGTACGATTTGGTCATCATCAAAACATGATTATTATAATTGGAGTCCAACACTGCCAAGAGGGATTGTTTCTGAAATGTCCATTATGACCATTATCTCCGAACTCTCCATTATTCAAAGCCATTACTTCTCAACTTTCTGGATTCTTTGGGGGTATCATTGGTTGCCTTGGTTGTTTGTCTTGAGCCATGCTTAATTCTACTTCTTTTTTTTTGGGAATTCGAGGCTTTTATTGCATTATCGAGAAAGAAATACATGGCTTTGTTGAGAGTTTATTTCCACATGCTTAATTCTGCTTCCTGTTGCTGTTGTCTTTGCTCTCTTCTCTAATGTCTAGGGTTCTTTCGATCTCAGGATAAAAACTATGATATTTCAGTTAGAGCACATAAATTACAAAACACTCAAGAAGGAGATTACGTGCACCAATATACACAATTTTGACCACAATGAGAATTTGAATAGAGAAAAATTTTCACAAATAAATAATTGCTCTAAACAAGAAAAATAAAAAGAAAGAAAAAAGTCAAAAGTAGGAATCATCTTGGCTTTCAATATTGGCTACGAAAATATTTTTTTCCTAGCAATGGCACCAAATATTTGATGCGATATATGATGAACAAGTTAAATTATCCTAAGCACAATTTCCACTAATTTCGTAAGTGCATGGTATTAATGTAGTACAGTCAACAAGGATCATTCTCATGAGGAAAAACACCCAAGTATAAAAAATGGCCAATAATTTCGATCTAGATGATCAAAGAGAATGATTGGATTTATCAATGTAGTAGAGTGAATCGGGATCATTCCCATGAGGAAAAACACCCAAGCAAGTACCATAAATGGCCAACAATTTTGATCTAGATGATCAAACAGAATGATTGGATTTAAAAACTAAAATATGAAAGCATACAAAAATGTAATGACTAACATGTCTGCACTTCAAAACTCACTTAATCAAATATTAAGAAAATGGATCAAGTACTAAATTAACAATTTTTCTGAATTAACTTAACTTACCAAATCAATAAAATTAACCGCACGTTCATAGAGATTCAATTTCAAAAATTTAACTCAACCCCGATCCCTTATGATGAAGAGTCCTATCAACCTAATTGTTCATTAGGGGGAGATCACTCTCGGGCCTAGTCCCAGTCAAACTGAATATTAAGCAAATAGAATTATCAAGAATCAACTAGAGACTCAAATCGGAAATGATTATGAATTATCTAATCTAATAACTCTCATCAATCTATGGTAGTTATCTCATCCAATCTACCTAAGACTAGAGTTAGTTACTTTCTAAAACTGTTTTATTTGTGATCATTATTACCCATGAGTGTGATTAAATTAACTACCGGTTAATTAAGTCAATTTATTGGAAAATTATATCGTCTATACCTAACCCCAATGAAACTGGTTCATAGTGCACACTGCTTAGATAAATAAAATGCAAAAATTAGTAATAAAGCCAAAAAAAGAAGATTGCCATTACACCAAAATAGATTAGTGATGCCTATTTGAAAGCAAATAGTAATAAATTTATAAAATACTTAAATCGTACTACTATATTGCCTCATGAAGTGATTTAAGGCAAATTAAGTGGGCTTAGAGCCCATATATTTTCTTGCCTTTGAAATTGTTTTAGCCTTTAGGGCAATAAATTAAAATTGACTGACCGTAGAGACCAAATTAAATTGACTAAGTTTAGTGCCTATTTATGTCAAGAAAATAGTTCTCCAACTTAAATATGCCCGTCAAGGCACAAATTTAAATTGATTGGACTTGGAGCCCTCTCAAATTATTAAGAGTTTAAATCAAATCAATCAGCCTTAGTGCTCTACATTGATCTTAGTGCCTTATTTTGTTAAATTTGCCTTTCAAGGCAATAAATTAAATTTGCATCTCAAATAATTTAAGACACTAAACTAAATTATAATTGGTCTTGTGCCCTAAACTTGATTCTAGTACCTAATTTGCCTATCAAATTATTTAGGCCACTAAATTAAATCAATTGTCTTTTGTGCCTTAAAAATTAATCCTTGTGCCTTATTTTGTCAAAATTGCCTTTTAAGGCAATAAATTAAATTATTCAGTTTTAGTACTAAAAAATGCCTTTTAAGGTATAAAATTAAATTGATGGGACCTTTTAAGGTAATAAATCCAAATTACTTGACCTTAGTGCCCTAATTACCTTTTAAGGCACAAAATTAAATTACTCGATTTTACTACCCAAATTTGTTTTATAAGCCATTAAATTAAATTGGCTCTAGCGTCTACTTTAACTTTTATGGTAATTAAAAAATAAAGACACAAATTAAATTGGACTTTTATGTTCATCTGGCCTTTCATGGCATCATAAAAGGATTAAATAAAATAATTAGATCAGTTTTTGACCTCAACTAAATTATTTTTCCCTCTAATGGCCAAATTCTATTCTACCTAAATGTCAATTCTTTCAAAAGTCAAAGAAAGGAATTGATATTAAAAATCATAGGTCATCTAAAATTACGTGTGACTTGATTCTAATTCAGATACATAAAAAACCCTCTAAAGGATTCAGCCACAAGAACTACAAAATATATTATTTTGTAGAGTTTTTTCATCAACTAAAATTTCACTAAATTAAAAATTGTTCAAATTCGAGTAACCGGTCAAAAGTTTAAAATGGATTAAAATTAATTTATTTCACATTAAATTCAAGACAAATGCTCCAAATATAAGTGAATTTTAATTTATACAAACTACGTAAAGTTTGTTCCCAATAACAAGTACGTAGGCTACTTGAATATATTACTTAGGTACAACTGGAAAAATAAATATTATATAAGTTCGTCTATTCTTGTTTTTTTAATTAGAAGTCAAATTAATTAATTGACAATTAGAATCAAAAGACATTTCTATAAAAATAAGAATTATAATTAAGAAATTTGACATATTAAATGGATTTCACTCACACAAATAAAAAACGTGCACGAGCAAATCGTACAGTGAGGTCAAATTGAGAAAAAATTTAATTCGTAAAAGAAAATTAATTTTTTACCCAGCAGCTTTTGAATGCAATATTATTATATTGGCTGATATCAAATACTTCTGTACGTTGAGTGATGTGCTCTTTATCAATTTGCAGGACTTTGAATGAGTCAATGTCGGCTTGTGATGATCCTTATTATTTTTTCTTAGTTGTCTTCCAGGTTTGGTGCAAATAATACGCTGTCTTGGCAAAGTCCCGCTGGCATTGAACTGAGTTTAGCTTCAAATTTAACTGGGTTTGTGCAGTCGTGACAATTTCTTTTCCTTTTTTGCCTGATTTTTAATATAATTGAGTTTTCTCATTATTAGTGCCTCTCCACTTGGCACCCAATACCCAGAAGAAACTACTGTTCTGAAATTATATTTTCCTTATAAACAAAAATCAAAACTTCCGTTATTATATAGCAACCCCTCTGTACTGGAATACAAATTATATATCTAGCTATCTGCCATTCTGGTTTAATTCAAACCCTTATTTTTTTTATTTATATTTATGTTTATTTATTTATTTGCGCTTTAAATAGATATTGCTTATGAAGTCATAAACTAAGATACTTGCAACAGAGTTAAACTCGATTTAGATAATACAAATGCCAATTTAATTTTTCTGAAAATTGTATACATACATAGAATGTTTTAAAACTTTTATCTTCTTATAATTTTCCTTAATTATTCTCTACAAACTTCATTATTCTGACTATTTTCTCTTCCTTTACTGTAAACTTCTCCAAAACTTTTAATTAGAAGTTATTATTTTTATTTAATTTGTTTCCAAATACTTAATAATTTGCTTGTAGAGAAGTTCCTCTTTCTGGTTATTCGAAAATCAAAAAATAAATTGATTTAATTCAATCAGTTTATTCACTGACTGTGCAACGCACAACCAAGTCGTCCCAGTTCATGCATATACTGGCTGTCATTGAGCCGGGATAAGTAAATTCTTCTATTCTATATTTTTCTTATCTTTTCCTTTCTTTTATTTGTTTAGAAAAACAAAATTATTTTTATCCTTTATTTTTAGGATGTGGCCCAATTTAGTCCCTTATGTATATAGCAAATCAATTTAATCCCTCGTCATCTTTTAAAATGTTAACTAATATAACACTTTTGACAAAAAAAAAATGGAAAAAATGATGATGAAAACCATATAAATATCACAAAGATGTTAAAACACAAATAATTTGAAGTTTAAGAAGGTGTTTGGTATATGGGTGCTAGGAGAAGGATTGGAAATTAAGGTTAATGATAGTTATAGATGTTGTTCGGCTAATCACTATAGAAATCATTCTATGAGAATGAAAGTATTAGAAAATGTCCACTTTCATTCCCTATTTATGACATGGGTTTCAAATTTATTAATTTATCAACATAATAAAACTCATTCTTTATTGAAACCAGACAATTTAAGATATAAACTTGTACCGATAATAGGATTTCATGAATCTCATTCCAATTCTTAAATATGAACCAAACATCTCCTAAAAGTCTTATTCTTCATTTTCCCAATATTTTTCTTTTCTTTCATTTTTTAACCTTAATTTTATCTTATTTTTTTCAAACATAATCTTGAACGACATAAATTAATAAATAAAATTTAATTATTTTCAAATTTTGAACCTCCAATCATTTGTATTTTAAAGTCACGTGATATTCGTGTTGCCTTCATTGTTAACTTATCAAACTTTTCCATCAAAAGCCATCAATCTTTTAGTAGTTGAGAAACTAAATTAGTTTATTGTGATGTATGAGAAACTAAATTTGAGCACACCCCTAAAATGAGGGACCAAAATGGTGTTTTTCTCCTTTTTGTTCCCAAAATAAATTTACTTTTGACTTTGTGCTTCCTTCATCATTGGCACATCCTTACCGGCCGCAGCATCTGTCCCAAGGGCCAAGGCCCCCAGTCCTTTCCCCAGAACTAGCCCCATCTCTACCCGTGCTGAGCTGATACACTTGCAGCCCTTTCATTCTCTATTTTTCCCGGTAAAAGCTGTATTGAGGTATTCTTAATTGACTACCGCATTTAGTTTTTAGCCTGTTTTAAGTTTAAAAAAAAAAAAGTTATTCTCGAAGTGCTTTTGAAAATTTCAACTTATTTAGGGCTGTCGACAGCAACCCGTCACCAAGAATTCTTCTTGTGATCTTTAATGGTAGTGTTTTGTGATCAATTACACAAATTTATTAATTGTTGGATTGCCTTCGAAATCACTTTTCATTTCCCTTGTTATATGATTCAGTTTCTCTTATTTTTATTATGATTTGTTGTAAGTTATGATGTTTTTTTTGTGGGGATATGTCCACTGTGAAAGACTTGGCTAGTTGATTTTTAAATTCAATTTGATTCTCCATTTCATTTGTAGGCGGAAGGTATCATGGTGGGAGTAATACAGAAATTTGTTGTTGCATCTATGTTAATGTGGGCGGCTCCTATTGCTATTTTATACGCCTTTATACATCTCAACCATAATTTTTTTCCTGGTAAGTTAATCTCTCTTTGTCAGCTTCATTCTTCTATTATTGTTAGTTTTTTCAGTTCAGAACTTAGATGAAAAATATAGCTGCAATTCACTCTTTACCGAAGTAGTGAGAAGAGTAATTTGTCCTCAAAACAAGCACTAAATAGAGTGATTTGGCCATAGTTATGAAATTGCGCTTTGAAAAGTCCTATAAGACTAGTGGCAATGCCAGTTATTCAACATATGTTGACAATTGAAAGAGTTAAGACAACTTGTTTTTTCTTCTCCAGTACCTATTATGACCACTAAACTATCATTTGCTGCTTGGACAGAGAGAATATTTCTGTGTCAGTTATGACGGTGACCCTTTATCCCTGGTAGAAAAAAGGTAGCATGACAGCGACAAAGTGTTATCCCTAGCTGTTCACAATGTGCTTAGGCGAGTATGAAAATTACTCTATTTCCAATAGCCGAGAAAGACTAATGTGTCTCTACAAGTACTTCGGTTGATTGATTGGTAATTTATAACTTGTTTATTCCTAATTGTTTTGACCATGTTTCTTTTGAACATTAAGGTTTGGTGTAAATTTAGTCTGTTTTACTTGTTTTATCTGGTATGTAGATTGTTTTTGCTTCAGTTATTTTTTACCTGTGTAAATTTATATCAGGTAGAAAAATTAATTTGTCAATACAGAAAACGGATGTACCAATTTGCAATGAAGATAGAGCTAGAATCTTGATTTTTTCCTGTTAAGGATTATAGGAAATAACTTTGTCCTTGCAAGAGATGACCGTTAATTTAGTGTTACATGGCGGATATTGGCCGGTGAATCTTATGTGAATATCAAGTTACTAGAATTGCTATGGAATACAAAGAATTGAATGCTGGTCCTTTCCCTACTCTGCTGGATAAGTTTAGACAAGTCTACTTTATAGGTCTTATGTCGGGGAGGCTAGATGGTGTTTTTCTCGCATGAGTAATGTGTAGTCACCATTTTCATTCCTTGAGTTTCTGTTTCTTACTTGTGGCTTTTAACATGTAGTTTCCCTTTGAGGTTTCCTACAGGTAGGCAATATGGCAACATTAAATTTCTTAAGTACCATTTGTATGTCTTTCTTGAAAATTGGGTTTCATTTCTATGCACTACTGTTTTCCTGGAAAAGAAAAAAAGCAGACTGTATTTTCTTAAGGCATATTTACTTAGATGACTTAGATTAGTGGAAAGATTTTAAAATGGAAAATTTAGTTCTTGTAGTTGGGGGTGGAATTTAGTTCTTGTAGTTTGGGGTGGACTGTGTTTTAACTTGATCGAGACATTAGAGTCTAAATTTTCCCTTTTGCTTGAGAATTCATGCTTGTTGCTTCCATTCTGGTTTTGTTTTTGTTCACTGACTTGGATTCCATCACTAACTGTCATCATCATTCTCATCTCTATATATGAAATTCCTTGAAAGATGTTAAAAATCACTGGGAACATTTGCTAGCAGCCACAATGCAAACTTTGAACTCCTTTTCTGGGACATTGATTCAACATTTTTTAATCTTGAGCTAATCAGAACTTGTTCATGGTGTCTGAGTTGTAGCCCGACCTTCAAGGTTTTCCGCTTTTTTTAGGCTTATTTAATTTATTTTTGAAGGCAGTTGCATAGTCTTGAGTACACTCTTAGATTCACACGGATTTTGTTTTCTATTTTGAACCACTATCAAGTAAATTATAATTCAGCTGCAGGTTAGTGCTTCGAACTTGTCTTGCAGGAAACCCAGATTGTAGATTATTTTCCATCCCCTTCCATTCGGCCTTGTGGTCGTATTCAGTACCATTGTTGCTGTGGTTATCCAACTTTGTTTGATTTTTAACGTGTCCAGTATGGAACAGGTTCTACTCAATTGTCTCCCTATTCAATAACATTGATGAGTGGATTCCTCGCTGTCATATCAGTGAATGTAGTTATTGCATTCTACATTTATATGGCAATGAAAGAACCATTGCATAAGCATGAGCCAGATCCTAAATTCCTTAATTGCGGAGGCCAAGGGTAGCATTCAACACTATGAAACAACTCAACCTGAGGATTCATCAATTACCCGGACGAAACAGGAGTAGGTATATCTGGTTGTAACCTCTTAGCTGCATGATTGTCCTAAATATGGCCAAATGTATGGAATTGCATTGGCATAAATTTCATGCTAATACAAGTTATTTGCTCCTAGTCAATGTTTTGCTATGGTGTTGGAGATAGCATTGACAATTTTGCGCTGGTTACAAGTGAAGACCGGGAACATGCAATGCTGCTTGTTCCACTGCAGTTCTATATAGATGGTAGTCCATTGACATTGATTCATCTGCTTCTTGTCTTTGTATACTTTGCCGTAATTCCGTCAGCTCTTTTTATTTATTGTTCATTAATTTTTGTCGCTTTAATTCCCCCATGTACAAGAGACCATTGAATTTCGAATGACGGGTTTGGGTGCCTTGTTTTGATTTGAAACTACCCAATTTACATTATCATATTCATCAACCCAGAGTCACAGTGTAGTAAATATTCAAAGAATGAGAGTGGCGGGGCGGGTACCTGCTCTTCAAGGGATTTGTCTGATCTGACCTTCACTTGTCAAGTCAGTCATTTTGACCATGATCCGATCCTCATATCACTGGGTATTCGGAGAGCGGGTATCCGATAAAGAGGATTGGGTACCCGCGGATACCCGATCCTATCCTATCCTCATCCATCTTCTAAAAAATAAAATAAAACTAAACTAATTTCATTTTGAACACCAAAATTTTAATAATTTTGAGAAGTGACAAATTGATTAACAAATATTTTATATAAATTGAGAAGAATAAAGGGAAAAAAAATTGAATATTAGATTGTTAAAAAAAAGTGAATAAAATTCAATTTAAGAAATTACATAATTTCTTTGAACTAAAAAGAAAAATAAAACTAACATAAAATTTATTCGAGAAAATTGGGATAAAATCAATACAACTATAAATTAAAACTTTAAAAATGGATGAATAATTTATTTACACTAAAAATTCTATAAAAAATATTATATATGAGGGTCGGAGTGGCTAGCTGTGGGTTTTTAAAACTCGACTCGTATCCGACTCTCACAAAAGCGGGTACCTGAAGCTCAGTTGATCCAATTAATAGATGAGGGTCGGAAATCCTTATTTTTTGGAACGGGGCGGAACGGACGGATCAGCAGGTATACCTCAGTTGATCGAATTAATAGATGACGGATCAGCAAGTATTTTTGTCCACCCCTACATGTAACCATCTGGAGATAGGATTTTTAGGATTCATGAACATTTGCTACCAGCATCCAACCTAATCTCAACTAGTTACAAAGAATACAGTGTCCAAATATAATAATTTGTGCAATGATTATGGGACTTATTAGCTTCAGAAACTCCTGCTTCTTTTAATTAAATTAATGAAGTGGCTTAAATACTCAATTTCGAAATTATTTATTAAGACTACCCAAAGGCATGCCAGATAAGCTTCATAAATATAGAAAAATACTTACATAGAACCGGTATTTGGTCCCACCTGTAGACCCAAGCTGCGATCATGATTAAATCTTATAAAATCTTCCTTAAATCAACTTATGTCATAGATTCCATAACATTTAATCCACACTACAAGGTCTACAAGTGGAGTAAAAAACCAGGTCTACCTAAGTCTTTCCCCATAAATATATGTTAAAAACGTATATAATATTGACTAAAAAGCGTAAATACCTTAAAAAGAATATAAAATAATTTAGAATTGAAAGGCAATGAAAATGTATTCACCATATAGAAATCTCTAGCCTAATTATAGTAATAAGTATTATTGCTATAATTTAAGTATTACTAGTCCTTTTTTTTTGGAATTGCTTTAAAAAACTTTACACCTTGACAAAAAAGTAAAAAATTAAACCATGATTAATAACTGTAAAACAAAATAAGCATACTAGAAGACAAACCGATAAGGGAAACTACACAATAAACCGTAAAAACTCTCGAAACTTACACAAATTTAGACTAAAGTGAATGAAAAATAGCTTTAATAACTAGAGCTGTCAAACCCTCAATACAAATGTTCGCTGTTCTCGACCGAAATAACTCAAATTAAACACATAAGTATGAAAATTCGAACAACAAAAATACATACTAGTATCAAGAAATCCAGCAGTTCTCATACGTTTGAAGAAAATATAAATGCAAATCATCAAAAAGTCAACGAAACACAATTCTCACTGTCAATCACAGAAATCACTATTAAAACTTGAATAAAGAACAACACCACCAAGTTACGTTGAAAGTCCGGATAAATTTATACTAATAAAAGGCTTTATCAAGGACATTCTCCCAAGAATAAAGTTTTTGCACCCTCTAGACCATGGCATAATAAACTATTTTAAAGTCATTAGGACTTTTTTTGGTAGTAGAAAAATAGAAGGATTAAAAGAAACGAATACAAGGTATTAAACAAAACAGCCTTGATTACTCAAACAAAATTTTTTGTTACCATTGATATTTTTTCACATTTTTTCATTTTTTTTTTCTTTCTTTTTGCTCCTCTTTTCCGTAGTGTGGCTTTAATAATAAACGAGCACAACTTTGGAGTTGATCAAATTTTCAACCCATCAAACATAAATTTTGATCAAATGAAGAGATTACTTTATAATCACATGAGAAAAGAATAAACAAAGGGAAGGAAGTTAAGAAAAGGTACACTTAGAATGGTACTTTTTGAATAGTCAAGTAGCCAAGTGAAGGAACGAGATAATGAATATATGATTCGTTTGATCCTTGGATGAGTCGTGATTCGATAATTAATTCTATATTATCTTATATTTAGTTGACGGTGATAGTGTAAATATATTCCGTACTTTTAACCTAATTTAAGTTGAAGAAAGTTATCCAATGGTCATAGCTAACTGCTTTTGGTCTTAGACATAGAATTACTTATTTCACAATGGTCATGGCTAACTGCTTTTGGTCTTAGACATAGAATTACTTATTTCACTTAACTAATTTAATCCTCTTTACCAACACTATATGGGTATTAGTCGTTCTATGCAGTTATTGGTATTAGAACGATAATCAGCCCATCAAGTTAGATAAAGTCTAGACAACCTTTTAAATTAATTTTTGTGATAGTTATATTTTACTTTTGGAAGACCATTATTATAACTTTTCTTTTTTTTTTTAGATTTTGAGAGAAAATACATAGTTTATTGCGTGATTCACATTTATTTATTATTTATTATTTATTATTTTAGTTTACATAAGTATCCTATCTTATCTTATTTATATAATTGTGTATATAACGCATATTTTCAAGTGCATTATAATTTTATTAATTGAAAAAAAAAAACCTAGTAATATCAGGATAATTATTTTAGTTTTTAAATATGAAATTACATGATTTAAAAATGATTTTATGTATACTAACTTTTTAGTTAAGAGTAAATAAGTAACAATGAAAAGGTATCCTAATAACTATCATTATCATTTGTCTATCATTTTTAGTAAACATAAAATGATACTACTATTAAAATATTTTTTTTTAGCTCGCAAGGGTGAAAATTTTATCAAGCCAATGACAAAATTACAAATTTGCTATCGATTAATCGACAGGAAGGCATACCTAACTGACAAAGCTAGAATTAGATTCTAGGAGAAGAGAAAAAGTGAAAGAACTGAGTGGAAAGTGTATGTCTGATTATCTGAGTGAAAAACCGACGTGACTTCCGCATATGCCCTCGTGCACCTCTCGTAAAATATAGTTAGATTCGGAAGGCGTGAGGCACCTCAACAGGGGGCACAAGTATGCTTTTTTATACAAGATTCTGTCAATAAGCGTATACTTGGCGGCTATGTACTTGATCTTTCTAGCTTCGACCGGATCCTCAGGGGGTTTCTCATTATTCAAATAATTTATTATGGATTCCATCCAACTGAGGTCTGGTTGGACACAAGGGATTCTTTCAGAGAAGTCAACAAACCTGCGCTCTCGCAGTTCTACCAAAATCTTTTTCGTTAAATGTAAGTATATTGCCGAGGCTAGCTTTGATAGAGCATCCGCGTGCGTATTTCTTGTTCGGGCAATCTTGATGAACACATCTAGAGTGTCCATATTTTTAAATTTCTCAATTCAGTTTTTGACCTCGGTTAGGTACCTTTTCAAAATCACGCATCGAGCCTCGTAATTTTCCAGGCTTTGATTCACCACTAGCTGAGAATCCGAATGTATCTTTAAGGTTCGGGCTCCCATCTGATGGGCCATTTCCATCTCACAGATGAGGGCCTCATACTCGGCTTCGTTGTTTGTTGGTTTGAATCCGAACCTTAGGGTATAAGTGAGATAGTCCCCTTCTGGGGATTGGATTATTATCCCTGCCCCCGCTCCGGATTCACACGAAACTCCGTCAACATGAAGCTCCGATGTGAGATCCTCTCTCATTTTTTGTTCTTTTGCTGGATCAATCGCCAAGATCAGTTCATCCTTCTCGATGTCACAGCCTTCTGCAATGAAATCTGCGAAAGCCTGTGCTTTGATTGCTGTCCGAGGCCTGAATTCTATGTCAAACTCGAACAGCTCCACAGACCACTTTAGCATTCTGCCCGAAGCATCTGGTTGGCGTGCTTGCTTAAGATATTTTTCAAAGGAAGGTTGGTCAAAATAATTATCTTGTGGCCATGTAAATAAGGTCTCAACTTCCGAGCCGACACCACCAATGAGAAGGCTGCCTTCTCGATAGGGGTGTAGTTTCTTTCTGGATCTTGAAACACTTTGCTTGCAAAATAGACATGGCATTGGTTGCCTCGTTCATCTTGCCTTAGTAGAACTGAGCTGACTGCCAATTCAGTGGTTGAGATGTACAAGTATAGCGGCTCTCCTTTTTGTAGAGATGAGAGCTTCGACAAATTGCCCAAGTATTCTTTAAGCTCTTCAAATGCTTTTCGAGCTTCTTCAGTCCATTGAAAGCCCTCAGTCTTCTTTATGAGCCGGAAAAATGGCAAGCCTCTTTCTACTGATTTGGACAGGAATCAATTCAAGGCTGCCATTCTACCGGTGAGTCTCTGAACCTCCTTTACCGAGGTGAGAGTTTTCATATTAATTATGGCTTGCACATTTTCAGGGTTTGCCTCGATTCAGCCCTGTGAGAGACAATGAATCCCAAGAATTTTCCCGAGGGGACCCCAAATGTACATTTTTTGAGATTCAGCTTCATTTGGATATGTCTCAAATGTTTCCCTGAGATCTTCCAGGATTTCCTCATAGGTTCGGCTCTTGACCACCATGTCATCAATGTATACCTCCATATTTCGTCCTATTTGGGACTTGAAGGTTTTATTGACAAGGCGTTGATATGTAGCTCCGGCATTTTTGAATCCGAAGGGCATCGTAGTGTAGCAATATGTGCCTCGGTCAGTGATGAAAGAGGTTTTCTCTTCATCTTCTCTAGCCATGTATATTTTATGGTAGCCCTTGAATGCATCTAAAGACTACAAAATGTAAAATCTAACAAATGAATCTACTACCGTATTGATCCGGGGGTACGGGTAACTGTCCTTTGGACAGGTTTTATTAAGATCAGTAAAATTTTGGCACATTCGCCAAGAAGAATCTTGCTTAGTTACAAGGACTGGATTACAAAGCCAGGTGGGATACAATACTTCTCTAATCAATCTTGCCACTAAGAGTTTATCCACCTCGGTTTCGATTATTAAGCTGCGCTCTGGACTGAAGATGCTCTTCTTCTGCTTCACTGGTTTGTATGCCAGGTCCACTCCGAGTTTGTGCTCGATTATTTCCCGAGGGACGCACGGCATGTCTTCGACGGTCCAGGCGAACACGTCCTTGTACTCAGCTAAAAGCCTAAAGAGAAGAGTTTTGAACTCTGCTGGGAGGGTTGCATAGATCTTAATTTTCCGATCGGGGAGGCTCGGATCTAGTGGTACCTCCTCAACGGGGACCTCGTCTTGGGGCTCAATCTTTGCTTTGCCCTTCCCCTTTGGTTTGGGAGGCTCAGGGATCTCAGTATTGCTTCTCCGAGGCTTCACATTTTCTTCCCCCTCCCTTTGACTTGTCAAAGGCTCTTCGAGGCCATCCCAGGTGGATGAGGCATCAAAAGTTTGCAAGTAAACCTTGTCAGCAATGGACATGGTTTGCGACTGGGACCGCCTTATAGTTAAGGACATCATATAGCAGGCTCGGGCCTCCTGCTGGCTCCCAATGACTGTTCTCTCAGATCCATCCCTCAACATGAATTTTATCCCAATATGGAACACGGAGGGAAGGATTCTATAGGTATATTGTATGGGTCGGCCAATGATCATATTGTAGGAACTGTCCCTTTTGACGATGACGAAATTGGTCATATCAATTCTGTGCTTCAGGGGAGTTCCAAGGCACAAGGAGAGGCATTATCTGTCCCTCAGGCACGACCGAGTCCCCAGTGAAGCCAACCAATGGGGTTTTAAAAGGTTTATTAAGGAAGCACCCATATGCATTTTGACCCAAGCGTCCCAAAAAATTATGTCCGCCGAGCTTCCGGTGTCGGCGAACACCCGGTGCATTTCATAGCCAGCCACATTTACACATCTACCACGGGGTCTTTGTGTGGCATTCGGCTAGGAACGGGGTCCTCGAAAGTGTATCTGAGGCTCATGAATGGCTTCAGTCGCTTCTCCCGATCCTCGCCCGAGGGGTCCTTAATGTTCCGTGCGTATTTTTTTCTGCCATTGATAGAGTCCCCGGTTGCCGGCCCTTCGATTATTTTATTTATCACCCCTCCTACACGGATCTGTTCATCTTGGTTTTCCGGGGGGGTTGTTTCTATTTTGGCCTCCTCGGTTCTGTTGACGAGGCGGGTGAGGTGGTGTCGGATTTCCTCGATTGGTAGCATTTCTTTGGAACTCTGCAGTGGCTCGGCTGATGAACTGCTGCAGGTGTCCTTCTTGAATGGCCCTCTCGATTTCAACCTTCAGATGGTTGCAGGCCTCGGTATCATGGCCGTGTTGACCATGAAAAGCGCAGTACTTTGCCCTGTCTCTTTTATCCGGGGCTGACACCATTCGAGGAGGTGGCTCTAAGAGGCCCAGATGCTGTATTTGGTACAAAATTTCCCTCCTTGACGTATTGAGAGGTGTGAAGTCAGCATCTGGATGGCTCCTTGTTCGCGGGGATCGGTTCCCAATATTGTTGCCCAGGTAGACCACCCGGTTCGCCAACGGATACTGTGGCTCTTGGATAGCTCAACCTATCTATGACCCTCATGTTTTTAGAGGATGAGGGATTCAGAGTCTTCATGACCTTTTCTCTTTGTGTATTGTAAAGTTCTCTTTTTATCCTGTTTGACTCTTCGCCCCGTATGAACTTCGATGCTCTTTGTAGGAGTTCAGAATAGGAGCTCGGAATCCTTTTGGTCGGCTCGACGTTGAAGGTGCCTGGTTGGATGCCGCTGCAAAAAACAGCCACCAAAATTTTTCATCAACATTTTTGATTTGGACCACCTCATCGTTGAAGTGGTCCACAAATTATTAAGCAACTTCATCGGACCTTTGCCGAATGTTCATGAGGTGCGACGTGTCCTTTTGCAATATTGATTTGCTCCTGAAGTGGCCAAGGAAGGACTTCGCCAGGTCATTGAAAGTGGCTATTGAGTTCATCGGCAGCTCCTGGAACCACTTCTGTGTCGGACCTCGAAGAGTGGTGGCAAACAACTTGTAGCGGGTCGCGTCACTGTAGCCATAAAGGCTAGTGATCGGTACCACGTGCTAAAGGTGATCTGACAGATCAGATTCTTCCTTGTAGCGGTCTAGGTCTGGTAGCTTGAATTGCATTGGAAGAGGTACAATCTTGATAGAGATTGTGAATGGATCTCTTTCAATTTCTGCCGTAGCAGGGGTATTCAGAGTAAATTATTTTTCCTCAAAATCTCTTGAATCTTATTTTCGAGACTCTGCTCCTCGAGCTATTTAAAACAGCCAAGGAGGGTTCTCTTGAATCAGATTTTTTTGAGGAATGTGCGCCGAGTAATTTCTTTGATATGCTCGTCGATGAGTGTGACTCATCAGATTGTTCGTTCGAGCTCGACTTTATAAATTTGTGGTGCAGGTCGGTTGGGCTCATAGCGTCAACAGACTGTTTCCTAGGCCGTCGGCCGGGGGCGCGTTGCTGTTCGGATTGTGGAGTAGCTGCTCGGTTTGAGTGCTCAGATGGAGTTTGACTCTCGCGCTGCTCCACAAACTCTCGGAAAGACTCAAAACCCTAGATGATCAGCAATGTATTTCAGGACATCATCTTGCTTTTATTGAGCCTCGGCTGGTGTACCGACGTTTTCTGGCTCGTTGGTATGCACCACGGGGTGTTGATTGCTTGTCTCCACTTCCTTGCTAGCAGTTCAGCGTGTTCCACGATTCTTCATCCTTCTCAAAGAAAAAACAAACAACTCAGATAACTGAGAATTGATTGAAAGAGATGAAAATCTGTCGATTCCCGCAGACGGCGCCAAATGACAAAGCTAGAATTAGATTTTAGGAGGAGAGAAAAAGTGAAAGAACTGAGTGGAAAGTGTATGTCTGATTATCTGAGTTTCAATCCCTATTTCTTAGCACCCAAGCCCCTTAGCCACGTGGTCGTGGGTTCGATTCCCACAGAAGGCGTCAAATGACAAAGCTAGAATTAGATTCTATGAGGAGAGAGAAAGTGAAAGAACTGAGTGGAAAATGCATGTCAGATTATCTAAGTTTCAATCCCTTTTCTTAGCACCCAAGCCCCTTATTTATAGATGTCGTACATGAGGAGGCATGAGGGTATCACTATGCTAGCTCAACTGAGGCTACATTACATAATTGCCCTTAATGAGGCTGCCACGTAGGCACTTCTAGAACAATTTAGGGAAGATACTATGTGTCACTAACCAACATCATCACTAACCTATCACATTTAAATGCAAAAAGAATATCTAAAGGACATTCGAACCACAAAAAAAATAAATTGAGGCCAATATTGGAGCTGCCTTTTCGAGCAAGTAAATCGGCCACCATATTAGCCTTTTTATAAATATGGATAATTGTGGCATGCAAGATAATGAGTAAGTGTCTGGCTTCACAAATAATCGAATGTAATCTCCAAGGAATCTTCTTGAGATCCACGATAATATTGCACAAAACCAAAGAGTCCACTTCCACAAGATAATGAGAAATTTTTTGATAATGACAAAACCTCAAACCTTCGAGAAAGGCAAGAGCTTCCGCTTCAAGACTTATTTTAGTACCAAAGTGTATAGCGAAACCAAAAGGCATTACTTGCCCTTGCAACCCATGAAGCACTCCACCTATTCTAGCTGCTCTAGGATTGTCCAGACAGGAACCATCAACATTTAGCTTGTAACCAATAGTCAGGCAAATCCACAAGATAGCAATGACCTTGGTTGAAGATGGCAACTTAAAAGCATGTTGGAAAGACCTTCGAATCCCTGCCTCCATCACCATTAAGTTGACCTTGTGCACAATCAAAGCTGGAGAAGGTGTCTTATCCTCATAAAACTCGTTACACACTAGCCATAATTGCCAACAAATGAGTGATGGCACAATGAGAATGAAATCCCAATCCATCAAGTTATTTTACAGACACCACAATTGACATTTATGTAAGATGTTAGCATTGGCAAGACTTGGAATTCAAAAGAAATAACCCATCCTTGACCACACTGAGCTAGCAATATGGCAACAAACAAAAAAAAATGATCAATAGAGTCTAAAGAATTATAAAACTAGCATTTGGAAGACATATGAAATTTTGGATCCATTAACATTTCAGAAATGGAAGAAAGCCATTGAGCAACTGCCACATAAATATTGAAACTTTTCAAGGCAGCCACAAATTCCACACAAGCTTGCAAGGAGGTAGAATAGCATGTGTTGGTCGAAGGATATCATGAGCTTGCTTGACTGAGAAGGTACCTGAAGCTGAATGTTTCTGGATGTAGTGAAAGAGGATGTCTGAAATACTTTGGGAGTTTGAATGTAGTAAGATAGGAAAATTACCTAGGGCTGCCTTTAGTGCTTACAAGGAACAAAAACCAGATCTTTGGTTTCATCAAACAGAAGCTATTAAAAAAGCTTAAATTTTGGAAAAGCAAACTGCTCAACACTGTAGGCAAGGAGGTTTTATTTGAAATCAGTGCCCATGTCTATGCCTATTTACACAATGTCCTGCTTCAAGTTTGCAAGGAAATTAGCAGCATTCTAGCTAGTTTCTGGTGGGGATCTAATGAACATGGCAAGGAAATCCACTAGGTTTCTATTTGCCTGTGGCAAAAACTAACAAAGGATAAGAGCTTGATGGTTTGGAGTTCAAGGACATTCAAAGCTTCAACAAGGCAATGTTAGCAAGACAAATATATAAGTTTATAACCCAACCAAGCCTGTTGGTTAGCAGAGTTATCGAAGCTAAATATTTCCCCAAAGTGTCAATAGTTGAAACCAAAGTTCCACAATGTGCCTCCTGGTTCTGGAAAAGAATAGATAGTGTTAGGGACTAGTAGAGAAAGGATTGGTTAAGAGAGTTGGTAATGGTAAGAGCATCAAAATTTGGGACGATAAATAGCTTCCTACCTTTATTTCTGGGGAAGTTAGTTCCATCAAAACAAAGGTGCCAATTGACTTTAGTAAACCAGTTGATTAATGGTTTTAAATGGGACAAGGAAATCATCAGGGTAACCTTTAATCCAGAAGATGCTAAAAGTATTCTTTAGATCCCAATCAGTTTGTGAGGGTCTAAGGATAGATTGGTTCGGAAACACACGAACTCTGGGTATTGCACTGTCAATTCATAATACAAATTGGTTAAAGGGAAAGCTAACAGGGTCCAATCAGAAAGTGAGGATGGGGAAGCAAGTACAACTAGGGATTTAGATTAGAATTGAGAGAAGTCTGGAACCTTAACATCAAGCATAAGTTGAAGTATTTTTTCTGGAAGTGTCTGAACCAAATTTTCTCATCTAATGATGTTATCTTTCAGAAAATTATAAAGAGAGATAGGAACTGCAGAAAACAGGGTGAGGTAGAAACCATTGAACACATTCTATTCTTTTGTGAAAATGCTCAAGAGTTCTGGAAGTTACCTCCAGTGCAGTGGGATGGCTTAAATAGACTCAGGAGCAAATTTTGGGATTGGTGGCAGCAATTATTGAGAGAAAAATATAGAGATGGAGGAAAATGCTACATGGCCATAACTATAAATATCTTGTGGCAAATATGGAAGTCCAGGAATGCAATGCATTTCCAAAATCAAGAGTAAGAAAGTCTGGTGTGTTTGACAATCCAAAGAGCTATTAGCGAATAGAATGAATTTGACTGGGTTGGAAAGTATAAGAAAAGGGAAAGCATAGATGAAACTGGCGAGCTAATTAGAGATGATAGTGAGGGCAGAAGTGGATTCAGTGGAGTAAGAATAAGGGTGGCTACTAATAGAAGTATCCAGCATGATGGCTTCAGTGGGTGTGAATGATGATAGCCAATGTAAATCTATTTGGGGTATGTTTAAAGGTATTAAAACTACCACTGATCAGGAGGTTGCTGAAGCTATTAGGTGTGCTCTAATCAAAGCAGTGAAACAAGGGTGGAAGAATAGTTGGGTTGAAACTGACAATAAGATGCTGATCAACAAACTAAAGATAGCTTTCTGACAAGTGGTAGAGAATTAACGAAAGAAATGATACCGAGATGTCCTGAAATATAGAAGAGAAATGTAACAAACACATAGAGGCTGCCATACTTATTGAAGATTCCATTACTATAACTTCTTTGTTTCATCAATTCATGTTAATGCTCTTTCAATTTTATAAGCAGTTGTAATAGTATCAGCAATATAATTGCTGTTTTTGTAGATGTTTGATCCATAATTTTGTTTGCCTGGATAATTTTCTAGTTTGGGCTGTAATTAGCCTGATGATTCTTTAGGGTAGTTACCCCATCTTGTACATGTTTTACTAATCAATACAAAGCTCCTTTCGTTTTTGAAAAAAAAAGGCCAAGGTATTCAACCTGTACTCTGCTTAAACTAGACTGTATAAGCACCTAGTGAAACAGCAAAGGAATTAACATTGTAGTTTTCTGTGGAAATCTTATCTATTTCACCACCTATCCTCAACGATCAAATAACACTTCTCAATGATCCTATTTCAACCTTATCAGTCGGCATGAGCAGAGCAATCATTTAATGACTAGCAGAGACCAATGCACATGTTAGTTCATAAAATTTAAGGCCTCTATTTTTCCCTGGAAAATATATCTAAGAGCTCAATCAATCCTCTTTTAAAGTATTATCACCACTTTTTAATCATAAGAACACGGCGCCTTCGACCAATCCAGGTAGTCATCCAAGTAGGATCTCCTGAGACAATTCTATAACCTGCATTTGAGTACAATTTTCGAGCACCCCAATCATCTTCATAAGCCCGCAAGACAAGATATTCAAAGCCCCAAAGGTTGCAAAGCGCGTCACAGGCTTTCAGCAATGCAGTTGCCACTTTTTGCCTCCTATAAATTTTGCATAATTGCTAATTAATCTCCACTAACTATTAAATCTCAAATTAAATATTGTAACAATGGAAACAATTAGATGCTTTTTTTTTTATTTAAACCTGAAGTTCTTTAAGACAGCTATGCCTGACACATAAAGATATTCATCTGCTCTTGAGAGATACTGAAGGACATCATCATCCCTCAAAATTGTGACATCAACAACGCCAACGAGATCATTTATTTCAGTGTCAGAGGAATTCATTAAAGGCTCGGCGATTAGACAAGCATACCTGTTAATTTGGCAATAAAACCAAACCAATAAAAAGCAAGTCATTATATCAATATCAGATAAGACTGATTGGGTAATCTTGAATCTAAGTATGAAACTGAAATTGTCAAGTTCCGCGACACTCACCCATACATATTTGGTAGTATGTATCTTTAAGTACTGTGCTAGAGTAATGTAGTCTCCGTTTTATTTTAATTGTTGTTTTTGGTTGGTATAGAAGGATTTCCATTTCATTCTATTTATTGTTTTGGGTTAGTGCACAAGTATTAAGAAAGCTATTAAATTGTATCAATTTCATAAAAATATAGTTCAAATTGGTTAAATTACCCTTTACATTAATATCCTCTAACTACATAATCCTCCTTTCATTAGTATGGCACTAATGATAAAAGTTGAATAAAACATCAATTAGTATTTCCTTAATTTTTCAAAACGATAGATAATTTAGCACAAGATAAGTTGTCTAAAGTGACAAATAATTAAACGGAGACAAGATTGTATAATTAATATCGTAATGCTCTGCACAACAGAATAACATGAATCATGATGAACATAATACATGAATAGACATAAATTTCATACCAGAATCTATGATAGCAATAATTGGAGAACCAGTTTCTCTCTCACACTTGCAGAGAGATGGAAAACAAAGAAAAACTGAAGGAGGCGTACGTTAATACCTAGGGACAGCTATCTCTAATTTTTCTTAATTGGTGATAAGTGTGTCAAGTTGAGAGAGGAATTAATTGTCATGACAAATATATAATTATCTAGTAGGGTTTGGTCCATCACAAATCCAATAGAAAACTAATTTGTATTGGGCAAGTTACCCAAAACAAAACAAAATAGAGATCCAATAGGATTAAGCCATCCTTAACATGTGGGTCACAACCAACAGTCTCCCACTTGGTCCATTGTTAAGGCATAATGACGATTTATAATCGAAAGTGCGCAAAACATTAAAATCTTCGAAAACAAACACAAGACAAACTACTGACATGAGTCATGGCGATCATATATCTATGGAAAGCGACATACTCTCTTCCATGTACCTCATAATTAGCAAACATAAACCTAATGAGAAATATACATAATGTCCATGATAATGTCTTACAAAGACGCATTCCTATATTCCATTAATTGGTCAAAAGTCATGTTTACAAAAACTAAAACAAAATGTAAAAGTCAAAAGCACATAAGGGAGATCAGAAAGTCTAAGAACTCTGAAATACAATAATGTGAACTAATCATTAGTGTCACGATCAAGACCCATTCTTTGAACATATTCCACAAATGTCTTTGGTAGTAATCCTTTCGTCAAAAGATCAGTAATCATGAGATCAGTGTTAATGTGTTCTATTGACACTCATTGCTTATGAACCTCTTCTTTAACAACAAGATACTCAAGCACCGTGTGCTTAGCACCTTTACAGTACTTGTCACTTTTAGAGAAGAAAACCGTTGCAAAATTATCACCGTAAATTTTTAGTGGCTTGGCAATAGTGTCGACAACCCCAAGCCCCAACACACAATAAAGTTCCGCAGCCGTAAGCATTGAGTTGTAGCTTCAGAATAGGCTACAAATTCTACTTCCATTGTTGATGCTGCAATGATAGATTTCTTGGCACTTTTCCATAAGATTTCTCTATTCGCGAGAAGGAACAAATAGCCAAAAGTGGATTTTTTACTATCAACACAACCAGCAAAGTCCAAGTCTGAATATCCAGTCACCTCTAAGTGTTCAGTTCTTCTATACATGAGCATGTAGTCCTTAGTTCCTTGTAAGTACCTCAAGTCCTTCTTGGCAGCTTTCTAGTGATCCATTCCAAGATTACTTTGATACTTACCAAGCATGCCAGCAGCAAAACTAATGTCTGGTCTAGTATAGGTTTGAGCATATATTAGGCTACCCACAACTGAAGCATAAGGGACAGTTTTCATACGCTTCCGTTCTAAATCATTTCTCGGACACTCTTGAGACTAAATTTATCCCCTTTCTGTATGGGAACAACACATGCAAAATAATTTTTCATTCCAAATACCCCTCTAAAATTCTTTCGATATAGGCTTTCTGAGATAGCCTTAATAATCCACGTGAATAATCATAAAATATTTCTATTCCTATCATGTAGGTGGCCTCTCCCATATCTTTCATTTTGAAATTCTTAGAGAGAGTTTTTCATCTCATATAACATGCCAAGATGGCCAATAATATATCATCAACGTACAAGATCAAAAATATAAACTTGCTCCCACTGACCTTCAGATATATACACCGATCAATAATGTTTTCTTTAAATCCAAAGGAGATAATAGTATCATTGAACTTGAGGTACCATTGCCCAAAAGCTTGTTTAAATCCATAAATTGACCTCTTAAGTCTACACACCATACGATCCCTATCTTTAATTTCTAAATCCTCCGGTAGAGCCATATAAATTTTCTCATTTAAGAAAGGCTGTTTTTACGTCCATTTGGTGGAGCTCCAAATCATAATGAGCCACCAATGCAATGATGATTCTAAAAGAGTCCTTCTTCGAGACAGGCAAAGAAAAAAGTATCCTTGTAGTCAATGCCGTCTTTTTGAGTAAAATCTTTGGCCACAAGTCGGGCCTTGTATCGTTCTATGTTGCCTTTTAGTCGCGTTTGATCTTAAAGACCCATTTACATTTTTTTAATCCATCGATTTCAAATCTTTTTTTTTATGGCATCTTTCTATTTTTTAGAATCAGTAGAATTCATGGCTTCTAAAAATGAAACCAGATATTGATTAACCCCAATATCAAAATCTGACTTTTGTAGATAAACCACATAGTCGTCCGAAATAGTCAATCTTCTTTGCTTTTGAGATCGCCTTAATACTAGTTCTCGTGGTTCTTCCACAACTAGTTCATTATGAGGTGCATCATTATGAGGCACATCATGATACTCATTTAGGTTCATTATTATGATCATTGTGCTGCTCATCGTTATAATTATGTTGTTTAATGTTATCATGTTGTACAACATTCTCAAGCACTACTGTGGGAATTGATAATGGTGAAGTTACAAGAGGCAGTAATAATCTCTTGTAATTCCTCCAGGGTCACGTTTCGTGATCCTTCCCTCCCACTAACTTTTCCATTCTCAATGAATCAAGCATTTTTAGTTTCGACGATTCTTGGACTCTTATTCGGGCAATAAAATCTAAATCCCTTGGATTTCTCTAGGTAACCTGTTGGTCCCAAAGGGCAACCTAAGAGGGGATGAATTAGGTTGTATCTAAAACAAACCTTTTTATGTGCTTAATAGAAATTCAAACTTTATGCACCAAATAAAAACTTAAGCACAAATGAATATAATAGATATTCAACAATTTAAGCTTAAAGAACAAATAAGAATATTGAGATTAAGAGAATCAAACCAAACTCCCAAGCTTCCCAAGCTTGGAGCTTACAACTACAAAGAGCTTCTTACAAGGCAACTACCAAGTTCTCAACTTGAAATTTAGCCACTAAAAGTCTCTTCAAAGTAGGTGAGATAATAACCTCTTGTACACAAATGAGGATCACTCTTGCTCACACTTTTTAATTTCCTTTAGTTGAGCCAAGAGTTTTACACTCACAACCTCCCTTTGTTACAATTGTTATCTCTCCACTCTTACACTTGAAGAACTCTTACACTCCTAAGCTTTTTTCACAAAACTACCTACACTATTACAACACTTGTACCCACTATTTCTCCCAAATAGATTAAGAATTATTTGTAATCAATATAGAAGTCTCTTTTTATTTAATTCAGGCTTAGGGGTATTTATAGTTGCCCAAAATCTGCTTCAAACAACTTTCCAACGGCTATTTTCTGTTTACTAGAAAACTAGCCATTGGACCTTTCGGATGGCCGATGCAGCAAGTGTGTGTCCGAATGAACTAGCCGTTGGACCGATCGGACGGCCGCTGCTAAACTCTGCGTCCGTTCTCTGAGGATATTCGTTCGGACGTCCGAGGATGCATCCGAACATGCGTCCGATCGAAGCAAAGTCTTCTGGAAATATGATCGGACGCTGTTCTTCGTCCGAGACTTGCTTCAAATTCTTTGTGACGTTTAATGATTACCATCGTCTGAAACTATCTTTCAGACAGTCATTTGTGTCTATGGAGTCTTCTGATTGTTTTGTTCGGACGATCATTTGCGTCCGAACCTACCTGTTTTTCTACACACTTGTTTTCAAACAATTAGTGTGATTTGGTCATCATCAAAACATGATTAACATAACTGGGGTTCAACATAACCAATAAAGAAACCACTAACCGTATGAGAATCCAATTTACTTTCTTGTGGATTATAAATTCTAGATTTAGTAGGACAACCAAAAATGTGTAAGTGCCTCAATCTTGGTTTCCTTTCAGTCCACAACTCAAAAAGAGTATTAGGTATTGCCTTACTAGGAACCCTATTTAAGAGGTACACGGCTGTTTTGAGTGTATAAGTTCACAAAGATTTAGGTAAAGTAGTATTGCACATCATACTCCTAACCATATCCAATAAGGTATGATTATGCCTTTTAACGACACCATTTTGTTATAGCGTACCAGGCATAGTATATTGAGCACATATGCAATACACCACGCTTTTCGTGGAATTGCGCAAATGAACCTAGATTCTGTCTAGCCTCGATGTATCTATCATAATATTCTCCACCTCTACCAGACCTTATGATTTTCACATTTTTATCCAACTGGTTTTCCACTTCAGTAATGAACACCTCAAGGGCATTCAATGATTGTGACTTTTCATGCAGTATCTAAATGTATCCATAACGTGAAAAATCATTGATAAAAGTGATGAAGTATTTTTTGCCATTAAATGAGAGGACATCAAATGGTCCACAAATGTCAGTGTATATAATTTCAATAAGCCGTGTACTTCTAGTGGCCTCTTTCTTACTTTGTTTAGCTTGTTTTCGTTTAATGCAATCCACACGCAACCAAAAATTAGTAAAATCCAGATTTGGAAGGATTTCATTCTTTACTAATCTTTCTAACCTTTCTTTGGATATATGATCCAAACGTTAATGTCACAAGAAAGAAAATTTTTCATTTTTCATGCTCCGTTTCAAACCAGTAATGTGATTATTGAACAGAAAGTAGGGATTCAACAAACTTATCATCAAGTTTCAATTTATATAAACCATCAATAAGAATGCCAGAACCAACTAAAATGTCACTCTTAAATAAACTAAAACCATAATTCCCAGAATTAAAATAATATCCTAATATATCCAATAATGGCAAAGATATGAAATTTCTAGTAATAGACGGAACATAAAGTGTCCTAGGTAAATCAAGATGATATCCAGTACCTAAAATGAGACGATACGTTCTGACCCCTTCAACTGGAGCTTTCACTCAATTTCCTATGTAAACAAAGTCTTTATTGGGATTTGTGCTCTAGATCGTAATGAATCCCTACATGAAATTTGAAATGTGACTGATGGTCCTAGAGTCAATCCACCAAATATTAGAAGGAATTTCAATTATATTTGATTCAAAACATATGAAAGATAAAGTAATACCTTTCTTTTTGAACCATGCCTTACGTTTCAGGCATTCTTTTTGAAAATGCCCAACTTTCTTCCAGAAGCGACTATTGTCCTTCTTAATATTCTTCTTTGGAGCCAACTTGTCATCATTTGACTCTCCAGCTTTGAAAAATGAATTCTTCATATCTTTCTTAGCCTTCTTTTCCTTGTTTTTTTCAGTTCCTTGAGAGATGACATTAACAGTATGGATTCCTTAATTCTTCAACCGTGTCTCCTCTTGTACTAATGTGGTCGTTACTTGATCAAAACTCCACTTATCTTTATTAGTGTTGTAATTGATTTGAAACAGCCCATATTGAGGAGGCAAAGAGCTTAATGAAGTGTACTAGGAAAAATTCATCCATAACCATTCCTAGATTTCTTAATTGTCGAACAATATTAGTAATCTCTAGGACATGATCTTGCATACTAGAGATCCATCATACCTAGTAGAGATCAATTTACTCATAAGTGTCCTAGCAAGTGACTTATCGATTTGAAACGATTTTCCAATATTCTAGAAATTCCTTAGCAAAATGAATTTCCAGAATCGTTGACTTAATGTTGGTAGTTTGATTCAGATAGTCATTCTTATAAACTTTAGGCCCAATTTATTGGATCTATCCCAAGCCTTACGGGTTGCCCTTTCCTCCGCAGTATCATCCTCAGAAAAGTGCAGGAGGTTTCTCTTTAAGAATGGCTTGGTCCAAGTCTTGTACTCCTAATTGATACTCAACTTGTTCTTTCCATTCAGGGAAATTAAGGCCATTAAATATCACAACAGAAGAAGCACACATATTCATAAGTGTGGAACTATTAGCTGTAAATATACAAGGATACATAATTTCATATTAGACATACTCAAGAACAAAACATGGATATAGACTCAAATTTAGCAAACATAAAGCATGCATATTATAGCCACCTTTGGGCAAGCTATTGTTGGGATTTCCTAGCCATAATATAAAAATAACGCAGCGGAAAAACACCGGAAATCCCTATAAGAGGATCCATGCGTTCCGATTAAATCGTCTAGGGTTTAGATATATATACCTTTGATGCTCGATAGCATAAAGACAGGGGTTAAGTCGGTGTTGTCTTTCTCTTATCTTTCCTATCCCTCCTATATTGATTACTCTCTCACCACGGCAACCACGAACTATTCGTAGAACACGCCGACCTTAGGCGCTCTGGATTGAACGAACGCCCTCTACAGGTATCCACACGAGTAGCTTTTCCGATTTTAGGGTGTTGCTTGCTAGAGCAGTGTTTCGGAACTATTTCGTAGGGTTTTTCGTCCGACTGTGTGTTACTAATGAGTCGCATGTTAGACCTTGCGAACCCTAAAGAATCATATTCTATATATAGCGGTTAACCTAAATTCAAAGAACTCCTCTTTGATTAGAATTCTTCTATCACACGTATTAGGTATATAAACGCGTATGATAGTAACCAGATATAGTTCCTTACGAATTATTATAATTACTATTTAACTGGACAATCCAACAAATGCTTACTCTTAGTGTGTGACCCTTTAGGTTCATTTAACGTTGGCAATAAGTATAATTTCTAATTCCAACACTGTTGCCTTTAGTACATAAACCAACAGCTATAATATGTTATATGCAAACAAATTATGATGCCATAAATAAAAAAATAATTGGATAATTAAAACTTTCACACAAATGTTTGTTATCTTTGGATATCCAAACTCAATGGAAAGTAATAAGTAATCCCATAAGTTCACCAATTACTTGAACTTAATCTCCTTTGGGCGATTTTACATGTCCATGTAATTAACAATTATATATAATTATTTCAATAATATGCATCAACCTATAGATAAATAAATCAATTTTCCATACACTAAAAGTCTTGAAACCACACAATTTGGCGACTAACAAATTCAAATATCAAGACAAAATAATGTGCATAGAAATAAATAAGAATATGCAAAATAAAATAAAATAAAATACATAAGTCCTAACAAAAACTTTAAGTTTCGATGATTTTTTTTTTTTTTTTTTTTGCAAAAGAAACAAAAATCCACATATTTCGTACGCAATATTGGTTCACAAATTGCACAATCCACAAAAAAAATTGTGGGACAAAAACTACAAATTAGTACCGAAATATGGTGCAAAATCGTACAGAAATTTGGTAAAAATTCTGCATAAAATTGGAGCAAAAGACTACAAAATGCATATGAAAATAACATGTAAAAAGTGGGATGTATGCGTACGGAATTTCGTGCAAGAAATTGGCATAATGTGTACATGAAAAGTAGGTCAAATTCGTATGAAAAACAGCAAAAGGTGCGCCGCTAGGTGTCAGACAACCTACACATGCCCAGCGCCATTGAACCAGTGCGTGTCGTCCAGTGGGCATGTGGGGCTGCGGCCCTTGGCATGCTAACGTCACTTCTGCAGCAAATTAATGCTGCAAAAGTGAAAGTAGCAAGAAGAATTTAATGCAGCGACTTTCATGTTGCGTTTGTCAGGTAAACGCAGCCAGAGATCAACAATTGAAGCAAAATTAATACATGCAAAAAGCAATAACATAACCAATACATAACATAAATAAACCTAAAAAAAAAAATTAATGGGTTATTCCCAATTGATTCCAATCATAACATAAACCACAAAAGACACAAATTTTCACATGGGTTTAATCCTGATTATATTCTATGCCATAAATTTTACATATAAAATTACTACTACTCAAACCAATATAAAAACATGATAACGGGTTTTTAATTCATGCAGTAAGTTTCTTTTATATGAAAATGCAATTATGGCTAACACAAATCATAAAACATATCCAGGAAAAATATATTGGGCCACAGAAAATAGGCAAAAGATACATAATTTTTGCCCATAAACCTATTGGATCTGATACCACATGAAAAATTAATATCGTAATGTACGCAGCGTAATAATATAAATCATGATGAACATAATACATGAATAGACATAAATTACATACCAGAATCTATGATAGCAGTAATTGGAGAACCGATTTCTCTCATACTTGCGTAATTCACCGGGAATGGATATAGAAATCCAAGAAAAACTGAAGGAGACATACGTTAATACCTAGGGACGGCTATCTCTAATTTTTCTTAATTAGTAATAAAGTGTGTAACTCCGCTTGTATCGAGTTTTTCTTAGCATAGCCGGTCCCAAACCCGGGTAAAGGAGGAGGGTTGCGTTAGGTCAAAACTTTGTCAATCTTATGAGATGAATCCACCAGGATGGACAAGATACGCAATGAGCATATTCGTGAGAAGATTGGAGTACATCAATTGAAGAGAAGATAAGAGAAACACGCTTAAGGTGGTTATGTCATGTGCTAAGACGACCAGTAGAAGCGCCCGTCAGACGAGTAGATTTTAGAGAGAGTAATCAATATAGGAGGGATAGGAAAAGACCGAAAAAGACTCGGTGGATAACTTGTAAGAAAGATATAGCCCATCTAGGAATTGAGTAGGATATGATCTATGATAGAGCGCAATGGCGTAGTAGGATTCATGTAACCGACCCTACTTAGTATGATTAATGGTTGGTTTGTTTTTGGTAATAAAGTGATGTCAAGATGAGAGAGAATCTAATTCTCATGACATATATAGTTGTCCTTTGGTCCATCATAAATCTAATAGGAAACTAATTCGTAATAAGCAAGTTACCGAAAACAAAATAGATAGAGATCTAATAGAATTAAACCATCCTTAACATGTAGGCCACAACCAACAAAGATATGATTATCTTCTCATATTTACCTATCTGGCGGTGAGTTTCTTAGCCTGTAAAGAAGTCCTGAAAGCACTTCGGCCTGTAATCAACAAATTATTGATTACTCACAACTCATAAGTCAGATCCATAATTAGACATTAAAAAGAGAAATCCGCTTGTGCCAAACATCTATGCAAAAGCCGGATTGCATGAATGTTTACCGAATTGGTGGCAAATGGCAATCTTGTTTTAAGCATTGAATGAGAGTTTAGTACACCAGTTATTGTTTGTACTAGACAGTTAATTACACCTTAGAAAATGCATACCTTCTTTTTTCAGAAGTGACCAAAAAACGGTCAATGCAGATAAGCAAAAAATTAAATTGTAAAAACCTGAAAGAATTCGAAGAACAAGTCGTCGAACAAAATCACTGGCTCATGAAATGCTTCGGCCTGAACTTGAGCGACTTTCCTCATCTCTTCATCTGTCTCAACCATTCTCCTTACGTGCCATCCATGTTCCCTCAATAAAGAACCAAAATATTCCCTTCTGTTATTTATATAGTTTGTGCTTCCTTCAACCTCTAGCTCCACATCCTTGGCAGAGGAATGGGATGATGATGAAGTCGAAGTCGAGCAGCACTGCACCACATCAACAAACATTCTCTCTTTTCCAAAAGGCCATCTCGACTTTGAGATCCTTACCTTCTTACCTGACCTTCTCCATTTCCAATTGTACTTGATCAAACCAATGTAATGTTGATTTTCAGTGTGACTTCTCCAAGACCAAATACGGGGATAGTTTGGTTGCAAATAGGCCATTTTCCCTTCTTTCAGTAGTAAAAATATTTTAGTTGATGTCGTAGCATGTTGTGCATAAATAAGTGAAAAGAAAAAATAAATTGGTAAGGTTTAATTACTCGTGCTGGTAAATGTATCAATTTTTTTGTTTTCCAGTCCTATAGTGGGAGTATTTTTTGCATTAAATTTACTTCTATGAAGAAAAAGGCTAAGAAGTAGAAGTTTGGCATTCAGTATTAATTGTCCTTATTTTCTTGTGTTATTTGAAATTATTTTTCGTATGAATCAGTGATTCTAAAACAGATAAGATATGGAATATGGAGTGGCTACAGTCGATTTAATTTGATACCCCACAGACTTCTGGTAGATGTAAGTTCTTTATTTTCCAGTTTTCCTTGGCCACCAAGATTCTGTATCCTCGGTTGGAGCTCAGCCTAACAAGTGTCTACTTTGGAGGCACATTTTAATTTATTTTTTCAATTTTCAATTTATTTTCTTGCCATTCTTTTGGTACCTAGTACCTACACAACCTCAATTTGACATTACTTGTATACCAGCATTTAGCTCGGCAATGAAGATACGGGATTCTATTGCTTACAAATTTAATTGTTTTGCGTATAATTTTTTTCCCCAAAATTAATGTGATTTAACAAAATAATTTGTGTAAGATTGCATTGTAAAATTCAAGAGAAAAAAAATTTCTAAATCATACTATGAGAAGAAAATCTCAATAGGTGTTTACTTGTTTCAATATTACATAAAATAAAATATCATATTTTATGGAATATAAAAAAGAAGGAAAAAAAATATCAATTTGGTCCTTTACCTTTGGGGTGTGCTCCTATTTGGTCCCTTTTGTATCAGAACAAACCAGTTTAGTCCATCATTTTTTAAAATATTAGCCAATTTAGGATTTGTGATGAAAAAGTTAGACAAATTAATGGTGAAAAACTATGTAAATATCATGTATAGCCATTAAAACACAAACATGTTGAGGTTAAAAAGTATTATTTCTTGTTACCCTCAACACTTTTTTCTCTCTCATTTCTCTAACTTTAATTTTGTCTCATTTTTTTAAGCAATCCTCCACTAATATTATAATAGACATTAATGATTCAAATTTCATCATTCAGATTTTTATTTCTAATCATTTTACTTAAAGGTCATGTAACGTTCACGTGGTCTCTACCACTAAGTTGTTCAACTTTTCTGTCAAAAACCACTGCACTAGCCAATTTTTTAAAAGATAAGAAATCAAATTGACTTGTTGAGATACATAAGAGATCAAATTTAGGTACATCCCAAAGATAAGGGACCCATAGACTATTTATTTTTCCTTAAAAAAATGTGGGAGTCATTGTCTAGACAAAAAAGGCAAGAAAAATTTACACCTCAACATATAAATATACTTATAAATGCGAAAATACTAAATAGAGAAAAAGACCAATTTGATCCCTTATCTTTAGAATCTCTATCAATTTGGTCTTTTATCTACCAAAATGACCAATTTGGTCCCTCGGCTTTATAAAAATGAACTAATTTAAACCTTGTGATAGAAATTATGGACAAACTAATGGAGATTTTGACAACATATCTCCAATTGAACAAATCATGTTAACAGACACGTGATTATCGTATATCTTGGTCCTTTAATTCGTCTATGATTTCCATCATAGCTCTTAGATTGGTTAATCTTTTTAAAGATAAGGAACCAAATTGTTATGTTGTGATAGATAAGGGACCAAATTAGTCGGTATTCTAAAAATAAGGAACTAAATTGGTTTTTTCCCATACTAAACAATACCAAAAGTATTGAAGATTACTTAATATTATTAAATCATTGCTTAATAACAACAGATATCGACATTGAATAATTACTTATCAATGAATATAATGTTGGACAAAAATGCAGAGAATAATTTAATTTTAAAATTTTGTCATCATTTTGTGATAAGAGTAGTTTTATCATTTATTACCTGAATATAATTAGGTTGTAATACAAATATTACTCATACATAATTAGGTTAAGACTCATCCTATTTTAGTGAAAGTTAGGGATAACATTTTACATATCATATATCTATGGTTTTTCATATTAATATGTATTTGTTCTGTTTAACTTATTCTAAACAATATATTTAGATATGTCATATATTGTGCGTATCGTTGGTACTTCCGTGACCATATATAACGCAATTTTAGTTCTTTAACTCTTTTAATGACATTATAATAGGTATATGTGCATTAAATTAGTATTTTGAACAAATAAAAGTAGTTAAAGATAAAATCTAAATATGTAATTTGAATTTGCATTGTTGATTACATAGTTCATTTTTAATTTTTGGTATTTACCACATAGATTTATTATGTTTTTCACATGCCATTGATAATTCTAATAACTAGAATTATTTTATTCACAAATTCTAGTATTTTGATAGTGTTTACCGGAATTATGTATTTTTATGTGTGCTTTTCATTGCTTTAGTTCTAATTAGTATTATCCTTTGCATTAGAGTAAATGTAGTATTTTGGTGTTGACTTTTGCTAGTTTTAATATTTCATAATTACTTATAAGTTTAAGTGTGTGTTGTAGAAAAATATTGCAAAGGGCACTCAAGATAGGATGGTGAAGTGGTGAAGTGTTAAAAGACTAAAGAATAAATAAGAAGAATTCTAGAAGTCCAAAAGAAGATGGACATACTGCAGTATGGACTCAAAGGTTAAACAGAGCAAACTGTAGTCCACAAGGCCAAATTCTCTCAGACCAAGTAAAGGGCAGACTACGATCAGATATTCACAGGATTAAAACGTCAAACTACAGTCCACTAGGTGTTTTCAGAAGAGGAAATTGGTCAATTTTGTACCGTGTGATTGTAATATTGTAATATTACAGTTGACACATTTTGACCAAAAAAAAACAAAAAACAAAAGAATATTGTAATATTGAACAACCTAGTACACCAACAACACATGGTACTTAGTAGAAATTAGTTTAGCTTAGAGAAAGTAACTTTTCATTTTACTTTTTAAATTTTCAGCCTATAAATTCCTATATTTCTAGACTAAATTACTTGCAAAGTTTAATCTTTATTATATTCCCTCCATCCCATTTTATTTGGCATAAGGCTCAAACTTGCACATAGTTTAAGAAAAATTGATATTTGACTAACTAGTAAAATACATTTTCTATAATTGTCCCTCAATTTAAATTCAAAATTTTGTTAGTTGATTTTGGAATGCCAAATTTTGCAATGGTGTGTGAGAGTAATTAATGTTGAAATATAAATTTAATGCTATTTTTTGGGACTTGCATGAAGGGTAAAATAGGTAAAATAATCTTAATATATTTGCCATATTAAAGAGTGAATTTAGGACAAACAAAAATAGAAAGAGTGACATATAAAATGGGATAGGTGAGTATATAATTATTGGGATAGCTTTCTTTAGATATAAAATTATTTTATTTTCAAGTTAATTGACTTGCTTTTCTAGTATGTTTTGCATGAGTTCTTTTTGTTCATCTTTGTTTCTTACCTTAGTTATGAGTGGCTAAATTTTCCTTTGATTGTCAGGAAATGTAAGCTCTATTTAGGTGTGGATAATTTTAATTAGATATTTATCAAGTGGTATCTTAGGATGGTTGGGTAGTGATTGAGTTTTGCAAGATAGGTTGTGGGAAGGTGGACAATCTTTAAATCTAGTTAGTGAGTTTAGTGCAAATTATAAAAATTGAGTGCTTCTTAGACCATTCATCTACTAGATTAGAAAAAAGGGTAGTCAGATCAAGATATCACTTTTCTTAATTGGTCCTAAAATTTCATGAGATAATATGTCTCATAATTGATTGTCAAGCCAAGGAACTAATTCATAAATAGAAGTGAATCCCCATTAGATCCACCAAATGAATAGCCAATTGGAACAACAACCCTTATAAAGCGAGTATTTCTATTGTCCTATCCACTTTCATTACTTGCTATTTGTTGCCATTTTCTTGTTTGTTAATGTTTGCTTTACTTTGATTTCATTTTAGTTGTAGCTTTTATAACCTTAGAATTAAGATTATTATTATGTCCTTATAGACATAGTTTTATACTTTAAGTTGTTTTATTGTGTTTTATTAATGTTTTGTGTCAAACTACTATCTAATTAGGATAAATTATGTGTTTTAAGTAATTTTAGTGTTTATTTGAGTTTTTTTAGTTATTTATGTTTGGATTAATTTTTATGCAGGTAAAAAGACAATTTTGCTAAAGTTGGAAGTCAAGATTAAGTGAGAAGATTGAAATTTCGAACCATACAACGGTAAATGTTCCACGTTCTAATCATCTTATTAATTTGTGAGTATTTTGTATAAATGTTAAGAATTAGTTTAAATGTTTCTCATACTTATTAATTTTCTATTATGTGTTAGGGTCGAATATGAAAAAAATGGCATATCAATTGGACGCCGAATGAAGATTTTCGAAAGAAAATAGTGAAGTGTTGCTGAAGTTGCAATCGATACCACGATATCAAATTAACGCAAAATCCATACCGTGGTATCGATGTCGATAGTGGCAAAAAAGTCAAATTTCTGGGTTGACGTCTGCTGCATCATTTCCCCACTATATATGCCCTTTTTAAGTCTCATTTGACACTGAGAAGGCCGCATTAGAAATCTAGTAGAAGTAGGCTAGAGTAGATATTAGTTCTTTTCTGTTTCCTTCCTATTTGGGGAGGGTTTTCTTATATTAGACTAGGATTTCTTTTTTCTCTTTCTTGTAATCTTAATTTTCTAGTTAAAGTTTAAAGTTTTTTTGTGGTAAGTTCTTTGTTTATGTTAAAACTCTTTAATTAATCTTTAATTTTATTTTTTTAGTTTAATTAGTCTAATTACATTTATCTAATAGCTTCCTTTACAGGATTTTTTACTATAATTTTTAGATTAGTTCATGGTCTTTTTTTCTTAAAAAATGCTCTTTTAGTGGTGATTTGTACTTTAGATTTGTTAGTTAGCATAGATTAGTTCAAGGGCTTTTCATATAATTACTTCCTTTACTTATTTACTTAGTTTAATGACTAGATTAGTCAATGGTTTTCCTTAATCATGCTTCTTTAGTGTTAATTTATAGTTTAGACTAGTTAATTGCTTTCTAAATATGCTTTCCTTTTACGTAAGGTTTCTTGGAATAGTTTATGGGATTTGTTTAATTGTACTTGCTTAGCAATAATTAATAGTCTAAATTAGTTAATTGCTTCTCTAAAATGCTTTCTGTTTTTCATAACTTCTATAATTGCTTTTATAAAATTACTTTCTTTAGTATTCATGTTAACTTTAAATTGCTTTCTTAGCCTTTACATTGTTTTCTAATCTCTTAAGTTCTAGTTTTAGTTAAAAATTCTATTTTAATTAATCATTTCAACTAATAATTTAACCAAATAATCGGTAATTACTAACCAATCCTTATGGATATGATTCCTACTTCCCTTTACTACTAGTTGACAATCGTATACTTGCGAGATGCTTCCACTAAAACTCCACAAAGGCACAAACTGAAATAAGAACCAATTTAATATTAATTCTATCCAATTAACTTGGTTATTGTTTTTTAGCCACAAGAGCATATTTAGCACACAAGACCATTCTAAAATAATCAAGTTAGAATTTTCAGGCATCCAGAGAGTAATGCATGTTGGATTATTACAATCACATAGATGTAGATGTAGCTCCCGTAGCTAATTTGCCAACCAAGAATAATTGAGCATGAAATTCAATTAATTTGTTTGCACTAACTATAGCAAGTCTAATTTTAGATAAAATATTAATTGATCAAGATTACTAGCAAGACTTAAACATTAAGTCATGCACACAGGAGAGAAAACGCCATATATAAGTTAGAAAGAAAAAAAAATTATATCACGAACAATAAAATACTTTACCTTTGATATTGCTTTACTGTTCTTTATTTGATTAGTCTGTGATTTTTTCCTTTTGCAAACTCTCAGAAAATTTTCCTCCATCGTCTAGTATGCTTCTCTCCTAATTAGCTTTCTTTTTGTGTGTGTGTACTTGAAACTTTTATGCCTCCAATGCACTCTCCACTTTTTCTTCTCGTGTTTAATGCATTCCTTGAATTTGCCCTTTTTTAATCCTCCGTATCTCAAGTCTTAACAAGCCTTTATATAAAGAACTTCATAAGAGGTAGTAACAAAATCTTGGGGTTTTGTGGTCATGTTTCTATTATCATCAGTTCATGAAGTGGTCCACATGCATGCAAGTAATTAACTTCATGCCTGTTAATAGCAACCGTTTTTTTTTTTTTTTTTTTTTTTTTTATCTCTCTCTTTTTGTTTTTTTGTTTTTAAAAAATATCAAGCCATAAGTTGGCTTGAAAATTAGCTAACATGGTGCAACTACTATGTACCATGATATATTGGTGGATTTTTCTTTGAAACATTATTAGTTTAACCACTTGAAAATGCATCGAAGGATTTTTATTTTGAGGATTAATCAGTTTAGCCACTTGAAAATATATTGGAGGATTTTGTTTTCTTTGAAACTTTTATCAGTTTAACCACTTCAAAAATTGGTGGAAAAACTTTTTGAAAAAAAAGGGCACCGTATACTTTTTAATAAGGGAATTGCATCTAGTTTCAGACTAGATTGCCTACGTACCCAAATATTGGGATCAAGTCATTTGTAGTTCGGTAGAGTCTAGTTTAGATTGCCATTTAGATAAGTTATCTTTGATAAGTTTACCATTTATATAAATATTTGCATTTGAGGAGATCGTGTGTTCTTTTTCTAGCAAACTTAAATGACAACTTAGACACCTACCTACTTGAATTGAACATTTTACTTTATCCTTCGTGTGATTTTAGTTTTTTTCAACACTTAAGACAGATATAAATTTCACCATTTGAGTGCTCTTAGCATTTTTAAGGTGATAGACTTCAAGTTTTCATTTCATTTCTTGATACTTTTATTGTCAAAGATTTTAAGGAAGAAATATTCAATTAAAGCGTTAAGTACTTATTAGATTGAATGATGCATTCTCAATAAGAGTTTTTATCTTTTGATTTTCTTTTTGATCAAAAGACCACTTTTATTGATTGTAGATTGGATGAAAATTCTTGATGAGTTGGTTGACAAACCGATGAATATATTTTGAATTATCAATTTTTTAATTTAAAGTTACCTTTATTTTTGTTCAAGCAAGATGCTGTTACCTTTCTTTTCATGTAATCTATATCTTCAATTTTAGAAGTATATCTTACAATTTGTCTTCTTTTCTTTAAAAGTAGGCCTTTCGTGACCTTTCTTTTTCTTCTTTTTTTTCCTCTCATCGCCATTACTAAAAACTTTTATTGGTATTGACAAATGTTGCTATTATTTATCTTTTTTGGCAACTATATTTTGTCTTTAAGTTGTTTGAGAGCCCACTTTTTTGTGTAGTCTCTTATCGATAAATTTGTCTCTTAATATTGCTAACTCTTGAAACAAGTATTTCGAAGTTTAGCGGTGCTAAAAAAACATTGATATTTCAAGCAAAATTGCTGTAGCACATTTGAATATCAGCTTGTTCAGTTAATTTTTCAGTGTATTAGAAATTCAAATTTCTTCAATTTGTAACAAAATCAATGACCTTTCATTTAGATTTATCGTGCATCAGCAAAGTCAATAATAGAGACCTTCTTTGTTGAGCTCTCAAACTACATGTTAGGAGAGCATAGAATCAAATTGCAGTCGGGTGTACCAAATAAAAAAAGATCCTTCAAGGGATTGTACAAATTGGCAGATCAACATGGCATCAAATTGAGCTGATTTACCACAAGTCGAGTAAAAATGAGCTAAGTGTTCATGCACACAAGCCATTAATTCTATCAAACTTCTCAAATTTTGGTTTTTGATAATTGGAGGGATATGTTATCGTATCATAATAAGAAGAATATGCTTACAATATCCAAATATAGGAGGATTTGAAGATGCTTGAAACTTCTTTATTTCCTCGAATATCAAATTTTTTATATCAACTCGTGTAAGAGGTGCAGTTGAGTTTTGACCACCTTCATAGATATGCACATGCTGATGAGCAAAAATACTTGCTTGGCTAACAATTTGATCTGTCAAAGCAACTAATTCAGCTTCCTTTTCATCAAGTTTCTTTTGGAACTCTTAAATTTACTATTCAAGAAAAGTAATGCTAGTAACTAGTACCGACATATATTCATTTCAATCGCCTCTTCAACATTATTAGTTCTTTGTCAAATTTTTGTAGAGTTGTTCATTTTTTCTTTGAAGGAAAATTTTGATTCGTTACTTCTTCTAATGGAGCTTGGTTATCAAATTTTTTTTATTTCAGATCCCCTAACTTGTTTTTGGATCTTCTTATATTCTTCCATTCCATTTTCTTTTCAATAGAGTCTAAAACAACGGACTCTTTTGGAGATTTTACCAACTTTTTTTACTTTGAGTTTAAGAGTTCAAGGTTCAAGAGTATTTTTGCCTATTTTTTGAAACTTTTGAAGAGGATATTACCCCAACATTCCTCAAGGCCTTGGGTCTTAGTGCTTGAGAAGTTAGAGAAATAGTATTTTCTTGTACTTGAACAAATGTTGTCATTATAGCTTCGGTTAATGGCAAGTCAACCATAATTGACCTAAAAAGAATTTAATTAGTTTTGAAAATTAATGTCCTCAACCATGTTAATGACAACATAGTATTTGTTGGACTTAGCATCAACGGTCTTGCGAGTCAATAGACTCGCAAGACCGCTTTTAAATGGGGTTCGTGTCTTCTACTGAAGCCATTTTAACTTACTCATTACGAGAGTTTTTAGTTGGGACAATATTATTTTGTCCATTTGGTGCTAAAGTAATTTTTTGATACTCCTTGTACAATGTCACTTTTGTAGCATTTATGTTTCGCTCGTTAGTGACTTTAGAATAAGGAATAACTTCCTTTTGCCCCCCCCCACTGTATTGGTGGTTGCGAGTAGAGTAATTTTCTTTTCCCACCAAGTAGTCTTGACAATTGCAGGTGGAGTAAATTTCCTTGTCACTTGACTGCCTAGGTGGTTGAAGTGGATTTCTTTTGCTCCCTTACATCATTGGAGGTCACAAGTGGAGTAGCTTCATCTTGCCACCTAGCAACTTTTGCGGTGGTAAATTGAGTAAATTTTCTTTGCCCTTTAGCAGCCCTGGTAATAGCATATGGAGCATGTGTGTTTGCTCCTTTCCAACTTTGGTTGTTGTAGCGCTTTCTTTTTGCCCCTACCGCTACATAGCCTTAGCGGTTGCATGCGAAGCGGCTTTCTTTCGCTCTTTCCTAGTTTTGATGGTTGGAGCGAACTTTTTTTACCCCTCACAGTCATTGCAGTTGAAATGACCTTCTTTAGCCCCTATAGCCTTGGGGATTGGAGTGGGCTTCTTTCACCCTTCAATAGCCTTTGTGGTCACCAATGGACCAAATTAGGAAGTAGTCAATTCCAAAGCAATTTTCGGGTAGTCTATTGTGAACGCCACCACATAGTCATCCTTCTTTTCTCATTGTCCCCTTTCTCGCTTGGTGCTTGGAAGCTCAAGAAAATGAATCACAATCTTTGGCGCCATTTTAAACCTTCAAGACAACACAATAAACAATAATTGAACAATTAGAGATGAAAGGGAGAATTGATCCCACCGAGCATGAAAAAAATATGTTGAGCAAAAATTTAAAATTTTTTTTGTGCGAATTAAATCCTCTCCCAACGAAGAAAAAATAATAGGATCATCACAAGACTATATAGACAAACTCATTCAAAGTCCTGGCAATTGATAAAGATCATATCACTCAATGTACAAGGGCATTGGACATTAGCCAATATAAAAACGTTAGCATTCAAAAGCTGTTGGAGAAAAATTAAATATTTTTTTGCGAATTAAATCCTCTCCCAAGTTGATCTCAATCGTACGATTTGTTCGTGTGAGTTTTTATTTGTGTGCGTTGGACCTATTTAAGATATTAAATCTCCTAATTACATTCCTTAATTTAGAAAATTACATTCCTTAATTTAGAAAAATACATTCTGATTCTAATTATCAATTAATTAATTTGACTCCCAATTACAAACGAGAGTAGGTGGAACTTATATAATATTTATTTTTGGGTTGTACCTAAGTAATATACTCAGACTACCTACGTACTTGTTATCACGATCAAACCTTATGTAGTTCATGTGAATTAAAATTCACTTATATTTGAAGCATTTATTTTGATTTAATGTGAAAATAAATTAATTTTAATGCATTTTGAACAACCTTTTGACGGGTTACTTGAATTTGACCCATTTTTAATTTAGTAAATTTTATTTGATGGAAAAACTATACAAAATAATATGTTTTGTAGTTCTTGCAGCGGGACCCTTTGGAGAGGTTTGCTAAGTATCCGAATTAGAATCAAGACACGTAACTTTAGAAGAACTACAATTTTTAATTTCAATTCCTTTATTGACTTTTTGAAAGAATAGACATTTGAATAGAATTTGGCCATAAGAGGGATAAATAATTTAGATGAACTTAAAGACTGGTCTAATTGTTTTATTTAATCATTCTGTGATGCCTTGAAAGGCAAGATAGGCACAAAAGTCCAATTTAATTTGTGTATTATTTTTTGATTACTTGGCTTTAGTGTCCAAGTTGCCTTTTAAGGTATAAAATTAAATTATTTGGTTTTATTAGCGAAATTTGTCTTATAAGACATTATATCAAATTGGTTCTTGTGTACACATTACCTTTTATTTATTTATTTTTCTAAAGGATGAAATTCAAAAGGATGCTAAAGAAGAATACAAAGCTCCAACTTTTTAAAAACCGAAAAAAGTATGAAAACTAGCAACTCGGTTCCATTCATCGATGAACAATGACGATTGATCAATGAACTTGTGAAAATAAAATAAAAGAAAGGGAAAACTCACCAAAGTTAGTTGTAGATGAAAGAGACGGGAGATATTTCGTTAAGGAGAATATTATCTTATCTCAAGAAAATCCGAAAGATAATCCGGAGAAAGTCTTCCATAAGATTCAAGTACAAAAAAGCAATGACATTTGAGAAGGAACAAAAAAAAAAACCAACAAAAAAGAGGGGAAAAAATTTACATAGAGGTCTATAAAGGAGTTATTGGTAACTTGATTATCTCTCTCCACGAGAGTCTTTCCTCTCTCAACTTTGAGATTTCAATCTCTTTCTTTACAGTCTCATACTAGTATACTTCATCTAATCTTTGTTCCTTTTCCTTCTAATCTGTTCTCTCTGTGTTTTTCGATCTCTATTTCCCATTAATCTTCTTCTAGTCTCTCCTTTTGTGTGTTTTTTTTTTTTTTTTTTGCTTTAGATTTTAATTTCTGATCCAAAAATAAAAAATAAAAACTTTTGAGTTCATTTTTTATGTTATTTATGAAAAACTGTTGCGTTACTAGTTGAAAGTTTCAGAATCTGTTGTTCACTCTTGTTAATTTCTTTTTCTAGAAAATCAAAACAAAAATATTTGTTGTTAGTAGGTATTCATTTCCTGTCACTTTTTTTGTTACGTATTATAATTAAAATTTGATGGATGAGAATTTGGCTAACAAGTTTGAAGGATCCATCCTTAATCATCAAGAATAGGAAGGGGCTTATTTGGATTTTTCTAAAATTCAAATTGGTCAGGAACAATGTCGTATGAGTATTTGGGGAAGGATTTATGGTGATCGGGTGGCTAATTTTATTGATTTGAAGGATACCATGCAAATTGATTGGAATTATCCTACAGGCTTGTTAGTGGTTCAATTGAGTTCAAAACATTTCACTGTAGTTTCTTTTCTCAAGAACAAGATATTATCGAGATTCTTGTTAAGAGACCTTGGTTCTTTCAAAATCAATTCCTAGTGTTGATTTAGTGGAACCAGGTTTGGGGACAACATTAAAGATTTCTACACACGGATTTGGGTCCAATTATGAAATTTACCTACTGATTTGTACACACTGGAAATTGGGAAGTGTATTCGTAGTTTATTTGAATAATTGTTTGATGTTTTTCTGCCAAAGAAGGCAATGGGGAAGGCAAACATATGAAGCTCTGAGTTAGTGTTGTTTTGAATACCACTTTGATGAGAGGATTAATGGTTTTTTGTGCTAGCAAATCAAGATGGATATCATTTAAATACGAAAATTTGCCAATTTTCTACTTTTATTGTGGTCACATTGGTCATAGCCAAAGAAATTGCACTAAGAAGCATCATGATTTATCTAATCACTGTCAAATCCCTAATCAATTTGGTATGTTTTTGCAAGCTTCTTCATCTAAGCCTATCGATCTAAAGGTCTTTACCTCTCAAACCAATTGCCAATTGTGACTACCGATAACCTTCATGATGATTCTGGGATTGATGGTGGAGTTCATAGTTCGGAGAAAAATTTTATTTCTATCTCAATTTCTGGTAGGAAAATAGGGAGGGCTTCTGATTTTTCGGTGGATTTTAGTAGGGTAGTTTCTAGCTGTAATGCAGTTAACAAGGGGGCAGTTGGCGCTTGCCAGTTATGAGACAGTTAGTCTTATTTTCAGAAGTCCCCCAACATCTGCATTTGTTAACTTCTTCTTTCAATGGAATTTACTTTCATACACAAACGTCATCATTTTCCCCAATGGATAACTTATCACGTGATAGTATACTCCAATATCATGTGCCTTGTTCCCTAAAGCCAAAATAAATAAAGTGACTAAGTTATTTCCCTTAACCCTTTAAACTTCCCCTTTTCCAATTCCAAAATGTAATCCTTTTCTTCTACCACATACTTCCTCTCCCTTTCATCTCTGTATAATGAGGTTCCTGTTCATCAATCGTGTCAAGATATGGAGAATTCTCGGATTATGGGTTTGGTTGTCACAACAATTGTCTTTGATGAACAATTTTAAGTTATGGCTCAAGATGTAGTCCATATTTATGAAGAAAATTATCTTGTTGATCAGAAGTGGAAAAATGAGCTAATTGAGTAGATGGTGTTTGATTCATTTTCTGCACCAAAAAACGCAAATTTGAGGCAGGTTCTCCTTCAAGGAATTTGAAGGAGGTAAGTGGCCAACCTTAAGTGGGCCAAAGTTCATAAATGAGAATTTTTGCTAAGAACTGTGGGGTCTTAATGGATTCTTGACAGTTCCTCAGTTTTGGGAAGTGATTTCTCATTACTATCTAACTTGGTATTCCTTTATGACACTAAACATGGTCTAGCATTAACTGAAAAGGTTTGTAAGATATTAAGTTATCAAAATGTGTTTGTTGTGACTTTTGGAATGATTTTTTTGACTATTTTGAATGTAGTTAATACAATCAAGCTATGAATGTATTATTAAAGTTAAATTAGAGGATGAATTCCACAATATCTGGTGGTGTGTATTTGTGCATTTTAACTATGATGATTGTGTCATCTTAGGCTGTTTGATTTTGTCTCTAATAGGTGTTCTGATTGGAGTAATGATTATCTTTTGATTGAGGATTTTAATAATATTTTATACAAGGATGAGAAAAGCCACAAGGATCAGAACTTATAATTCTTTTCAACCTTTTATACTATTCTTATATTTAAGGTCCTAGATGTGTATAAGAGACATTGCAACCACGGGTTCAAATCCCCTTGTAGCCCCTGGTTGTCCTATACAAACTACCCCACCCCTTCCATTTTTGTCATTATTTTAAGAGAAGAAAAATGGAACCCTAACAATTATTCCTATGACGGCCCTAATTTTGGGATTTTAAATTATAAACATTTGATTGTTAATGATTGTTTTCAAGTTAACTTCGGGGTGTATGATTAGACATCTTGTTATTATGAAATTAGATTTAGTGAATGCAAGTTAGACCAAATTATAGGGTCTTTTCACATATTCAACCTTCAATAAAGGACTTAATTAAGTGTTTTCTTAAAATTTTGTGAAGGAAAATATAATTTCTATTAGTTGGACTAGAAAGCATGAGGTGTTTATATGTCTTCATTCTACCAAAACAATCTCATTAGTAGGAGGCGCCTTTCTTTGAGAACCACCTTGACCAGTTAAGCATTCCTTAATATATTAATTTATGTGTCTTAGTTCTTCTACCTCCTAATTAGCTAAACCAACCAAAAAAAAAAAAAAAGCAAGTGGTGAGTAAGCTCAAGCTAGTAGGAGGTGTCACCACCTAAGTTAGCTTGCACCCACCAAGACACCAAGTTAGTTTTCTTTTATTATACACTTATATGTACTACTAACTAAATTGGAGTTGCAGAAGTTAGCAATAAGGGGAAAAAAAACAGAGACAAAAGAAGTGGAGAAAGAAAGAGGCTGAAAGACAGAAACAAGAACTCCAAGAACCGGATAAGTGGATAACTTGGTGTTTCCATGTTCTTCAATTTTTAGGTGAGGATTTTCTTACTGTTTTCTAAAATAAATGATGTATCTCTATTTATAAATGTTAATATAAGAGTTTATTGTGAAATAAACATGATTTGGAGGTGGATTGGATGCAAGGAATCTATTTGAAATCAAAATTTCTGAAATTGTAGAATTTTAGACAGTTTTGGACAGTGATATTTCATCGGTTGTAACTTCTTGTAGAAAATTCCAAGTTGATCTCTGTTTGTTATCATAGAAATGAGGCTCATGGAGCTTTAATCTGGTATAATCCTCATGATCCAATTATTTATTTATTGACCTCCATAAATCTTTGAAATTGACAGAAAATCAACTCTACTGATGATGACTAGATTAGGTTTGATATTGTTCTAGATTTGGAGTTATTTTTTACTAGCTTATGATTCGATTTAACAGGGGTGAAGTTAGGACCCTAACGTTAGGGGTGCAACATTTTTGATAAATAGACCGGTGATTAGCAATTATTAAAGTAAAAAAAAAAAATTTGTGTAGTAAATCATTTTACATTCAATTATAGGGATCTGATAGTGGTTGTTGACACTTTTTATGAAAGTAAAAATATAGTTGAATAAATGATTTTATAACTGAATAAATCACTATTGCACAATTTTTGTACAACATTTATTTCAAAAATAAATTTAAAATAAAATTGTATGTGCATTTTATGTACTAAACTTCAAGTATAATTTAAAACGTTATGTTTTCAATTGACAATTATTCTTAATTTTGAATATACTATTATTTTTAATTTTATGGTCTAATGAATTCAATCTTACAGGGGTCAAAGTAAAGAAAAAGCAAAAATTTATAAATTTTAGAGGGTGCAATTATAGAATAAAATCAAAATTTTTAAAATTTTCCTTACCTATTTTTGTAAATTTTCAAAGCTAAGCCTACCCTCACATTAGTGCATCTTCGCCCTAGACATTCAGGGGCTATTCACTTCATGAAAGTTGTGTTTATTATTTTGAATCTAGTTTCTAAATTTTCAACAATCATGGTTATTGGAGTTATATATCTCATGTTATGTTGATTTAAGTACAATTGCCCAAATCTGGAGTTTGCATTGTTATTCTATATGATTTCTCACTTTGTGGTCGAATTTTGCCTGGTTATAGAAATATTTTGAGAAAGTCTTCTTCACGGAAGTTTTAGACAATAAGTAAAGTCTTCTTCATGGAAGTTTTAGACAATAAGTATACTTTCCAAATCCTCAAGAATTACAAATATTGGAATTTCCTACCTTAAGGTATGTGGATTTTAGTAAAACTATGTAATCTAGAAATTCATAGTGATGTTGTGATGATATTCTACATTTGTAATCATTTTAGAGAACTTTATACAATAAATCTGAGCAAGGTTCATTCCTAAGAGTTTTAGTATATTATGTTAAGTTTCTAAAGCCACCAACAACATGATTTTTGGAGTTGTATAACACAAGATACAAAGATTTTAGTGAATTAATTGATCCTTCTAATTTGAAAATCAGTTTATGGACTTATGATCCCTTTTATCAATAGCTTTTAATTAGTTAATCGAAATGAAAATTCTTGCATTGGAATTTTTAATAAGTTATGGTGGTGTTACATTGTGCATTCATATATCTTTCTTTAATTGTTTGGACTTGTTTATGGATATTTACACATTTTGTGAATTGTATCATAAGTGAAATGTTATCTAAATTGTTGGAGTTAAAGAATCTCATGCTACATTTATTGTAGAGAATTTGATACTATGTTCATGAATTACTCGTGCATGTTTATAAATCTGGTTGTGTACTTTATTACACCGTGAGCATTGAATACTGCCATGTGTAGATTGGATATGCCAGGCTGGCATTGCACTTGACCGAAACGATCTAGCTACCATGGCTATGCAACCCACTTTCTTTGTACGGGATGATCATCCGCTTGTGCGTCTGTGGTTTATTATTTTAGAAGTCTCGAGATTTTCCCCCATTCTTCTGGCCACTTGGAGTTTGATGGTATATTTGACGGAGATTGAAAGTAGGAGATTGTTATGTATTTTGGAGTCATTTATCTAAAGATGCAGTTGTGTCTTATTATTTTGGAGAAAATCCAAATATTGCTAGCTTAGATTGATCTCTCTTGTATCCAAGCATATCATTTTTATTTGTGTTTAAATTTGTGTAATTGCCTATTTCATAGTTGTGATGAATGCTATGACTAATTGAATATTGATTAATCGATTGTTGAGTTTAATTTTCATTATTGAAGATTATTCGACACTTCTATAAATGAGTTTCAACTAAAAACCTCACTAAGTAATAGCTCCCATATTTTCTTTTATATTTGTTATCTTTTCTGAGAAGGACTAAGAGCATAAGGATCAGTAAAAGAAGGGATTCCAGAGCATTCATTATTCCTTAGATTGTAGTTTTTGTACTTAGTTTATAGTTTTTTGAGGTTAGATAGTCTATATTATAGATTTCTTCCTTATGAATTGTAATTTGTTAACCAAGATATGGTAGATAAAATTCTATTTCTAAATTAATGTAATTTTTTTTTAACTATTAGAGAGTAAAATTATATTCTTATTTTGAAATTGTATTTTAGCCTTGGCAAGAGTTAGGAGGCATCCGATCGGGTCTCTGGAGTGGAGATTAGGTTGGGGCATCACAATTCTCATCCCAACTAAAATCCATAGCAGCCTTCTTTCCTACTCGGGCCTCTTCTTCCGTCTCTGCCACCATCACCTCACCCTTCTTCTTTCCCAATTTCATTCCCCTTTGCCACCATCACGACCATTTTCCTCTTCTTTTCCTCTCCTTCTATTTTAATACCACTGCCACCACTATATGTCCTCCCATCTTCTTCTGACCCCATTGCCACCACTCTCTTCCTCTCTTTCTTCTCCCCCTCCCCTCTCCTTTATCATCAATACCCCAACCTCATCATTCCACTCCCACTTTCCTCCCCTTTACCACCATCACCATCTCCCTTTTCTCTTCTATTTCTCTCTCTCATCAAACTTGAATTGAGAAATTTCATCGGTAAATGGATCTCTATAAAATTAAAACTTGAAATGGTTGATGGAACTTGATTAATAATTTTTTGATTTTCGATGGAATAAATTCATTTCTTGCCTATTTCTTTGGGTTGAGAAATTTGATTTTTGTTGTATGGGAAACTAGATTACAGTGGAATTAAAATGAAAATTCAAAGCCTCGATGTTGCCTGGGCGGGTTTGATCGGGTGTCAACGGTTTCTTTTACCATTTTCAAGTATTATATACAACCAAACTGTGCTTATGGCTAGTTCGCGATTTAGGTGGTCGAATGGGCCGGTTCAGTCTATGTTTCAAAGCACTACTAATGTCTCATTTAATCATAAGATGTCATTTAGATACTTATTCTAATTTTAATCATTCTAAAAGAAGGTTTATCTTTGATCAAACATAGCTAGAATATGATGGTATTCATGAAACTATCTCTAATGCATAGGTTGTTCCTCGGTCTAACTTCTATTATAACACCTGGTAACTTAGAGGATGAAGAATTGTAGACTAGCTCATTTGAAGTGGAGTAAGTCTACCAATTATAATTCAACATTAAAATTCAGGAGTTAACAAATGATATTTAGAAGAAGTTGAGTTGTCATTCTAAAAGTTTTGCAGTGTCATAAAGGAGTTGAAATATAAATTGGCATATAAAGAAGAGGATGCTTTTTGAGATAAGAACACAAATTATTTTCATACTTATAATCTTCATACGAGAAGGAGAAATAATATGACAAATATTTTCATAGGAGAAGGAGAAATAATATGACAAACCTTGTGAAGGAAGACGGTCTGGTTGATAACCAGAAGTGGTGCAAGAAGTTTCTAAATCCTATTCAAAAGTTTTCACCACCTTTAATCCATCAAATTGGCAAAGTTGATAACCTTAGAATTTAAGGTTATTTGACTAGTATTCTATACTTAAATTTGGTGTTTTTGTGTCCCATTTATTGTGTTTGTTGATGTTATTGTTTAAGTTAATGGTTTTTAGTAGTTTTTAGTGTTAATTTGTGTTTAAATTTGACAGTTATGTTGGTCTACTCTTAACATGCAGGTTAAGGGTAGATTTTTATTGGAAAGGAGCTAAGTCGCGTGGAGAAGCAAAGACGCAAAAGCTAGAAATTATTGTTAGACAGGAAGGTCCTTCCCTGCAATAAAGGATTCCTATGAAAACTAGTTCGCTGCGGCAAAGTAGCTTAAATGATAAATAGATAGGTTATTCGTAGCAGTGAACCTGTTATAAAAGAAAATCCTGGATGCAGTTTTAGTCTTCCACTTGTATTAGGACTTTGTTTTTCAGTTATTTTTTAGTTAGGAAAACCCTATTTCAGGGGAAATTAGTAACGACACTAGAGATGCCTAAATATACTTTCTCTTTCTAGTTTTGTTTTCTATTTTCTTTCTAAAATTAGGGTTTACTTTTATTGTTTTTAGCCATAGTTTTACATTCAACGAAGAAGTACAACTGTAATTCAAAACTTCTTTGAAATTTAATTTCAATTATCATTTGGTAATCTCTTTCTTTTTGCCTATTTAATTTCTAAGCATTTATTTATTTCTTGCAATCAACAGTGTTAAACCCTAGATTAATGGCAGTTATGATTTCATGTAATATTTCTAATTTTTATGTCATGTCTCCATTAATTATGCACTATATTAATTAGGGTTCGATTTGTTGATGCAATTTTCCATGAATTGATATGAATAGTCAACAATCAGAATAATTATACTTGTGGGTAATAATTGGCATAAAATTGACAATTCAAGAATGTAGCTCTCTTGTGTTGGTTAGGATTGCCCTAGGTAACGCAAATGTTGAGCCCCCACCATAGGCACTTGTCAATTGTTAAACTAGTGATCTTGGTTGTAACTGATGGAATTGTCTAGTGAGTTCACTATAAATTCCAAATGTAAAACACTTTGAATAATTGAAATTAGAACAAAGAGAAATCTACTCCTAAACTGGTTAAATTGATAGGATTTAATTGCACAAGAATAGAAATTGGGTTTGGATAGATAATTGGGAATTGAACTTTCATTTAGAGTAATTGGACCGAATGACTGGTGATTTTGGATTAATTTTTGGGGAGTCAGTAGCCTAATACCTAACCTACCATTTAACCATTTGAAACACCTTTCCCTAAGTTTTATTTTTTTAGCTTCATTCATTCATATTTTATTGCATTAGTTAGTTTATCTAATTTAAAAATTCCAAGAACACCTTTCAATTTGTCTAAATAGAAATTGTCAACTACTTTTGGTACTTGTCTACACAGTTTTCGTGGGAACTGTTCCTATTCATCTTACTATTTTGATACCACATACGTGTGAGAATCAGTGAATAGTTACAAAAAGGTTAGAATTTAACATTTTATTACATCACTAGGATAACACTTGTCCTTCAAAACTCAACTCACAAGAAGATTTGACAGTGTAAATAACTCAAACTTTGCTTACCAAGATGAGCTTCATTGAAAATTTGAAAATCCCTAGAGCCCAACCTCTATTATAGAACCCTTATTTTTAGTAAATTTAGCCCAATTTACCTAATGAATTTTGGAATTTTCCAAAGGATAAAATGAAAATAACCCCCTTGTGGGTTGGTGAATATGCATTTTACCCTGTTATGGTTATCAAATGTACGTTTGACCCCCTTATGTTTAAAAATTTTGTGCAAAATGTTTTGATGGTCACACGCCTAGATTGTTTTCATTCCTAAGGCATTATTCAAATAATTATGGATTTTTCCTACCTCAATTAAAGCATCAATTTGTTTTCTTCCTCTTTAATAAATTCAAACCCCCTCCAAACAAGGCTTTGTAATCTAAGCTAATCTCAGGATTAATAAATCTAGAATGATTAAATCTAAATTTGGGATCACCTGTAGGGATATGAGAAAGAATAGCCTCTGTGAAAAATGAAGTTTTACTCTTTTTAGCCATACTAACAATCCAATAACTTTACACCTATCAAAATTAAGTTTCAAAATTCAACAAATTAAGCATTAAATCCCAAACTACAGTATTGAAAACTTAAGCACAAAAATTATCCAACAAGCCACAATTAACGAAATTCTACTTAAAATTGGCAATTAAATCAATAGAAGCCAAAAATTAATAGAAAGTTGTGTAGGAAAGATCTTACTTTTCTTGAAGAGGATGAAAAATTCGAATTTGAAATGAAGAAACACTTACTTGAAGACTTGAAATCTACCCCTCTCCCCCAACTTGGTCCTTGAAGTTACAACTAATAGTTGGCCGAAGGGATTTTAGGTTTGGATGAAAGATCTTGCAGATAAAGATGGAATATTTGTGGTGGATTTGGGAGATTATAGTGTTTTTTGTGAGTTTTGGGAGAATGTCTCTGATTTTGTAGATGAGACAAAGGGAAGAGGAACTGGAAGAGTGGAGAAGAATAGGGAAGAAGATGGAAGAGTGAGGGAATTGGAGACTACGACAAAAGGAAAGCAGAGAATGGGTTAAAACAAACATGGGTAGGGTTTTTTAACCGTATTTGTCATAGAACTATCCTGATACATTTGTGGTGGTGAAGCAATGTGCATTAGGCAACTTCGCCGCAGCTTAGAAGTCCTCTGCCTCGAGTTTTCATGGGTTCACTGTGGCGAACCACATTGCCTATGGGCCTTTGCCGCGACGAAAGAACCCATTCGCTAACTGAATTAGCTTTTTGCCTTAGCATTTCCAGCATTCCTTTTAACCATCTAACCTGCAATTAAACACACAAATACGAACTTTGAAAAATTTAAGAAACTGAACTAACTAAAACTAAAAATTCCCAAAACAAAACAAGCCTTCCAAGTAGGGTTTTTTATAGTCTTTAGCACAATTATTTCATGAGTTCAATCAACTGCGGATGAGTTAGACAATTTCCTATCCTTCTTCAAATGAACAACAAAAATAATGCTTGAGCCTATGCCCATTGAACTCGAAACATCCTTCATCTCCTTTAATCTCCACCACACCAAATGAAAACACTTCTACTATTTTATACAGTCCACTCCATCTTATCTTACGACCAAATTTTGACTAGAAACAATTTGAGCCTTGAATTGTAAAGAAGTACCAAATTACTAGCCTTGAAGTCCTTCCTTAGGATTTGCTTGTCATGCCATGCCTTATTCCTTTTTTTGTAGAGTCTTGCACTCTTATAGGCTTCCCTTTAAATTCATTTAGCTCATTGACGTCTAAAAGTCTTTTCTCACTTGCTTCCTTCTAATAGAATTTAAGACTTTTAATAGCTCAATAAGCCATTTGCTCTAATTCAATTGGTAGGTGGCATGACTTCACGTAAACTATCTTAAAGGAGGACATCCCAATAGGTGTGTTATAGGCCATTCGGTTTGCCACAAAGCATCATCAAGCTTCTTTGACCAATATTTTCTTAAGAGTTAATCATTTCTCTAAAATCTGCTTGAGCTCCAGTTTGATACCTTGACTTGTCTCGAGGTTTGAGGATGATATGCCAACAAAATCTTGTGCCTTACACCATGTTTTGATAGAAGTGATTCAAACTGTAGAATTTTTAAAATGGTTACTCCCATCACTGATAATAGCCTTAGGGACACCTAACCTTGAGAGAAAGTTCTTCCTAAAAAACTTGATCACCACTAGAGCATCATTAAAAGGTAGAGCTAAATCCTCTGCCTATTTCTACACATAGTCAATAGCTACAAGAATGAATCTTCTTGAATACAAGCTTTGAAAAAGGTCCCATGAAATCCAGTCCCCACACATTGAATACCTAACATGCCAAGATATTTTTCAATGGCATTTCATTTTGCCTAGATATGTTTCCAATCTTTGGCATTCGTAACACTGCACAACAAAATCCCTTACATCCTTGAATCACTTGGCCAACAAAATCCACATTAGAGAATCTTTGTCGCCATTCTTTGTGCTCCATGATGTCCACCCATTAGAGAAGAATGGCAATGATAAATTATGCTCCTGACCTCTTCTTCCATCACATATCTATAGATAATATGATCACTGCAGCGACGATAGAGAAATAGATTCTCCCAAAACTAATACTTGATTTCTTCAAGGAATTTCTTCCACTAATTATATTCATATCAAGAGGCACCACCTTAGCTACTAAGTAGTTCACTATATTGGTCTAAGGTTGAGTATCCACAGCCCTCATTAAATGTTCTACCAGAAAATCAATATTCATGGACACAACTTGGACTTTGGCTTCCGATCCTTGAAGTGTGAAAGATGATCGATTATGGTATTCTTAATGCCCTTTTTATCTACAACTTCCCAATCAAATTTTTGCAAGAGAATCCACTGAATTAGCCTTAGTTTTGCATCATTCTTAGAAAATAAATACTTATGAGGGTTAAATATAACTAACCCCCTTAAGATTTTGATAGTTTTGGACTAAACCTCCTAGCGCTATCTTTTTCTCCGTCTACCACCAGGACTAGCAGTCAACCTCAACTTTTTATAACGGAGAGACCAATTAATGTTAAAAGACAATTCTATCCCTATATTGCCAATAAACAGACAAATATACCCATGAAATATAGGTCCACTAACTAGTGTCTACAAAGTTTTGGGGAACCAAACAAAATTTTGAAAACTTTAGTAATTAAACTATAATTTTCCAAACCTTGGGTTCATCTTTAACACCGCATAATGTAACTACTTTCTTCTCCATCTTTCTTATCGGATAAAGTTTAGAGAATCTAGCCAGCACTAGAATGGGTAGAATCTTTACCATAACCATACAAAATTTTGAAAACTTTAGTAATTAAACTATAATTTTCAAAACATTGGGTTCATCTTTAACACCGCATACTGTAACTACTTTCTTCTCCATCTTTCTTATCAAATAAAGTTTAGAGAATCCAACCACCACTAGAATGGGTAGAATCTTTACCATTTTCACACACTTTTATCCCTTCCCTTTACAACAAACACAAAAATACAATTAAAAAAAAGGGAAACGTAGAAAAACTTGCTTAACTTTATCTCTTCCTCTATACTGTGCCTTTTATCTAGTGTTTTTAAACCCAGACTGTAGAGACCGGAAGATTCTACCGGTTAAACTAGGAACCGGATACGGTACCAATCCGATTGAATATTAAAGCCAGAAGTTGAAAGAAACCGGTCAAAACAGTAAAACCCAGTAAACCCGGTAGAAAATCGGTTAAACTGGTCAGGTCTAGTTTTTTACTTTCTTCTACAATCCATACCAAATCCACAAAACTTTTGAAATTTAGTTACAATTCTCAACCAAATTAATTTCCAATCTCCACAAATCTAAGAGTATTTTCTCAAAATAGATCCATCAACAACAACAAAAAATCCAATAGCCCACCAAAAAATTTGCATAGAAAGGGGGCAATAGGGAGACAGAAAGGAAGAGTGTAGTAGTATTGAATGGGGTGGCTGAGAGGGAGAAGAGAGAGATGGAGAAGGAGGAAAAATGCATGGATGCTGAATAGAAAAGGAGAAGGCCCAAGGACAAGAGGTAGTGATGGGGAGTGGAGGGGAGTAGAGAGAGAGGTAGAAGGGATTAGGTGGCAATGTTTTGTGAAGAAGGAGGGGATGGGGCAGGCAGTGGTGAAGAGATGGTAAGGTGACAGTGGGGTGGGAGAGGAAGGAGGTGGTGGTTATGAGGATGGAAAAAAAGAGGGAAATGAGAGGAAGTGTTAGTGGTGAGAATGGGGTGGAGCTTGGAGGAACTGGAAGATTTGATGAAAAAAAAGAAAGAAAAATAATGAAAAGAATATAAGAAAAATTAATGAAAAAAGTTTACCAGGAGTTTCGAACCCAAGACTTCACAATTTTGAAAACTTTCTGTGAATGTCAAAGACCACTTAGCCATCCAGATTCTTTGGGAATGTTCCCAACTTGTTTTAAATAAACATTTCGAGGAAAAAAAAAAAGTGACCTGACCGATTAAACCGGTTGAATAGTGAACCAAAAACTGCACTGGGTCACCTTCCGGTTCGAGTTTTAAAACATTTCTTTTATCTTATACAGAACGAAAGCTCCTGAAACTAGTAGATTTTTTTGCTGAATGAAGCTATTTTGATGATTAAAACGTAATATGGTTGATGTTGGTTGAATGATATCGAGCCCTGATGAATGCAAGGTGAACACAGAATTAGCTAATCTTGTTCTGTATATTACCTGATCAGCAAAATGCCTTAAAGAAGCCTAATGTTGAATTATTAATCTGATAGATTTCTAACTGGGTTCTATAGTGTGTTTATCTGGTCCTTATATAACCTTGTGATTATTCTTAACCTAAAATCTTGAAGAATTGGAGCCATTATTTTGGATTAAAATGGGTACAAAAGTCCAAAATCAAGTTCTTTGTGAGAAATGGAGAACGAACATATAATTTTCTAACCAATAAATGTAGTCGGAATATCTTCCTAGATGTGGCGATGGTGGCAATGCTACCGACTCTACCTCCTGCCACCATCTCTACCATATCCAGACCTTTGCATCTCTTTAATTGCTACGTCATTTAATCCTAAAGTCCTAAAAATTAAAAAAAAAAAAAACAAAAAGCAAAAGAAAGGAAAATGGAGAGAAAAGGAAAAAAAAATGACAAAACTAGGTCATTTTAACGTACGGCAATTTAGTCATTTAATAATTTACAGCTGTTATTTTAATGAGTTGTACTAACAGAAAGGGTAAATTGAGGAAAAAAGATAACGTTAGGGGTCTAGTACAAAACTGACCAAACCATAAGGAGGTTTATTATATTTAACCCTACTTAATCTTCGGATGATCAGTATAAACAATCACTTGACTCCTAATAAGATAAGATCAAAACTTGTCAAAACCAAAAACAATTGCCAGTAATTTTTTTTAGTGGTGGAATAATTGATTTGTGCATCATTGAGTTTGCGGCTAGCATAATATATCATGCAAGACCTAGTTTATTCTTTGACACAATGTTGCCTCCAGAGCATAATATCATGTCCACGGTCTAATATAGACACAAAGGGCATTTGCAAGCACATGGATTGAACAAATAATATAGAGTAAGTAGAGATTATTCTTACAAGGACTATGCTAACTATGTCAACAAGTACCAGAGTGACACAGATTAGATAACCTATCTACATAATACAACAATGGAATATTGTTGGAACAAGAAATAACTAATAATTAACAAATACAAAATCAATATAATATAAATCTATGATTTATTCTTCATTTACCAATCCAATTAATTAAATTAATTTATTATTCTTTCAATTTCACTTTATGTTTACTAATCTAGGGGTTCGCTGATAATCACAAGTTAGGTTAAGACACATTGCAAATCTATTAATCTTGACCAATCCAATATATGTCTATGTGAATTAAAGCCTCAACTAATACATTTATGCAACCCTAGTTGACTACTAGGATGAGCAGGTATATTTCTCTCCGTACCAATAAAATGGTTCAACCTATAAGTGGTTGTTCCAAACAAAGGTTATTTGAACACATCCAAACCTTAGATTTCCTTTGTCGATTCCAACTATGGCTACAATCACCCTAAATGGTAGCCAATCATCTAGAGGCAACAAGTCTAATTCGAATAAGCAAACACATGCATGTAGAATCTATAAAAGGAATAAATAAATATCATTAATCAATCTTCATTGTAAAATCTGAACAAACCCCAGTTTAGGGTTTAGTGCATATTTATAGAATAAAATACATCAGATGAATAAATTATGGCCATTGAAAAAGTAACAAATGGCAAAGAAGAGAAACAGGAATGAAAACGATGCTTAGTCTCAATCCTCGTGTCTCCTTCGTGCAATTCCTTCTCTTAGAACATTGTTCTTCTCTTATCTTGATAATTTTCTCTTTGCGGCTGCTCTAACCCCAGACTGATGTTATGATAGTTCTAATGTCTAAGTTATGTCTCCTCTCTCCTAACAATAACCTAGGACCACTTATTTATAGCCCCTATTAGGGTTTTATAAGTTTGGAGATCAAAAATGCCCCTAGGAAGCTGTACAAGTCTTGATGCTCCCGATATGGACCCGCAGGCTGGGAGTGGGTCATTTCCTGAGGACGCACCCATACCCAGGAGGTAGTCCCTAGGTGTGGCTCAAGTCTTGAGGGCACACCATTACCCAGGCCCTGTAGGTTGGCTCGCCGTTTTGCTCTATTTTTGATTCGTTAGGCTTCCAATTTATCCCAAGCCTTTATAAACATAATAAAACACATAAATAAGCATATTTAAATACTAAAAACACATTTAACACTAAAACCCAAAAATTACTAAAATACCCCTAATTAGTGAATAAGATACCTCAAGAACCAACTGAAACTCAAGCTAAAATGCATGAAAATAACTCTCTTTCAGAGAGTTAACACATCACATATAAGCTTAAAAGGAAGAGAATTTGGAGCGATTATGATACGGGTAGTAATTAAAGACTTTTTCAACAATTCAAATGCATGTATACACTTCTCATCAAAATTAAACACTACACCATTTTCTAATAATGCACGCAAAGGTCTAGAGATATGAGAAAAAAAATTTATAAGGCATCGGTAGAATCTGGCATGACCCAAAAAACTCCTAATCCCTTTCACATTAGTTGGCAAAGGTAACTTTTCAATTAAGTACCTCATTCTTTGCCTGATTGACCTTTATTCAATTTTTTGAAGCTGTGTGACCAAAGACAATATCTTCTTTGACCATGAATTGACATTTACCAGTGCTGAACAAGCATAAAAAACATGGCCAAAAATGCTAAAATATCCATAAAAATCTCCATATTTTTTTCAATTATATCTCAAATATGGCAAATATACACCATTGGAAAGTACTTGAAGCATTACAAAGGCCAAAGGGCATGCATCTATATGCAAAAGTGCCATATGGGCAAGTGGAAATGATTTTCTCTTGGTCTTCTAGTGGAACGACTATCTGAAAGTACCTAGAATGCCTATCAAGAAAACAATAACAGGCATACCTAGAATGGCTTTCTAGCATCTAATCAATGAAATGAAGAAGGAAATGGTCCTTCCTAGTGGCCTCATTTAGTCTCTTATAGTCTATGCACATATACCATCTAGTAACTAGCCTATAAAGTATCAGCTTATTTCTCTCATTTGCTACGACTATTGTACCCCTTCTTTTTTAGATACCACCTGAGTAGGACTAACCTACTCTATCACTAATGGGGTATATATTTCTAGCATCTAGAAGTGTCAACACTTCTTTCAAGACAGGGTTTAACCTAAGTTAAGGCTGCCTACACGATTTATAGTTTTTAGTATGCAAACTCTTATGCATGCAGATTGTTGGACTTAGTCTCTTAATGTCCTTTAAGCTCCAAGTAGTGGCTTTTTGATGTTTCTCAATACATCAAGAAATTTACCTAATTCATCACCAATTAGAAAACAGTAACAATCATAGGATGGCTCTCATTGTCATCAAGGAAAGCATAACAAAGATGAGATGGAAAAGGTTTGAGTTCAATCTTGGGAGGTTTGCTGGTTGGAGACTCCCATTTACCTATTTCCTCATGCTTTTTACTATATTTCTCCAAAGTTGGATTTTCTTCCAACATCTTTAAACAGCATTACGTTTTCTTATCAAGCTCCTTTTCATTACTTCTGTCTATGAGTGATGTATCCAATGGAAGTCTTTCACAATTCCTGCAATTCATTAATGATATCAATTTTTGTGACATCATCATATAAAGAAGAAAATTTAAGAAAATTAAACATTGAAAAACTAATGGTTTGATTATCGAAGTCCAGTTTTCCTTCTTGCATATGAGTGCTCTTCCTGTTGCCTGAAATGGTCTTCCAGTATCAATGGCATGTCTTTGTCTTCCTCTATATCCAACATAATGAAGTTTGCTGACAGGTAGCAATTCCTACTTTCACTAAGATATCCTCAACAATCCTCGTGCGTATTATATGCTCCCGTCTGCTAGTTGAAGAGACACATTCGTTGGTTTATGACCACCACTATTAAGCTTCCTGTATATTAACAATGTTATGAGGTTGATAGACACTCTTGTATCACACAGTGCTCTTTCGAAATCCATCACCCAATTTTACAAGGAATAGAAATGAACTAGGGATTTTTAAATTTGGGGTAACTTCTTCTGACTGATAGCACTACAATCACCTCAAGTAAGCATAGAATCTCATCCACAACAATTTCCTCTTATTAGTCAACACCTCTTCATAAACTTTTTGTAACTCAACATGTTTTCAAGAGGTTCCATGAAAGGTATATTGATCTCAACCTTTTTGAAAATCTAAACGAATCTCTTGTGCTCGCTCTTTGTTTTCGCTTCTTCAACCTATTCAGAAATGGAATACATATTGGTGATTTACTACGCTGACTCTCCACTTTCCTCTAGGCAGGAATTTGATATTTTTAGATTACTATTGCACTACTTATCGATGCCAAGATTTCCAGCATCACTCTCCTCACCTACTGCTTTTCTTCCCTATGTTTCTCATCTTTCCACTCTTCTTCTCTGTTAATGCTCTCCCACTCCTTAAGGTAATAGCTTTAGCTTGTTCCCGTGGATTAGGAATAGTGTCACTTGGTAAAGTCCCTATTTGCCTTTCAGCTATGCGCCTTGCAATCTGCCCAAATTGCCTTTCCAGATTCCTGAGAGTGAAGCCTCCATGACCCTTATTTGCTCGTCAGAGCTTTGTATGTATTGACTAAGTGTTTTTTGTAGCTAACTGTCTTATTGGAATGGCAGTTGATACATGTTCTGTTGTGATTGATACTGCTATCGTTGGAAAAGTGGCTATTGGGCTTGTGGCCTTGTAATTGAATTTTTTTGATGACCATGAGTTTGATTCTATTGGCCTCCCCATGAGAAATTTGGATGATTTCTCCAACCTAGATTGTAGGTGTTTCTATACGAATTTTTTAGGATTTGTATTGGTTTTGACTTTGGTTCCCCATGTAGTTCACCTACTCTTGACCTGGAAAAGAAGAAGAAGAAAGAGTTAGTGTACAACATTGGCCATTAGTATGATCACAAACAAGTGGCTACTATGTAACCACGACATTTGCAGTCATCTCCTCCATTTGCTTTTCTATATTTATGGTTTGGCTTGCCATACTTTTATTTCGTGTTAACAAGGCATCCAAGGTGCTCAAATCATGTACTTAGGCATGAGTATCCCTCCAAACGAATCCTTTATGACAATTGTTAATCCCGTTGTTGATATTGTTCTTTGTTTTCTCAAAATTCTCAATTATCACCGACTGCCTTGGGTTCCTTTTGCTAGTCATTTTCAATTCCTCTTCCAACTATTGCTTTCGTAATATCCTTTTTTGATTTCTAAAAGTCCTCTCAATCTCTAGATCACAGACAATCAGAGTTTGGGTAGAGTGCATAAACTACAAAATAAGTCCAAGAAAAATGGAACTATGGCACCAATATACAGTAATGTAAAATAGAGAAACTAGAAACAAATAAAAGAACAATGTTGCTCCAAGAAATAAAAGAAAATAAAATTCTAAAGTAAGGATTGTTTTGACATTCATCCCATCAACGGTGCCAAAAACTTGATGTAAGAAAAAGTTAAATTCTAACCGATTCATAACTTTCACTAATTCCCACAAGTATACGGTATCAAAGTAGTAAGATTAATAGGGATCATTCCCACAAGGTCTTTGTAGAGACAAGTACCAAAAGTGGTTGAAAATATCTATTTAGACAAATCAAAGGATGTTTAAGGAACTTTTAATTAAATAAACTAATTAATGGAATAGAATATGAATGAATGAAGATAACAAAATAAACATAGGGAAACGTGTTTCAAATAGTAAAATGGTAGGTTAAGTACAAGGCCAGTGGCTTCCTAAAATTAATCCGAAATCACCAATCAATCGATCTAATCACTCTAAATGGAGTTCAATTCCTAATTATAAACCCAACCCCGATTTCTCGTGCAATTGGATCCTATTAATTTAACCGATTTAAAGGTAGATTTCTCTTGTCCTAATCTTAGTTAAATTGTGATGTTTCATGCATGGAATTTATTGTGAACGAACTCGACAATCCCATCCGTTACAACCAAGATCACTAGTCTAATAATCGATGCAGGTCTACGAAAGGGGCTTGACTTTGTGTTATCTCTGCCAATCCTAACCAACACAAGAGTTAGCTACATTTTAGAATGTCGTCAGTTTTATGCCAACTATTACTCACAAGTATAATTGTTTTGATTGTTGACTATTCAAATCAATTCGTTGAAAATTACTCTACCTATACATAACCCTAATTAATTTAATGCATAGATAATGGAGATATAACATAAAAATCAGAAATATTGCATGAAACTATAACTGCCATTAATCGGGGTTAAACACTGTGGATTGCAGGAAATAAATAAACACTTGGAAACTTAAATAGACAAAAGGAAAAAGATTACCAAATGGTAATTGAAATTAAAGTATTCTTGAATTAAAATTGCACTTGTTCCTTGAATTTAAAACTACCGCTAAAAGCAATAAAAGCAAACCCCAATTTTATAAGAACAATAAAGAACTAAACTATAGAGAGAGTGTATTTAGGTATCTCCAATGTCATCCCTTGTTTTCTATTCCAATCTCCCTTAATAGGGTTTTCCTAACTCAAAAAAAAAATGAAAAAAAAATCCACATACGAGTGAATGACTAAAAATGCGTCTTGCACAAGATTTTTTTTCCCCGACAGTAATGCACCAGAAATGTTCAATGTGGTGAATGACCTATCTATTTCTCATTTTAGCTGGTTCGTCATGGTGAACTAGTTTGTCTTGGAATCCTTCCCTGCAGTGGATGATCTTCCTATCTAACAATAATTTCCATCTTTTGCATCTTTCTTCTCTACCCAAACTTGCCTCCTTTCCAACACGAATCAACCCTTAACCAACATGTCAAGACTAGACCAACATAAGTGACTAATTTAAACACAAATTAACACAAAAAACTACTAAAAACACGACTAACACCTAAAAACCAAACCGTACACAATAACATCACAAAAACACAATAAACGGGATATAGTAACACCAAAACTAAGTATAAAAGACTAGCCAAATAACATTAGATTATGAGGTTATCACCAAATTCATCTATTTCTTGAGTCCTTTGTCAATCCGTTTACTTCTTACCTATGGAAAAAGTTTGATACTATAAGACAAATGGTGTCTTAGAGTAGCACTTATGTAGATTTTCTATGAAAAATGGAAATAGTATTAGGATCATAGTTACTGAAAACCCTTCCTACCCCTACAAATTGTGTTCTAATTCATACGTATAAAAAATGATTCATTTGTGTACCAAAACGCAACGATTCACGTTTTGAAACGTCAAAGGTAGCAAATCCTTATTAAGATAAGAATGTTATGTTTCTTCTTCTTTTTTTCCTTAAAAAATACTATCTAAATTTACTTAATTAGAACTATTTAGTATTATATTTGTTTTTTTATTATTGTTAAGAATGATAATGATTCTTGAAACTTGAGCATTTCCTATTCTCTAGTCACTAAATTTTTAACATTTACTAAAAATTTAATACTATCTAACTACTAACTACCACTTTATCCGTATAATTTAGACCAATTTTTAAAAGAAACTCTACCTAATACACAAGCTTTCTATGAAAAGAATTTAAGTTTTTTTTTTATTGTTTGGAAATTTTACTATCATTATATCAAAAAAAAATGAAAAACAAAAACAATATTCAAGTCAAAGTAGCATATTATGTGAATATGACCACAGATGTATGTGGTTATATCATGACTCCATCTGGAGCGTACCACAATATACTGATTAAAGCTACCCCTACGTATCTGATACTTTAAGAAGTAATGTATTGCGTCCCCAAACCCATATCGTATTTCCTAACATACCATATTTCTGGTAACTGTGATTAGGATCTGGGAGAATCCTTGGTTAACCCATCCTTATTATTTTAAACTTGTTTCTTGACAGCTTTCTAATTGTCAATTGCATGTAGTTTTAGATCTAGTTTATTATAAGATGTTCTTGGAATAGTTCTCTGGTCAAAACTCTCGTTTCTGTGGAGAATACTAGATTATCCTACAAATTCTTATTTCAATGGTTGGTTCTAATGATAGGAGAGTTTGGAATTAACCTCAAATTGGCTCCTATTCACTCAAGTCTAGTTATATTGTGGCTAAAACTAAAAAACTTTTGCATCATAACATGTCTCATAATTTCACAATTATTGTAGTTCTCATCTTTCAAAACATCATTCTTGGAATTTTTTTTTTTTTTTTTGAGAAAGTTGTCTCTTAAGCATAAACTAAGATGCTTCATTTGGAGATGTCTTCATAAAACCTTTGCTGCAAGAGATGTGTCATCTTCTAGATTTCATCTGGATGATATTATGTGTCCTAGGGGTGGTGAACATGTTAAGTCTATTGAACATTTGTTTTTTACATGTTATTTCTCTGTACTAGTTTGTAAGTTATCCTCTATTACTTGGTCTATTCTTCAACCTTTAGAAATTGATTTTTGTCTCTGGTGGGATGGTTTAGTTCAGTTACATAAGAATGAAGGATTCACTTATCAAGGTTGTCTTACTATGAGTTCTGAATTTGACATGTTGCAAAAGGCACATTCTGAATGGTTAGAGTACCAACAAGTATAGAAAGTACTTGTGGTTAATTCAAAGGCTCCAAGAAATATTGTTGCTAGATGGAAATATCCTTAAAGTGGTGTCATTAAGTTTAACTATTGATGCTGCCATTATTCAAGCACTAGGGATTCTACTGGACATGTTATTAGTGCATGGCCTTTTGGTTATGCTGATTGTGCAGATGTGAAGTTGGTTAACACTGTTACAATTCACTTTGCTTTACTATAGGCTCAGAAACAAGGTTGAAATCATGTTGACATGGAATCAGATGCAAAAGTTGTTGTTGATTTGATTAACCATCATAATGTTGATGATGCTATCATTGGAGTTATTTTGATATTTTTTCTATCTAAATGCTTCAATTCATGTATTTGAGCCAATGTGCATAGACTAGGCAATAATTTGAGCAATCGCGTGGCTACTTATGGGTTGAAATCATGTATTGAAATGGAATGGTTTAGTACATTCCCTTTGCGGCTTCTTCAAGAAATGCAAACTAATGTATGCCACTTGAAAATGATTTATTAATAAATAAATCCCTGTGGCTTGGAAAAAAATACATTGAGGTCTATAAGGCCATTCTTGGATGGACCTATCTATTAGTTAGTTAGAATTTCCCAAGGTCTATAAACAGTAGGGCACATGTACTACAAAGTAAAGGAAATACAACCCCAATAATCCGTCACATCCAAAGTTTGTACCTTTTTAGTTTCTTTGAAATTATACGATTTTGTTCCTCACAAATTAAAAAATGCACCATTCGGTCACTAAACCTAATTTCGACCATATTTGGCTTGAAATAGTCGCACTACATCACATGCAATATTTTCTAAGCACAAACTGGAAACTAACCATTCCTTCTCATTTAATAATACTTATATAGTCTCTCACATTTCAAGTTAATACTTATTTAGTACCTCACATTCAGAATGACACAAATTCATCCCTCTCAAATTCAAAACGCCCCATTTTGATTCATAGATACAATTTTGATCATATTTTGGCATGAAATAATTACCTGCGCATCATGGGTTAGACTTTTTAAAGGCACACATAAATCCTAAACCCTAACAACTCAACACACACCAGCCCAACAGCCTTCCTAACTACTATTCAAACTATTTTGATAAACCTTCCTCAATGACTATTGCCTTCACAAACCCTACCACTATCATTTTCTTTTGCCCATTCTAGGCTTTCTTTGTCCCCAAAACACAAAGCACACAAGTAAGCTTTCTTTCTTTCCTCCTCCAACTTGCATTTTGTTGGTCAACACAATTTGGGTAGATCATCTAAATGGTCCTCTAACGTCTTCATTAAAACCACAACGGTCCCTCAACTTCAATTTTAGTAGATTTAGTCCCTCAACTAAATATTTGTGACTAATTTAGTCTCTATTTGGCTGCACAGTCCAAAACATAATTTTTTTGTCATTTTCTCGGTAATGACCAAGGACGGTCACTAATGTGTCTGTGGGCGGTGCAATTGGGAAAAGCTTGCGTTTTGAGTAGCACAATTAAATAGGGGCCGAATTGACACAACTATTTAGTTCAGGGACTAAATAGGCTAAAACTGTTGAGGAACCATTTCATTTATAATGAAAAAGTTGAAGAACTATTAAGATAATTTTTTCTATAATGTCTTATTGAAAAATTGTTGTCGTTTGGGTTGGTAGTATTGAAAAAGTTAAATTGACCTATCCACAACTTCCCAGTAATTTCTGCAAGTATCAAGTATCAATGTAATAGGATAAATAGAGATCGTTCCTATAGAGACTGCACTGGCAAGTATTGAAAATTTCCAACGATTTCTATCTAGATGGCTTCAAAAGAGTATTTTTTGGATTTTAAAATAAACTAAAACTATAACTAAAATAGAGATTAATTAAATGCAAAAAAATACTGCCAAATTAAAATGAGTGGTTTCAAATGGTTTAAGGACGGGTTAGGAATGGGGATAGTATATTTCTAGGAGTACTATTACTCACTACATCAATCAAATAGTCCAATTACACTAGATAGAGATTCAATAACCAGTGTTCAAACGGATCTTGATCCCTCATGTCAATTGGATCATATCAATCTAATTGATTCAGGGATAGCTTTCTCTGTCCCCTAATCTATGTGGAATTATTACCGAATCAATTAAACAAATTCCGTTAATCACTATCTTAAATTGAATTAATCTGAGAATTAATACTGGTCCATGGTGGAAGTTAAACTTCCATATTACCTCAGTCAACCTACCCAATACAAGAGTTAGCTATATTCTCGAATTATCGATTTATGACAATTATTACCAAAGGGCTAATTTCCTCAATTGATGATGTTTTGAGTAAATCCAAAAGAAATCTACATCACCTACACTTAACCCTAGTTAATTTAGTGCATGATTATTGGAATAAGAACATAGAAATTAAAATAATTTCAAGAAATCATAATCTCCACGAAACTAGGGTTTACTAATATGATCGCAAGAACATAGAACACAACTTATAAACTAAAGTAAGGGAACGGAAAGAAATTACCAAAGAAATACTCTAAAAATATAAGAAACATTGAATAATAATTGAACTTTGTTCCTTGGAGTAATTATCAATGAAATCTTTCTCGCTAAGAATAATAAGCAGTGAAAACCCTAACGAAGAAAGAGTAAATCATGTTCTTCTTTTCACCTACTTGCTCAAAAGGAAGTGAAACCCGAGTCTCCATCTAAGTAGGAGTTTTTACATCATCACAACTCAGTTCAATAGTCCTAACACAAGTAAAACACTTAAACAGATGCCCAGCTATTCGGCTAATAAGTCTGCATTACCACGTTTGCCATGGCAAACAACCCTTCTATTTTTTGGATCACCTGGTTTGTCGCGGTGAACCTCTTTGCCTTGGTACCCTTCACTGTGCCGAAGGACCTTTCTGCCAAATATGACTCAAACTCAAATTTTTTTCAGCTCAATACTTCCTTGTCTTCATGCCTTGGACTCATGAATAGACCAATCTACTCTTTACCTGCACATGGAAGAGTAAACCCAACGTAACTAATTTTAATGACAATTTAACCCTAAGAATTATGAAAAACACAATAAACACATGAAAACTACTTCATACCAACATTATGCAACACTATCACAAAAAAGCATCAAACAAGACACAGAACATCAAGATTAAATTAGCCCTGTCTCAAATAATAGTAACATAACCTTAAATTCTAGGTTATCAGTTGGATATAGGCTTAAATATACAAATAAATTATTAAATTTTTGACATGAAAATTTTGTGTTCAATGGTTAAACAAAATGTCCAAAATAAACGAGCTTCATCTATTCACACTTGATAAACTTCCAAAAAAGATGTTTGACCTGAAAATAGGCTTGCAGGGTTTAAAAGGGCCGGGGTCATAGAAAGGGTTGCTGGAGAAGGAGGGGATTGTAGGGGATGGGAAGGGAATAGAGATAGAAGGGTTTGGGAAAAATAAATGATGATGGTAGGGGTTGTTAAGGGGAGTGGTTTTAAGGTAGGACCTTAGAAGACTTTAACTTGTGAGTTATTTAGTGTTTAAGATTTATGTTGTCAATTTTTCCATAAAAATTTTGATCCATGATACACACGTATTTATTTTAGGTCAAAATATCATTGGAATCATATTTAGGGACAAAAATAAAGTGCTTTCAATTTGTGATATGGCAAGACAAAACTGCAACATTGTGAAATTACATCTTTGTTTTAATGATACAACTAATAAAAAGACTTCAACTTTTTTGTTTAATTTTGTAAGAATTATTGACATAATGTTTGATCTTTTCCATTATCAGCATAGAGCAACAACAAAAGGACATGAAAAGTGTGTAGTAGTGCCCATCAGGCATACAAGTAACATATCTATGGACTCTAGGATAACAAAATCCTAATCTCTCAACATTGGACTACAAACATTGAGCATTTAAATTACATTTCTAGGGGAAAAATCTGACAATCTGGACGAATATCTTGAATGCCAAATTTAGATAGGAATGCTACAATATAGGAAACTATAACAACAAAGCTCCTACCCATATTCTGGATTTTATACTATTGGCTATCCTTTTCTAATCCCTATATTGCTGGTGACCTCATATATAGAGTACGAAGAAAAATTCAACGATGTCGTAGTTGTTAAAGAGCTCTTGAAACATGGACTACACATAAACTTAATATGTTAAGATTGCCATGATATGACCACTATTCAAGTTGCAATGGCAGAAAACCTGATAGATATGGTTAAACTTCTCTTGATGAACGGAGCTAAAACTAATGATACAATGAAGTACAAGCTTGCATCACTTGAACGAAATGTTGCAAAATTGAAAGAAAAGGACACCGTATGATTGTGCCTGGGTCACAAAAGCTTTTGAATGGAATCAAGAAAAACATGAAAGTGACTCTAGATATTCTGAATTCTCATGCCCTTCAAGGTAAGCATAAGAATGAGTACATATAGAGGAAGTTGATAGAGTTTTGGGAGTCTCTTTCTGAATTTGCACACTGGGATTGCCTTTTCAATGGTATTTTACTACACTACAATGAATTACCTATTTAGCCCTTGTTAAGCTAGTCAAAGGTGGCCAATTGACAAGTTTTGGGAGCAGGCACCACCTAAGGACTAAATTGATGTAAACTAAAAGGTTTAAGACTATAATCGCTCAAATTAAAGTTCAGGAACTTTCTTTTGTATTTTACTAAAAATCAAGGACTACTTCAATTGTTTTTCCTTCACTATCCTATTGTATTATTTTATTTATTAATGATCTTATTATAGTGGTTCTTGGGGATAGGAAAACTTGTTCCTCTTTTAGTATTCGTTGCATATTCATTTTTTTTGTTTGTTTACTAATGTTGCCTATTCTTTCTAACTTCTTTGGTATTAAACAACATATTAAATCATAAAATTTGTCACTTAAATATGCAACTTTCTACTAGGGGTGAGACTTAGTTAATAAAATGGACCAAAATTTGGAAAAATTGTCCTAAAACTTTTAATCAATTTTGATTTTATTTCAATATAAAATTTAGTTAACCAAATCTAAATTCAGTAATCAATTTTCAATTCAACTAACCAAATTCAGCTTGTTCCAATTAGACCTATTGAAATGGACCAAGATCCTGTACACAAAAACTATTCATTGAACAAAATTATTCCTAATTTTGTTCAAGTTTCAACCGCATACACATGTAAATATTCATGTGTATATGAATATGTTGAATAATGATATAATAAAAATAAGAATAAAACTATATTATGTAATTTAAAATCAATAACTATCAATATACATATATGTATACTATTATAGTATTATGTAAGTAATTACAAGAACTAATAACATACCTATGTTCAAAATTACAATATATATTTTATAAGTTAAAATTTAATATATATTGATTTGAGTGTGTGTTAGACCATAATATCCTATAAGCTTCAAGTATAATAACATAATTTTGTCTAAGATTATGTTATGTATTTTGTAATAATAATTCACAACTGATCATATAAAGTATCTACAATATATAAAAGAGGCACTTTCACACAGTTGAGGTGTTTTGTATCGCATGCATTTTGACCAAATTGGCATTTGTGGAGGCTAATTCTATTAATTTGTGCCAAAATATGTGTGGTGCTATTTGCGGGAGATTTGGCAGAATTAGCCTCTGTAGGCAAACTTTTCCTTCAGACATGTATTAAGGCAGAGTTTTGGGCCTTGTGGCACTCATTTGTGACAGTTTGGACATTTTGAGAGGTTGTAATCACCACCAACAGCAAAACGTGTGGGTGGCAGAATTTTTTATAGAGTGTTGTCTGTCACTATTATTGCCACTATTATTTTCCTTACTAATTCTTACCATCTCGAGTTCTCTTCCTTATCTTTTCTTAATCTCACCCCTTCCCTTCTCAGACTACTCTCGACTACTTCCTCTCCCACCCAATCCTTTGATTTTGTGCTACTACTTTTTTCCCTATTTTTTATTCTCCAATTTTAATTTATTTCACTTACTATTAGTTTCCCAATGGTTGTTTTTTTTTTTTGGTTAGTTTGTGTTGTTTACAGTGATACCCAATATAGAAAGAGGTAATTCTTTGGCTATTATTTTGTGTTGCTCTTTTGGTTAGTGTATTTTTTTCCTTTTTTTTTTTTTTTATTGGTTAGAATCTTTACTACATATGTAGGTAGAAGTGAAGAAAGGATAAGTAATGACCTCTACAGAAAAGGGTACACCTTCGGGCATTATTATGAGTTGCTCTTTTGTGTAGTTTATGTTTTCTTTTGTTGTGTTTTATTCATTAGACTCTTTACTCTATTTGTAGATAGAAGTAATGAAAAAGCCATACCTAGGGGTGAGGAACACCATAAAAACCATATAAGTTTGGAGTTAGATGTTGCTAGGTAAGATTATATATATGAATTTGCTACTGAACTATGACCACTTTCAGCATGCTAGAGAGGATAGGTTGAAGTTTATAAGAAATATATGATGTTTGTTGTAATTGAATCCAAATTCCATCACTTGTTAGGCTAACCAATCTATTTTGAGATTTAGTGCGTCAAGTATTCATCTCTCTTAAGGCTTCAGTTGTAGTTGATGTCGTATTCTATGACTTTTTTTGTCGGCTTTTTGAGCATGTAAAAAACTAATCAAAATTACTAAAGTTTATAAAATCATTGGCTTTAATTATGGGTCAGTCCAACAATTTGAACCAAATAGAGAATTAGAATGATGGTGTTCTAGATGGAGAATTATGTGTTCATTAGGCAATTTGTACGTTAGAAATATGATACCAGTGAGAGAACTATATCCCTAAATTATTTGAGATATCTGTATCATGTTTGATTGTGTCTTATTAGCAATATTGTATCTATATTTATTCATTATGGCATTATTTTCTTTATAATATGTCTTAAATTAAAAAATTTACCAAAGATTAAAACTATCTAGGAGGTCTAATTATATCACAGACGCTTTCAAACATATTAGAATTACGTCTGTCTAGCTGGTCTAAGTTGTTTTAGAATTTGCTACTTTTACCCCTCAATTTTGTCCATTGTTCATTTTGGTCCCAATTCAAGTCCTGCGATGCATTCATATTATTGTCCTGTACTAGTTTTCACAAATATTTCTCCCATAATTTCATGTGCTTTTGAGAAAATTTGCTATTCGATCCAACCTACATTTTAACTTTTCATTTCTAGAATTCATTTGATTGGACAATCGAGATGAATGGACTGATTATTTCAATTTGGTTTGATTGATTTGGGTACCAAGGATTATTTATGTGCAATAGAAATATAATTATAGTTAGCCTGAGTCTCCAATTTCCATCTAAATAGCTAACTTTGATATTTTCCTTATGTTGTGTGGTTGGATTTTATGCATTGACAGTTATTAATTCTATATCTTTCTCATTATGCTTTTAACTTATCATATTATTGACAATAGTTGCTTTGTGAAAGGACTTCAGTTGGTTTCTCTGTAAAAGGAGAAATACATTAGGTGGGTTTTGCAAACTTTCAAAATCCTTTTACTATTCAAAGTTTTTTCTTAAAGAATGATTATTCTACATGAAAGTTTATTTTAAAGAATAATTATTCTAACCCTACATTTCTTTTTCATGTAGGGATGCTTGAAGAGTTGGATATCATGGGAATTGAAACAACCATAATAATGGCAGATTTTTTTTTTTACCCTTTCACTTGAATAAGGAAATTATAATTTACTTCTCAATTTTTATGTTGTAAATTTTTGATAGTAATGCAATTATTTGTTTCACAAATTTAATGTTGTAATGTTCTCACAAGAGATATTTGTCTGATAATTGTTGGGAAGGGAAATGCTCCTAGGGTTTTCTCTCTAGAGCCTCTCCTCAAGTCTTCCACTAGATGTGCATGGCTACTTCTTCGAAACAATCCAAATAGATCTTTTGTAGATGTGCTTTTTCATGTTCAACAATCACCACTTAAAATCAAGGAAGTATTCATGCATAGGGGTGAACCAGCGGTTTTCTTCGCCAAGGATGATATTGCAAAACTTGCTGCCCCATGCATTGGTTGGAAAGTTCTCTCATGGCAAGCCAAGCATGGAGTCGATTCGAAAAGGGTTCCCACAGCTACACTTTAAGGGTTCATATACACTGGGGTTTATTGATCAAAGACACCTACTACATCGTTTCACACTTGACAAAGATTTCCAACAATGTTGGATGAAATGACAGTGGTTCGATCTAGGGTTTTCCTATGCATGTCTTTAAATGGTCAATGGACTTTTGACTAGACATTGAATCATCGAGAAAACCATTCTGGATATGCATGGAAGGCCTACTAGCACACTATTTCAATAAAGCTTCTCTTTTCTCCAACCTACTCAAGTTGGATGCTCTTACAGTCTCTTTTTCATGGCTAAGTGTTGCTTGAATCTGTATTGATTTCTTGTTCTAAAAGATCTGCCAAAGAAGATTTAGACTAATGAAGAGGATTCGAGCTTCTAGTAGCTAGTGATCTATGAGAATCTCCCCTCATATTGCACTTATTATTATAGATTGCGGCATTCCAATACCAATGGTAGATGGATCCAGAAGGACAAACAAGCGGATGTAGATAAAAAAGTTCTGCAAACTAAAACAACTGAGATTTGGCAGAAAAAAGATAAGTCTATGGTTGACAAGACCCCTACTATTATGATGGACAATCCCCTTGCTCCGGCAACTTAAATGCACATCCCATGCAAAATGGCATGTATCTAATAGAGTTTGAAAATCAAAACCCTATAGCCCAGACCTTCTACATATGCAATGCCCATTGATCTAGCAAATTCAGCACAAATTCCATATGAAATAGCCATGATTGTACTCCTAAACCGTAATGAATCCAGGAAACTAGAATTATATGTACCCTAAACTTGATAGTTTTGCTACTAGTTTCAATCATTCTTTGTATTTTAGTGTGTGTTTTTGCTTATTATTGCTTTTATGTATTAGAATGTGTTAATTTATGCTTATTAAGTGTTCTAGTACTTATTCAGGTTTAATTATCATATTTTATTAGATCCTTATCTTTAGAGTTGTGTCTTGCCTTTAACATAATTCTATTGGGAGTTAGAATTTTCATTCATCTTTGTTTTATCTTTCATTTTTAGTCTCTTTTACGAGAATTGTATTTAAATGTTTAGGAGTTATTTTAAGTATTTATTATAGCTAATAATATTTTCCTATGTGTTAGGTCGCATGAAAAAAAAAAACAGCGCATCCAATCCGATGTCGAATGAATATTGTCGAAGCAAAACAGTGAAATACTGCAGAAGTTGTAGTCAATATCACAATATCGAAAATCCATATCACAATATCGAAAATCCATATCACGATATCGATTGTAGTAGTGGCAAAATAGTCGTAGTTCGAGGCTGACTTTTATTTCATCATTCGCCCACAACCCTAGTACTATATATACCCCTTTTAGATCTCATTTGAGGCATAGAAGACCCATTGAAAGTAGTTTTCTTTTTTTTTTTTCCTCCTTATTTGAGAAGGGTTTTCTTAGATTAAAGTAGATTAGGATTTTTGTTCCTTGTACGTTTAATTTACAAGTTGAAGATTGAAACTTTTTAGTTGTAAGTCCTTTATTTATGTTCATACTGCTTTAGTTAACCTTTAATTTCATGTTTCCTTAGTTTAATTAGCCTAATTGCATTTATCTAATTGCTTCCTTTACTTGTTTTCTTAGAGTAATTGTTAGATTAGTTCATGGGCTTTCTTTAAGGAAAGAAAAATGCTTTCTTATTGGTAATTTGTAGTTTAGATTAGTTAATTAGGTTATATTAGTTTATGGGCTTTTCATTTAGTTACTTTCTTTACTTGCTTTCTTAGTTTAATTTGTAGATTAGCTAATGGACTTTCCTTAATTATGCATTCTTTGTGCTAATTTATAGTTTAAGATAGTTAATTACTTTCTAAAATGTTACATTTTTATATCCTTTCTTAGATTAGGTTATGGGCTTTCTTCAATTAAGCTTCCTTAGTGGTAATTAGTAGTTTAGACTAGTTAATTTCTTGCTTATGTTGCTTTCCCTTTTTAATTGTTCTCTCTAATTACTCTCTAAAGATGCTTCATTTTTAATTACTTTCTTACAAAATGCTTTCTTAGTGTTAATCTTGACTTTAAATTGCTTTTCTAGCCCATAAATTGCTTTCTTAGTTTCATTAGTTCTAGTTTTAGTTAAATCTTTTCTTTAAATGAACCACGTCAACTAGTAATCTAATTAAATAATTGGTCAGTAATTATCGACCATTCATTGTAGGTACTATCCTTACTTCCCTTTATTACTAGTTGAAAATTGTATACTTATGGGATCCGCCTAGTTAATAGGTGGATTTAAATGTTTTATAAATGATATAACTATACACATCTTCTAATGAGGCATCAATTTTTTGGTGCTTTTGCCAAGGATTGATTTTCGGTGATATTGATAAAATTTGGTTGGGTTGCTAGATTAAAGTCTTTATTCTTCTTGTGTTGTTGTTTCACCTGTTTGAAAAACCAAAGAGATTTTTATTTTGTAGTTATGTTCTTAGTTTGAAAATCCAAAAGGATTTTCCTTGTGATGGATGGTTTAGACTAGCTAGTAGTCTAAGCTTTCCTAATTTTCTTCTTTGTGTTGTTTTTGTTCTTTTTCTTGCTTTTATTTGTGTTGTTTATTGCTTCAAGATCATGCTAGGACCAAATTGAAATGACGCATACTAAGGATGAATACTAAGGAAATTATCATTATTATGAGTAATGGAGGCATGCCCAATAAACATGATTCTTGTTATGGTTATCCTCCTTATACCTTAGATTATCAAGATGGATGGTCTACCTATTCATATACTTATAAGAGTTACTAATGAAATGCCGATTATTTCCTTCCTCCTCAATAGTCTTTATATGAACCAATGAAGCCCCAATCCTTTCACTCACCAATCCAAAATATGATGAGGCAAGATCAATGGACTTGTGGAGGCAAATTCAAGAATTTCGAGAAGTCATGGCCAATGATCAAGAAAAACTAGGTCAATTTTGAGAGTTTAAGAGGTTACAAAACCGACTTGTCCAAGTTCAAGGAATGGTAAATGGTGAATGGACTCCAATACTTCTATCAATGGGTAAAGAGCTGGTTCAAGAAGAACAAATTGAAAATGTCTTGCAACAAACTGGTTTCAAAGAACCTCTTGAAATCGAAGCCATAACAACCAGGTCACTCGATACTTATGTATATGGCTATGAGTTTATCCCTGTTAGATTCAACTAAGGAGGTGCCATTTAGGGTGTTGATGGACAATGAAGTGGCTCAAGGAGGAGGAGGAGAAGAAGAAGATGGATATTTCCTAGAGGGGACCAAGGAGACACAAGATAATTACGCCGAAGTTCACTTCCTTCAGAACTTTGATGCACTCAACAATAGAATAAATTCACCAATGATTATAATATCCTTGGCACGCCTCCTTGGTATTGAGAGAGAACTTCTTTCCATTTTATTTATTATACTTTCTTTTAATTTACTTGTTTTAGTTTAAGTAATCGGTTGGTGATAAAGGCTTGTAACCTTGTGTTTGGTTAATTTATGTTTTGATGTTGGTGATTGATTTTGGGCTTTCTTGGACAAATGTGGTTGTGATAATATTGATGGCAATATATGATTTTGAATAATTTATGATTGATATATATGTTTTACAAAATGAACTTGGACTTCGTTTTATCATTTGAATGTGGATATTCTAGTTGTTGATACACTTCATGTGCTAAATTGTATTTGATCTTATTTTGAGGAAATCATGTGAATGCTTGATATGGATTGACATTAATCTTTGTGGTTCAATATCTTTTTAAAGCCAATTATGTGAGAAGTTAATTTTGGGGGGATGAGTTGGGCGTATAGATAACCCATTTGTTGTGTTAAATCTTATAACTCTTATGTGTGTTTTTCTTGTTCTTTAAGTTGTTTGTACCCGTGAAGTCCCAAGGACTCTTCCTTAGTAGAGCCATGATTGGTTGTTGAAGAAAAATCAATTTCTAGGCCTCATATTTAATTGGAAATAGCATTTATGTGGTTTACTTGAAATTGCTTATTATTTTTGCCTTATTAGTGTTGTGCTTATTAATTGGTGAAGTCCATAATTAAAGTGTAGAACTCTTGTTTCTAAGTTCAATTGGTGCTTAATTGGTTGTATTCGTATTCGCTTGATTAGTATGTTGTTTATATTCTATTTTAGCTTTTTGATTGACCAAGTGTAATTTAAAATCATGGCCTAAGCCATTTTATTTAGTGTCGTATGTGTTTTTATGCTTTCTAATAGTATTATTATGTGTTTGTTCTATTTTGGATGAGTAGTAGGATGAGTTGTACTCATCATTAGAATAAAAAGACAAGTTTGGAGATGGTGTTTGCTAGTTTTGGTAATGGTGTTATTATGTCATTGTATATATTTGTGTGGTAAAGTTTTGGCTGGAAAATTGAGTAAAAAGTTTTGGATGGAAAATTGAGTAACTAAGTACTCGATGATGATAAATGACTTGCAATAGCATATGGATGATTAATTCGAATTAGGCATTTCCAAGATTTTGGTGTGTATTGTGTAATTCCTTTTGTAAACAAAAGTTTTCAAAGATCATGTATTACCACTTCCAAAGAGTAAGGATCATATTTTCAAACTTGTTCATTTGAAACGTATGTTGTTTACATTCAAAAGTATTACCTTGTCAGTTGGCAAATCTTTTGGAAATTGGAACTAGAATGAAAGTTATTTAGGCCATTTTGTTGAATGTTTTTGCATGTGGAATGTCATTCTATTTTGAGTAGTCATTGGTTTAGATACGATTTGGGTACGTTTTATCCCACTTCCTTAGTTTAGGGCCATCAAAACAAAAATATTTTGCTTTTAGAAATAAGGTGAGTACAGGATTATGGCATTTACCAATATTGTTTCTCTAAAATATACCATTAGAATAGCAATAATGCTAGTAAGGGATTCCGGCATCACAAATGTTCCAAAGTGGTCAATATGATAGTTTTAAAATGAGGCAAGTAGAAGAAAAGTCTTCGTAATGAGCCTTGCCGCTTAGTATACCAACAAGTTGGGAGTAAAATGTTTTTAATACCCATCATCGATATCATTCCACTCACTCCTTATTAGAGTAATATTACTAATTATGTGACATGTGCATATTAGGTAGAGTCCTAATGGTCTTTCTATTTCCATTTAACCTTGTCAAGATGGTTGAAAAACTTCGTAATCCTTTCGAATATAACAAAAGTATAGTTTTGGATGAATGGCTTTGGTGTTTAGGAAACCTTTTGATTATAGATAATGCTTGGTTATTTTAAATTTTGTGTCGACAGTGGAGCACTTTTCCATGGAAAAATTGAAAAACTTGGAATGGCCAGATTGAATAGTTCAATTGCCATATGGTATTTGAGGTCCTTTGAGAGATCATCTAATTATTCAAAGTGCATCTATTGTTCATATTTTGTGTTGTCATCTTGGAGATGTGTTATTTGTTTGCTTTCTTAGTTTTTTTCTTTTTCTTTCTTGTTTTTCTCGGGACGAGTAAAAACTTAACTTGGAGGTGTGATAACTCTAGAAAACTAGAGTTATATATACCCTAAACTTGATGGTTTTCCTATTAGTTTTGACCATTCTTAATGTTTTATTGAGTGTTTTTTGTCTATTTTTGCTTTTATGTATTAGAATGCATTAATTTATGTTTGTTAATTATTCAAGTACTTATTCAGGCATTAATTATCATATTGTATTGGATCTTTAATGTTTAAAGTTGTATCTTGCCTTTAACACAACTCTGTTGCGAGTTAGGATTTTCATTCATTTTTGTTTTCTCTTTCATTTTTAATCTCTTTTATGAGAATTTTATTTAAATGTTAAGGAGTTATTTTAAGTGTTTATTAAAGCTAATAATATTTTTCTATGTGTTAGGGTCACATGAAAAAAAAACGGTGCATCAATCGGACGTCGGACGAAAATTTTTAAGTAAAACAGTGAAATAGTGCAGAAGTTGCAGTCGATATCACAATATCGAAAATCCATGTCGCGATATCATTACAACAGTGGCGAAAAAGTCTTAGTTCGAGGATGACTTTTTTTTCGTCATTCCCCCACGACCCTAGCACTACATATACCCTTTCTGTGATCCTAATTGCATAGAATTTTTGTGATTTTTTACAATTGTAACAACATCTTGCTAGTAGGAGGAGATTCTTGCATAAACCGTGGTTCACGGCCCGTACTAGTGTAACTTATGGTCTTAACAAGGGTAAAAGAGCTCTTTTATTTTGGTCAACAACTAGCATCCTAGTTGTTGCTCAAAAACCAATAGAAGGCTCCTATTTGAAAAAACATAGGCCCCTATTATTAAAATAAGTGCTTTGGTGTTTAATTAAGTAAACAACAAAAGAGCAAGAAAGAGACTTCATGATATAAGAGAATTTGAAAGAGAGAAGAATTGATTTCATTGAGTAAATGATTTATAAATGGTTACATATTTGTACACACAATTCCAACGGCTAGCATAGCTATTTACTAAATTTATACTTCCTTGATTTGGCCCTTGATTAAATTATTTTGAACTTGAATCTTCAATATCTTCAACATCGCCCCTCAAGTTGGACTTGTACAAAGTTGTACAAATGCAACTTGGTAGCAATGAAGTGAAGTTGTTGCATGGTTGGAGGCTTGGTGAGAACATAGGAACTTTCACAAAAGGTAGTGAAATTGTCTTATCCATGAGCTTTTCTCATACAAAATGACCATCAATCTCAATGTGCTTTGTTGCATCTTTCATAGAAGACCGGATTAGAGGCAATATGAGAGGCCGATTTGTTATCACAATAGAGTAGAATTGGAGTGTCTATTTTGAAACCCATTTCTCCAAGAAAAGTTTTGATCCACAACAATTCACTCGTTGTAGAAGACATGGCTCTATACTCGGCTTTGGCACTTGCCTTGGCAATAACACTTTGCTTTTTGCTTTTCCAAGTCGCCAAGTTTTCTCCCACAAATGTCATGTATCCTGTGGTAGATTTCCTTTCTTCTAAATCTCTTGCCCAATCTGTGCTTGAGTAATCATGAACTTTATGGTTTCCATTATGTTTCATGATAAGTCCTTGGCCGGGAGCATTTTTGAGATAGCAAAGAATTCTTTCCACTAGCTACATGTGCTTCTTTTTGGGAGTCACCATGTATTGACTAACTTGGTGCACTAAATAAGAGATGTCAGGCCTTGTATGACTAAGTATTTGATAAATCTAAATGTTTTCTAAAGGTTCTTCCAATCACACATCTTCTTCATCAAAATTATCTTGTTCTTCCTTATTCTTTCTTTCTTTTTGGCATCTCAATGGGCATGGATACGGGTTTCACTCCAAGTTTACCTATATCTTTCAAAAGATCAAGTCTGTATTTCCTTTGTGATAGAAATAATCCATTACTTGAATAGGCCATTTCTATCCCAAGGAAATACCTTAGTATGCCCCAATCTTTAATGTCAAACAATGTTTTGAAGAATATTTTTAATATCTTGAATGCCTTGAATATCATCACCGGTAACAATAATATCATCGACATAAATGAGAATAATAGAAGTGCCATGAGAACCAAACTTAATAAAAAGTGAATGGTCGGAGTGATACACTTTGAATCCATTTTGTTTTAATGCATTATTTAATCTAGAATAACATACCCTAGGAGATTGTTTCTATCCATAGATGGCCTTTTTAAGTTTACAAACATAATCACTGGTACTTTAAGATGATATCCTTCGAGTATATGCATGCAAATCTCAAGAATGTTCTTCTAAATGACCTTGTAGAAATGCATTTTTGACATCCATTGGGAAAAGACTCCAATCATAGTTAGTAGATAATGACAATAGTATCCTAATAATATTCATTTTAGCTACGGGTACAAATATTTTTTCGTAATCTAGTCCATACGTTTGTGTGAATCCTTTTGCTACTAACCTGGCTTTGCACTTATCTAATGTTCCATCACTATGTAGTTAGTCTTATAAACCCATTTGCAACCTACCGCCTTTTTTGCTAAGGGTAGTTTGACTATGTCCCAAGCTTCATTCTTTTCCAAGGCATCTAATTCTACTTTTATGGCTTGTTGCCAAATTGGTTGATCTTTAGCTTTATTAAAGGTTTTAGGGTCTTGAATTCTATCTACTTTAGTTAGGATCTAGATCGGTATTGATTATTAATGTGATTAAGGGAGTAATAGTTTTGAATGGGATAAGTTGCCCCATTGCCATTGAAGAATTCCTAATGTTGGTTCAATTCGGAGATAGGCCATATAGTTTCTTTGAAATCTTCTTAGTTGCGAGAGTGATTCCATAATTTGTGATAGTGGTTTTAATGTGATTTGCAAATCACTAGGTTTACTAGAGTCATGTGTAGGTTCAGTGGCTGCTCATGTGTGCTCTCTAAGGTTTCATTTGGTCCTTCTTCACTATTAGAGTCTTCTTCACATGAAGGGGTCGAGTTTGTTTGGGATGGGAAAGAATCATGATTTTGGTGATCATCTAAGGGTGCTTGATATATAGGTCTAAATGGTGGCATATAGTCATAAGTAATTGTCCTAGGAAGTGCATCATTTATGTCTTCTTTGGTAAAGTAAGGCATGTTTTCTAAGAATGTGACATTTCTTGAAATAAATTTTTTATTAGTTACAGGATTAAAATATCTATATCCTTTAGTGTGCACACAATATCCTAAAAATATGTACTTAGTGCTTCTATGGCTTAATTTATCCCTAGAGTGACTATCTATATGCACATAAAAAATACAACTAAATCAGCATTACACACACTCTTAAGAAATTTAAATCTAGGTTGTGACCATATGCCATCTCAATTGATGACACATATTTTTCAAGAGTTTAGAAGGTGTTCTATTGATTAAATGCACAGTCGTACTAATTGCATCACTCTAAAATTCTTTTGGAACATTAGAGTGAAACATCATGGATCTAACTACATCTAAGTTGTGTTTATTCTTTCTTTCCACAACTCCATTTTGTTCCAGAGTATATGGATAAGTGGTTTGATGAATAATGCCCTTTTCAGCAAAAAACTCTTTAAATGCATTTTAACATACTCTTTTCCATTATCTGTTCTAATTCTTTTAATTGTTAAGATAAGTTGATTTTCAATTAGTGAGAAAAACTAAACAAAGCATTCATATGGTTCGAATTTAGTTCTCATTAGGTATAGCCATGTATATTTTGACTTATAATCTATAAAACTAATAAAATACCTATAATCAATATGAGAATAAATTGGTTTACACCAAGGTCCGAATGAACTAAATTTGTCAAAAAGATTTTCATATTCACTTTGAGAACTTATAAAAGGTAACTTAATCTGTTTACCCAAAATACAAGAGGAACATGTTTTGAAATCATAACTTAACATTAGGCACTAGTTGACTCAAAATATTGTTAGGTGAATGACCTAATCTAGCATGCCATAATTCTTCAAAGCTTCAGTTTTCTTGAACACTAAGTGCTCTAGTTTTGCTTTCTAAAAGGAAAAGTTCATCTTTCAATTTTCCCTCACCAATCACATGGCCGGTTGGTATGTCCTAAAAGATGACTTTGTTAGGATCAAAGATTGCATAACAATTTAAGTCCCCAGTAAGCTTACTTACAGAAAACAAATTAGAAGCAAAGCTAGGTAAGTATAATCCTTCGGTTGGTATGCTAAAATGTTTAATTTTCCTATTCCTTCTATAGGTATTTCAGCTCCATTAACAATTGTAACATGTTTTTCATCGCACAATGATTTAATACTGGATGCATTTATTTTACCTTTAAGATAACTTGTGATTACTAGCACCCGAATCAATAATCCATGATTCAAAACAAGCAATCAAGTTATTTTTCATACCTTGGCCATGAGACATGCTTACTTTGTGATAGTTGAGAAGCTTAACTAATTCCTCCAAAAGGTTTGAAGTAGGATTTCTTTCGGTTGCATACTTGGCTTCTCGAATATTTGACTTGCTTGGGAGATCCTTAGGCTTGAGGTGAAAGTGCAATTCCCAAAAATTTTCTTTTGGTTGCCTTTGCTTGCCTCAATGTTCACAATTTCTACACCATTTATCAAGATGGCCCATTTTGCCACATTTTTGTCACTTTGGCGGTGCCGTTTTTCCTTGATTTTTTATGCCAGCTTGTGTGGATGTATTTGCGTGAGCAATTGAGCCATTTTCCTCAACAAGAGCAACTCTTTCAGCCTTATGTGCATCATAGAGCTTTCTTGCTGAGATTTCTTTTTAAACCATACCAATTACTTCATCATAAAGCAGTATCTCCTTGCTATATCCTCAAAATGTTGTACCTTATTTTATTAAACTCGGATCCAAGACAAGACAAGAGAGACATCACCAAATCTTCGTTTTCTTTCTTGTCAAGTTCATCTAGATCAGTGGTGGGAGGCCGCAAGCCCATGTCTCCTTCACCTTATTAGAATAGTTCACAAACTCATTATTTTTCAAATTAAAACTTTGAAGATCTTGCTTGAGATCATATATTCTTAAAAAATTCCGTTTTCCTCCAAACCGTCGATTGATTGCTTCTTACAAGTCTTTTGCATCCTTTGCACTTTGAAATGTACCAGCATGGGAGAAATCAATTGAGTTAATGATCCACGTGAATACCATTGTGTCCGTATAAAGCCACTCATTATACTCCTTAGTTTCTTCCTTTGGTGTTCGAATGTCGCCATTTAAGTAGCCGAATACCCTTTGGGCTATTAAGCCCTTTTTTCGGAATTGATCCATATTCAAAATTTTTACCGTTGAGTGGAAATGTTGTGAGCTTGATTACAAACACCATTGTCAGTATTAATTTTGAAGATACTCTCCTTGCTTGAGTTTGAACCTGTGTCTGCCATGACCAAATTCGGTTAAGATAACTTTTTAGTGTGCTGAAAACAACCAAGCAAGACAAAAGACTTATGATGGTTAATAAATATTCAAAGTACTTAATAGTGCTATGTTACCATGTTAAAATAAGTACCTTGGTGTTTAATTAAACAAACAACAGAAGAACAAAAAAGAGAATTAACGACTAAAGAGAATTTGAAAGAAAGAGAAAATTATTTTCATTGAGTACTGATTTACAAATAGTTACGTATTTATACACACAATTTCAATGGCTAGTTACTAGTTTTGTACTTCCTTGATTTGGGTCTTGATTAAATCATTTTGGACTTGAATCTTTAATATCTTTAATACCTATTTTTAGTAAAGTAGGTCACCCGATCTAAATAGATATCTCTCATTAGTTATTTAGTAATTACTAGTATACCACTAATTGTTCAATAACCATCACAATAAATCTTGTCTTTAACAAAAGCGTTAAATGGTACATGCTGATGTAAGCTAGTGTAGCGTTAAATGGTGCATGCTGATGTAAGCTGATGTGAAAAAGTGATTACGTGACTTTTGTTTGGATAACAAGCTCCATAAGTTAGAGAATTCTAAATTGTACGAGGTTAAATTACTGGAACACTTTTTAAGCATCATGGACAACTTTCCCCAGCCAATCACATCTAGAAAAGTGGTTGGCAAGGGGCGGAGAACGAAAGAAAAAAGAAATTTTGCATTATACTTAATTGGTACTGGGAGGGGATGCTTTAAGAAAATATGGAAAAGTTTCCTGGACAATATGGTTATGTTTGGATGAATAGATTTGAATTGCAGAAAGAATTTAAAATAAATGAATTTGAAATTGGTAATTTGAAATGACATAAAATTTACGTGAATTTGAAATCACTCATTTTAATCGTTAAAATCCCTTGCTTGGTGGATTTCAAATTCCAAATTAAGTTCCTCAAATATTCCAAATGGATTTGAATTTCAAATCCAATGCGTTGGCCAATAGAGAAAATTCTATATTAAACACCATACATATGAGATATCAGTGATTTCCCGTAATGAATTCACAAACAGTATTGCTTTTGCATTCTAGTGTGTGTGTTGGATTATCGTAGAATTGATTGGATAAATCCTTTATTTGCCTCACCTGCACATGGTATGAAGTTCTGGTTTCTTTCTTGTTTGGTTATGTTATCTAATTTGTCCTTTATGTATTGAATATCCATTTTTGAATGTTTGAGAATTTCTAATTTTTATTGGTATCTCTATGATCATTGTCAATTGGTACTTTTGACTCGTTGATTTGTAGCTACTAGCTAGCTAATAGTGAATTTTGCGTCTGCATTGTCCCTCTCTTTTCAACCAGTACTGCTTGCTTTATTTCAGGCGGGGGCAAGAATGCATTCAGATCCAATACCATATCATATTATAGGGGAGCAGCAGGTGCACTTCTGATTTACCATGGTATAATCAAATGATATTCCCACCGACACCCTATAAAAATCCACCCAAACACTCATCTAAATTTATCTCAAGGAAAATGTTCCTACTTAGAATTGCATAGCTATTTTTTTTTTTTTTTCCTTCTCTTCTCTTGCTTCAGTATTCAACAAAAAATTTGTGACTTCTTTTCTTTGGACCTTTGCAATTTATTGGGCTAAATAATAGTAATGCTTTCGGTCGAGAGATGACAAAGGGGAGGTAGATGAAAAGAGTGATGGAAGGAGGAAGGAGAGAGAAGGGCCAGCTCTTATGGGTATTGAGATAGATGGAAGTGGAGGGGTGAGGTCAGAAGAGGGGTTGTGAGGCCGTAGGAGTCGACAAAGGAATTGGAATGAGATATTGATTTCATAGGGATAATTTTGTAATTTCGACAAAATTAGCTGTGGTAATAAGATTTTAGCTGTGGCATTACCATTTACAATATTTCTAGGTATCCTTAAGCCGATGCCCCATATATCATTTTCTACACGCACTTGATGGAGGAATTGTTTATATTTCTTCTTGGAAAATGTGCAACTTTAGCTCTCAAAAATTGGGTGGGTCATTACCTATTTTAGTCCCTAAAGTTTCAAATAGAACATATTTAGTCTTCAAACTTTCCAATTTCAATGAATTTAGTATAAGTTTAAAATTTTCATCAATTATAGACAAAAATCACGTGTAAAGTACGTGACTGTTAAATCTTGAGCTTTAAACTTGGGAAAAATATAATTTTAACCCTCAAAATTTAGGTCATAGTCTATTTTGATTCCTAAAGTTCCAAACAAAATATATTTAGTTCTCAAACATTTTAATTTCTACCAATGTAGGACAAATTTGAAAATTCTGTCAATTATAGACGAAAAAATATACGTGCATTGCACGTAACTGTTAAATCTATATTGGGATATAACACTTCCTAACCGATTTCAACCTATTTAATTATATTTTTACTTTTTCCTCTAACGATCAACGCATAACCATTCACCATTCTTGTCTATCATTATAACACGTCTCATGCATGTGACTGTTAAATCTAACTAGGTTATACCACCTCCCAACCAATTTCAACCCATTTAATCTAGTGTTAAAAAATTTATATCCAAACAAAGTATAATAATAACATAATAACAATTAATTAATTTATTAAAATAAAATTTTAATTCGGCACTAATCTTTGATGTATAATAGAACAATAATAATTCACTTTTATATTATAATGAAACTCATTTATTGAAATTAATCTTTGGAATATTTGCTGGATTTGGTATAGTAAATGAAATGTCAATATTTAGTTGTAAATGTTGAACAAAATTAAATAATTAATATATTATTTTAAAGTAGTACTAAGCAACCTCTTTTATAATATTTTTAAATTAGTAATGGATTTTTCCATTATTAATATTTTTTAAATATTTTAAGATATTAATTACTAAAGAATTTTTTCATCGCAACTATTATTCTTAGTAATAGAACTTTTGGTTGCTAAATTTACAAGAAGAAATATGAACTCTAAAAAACTGACTCTAATTTAAGATTTTCACAATATCTTAAAACTAAATTTAGTAATCGATTTACCGACAGAAAAATCCGTTGTTGAAATTCCGACAATAGAATCGTTTCTATATTTTACCAAAGACACATTTTCTAACGGACGGATTCTGTCAACAAATCCATCGTTAAATCGTTTAGCAATGGTTTTTTGGTAAGAATTCATTGCTAAATACGTTGTTCAATAGTTTGAAATCGGTTAGAAAGTGTTCTAATATAAATAAGAATGGTGAATGGTTAGCTGTTGATAGTTACAGGAAAAACTAAAAATATGGTTAAATGGCTTGAAATCAGTAGGGAAGTGTTATATCCCAAGATAGATTTAACAGTCACATGTAATGCAGTGACTTTTTTGGTCTATAATTTACAAAATTTTCAATTTTGTTAGAAATTTAAAAAGTTTTAGGATTACATGTATTTTGTTTGAAACTTTGAAGGTCAAAATAAACCATGACCCAAATTTTGAGGGTTAAGCCAAATTAATTACATTTTTTTTTCACGTTTAGAACTTGAGATTTAATGGTCACATACTTTTTCTATTTGTATTTGACGAAATTTTTAAATTTGTCCTAAATTAATAAAAATTGAAAAGTTTAACAACTAAATGTAATTTGCGTGAAATTTTGGAAACCAAAATGAACTACGATCTAAAGTTTGAGGGTTAAAATTATATTTTTCCTTTTTTTCATTTATTTATGTTTTAACTCATTGCTGGCTTTCTAGAGATACAAGGAAAAAGGGTTTTCTGTGCATCTTTTACATTTTCCATTGGGTGAATGAGCACCCTGCACTACACAATAGAATTAGGAACTTGTCTGCCATTAAAGTTACTAAATATTCTTAGTCCTTTCTGGCTGATGGAGTTAGTTTGTTAGCTACCCATCAATGGGGATACCATACAGGCCACTGTCAAGAAAAGCACATTAACGTCCAGTACTTGTATCTGCTTGCCTTTCTACCAGAGGCGGAGACAGAAATTCTTGTCTTTATTTTGAGTGGGAACAAAATCTAAACACTTTCAAATTATTAGTCAATATATTTAATATACCTTTGACATTATTAATTTAAAACTTTGGTATCACAAAATTTTCTCTAAGTTATAGTATTCTTGTAATTATAAATTTTAGTTTAATATAAAGATAAAAGTTTGTCTACTTAAAAATACAATAAAATGGTATGTATTGGCAAGATTATTTTGCTATTTTGTTTGTATGATTTAGGGTTTCAAAAGAAAAATGATAATTTATTTAGTTGAAAATGAAATGAAACTTTACTGTTGACTTTTGAATTATTTTCTTAAATTACGTGATTTTATATTGTTAATCATGATTTTATGCTAAAGCATATTTTAATGAGAATAGATAGCCCATCTTGAATTAATTAAAATAAAAAAAAACATAAAATAGTAATTTCAATTTTCTAGGTTAAAAACCTAAATACTAACTAAATAATTCCTTTGAAAATAAAATTACTAGGACAATTTCCTTATTTCTTAAATTTGTTAGTAGTAGCAAACTAATTTGGTGAGTGCCCCACTTATTCACAAGTAGATCCGTCCCTACTTTCTACATATCTATATTCAGTTAATTTGCTCTTATTTGGGTTTGTTTTCTTAAATGTGTTGCAAGAGGTTTGCGACTTAATTATTATTTGAATAGTTATTTGTGATATCTTATAAGTCAAATTTCAAGTAGACAATGTTACTGATCCAGTGATATTTTTTTTCAGTTCTTTTTGTCCTTTTATATACATAGTCCTAGTTCTCCGCAATTTTGCATCTTGTATTTGGCATATAATGTGCAGCGGCTGCAGCCTCTCACCACTGCAGGAGAGAGACGTTCAATCACCTGGCTAGCTTGCTGGAGGACAAAAGTGATCTTGCGCACCGCAGGGCTGCCAGTAAGGAGGGTGAACAATTTGCAAAAGAAAACGGTCTTTGGTTTCTAGAGGCATCTGCAAGAACTGCCAAAAATGTTGAAGAGGTGATACTTTTCAACACAATTAGATGTGTAGCAAAATGGTTCTGATTTTCTTTTTTCAGATGTTTCGAAGAATTGGACATTCATTTCTTTATTCTTTTTCTTCTTTTAAGAGAAATATCCTTTTAGCTTAACCCCGTAGATCAATTCTTGCAGACTTTCATAAAGACTGCAGCAAAGATCCTTCAGAAGATTCAGAAAGGCGTCTTTGACGTATCGGATGAAGTAAGCACCCCTACATCAAGTTAATTGTACTACTAATTATCTGTATGAATTCACCTACTTGAAATTGCTATATAAGGATGCTGAGGTCCGAAGCTTGGTTAAGCATATATGGTAGCCACAAAGTACCAGTTACTTGTATTAATCGCCTTATTGGTATCTTTGAGAACATATGTAAAAAACGAGCTACTTTATGCTTTCATTTGTAGTGGGCATTGCTTTCTAAAGTTGCCTTTTTTCTGTGGAAGAGGGATTTTGCACATTTTAAGGGTGCATAACTTGCGTAGTTAGTGAAATCAAATGCTTTATCATTCATGATTTCTGGTGAAGAGAATAAATAATATCATTGTATTAGTTGAATTAATTCTGACAAGTCTTTTTTGCAATCGGAGTGCCTTTGTTGTCTGTCTCTTTGTCTCTCTCTAAGTAATTGTTAAATTGTGAAATTTTGTATTAATTCAGCCCTTGCGGATCATATTGCAGTCATCTGGCATCAAGGTGGGTATGGCCGTCCGCAAGGTCCAGCAGGGGCAAGAGATGGAGCTGTTGCCCAAAGAGGTGGATGCTGCAGCTCATAACAATATTTATGCATCCCATTTTGTATTGTTGGGCTATAGCTTGATGGATCGTCTTGCTTGGAACGCTCATGGAATCTTTGGGAACATGAAATGTATAGATCAAATTCTGACTGTTCAATGACATAATTCTCGCATGTTTCATAATCTAATGAAGTGTATTGAGATTTGGAATCATCTTGTGGCGCAAGAAAATGTAGAGACTTTTCTATTTAACATTTTTAGCATGCATTGAGGAAGCCTATACACACTGAAATTTCACATATAATGTATAGGGGATGGGGTCCCAGAACTTGTTGGCTTTCAACTGTTTGGGACAATTTACTTGATCGAACGACAGGTGTTCACATGCAAACTGTATAATTTGACTATAGAATGCAACAACTATATCTTTACATATTAATGGGAATACCCAATCAGTGTGGACATTATTTTGAAAATGATTCTAAACCTAGACTATGTATTTCTGACCAATCACCCGTAATTGATGAAGCTGTTGCCCTGCATGGGAGGTTAATTGGAGCTTGCTCTGCATGAGAGGTTAATTGGGCTCTTACTCTGAAAGAGAGGTTCTTTACCCACTCCCTATTCTCTCTCTCCATTTTTAACAGTATTGTTACAATGTACATGCGTGACTCAAAACCTTGTCAATGCAAAAGTCTAGCAGACCAACAGAACTGGACCTGCTGCCTGCTGGCACCGAAAGAACAGACTCAACTAGCAACTTGTATTTTTAAAAACTCCTGCAATGGTCAGAGATTGTAGCAAAAATGCTGAAATTGAGAAGGGATATGACAAACTTTCAACACCCAATGGAATCTACAGCACACACATATTTATCCATTGTTACGATTGTAATTTGTAAATGTAGGTTAATTAAAGCAGTAAAATATGGTACGCGAGACATTCAGATTCTCTTTGAACTGTTATACATGAGCTGAAACAATAACAAGACCACTGGAAATAACAAACATGTCAAGAACTATAGCTTGTACAAAAATGTTAAAGTCTCTTCCCCTGGCTGCTTGTATCTGTTATGAAGTACCACCAAATATCTGCAGTTAATGTGGCAGAGGTTAGATCAATCTCAAGTAAAAAGCAAGAAAGACTGTCAAAGAATAAGGCACTTACTCCAGCCAAGAGACCCTTAGACAATCGAGACTTGCTTTCTTCAGTGTTGGTTGCAACTGGTTTTTTCTGGGGAAATTACCGCATAACCTTTGGCACAAACTGGGTATCAGAGAACTCAGAGTTCCTCCTGACTCTCTGATTCATGCCAAACCTTTTGTTTCTGTGGACACAAAAAAACTTCATTATTTTGTACTTTGATTCCGTTAAATTTATAAAAACCATCATTTTGCAGAAGAACGTTCAGTGGTCCACTTTCCCCAACATATGTTTCCAACTGTTAAAACCTTAAACCTGATTAAATAAATTAGCAAATAAGTCAGATTCCAAATAAAACTATACAGATGCAGAACTAGTCATATGGGTGGTTGTGGGTGAGATTTTTTTTATTTTTGGGGGCGGGGGGAGAAGGGGAGAGAGAGAGAGAATTTATTTTCTAATATGAAACCAGGTAATTACCAATAAAAAAAATGTCTAACACATTGAATAACCAACTTGCTCTTAAAAGGAAAGGGTAAACAAGACGTTCTCATAAGCATCTAACTGTGCCTATATATGACTAAATGGTTCACCTTCTTAATGTGCTCTTCCATAGAACTTAAAGCACGGGAACATTGATCAACTTTCGACAGGTAGAAATTTCGTTCTCTTCTTTAGCTGCAGATATTTCCAGTGCCAGTTTTTGCTCTTGGATGGCATTCTTGTATACCGCAGAAAAGGAATATCTTAGCTCAAACAATATTTTCAAGCACCAAATAGGAAGAGTTGAATACCAATTTCTTCAGTAAGATCGTCCCATTTGAATTTACTCAGGTACTTGATATTCCAAAGGTCATAATAGAATGATGACCTTTTCCTCTCACCTGTACATGAGCAAAAAGCATAGAGATAAACTACATTCCTAGAGAACCTTCACTAATGCAAGCGAAGACCTTGGATGCAAATACTTAGTGCAAAAGAAGAACATATAGTGCAGGACAAGTCAGATGATATGCTCACCTATCTACATAATGATAAACTATAGGCAAGCCATGGAAAGTTTTTGAAGGAAAGAAAACAAATGTGAATGGAAGATATTCCCTGCCTTTTAATGAAGCAAACCACAAAACTATTTGAGGTTCACTATCCCCAAACAATCTCATAAGTTCCAAGCCCGTGATTTTGAGTGAACAAACATGACTACGGGCTAGTACTCAACAGTGTATTGAAAACTACTTATAAAGTCTTTGTTTTTCAGTTCAGAAACGTGAAAAGCTGTTTTCAAAAGCAAATTTGCACTTGCTTTTCTAAAAGTGTTTTCTTTATTTTCAAAAAGGCAGCTTATAGCTTTTCATAAGCAGTTGAGAACAAGGCTTATATGGCCAATTTGAACAAGGAACTTATGCATATGACACGTAAGAGTAGATAGGTGGAAATGACTTGCTTTACGTTCTTATTTGTCAGGGAAATATAATCCAAGTACTTGTTAGCCATTTAATATCTTTGCAACCCTTTTTGCTATACTCTTATTCGTGAACTCAAACCACCTGTACATATGAGCATCCAGGCAATGACAAAAAGGAGACAATAGAATGCATCAGATTTATGCAATATCAGTTACAGAAAGTTCATTGTCCCCACAGAAGTCATATGCTAATTGTTAAATATATATAATTCAAGCTATTACTATATGTGGATTAACACTAAAGAGTCAGAAGTTATTCTGCAAAGTGAGCATAAAGAAAACCCCAGGATATGAAACATACCCCTCTGAAAATTCTTGTCCTCAAAATCCATCAGCCCACTTGCGCTGCACTTGACCAGCAGGATCTGTAAAATAAAATTGTTCTCTAAAAAGCACAATCTACAAACTGCATCAACAACTTCAGATTGTCAATGCAGTCCCAAACTATGGGATTAGTTCAAAAATTAAATACAAATCAACAAGAACAAAAACCAAGAAGAAATTTGTTACTTTCAGACCCAATAAATCTAGTTAATATTCACCCAGAAAAATAGGGGAAATGTAATAACGAACCTTCAGGAGTAAGATAAATTCTTTGAATTTCTCCATACTGGGAGAGAATCTGCCGAAGTTTTAGAGGATCCGTATGTGGAGGTACTCGGCTCAAATAGCAAATCCCACGTTTTTCAGCCTTTTTGGCTTCTTCTTGTAATCACTTTACTTCTTTTTAACTTTTCGCTTGTTTCCCTTTACTTCAATTGGCTTTGGATTCTCTCCATTCAAAAAGTCGGTTTTATCTATCTCTCCTGCTTCTTCAGTCATTCTCTTTGTAAAGGGCAAACAATCTGCAAGTGAAAGACAACTGAAATATTTACTAACTAATATTCCATCTCCTAGGCCTAGGACAGAACAAAAACAACCTTCCGCAACACTCCATCCTCAACAGTTTCACACACAACTCACAGAAACCAACAACTCCACCTCAGTCCTCCTATCACTCTCGACGCAGAACATAACAGAAACACCTCATTCTCTCAGCAAAAGCAGAACACCACCCCAGCTATAACCTTTATTTACACCACACAACACCATCATCAAGCAAACTACTGACAGTCCAAAGCCCTGAGAAACTTGGAACAAGAAGTGCAGAGCTTCACTTCCTCTCAATCAAAAGCATAGCTTGACACACAATGACATACACACACAGTTTTATCAACTATATCACACACACACCACCGGTCACACACAGAGAAATTAAAAAGAAAAAACGAATGAAGTTGATTTTCCTTCTTTATCCTTTTCTGCTAATTTTGAAACCACCCTCAGATTTCACCCTCAGATTAATTCCCCAGAAATCATTCTTAATCAATTTAGTTATCAATGTGCATTAGCTTAGACGTATTCCAAGTAAGGTGTCCTTGGTTGGAGAGTTTCATCGAGCATATGGAAGGCGTTCCGTAAAACAGTTCGTTTTGGCCCAATTTGTTTACCAATATGTTTTCAATTAACAAAGCGATGATTCTAGTTTTTATTACTTCTCAATTTACGTCCACACAAGCTCAGGCAGTAAGTACTGATAATAAAGAATAGCAAAGACGAAATATCACCCAACATAAGAGAGGACTTACGGTGAACTGGACGCGGTGGCGACGGAAGCGGATTGGGGTGCTCTGTCTGAGTAGTTGTACGTGTATTGTGCACTGGTATTGTGGGTTTTGTACTACATTCGTGATTGTGTATTCTGGAGTGTAATAAGGACTCAGGAGGATGATGGATGGGATGCGGTCTGCCTGCTCAAGCAAAGCTTCAGAAAGTTTTTTTTGAGGGTTCGACCAAGGAAAGCATGAGACAGATTTTCACCCATCATAGAACATTAGGTTAATTACATTTACCCCATCAATTTTAGGGTTACTAATATTTTAGTGGCTAATATAATTTCTTAACACTAAATTCTTTTCGTCATACTATCTTAATATTTTGACCATTCTACCTATATTCCGTTCTATTTTTTTTTTAATTTTGTCTCATGAATCAATTTTTATATAAAGATAAGACTTGATTCAAATAGAATTTGACCTAAAGAGATACCTAGAAGTTGAATTTAATGTTTTTGTTGACCTTTTGTATTGGATTTAATTGAATAAGGTGACAAAATTTGACTGGCATTTTTTTTGGCACAAAACTCTGTATATTGATGATCAATTATAATGATTTATCATTCCTTAATTAGTTTAATGAATTATTTAATTTGAACTTTTGGCTAAATGGACAAATATATCCATGACTCTAGGAAATTAAATTATTTTTATTTTTTAAAATATTTTGGAGCCGATCAAAATAAAAACAATTTAAAAAAAAAAAGTGAATTATGTTTTATTTTTGGTGGTGGTGACATAATTATTAGAGGGATGGAGAGTAAAGGAGATAACGAAAATAATAGAATAAAACAGGAATAGAATAGTTAAAATGTTGAATTAGCATAACAGAAGGAGTTAAATGCTTAAAAATATCGTTAGAGACTAAAGTATTAATGACACTATTATTTAAGGAGGTAAAATCTAATAACCTATGGGTATTTATCCACTAAGTAAAATTTTGAGCCATCGTTAGAGTGGAACTTTAGTCCACAGACTTTAGTATTTAAATAATGTTAGGGATTAAAATATTATAATATTTTAGAGTTTAAGGGGATAAAGGGTAAATAATCCTAGATCTTATTAGAATTGACTTTGTTTGGTAACATGATTGAGAAAAAAATTCTGGATAGGAAAAGTAATGTTTTTCCTGAAATTTAAATTTAATTGTTTAGTTCAACGTCATTTAGGTAATTGGGAAAGTAAATCCTCCAAACAACGAAAGTTATTGCAAAACATTAGAATTATATTCTCTCCCTTTCAAAATAACTGTCACTCCCTTTTAAAATAACTGTCACCTTTGCTGATGCACACAGATTAAAATAGTTATTAATTTGCATCAATTTTATAAAAAGATAGTTCAAAATGACTAAATTACCGTTTTACATTAATATACCAACTACATAATCATCCTTCCATTAACATGGCACTAAAGGTAAAAGTTAGAAAAATATTATTTAATTGATTTTCAAAAGTAGTATATCATTGACACAAAATAATTTGTCTAAAACGATAGTTATTTTAAAATAAAAAGAGTAAAATCTAATATTTCTTAGTATTTCGGTAACTTTTCTCGAGATTTTAATCTAAAAAATACACTACACATTTTAACCCTATCTCTCACTAACCAATATCTACCGTTATATCATCTTTATTCAACTACGTCTACTACTTTTTCTCCTTCACTCATCCAAACCGACTATTCTTGGTTGGGGTTCGTCTTATGTTCCAACATTACTTTTATTGATTTATCCTATCTCCGGTTCAACTTTTTGATAAATTAATTTTGTTCCAAACAAAATGTGTGTATTGTGTTGGTGTCCATGTTGATTGGTATTAATTATTTGATTAGTTTTTTGAATTGTTGCAAGGGTTGCAATTTTTTCGTTGGAAAAATGATGAAACAAGATGAGAAAACAAGTCAGGTGAAATTGTCCTAATTTAGCCCCCATGTTTGTGTTTATGTTATTGAGTTTAGGAGTAACATTTTTAATGGTTTTCGCAAATTTTGCTTACGTTGAAAAAGGCCTATTTTGATCGTTATTACGACAAAAATTGATAGTCAATAAAATGTCGCCACTTAACTCGATCTATACATACCTAAGACATCTAATCACAGTCTCCAATTTGCAATTGGCTTTGGCTCCCGTTTGGCCCATTATCTTCACAAATCCGATAAATCTCCTTCATAAATGATATGTGCTCACATAATTCAATACGAGAAAACACACAATCACATAATCCTTTTTGCTAATTACAAAATCCTGACTCTCTGTTATTTACAACTTTTACTAATTAAGTATCAGAGTGTCTTCAGGGCAGCCCCACCTTTTTTTGTAGAAATTTTAGAGTTGACAGTGGATGATCAAGTCTTGAACAAAATTTGTACAAATATTTGGTATCATATGTAGAAAACTAACATAAAGCTAGAAAAAGCTCCTAGCCTGAATACTACAATCTTTACTCTAATTGTACTACTTAGACAATAAAGGTTAACAATTACAAGACTGTGCTGACAAGTTGTCTTTCATCTATTCAGCAGCTAACTCCAATCCCTCCAATCACGAGACTACTCATTCAGCAAGATAAGCTACCCCTACCACTATACACCTTGAAAAGATTCACCGTCAGAAAAATTATCAAAATGCGAAAGGGAGTATTCGCCAACACTGATCCTCAATATCAACAAGTAGCTATCTTGGAACTCCAAGTCAAAACTCTCACACAGCTTATCATCCGCTAAATGAATTGGGAAGAAACCTAAAAACTTAAGTGCCTAAAAGCTAACAAACCAACCACTAATAAACTTCGGCAAAAATAACGTGAAGAGCCTCCTAAAGGCAATCATGAGTATCAAAACTATCAAAATTACTCATGGGACCAAGATCAACAAAATTGCACAGCTCCACATCGTGAATTCATGCCATATCCAGAAGACGAATAGTGTCATAAGAAAGGGCAAGTCCAATCTTGAATAGATGATGATAAAGTGCATTACCTCAATATAGACAAGATTTAGTCAACAAGAGGAGACAATGTGTAGGTTAGGGGCCGGAGTTCCTTGGATAACTTGCTACTTCAATATTAGAATTGTACTAAATATATCATCTAATGATGCTATTCCAGTAAAGCAAGTTCGGGTCGTATTTGTGAAGCAATTTGAGAAACCAACCACAAGCTTGGATTCACATGGCAGGGAGGAAGAGAAAGGCATCACCGAGGTGTTAGTAGAGTAAAACATCACGGACAACATATTGGATGAATTTGATGATGCTATTGCAAATTTTTCTCGATATATTTACTAGCGGAAAAGAATTGGAGGAGATTGAAATCACCTCAACCAAAACTTCAAGAACTAATTCTTGCCAAGCAGATTGTGGAGATACCCTCACCTACAATAGAGATTGCTGGTTGGGACCATGAGGAATCTATAGTGGGATTGGAACATAGCCAAGATTACCTGAAGATAGATGTTAAAGATATGTTAAGTGTATATTGTGTATAATTAACTCTTAATTATAGGCCTTAACTTTAAGTAATCAATGGTGATTTAATTTTGGTAGTTTTCATTTTCCTTATAAGTATCAAACCTATATAAAGGTTCCTCAAGTAACATTATAAGTACAAAAACTACACACAAGTTTTATCCATATTTTGTGTCATGGTATCAAAGCCCCACCTTGGGACCTGAATCTTTTCCTCAGTCAATTTCTCATAATTTTTTTTAATACTAGTTTGGGTTTTCCGACTTTTGTTCCTTGGGTTTCTCTAGTTATTTCTTCTCCAAAATCCCAAAAAATTATTCGTAAGTCCTCTCCGGTCATTCTGCTTGTTTTCCAATTGCTGGAAACCTCCTCACGCTCCTGGACGCTCCCTTGACCCGTTTCTGACCTGTCTAGATAAACGGGTCTGCTTCCAATGTTGAAGACAATCTCAGTCAGTTGCCACTTCATCAACTTCTGACACGTCATGCCCACGTGTCATCCACATCATTAACAAAGTCCAATATTTTGGCCACGTTATCAGTCCACCTGTCTGCCACATCATTTGACACGCGTGCAAGAGTCAATGCCACATGTCATCCACATCATCAAAGTGTTGACATGTCATTGATCCACGTGTTTGGCACATCATCTGACATGTGTCGTCCATGTCATCAGAAAATCTACAAGATTTTTCTGGCACGTCATTTGTCCACGTGTGTACCACATCATCAGCCACGTGTGTGACATGTCATATCTAGTCAGCTGCCACATCGTAGCTTCTGCTCTGGTTCAACTGGTCTAGTCTGGTCCAGTTCATAGACTAGAAATCATTTTTCTTCTGGTTCGGTTATATTTTATTCAGTTCCTTTCCAATTCAATCCGGTTCCCTACTATTTTTCAACGTTCTAAATCCATATATCAACTTGGTTTTTTGAAAATCGGCTTCTTAGGTTATGTTTTCCTTTAATCCTTATTTCTTTTTTTGGTTTATCTCTTATTCTTGTCCTAATAGCTTCATATAGTTCTATAGTAGCTCCTACTTCTTTTTAGACTCTTGTAACTCATGATAATCTTGAATTGGTCATCAAGCAGGTATTATCTAAACTAATTACATCCTACCATATTACATACCCTACAATCTCAAGTTCAAGTTGGTATCTTGATTCTGCATGTACTTATCACATGACATCTGACTCTACTATATTTTTTCTTTAAAACAAAACTCACCTACATCATCCATTCAAACTACTGATGGATCACTCATGGATATTAATCACATGGGTACTATCTCCACGTCCTCTATCTCTTTGCCTGATACTTTCCATGTTCCTAAGTTAACTTTAAATCTTATTTCCATTGGACAACTAGTTGAATTTGGGATTGATATTTATTTCTCCATCACTGGTTGTCGTTTACAAGACCGTCAGACTGAACAACTCCTTGGGACAGGTCATAAAGTTGGGCGTCTCTTTGAGGTAGATAATCTCAAACTTCTAGCACATATTCAGGTGCAATCTGCTGCTTTTATATCAACATTCCTTCGTTAAGTCTTTGGTGTACTCCCATCTAGGTCATGCATCTTTAGGTCGTATTAAATCATTAGCCTCTAGTGGCTAGTTAGAATCTGTACAATATGACTTTGTTGATTGTGTTTCCTATCAACTTGCTAAAAATCATGCCCTACCATTTCCCATTTGTTTCAACTGTCCTAATTTGATTTAGTACACTCCGATGCATGGGGTCTAGTAAACACCTACTATGGGTGGTTCTAGATATACACATCTAGATTGATGATTTTACTCGATTTACCTGTATTTTTCTCATGAAAAATAAATCTAAGTAACCACGAATTTATCGTCACTTTGCCACGGTGGTCAAAACTCAGTTTTCTTGTCCTATCCAAAATTTTCGAACTAATAATGCCATGTAATACATGGACACATCTCTTTTTCAATTTCTTTGCCAAGAAGGCACATTTTTCATCGTTCCTGTTCAGGTACTTCTCAACAAAATGGTCGTGGTGAATGTAAATATCGACACATTCTTAACACCACTCGTGCTCTCTTACTTTGTTCCTCTTGGCCTGAGAACTTTTGGGGTGAAGCTGCTCTTACCGCAGTCTATACCATCAATCAGATTCTATTTCTAGTCATTAATAGTCAGTTTCCTTATCAGCATCTTTACTGAGCTCCTCCAAATTATCAGAATCTGAAAGTATCCTTTTGGTTGTGCCTGTTTTGTTCTTCTCCAACCCCATGAATATACCAAATTAAAATCTCAAGCTAAGTTATATTATTTTATCAGAAATGGTGTTGAATACAAGGGCTATCATTGTTGGGATTCTCAATCTAAATGGTTTCGTGTTTCTCGTCATATTATCTTCTGGCAACATAAGATGTTTTCCTCTATGTCCAAGTTTAATCTCTCTCCAGTTTCCTCACCGCCTCTATTCACACCTCCCATGCCCGATCTTTTTCAAGATACTCTTCCTCCACCAGGTTTTCCTATTTCAATTACTAAGGTCTCTACTCTAGACAATCATAATGTCATCCCACCTGATGATCACTGTCCAGCTGATGGTCCAGCTAATAGTTCTTGCACTTCTTCGTCTCCTGAATCTTCTACAGCACCACCACCTTTGTCTCCTCGTCATTCAACTGGGGTAAGAGAACCATCTACTCGTCTTCGTGGTTTTCATTACTTTTCCACTATCCTTTCTTTACATGACATTAGCCCACATCCTATAGAGAAACTCATTCTAATCTTACTTGGCAAAAAGCTATATCTGATGAATTGCAGGCTTTTGAGAAAACTTATATATGGGACTTAGTTGATCTTCCTCTGGATAAATCACTTATTGGATGTAAGTGAGTTTACAAAATCAAAACGCGCTCTAATGGCACTGTGGATCACTACAAAGCTCGTCTTGTTGCTAAGGGTTTTACAAAAGAATGGGATCGGCTATGAGGAAACTTTTGCACTTGTGGCTTGCTTTACCTCTGTTAGAAGTTTACTTGACGTTGCTGCTGCATGACATTGGGAAATATTTCAGATGGGTGTTAAGAATGCCTTTCTTAATGGAGATCTTTCAAAAGAAGTTTATATGTAGCTGCCACCTGGATGTTCTACTGAACACAGTAAAGTTTGTAAACTTCGCAAGGCTATTTATGGGTTGAAACACGCTCCAAGATCTTGGTTCTCAAAATTCAGCCATACAGTGAAACAGTTTGGTAGATTCAAGAGTAGCTCATATGATTCTGCTATCTTTTTTCGCCGATCCGACCATAGTATCAGTCTTCTACTTCTCTACGTCGATAATATGATTATTACTGGAGATGATCTCACTAGCATTATTGAACTTAAGCAGTATTTGAACCATCATTTTGAAATGAAAGATCTGGATATGCTCAATTATTTCCTCGGTCTTGAGGTATCTTCATCATCTAATGGGTATTATCTCACACAAGCCAAATATGCATCAAATCTTATTATTCGTGCCGGATTAACTGACAACAAGATTGCGTCTACTCCTATTGAGGTGAATATTCATCTCATTCCTGATGATGGTTCACCTTTCTAAGATCCTACTCTTTATCGCCAATTAGTTGGTAGTTTAGTATATCTTATAGTTACTCGTCCTTGCCTAAATTGTTCATATTGTTAGTCAGTTTATGACTAATCCTCGTAGCTCTGATTTTGCAGCTGTTCTTCATATTTTTTGATATGTACGAGGCACTTATATATATCATGGCTTTTTATTCTCTTCTCATTCCTCTCTTGAGTTACATGCATATTTCGATGCTCATTGGACAGGAGATCCTACTGATAGACGCTCTACTATAGGGTTTTGCTTCTTTTTAGGTAATTATCTCATATCTTGGCACAGTAAAAGCAAACTATTGTTTCTCGATCTAATACAGAAACTGAGTATCGTGCTATTGTAATGCCACTCAAGAACTTATCTGGTTTCGTTGGTTATTGTTTGATATTGGTATTTCTCCTGATTCTCCCACAACACTTCACTATGTAATCATAGTACTATTCAGATTGCCCACAACAATGGATTTCATGAGATTGAGACTGATTGCCACTTTGTTTGCCATCATATTTTGCAAAAGATTGTGAAACTTTTCCATACTCTCTCTATTGATCAAATTGCTGATATTTTTACCAAAGCTCATCTTCCTGGACGCTTCCTTGATTTGGTTTCCAAACTCAAGTTGATTTGTGCTCAACCGCATTGAGTACTTGAGGGGAGATGTTAAAGATATGCTAAGTGTGTATTATGTATAATTAACCCTAATTATAGATCTTAACTTTATGTGATCAAGGGTCATTTAATTTTGGTAGTTTTCCTTTTGGGAAAATCACCAAATTAGTCCCTAAACTTTTTTATTTTCGCCGATTTGGTCCCTCAACTTTTTCTTTAGCCAGGTTAGTCCTTAAACTTTTTTTTTTTAGCCAAAATACTCCTTTTTGGCTGAGCCACCAGCAAGCTCTTTTTTTTTTTTTTTAAAGCAGCTCCCAATCTGAAGGGCAAAGTAGGAACTTCACCAAAAAATATTTCATCAAACCGAAGCCGTTGTTGTTGTGGCTGAGCTGGTCCTGCGATCAGACAATCGGAGCAAATTGAAGACCTAGGGCTGCGAAGATTACTGCAAAATTCAAGAGATTCAACCAAAAAAACTTCAAATCTTCAACAACAAAGATTAAAATCTGCCATTAAAATGCGGAAGAGGACGAGTTCGGAGGTTGGAATTTCTCAGACCAAATTTTGGTGAGTAAAAACCTCCATATTTGTTATTATACCATCTATCATGTGGGCAACCTCTTATTATTATTTCTAGACACTCAACAATGCAGCACAGCACAGCACCTGTCTCTTATACACATCTAGATGTGTATAAGAGACAGAATCTATCCTACCCCACATCATGCAAAACTAAATTTTTTATATTCTAATAAGTCTTTTTTATGCTCATGTGGTCCCTTAGCTGCAGAAAAAAAATAATTTATAGTTGTTTTCATGTTGCAAGATTTGCAGACATTAGTATCTATCTATAAGCATGTGTTGTCTAATTAACAATAGTTTTTTGTTGTTTTATTTGGAGAACAGAATATGGACGAAATTTTGAACTTTTTACACTTAAAGTCCACTATGGTGGGGCTTTTACTGGAGAAATAGAGAAAAAGTATGTTGGGGGTTGTTTGGACTACTTTGATGATTGTAACCCTATTGACATGAAACTTTCTGTCCTAATTTATATGACATGTAATGGTCTTGGGTATGGAACAAATGTAGGATTTATGAACAAAATTCCAGTGGTAAATGGTGATTTTAGTTTAAGAAAAATAGAGATGGAAGATGATATAGTAGACATGGCAGCCATTGGCAAACAAAATGGAAGTGTTGAGCTTTATATTACACAAGCAAATAATATTGCATTCTTAGATAGTGAAGTGGGACAGTTAGGAGAAATTGCAGAAAGAGATAATGAGGATAGCAAAGGAGATTCTGGATCCTTCAATGGTGAAGAATTCCATGATAGTGATTATGATTTTTGTAAAGATGATGATGTGATATATAATCAATCTGTAGCAACTGCTGGTAGGGATTTAAGCATTGTTTTAGGTATTAAAGAAGTTGATCATGAAGAACAAGGGATTGACGAACCTGAACAACATGAACCACACGAGGCTGTACAAAAGCATAAACATGTCAAGGCCACTGATGCATGTGATGTAAACATTTTTCATGAAGAGCAAATTCAAGTAAATGAGGAATCAGAATTTTTAAATTCTGATGAGTTAAATAGCATTTACAGCTCCTCAGACGAAGAAGTTGGACCAACATCAAGGTTTGTATTATTTAGACCTGAAACAGACATGGAGGACCCTAATTTGTATGTTGGGTTACAATTTAGTAGTAAGAATGAGTTCAAGGAAGCAATAGAAAATCATGCAGTCAAATGGGGCAAGGAATTTAGGTGGAAAAAGAATGACAGTATCAGGATGAGAGCTGTTTGTCAAGCCTATAATTGTTCTTGGTTTGTCTTTGCTTCAAAAATGGCAGATAGTGATATATTTGTCATTAAGACAATGGGTCCACCACACCAATGTGGTAGGACTTTTTATCACAAGCGTGTGACTTCAACCTTTCTAAGTAAAACATACATGGAGTTCTTAAGATTAAATAGAAAGGTCACAGTAGGAGCATTTCAAGAAAAGGTTCCCAAAGAGCTCAATGCAAACATCACTAGACATCAAGTGTACAAAACTTTTCTGCGAAAGCTAAGATATTGATATATGGAAAGTACAAGAAGCAGTACTCTAAGATATGGGACTATTATGAAGAATTGCTGAAAAAAAATCCTGGTTCTACTGTGGATATTGTCACAGTTGTGGATGAGATTTCTGGAAAAGAGAGATTTCAAAGGATGTATATATGCTTTGAAGCATTAAAAAGGGGCTTTAGAGAAGGATGTAGGCCTGTAATTGGGGTAGATGGTTGCCATTTGAGAGGACCCCATCCTGGTATATTGTTGACAGCAGTTGGGATAGATCCCAATGATTGTATTTATCCTATTGCCTATGCAGTTGTTGAGATAGAGAACAAGAATTCTTGGAGGTGGTTCATTGAGCACTTAAAGTATGATTTGGAGATTTATGACCAACAAAGCTGGACCTTTATCATTTCTGCAGTTTTGATTAGGATCTGCTATACATGAGATTCTTCCTAGGATAGAACATAGACATTGTGTGAGGCATTTACATAATAACTTTAAAAAATTACATCCTGGTGATTCTCTAAAATCAAGAGTTTGGGCTTGTGCAAGGTCAACATATAGAGAAAGGTTTGATAATGAAATGGAGTCCTTGAAGCAATATGATTCAAAGGAAGCATACAGCATTCTATAGTTTTGAGATGTGTATAAGAGACAGTTTCTGGACAACATTTTGTAATTTAATATAACTGTCTCTTATACACATCTAGATGTGTATAAGAGACAGATGCAACAAACAGCATGGGAACATGGTATAAGCAGCTGTCTTTGAATAACCGGAGAGTTTTGTGAACCAATGTTATTCAAAGGATGCTTATGTAAGAGCATATGAGCCAGCTATAGAGCCTATAAATGGACTTAATGCATGGCCTAATTCCATCAAAGACCCTATTCATGCACCTAAAAAGGTGAAACTTCCTGGTAGACCCAAGAAGGCTAGAAGAAGGAGCCGATGAACAGATAAGTGATCCTAAAGGAATTAAAAAGCTATCAAGGGTTGGAATAACTCACATGACTTGCTCAGATGCCATCAAAAGGGAGACAGGCAGAAACATGGTGCATGTAGACTCACAAAAGAGGTGAAATGCAACATATGCAAGTGGAGAGTCTAATGTGCAAGTCAAGAGTCCAATATGCAAGTGAAATGACATCGTTAATTTATTTTTTCGAAGTAAATTTCGACAATAATATATTTGATGGTAAACCATTAATGATATCTTTTTTCAACTATTTTTGAAGTTACTCAGGTGGAGATTACACTACCACAACCAAATGTGCAGCCCAAGAAAAGTGTTAGATGCTATTTCTGCCACAATTTGGGTCATAATAAACAAACTTGCAAATCAGAACAAGCACAATTTTGGAGAAGTAGAAAGGCCGAAATGTTATTTCCAACATACACACCATCTAGAGGAAAAGGAAAAAGATCAAAGCAAACAGTAATCCCTACACTTATTCTTTTATATTTTTTAATATCTCAAAAAATTTCCTTACTTCTTGTATTTTTTTTCAGGCACACAGACTCATAAATGAAGATGATGATGTAGCTACTACTCAATAGGCTTTTTGGGGAAGATGATGCAACTCAGTAGCTTTTTGGTTTAATTTAGTGGCCTTGACATCTAAAATGCTTGGTATAAGGTCTCTTATACACATCTAGATGTGTATAAGAGACAGCAAATATTTAGATTTTTGGTATTTGGAATGATGCTATTTTGAATGTAATTAGTGACCCTTAACTGTTGACCTTTTTGTTTAATGGCTTTAATGTCAAATGTGTATGGTTGCTAGACTTGACTATTTAATGACATTTGTTTGATTTGGATGATTGTCACTTGTTATTGGTGTTATGTATATTTCAAATTTGATTGACTGTTAATTGATATTCTTGTCATATTTTATTATAGAAAATTGCAGAATAGTGTCCAGAAATTACAGAATTCTGTCAAAAAAATTGCAGAATAGTGTCCAAAAAAATTACAGAAATCTGTCCAAAGAACTACATAATGTTGTCCAGAAAAATACAAAATTCTGTCCAAAAAACTGCAGGGTAGTGTCCAGAAAATTGCAGAATAGTGTCCAAAAAAACTGCAAAAATCTGTCCAAAGAACTACAGAATTCTGTCCAAAAAACTGTAGAATAGTGTCCAGAAAAATGGCAGAAATTATGTCCAAAGAACTGCAGAATTCTGTCCAAAAAACTGCATAATAGTGTCCAGAAAAATGGCAAAAATCTGTCCAAAGAACTGCAGAATTCTGCCCAAAAAACTGCATAATACTGTCCAGAAAAATTGCAGAAATATGTCCAAAGACCTGCACAATTCTGTCCAAAAAATTGCAGAATAATGTCCAAAAAAACTGCACAAATCTGTCCAAAGAACTGCAGAATACTGTTCAAAAAACTGCAGAATAGTGTCCAGAAAAACTGCAGAAATCTGTCCAAAGAACTACACAATTCTGTCCAAAAAACTGCAGAATAGTGTCCAGAAAAACTGCAAAAATCTGTCCAAAGAACTGCAGAATTATGTCCAAAAAACTGCAGAATATTGTCCAAAAAAATTACATCTTGTGTTTATGATGTGGAAGAAGAGTTCCTGAAGTCAAAAAAATCCCTGTTCTAAAATTGCAACATTCTATCCAAAAAACTGCATAATGTTGTCCAGATTTTTGCAAAATTTTATCCAAAAAATCTAAACTGCAGAAATCTATCAAAAAAATTGTAGAATGCTGTCCAAAAAATTGCAACATTCTATCCAAAAAATTACAGAATGTTGTCTAGAAAACTGCAAAATTCTGTCCACAAAACTGCAGAATGCTGTCCAAAAAATTGCAACATTCTGTCAAAAAAATTACAAAATGTTGTCCAGAAAACTGCAAAATTTTGTTAAAAAAATTGCAGAATGGTGTCCAAAAAATTGCAGAAATCTATCAAAAAAATTGTAGAATGCTGTCCAGAAAATTGCAGAATTCAGAAGAAACACAAACAATAATATTTTCTCACCTTCTGTAAAATTCTATCCAAAAAATTGTAGAATGAAGTCCATAAATTTGTAAAAATCTGTAATGAAATTTACAAATTTCTATCCAAAAAAACTGTACAATGCTGTCCAAAATCTTGCAAGAAACTTCTACACATATTTTCTTCACATGTTCTACCAATGTATTGGCCATTTCACTTTTTTTACTTGCGAGACAATTTCAAAACATTATCACTGCAACAAATCATAAATCAAACTATTACAAAACCAATAAACTTGATAGAACAAATAACATCTATTTAGCAAACTCCATCATTAACTATAACCATAATAACTTCTAAATACATAGTTCAAAATACAAACTAGTCTTAAAAGTTATGATTAAATCCAACTTCCATAATAACTTCCAAATACATAATTCAAAATACAAATTAGTCAGATTAAATCCAACTTTCATTCAACTACTTCATACATAATATCATAAAAGGAACCTAATTAACCTACACTACTTATTATAACATTCTCAAATTTGGAGCTCCCTGGTTCCTTCTTGCATACTCAAATAACAGCACAAACACCATCATCCAACTCAAGGCAAGTACAATCCATAATGCTCTTCCTTTAGCTTTAAGTTTGGACAATTCCAATTTCAAGTTCTTGTTTTCAGTTTCAGCATTTCTCAAATTCCTTAATAGTTTTGCCGATATATTGTTGGTCCTCTTGCACATGGGTGGATCATACCATAGAAAAAAATCACATGCACCATGTTTCTGCATATAAATAAAAAAAAATGTTATATCACTGTCATTAACTATAAAATTGTAATAAAAAAATTAATATGAATATTAATAATAAGCCTGCATATTGGACTGTCTCTTTATGGCAACCATGAAACCTCCTTCGTGGGTTGATTTCTGTCCAAGATGTAACAATTCCGCAAGTTTCACCACACTTGCAGAACACAATTTCATCTCCATTGTAGTACTCAACTCTTCCTCTTCCTCTAAATTTGGTTGAAGAATGCATATACTTTTCCTCTAAATATATAACTTCTTGCTGAAATTGATAATGATTTCCCTATCTCAATTATCCAAACCCTTCCCAACCTTCCCTTTTAACAAATCAATTGCATTTTTTATTCATTTTCTGCTAGGCCCTAATTTTTTTTAACCAATTTTTTTGACTTCAGGAACTCTTCTTCCACATCATAAACACAACCATAACACATCTAGATGTTATAACAAAAACCAAACATCAAAATCACAAGAAAAGGCAAATTTAGATGGTATAATAACTAAATATGGAGGTTTTTACTCACCAAAATTTGTCTGAGAAATTCTAACCTCCGAACTCGAGACTCTTCCGCATTTTAATGGCAGATTTTAATCTTTATTGTTCAACATGAAGATTTGTAGTTAGGTTGAATCTCTTGAATTTTGCAGTAATCTTCGCAGCCCTAGGTCTTCAATTTGCTCCAATTGTCTGATCGCAGGACCAGCTCAGCCACAACAACAACGGCTTCGGTTTGATGAAATATTTTTTGGTGAAGTTCCTACTTTGCCCTTCAGATTGGGAGCTACTTTAAAAAAAAAAAAAAAGAGTTTGCTGGTGGCTCAGCCAAAAAGGAGTATTTTGGCTAAAAAAAAAAGTTTAAGGACTAACCTGGCTAAAGAAAAAGTTGAGGGACCAAATCGGCAAAAATAAAAAAGTTTAGGGACTAATTTGGTGATTTTTACCAAAGCTCATCTTCCTGGACGCTTCCTTGATTTGGTTTCCAAACTCAAGTTGATTTGTGCTCAACCGCATTGAGTTTGAGGGGAGATGTTAAAGATATGCTAAGTGTGTATTATGTATAATTAACCCTTAATTATAGTTCTTAACTTTATGTGATCAAGGGTCATTTAATTTTGGTAGCATATCTGCAATACATTTTCCTTTTCATTGTAAATATCAAACCTATATAAAGGCTTCTCATGTAACATTATAAGTACAGAAAATACACACTAGTTTTTTCCATATTTCTGTCAATAGCAAAGCCACCATGGCTTTGTTCTGATGTTCCAAATGTGTAATGGGTGCTGATTACATGAAACTTCCAAAATCACTTGGCTACATGAGAGGAATATTATTTGTATTTAAATATTTGTTCTTTTATTAGTGTTTGTGTCTCTATCTTGCATTTGTGTCAAGTTATTATCTAGTTTAGTTTTGTTTATATAGTTTAGTTTCTTGTTATATTTGGGGTGTCATATTTGTTTGGTATGCTTTTGTTTATGTTATGTTTGTTATTCTATTTACTATATTTATTTGTTTTATCAATTTTAAGGATCTGATTGTGTAAAAAACTCTATAGCTATCGGACGGTAGGTTTAAGGGTTTCTATACCTTCTTTGCCTGAAGTATTGTAGAAGGTGAAAAATATTATTGTTTGTATACACAGTTTCTTCTGAATTCTTTTATGTGTTAAGTGAGGTATTATTATTCACTGTGAAGGTAGTTGTATGTTATCAAGAATTTGGAAAATATTGGTATTTTTTCTCTCTGATATATTTCTATTGAACATAAGGGCTCATGTTCATCATAAGTATAGCGTTAGGGATTGCAGATCTTTTTGTGCAAAAGTTCTTTGAGATTGCTATCAATTTGCTCTCGATTTCATGTCAATATCATGTTTTCATTATGTTGATATACATGTTATGTTAATTGACTTCTATATTTTGTAATGGTTTAAATATGTTTCAATTGTTGACTTGTTAAGGATTTGAGAATAACTAAAGTATATACAAACAAAAAACAAACAAACAAACCAAGTCTTAATCCCACTAAGTAGGGTTGGCTGCATGGATTCTGTTATGTCATTGCGCTCTGTAATGGACCATATCCTCCTCAATTCCTAGATGGGCTATATCTTTCCTAAAAGTTACCCACCAAGTCTTTTTCGGTCCATTCCTCTACCCCTTTTATGTTGACTACTCTTTCTAAAATCTACTCGCCTGACAGGTGCTTCTACTGGTTGTCATAACACATAACCTAACCATCTTAAGTGTGTTTCTCTCATCTTCTCATCAATAGATGCTACTCCAATCTGCTCATGAATATGTTCATTTCCTATCTTGTCCATCCTAGTGTACCCACACATCCGTCTTAACATTCGCATTTCTGCTACTCTCATCTTTTGCTTATGTGTGTGATTCACTGGCCAACACTCAGACTTATAGAGCATCGCTGGCCTAATTTCTGTTCTATAGAATTTACCTTTAAGTCGTAAAGGAATTTTGCGGTCAAATAATATTTTCGATGCTATTCTCCATTTAGTCCATCCCACTTGTATCCGATGTGTAACATCTCAATCTATACCACCATTACTCTAAATAATTGATCCTAAATATTTAAAATTTTTAGTTATGGGTATCTCTTAATCTTCGATACTAACCTTATTCTATTCCTACGTTTGCACCCTTGCTAAACTTAAATTCCATATATTCTATTTTTGATCTACTAATTCTAAACCCTTTTACCTCAAGTGTCTCTCTCCAAACCTCGATTTTAGCATTAACCCTATCTTTTTTTTCTTCTACTAACACAATGTCATCTGCAAATAACATACACCATGGTATTTCTTCCTGTATGTGCCTTGTAAGTTCATCTATGACCAACACAAATAGATAAGGACTTAGAGTTGAACCTTGGTGTAAACCTATATTTATAGGGAACTCTCGTGTCAACCCTCCTGGTGTGCTAATTTGGAGCTATTTAAATCTAGAACTAATTCCAGCATCTCAAGACATTGCCTATCCATAAATAAGATACTACAAGATGTATTTTAACATGTAGGTTAGATGGTAATTTGGATTTAGACAGATTGTCTTTCTTAGTTTTGGGCTTCACAACCATTTTTTTTTATTATTTTATATAGTCCTAGAAGAGTTCTTAGAGAATTGTCAAGGGGATTTTGAGGACTCATTCTTCATCTATAGGAAAATTCAAACAACGATTTCTTCCTAGTTATTCATACCTTCTATTATTTGTTTTCCTGTTCTGATTTTTATGTCTTTATCATTAATTTTTATGAAGTAGTTTTGTGCTAGGGGTTGATGTAACCCAACTACATATAATGAGTACTTGATTTGAGTAAAGATTCAATCTTTTTGGTTCTATGTTCATATAAATATGTATTATTATGTTTAATGTTTTTTCTGTGTATGATTTGATAATAAATTATTTTTAGAAATTGATATCTGAATATTAGTCAATAATAATATATAGCATAACTTGTTTAGGTTTAAAGAGGCAAGTTAATTATAAATGAATTGTGTAGTCCATTTAGTCACTCAAAAGAGTATTAACAACTTAGAATTCTAAAGATCCTGATATTCTAGTTTCATTTACCTAAATTAACTCTAAAGGGGGTGTTGGAATAGCACAGCTTGAGAAAGATTAATACAAATCATGGGATTTTACCATCTTTATGTGCTTGCTGATTGAACGTTTTTTGTTTTATTTCTCTTGGCTATGTTAGTTAGGTGAAATTGATTCCCTTTGTGTTCTTATCTTCATTCATGCCTTTGTTTATTTAATTATTTAGCCTTCAGTCAAATTAGTTAGTTAAACAACTCCTTCTTTCGTTCTCTCAAGTGACGCCCTAGTCTACTTGTAATCAGTTGTAATTTTTTCACTCTTTCTAGTGGAAAGCAATACTCTATACTCATATTAATTTATTACTTGTCACTAGTGCATTTACTAGTGTCATTAGCACACATCACACACACTACTCTCTGACATACTCTTTCACACAGACACACACTAACAAAGTAATCACTCACAAAAACACGCTGCTTCACACAGACATACACATGCTCTCTATCTCTCACACGCATACTCTTTACATACATCTCTTTCACAAACAAACAAACAAACACACACACATTCTCTATCACATACACAACACTGCTCTCTTTCACAAGTACACTCTAGAGTCTCTCACACACGTACACACTTTCCATTACATATGCTCACACACTCTCCGTCACATATACTCTCTCATACACACGCTCTCTCACTCTCCTTCACACATACAGATCTCCCTTCCCCACACACTGACTCTTTCTCATACAAATACAAAAACCTTCATCCTCATATGCATACACTTGTACACACTTCGTCTCTAAGACATGCAGACCTTCCCTCTCACACATACACCCACACTTTCCCATAACACACTATCATTCTCTCTTATACACACTCTTTTAAACTAGGAAAAAAATCATTCCCCCAATTTGGTCCCTTATATACCAAAATAAGCTAATTCAGTCCCTCATTTTTCAAAATGTTAGCCAATTTAGAACTTTCAATTTAACGAAAAAGTTTGACAAATGAATGGTGAAAGCCACCTAAATATCATGTGGTTGCTAAAACACAAACAAGTTGATGTTAAAAAGTCTTATTCCTTAATACCACCAATATTTATTTGCTGTATCTCTCATTGCTCCCTAACCTTAATTTTGTCTCATCTTCTTGAAGCAATCTTCAATGATAGAAATTAATGAAGTAAATTTCATCATTTTTAAGTTTTCAACCTCAAGTTATTTGTGTTTAAAAGCCATGTGATATTCATGTGGCCTCCACCGTTAATTTGTCCAACTTTTCTATGAAAATACATTGGACAACATTTTAAAAGAATAAGGACTAAATTGACTTGTTATAATAAATAAGAGAGTAAATTAGGGCACACCCCAACGATAAGCGACCAAAATGGTCTTTTTTCCCATTAAACTATCTTATAATTATTTCACTTTCACGCTCATATACTTTCCAATATATGTCTCTTTCTAGGGGTGTACAAACCATGTTAATTGAATTTGTAACTGTTTTCATTTCTAAATTTAAATTTTGAAATTGGTTAATTGGAATTCAGTCAGTTAATCGATCTGACCGAATTTTGAAATTGAAAATTGGTTACAAAACTAGAATTGAGTTCTGAATTCGAAATTAACCGATTTTCAAATTCAATTTGGTATTTGATTCCCTCCTGTACATAAGTGCTACTTCTTGGCAAAAATATATGCATAGAGTTTTGAAATCAAGACGTTTGAAAGAAAATGTTTAGTACTTGCTGCCAGAGCAAGTTGAAAGCTTGCAACATTACTTCTTCTTTTTAAATAAATATAATTTTTATATTATATGATTTTACAAACTAATACTATAATTTTACTTATAAAATATATATAGTCGTACAAATGATATTATATATGTATACGCGCACACAAATACACGTGTATGTATGTGTGTGTATATATAAAGTATTAAGAAAATACTACATCCATTCAAGTATAATATAGAATGATATGAAACTATGAAATATTTTATTATTTGTTGGGTTTTATTTTAAACAAGTTTTTCAATTTTTGTATAAAGGTTTTGAGTCTAGTGTCAATGGGCTCAATTGGTGAATGTGGTTTATAGAATTCGAGATCCATTACCGAATTCGACTTTCGTCATAACCAGATTTTATTTCGAATTCAATTTGAAATTGAAACTGGTTAACAATTTTAGGATTCATTTCTAAATTTTGACTTAATTATTTGACCGATTTAACCAATGCTCATCCCTAGCTATTTCTTTAGAATAAATTACATATTTATAAATGAAATATTTCAAAACTTAAATTCTTAATACTTGTATTTAAGTTTAGGATTTCAAAATCTCGACACTTGCTGTATTTAAATTCCAGATTTTAGAATAACTTGGCTCCGTTTGGATTAAAAATTATGGGGCATTATTTGGTAAATAATATTTAGATTTTGAGTATAATAGTTTTTGAAAATAATGCTAACTTTTGAAATAATGAAATAATTGTTTGAGTACGAAATAATATTTGAAATAACTATTGGGAAAGTTGCAAATCTTGAATGCCTATTATTTGCTTTACTCTTTTTTTTTTTTATTACTATAATAATTTGACATCATAGGCCCGTTATTTTGATTTGGATTTACACATGACAGTTTCGATATTTCCATGTCAGATTTGAGAAGTTTGAGAGCCGACGGACTTACTTATAATTCGAACAATACCTTTCGAACTCATGGGAGTCCTTTCTGGCAAGAGTTTGATGATTCGTGTTTGGCAATTAAGTTTAGGGAACACAGGTCCGAACTATGCACATATTATCAACATTCCCCTCTGGGCAAAATGTTTACCACCCAAGAAATTGTACAAATATAACTAACAAATTAGAAAAATAATCTTGAATAATTCATTTTGGACATTTTATGTATGAGACCTTTTTGAAGACCCCTCTATTTCTTTATACCAAAAAGGATTACAATTCACTAATGCAATAAAAAAATGTGGTGCTGCGAATTTAGTTTAAAAGAAAATTGAAATCAAAACACATGATTGCACAACAAAAAATGTTTTAAACACAAATATGTCTAATTAATCAAAACCAACTAGTTAACAGAAATTAATGGACTTCAATCGAGTGTATAAAAATGAATAAATTACATGTCTCCATGAATTTTAAGGCTTACCAACAAGAATTACAACTACGTTATAATCAAATTAACATTAACTAGAACTAAAGAAAGCAAAATGTTATCCATAGTTACACCACGACAATTTTCCAAAATCATTCATTGTAATTTATACTTAAAATTTTGATTAAATGGAGACCTTCCATTTTCCCGGTGGATAAGGTTGTCCAAATGTTGGCGATGGTGTATCATTGACTACTTGTCGTCTATCGCGCTCCCGCTAAAAATCTCTCCCTCTCTCATTTCTCAAAGTCGGTGAAACTGAAAATGGCGTCAGTATCAGCAGTGAAAGATTGGATGAAACCGGACGAAACAGCTAAAGAAATGCTGACTCGGCTCTTCACAGAGCGTCCCTTTCTGCCATTGCCACCTCCGCTTCACAAGCTTCCGCTTCGCGCCGGAAACGTTGTCGAGATTGTGGGTCCCCCTTCTTCCGCCAAAACCCACATCTTAATGCAGGTACTTGAGAATTACTTCATACTAAAGGTAGTACTAAATTTTTGCACTGCATAAATTACTAATGTAAAAATAATAATAATAATTATTTGGTCGGATTCTTTTTAGGCTGCGATTAGTTGCATTTTGCCTGAGGAATGGAAGGGCATCCAATTTGGAGGCATGGAGCGGTTGGCGGTGTTTGTTGACTTGGATTGTCGCTTTGATGTTTTACGCCTTTCCCAATTGTTAAAGCACAAATTAATTCAAGCCTCTAGTAAGCTTCCTTTCTCTTTCTCTTTCTCTTTTTTATTTTATTATTATTTTTAATGTTTATTTCAGTTCAGTTTTATATGGGTTCTATTTTTCAAGTTTATTTATTTATTTTTTTGTTGTAGTAACAATTTAGATGGTATATTATTTTGTTTTTTTTTTGTTTTTTTTTGGCGGGGTGGGCATTTTCTGCTATCAAATTATGTGGTGATTGAAGAGGTCGTGTGCGATTACTAGGTTTCCACTTTCATAATTTAGTTTTTCAAGTAAAATTGTTTAAAATTAACAATCAGAAATTAAATTACTATAAAAATGCTATTCTTGTAACATTTGATTTTTGAAAAGAGAAAGAAAGTGAAGATGGTATGGTAATGATTTGATGGTGTCTCAACAATATAGTGTTTTGAGAATGTGCATGTGATTTTGTCTTTGTTCAGGGTTTTGGAGCAAGATGAACTTGGAAATTAATTCAATTTTTCTCGTTTTCTTTAATATCTCAGATAAGAAATCGCAAACTGAGTACGATGAAGAATTATTTGCAGCGTGCATGAGACGCTTCTTGTACATCCGTTGTTATGATAGTTCTGAATTTCTTGCCACTCTTAAGGTGAGTTAGTAAATGGGAGTTTAAAATTTTCAAGCTCCAAATTATACCATCCTTGTATTTCTTATAACCAGTCACTTATTTGAATGTCTAATGTCTGCGTATCCATTCGGCTGAAGCTCTTAATTGTTCCTGAGTATGCAAGTTATAGTACGCGAATGGCATGCATTTTTGCACCTATACGTCTTTTTGCCTCATTTAGGCTTTATATTTAGGTTTTTGGAGTCTTTTATGCTCACTTGTGGTGGAAATCTCTGCAGTTGAAAGTTGAGAAAGAAGAGAATGTTCAAATGAAGTTTGAAATTATAGCCGTTTCATGGTTGCATTATGTTGTAAATTACTCCCTAAAACCGTAGTTCGCAGCTCAGTAATGGAATTGCTTTCTTCTCATTGTGGGAGAGGACTTCGTATTCGATCCCATTTAGCCTGTTTGGTAAAATGGTATTTGGCAATTAACCTGCTTTTTCTCTTTGAATGTGAAAATTGTGCTTCATCTTTTTGCAATTACTTTTTCTTCCTATATTTTTCTCATTAAATTTGAGTGCTAGATTTTCTTAACTTTACGTCTCCTCTTCTTTCTAAAACTAATAGGAGGATCCTTATGAACTCCAAGGTAATGATATTCCTGTTTTCGATTTAGATGTTTAGCCTTGCATCTTTGTGATGCTGAGATCTTATACGTATTACATTGGACAGAGTAACAACAAAAGCTCTCATCTTTTTGTACTTTTTTAACTCAATCTGTATAGATCTGTAACGAACATTCCAGATTATGAGGCATAATTTGTTTTCACGTGTTTGTACAATGTGGAAGGAATCATATCCATGAAAAGACACTTCTGCACACTATAACATGCATTATGCATAAAAAGAAAAGATAATAAAGCACAATTTGCGTTTTACAAAATTGTCATATCACTTTATGCGTTCATCATTGCTTTTTCCCTTTGGAGTCTTGGGACACTATTTATCAGATAAATAAAGGATTGTATTATCTTAAATGATCATAGAAACTCTTTTCTAGGAATAAGTTCCTATCTGGGAATGGGGTTCGTAAAGCCTAGGAGGGCTAGCGAACGAGCTAGCAGTCAGGCTCTGGCCAGAGCGTAGTCCAAGCATAATTCTGTTAGCCCTATAAAGCGTTAGGGATGCTGCATTTCTGGAGCAGCAGCCAGAGCCTGAGAGATAGAATTACACCAAGAGATTTCCAGTACGAAGAGCTTAGAGGAAGCATTAGACCCTTTGGAAAAGGGTCCTAGCTTATTTGATCAATCCAGCGAGGAAGGTTTCCTTCCGAAGCAATGTTAAGGGTTGAAGACTCTGCTTAATCTTTTATGCATTTCCTGTGTTACTTCAAGTTTGAGAAAGGTCCTTTGCAAATTTAAGTTCCTTTTCCACAATAAATTAGGTTACAAGCAGAAATTCCTTTTCCACATTTGAGAATAACAAGTGCTATCTTTGTTAATTATTTGTTCGTGCACTTCTTCTAATGTATGATACTATAATATCAAAGATAGATTGTACTCAGTAATTTCTTCCATCTTCTGAACAGCAGACTATGAATTATCAACTTCAAAAGAAAAAGGAAATACAAGGTGTTGGTGTTCATTTGCTTATGTTGGACAGGTTTGTTTGAGAATCTGAGCTGCAGATATATGTTGCTTCAATACCCACTCTCATCTTGGTATCTTCTTATGACTTTACATCCATGGTTAATTAATTTTTGTGAAAGAGACTCTATCAAGATGGTTTACTGAAGGCCATAGCTAGAAACGAGGTAAAATAGCAAAACATAGTCACATGACTAGCATAACATTTTAGACCAATTTTTGTTTAGCAATTACATTAGAAAATATAAATACCTATTTACACGTATGTGCTAGCTGAGCCATCCACAAGCTTCAGGTATCTATGTGACCTGTTATCTAGCTTATGAAGTTACATTGGGCTCTCAATTAAAATTTCTCTAGTTCAAAGAAATTTTTTTTTTAAACTATATGCCACCGTATTCTAAGACAACAATCCTCAGTCTACAGAATTTATATGGGTAACTTGGAAACTTAATTAATTTTTGTTCACATCAACATGATGGGTAGATTTGCACATAGAAGGTAAGTAATTCACAAAGCCCAAGGTGATGTCTCTGTAACTATTATAACAAGCCTCACTCTTCAGAGGTTTCTGTAATCTTCCCATAAGTTTTCTATTTGTTTGTTTTCCTGTGTAAAAAGTAGGTGTGTTTGTATCAGACGAATATTTTCCTTGAAATGCTTGCTGGAGTAATCTTGAGATAATAAGTTCTTTGAAATGTTAGGCATAAAAACAGTGAATGGGTTGGATAATTTGATGTATTCACTCTGGAACTGCAAGGCGAAAGTTGGTCTGTAACAAGCCAGACAGCCTCCAAAATTTGTTACAAGATAGATGATCTCCACTATAATCGACTCCGCAAAATCTGTGCAAGGCTAGTAATTTTTGAATTCTGAACTTTTGCCTGATTTTTTACAGGGATTTTCTCTGAAATAGTTTGCTTTCACATTTCTACGAGTTGCCGAAACAGATTTCGTCTCTCCAAGTACTAGGCATGTACATGTGCTAGACAATGGTTAATGTCAAAATAATCTGGCAGGTAGAGATGATGTTATCCTATCAGTGAACTTCAAAAAAATCTTAATCATTTTACCTAAGTTAGTGGAGATCAGAAGTGAAGCTCAAAATGTTTTACCTGTTACCTGTACACCGACCAAAATAAGATTAAAAAGTTCATATGGCAATATGAAAATTTTCACTGCAATATGGTTAAGGTTTTACCTGGAAACCAAGTTTATTCAGCAACCAGCTAGTCTTGTGAAAGAAGACGCATAAAGAGCAACCAATAACAACTTTTGGGTTAATTTTCTAGTTCATCTAGTACCTTGTAGAATAAAGGGAAAAGGGTAGAGAAATATATTTGAATAACTGGCAGATTTGGGTCTCTGCTATCAGCTCAAATGTGAAACTCTCATTGCTGGAAAACCACAGTGTTCTATTTATTATTTAGATTAATTTATTTGGAGTGAACAAAAATGACCAGGAAGGAAACACAAATTTTGCTAATTATACAGAGTTAAAAAGCAGGTCATAATGGAAACTTGTGAAGCTAGAGGAATACATCTTCTTAATTTTTTCTTGGCAACTAATTTTCATTCTTGCACATCAAATGATCAAAAATCCAGTGAAACACGAGTTTTGGAAAATGATAAAGACAGATGTTTGTGACTTGCAGAAAGGAAAGAAAAAACTTCATGTTTGTAAGAATTTTTTATATTTGCTCTTGACTTCATCTGTTAGTCATTGAACCAAATAACTCTTCAATTCTTTTTTTCTTGGGGAAAGTCCTCTAGTACTTCACATAATCAATTAATGGGAGATGGACAAAAGAAAGGAAAAAAATATCAAGATGCAAGTCCCAACTGCATGTTCTGAAGACATCCAGTTAAATGCCATGCTCACATCCACACCTACATTTATGTGGAGGTGTCTGCATATGTAGTACATGCATGTATATATTAACTCTACAGTGTATGTATACATCTGATATAGATTGTGCATGTTTATATATCAACATCATGTAATGTGCATAAAAATTACAGGATGTTTACTCTGGCAAGGTTATCTTTTGGGAATTAAAAGGCAGTGGTTGGATGAGAAACCAATTGAAATTTACTGTGTACAACACTGTTGGTCTTAGTTTTGGTGCAAACTTTTACTGGTGGTTTTAATTTAGGGAATGCTGAAGTTTCTGTAATTTCTACAGTATGTAGGACTAACTTCCATCTGAAAATTTGTCCATGACAATGACAAAAGCATTTCTTCTGCATAAATCTTTAGTTTGAACTTGAGTTTTTTTTTTTTTTTTTTTTTGGGTAAACTTGCGGTTTCAGTTTCTCAAAACCTATTATGTTTCTCAATTTCTGAAATTTGCTGTATTTATCACCAGCATTGGAGCTTTCTACTGGATGGATCGTACTTTACCATCACTACTTGTTGGAGGCGACAGGTAAAAGTAATAAGGATGAGTCTAGCGGAAAGGTTCATGCTTTACTGTCACGACTTGTAGGAGCTAACCACAGGTAATAGTCATAAGGATGAGTTTTAGCACAAGTGGTGTAGTAGTATCTCCCCCTCTATGCTCTGGTGTATCTCCAGACTATCCAGCCCCTATTTCCTTGCCTGGACATTATAAAAAGACAAATGGGAAATGAAAAAATAATGTCGTCTGAAGAAAACATAAAACAGAGCAAGCTCAGCTGAGGCCATTTCATTATCTACATTGAGAATTTAGTGGTACAGAGGTAGTGCCAATAGCTTAAGTTATCATTCTGTTGGTTTTAGTGGCACTAGTATGGGTGAACGTGCATTGCACGTTTGATATATTTCTTCTGTGATCATTTATTATATATTTTTGTCTAAATTAATGAGAGATAATGGTTTAAAAAAGATTATAATAAGAAAATAGAAGAAAACTATAACTATTTAATATATTATTAAATATATTTAGTTTATTGGCAACTATTTCAAGTTATGTATGATCTGGTGCCTATAATAAATTAAAATTACGTGCATACTAAATGAAGATTATTTGAAAATAGAAATAGGAATTTAAATTGTTGACCTGCACAACAAATGGACAAAACTTGATTGGCAAAGTTAGTATAAAAACTTCAATTGTTATAACTAATAGGTATTTTAGTTTCCACCTAATGAAAAACTAAAAAAGGAATGTATACATAAAAAAATGGAGTATATCAATAATTTTTTAGAATAAAAAGTGAAGTATATTAGAAATAAGTATTTTGGTCCTTATGATTCTATTTCAAATTTATTAGGAACTTTCATTAATGAAAGATGGCATAGTGGTGCTTCATTTAACTTTATTAGTTCTATTCTAAATTTTCTATTACATTTTTTTCATAAATACTCACTTCTATAATGGAAAACTTTCTATACTATAATTTAGCTATTTGAAGCCATCACACATAAACATATAAGTTTCCCTTATTAACAAAGTCTTTATAATATTACTAATTAAAATAACTAATTATTTAATTGGCATATTTTGTTACAAAGTATAGTGACTCTTTTTATGATCCCAATCAAGATGGAATTGCATATCAATTATCAGATATAAACAGAACACCAAGATTACAGAACTAACATGACAATATAGTGCCATGTATGGGAATTAAATTTGATTTTTAGGTTATTAGTGAAAGAATAGAAATAAAATGTAGTATATGACTATCTTTTATATTGTTCTTTCTTAGCTAATTATATTATTGAATGCTTGAAATTCGTCTTCAATAGTTTTTGTAACCAATCCAACAAATATAAGTTTTATATTTACAGCAAAATGAACATGCAAAAATCAAAAGAATGGGAATAATCATTGATTAAAAGTCAAGTAGTGGCAATCTTCTTGTTATTTTGATTTTACCAGTTCACCGTGGAAGAAATAGTGGTCATGATATAGAATTAACTCTTAATAATATAATTATTTATTTTGAAATTTTGAAGTATGACTCGACAGATTTTGTTTAATTTCTATTTACAGCAAAATGAACTTGCAAAAAATAAAATAATGGGACTAATAATTGATTAAAAGCCAAGTAGTGGTAATCTCCTATGTTGTTTTGATTTTTACCTGTTCAATATGGAAGAAATAATGGTCATGATAAAGAGTTAACTCTTAATAGCATAATTATTTATTTTGAAATTGTGAAATATGTATATGACTTTGACAAATTTTGTTCAATAAAAAATTTTGAAATTTCAACTCAAAAAATATACGTAAACCAAAACCTAAATACTACAACATGTTTCAACGACAATTCGAGCATATAGTCTCTCCTAAACTAATTGAGAGCATCACAAACTCAATATAGGAAAATTATATAGGCTTTATTTATTAAATAAGTAGTTCTTCTATGTATTGTCCTTATTGCTTGGTTTTAGTAGATTTCAATTATTATTGTCGGTCTTGACCACATTAGATTATTTCTCTAGTCCATTCTAAAGTGTATTTTCCCCACATAACCCAAGCCCTGTGTTAAAGGGCACAATTATACCTTTTATTTTTTGTCCTACCTTGAATCAACACAGGACGCTTTGGTTTAAAACCTATATTTTCTTTGTTTTACAATTGGGTCCCCTAAATTCTATTTGAAAATTTGTGAAAGTGTCATCTCAATTAATTGTTATGTTTTTTTGTTACTTGAGTTTTTTAATTCTTTATGAATTCATCTAACCCAAACATATATACATCAAAAGAGCCACAAAAATGTCATATTTCTAAATTCTAATATTAATTAATTAATTATCTTAAAATCATGAAATGGGGTAAAGAAATATATAAAACAATTTTATGCAAATTAAGTATATACAATATCATATCATAATATTATATGCTTGGATGTGCTCTCCAAAAATCACTTGTTAATGAATTCATTTAAAAAGAAAGAATCAAAAAGTTGGCTATAAGTCCCCATCAGATTTTTTTTCAATTGTGAATCGCGTGATAATATAATAATATCGGCACTTGTTTGAAAATACATCTTTTAGTGTGATTCTTGTTTATATTTTTGAAATTTAAATATATATTCCAACTAAATTTTCTTTCTTTTTTCTGTTCGTCTTTGATTTCCACGACATATATATTTTTCTTAAAATATAACTTTTAATTCGTGATTCTTGTTTAAATTTTGAAATTCCAAAAATATATTATAATATGCAAAAATTATTTTCCCTCAACTAAATTTTCTTTCTATTTCCTATTTTTCATTAGTTTCTAAAACACATCCTAGAATTTCAAGAAATTTATTTCAATCAAATTTCATTCCTAAAATGAGATATCATAATTGGTAATTTATGAACTCTTCTTAATAAAATTAAGGAAACTTACTTTAAGGAAAATTGTATTTCTAACATAAAAGCCAATATTAATATTACATAAATAGCCTCAATAACTTTTGAAAAAGCCCTTCAACCTTGTGGATATATAGTAGTCCATAAATTTAATGATGAGGATAAATTCGGTAAGGAAATCTAAAACACCCAACCAAACTCCCCCTATATTATAGTATAGATTAGTTGCCATGGCTCACCATTTCCTTCTCACTTTCCATGATTTTCAATTGCTTGTCAGCATTGTTATGTTGGATCTGTACTAAATAGCCAAACTGGAGATAATTGTTCTCTTTGCACTTCAAGGGAAGGTAGAAGGAAACTATCACTTGAGGTTCTTCAATCATTTCAAGCATTAGCCAACCTAGTACAATTTCAAATTCTAGTGTAATTCATGTAAAATTCACTTAAACACTTTTCATCAAAGGACAAATGCCAGTGCAGAACGAATCTTAAATTCTTCTCAACAAGGCTCATGGTTTACTCTTTGGTGAACTTTGTTTATTTGCACTGACAAGTAAACATCTATCTTAATATGTAGAATGGACTTCGGGAGTTCTGGAGAAAATAACACTTGAAATAAAATTAATTGGATGGCCTTGTATCTCTCTTCTTTCTGCTTGCAAGTCCCTTGCACTTTATTCATGCACTTGTACTGTTCCTGATTTTGGATTGGCTGAGACTCCAGGATGAACAAGTGTTTGGTTCAATTCTTCTTTAAATCATTCTTGCTTCCCTGCTTATTCTACCAGCAATGCTATAAATTTGTACTTATTTCCTTTTCATCAACCCATCTCCCCCATTGTCTTGTTTAGAGTTGAGGCATTGGATCATTATCTTGTTTTATAAAGCGATTACTCTAACTTTGGACTTGCGCAAATAGGAGAAGTGGAGTACTAAAAGCAATATCACTAAAGGTATTCTGGATAAAGGCAAGCACAGGTGATCATCATCATCTTATGCTGGCCTGGAAGTCCATGAATGTGGAAGTTTGCATTTAAGACATGTATTAACATTTGGATAGCTATTCTGGAATGATTGTCAGACCAAGAAAATGATCGTAGCAATAAATTGAAATAAGCCCCCAAACCTAAATGGTTGTAGTTTGTATATTGGGAAAAAATCTTTCCTTATTATTTCGATCAAGTTCTCAAAATTAATTAGGTTGACTCCTCAAATCTTGTGGTTGTTTACTTCATTGCTTTCACCTTTATCTCTAGGTTTAGATTGCACCAACTAGTGACGTCCTTCCTTAAATAAAATCATCTGGGATCCAATGAACATTGATTCTTAAGCTTTAAAGCAGTAGCTCCTTTCCTTTTCAATCTTGCAGTTGACATATGCCTTGTCTGATAACCTACTGAAACATGCTTTCTAGGGTCTTTCTTTTCTACCTAATGTCTAACATACTACTTTAAGGATTTAACTTTGTTTGGCATTGTGCAATTTCTCCATATTTCAGGAAAAGCCTTTCTCTTCAGAGTGTGACCGAAAATGTGGTTCAGGATATTCAGAAGCTTCTGTTAGTGCATCCGATGCTTGTTTTAGCATCAAAGACCACAAATTCAGGGGACAAGTATTCAGCAGATGAAGTTAGGAGGTTGTTGCTTGGATCTCAGATGAGTTCTGTTTTTGTGTCTCCTTTGACAGCACTGATTTTGCATATAGTATTAAAGACACAGATTGATATACACAGTTGTTCTGCACCAATCAAATGAATTCCTAATACGACATCTATTGTGTGAATTCATTTGTTTTTTTTTTTGTGTGAAATATAGACTTTAAACAAATTTCTTTTGATAGATTAATTAGAGAAAGATGTACAATGCAATATTCTCTCTGTCTCTCTCTTTCTCCAGAGAAAGCGAGATGCACACACATATACCAACAAATTATGCACCATTGTTATAGTTTAACTTGAAGACATGCCACCCATGAAAATTTTGCCCGTGCACTTTGTTTCTTATATACTGTTTCATTAACGAGAAGCCCAGTGTTCAACCTTAAATGACTTATTGTTGCAAGCCACATGTCCGTCTTCAATCCAAAGATTAGACCAGCTTATTAGGAAGCTATTTAGCCCAAGTTCTTGAGTCATGTGGCATCCCTTACTCCATCCTTGTGGGGCTTTACACTGTCCGTTACCCCTTGCTCATTTAGCGTCCTTGTCAAATGGCCTCACTTTCCTGGAGGTTGGGAACCCTTGGCCTAACTATGGGCCTTGACAAATTAGTAAGGATGTGATGCATTTGGGCCCCACTCTGATACTGCCTATCATGGGCCTATTGTTTAACTGAGATTATTGTGTTTGGTGGCTACACAATTTAAAGTTCTTGCATCACTATGTTGTCCTATGAATCAGTGACAGTTGTGGTTTTCAGGGTTTGGCAAAATTTTAAGTAACATAAACTTATTAAACTTGAAGAAGAGGTCGGGGAAGTTTGAGCTTGCAATTTCTTGTATGATGCACAATCAACAAACCAAAGGATATCTACTTAAATATGTTTTAAGGTTGCAGGACCTTTTCAAACTAAATCTGTGCTGCTATATTACCACATTAAACAGAGAACAATTACGTTGGATCTGAAAAATATAAAACGTACCTTCTTTCCTTTCATTTTCATTTTAATCCCCCCTTGTATTGGCTGAAACTATTTGCTTTCTTATCTTTTGTACATAGTGTTCTGGAATAACTTTGGTAAGGGCAATTACATCAATTAGTTACTCCTAGTTCTTAGGGATCCATCGCTTACAGGATAAGGAGAAGTTTAGGCTTTAAGATTTAGTATTAACAGTAATGTGAGATTGTTAGGCACGCTACTATATAAAAATTTGACTCTCTCTCTCTCTCTCTCTCTCTGTGAACATGAGATTTTCACCTAGAGGGGTGAATGTTAAATGGAGGCAAGGTTGACAAGTTCAGATAATCATGGCCCATGGGATTTCTTAAGGAATTTCTATTGCAAGTTCCAAGTGTTAAACTGAAGATTGAAGGGAAGGAACAAAAAGAACTTTGTGGCCATCATGCTTATCTCAGTAAGCATGGTTACTTAGATTTTTGATGCATCATACAACTCTTTAACAAGTTAAAGAGCTATTAAGATATTTGCAACGTTAGTGAACGATAACATAGCTTCAAATAGGCTTCAAGGGATGAATGTTATAGATGTTGAGTCTTGTTCAGAAAATAAAATCTAATACTATCTCTGATCTCAGGCTCCTTCAACATTAATGGAATAGATCCCGTGTTCCACAATTCATAAACCTATATCAGGTAACATATAACAAAAGTGTCCCTTAAAAACAGAAAGGAGAAGATGTTCTAAATCTGCAGATGCATTTTCTAAGCCTTTTTTTCTGTGTTCGTAATACTTGCAAATAAGAGTAAAATTTTAATTAGTTTATATTTTTTTCAGGCCACTTCTGATTCTTGGTTAGCGGTTTTTTTTTTTTTTTTTTTGAAAAATAATTTAAAGCCTGTGTCATCTAATTGTGTACTTCATTCCTGTCCATCTCACAGGAATATTGGTAGTGGCCCTCGACCCAAACATCGGGAATATATGCCTTCAGTCTGGCAGGTGCTATTTTCTTTATGTTGTTAATTCATGTTTCTCAAATAAACGTACTAGATTTCTTGGGACTCTTTATTTTCATTGGTACACGAATATGTATATGCCTTTTTTTTTTTGGACTTGCAGCTTGACTAAAAAAATATAAGAATATTATGTTTGGTGAGCATATATCTTATATCTGCTGAATTTAGCATGAATTGTGATGTTACTAGAATGTGAAGATTTAAGCTTTTTTAGGTGTGATGATTTAAGTTAATCCATGTTGATAACAAATTTCATCATCTGTACCCATAGGGAAAAAAAAATCCTCTCTGTTGCTTGTTCTTTTGTGTTTTATTCGCATTATCACTTAAACTCTAGGGTTTGATTTCCTCACACTGCAAAAATTTTAACTTAGAGACCATTTGCTCTCAATGGACAGCCTAACCAAGTTTGCTTCTTTTGCATGGTAATCTAGTCTATGAAGTGATCTAAAGAGTTATATGCTACAAATTCAGGCCGATAGTTGATATTTTCTTGCTTTTGTTTCTTATATATGTTCTTTTGTGTGTCTAAGTTATATTCTGTGAGTGAATGCTTTCCAAAATTTTCATCATGGTGTTTCCATCAAGATTATGTTTTCACTTGTTAAGCTGCAAGTTTTTCATATCAATATGATTAGCCTAACATATTTCTGGTTGCTGCAGTCCTTTGTTACTCACAGGATACATGTTGCGGCATCAGGTCTGAATGCAAGAAATCTAGCAAGTCTACGATTTTTGCTTCAACTATTGAACAAAACAACAGAAGTATCTTTTACTTTCTAGTTCTCAGAGTTACTGATTTCAACTGTCTCCATTCTTTGTAGATGAGAACAGTGACCATCAAAGACAACTCATTTATTTGACAGAATGGGTTTTGCCTTCAATAAATTCATCACATAAATTCATTGTCAATGATGTATGTCCAAGTTATATGATGACATCCTTATAAAATTTCTTTCCAGGATTTTGTTCTATATGACTGATAATAATTCAAACATCTGCAGGATGGTGTTTTTCTCATTTCATGAAAGGTATTCTAGCATATAGAATGCAGTTGCTTCATTGCTTTTCTGGCATAAGATGAGATTGCTATTTGAATGTGTGACGCATCATGTTAGAGTATATTAATGATCTATATTGCAGTTTCTATCAAGGAGACTCCAGTCTGATTCTTCTAGCTACTTGGTGGCCCAGGTTAAATGCGGATCCATGTTGAAGAAAAGAAGGGGCTGATCATCTTAAAGATACGAAATTGTGTCATTACATGATAATGACCATTTGTCATCTCGATAATTATGAAAACTATACATATGTGGTTTTTTGGAGAAAAAATTGATGTCCGTGGTGATGACAAATCATGTGCACTGAGCACATCACCTTGATTTGGAGGAACGGTGTAATATCGTCATCCAAAACCACTGGCATAACAGGAAAGGCGAACAATTATCATTGGTGGATGTTTTGTACATTTTGAATTTAGGGTTGAATGCTCACAAAGTATGATGACATGGTTTCTCGTTGACTCGGCTTTTCCCTCCCTTTTATAGGGTTACATTCAATGGAACTATTTTGATTTCTGACACTTGTTCCGGGTTCCATGCTGTAGATAGTGTGTTCACAAATGATTTTAATTTAGGGGAATTCTACAGTTCCGTTGAGGGAATTATTCTCTTGATTTTAAGAACTTGTACAGTAAATTTTTAAAGCACATAACATTGTACTGTACAAATTCTTAAAGCAGAAGAGAAATGTTTCCTAAAAGGGACTGTAAAATTTCCCATTTAATTTATAGTCATGAGCAATACTGTAACGGGTTTCCCCTATTTATTGATCTAATGAAATACGGGAGAGTGATGTGAGGTTAATCTCACTCATCCTTTTCAGCGTCTCATCGTCTCTCTTTCCTTCTATAATAAGGAGGCGTTTGGTACACATTCAAGAATTAATATTGTAATAGGAATTATGAACCTTACTATCGTTATGGATTTATGTTTTTTTTCTTTACTTGTTTAGTTTGAATAAGGAATGTATTTTATTTAAGGGTGACAATGGGTCGGATTATTAAGTTATCGTGTCATATTGTATCGTATCAGGTGTGACTTATTTCTTATCGTGTCGTGTTCATATTACTCGTTCGAGTTCGTGTCATGTTCATGTCGGATCCGTTTACTATTGACAGAGTCTATTTGAAAAATTACATAACTTACGATCCATTTAAATTAAAATTTTAAATTTCAATTATTTAATAATTCAAATGTGTATTAATACTAACCTTGTTATCGTAATAATTTAAAACATAATTAAAATTATTAAATTTTTTTAGCATAATATTTAAAATAATTATTATGTTTAATTCAATAATTTAATATTAAATCTGTTATTCACAATCTTAAAATATACAATATTAAATTATAGTAAAGAAAAAAGTTCAGCAAAATCTACTCATACAGTAACTTAATGGGTTATCCTGTGTCAACGCAGTTGACATGGATTGAACCAATCCAACATTTAATTTCGTGTTATAAATGGGTTGACTCAATAATGACCCAATAAATTTCGGATCATATATTAATTTCGTATTGTATTTGAATCGTGTTATCAGGTCGTGTTAGAAATTGCCATCCATAGTTTTATTATATTTATAAATTAATAAATTTAAAACTCATGTCACAAGTGAAAAATGAAAGTGGACATTTTTTAACACTTTCATTCTTATAAAATAATTTCCATAATGATTAATTAAATAATATTTATAAGTATCACTAATTTTGATTCTATTTCCTTTCTTTCATACCCAAAAACCAAACACTTCCTAACTTTTTGACTTCGTATTTATACCAATAAGTCCAAGCTAAATATCACTAGCAAAGTTGAAGAGGCCAAAAACTTCTGTACAGACTGTATGGAACAATATGAAGGTACGTTGAAAAATAATTGGATACCTGACTTTTTATGAGTTAATCTTATGGAGTCGGATTTCAGTGGTTCTTCTTTTATAGAGGAAATTCGTAGGGGAATCAAATCTACGATATGTGTCATGAATCCTTTAATTCAAATTTATGAATATTAAAATTATTTTAATTAAATAAAATGATGTACATAAATTTAAATCAAATATTGGGTAGCCTTGATGATTTATCCATTTTTCCTTCATCAAGGCGGTCAACGTTGGCCTAAATTGAAATTTTGAGTGGAGCCAGTGTTCAGAGACTATATTAGTATAAGGAAAAAGAATTAAGGGACTGTAAAAGAGTAAATTAAAGTTTAGGGACCTCTAGTGTTTTATTAGAAAAATCTATGAACCATTTAAGTTGTTTTTCCTATCTTTTATCTAAACCTTGATTTTCTTTCAATATTGCAATAATATTTCCTATTCCACTTAAATAGAGAAACCGTACACTCTCACTTTCTTAGTTAACCTAAACACCATTATTTTTTTTCGTTTTTTCAAAGCGATACTTGTATTGATCATAAAATAAAAGTACACTTACAGGGCTACTGCCCTCATATCATCTTGTGCTAGATTTTCTAACTACAAGAGGAAGAATTCCTTCTACATTATATTTAAAACCAAATTCTTAGCAAATTTTGCTAAATGATGTACTACATTATTTCCTCTTCTACAAATAAACATAAAGATGCATGACTGGAACTGTTGACCGATGCATAAGCAATCATCCATAATAAAACCAATTTTAGCATCATTTGTTTCCTGCTGTATTAATTTATCCACAATACCTTTGTCATCAGACTCAATAATGAAGCAGCCCCAACCTTCTTCTCTTCCCTTTAGCAACGCATATCTGATGGCCAAGGCCTCTTCCACCCATGAATCCCTTACACATCAGATGAGGCTACGTTTTTCTGAGCACAACTCGCCCAACATTTAAGCAATGTACCTTGACTGTTCCTTGCCGCCCCTGCTAGCCCGACTCTCATATCATTTCCCTTTACTGCAGCATTTGTATTGACCTTCACAAAACCAGGTTGTGGAGCTTTCTAGATTACTCCATGTTGCTGTAGAACAGTTCTGTCCATGCTTCCTTTTTTACTATCCTTTTGAACTTCACAAATTCTGAGCACTCCTCCATTGCCTTTTGCAATGCACAGTATGCATAAAAAGGTCTCTATCTTGATTGAAGTTATCCTTGCTCCTCCCCTTCCAAACCTTCCAAAGAAGATTGGCTGTGATTTCTATATGTTCTAAACCATCTTGCCTTTCTGCAGAAGGTTGCTATATACCCATCCACCCGTCCCAAAAGCTATACCTCAAATCACTCAAACCTTCCCAAGTAATAGGTGTTGCTTTTCAAATGAACTGAGCTTTCTGACAAAAGAAAAATATATGTTCAAGTGTTTAGCTATATCTTCTCTACAGCATTTACAAATTGGGTCACCCATTCCAGTCCTTCTAAAAATTGCCTCATTCACTGGTACCACCTGATGTAAACATTTCCACAAGAAATGTTTGATTGTGTGTTTGACTTTTACTTGCCATATCAGGTTCAGAATTTTGTTCCTCCTGCCATACTGCAGGGGTGGTCTTCATACTGTCTTCTATGTATCTGTTTATCCATTCTTTCCTTTTCCATTGCATAACCACTTTTAACTGTATAACTCTCTATTCTTGGAAAAAGGCCAGATAAAACAATCTTTCTTGTGATAAAAGTTCAAAGGGATACTCGGGATATTCCCAACATGTAATGCATTGAAAGTTTGTTTGATGAGTTCTTCATTCTGTTTGCCATCAACAATAAGATCACTCACCAGCCCCAAATTACTCTGCAAAGATCTACTTGTCTTGATCATTCCATCATTGTCCATGATCCAAGCATCTTCCCAAATCTTTATGCTTTTTCTAATCTCCCACTCTTTTGCTGAAGTTTTCCTTTAAAATACTCCAAGCAGTTGCCACACTTGGCCATAACCATGAGCTGTTTTTGGGTGGTTCATTATCCAAGATTAATCCTCTTCTATAATACTTTACCTTTAAACCCTTTGCTCACAAGCAAGTTTGGACAAGTCAAAAACCTCCAGCATTGCTTAGCAAGTAAGGCCACATTGGAACTCTCAATCTCCGTGAACCCGTACCCCCTACTCCTTTTGATTTACACAGATGACTCCATTTCACCCACTGTATTTTCCTATTTTGTTCATCCCCTCCGCACCAGAAGTTCGACACCATTTTTGTTATCTCTTTGCATAGACCGCTGGAAAGTTTGAAGCATGACATGGTATAACTTGCATAGCCATAACTACAGATTTCAAAAGAACTTGTTTCCCAACTACACTCAAAGTATTCTTCTTCCACCCTTTCAATTTTGTAGCCAATCCCTGTTTTATGTAGGCAAAAACTTGATTCAAGTTAGCCCTTCCAACTACAAGAGGAGTCCCAGATACTTCCCATGGAAAACTTCAGTCATATCACCTAGCACTTTCCCCCTCACTGGTATTTTTGCTGAAAAAAATGAGGGACATCTCTACATTTATCATTTGACCAGTACATTCCTCATACTTCTTCAAAATTTCCTTGATGCTTTTAGCTTCATTTCATTAGTCTTGCGGAAAATTAGACTCTCATCAGCAAAGAAGAGATGTGTAATTGGAGGTCCATCTTTACATATTCGTACCCTAGTGATGTTTCTCTGGTATTCAGCACTCCATAATAAAGCAGAGAGACCTTCAGCACAAAAGAGAAATAGATAAGGTAATAGAGGATCACCTTTTCTTATCCCTCTTGAAGGAACAATATGGCCATGCTTTCGACCGTTCAGATTGATTAAGTACGAGACAATAATGACACACTCCATGATCCACCTTACCTAAACTTCACAAAACCCATTTATTTCATGACTTTCCTCCAAAAACTCCAGCTCACTTTGTTATAGGTTTTGGACTTGTCCAATTTTAAAGCTATAAAACCATGTTTACCACTTCTCTTATTTTTTAAAAAGCGAATATATTCATTCCCAATGATGAAATTATCAAGAATTTACCTATCCAGAAGAAAAGCGAGTTGATTGTGATTAATGTAGACATTAAGAACTTTTTTCAACCTATTAACAAGGATTTTAGCAATAATTTTATGCAACACATTAGAAAGACTTGGAGGTCTAAATTGATGGACAAAAATAGGATTATCAGTTTTTAGAATTAAGGTAATAAGAGTATCATTAAAACCTCGAAGCATATGACTAGAAAAAAAAAAAAAAACTATTAACAGCATCAACAACATCCAAATTAATAATATGACAGAAATTCTAAAAAAATATGGGAGATATACCATAAGGGCCTGTTGCCTTGTTTGGATGCATGGAAAATTCAACTTCCTTGATTTCAGTTTCCTCTATGGGTCTTACTAGTTTTGAGTTCATCTGATCGGTGATTGATCTATGGATCCTATTTAAGATGATGTCCCCATGATTAGACTCCACAGAAGCAGTAAAAACTCCTAATAAAAGGCTTCAATCTCCTAGGCAATTTCACTCTCCTCATCACACCATTCACCATTCCTTTTTTGAAGATTCTGAATATAATATTTCTTTCTTCTTGTGGCTACACTGATATGGAAAAAAGTAGTGTTCTTGTCACCCTCTTGCAGCCATTTATTTCTAGCATTTTGACTCCAACAAATCTCTTAATCTCTGTAAGCTTTACTCAGGAGCAATTTTAAAGGAAGCAATTTCCGTTCTTCTGTTACCAACATTCAACTTGAGGCTCCTATTCCAGTTAAGTAGGTTAACCCTATAGTTTTTTTATTTTGAAAACTACCTTGAAATCTTTGTTCCCACACCATCCTTTGTCCAACCATCTTTAACTACCATACCGATGTCTTCAAACTATAACCATCTCCTATCAAACATAACTCTATTCTTTTTCTTTTGCAAGCCACAAGTTTTGTATCAACAAAGAGCATCACATGATCAGAAGCCTCATACCATATGTGTTTACATTGTGATTTTTCAAAAGAGATTCTCCAATCAATACTATAAAAGGTCCTACCCAATCTTTCCTTGACTTTACCATCATTGTCCCAATTGTTACACCAGGTCCAAGATTGCCCAAGTAAACAAAATCAACCAATTCATTAAACCTGAAAAGTTCCTAAAATCTTGAGAACTGCCTTTTTGTCTATCTGCACTACCTTATTTTTTTTTCCCTATCCAAAATATCATTAAAATCCCTATGATGATTCATCTATTACCCCAAGCTATTTTCCTTCTCTCTAATACCTTGTACTACTCTCTCCTAATTTTTTAATGTGAGCTTGCATAAATGCCTATGAACCACCAATAGTCACTTTCTACAAGGTCTTGTATTTTGACTTCAATGGTAAAGTCAGTTTTCAGGACTTTAATCACAGAAATATGACTGTTCAACATCATAACCTTATCCCCAGATTTGTTGATAGCTTCCACAATACTGCTCTCCTCAAAACACAAAATATTTTTTTACTTTTTCCATAGACTTATTTTTGGTTTCACTAAGGAAAACTAAAGAAGGGGAGTGGAGTCTAACTACCTCCTTGAGTTGGGCAATCATTAAGGGACTCCCAACATCTCAACAATGTCGCACCAAAATTTCAAATTGGGGGACCTTTTAAGGTAGGTCTCCTTTCTCTCTAGAAGTTGTTTCTCACCCATACTCTGCTCTTCCTTCTGTCTTTTGAAATTTTTAGCCTGAAAATTTGCCCCTTCAAATTCCTTGGTCAGTCTCTCTTTCCTTTTACCAAACCCTTGACTGATACCCTGATTTTGTTACAATTCCATAAGAGGATGTCTCTGATTTTTTGACAGAATCCTCACTCTTTTCTTATTCCTTCCCCCTCCATTCTCACTCCTACAGGTATTATGAAATATATTGTCCACTTCCATATTAGTCTAAGTGATTAGAATAGGACTGTACAGCACTAAAATTAGCCTGAATCTTTCCCATTGAGACCCATATATCATTACCTATTTCTATTTGGTCTGCCACTGCACCACTCACACCCAAGAGTAATAAGTCAGTACCAGACTGAGATTTAGCCTGTTCAGAACATTCCTTTTCCCCGCTATTAAGTAGAACAATTTCTAAACCTAGTCATTCACAATTTCTCCCTTATCTTTTGATTCATTCCTTTCTACCTGTGACCACAGTTTTTTGTTAACATTTTCTTCATCAACAACTTTGGCTATAGCAACAACATTTTTTCCTATTTTAGCACCCAAAACTTTCTTAGAATACCAGAAGTTGAGAGGCAATCTTACCAATCTCTTGATGATTGATCATGGTATCATCTACAATGGTAGGAGTATCCTTTGAGTTGGTGTCAACTCCCATCTTTGTCTATATGATTTTTCTCCCAACCCGAGTTTTTACCATTATTTGCCTTTAACCAAGGCCCAAAAAACCAAATTTTTGATAAAAATGTTGTCAAGACATGGAGAGTATTGAGCCCCTTATTTTTATCCATATTTGATGATCTATTACAACAGTTTTTATCTGTATGCCCTACAATTCTATAGTTAAAATAGAAGTCAGGACATTTTTCATATATAAAGTCAACCTAATTGATAACACCATTAAGATTAACACTGGTTCCCCTTAATAGGGGCTGAGACAAATCCACCTCCACCAAGACTTTTAGGTGTCTTCTTTACTTTTCCCCCACTAACGACACAATAACATCCGTAGCCTCTAAAAAATCTGTCCTATCTTTCTACTAGTTTGTTTTGTTATCCAATGCACGGAACGGTTCTAAATTTGGATCCACATAGGAGTCTAAGTAAAACCAATCTTCAACTGTTCAATAACCTCACTCCACATTCTCAAAGCCAAAACTTGATTGTCCACAACCTAGGGCTGCCAAGCCAAAAATCTATCCATATCATTTGAGTCTTCGAAGATAAAATGATAAAGGTTCACCCCCAACTCTACAATTTCAAAATTGGTACCGGATATCCCAAAACATGGTAGACAAAGTTTTTAACCCCAATGAAGTTAGCCACTTTTTACCCACAATTTTGCCAATAAGACTCTTCTGACAACAATTTCTTCCCTCATCCACATCTTTTTCTTCTAAGGAGATCCCCCTTAGTTCCTTGGGTGAAAGGCCAAATTTTTCCAAAACACTATTTAATTTATCGACTCCATTTTCTCTTTCCATAACACCACAACATAGATAAACCCAGGACCAAAAAATTGTATAAGAAATTGAAATCAGGGTGACAACTTTCCTGTTTCAACTGAAAAGGTAGGCAACAAAAACAAAATGTAACATGCAAACAGATAGAAAAATATAAAATAAACAAAAGGTTAAGAGACACAGAGATAGAGAGAGAATGAGAGAGAACGATGAAAACCTCAAAAGAGAAGAGTTAAAAATGTATGCCTTAAAATGTTTGGCATGTCTTTTAGAGATCTAATGAACAAAACACCATATTGAACCAAAGTTTCGATTTAGCCTATCACCTCTCATTATTAGGCCTAGCTATCCATCCATCCTGATTGCACCAAGTTATTAAGGAAATGAGGACTATTAAAAGAGGAAAAGAAGTAACCTAAACTGATTAGTGTTTTTGAAGAGTAATTATAGTAGAGCATTAAAGATATGAGAGAATTATAGAATTTAGTGTTTTTAATTTTGTGTATAGACAAAACAAAGAAGATGTACAAAAAGGTTTTGAAAAAGTTTGAAATAACTCCTACAAAGGACAGAGGTTTTTCACCTAGAGAGAGAAACTCCTACAATGATGGAAAGAACTAGAAATTAACTCAAATACCATTCATCCTTGAATATTATTATTATGTTGTTTAAATCTCTTCTTCCATCTCATTGATCCATCTTTAATCAAGGTAAAATCACTTTCTTCTACATCGTTGCACTTGTATGTCTCTAAAATAGCATACAATAGTCTGATACTTCATTTTCAACCTATATTTTAAACCTTGGACTGGACCAATCACTTAGAAGTAGATAGAATTAAGATCAACTAAGGCACGGTTTGAGTTTTTATCATAGTCAAAAAATAATAATCAACGAGATAGAACTGAAAGAACTGGTAAGACTGATGGCTTGAATATTAAATTTGGTCTTGTGTTTTTCTCTCTTTCTTTTCCACTTTATTTTCATGTAAAATTATTTAACCTTATCCTTATTAACTCTTTGGTATATGACTATTGGACAAGTCCCAAAGTCAGGTAAATAACATGATTTGTCTAGAAAGTAAGAATTTGAGTTTTATAAAAATAGAGTCAAGCAACGTAATTAGAAGAAAGAAAACTTAGAGATCAGTCTGACTTTGAAGAAAGAAGACTTAGAGATCAATCTGACTTTGAAGAAAGAAGACTTAGAGATCAGTCTGACTAAAAGCCTAGCAGCAGTCTTTCAACTTTCGGAGGATTAGTCAACTATTTTTTCCTCATCTATTCTATAGGAATAACCGTTCAACTTGAATAATCTCCTTACCTCTTTTCCTCCATCATACAGAAATGCTCACCTATTCTCTTCATCCATTTTCCACCTCTTAATCAATAGAAAGGAAAATATTTCATTATAAACTTTCTCAAAATAGATCTAAAATATTTCATTATTTGATATCAAAGTTTTGTAAATGTATCTATGAAGAAATATGTAAAACAAAATCTAATTTTTTGGTAAATTTTCTCGATTTCCTTTTCAAATTAAAGGTAAAAATCTTTCACCCCTTTAATTATGAACTTTTTGAAATGAATCTAGAGAACCTTTGTGAATATTCAGGTGTTTGAGGTTTTTCTGCTTATTTTTTCTCCCTTTTGTGACTTAATATATTAATTATTATAGATATTTGACTATTCAATATTTATAGGTTCTCTTGTTCTCTCTTAAACTCTTTTATCAATAGATATTTAACTAGAGAAAATATGTGGTAAATTATTTATGCTATGATGTGACACCACTAGTTGGATTGGCGATTGAACTGAAAACTAGAAATTTGATCGATTTACTATCTGAGTTGATTAGATAAAAGTATATTTTTTTCAACTTGAAAACACTTATCTTTATCAAAAATTTGGTTTTTTTCAACTTGAAAACACTTATCTTTATCAAAAATTTGGTACCATGTTGGATTGCCTAGTCCTACGTCTAGTCTTTGCTTAATTTTACTTTTTGCATCACAATTATTTGACCATGTTTGAAGCTTTTCCTCAAATACTATATTAACTAGCTGGTTGTCACTAATTACTTCTCTAAAATTAAATTTAAAAAAAAAAACATTTCCTTCTTACTCTTTGTTCCCATTTCCCCTTATTTGAACAAATCTTATTAATATCAATCATAAGTATCAATTGTTGTTTTCATAATTACTTTCTAGCATTGATCATTATCCAATATTCTTTTTTAACCATAATGTTGTTATTAGCACATATCCCAACAAAACCATATTTTTTTTTTTAGATTTGTAGGCTCCTCTACATACATCTAGATAATAAAACATAATGTAGGATGTTGATGTTTTTTTATGTTGTTTTTCTACACAGTACATTGCCATCCCACCAGCTCTACCCATGTCCTCAATCACAAAAAAAAATATTAAAGTTCAAAAGTACTTGGAGTTTTGCATGTTTGTTTCCTCTTTTAGTTTTAAACTATAGGAGTGGAAAATTTTCAAGAGAGTTCTAGTACCTTGATAGTTCCACACTAGAGCCTTCTTTGTTGACACAAGCACCTTTCTCGGTTGGCCTTCATTCATCTCTTCATCTCTAACTTGATATTTTCTTTTTTCTTTGAATATTGCTCATTTCCATTAATGGTTGTTATTTCTGCTAGTTGTATTATCTATTTTTAGTTAAAGTTCTAACCTTCTTAGTTTTTTCTACCCTTATCTTCCTGTTGGCTGACCCAAACATTGTATTGGGATATTTCAATCATCATTTCTACTGTTCCTGGGGAGTTCTTCATTTTTTTTTTCTTGTTGTTCTCTATTTCTGATAGTCTCTAAGTATCTTCATCCATGCAATTTATTAGGTTCTTGTTTTATATACAAGCATATTTTATTTTACTTGCTTGTCATTGTTCCCCATTCTCTATATTTATTAAAAGGTTGTGGTATCTATGATTCCTTCTTTTTCTACTTAGTATGTGAAACCCAGTATTTTAATAGCCTTGTTCTTTGATTTTAACTGGTTTAAAATGTTTTTCATATTATTTTTAGTCATAAAGTACTTCAACTTCTTCGTTTTTCAATTCGGCAAATTTTTCGGTTTACGTAGAAAAAGAAGGAACGGGTAAATACCAAAACCTTTTAATACTGTAATCTAGTGCACATCTGGATGTGAGTGTTGTATGATGGCTGAATTATTCAGAAAAAAATGTTAATTTAGTAGCAAAAATTAGTTTTTGGGTTACTTAGTCAACTTGGAGACTATTTGGTCAACTTAATACTATTTGGGTCAACTTTGAAAATCTTTTTAAGTCTTCTTTTTGTTGTTTCTTCCTAGATGTTGACTATAAGAGCAGCATGAACTCCTCTTCCAAATTTTCTATAAAAATTTTCTTGGATTTCAAGTAGGAATCACTTGGAAGGTAAGATCTTAACTACATTTAACTTTATGGCTTATGGGCTTTATGATCCAAGCTTTAATTTCAAGTTTTGTAGGGTTCTTTATGGCTGAGAAAACCCTCTTTGCAGCCTTATATGTGTTGATTTATGTATGTTATGGGTTGTTTTTAGTGTTTTGGAGGTTGGGAAGTGATTGGGGTTGATTTTTAACAACTTTCCATGGTTAGATTACAAATTTTAAGATTATGAGTTAGGGTTTTGTCTTCCATATGTGGCCTAGAGTGTTATGCTATGAATGCTTATGTCTATGCACATAATGATGTTTTAGGAGTGTTTTAAGGTTAGTTTGGATAGGAATTGAGACTTGAAACCAAGTGGAATTGATTTTCTTCATTAGAGGCGCAGTATGGACTGTCTCTTATACACATCTAGGATAATTTGTATAAGAGGTTATGCTTTAAACTCTTTAATGATCTATACATGGTCAGGATTGTATACCTGACAGTCCAAGGACTTTTGTCCAATAGCTGTCTCTTATACACATCTAGATGTCCGTTTATTCACAGTTTTGTTGGTTGAATATGTTATTTTGAGTTGGGTTGTAACCAAGGTCCCTTGAATACCTTGGAAATGGATTTTGTTGGTTGGTTGAATATGTTGTTTTGAGTTGGGTTGTAACCAAGGTCCCTTGAATACCTTGGAATTAGATTTTATTGGCAGACAGCTATATACCTAGGTATAGCCTAGGGAGGGGCGAAGTTTTTCTATTTTTCGAAAACGAGCTTATTATCTCTAATCTAGGCATGTCTGAATTTGAGGGTTAACTAAGTGTTTTGGTGGGGTTTTAGCTTGTCGAAGTTGGTCAAAATTGTCGAAACTATATCAATAGCATTCCACAGAGCTGTCTCTGTCGTTTTATCGTTTCGCGTCGTTTTCGCTTCCTACATCTAGATGTGTATAAGAGACAGGTGTAATTGGCTTCATTTCTCAATTCTTTTTCACGAAATATGTTTGGATGGATTTTAAAATGTGTATGATGTTTGGAACTGCACTTTTACAATGTTTTGGAATTATTACATATGAAATCGGGACCAAGCTATTTTATGTTAATCAATTGATATGTTTGCAAACTATTTTGATATGAAAGCATTTTATGACTGTTTTGGCTCATAGGTGACCTAGGTATATAATTTTGGATGTGTTTGGAAATGTTTGATTTGTGGAGAACCGGTTCTATAGTCATCCATGGGACGCCAGAATGATGCTGTGAATGTTTTGAACTAATTGATCGGGGTCTTGTGATGGGATAACTTGACCTCCCGTCGGACTAGTAGGTGTGGTAGATTACTAGATCGACTAAGATCTTGTAGGTCATACCTTCGAGCCTAAAAGATACTCATGCTATTTTACAACTGTCTCTTATACACATCTAGATGTGTATAAGAGACAGGTCCAAAACATAGCCAAAAAAGATCCATACCGACGTTTAAATGGCATGAGACATTTTAGCTATGTTTTGAAATGAATGGATCTTTTTGGCTATGTTTTGGATATGCTCGATGTTTAAATGGCATGAGACATTTTAAAGCTTCATGACTATGGTTTTCACAAATGTTATTATATTTATGTTTTCGTTTTATCGAAATGCTTTGCCCCATTTGAAGAGCTTTTATGATATCCACTGATACTAGTTATGCTCATGGCAAGGCACCTATAGCTGAACAGAGCAACAAACTTAACCGCATTTGTTGTAGCATCTTTTGTACTAAGAAGGAATTTTGTAATTCGTATTTTTGTGTAAAAATGAACTTATTCGGTTTTATAGTTAAGAAATGGTTTGATGGTTCTATTACATTGCGGTTAAGTTTGTTGCTCTGTTCGTTTGTGCCTTGCGCTTTGGACCGGTGTGCCATTAGCGCGGCGTGTTACGGTCCCGTTTTTGGGGCGTGACATAGTATCCTTCTATTGGTCCTTCTTATTGTTGCATAAGAAATTCTTGTTTTTATCTATATTCCTAGTTTTTTTTAGCTTTGTCAAAGGATGGATGTTGTTGTCCTTCTAGTCAAAAGATAATTCTTTTCTTGTCATCTCGCTTCTCTTCTAATGTAGTTAGATTCTCCTTGCCTTGCTCTCCTACATTGAGTACCATCTTATGTAGACCTAGGTGGTTGCTCTTTGGTGATTGTTAATTTCCCTCCATTTGTTCTTAACCATGCTCTAATTTATCTTCCTCCATCCTTTGATCTACCAAAATCTCATGAATGCAAGATTTAGTCTATGTCATATTCTACCACAATTATTATTGAAACCCAAGCACTTTTCATATTCAAAATTCACCAATTTCATAGTACAGTTGAGTTAGCAGTTGTTCCCTTTAGTACAAGTTAGGATATGTGCATATCACCAATATTTTAAGGTGTTTATCCTTTATACTTCCAGTCTTGGAATAATTACCTACTTTACCTCATAAATATTGAATCTATCTTTTTTTCGATTTCCTTAAAGGCATCCTTAGGAATACCTTTTGTCCCATTCAATAGTCTTCTGCCAAATCTATATACGAACCATCTTTACTAACCTTCTCTAGTTTTTCTTCTTAAACAAAAATGAATTGAAACATATATGACCCAAATTCATAACTTGTAGTTCTTATGGACAATTCCAAACAGGATTGATAATTTTTTTTTTATTTAGTTAAAGTTCACAACCCTTTCTCCTATTATTTTCCCAATCATACTCAACTTGGATTCCTATTTAATGCTTTGTTGAACATCATTCAGATCCAATGCAACTCTCATTTGTCTTTAGTTGACAATGCAAATTGATAACTCTAGTAAATAGAGTTATTTTACCTAAAAAAACCATAGTATTTTGATAGTGTTTTCCTAGGTTAAATATTTGTATGCGTATTTTCTTTGATTTAGTGTTAATTAGTATGTTTATATTCACTAGAGTAATATTAGAATTTTATACTATTTCCATAATATTTTTAATATAATTTGGTACTAATTAGTTTTTGGAGTTTTGTTGAAGGTTGATATTGCAAATGGTCACAAGTTAGAAGAGCCAAATGGTGAAGGACCAAGGTGTAAAAGGAAAAACTTCAAGAATTCTACAACTCAATATTCGAACCGTTCCTTAGACAGTTCGAGATTCCAAGTATATAGTGGTCTAAAATGCCAATTTCCTTAGACAGTTCGAGATTCGGATTGCAGTTTGGATTTTAAAGAAGGAAAATTACATACCGTAGTCCAACCATGTTATGAAGATTTCAGAAGAGAAAATTGGGCAATTTTACAATAGCTTGTGCAAATGTTGTAATATTCACACATGTAGTATATTCAATGACACATAGTAGCAGTATAGTTGGTAAATTTTAGATTAACTTTAACTTATTACTCAAGTAACTCTAGTTCTTAGTTAATTTTAAACTTTTTGAATCTTTAGATCTTAGATTAATCTATTTTCAAGTTTCCATCTTTATTAGTTTAGATCACTGGGCTTTTCATTAGCTTTCTTTAGATATAAAAATTTCTCATTTCTAAGTTTTTTACTTGCTTTTCAAGTATGGTTTATTTTAGTTTTGTTGGCCCAAAAAGCAACCTAAGAGAGAGGGTGAATTAGGTTGTTTCAAAAAACAAACCTTTTAATGTGCTTAATGGAAATGCAACAAATAAACACTTAAGCACAAATGAATATAATAGATATTCAATAATTGAAGCTCAAAGAACAAATAAAAGGATTTAGATTAAGAGTATCAAACCAAAGCTCCAAGCTTCTCAAGCTTGAAGCTTACATCCACAAAGAGCTTCTCACAAAACAACTACCAAGTTCTCAACTTGAAGTTCAGCCGCTAAAAGTCTCTTCAAAGTAGGTGAGACAATAACCACTTGTACATAAGTGAGGATCACTCTTGCTCACACTAATTTTCTTTAGTTGAGCCAAGAGTTTTACACTCACAACCTTTCTTTGTTACAATTGTTATCTCTGCACTCTTACACTTGAAGAACTCTTACACTTCTAAGCTCTTGTCACAAAACTACCTACACTATTACAACACTTGCACTCACTATTTTTCTCCCAAATAGCTCAAGAATTACTGGTAATTAATGTAGAAGTCTTATCTATTTATTTCAGACTTAGGGGTATTTATAGTTGCCCTAAAACTACTTCCAACAACTTTCCAACGGCTATTTTCTGTTAACTAGAAAACTAGCCGTTGGGTTTTTCGGACGGCCGATGCAGTGAGTGTGCATCCGAACGAACTAGCCGTTGGACCTTCCGGACAGCCGCTACTAAACCCTGCGTCCAACATTGCGTCTGACGTTGCGTCCGTTCTCTAGAGGGTGTTTTTCGTCCTTCGTTCGAACGTCCGAGGCTGCGTCCGAACTTGCATCTGGTCGATGTCAATGCTTCTGGAATATTGATCGGACGCTATTCTTCGTCCAAGGCTACTTCAAGTTTTCTATGTCGGACGATGATAACTGTCTTCCTTTCGGACAATCATCAATGTCCGAATTGTCTTCTGGTTGTTTTGTTGATTGTGTTCGGATGAACATTTACGTTCGGACCTTCCTGTTTATCTGCACACTTGTTTTTAAACCATTAGAATGATTTGGTCATCATCAAAACATGATTATCACAACTGAGGTTCAACAAGTTTCATCTATGTATTTTTGTTTCTTAGCCTAAATTTGAATAGCTAAATTTCTCATGGATTGGGCTACGAGATGTAATCTTTAATTAGGTGTGGGTGATTTTAATTGTATGTTTATGATGAAGTGGTGGATGATTAGATAGTAGTTGGGTTTGATAGTTAGGTAAGGGAAGATGGCTAATTCTCTAGCCTTAATTTGTGAGTTTAGTGCAAAATAGAGAAGCTGACTACTAATTCTTACACCAATCATAGTTGATTCCTTCAACTTCATGTAGAGCGAATGCCTTATAATTGATTTTTCAGGCCTAGGAATCAATTCATAGATGGAAGTGAATCCTTAATTAGACCCGCCAGTTGAACAACCAATTGGAATAATCACCTTTGTAGAGAGAGTGTTTCCCTAGTCCGGTCACTTTACATGTTGATTAGTCAAATTTATTTGTTAGTTGTTGATTTCCTTATCTTGATTTCACCCTAGTTGTAGTTTTTTTACTCATTAATTTTTAGTCTAAATAGTAAGTAAATTATGAGATTCTAGTACACGTTTTTAGCAAATCCTAAAATATGGAACGATCATCTCACCACTTACTATAATCCCTCCATATACTTGCAAGTGTGTGGATGGTACGTCAAGTGCTTGAAGGAACTTTTATTACTTGATTGATTTTATTTTCTATCATCAAATCCATATCAAGTTTTTGGTGCCGTTGCTAGGGATTTGACCTAAAATAGCAATATTAAGTGCTTAGGAGTTGTTACTAGTTTAGACCTTTTATTTTAGTTGTTTAATTTTTGTTTTCAGTGGTTATATTTGGTTGCTATTTGATACTTGACTATTGTATTTGGTGATTTTTCATTGGTGTTTAACTTATTTTTGGTGTGTTACTTTGTAGTTTATGATTGATGACGAGGAAGCTTTACCACTTCTTGACATGGAAATCGAAAGACCTTTGAGGAGAATCTGAAAAGCAAAGAGACATTAACAAGAACACGAACAATCCACAATGGGAGACAACAATAATAGAAGGGTAGAAGTTGAAAATCCCAGGGAAAATGATAGTGCAGAAGGTATGGGTAACAGTGGTTTAGGAGGCAATGGCAATAGTAGAAACGGGGCAAATGGAAATGGTAGACATGTCACTTAGGGGTTAAGCTATACCCACCTTTGATAGAGCTAACTCTAGCATAGCACGAATTCCTATTCATGACAACAACTTTGAAATCAAGCCAGTCCTTATCCAAATGTTACAAATTTATGCCATGTTTCGTGAAAGCCTTAATGAAGATCCACATACTCAATTATTGAATTTTAAGGAAGCTCAATACACATTCAAATTCAACAGGGTACGTCCTAATTATGTAAGGTTGAGAACATTCCCTTTTTCACTAAGGGACCGAGCAAAGGCATGGCTCTGAAACTATGACCAAGAGACCTTTACAATATAGAATGGACTAGCCCAAGTTTTTAGCCTAACATTTTCCCTTATCCAAGATGGCCTGATTAAGAAACAAAATCATATCATTCAAGAAAGATGCCGATGAAGGTATAGGTAAAGCTTGAGAAAGGTGGAAAAAAATGTTGAGGAAGTGCCAACATCATGTTATTCTTTGTGGATGCAAATTCAAACATTCTACAACAGGATAATCTATTTCAAGAGATAAAGTCCATTGTAGATACATCGGCCAATGGTTTATTATCATTCAGAACTCTGGAAGAAGGCCAAAGATTGCTCAATATTATGGCATCAAACTATTAACAATATGGATCAATTGCTCCTCAAGCATCTCAACCTCAATCCCAACCATATAGAGAAGTAATCCATCAATTGGATCACACAGATGCTGTCTTTCTCAAAATAGGACCATTACCAATGTTTTAGCTAACCTCACAAGAGCCTTGAAAACATGAGCAATGTAAATGCCATTTCCACACTACATCCTCACACCTCTCAACCGCACGTATAACTATTGTGTATTTAATGGGGCTCTTAACCCCAACCATTATATAACCTCAATCTCCTTCGGAGAGTTATAAAACTTCTTGTGTATGGCCTTTTCTTATAGAAAGTACCTTTTTACACACTATTGAGAGACCTCTGGTCTACAATGAACAAGTCAATTACATGAGAAGGTAATCCTCTCAACCAAGATACATCCACCTAATGACTATGGGAACACATGTAATCCTTCTTGGAAAAATAACCTTAACTTGTATTGGAGTTACTTCGAAAATCAATCTTCTTCATCTAGACTACCATACCAGTATCCACATCAAAGAACTTATCAAGCTAATTCTACGAATTCCCAACCAAGTTCTTCCTAACAACCTCAATTACCTTATAAGCAAACCCAAACATCTAATGTTTGGTCTACCTCCTCAAAGGAGTGTGGAGGACATTTTTTTTCTCAATTAATGAAGAGCAATGAGGAAAACAAAAGAAAGGTTGAAGCTTTGAGAAGAGAAAATGAAGCAATTCAAAGGAAAAATGAAGCACTTTAAAAGGATCAAGAGGTATTTGCAAGGAATCATGGTGGTACCATTAAAAATTTGGAAACAAAATTGGGCCAAATGTCTAGAGTAGTAGCTGAGACCAGCTGGTACTCTTCCAAGTGACACTCTTCCAAATCCAAGAGAGCAATTCCAAAGAGACCATACATTGGATGCCCGTGAACATGCCAAGCCATCATGTTTAAGAGTGGTAAGAAATTGGAGGAAAATATTGGGAGTGATACACCTTTGATTGACAAAAAGGTTGGAATAGAAGTAAGTGGTGAGGATGATCTTGATAATGCAAATGAAGAGCCTTCTAAGGGCAAAGGCAAGGAAAATAAAGAGCTTACAAAGTCCCAATTCCAAAAGTCAAATTTGAGTGGCAAAGACCCACTTATGGAATTATCAAAGCAAATTAAAGTCCCACTTCCACAAAGGTTGAAAGGTGATGAAAAAGTCGAGAAATTCAAAAGATTCTTAGATGTGTTCAAGACAATTGAAATCAACATTCCTTTTATGGAAGCTCTAGAAAATATGCCAAGTTGTGATAAGCTTATAAAGTAAGTCCTCACCAATAAAGGGAAACTTCATGGGAATGAAATATTTTGCCTAATAAAGGTATGCAGTACAATGATCACCAAGAGGCTACCTCCAAAATTGGAAAATCCTAAGATCCTTCTCTATTCCTTGTGACATTGGAGACATTCACTTTGAAAGATCTTTGTGTGATTTGGAAGCATCCATCAATCTTATGAAATATTTGGTTTACAAAAAGTTCTAGGATGGAGAGTTGAAATTGACTAATGTATTATTACGACTAGCGGATAGGAACATTAAGTTTCCAATGGGGATAGTAGAGGACCTGATTATCGAAGTTGACGAGCAATGTCTCCTAGTAAACTTTATTGTGCTAGACATAGAGAAGGTCAGTGAAATGCCCATTATTCTTGGAAGACAATTTTTATACACTGAAAGTGCTCTCATGGATGTCAAAGAGGGGAAGTTAGAGTTTAGGGTCAATAATTAAATAATGATTTTTAATTTGTTTCATTCCTTTCCCTTTTTTCTATGATGATGTTATGTGAATTGAAATAATGATTTTTAATTTGTTTGATTCCCTTTAACTCCTTTTTTCCTATGATGATGTTATGAAATTGATTTGATTGATGAGAATTTCATCAATGACTTTTGTAGGTACAATATGGCAAGTCTTTTCGAGAGAAAGTAAATTTGAACTCAAATGAAGTACATCAACATTTTAAGGAGGCACAAGAATGTCTAAATCTTCTACAGGAGAATTACTCAACCATAGAGGAAAAAGTTAGTAATGAAGACAAATGTAAAGAGGGGTCACTGAACAACGAAACCCCCAAGGTTGAACTCAAATCTTTACCATCATTTTTGCAATATGTTTTCATTAGTAATGATGAAACTTTTCCGCAATTGTGAATGCATACTTGACATGCGAAAAATTAGTAAAATTAATTGATATGTTTAAGAAGTATCATAGTGCCATTGCTTGGAGGATAACTGACATAAAAGGCATTAGCCCTTATATGTATGTATAATATCTTGATAAATAAAGGGCATAAACTAACTAGACAACCCCAAAGGAGATTGAACCCAACTTCAAAAGAGATTGTGAGAAAAGAAGTAACAAAATTGCTAAATGTCTGTCATAATCTACCCTATTAATTACAGTGAATGGGTGAGCCTCACTTAAGTGGTACCAAAGAAGAGAGGGTTTTATAGTAATCCTTAATGACACCAATAAACTTCTTCTATCTAGATTGTTAACTGGGCAGTGAGTGTGTATAAACTTTAGAAAATTGAATGAAGCCACAAGGAAGGATCATTTCTCTTTACACATTATCAACCAAATGCTAGAAAGGTTAGCGGGTTTTGCCTATTACGATTTTCTTGATGGCTATTTCGGGGAATTTGAAATTGTAATATCACTGGGAGATCAAGAAAAAACAACACTTACTTCTCCCTATAGAACCTTTGCATGCCAGTGAATGCCTTTTGGATTATACAATTCTCCAAGCACCTTTCAAAGATGTATGTTTGTTATTTGTCATGACATAATAGAGAAGTGCATTGAGGTATTCATGGATGATTTCAGTGTATTTGGCACTTTTTTTTATGATTGTTTGATAAATTTGTCTAATGTGTTACAATCAGTTGTGTGGAAACCAATTTAGCTCTTAATTGGAAAAGTGCCATTTCATGATCCAAGAGGGAATAAGATCGAAATGGTCGGTATTGAATAAGATCAAAATTTGTCAAAAGCAAAAATAGTGCCACCTTAGTGATCTTATTCTAAGTTTATTGTCCATATCAACTATTCCCCCTTAAAATATTTATTTTCAAAGTAATATGTTAAACCTAGATCACTAAGGTGGATTCTTCTTCTACAGGAATTCGATTAGGAGATAGTGGACAAGAAAGGAAGTAAGAATGTGGTGGCAGAACTCCTATCAAAAATTGAAGAACCTAGACTTACTGCTCAAGAAAGAAGAATTTCTGGTGGAAAATTTTATTGTAATCAAGGAGAACCATTCATGGTATGTGGACTTGGTGAACTACATTATAGCCAAGGTGGTTCCCTTTACCTTGAATCTTAATCAAAAGAGGAAATTCATTTTGAGGTGAAACACTATTTTTGGGATGAGTCATCTTTCCAAATCCTCTAGGCAATGCAATGATCAAGTCCTTGTGCATTGTGTTCTAGAAAAAGAAATTGAAGATATTTTGTTACATTGTAATCTTCTCGCGTTGGTGGACACCACGGTTCCCAAAGGACCATGGTCAAAGTGTTACAAAGTGGCTTTTATTGGAAAAATATATTCAAAGATATAAGGACTTTTGAGCTACATTGTGATGAATTGCAAAGAGTTGGCAACATTTCAAGAAGACATGAGATGCCTCATCCTTGAACTTGAAGTTTTTGATGCTTGGAATGTTGATTTCATGGGCTCTTTCCCAAGTTCTTTCTCTAACAAGTACATTTTGGTGGCTGTTGATTACGTGTCTAAATGGGTAGAAGCAATTGCTTTACTAACAAATGATGCACAAGTGGTCCAAAAGTTTTTACGGAAGAACATCTTTTCTCGCTTTGCAGTGCCGAGGACGCAATCGTAAGTGATGGGGGTCTCATTTCAAGAATGCTCAATTTAGATCTTTGATGTCTCTCATGTATAGGGTTAGATATAAAAGAGCTTTGGCTAATCACCCCCAAACTTCGGGCCAAGCGAAAGTCTTAAATAGAGAATTAAAAAAAATATTGGAGAAAACTGTCAACAAGTCAAGAAAGAATTGGTCAAGAAAGTTAGATGATGCTCTTTGGGTAATACCGTACTACATTCAAAACTCTAATAAGAATGTTTCCTTATAGAATGGTTCATGAGAAATCTTGCCATCTCTCGATATGCTAAGAACATTGAGCTTTTCAGGCAATAAATAGCTTGAACTTTGATTGAAAGGAAGCAAATAAAAAATGGATTTTGGATTTAAATGAGCTTAATGAGTTTAGAAGAGATGCCTATGAGAATTCTATGATCTATAAAGAAAGAACAAAAATGTGGAATGAAAAAGAAATTTTAATGAAGGACCTCGATCCCAGAGATCAAGTTTTTTTTTTTTTTTTGTGTACAATTCCATATTCAAATTATTTTCTAAGGAGTTCAAGTCTAAGCAAACTCAAATGACAAGCCTTCTGAGGTGACTCAAGTATTCACCCACGAAGCCATTGAGTTAAAGAGGGCCACAACTAATTTCAAGTTCAATGGACACCGGTTAAAGCTTTATCATGGGAATCAGAAAGAGAAACAGTGGAAATCCATCCATTATTTTGACCATTAAGCTCAACGATGCCGTAGTCAAGTTAATAATTATAAGCAAGGGCTTCTTAGGAGACAACCGAAGTTCTTTTGCTCTTATCTTTGCATTTTAATTGATTTTTTATCATTTTGACTTTTAATAGTTGAATAGGTTTAATTAGGGTTGATTTTATTTACTTTGAGTAAATTGTGTTCGATTTAGTGTTTTAAGTGGTAATGAACTCTAAACTTGTTGATTTGATTATTGTAGGTGGTTGACAAGGTTTTGAAAGTGATTGGACTCTAAAAAGCAAAATATTGACTAATTGTTGGCTGCTTCCATACTGCGGTTTGCCCCAGCAAGAAAGGATTTGATATTGTGGTCCCTAAATTCTCTGGAAGAAACATTGTAGATGGGACCTCATTATGCTCAACCTAAAAGGAAAATCGAATAGTAGTCCCAAACATTTGCGGGAACAGCTTGTAAAGCATAGTACGGTATAAAAATCAAGAGTAACAAAACCATATTGTGGTATGGGGGATCGTTTAGGCAAGGAATCCTAGATTCACATCGTGGTTTGGATTTTAAAGGAGGCAATATTGATATTGTGGTAAGAACGTATCCAGGGATATAAAATAATCCTTACCCAATTTCAGCAGTCTAATTCATTCAACCCCAATTCAAAAACCTAGCACTTGCCCTTTTCTCTCTTCTACATGATAATCCCTTTCCTCATTCGATAAAAATTTCATCAATTCAAACAAAATTTCAAAATCTCTTCCCCCAACCAAATTGAACCACCCCAACAATTCAAGAGGGCTTCAAGGACACTCAAACATGGGATTTCACAGTTTAAGGAGGCCAATCAAAGTCAAAATTTCTAGTAAAATTATTCCAATAAATTTGCTCTGTTACCATAAGTTTCCATGGTTAAATATCAATTGGACTTTTTCTACAATTAATTAGAGCAATTTTGTTAATGCTTACTTTGGCTTAATTGAATTTGAGAATTTTGATTTTGGAATTGTTTAGACTGAAGTATGTTGCTTATTTGGGTTGTTTTTGATTGGATAATTGTTGATAAATTTGAACTAAAAATGACAAAAGTGAAAGGAAAAGTCGTGGAAACATCATCAAATACAAAAAAGAGAAAAGTAAGGGGAGGTAGTAGTGCGGGCAATCCTACTCCATTATTTGCGAGTAAAAAGGCCAAAGAATTGTTCAAGAGAATGAAAAACATGCTTTAATTCAAGAGAGAGATTTTTGACTTGTCTGAAAATTGGGGGCAATATGTGGGGATTAAGATAGAATTAAGGCACAAATCAAAGGGTGTAATTGGAAATGTTTTCACAAAGTCGTTGAACATGGGTATACCAATCTTATAAGGGAATTTCATTGTAACCAATGTGATCTCGTAAATGGTAAATTCTAAGTTAGAAACAAATTAGTTGACTTTATTGCAGAAAAGATTAATGCTTACTTTAATTTGCTCGACCTTTGCAATTATGGTTTCAAAAATTTCATAGCCAGTAACAAAGATTTTGAGATTATCAACAACTAGTTATGCTATGATAACAATATCGAGTACTTGAGATTTCCTAAGAGTGGCTTATATTTGATACCCAATATTAGGTTTTATTTTATCAATTACTGGTATTTGGGGGTCAACTACCATGAATCATGTTCAAAGGGATAGGGCTTGTTTGGTATATGTTATTCTAAAGGGCAAGTCTACTGATGTGGGTAGAATTGTTCGTTAACACTTTTTGAAAAAATAGGAGAAAGAGGCGACTAGATTTCTTTTTGTCTAGTTCATTCTCTAAATTTTGTGTTGATACAGGTTGTCTAATCACTCCCAACAAGCCCTAAACATTCTAAAGAGGAAGGATCAATGGTGACTATGTCCACAACATGAGTAAAAGAGTTCGAGAGACATTATAAAAGAATTGAGCAACCATTGGCATCACTTCCACAAGATCCATATATAAACATGTTAGTTGGACATGTCTTTAATTCACCAGAAACTGATGAGAAAAGGGAGGAACTAAACTGCTATTGGACTTATAGCCATATGATAATGCACAACAACCTTGCCCTTATTGGTCAAGCTCTCCAAACAACAACGCTCAATACTTGAATTCATTCGCGCCCACTTCCAGTTTGGCATTATGAGCCACTACGAGGATAATAATCCTTCTAACCATATGAAGAGTCAACGCAAGTGGGTCAACCAAGTCATGTTGGTAGAGAATGAGCCACTAGGGAGGAGAACTTTGAGGAGAGTCAATTTGATGAAGATGGAGAGGACAAGGATGAGTACATTGGAGAGAAAGAGAATTGATGACTTGACCATATTGAGAAGACTTTTGTCCCTACTTTCTATTACCCATTCACCTAATTGATTATTATTCATGAGATTGAAGTGATAAGACATGTCAATTAACATTTCTTTTCTCTCTATTGTAGTCTCCGCCGCTTCTCCCTCTCACTTGACTCATTCATCTACTCCTTCTCCTTTACCTCTGTCTTAACATGTCACGTCCTCCTACCAACCTAGGCCAACCTTGAATTATCAGCTAGAAAATTGAAATCGTCTTCATCTCCATCTCAAATCTAGAGTTTGAAACACAAATCGTCTTCTGCAACAACGAAAATCATCTCTGCCTATACATCTCTTTCCAGCCAGTGAATCTAGGGTTTTGAAGCCCTTCGTTTATTTATAAATTGTCTTCGCACTATCATTTTTGTTGTTGCTTATAATTCTTCAAATCGTAGTGTATGGTCCATGTTTTCCCTTCACAAATTATTATTTTTTTGTTTTGATTATTGAATAAATTATTATACTGATTTATGATTAAGCATGTATTTATCTATATAAGTAACACACAACAACTCTGTGAAAGCTAAATGGTTGGGTAATTGGTAAGCATTGAATGTATTGGAGACAAAATAAGAGTGAAACTAAAAAACTAGATGATTTTTAAGTGGATTTATAGTCATAAAAATATCATAATGATTTTGGGCTTATTATCGTAGGTTATGATTCAGAGTCTTTGACATTAGTTGAATTTGTTGCTTTGTTGTTTGGTGAATCCATTGGTTTTGTTTGAGCCACTGGCATGTGCTTGGTGCCAATGACTTCTGCTTCTTGAGGTACAATAAGGAGATCTTTATTTTCTAGAAAAAAAATAGCTTGTTAATATGATGGCTCTTGTTTATTTTTCGTTATACAGTTTAATTTGGCATCAAGATTACGAGTTTAAAACTATTAGCAAGTCTTATGGACAATTTTGAAAATTATGAGGCTTGGTCAAAGAAGTAATGAACAAATCTTTAAGTTTCCTAAATGTGGAGTTTTGAGCTAGAAAAAGGCTAGAATAGGCCAAGCAAACGAAGAGAGAGTTAAAAGACGAATAGTATAGGAACTATTATTGATGATAAAGAAAGCTATTCATTTTCCCATTTGCATTTCATTAAGTACTACATTGGGATTTATTATAGTATTTGTTGCACCAATATACTAGGTTTCTTTTACATGGAATAAAGTCTTTCTATGAAGGTATGCACAAGTAGAAGTTCATAAAATATTGTTTTACAAGAAAGGTATATTTAGATTAAGTTCTTTGGCAGAAAAATTTCTATTGTTAAATATTATCTTTCTATGTAGACAAGAAAACTTGAAAAATGTAAGTTAAGATTTTGTAAAGAAGCTTAAGAATATTTTTTTTTTTTTTGGGTAGAACTGTTACCAACTCTTATTCATCTCATTTGGATTAACACGATAATTGAATTTCATCGTGTATTTTGTAGGTTGTGGTTGAAGTCCTGGAAAATTCTATTTAATTGCTTAAGATTTTCTTATTCTTCTATTTGACAGATGTTTAAAGATTTAAGGGGGTTACGCAGTTAAGGGGTTGTATTTACTACAGTATGCTATACAGATTTTAGAATGATTTTTCCGAATAATGTAATCTAACTATAATAAAGAGCTTGCTAATTGTCTATATATTAGAAATCAAGAAAAAAGTTTATCATTCTATTGCTTATGCCAAAAGAGTTTCATTTTCTTGGTTTTGGTAGGCTACCTGACTCATGATATCATTCTATTGTTGTTCCATGAGATAGTGGTGTAGTGTCAAATTGTTTCCCTTTAAGCTACATGAGGTAGGTGTTATAATTCTATGACTTTTTTAGGTTACGCACTCCTTATTTGGATTGTATGGGATTTAGGGAATCTATTGACGTTGAATTGCATCATGGACTTCTTAATTATTTTAAATTTGTATTTAACCTAACAACGTGACCAAGAGCTAGTTTTTGAACCACCAATCAATAAAAAAAATATTTCTACCTCACCATGATCAAATCATGTTAACTCTCCTAAAGAGTGTTATTCGTGTTGTGTTTTAGTTAGGGCTTTATGTGAGTCCATGGGTGTTCCGTGAAAATGTTAGAGATTTAGTCACTTTTAGTGTTTTTAGTAATAAGTCTTAATTTATGTCTTTATTGTGTCTAAGTGCATTTAGTAATGTGTTTTATAGATTTGAGATGATTCGGGAGTCAATCAGCACATTCGACATGCGAAATGGAGAATTTTAGGGAGCTATTCTTGGTGCCATGTTGTTCTAAATCATGTTGAGTTCTAATGTAGCGGCTTTCTTTGCTATATTTAGAGAATTCGGGACCAGCGTGCCATGTTATTATGTTCAAGAGTAATTCTAGCACTGCGACGTTATGTTAATTTTTTGATTGGGGCTTTTAGCAAATTTAGTAATTTTGGACTCCAGTTTCAGGCCCATATGAAAGCCTTTCAGTCTAAAACACTTCTGTCATCCATAAGCTTTTATAATTAGAGGTTCTAGCTTTTATAATTAGGGGTCCTAGGTGATGCCTTCTTTTAACACATCTAGTTATAATTCAATGAACACCTAAATCCTACTACTAACTAGATGGCATCAACCCGCAAGTATTCGGTTGTCAACTAGTAGCAAAGGGAAGTAGGGATCGTTCCCACAAGGATTGTCGGATGCAATTACCAAGGTTTAAAGGTATTTGTGTAGTTAAGCTAAATCAATTGGTAGATAATAGAACTATTTTAATGAAAACTATAATTTAAATTCTAACATAATTTAATCTAATTAAGACTAAAACTTAGAACAAGTGAGTCAATCAACTAAAAAGACCAAAGAAGAAAGAAAAATTGAATATTAAAAGCATTCATTTCTAAAGTAAAAATTTGATAAAGATAAACTAGGAAATTAAATATTTTTGGATTTTTCGATTAGAATTAAAGAAACCCACTAAGAATTGACTAGAAATTAAAAATTCTTAAATAGAAAGCAAGAAATTGATAAGAACCCTAATTTTCCTAAAAACCTTAATTTGAAAGCAAAGAAATTTTTACTAAATTAAATAAAAATTATATCTACTTGAAGCTTACGAAAAACCCACTATGATTATCAATAATAAAAATGTAAACTTGACAATAAATTTAAAGAAGATCTAAGATGAAGATAAAGAGAAATTTCTATTAGAAAAAGTAACTTGTAGTTTAAGCTATCCTAATCTATCTAGAATTATCTAAAACTCTCTACTCTAAACTATCTACTCTTCCTCCCTTTTCAAAAACTAATTCTACTTAGCTTAAATAGTGCAGCATTATACAAGGCAAAATTAGGGTTTTTGGGTTAGAAGTTTACAAAATTGCCCTTACAACTTAGCATTTAGCGAATCGAGATCGTGGTCTGGAAGTTTTGAGAACGCGATCTCGACTCTAAAATAGTAACACTAATTCCCGAGTCGAGATCGCGGTCTGGAACAGTCGAGACCGTGATCTCGACTCTCCTTCCAACAATCTTCATTTCCTCCATTTTGCAATTTGGTCCCTTGAACTTTGTTCCTTTCAGCTTCTAACCTTTAATTTTTAACCTGCATAATATTAACACCATTAAGTACTTAATTAAACTAAAGGAAAATTTAACACAAAATTATCATAATTAATTCAAAAACAAAAATACATACATATGAAAGAAATTAACTAAAATCTTAAATTACTTATCTAATTTCAGAATTTAAACTATCAAAATGCTATAATTTAGAGGAAAATAACTCTAGTAAACTAGAGTTATCACTAGGGTATTTCTCTATAGAGATGAGAAGACTATATTGTAATTTAAAGTGTAACAAGAAAGCCGTCAACACAAAAAATAGAATAATCAAGACGAAGACTATACAAGTGAAGTTCTGTCAAAGTTTTATCTTTTTTTCTCTCTTCTCTTGAATTCTTTTCTTGAAATTGGTTGTAAAAACTCTCATTGTTGTTTATTTCTATTTTAGAATGAACTAATTTTATTATGTAGGGTTCTAATTAAATCTTGTCATGAAGTATGAATATTGAGTTTATTATTCTCTCTTTGATTTCAAATAAATGGATTATTTATATAAAAACTCTCATTGTTGTTTATTTCTATTTTACGAATGAACTAATTTTTATTATCTAGGGTTCTAATTAAATCTTGTCATAAAGTTTGAATATTGAGTTTATTATTCTCTCTTTGATTTCGAATAAATGGATTATTTATTCAAATTGTTCTTAATGTTTTCAATTGCCTGATCACTAATTGGATTGTCTTGTAAATCTTCGTTTATCCTTGAGAATGGAAAATTACAACTAGGCATAATTTGAATAGATTTTGTTCGATTATTTTCATGATGCATGAATTGATTCGTGAACAGGATAATCATATGCCTATTTCCCTAGATAGCCAAGATTAGGGTTTTTAGTTAATACATTCATCCTAACTCAACTCATGTAGAAATATAGTGTTTCCGTTTAGATTAATAGTCTTGCATGATTTTGAAAGAAACATGTGAATACAACAAACCCTCAGTAAATAATCCTAAATCGAAATCGAGAGATAAAAGAGACAAGATATTGAAATGGATTGATAAGAGATAATTCAATCCTAAGCATTTTCTTTTACCGTATTACTTGATTATATCCTTGTTATATCTATTTGTTAATTTTATATGCTAGTTAGTTTTATTTGAATCAATTCATTTTGAATTATTTGAACAAAGTTTAAGTCGTTCCAATTTTGGTAATCAGTGGGAGTCGAGCATAGTCCTCATGTAAATAATTTCTACTTATCGTTATATTATTTGTAACTATACATGTACTTGTTTGTGTAGATCGTGCAACAATCATCAAATACCCAACTTTATGATATCGGCTTCAACTATTTCTAGTTTTGGTTTTGATTTCTTGTCTAACTTTCATGAATTCTTTTTGATAGTCAATCTGGATTTTGAATGCATAAAACCATATATTAGGGCATTGCGTCCACAGCCTCAAATCCTTATAGATAGAAATACATTTAAGATTTTATGTTTGAAGCTCAATACTTCCATGTTACTTTTTTTTTTTTTTTGGACTGTATATCAAGAAATGCATATAAACAGTCTCATAGAGTGTTGTAGTCTTTGCTACTATCTTTTGGAAGAGGATTGTGTTTTTTTCTTTTTTATTTGAACCAGTGTTTGTTGTTACTGACATTTCTAGAAATATTTTATGATGGGATTCATCATGTATTTTAAAACTTTAAAGAAAATAAAAAGTTATATATCTAGAAGATTCCTGGTTCTTTTCACTACAAGAAAATTGAGTATTTGTGACTTAAAAATCAAGTCATAAAAAATAAAATCCAAGTCAAATTCTTTTGTGACCCTCAAATAGGGATCACCCTCTACAAAGTCATAAAAATATTTGTGACTTGTAATTGAAAGTCACACAATTTTTTATGACTTGAAATGATACCTTTTATGACTTGTATTTGATGGTAATAAAAAATAAAAAAAATATAATTTTTTATGTGACATGAGAAAAAAGAGTCACAAATAAACTTTTGTGACATGAATTGCAAATCACATACTATACTTTTATGATAATAAATTTACAAGTCACAAAAGGTCTTTGTGACCTAACTTAGCAAGTCATAAATAAGTTTAAAAATTAACTTGAACACTAAAACCTTTTTGTAACTTGCACATTTGCAAGTCACAAAAACTTGCTTTGTTGCACTACACCATTCGTCAGTTTCAATTTCTTTGACCTATGACTTCCATAATTGCCCTTTTGTCCATTTAACAACATAAAAATTAATAAAAAAATAAATGCATTATATTTTTGTATTAACTCTAAAACACAATAATATACATAAAGAATGTTATAATTCATTTGTATTATAGTGAGACAAGTATATAATTCATTTGTATTTTAGTGAGATAAGTACATAGACTTTCCCCTAACCAACAAAAAACATAATATAGAAATGGCAAACCAAATTTCAAGATCCAAATTATCAAAATACATTTACATTCGTAAAACTATGATAACTGAATAGATAGAGAGATAAACTTAATGATGCAGCAAGGGCAATCCTTCGACCTGAGAACTACAGCAAAATCATCACCATCAAGCACATCTTGGCGGTCTTGCGCAACAGTTTGATCCATGAATTAAGTGACACTATATTAAGAGATAGACTCTTTAGAATCATCAACTACAAATATTAAGAAGTCTACTTACAATAGAATAATTAGCTCTCTTGATATACTACAGACAAGAAAGAAAATTGACCTTAAAGGTAACTGGAAATGCCATGATATACTACAAGAGTGTCTTTTCAAGCAATCCATCAGTTGAGCAACTCACAGTAGCAATCACTTGCCTTGCAAAATCATTAGTCCCTACAATCACTTTTCCATACTTTCCTACCTTCTTCAAACCTTGAATATGACGCCTCAGTCCTAAAAACCAACAAAAGTGCCAAGGCTAGATCTATCAACTAACAAGGCAATAAGAAGCCCTCAAAATCGAAAAAATTTCAAGTAACCAAATGCAAAGAAACTGTTGAATTATAACTGGTTATGATCACTGCTACTATAGTAAAAACCAGCATTGGTGGAACTAAAGATAGAATCGCCCTTGAACTCAAACTAAACCATCAAATGCCTTATATGTCTTAAAAGGATTTTTACGCTTTACACATTTTTCATGGTTGTATAAGGCTGCCAGAAAAATAACTTAAAGAATAGAATGCAGAGGATCTTTTGATAAATAGAGGTATGAACGTGACAATTATTTAGAACCACCAATACTCGAGCCAACATCAAATGAAATAGAAGACTCCAGGATACCATTTAGCATAATATCAAATACTCTAATGAAGCATTTGTTTTATCATATAAAATCATTACAAAATAAGCCTAGACACACACTATAAACCAAACTGTAAAAAGCATAATTGTTGATTATAAGAGTTGAACAACTTATAACAAGAGGGATCAGTGGTTCATAATTTTCTGTCTATGTTAAGAATTATTTTCAAGAGTTGAAAGAAAACAATTACAGTACCACATTCATTTAATCTAGGTAAGGAAGAAGAAAAAAAGATATGATGTAGAATATACTTGTAATATGATGAAAGCTCAAAGAAACAAAAAATTATAAAAAAAAGTCAAGAGATTCCAACATACTTGTAATGCCTTCTCTATTTCATTTGTTATTTGATGATTGCATGGTCCAATATAATAGTACAAGACAATACAATGTGTTCAAATCTTCCATCTTGAGTAGTAGCAATTCTAACTTCTAGAGGGTACCTTCCACACCTGTGTATATAAACAGACAAATACCACATAAGAATTCGACATGCACTACATGATCCATGTACTAACTAAAAAAAAATAAGTGCACGAGAGCTTTGGTCAAAATCACAAGAAGAGTTCAGTTAAAGTTTACATAACAAATTCTATCCAAAATATTTTGATCAAGATTAAACATAAAATATCAATTCATGGCAAATCACTAAGAATAGTACACACATAATTCACATCATTTCAGAAGAGCTATAATACTGGCTCCCAAAGAGTAGCCTGCAAAAGTCATATTGTAGTTCTCCTATTCTTCAGCCAAAGCCTCTTTAAAGTCTAGACTCTTGGTTCAACAGTCATATTGACTGACTTGAATAGACCATGATGCACATAGTTAGATAGCCTCTATCAAACATCTATTTCCCCAGATTGTCATCCAAGAGTATTTCATACTAGCTCTCTTTCTACAAATTTAGGGCATGAATAAATAGTTTAATAGAATAGTTTATAGCTACTATTCACTCTAGAAGATCAATTCTTCACCTAAAAAGCCCAATAACCAGATTTAAGTTTTTCAATCAAAGTTTTTCAATCAAAGTAATAAGATTATCTATTCAAGTAATTAATTAAGTTTATGTAAACTCCATATCCATTCAAAAAAATTATCAATGCAAGAAGAAATATTGAGAAGATGGTTATGTGTATTACATTAATTTATGTCAGTAAGTAATTGCAACTAGTTCTCTAGAGTGAAGTGTGCTAAACCAAATGGTCGCATTAAATCAGATGATTCCACTATTCTAGTATGTTTGTTTGTTCAATAAGATGGTCGTCCTCAATCCAACATGGCCAATATTTTTATGTCTTCACAGGATTCAAACAATTAACAAATTGTAACCTCTCCAAATAAGTAACATGTCATCATTACTTTGCAACCCCTAAGAACAAATAATTATTGGTCACATTTTAACTCCAGTTTGAAAGAAATGTATTTGGCTTCTTAAAAAAAATGCATCTAATTTTACCGGAGCCCATAAGGCCCAGAAGTAATCCAGATGGTAAAAATGGATTTTAAGGAAAAAAAAAAAAGAAAATAAAAGTTAGAGTAAGCATCTTACTAATATTGGCATCAAGACCTGAGTTCTTCAATCCTTACTCTATTTCAAAGGCAGGGTAAGTATATTCTAATAGTAACCTGTCATTTTTAATTCTACCACTCTTTAAAGTCAACTATTCAGGGATACCAATTCAAAGAAGTTAAGAAAAAGTAAAAGATAACAAAAAAAAAAAGAAAAGAACAAAAGGCAAAATAGAGAGAAAATAATTGAATCAAGACGTACACTAAAATTCTGGTGATGAAACATCTTTAAAGAAATCGAATCGTCTACCAATTTACTGCAATACCTAAAGAATCAAATAACATAAACAAAATCAAATGATTCAATACCCAAAACAAAAATAATCAAAAGAAGTTAACAAGAAAACTAGCATCTTATTTTCAGGTTGATGAAAAAGAAGAAAAAAAAAGAACCGCATAAAAATTGCATCTTTTATGAATTGTAGGCTAGGAAATTACAACCTCAAAATATCAATTGCAGCCAACAAGTTTATTCGAGAAAAAAGATAAAATCTTTGACAAAATCAAAAACTACACTTTCAGAAACAAAGAAAAAAGAGAAACATGGTCACAGGGAATCTAAACAAAAGAATCTCCATCCTCAATACTAAAAAATGAATCAAGTTACATTTAGAATCCCCATCTTCTACCGTTATAGGGAAACTAAACAACTACATAATCTTTTTCTTTTCCCCAATTTTCACTCCATTTGGTATAATAGAAATGTCAACGCTTATTTTCCTATCACCTATTTTCTATTCCTAGTACTTTAGTCTTTTACTTTAGCTTAACAATTAAAGGTCAATGCAACAAGAACACATTAAATACATGCACATACACCATATAATACATGCCTACAAACCTTAAAAGAGATTACTAGACTAAACTTTGAATTAAATCAGCCAACAAAATCAAAATTAGAAAAAGAAAATTCAGTAATTATTTGTTTGCACATTATACATTCATCTCTGTATCAATATGTAGTCATATTTAAACAAATTCAGCATAAGGTAAATATCTATAAATAACCTAAGTTTATTGCAATTTCAGATGACAAATTTCTAAAAAAAGACAAGAACATTATGCATAGCTAAAACAATTGGTTTATCATCTTTATCTACAGTGGAACGGAAAAAAAAAAACACATTCAGTTACAAAACCTCATGATTGCCAGAGGCGGCGAACTCGCTTCAATCAACTCCGACACATATCGAGTGTTGGATCTCACAATTTTCTAAAGCCTTTGGCTGTGTTGAACCCAAGGCTCCTGCAAAATCTCACCATCAGAGTAATTGTGGAGACTTCTAGGTTTTTGGGGAATTTAGTTTGAGGTGAGGGAATCGAAGAAGGAATTTGGGAATTATATTTGGGAGGGGGGGATTTACAAGATTTAGTGGCGGAGTAAGTAGAGAGAATCTACACGGGGAAGTTGATCACCTCCCATAGTGCAGTGCCATCGAGATCTATTTTGTCAATGTTGAGGGCACAGTTGTTCAACGTAGTCAAGATATTTATCGATGTTGTCGAGATCTTTAGGGATTTGCGAGATTTATATAATTCTCGTTAACAAAAAGTTTTTAAGAACTAGAGTTTGGATCAAGAGTGTGAAAGAACATGAGAGACAACAGCTTGAGTGAAATGAGGTAATTTTTTTCCTTTTTAGTTTTATTTAAACGACATCGTATCTTAAAGATTTGTGGCTTGTAGTATTTACTAGTCATAAAAACACAAATTCATGTGATCAAAAGAATACATGTCACAAAAGAAATTCTTATGATGTTGTTTTGCTCCTTTTTTATGATTTGTTTGGGATGGTCATAAAAGCTGAACATTTATGACCATTAAAAATTTGCAAGTCACAAAAGCTTATTTTTCTTGTAGTGTTTATTGATGAACAATAAGTGAAAAATCAAACTCTCTCTTGTTTTTCAACAGTTGATATTTATTTAGTAAGGTTTATATGCTTTTTGGAGTCATCCTTTTATCTATTTTATGTATACCATTAAACACCCTCTTAATTTTTAGGTGGAATAATGGCTTTTGTGACGCCCCAACCGGATCCCAATTCAAATATCTGGTCAAAAGTCTGCCTAACTCTCACTATGGGTCAAGTACATTTAAAAATAAGATTCAAACTTATACCTCAAATAAACCAATAAATACACCACAAATTTATATACATGAATCATAACTTAAATAAAATTAAATGATCCTTTAAGCAATATAAATCCCAAATGATATTTTCAACCATGCTTCCGCCACGCTGCTCTCATCAACGTTCTTGAACTCATAAATCAGCACCTGAAAATAAGTATTTTATAGGGAAAACCTATGAGCTAATAAGTTCAGTGGTTTTATATCACTGTTATAACAAGAAATTCTATTTTTAAAGGAAAACATTCTCTTCCAATAGGAGTGGATAAAAGTCAATACATTTCAAGGGAAAAAAAAAGTCCTTTTACAATAATCACTATTTTTATTAAACAATGAGACAATATAATTTCACAAAACTTAACAAAAACAATTAACACTTAACACGATCACAATTAATGCAATTAGTTGGTATTATGCCACACTTTTAAGCTCAGAATCTTACTAGATCACTTTACTAGCATTAATATCCCCTATTGCGTGCACGACTTGAAGTTATCTCATCACTCTAGAATAATATTTGGCCAAAATCAATTAGATATCCAAAATATCTAGAACACTTCACTTGTTTCACACCGAATAAGGTTAAACCTCGTAATCTCAACGGATGCAAAACATGTCAGAGTGGATCCAGGTCAATCGTCAGTCCTGTGGAATAATGCCTTCCCGATAACCCTTGACCACAACCGACTGGACCCCACTATATCTTACTCAATTGAAAATTGTACAAGTTTTAGAGGTGGTTCACGACTTTATTTGTCATAGCACTTAGTTCGTATAATTTCAAATGAGTTCACTTGCACAATTATACAACACGTGCGCGCATATTAATGGCATTTCTCAATACTATAGCAAAATTAAACAAGTATGTGTTACATATACAACAATTCCAAACAAGATTCCACATAGATGAACAATAACAGTTCCAAGTCCATATCTCAATAAAATAATATATCGAATAATTTTAAGATACTCTTAAAAGGATTACAATTAGAATTCAGTCTTTCAAATCCTCAAGTTCTTCCAAAGGAATTTCATATAATTTATAAGGCAACACAATAAACAATTTTAAAACACTCTTAAAATGAGAGCAATTAACACTCAAATTTTCAAAACCTTTGGACACAATGACAAACATTTAATGAAATACCACGTTAATGATTTATCAAAATATGTGATAGAAAAACTACATACAATATCCTTTCAAAAATATGTTTTCAAATGAAGAACAGTTGACAACAAGAATCCACTCCATTTAATTATTGAGTAACAATTTAAAAAAACGTACTACCATCGTTGATTAATTTAGTAAGATTCAATTTAGACATTATCTCATAAAATACGTATATCTTGGAATATACAAGCCAAGAAATTCATACTTTATATCATTATAAACTAGATTTAGAATACTATAACTTTCGTATAAAACACTTTCTTTAGTTCTTGCTCAAAATGTTCCAAAAAGTAGCCTCATTGTACAGAAACAATACGAGTCTCAGAATCCGATTTCTAAATTTGACAAGACTCACTGAAATCATCATATATTGAGTTATATAACTCCAAAAATCATGTTTTTGGTACCGTTAGAAACTTAACTTGATATACTAAAATTCTTATAAAGGAATATTTCTTAGACTAATAATATAAAGCCCATAAAATCGATCAGTGTCAAAGTTAAAGTATTATTACGATTGTCTTTGTGAATTTTCAGGTTTGACACTATTGATGAAAATAGTCATAACGTGGGATGTATAATTCATATCACTATAATCTTCATAGAAATAGAAACTAGAGTCAATGAACTAAAACCCTTATGAAGACCATATTTTCATATAGCACCCCTAAATGTCTCAAAATTAGTCTCAAACACAGAACATCACAATTGTCAATGCAAAATTTCAAATTTTACAATATTTACTAAAATTGTCATAACTTGACATATGCAATTTACATTACTATGATCTTTATAGAAATAAAAACTAGAGTCTACGAATTAAAAATATTGTGAAGACCATATTTTCATATAATACCTCTAAATGTCCCAAAATAGTCTCAAACACAAAACATCACAACTGTCAATGCAGAATTTCAGATTTGATAGTGTTTACCAAGATTATCATAAGTCGAGATATACAATTCACATCACTATGATCTTTATAGAAATAAAAACATAGAGTCTACGAATTAAAATTATTGTAAAGACCATATTTTCATATAACACCCCTAAATGTCCCAAAATTATTCTAAAAAACAGAACATTGCAACTGTTAATGCAGAATTCTAGATTTGACAAAATTTAACCAAATTATCATAACTTGTGGTAGATAATTCACATCACTATGATATTTATAGATGGAAACTAGAATCAAAGTTACTAAAACTCTTGAGAAGGATTCATTCCAAAATTCATATCATAACCTATTCAAAAATAGTTCCGAAAGCAGTATACTAACAAACCAAATCTGTCTATTATCACTAGAACGAATTTTTATCCAACTTTAGAGGTTCATTATGCATGATACACAACCATTTAGAACCAAAAATTTATACTGATAGTTAGTTCTATGAGTCAGCTTTAATACGCAATAAATGACACTTAATTTCGATTTTTTTACTATAAGTTATAGCCTATGAAACATTACTACTCAAATCTATCTGAAAATCTACACTTACGAAATTTAATAATAATCAGAAGCTTGTTTTCAGTTCTAAACTAATTCCAACTTTCAAAAACACATTTCAAACAATTCAATCACTTCTAAATCTTGTTATTTTCATAAAAAAAAAAAACTCATGCATAAACATTTCTAAACATAAATATACCAATTAATTTTAGAAAATAGTTGGAAAAATACTCACCAAAATTGAAGAAATCCTTGGCTCCCATTCTTCGCCAACTCCCGTCCTTTTCTCTTCTTCATTACTCTATGTTCTTCTCTCTTTCTTAACTCTCACTCTCTAAAACTTAATGGTAGAAAAATCAAAGTAGAAGGAAAGAAGAAAATGAAGAGAAATGAAGTGGGTGGGGGGTTTTTTATATAGACGTTTTATTTGTTAGGATTTGACCAAATATTCTAAGCCTCCATCCACTTGTCACCAATCATTCATGTAACCAATCACCTTTGAGATTTAAAAAAAAAAAAAATGGGAATTACATCTTAAATCCTTAAGAATAATATATTCCAAGATTGTCCCATTTAATTCTAGAAATATTGAAATTAAGTCACCAAATTTGATAAAATTCAAAATTGAGATCCTTAAATTTATACTCCAAAATTGTAGGATGTCACAGCTTTGGTGTTACGAATTGAAGAAAAAGCCAAGTCATTTGAAGGTTAGAACTTGCTCTAGAGTAAAATCAACAACAACTTATAATAGGCAATCAAAATTCCTCACTAATGGTAGAACTTCATTGCAGATCTCCTCCAGTTATACCACATCTTTTTATGCACCCGAAGACTTGAATTATTGAATGCAAAAGTACTTTTGATCTTGTAGCTTATGCAAATAATTAGCTAAAAAAGTTATGTAGGACTGATTATTTATATAATATATACAAAAAAAAATCTTAATTATTGCGTATATGTGGTTATGACTTGGTGACTTGTACTAATTATATTAACCTCAATATGTTCATCTTCTATCTCTATCTCAGGATTAGTGACCCTTGTTGAAGAAGGGCCTCTACAAAACTATTGAAAAAAGCTTGCACAAAACTTAAATTCTTAGAATTTCAAGACTTCAAGTTTGAGACTAAATGTGATTGTTGCAGTTGAAAGAATTCACTCCAGTGATAGGTGCAAAAAATTTGTGTAGTTTGTTTTTGGAACCTTCTTTTTTTTTGTTTTTTTTTGTTTTGCTGCTTCTTTCCTTGTGATTTCTGAGGTAGTTGTGGGTTGTAATGTCATTAGGTATTGAGACATTGAAATGACATTTATATGTAATTTTTAATTCTGAAATAAGAATTTGAAATTTAATATTTTATATTTTCTTATGAAAGAAATTGTTTAGGTTTTATGTATATTTGATTTTGCACGAATAAGATTTTATTGGTTTATAACATTTAAGAATCTTATTTTAATTAAAATAATAATCATCTTATTAGGATATTAGTTGGTAACACCATTATTGGAGAGTACGGAACAAGTAATAAATTTAGAAATGTGGTCAAACATAATAAAAGTAATAAATCTCAAATTCTACAACGGAGTTATAAAGCATGTCTTTTTCTTATTATTACACCTTATTTGACTTAAAGAAGCATGGAGAAGAATAAAAGGATGAAAAAAATAGGAGAAGAAGAAAGATGATGAGGAGTATAAAATTTTTAATGTAATAATTAAAATTTTCTGTAAATTTAGGCGAGTTTACATTTTAAAATATCCTAGTATTTAACATGTTTTAAAGGAATTAACAATTTCAAATATATGAAATTCTAATTCTTTTTTTTAAGCCAAATAGAGGATTTGAAATTCAAAATGAATTATATATAAATTTTACGTGTTTGCCAAAAAATGAAATTCTAATATTTTAACATTATAATTCATACAAGTCCAATTCAAAATTACAATTCTAATTCTAAAGAACCAAACACAACTTTTAGGATAATCGGTCAACTGAAAACTTGCTAAACATTCACCAATATTTTGAAAACTGGACCAGGCATTGAACTGGTGGCCTACCCTGTGAAACCCAGTATTTTACTAGCCTTGTTCTTTGATTTTTAACTGGTTTAAAATGTTTTTCATATCTTACTAAGTGTAATTAGTGCTTTTGTGGTGTGTGAGTGTTGTATGATGGCTGAATTATTCAGAAAAAAAAAATGTTAATTTAGTAGCAAAAATTAGTTTTTGGGTTAAATAGTCAACCGGTCGATTATTTGGTCAAATAAAAGACCATTTGTGTCAACCTTAGGATCTGTCTCTTATACACATCTAGATGTGTATAAGAGACAGCCTTACGGACCTCCTAGCTGCTGGCCGAAATTTCTCTTCCCCATTTTCCCCCAAAATTTTCTTGGATATCAAGTATAAATCACTTGGAAGGTAAGATTTTATGTATTTTAAAGCACTTCTATGGCTCATGGGCTTTATGATCCAAGGATAATTTCAAGTTTTGTAGGATTCTTTATGGCTGAAAAAAAAACCCTCTTTGCAGCCTTATATGTTATGAGATTTATGTATGTTATGGGTTGTTTTTAGTGTTTTGGAGGTTGGGAAGTGATTGGGGTTGATTTTTAACAACTTTCCACGGTTAGATTACATATTTTAAGATTATGAGTTGGGGTTTTGTCTTCCATATGTGGCCCTAGAGTGTTATGCTATGAATGCTTATGTCTATGCATATAATGATGTTTTAAGAGTGTTTTAAGGTTGGTTTGGATAGGAAGCTAGATGTGTATAAGAGACAGAGATAAAAATGTTCAGTCTGTCTCTTAAACACATCTAGATGTGTATAAGAGACAGACCTCTAATGTTGTAATAGAGTTAATTGTAGTGGTTATGGGGTATGGATTGTTGTGGGGTGTTATTGATATAGTCCCGGCTACGCTCCGGTGAATCTTTTCGTTTATGCATTGGTTGGTTAGAATATGTTGTTTTGAGTTGGGTTGTAACCAAGGTCCCTTGAATACCTCTAGATGTGTATAAGAGACAGACAAATAGGAGTATTACTCTATCAAGGNTAGAATATTTGGTCAAATCCTAACAAATAAAACGTCTATATAAAAAACCAGATGTGTATAAGAGACAGCATAAAATGCTTTCATATCAAAAGAGTTTGCAAACATATAAATTGATTAACATAACGCTAGAATCTGTCTCTTATTCACATCTAGATGTGTATAAGAGACAGGTCTTATACACATCTAGAGAAGTCCAGACTGTTTTAGGTACCACGCCACCTACCGCCGCGATCGCGTTCGGTGATCATTTGTGCAGTTTTGCTTTGATAGGTGGGTAACATAGACCCTCTTCCACTTGTATTTTGTTTAACGACTTTCGAAATATGTTTGAATGGATTTTAGAATGTGTATGATGTTTGAAACTGCACTTTTACCAAGTTTTGGAATTATTACATATGAAATCGGGACCAAGCTATTTTATGTTAATCAATTTATATGTTTGCAAATCTCTTTTGATATGAAAGCATTTTATGACTGTTTTGGCTCATAGGTGACCTAGGTATATAATTTTGGATGTGTTTGGAAATGTAGATGTGTATAGAACCGGTTCTATAGTCATCCATGGGACGCCATGGTGACTTCTGTGAATGTTATGAACTCAATACCTAATGACATTATAAATAATCAGTCCTACATAAAGATGTGTATAAGAGACAGGTCCAAAACATAGCCAAAAAGATCCAATCATTTCAAAACATAGTATGCTAAAGCATAGCGAACAAATCTAAGTACAGTTTTAATCCGGAATATAATAAAATAGATTTGTTCGCAGCTTTAGCATACTATGTTTTGAAATAATTGGATCTTTTTGGCTATGTTTTGGACATGCCTGACGTTTAAATGGCATGATACATTTTAGAAACTACTTATGATTATGGTTTATTGACGTTTAAATGGCATGAGACATTTTAGAAATGGATTCATGACTATGGTTTTCACAAATGTTATTATCTTTAGCACTAATTTAGGTTTTTTTTTTATTTATTTATTACCAAAGTAAGTTATGATATAATTTAAAATGACTTAAAACATATTTATATAAAATTTAAAATAGGAGTGAAACACTATTTTTGGAGAATTATATTCCTAATACCCAAAAATACTAATCAGATTTTTAATAAGAAAAGTGAAATTTGTACAAAAATAAGTATAAAAAAGATCAAAAAAATAATAATTTAATAGTTTAGACTTTGGTGTGTTCAATATTTTACAATTTTAGAATTTATTTCACAATTTTTTAATTTTTTATCTTTATTTAAATCATTTTTTACTCTAAAATTTAAAAAATCACCAAAATCGGTTCAACCGATTTTTTATCGGTTCTATCCGATTTTTTAGACAAATCGAGATATAATTAGACCGGACCGATGGTCTTTCGGTTCGCAGTTCGACCGGTCAAACTGGCCGATCCGATCTGATTTTCAAAACATTGACATTAATCCTATCTAAAACTAAAAGTAACAAAAACCTGAAAAACTTCTGGTAAAATTATCAAGTGATATATTTAAATTAGTAAATTAGTGCAAATTTTAATATTTTTAAATAATAGTTCATTAATTCATTTTATTTTATATCTACTACTTTAAATAATTTTTTGACCCACTATTAGCACTCGCACCCTCGCATATCTTTCTCCAAAGACCTGGGTTTCTAACTTCTGTCGCGAGTGAAGCCGCTTAACAAGATTCATCTTTGCTACCGGCCCTTGCTGCTCTGCCGCCGCCGCCGCCGCCGCTTCCCGCCCCTCTCAGCAGCCGCCGCCACCGTCACGAGACTCGTATACACATCAGCTGCAGTATAAGAGCAAGCCTGTCTCTTATACAATGCCTACCGTGAGCGTCGGCAGGGACCGACTTTTCGAAGCCCTAGGTCGCACATACAGTAAGTACCCTAAAATCTATAGCATATCTTAGGTATATAAATCAATAAAAAATGCGGACAAAACATATTAATATTGTTCACGGCTTTATTCACATTCTGGTATGGATGATTTCGATTTAAACAGCTCAGGAAGAGTTTGAAGAGTTGTGCTTCAAATTCGGCATCGAGCTTGACGACGTGGTAAGTTCCTATAAGTCACCTATTCATGATAATCAGCACTTCCTGTGCACAGAAAAAAAAAATTGAGGATTAATTTTCAAGTTCCTAGTTTTAATAATATGCTTATGTGGAAATGCAGACGACTGAGAAGGCAATTATAAGGAAAGAAAAGCATTTGGGAGAGGACGAAGCATCAGAGGATGAGGAAGTAATCTACAAAATTGAAGTGCCAGCGAATAGGTACATTTGAGATAATTATGGTTGTTTCTGTGTTTTGATTTTTTTTTTTTCATCGAAAACGATTAGTAATTTTGTGAATTGAACCAGTTTTATTTAAGGTGTTTTCTTTTTTCTGTTTTCTTAATGAATTATCTTAGTAAATTCAGTGGGGTCCATTATTAGTGCCAGTTTCACAAAAACTGTTAATCGAGTATTGTTATATGTGTTGGGAAATAGAAAACTCAGTGTTTTGATTTGTTGTCATATTCGTTTCCAATTATCTTAGCAAATCTAATGCCAATTCAAGTAATCTCAGGATAATATCTGGAAATGTAAATAAGCACATTATTTACTCTTAAGAATTTATGACATGCAGATATGATTTGCTTTGTCTCGAAGGGCTGGCTCAGGCCCTTCGCATATTCAATGGGCTTGATCCAATTCCTACATACAAAGTTGCTGATATTAGTAAGGAGTCGTTGCTGGAGATGCATGTTAAACCGGACGTAAGTGTTTCACAAATTTAGATTTTTTTTAATGTATTAGGACTTAAACTGCAATAACTGGTAATTGGTTTTGTAATTAGAGGAAATCATGGTTGGAATTTCTAAATCAAGTTGATATGTTCTGACTTATCCTTGCAGACATCTAGGATACGCCCATATGTGGTTTGTGCAGTTTTGCGAGGTGTAACATTTGATGAAGCAAGATACAACAGCTTTATTGATCTTCAAGATCGGCTTCACCAGAATATATGCCGGTAATTTGGTCACACTGTTTTCGAATATTGATTTATTGATTTGAATACTTGACTAAATAAAATTTCAACAAACAGGTATTCGAGCTGACAATATTAGAGTAGTTTAACTTTGTTTTACTTTGGTAGATTCTGTGAATAGTCACGACCAGCTTGGTAGTCTTTTTAGCATATGAATTGATGTTGTGAGATACTTGCATGCACCCACTAGCTTGAAGGCTGATAATGGAAAATGAGAAGATTGTGAGGTATAATATTCACGAAAGACATAGTCTGAAGAATTAAAGTCTGGCACAAGAAATGCAGAACTGTTTGTGTGTCTTTGTACCTTAAACCTTGTCTTTTCCTTATATAGTCTTCATACTTGCACACGTTTGTGTAACTCTTGGTCGGAAGAGAATAATAGTGGCCCATAGGGATCTAGATATATGCCTAAAACTGAACTAAGAAACAGGTTCTCTTTTTTGTTGAGACTTTCTCTTACAAATAAAACTTTTGTGGAAACTGTGCTTTTTACCTTGTTATTTTGTTTGCTGTATGAAATTGCCAATGGCATAATCACCTGCATGTACACAAAATGGTTACGCTATATTCTTTTGCAACTTACCATGAAATTTCTTTCATTCATTACCTTGACATTTAGTTTGAGAGGCTTATCTTTTCATCCTCTGTCTAAGATTCATTTGTTTTTTGCATTCTTATTCATTTTCCTGGTTTCAGCATGAAATTTCAGTGATCAAGTAAATGAATGGTATGAAATTATTATTTGTTTAGTGGTATGTGCTAATGCCAATAAATTGTACCAAAAAGAGAGAAGTATGATGTCAAATATATGATGCAGTATATAAAATTTTAACACTAGAGAGAAATGGAACTTTAACACTAGAATGAGGACAGGGAACTTGTTACATTTGTTGACTATCAGCTTCTCTTTGGCTTACTATCAAAAGGCTGTGGGAGGCCTATATACTCAGGCAACTTCAAAAACTAAATAGATACTGGACTATTGTCACTATCCCTCTCGAGAGTTGCTTGAAATCTCTCTCTCTGTCTCTCTCTCTCTCTCTCTCTCTCATGTTGTCGCTGTGCTATTGTTGAGCCAATTGCTGGTTTAAATCTGGAAACTTGGATCTCCTTCATTTCATCTTTGGGTTTGTCACGGTAAAAGTTTCTTCTTCCAGAATTGCAATTTAAAATCTGCTAATTCCGTCCATCTTGACCTAGGGGCTTGACATGGTAAAAGGTTTTTTGTGAATTTGGTGGTTGATGGCACTGAGTTTCTTATAGTGCTTGCCTCACTATAAGGAACAATTTTTATCTCCTCGGAAGAAGGAATTTAATGTTTCTTCTGTTAATGAGGGGCCTTTCATGTGATTCCCAACTTTAAATGTCACATCCTTTTTGTCAAGCATCTGTAGTTTGTGCCAATGAGAATTGAATAGTTGAATTTGTTATGAAGTTTTAAGTTTCACATATTTTGATCGATGCACACTTGCACAGCTAAATTTATTGAAGCTTCAGCCGCCAAAGCCAAAATCTGGTTCAGAGTCCCATGGTTTTTGAAGGTGTTAGAAGTTTGGATTTCTTACTCTATTCTTCTCCATCTAGGCGAAGAACATTGGTGGCAATTGGTACTCACGACTTAGATACGATTGAAGGCCCTTTAACGTATGAGGTATGCTGTGTTTTATTTCCTGTAGACAATTATTGACATGGTATTTGTGTTCATCGTAGCTGGTTTCAGTTTAATGGTTTCTTTTCATTAGTTGAAACTTATGTTGGTGGAGCTTGTTTGCATACTCAGGAGCTGATTCTGTATCCTGGGTTTAAGTCTTTAAGATCTAACTGACATTTTCAAATTATGATAATATGTATGGTACTTTTTATGGTGCAGAAGTTTGAATCTATTGAAGCTTGAAAGATTCCTGGGGGGAATCTATTAAGATCATGAGCACTTATTAATGTTGCCTTTGCAGTTAGTTGTACAACCATTCTGAGAATTTTGGTCTTCCTGTTTTTATTCTGGAAGAGATTGCCATTTTTTGTAAATTAGATTGTTGTTATGAAATTACCATAAGTTGACTCTTGGTATTTACTCCAGTTTGAATTTGATTGCAGGCTTTGCCGCCTTCAGAAATTAATTTTGTGCCACTGAAGCAGGTAGGATATTTATTTTCTAGCTTGACTCATTGTCAAGAACTTTTTGAGTCTGTACTACATTTACTTACATATAAACAATAGTTCTGTGTGAAAAAAAAGCTGTTGAAAAAAAAGGCTATTGCGTAGGAAGTTTGTGATGTCATCGCTTGAATAAACCATATAGTAATGGTATTTAAATGGGACTTTGTAACTCCACCATTTTGGAGTTTTGAATATGTCTGCTGATATGAAATTGATGAGCTGCAGTCTGAAATGTTGCTAATGTGAAGTAGAGGAACCACCTGGGAAATTCATATTATATTTCTGTCTCTAATTGAAGGTGGATGAAAAAGTTCCCATGTGTAATTCTTGTTATTGCCTATTACTTTTGCACAAGTGCATCTATGGTTGAAACTGAACTTGTAATTGCATTTATTGACTTTTGCTATTTCTTAAAATTATTCACTTGGTCCTAATATTTTTCTACCAGAAGTTTTTCATTTCATCTTTTGCTAAACTGATATGTGGGACCTGTTTTTGTTCAGACAAAAAAGTTCGCAGCCAATGAGTTGATGGAATTTTACCAAGTAAGCCATTATTTGTTAATATTATTCCAAGTTACGCTTTTGTTATCATCCAAGTTTAGGCTTCTCTTCCATCTTGTTTTTGTTTATGTCAAGTTTCTGGGGAACATGATTCTTGTTCTTAGGGATTATTCATCCTGTGCCGGAATTTTTTTGATTCGCATGGTCTTATAATTCTCAAACTTTTAGTGTTTTATATTTGGTCATTGATGCAACATTTTGACAAGTTACATTTCTATTTATATGTGCAGTCAGATCAAAAACTGAAGAAATTCTTGCATATTATTGAGGGTTCACCTGTTTTCCCGGTCATATATGATCGTAACTAGGTACTTAAAATTTGCTTTGATTGTCATAGGTCTAAATGATTTTGTGTTATGTTACTGCTCTTGTTTATGCTTTGATGACACATGTTTGAGGAGTTGTAGGTAATTGTTTTCATCATCATCCAGAATTCCTTTTTTATTTTTTATTTTTTTTCCAGTTGCTCCTTTAATCTGTTTTAGGTTCTGTTAAGTAATGTTAATTTACAATAAAGTGACCTCTATATATTTTGTCTTTCTCCTGGTGTTAGAAGTTTACTGTTTTTTTTTTTTTTCACTCATGTAATTTGTTTTGAGAAATTTGTTTAGGGTTTCAGTGATGTATTAAAACTTTTCTGCAGAATTGTATTGTCTTTGCCCCCGATTATCAATGGCGCTCATTCTGCCATTACTTTAAAGACGAAGAATGTATTCATTGAATGCACTGCCACTGACTTAACAAAAGCCAGTATTGTTTTGAACACAATGGTATGAAACAGGAGATCTCGGGTGTTGTTTCTATTAATCTTGCTTTGGTTTCCCCAAGTATTTTTTATTGTGCATCATGTTGCAGGTGACCATCTTCTCTGTGTATTGCGAAGAAAAGTTCCAAGTTGAACCAGTAAAAGTAATATACCCTGATGGCAAGATGTTTTGTTATCCTGATCTATCAATCTACCACATGGATGTGCCTTTATCGTACATAACTAGCATAGTTGGAGTTTCTTTACCGGTGAAGGAGGTATTATTTTTGTAATCATCTTTGCTTAATGATCCTTAGCTTGCATCATTTAAATTGCTAGAGCATCTAGTGCTCATAGATGGAATATAAGAACTAGCTCGAGCAGTTAATTTTTCAGTCTTTTCATTTGTTTTCTTATATTGCAGTTAAGATGGGTGTCGACTTGTAACTCAAGTGCTCTCTCTCTCTCTCTCTCTCTCTCTGTGTGTGTCTGTCTGTCTCACACACACAACACAAATATCTCCACTTTCTGGTTTGTAGTTACCGCATGACCTAACACATTCAGCTATACACGCAAGGTTTGAAGTCTTACAGCCTCTTAATGCGGCATAATACTTTTGTTTTATTAGCATTTTAAGCAGTCGCATATGTGAAACTCAGTGCTGAGGGGTGGGTTTCCAATATTTACCCTTTGATCATGACTTTACAGATTTGCGAATGTAACCCAAAGAGCAACAAGGGACTGAAGTTTTTAATTAATTATAGACCATCTTCTTGAAGATTATTATTTTTTTAAAAATTTCTACAAGTTGCTCCTGGATTCCATGAAAATGCAAGCTACTTGAGTTTATTGAAGTAACAATAGATCAGCAAATGAAAAAGATTTTGTAGTTTCTCTTCTGTAGCTCAGCTCCAAACCATCTTTAGGCTTTTAATATACTGACCTTCATTTGGCTTTCTTTTCCTCTTTGCTTTGTATGTTATCTTGGTAAGCAGGCTAGCGTCCTATTAACTCAGATATTTCAAATTAAGCGTGATTAGGTCGCTGCAAAAATCCATGAACTTGACAGGTTTTAATATACTATTTTGCTGCTTTTGGTCATTGAAAATCACATTCAGATTTGCTTAACTTCTAATAGGTTGTAAATGCATCTCATCTTATGGCCTGGAATCTCTATGCTAATACTTGTTTGCGCTTCCAGAAGCTTCAATAGTTCAGAGATTTGGGTTCTTGCTTTGCATAATAATGCTTTTATTGTAGTCTTGTGGTTGGGAAATCAAATAAAAATGTACGTCTATAACTCATTGTATTAGTTCTCTTCCTCCTGACCCACTCTAAAAAGTTGGGGAGGGTCACACTTTCTTGAATCTGGAAAATTGTATTGAAATGAAAACATCTGCTTTTTCTATGTTTGTTTAGGTTTCATTATTCAATATTCTGGTCTATCGATTCAGTTTCAGGTTTTGAGATAGTTTGGGTTCAGAAGCAGAATTTGGATTGTTACTAAGCAATTGATATCAACTTAATTCCAATCTAACATTCTGTCTCAGTTGGAATAAAGTTTAATGTGCTAATATATTACTTCAGAGACATGTTTTTCATTATATATTCAAGTACATATGTGTGTCCACCCAGACGCACAGACGGGTATACATATATCTGTCTATTTACATGTCTGTATATGTTCTTGTAAGAAAAATTTAATTCCAAACTCAATTATTTGGACTAGTTGTCAATAACTTTTTCTTGTTTTAACTTGGAGTTGGACTCTAATTCCTTTAAGCTAATCCAACAAGTGTGAATTTCTCTAAAGCCTCAAACTAGGTAGACAGCCAGTAAAATACCATAAGCTGAAGAACCTAATAAAAGACCGAAGAATGATGAACTGAATGGCTACTGCAAAATGCATAAACAAAGACTCAAACTAAATGATTTGAAATCCCTAAGCACCTGCTTGCGTTGTCTATAGCTGTACGATGCACACTTGTGTATTGTAGTGTATTTTTCCATATAGAATTCTGTTTATCTTCCTGCCCCCTTTGTTACAGCCTAATTTGTCATATTATCTTCTAGGTAGCCAGTTTGCTGTATACTAAATGCAATTACACGCTGAACAGTCCATATCACAAGATAAAACAGTCAAATTTATTGTATCTGTACCTCCTACCAGAAGTGACGTGCTGCATGCTTGTGACGTGGCTGAGGTAATTTTCTAACTTATTGCATTCTTTTAACGTCTCATGCAGAATTTTACTGTATTATGCTAACATTACTTGCCTGCTGCTCTCTTGTTTCTCAAGGATGTTGCAATAGCTTATGGGTACAATGAAATACCTAAAAGAAAACCTTCCTCTTTGAAGCCGTTTTCGTTGAATCAGCTGAGTGATCTTATCAGGATGGAGGTACTATTTGTTCCATACCTTGTGTTAAGCACCAACATGATAAAGTAGAGACTACTTTTGCATCTATTTGCTTTGAAGTTTCTTCTTTAGTCTTTCTTTTGCCACTGGCCCTTCTGTGGTATTCGTCAAATTTTCTTCCTTGAAATTGAAATCTTAGTCTACATCAGCATTTATTTTGTTTTGAATCAGCAGGTGAATTGGACATGTATATTCATTTTGCTTCCTTTCCCTACCACATGGGTTAGTATTTGACAAATACTTACTTTTTTTTTTTGTGTAAATAAAAAAAATATTAATGTGACAGATTGAGCTTTGGCCTAGTTGAAATAATTTGATTGTAGTTAATAATTAAGTACTTATTTTTCTTAATTTAAAGATTGATGATAATTAGACCAGTTTAAATGGTCTGTCTTAATAATAAATTTACGTGGATTGACAATATTTTGCTACTTGTGTTACTAAAGATCTTAATTTGCAACCTGCTGTGCTGCTTCACTTCATAAAGAGGAATATTCCCCTTTCACTGTCCTTTGGTATGTTGGAGGTGGGTGGCTGAGTGCCTTTATTGAGGATTTTATTTTTTATTTTATAACCTGTTCAAAATACAATCAAGATGGGAGATTCACATTATTAGTAGGTATAAATGCGACTTATTTATTTTTCCAAGGATGGTAAATTGGTTCCACCTGTTAAATGTCCAACTGTTCTCCGCGGTTCAGTAAGAAAAAACTGTGCATCATTTTGTTGGTTTCCTATTCAATGTTGCCTTGGTTGTGCTTGCAAACAATTTAAATATAAAGGAGAATTACACAAACATGCCTTGAATTTTGCCTTCATCATAAAATGACAATTATCCTTACTTCCCTTATGTGATGATTTGTTGGACAAACCAACCCTTCCCTAAATATCTGTTACCAGCTATTTCTGTCTTCATGGTTAAATTTTTGTAATCCATTTCTTTAGCTTTTAAGACGATCACAGACAGAAGCAAGAAATTACAGATCATGACTTTTCAAAGTTTAAACTGAAACATAACACAAGTTATGAATATGCCAATGTAACAGTTGCTTATTTATTACCTTGCCACTGGTACATTGCCATGTAACAGTTTTTATTTATTAACTTGCCACTGTGACTGGTGCCATCATCACTGTAAGCATTGTCTCAGCTGCCAGCACCAAGGGTGACAGCCACAATGCACTGATCTTCAAGAACTGGTGACTTCTTGTGGTTTGAAAATGGGTTATAAGTGTATGGGGAAGAAGCGAAAGAGGGTTTGGTTTTGCTTCCTATAATTGTTTATATGGTTTTTTAATGTTTTCGGGTTGTTTATGTTCTATCATTATAACCAGGAGAGAAACAAGAAAGCTATACACAGAAGAGAGGGGGAGTGGGGAGGGATGTAGGGTGGAGATGAACAGCTGGACTTTTGGTTGCAGCATTGCTGTGGGTCTTGCAGCCAGCAAAAGGGTGGTGTCTGAGTGACACTAGTGAGGAGGAAAAGACAGTTGAGCAATGTGTTAAAAATTGAAATTAGGGGAAAAATGGCTAAAAAACAGAGGAAGAAAAGAGAAGAGGAATACTATTTTACCTTCATTCACCGCTAACCATTAAAAGAAGGGCAACTGAACTCAATAGAAAGTGAAACTGGAGAAAAGATTTGGACTCACAGAGTTGAAAACATATTCATGATATTTGATTCTTGAGTGCAAATTCAACGCTAATAAGTACCTTAAAAAGGTAGTTGGACTATTGTCCCTTTTTTTTTATTTATTTCTCTTTTTCTTCTCCCCCCTTCAATGTGGGTGCTGGGCGAGGAAGAATACAAGACATGCTGTTTTGGTATTTGTATTCACTACAAAAGTTTCTCCTGGACTTTATCAAATTTTGATATGAAATTATCATATGATTTCAACATTCAGAAGAGTGAAATAAATTGAATTGAAGCCCTAGACAAGGAATTGCTCGTCTCCTACTTACGTCTGTTAGCAGAAAAAGTCGAATAGGTTATTGTAATTTCAGTAATAAAACGGAGGTGATTTTGTTGGAGAGAAGCCTCAGGGGAGGTCAATGTTATTTTACCCTAAATGCAGTAATATTGTTCAGTTATGTTTGTCTTGCAAGTAGCTTGTAGTTTGAATTTTGTGCAATTGAGGAGCTATTTAGTTGTCCTTGTGGTCTCCCGTGGATTTGCATAATAGTATCTTGACTCTTCTGTCGTTAAACTAGTCAATTTTTCATTAATATTGTTAATATGGATATATGATTATTCAGTCCCATGAAAGTACTCTTTCTTTTTTCTTTTTCATTTTTTTTTTTTTTTTTTTGTGTGCTTTTCCCCCATGAGTGTAATCTTAGTTCCATATTAACTTCTCCTTTACATTTCAGATTGCGATGGTTGGTTTCACAGAAGTCCTAACGTGGATACTCTGCTCCTATAAGGAAAATTTCACCATGCTGCATCGTACTGATGATAAAGCAACGGCAGTCATTAATGGAAATCCTCGTTCTGCTGATTTTGAGGTTGGTTTTATTATTGTGCCGACCACTGAAAATGTTTACATGATGAAGTTCTTCATGCTGAGTTACCAATTCATTTGGTTTCTGCCCAAATTGGTTTCTTGGTGCAATAATATGATGTGATAGTGGAGCTCTTGTGCAAGTCTTTCAGTGATATCCATTTTAAAGTTTGATTGTGACATGAGAGAGACTTGGATGCCTGTTCATAGAACAATAGCCAATTTGTCTAGAGGAACTTTATAGACAGCTAATTATTTTTATTCTGACATGGAATTTGGTAGAACTTTTGCGAGTGATGTTTATAAGGTAGCTGTTGTCCAATGTGTTTATTTACCTCAACCAAGAAGCTATCTTGTAGGCTATTTCTGGATGGCCAGCTGCCTCACATTCTTCCTACCAATTAGGGCTGTTCATGGGTCAATCTATTGGTTTGCGCTGTTAGCTGGGTTTGGTTTTTCCAAATTGGCTATTTGAAATGAATCAATGTGAGCAATAGCCCCTTCGTAATCCGGCCTGAATATAACCCAGTTCTAAAGGGTCTTTGATCCTCATCTTGGTTTCTCGCCATCTCCATCCCCCTTCTCACTTCTTCCTTCCTCCACTCCCCCTTCCAAGAAAAGGGAAAATCAATCCCAATCCAAACATGAGTTTAGTTTATAGGTTTGCTCTTTTGGGCCTCTTAAATTGGGTAAATGGTACTCCTTTTTGTTGATCTAATTGTCCTAAATCTAGTCTTTGATATTGGGCCATCCAGTTCAAATCAAACTCTAAATGTTGAATATGACAAAATTGGCCTACAAACCATACGTTCTTCTTTTGTGAATTTCCCAGGTTAATTGATATAAAGAAAAACAAAATCAAGGGTAAAGTGGTTAATTCGGCTAGTTTTCTCAAATCAAGCCAGCTGATTTTTGGCAATAGTCTCAAATTAAAAACTGGGACCATTTGTCTGACTTATTGGACTAAGTTCATTAGTTTGGTTACTTTTTAGCAGTTTTGACTGTGTAACGGACAGTCCTACCACCTGTGATTCTTATGTTAGGCTAAGGTGCGACCTCCTGGGAAAAGAAGAAACCAGTGGTATTCCTGCAGTCTTTTGGATTAGCATTGTCCATACTAATTCTTCTATTTTTTGGTGTACGTGTTGGTCTCCATTGTGCTGAGTTGTGCATCTGGAAGGTATAGAATACTGTTGGGGGCAGCCCTTTTGGTAATTTATACTGTAGTTCTTTAGCAACGGAAGTTTTGAATAACATGATCTCAGGGCACTTGCCTTGCATACACTGTTAGAACAGTGAAACTCCATGAGCTTGGTCTTTGATAAGGATTTAACAATTGTATTATGCACATGCATATAGGCTTTATCATTTTTTTTTTTTTTTTTGATTTTGTTGAAAACCTTGTCAATAGGGTATATCCACTCGAGTGGATTTCATTAAATTAGAACAAGATTTTTCACATACCCTTCCCCTGTTTTCACTGCAAACGCTATATGCATTTCTCTTATTTACTTGTTTATTCTCAGCATGTCGTATAAATTTGCAGGTGGTGCGCACCAGTCTCTTGCCTGGCTTACTAAAAACTGTCGGATCCAATAAAGATCACCCAAAACCTATAAAGGTTAGTGACATTGTTTGTTGCTAAGTGAGGTGAACACTTTATTTGAGTGAAGCTCTTTTATTTATACAGTTTCATTGTCATTATAACCTGCTATTTTGCAATAGTAACATTTGTAACACATTTTATCTAGCATAAAACAGTACACAAAGACCAAAAGTACAAACTAAAGTGCCATCACAAATAGCATAAGCATGTTAAAAGAAAGAAATAATACAAAACATGGTAAACATATAGTAAATGTCAAGGTTCAAGCATGCTAAAATGCATAGAATATTAATCTCAGAATCAAATTAATCAGTCAAGTCAAGAAATGTTCAGTGTTTAACATGGTCATAATCCAAAATCTATTCGTGCTACTCGTTAATTGAGGTTTAAGATAAAATAAGAACAGATCCTATGGTTAAGAAAAATGGTTGAAGAAGTGTGCTCTGTTTTTTTATTATTATTACTGTAATTGTTTTTTTTTGAGTTTGTGTTTCAGTGCTCCAGTGCCCTTCTTGTGCTTTCCCCTGCACCTTATAATTGTCGCTCACTTTAGACAGTAGAAAGTGTTACCTTGCATGTTGTTTTGTTTTGTGCTTAAGCATGCAGTTTTGACAACCTTGATTGGTAGACCAACTCAGACATATATCCTCTTTTATCACATGTGACAGTTGATTGGCGATACAAAATTTGTGGGTGTCCCAGCATATTCTCTAAAAGGCTCGATGATAGTAATTCAACTTTTAGATTTACCGAAAAGTTTTCGTGGTTCTTACCTTCCAAAATATGATGCAAAACACTACAATTCCCTACACTGGGCTACATCAATTTTCTGAACACTTTTGATTTTTTTTTGTAGAATAAAATAAGTATTTTCCACTTGAAACTTTTATGGAATAGTAATTAGTTTTGTGTGTTTTCTACATATTGTCTGATATATTTTATTTTTCTATCACTGATCTGTGAAGAATAATTAATTGATGACAAATGCTCTGCATAATCTAATGGCATAGATATGCAGCAGAGATTTGAAAGTAGAACTACTACAGGCATGAAGAAAAGTTATATGTGGACAAAGAACTACTTTACAATTTTTCTCTGGATTCTAACTTAAAGATATACCGACAACAATCTTGTGAGTAAAAGTTTTTAGGATGTAACTGCTGAGACAAGTTGCCTTGACATGAAATGAGTAATATTATTTGATAACTAAAGTTGTTTACCTTTCTTCCTTGAATTCTAGTCCACTAACCTCCGCTTCAAGTCTTAATAACGACACTTAGAAGCAATAGTGCTTGGCAATGCACTAATATAATGTCCTGTTTTAATTGATTTCTGGACTCCTAGTATGACTAGAAGTTTTAGTTTTATGATAATGAAAAACCGAAAAGAATTAGTTTGTGGCGAGGAGAGAACCAAGCATGAGATTTTTTATTTTTTATTTTTTATTGGGGAAGTGGGTGGGTGGGTGACAATACCCAATTTTGAATGATGTTGACTTATTGTATTACTGATCTCTCCCCCATCCAGGGTTGATTATGACAGAGCTTAGGGTTAACGGTTGAGGATTAGGCTTTTCAGATTAGACATCGGGTGTACTTCAGATCTGTTTATTTTTTCTTTGACTCGTCTATTTGTCTCTTATTTGTTTTCGAAAGACAAGAATGCATTAAACACCTGAATTTAAAAAACTGGAAATAAGAACTCCCCGTTTTGAAATGGGGGTTTGCTATTAAATTGAGATTTGGTAGTTACATGGTTCGCTGAACCAGTCAAACTGATTGGTTCAGGCAATATATTGAAAGGTCTGACTATTTTAGTAGAAATAATATAATGTCTCATTGTTGATTGCTTTGTCAAGTTTTCTCCATAAGCATTGTACCTGCAATTCTGTTTCTCTACAATTTTACTTCTATTCTTTCTATGATTAGCTGTATAGGTTCATCTGTCATGCTTATTTACTAAAGGTGATAGCTTCTAAACCCTTTTTAATCTTTTTTTCTTTTTTAAATTTCTCTGACACATCATTATCACGTTAGATATTTGAAGTTGGTGATGTAGTGCTATTGGATGAGTCTAAAGATGTTGGTGCAGCAAATTGTCGGCACCTTGCTGCTTTATATTGTGGTGCTAACTCTGGGTTTGAGGTAATTATTAACTTTTCCAGACTCCATTTGTCATCTATAACTTTAAATTTGAGAATAACTGCTATATTGCTAGGAAAATTTGACTCTTTAATTGAAGGGATGTCATCTTACTTTACTCTTGGAAGTGGATAGTTTTTTCCCCCCTTGAATAAATATATTCAGTAATAAGTATGTGCCTTGAATTTTGTGCATTTGTAAAATTTGTCTGTCAGTATAATTAATAGACTATACCAAAAATTAGCGATAAATCTTGCCACCATATAAAAGGATAGCACAAGATCTCCACTGTGTCATTCTTTTTACAGGTGCCTATCACAAAAACCGATACAATTGCACTATTTAATCACCATAGGTTTCGGAATTTTAGGTACAGAATTGGTGACCAAGCTATTTGAGACTTTGCTTGAGCTGTTGTGATTGGTTCTCGACTAATTAAACTAATCATAAACAAGTTCTACATTCTTTTTGTTAGCATGTCAAACTTAGCTGATAGATCCAGTCAGCAAACAAAATCAAAGGTGAGCCCAGCTGGACCAAAGCTCATCTGAGCTGGACTCAAGCTTACAAAAAAAAAAATAAATAAATAAATAAATAAAAAGAAGACAAGCTTGAACACCAATTTTCAAGAGCTCTTACTAACTTATCATTGTTTTCTTCTTAATTGATTCGGGTGGCAAATGTTGCCAGATTAAAGGCGGGAACTCTGTGGATATTAGGGGTTTAAAAGAGATAGGGAGGGTAGGTTAGTGTGACTGTTATTATTTATTTATTTATTTTGGTGGGTGCTAGTAGATGGTGCAGGAATGTGATCATTGCTGGGGGGAAGGATGGGGGAAATGTGCTGGTGGAGGTGGAGGTGGAGGAAAGAGTGGAAACTGGGTGTTGGAAGGTATTGACTGAGGCTGGGAGGAGAGCTGTAACAGGGGTTTTCTGCCTGAGGAAGTATCAATGCATAGGACAGATGGCTTCGCAGTAGTTGATGTTCCTGCATTTCTCAGAGGAGTGAGGAAGTCTCTGGCTGTCGTTTGCTAGTTGCCGAGATGAAGCTCTTGGAAGTATTTGATTTTCAGGGACTCGTTGCTTTTAGTTCTTTTTCCTTGTCTTTTTCTTAAATTTTTGTTTAGCTTTTACTTGGCGTTTTTGATAGTTGTGGTAAGTTCGTCCTTTCGTGTCCTAATTTAATTTCATTCAGCAATTTATTATTATTTTTGATAAGGATGTTAGTTGTAATTTTCCAAATCTAAGAGCTCTAGTTGCAACCTTGATAGTTCTGAAGGGATATCTACTCATGATTAACTCTTGCATTGGAGAAACAATGTCGCTTGTTTATTTTGCAGATTTCCCTGTATCTAAACCAAATTATATTGGCTTCTGACCTTCTTTTACTAAATCTGTTCGTTTCTGAGCTCAAATCCTAAGTGGTTGTAACATTGACTTGATATTTTCATTTGCAGCTGATACATGGTCTGGTAGACAGAATCATGGAAATGACTGGAACACCTTTTGTATCACCTGGGGATGATGCAATGGGCTATTATATCAAAACTGCAAATGTAAGTTCTAAATGCAATAACTCCTTAAAACTACACGTTTGATATTTATTTATTTTTTTGAGTGATTACTGTAGGAGCCTGAATATCTTCCTGGTAGACAAGCAACTATCACTTATATAGGAAAGCAGATAGGCACTTTCGGTATTGTGCATCCAGAGGTACGTGATTTGCCTTTCAAGTGAATGTTTTGGAATGTCAAATTTTTAAGGTGCAATAATTAGATTACCTATCACTTCTTGGACTGGTTTATAAAGTGAAAAAAGCTACTTAGAATACCTTGAATAATAATGCTTGGTTTCTATAAGTTCTTTACTGTATAAATATAAGGGATAATTTCACATACATTCCCTGTGGTTCATCATAATTACATGAGGTGCTCCCCTGAGGTATGGATAATTACAGTTACGTCCCCTATTTTAAACTTTCAAACAAATAATCCGCACATGACGTGACATAAAATACTTGTGAATATCCTAAATGTGATCCGAATGTCTGTCAGTTTTGGAATAATACTTTAATTACTGATTAATTATCTTCCCTCTCACTAATCAGCAGTTAACCACCACCTTTGTGACACACGGGCATCACTCTCTTCACCCATTTTACTCAGCAAACTCACCATAACCACTCATAACTCAAGCTGTGATCCATCATCCCCGTAACGACAAAGTATAACCCTAAACCTAGTGCTAGCAATACAACAACAACAACAACAACCACCACCAAGCCTTATTCCCCTTAGGTGTGGTCAGCTGTATGAATCATATCTGTCATTGTGCTCATGGTCACTAAAATTTTATTGTTTGATTCATTGGGGATAATTTTGGCATTTTAAACAATTTCAGATGTTTTGGTTTGCACTTTTTCTCCATTTCTTTCCAAGTTTGGAGAGAGTTTTGGGTTGAATTTATCACCCCAAATCTTTTCATTCTCTTCCTTTCTCTCCTACTTAAAAACTCCCAAACAAAAGGTGGTGACATATTTTCTCACCTATTCTTTTCTTTCCATTTCTCAACTCGCAAACTAAGCCCAAGGGAGGAATGTGAAAATATCCCTGAATATAAAGGGTGTTCTTTTTGAGGTTGCTAAATCCTTTTCGATTATTTGGCTTGGCGTGTTTGGTTTCATAATTCTAATTATAGTTACTACCCTTTCCAAAAATTTTTTGGAGCCGAGATTCTTAGGTGGAGCATGCTTTGCACTGGTGATCTAATGTATGCATCTCTTAATCTGTTCTGTATGCTGCACCTAGTTTGCCATGCATGCATGAGAATGCTCTCGACTGCCAGGCATGCATAGTTATTAAGCTGGTTTTATTGGTGATCTTTATGCATCTTCTTGTTTCTTAAGGCATTGATTATTTTCCACTTTAGCTGAGAGTTAACCTTGACTGTAATTCTCTAGTTGTCTTTTGATGACAATAACTAATATTTAAATATTTTTGGATTTCCTTTTGTTGTGGATATCAGGTGTTGCAAAACTTTGACATTTCCAGATCCATGCTCCTTTGTCGAACTTAACATGGAGAGCTTTTTGTAGGGTTAGATCTTCAAAATTGCATAAATATGTTTCTTATACTATTATTCGAGAACTTAATTAATTGGAGGTCTATGCAATTCGTGCTTTATTTCATGTGATTGTGGATTCTGTTTTCTAACACTTTGATCAGTCCAGAAATAGAAAAAATTTATACAAATACGTGTGCAAGGGTACCTGGCTTAATCTTTCTCTATTTCTGGTTTTAATCACTTTTATGTCTCCTAAGGTCCTAACCCACCGGTGAGGTTTGACTCCTCTCTGGCTAAACCCAAGTGAAGCTTGAGAAGATTATCCAAGGATGTCATGTGGTTTTTTCGTTGAATAAACGATTATATGTTAAAATCGATTCCCTTCAATCGGTGGTTAAATCTAAAATTGTAAAATGGGAAAATTTTATAATTTCGTTAAGAGAATTATTTTATTATGCTTCATTATATAATTTCGTTAAGAGAATAATTTATTATATTTCATTATGCTTGAAAGGTTTTTATAGTACAACACTATTTGTTTTAAAAATTTATATTGTACAAATCTTTAAAATCAATAGGATGGTTTTTGAACGGGATTGTAAAGTTCTTCAATAAAATGATTTTGTTATTATTTTTTGTCATGTCACGTATATGGTGTATGAATGAATCACTAATAATTTTTACTCAGCTGTGCTTTTTTTTTTTTTTTTTTTTAAAGGTCCGTTTTTAAATGAGGAGGTTACCAAATCTCATTGGATTAAGGTCTCAAAAGATTCATACGCGATAGTTTGGGATGGCTGGTGGCCTGAACTCAATCAAATTCCCACTTCCAAATCCAATTGCTTACAAGATTCATCATTTTGGTTTGACATGACTAATGACCTGTGAAAAACTTTATTACGGAAAGATTATTTTGGTTTGACACATGATTAACGATCTGCGAAAAACTTTATTACTGTAATATCTTGTAACAAATTTTTATTATGGGAAGGCCTTATATTATTGAGTGCCATGTATTATTGGAATTTTGAAACTAATGAGGCTTTCCAATTAGTTTGATCTTTGGGATCACCAATTTATATAATCGAATCTCATTAATTTGATTTGGGGATGCTAATAGCATTGTCACTTAGTAAGAGATTCCATAATAACGTTTCTCATGTTATAGGTTTGAAGAAGGGCATTGACATGTTACTGGGATTATTTATGGTGATACAAGTTCAATATTGAGTTCCTGTTGGATCTTTGATTTATTGGATTCAATGGTGGTACATGTGCAAAGGGAAGGTAAAAAAAGATATAGAAATGCGGACGCCAAGTAAGATAAGGTAAAAAAAGATAGAGAAATACGGACGCCAAGTAAGATGTAATGGGAAGATTATTCCCATATGCTTTTGGAAAGCAGAACAAAAGAAATATATAGGACGGTATTCCGTAACCTTATTTGTCCATGACAAAGGAATTTTAATTACCATAATTTGCTGAAATGGAAAGCTGTGAATATAGCGTATATATAGTACTCTCTTGTGTGTTAGTAAACTAGAATTATTTTTTGTTATTTTACATATTTTTATATACCAATAACAACTATAACTATTTTGAGTAAAAGTATAAAACTTTTGGCTCTATTATATTGTGATTAACCATGTATTTGTTTTGGTTATGAAATGAAGTTAGTTTGGTTTAAGATCAATGTATAATAAATAATTAGTTATTTATCATAGAAGATAAGTTAAATTATTGGGCTTTCAAATTTATTAGTATTAATAGCTTATTTCACTTATGGAATCAAGTTTACCTTTGCCAAAAAAAGTTCAACCCCACTAAAATTTAGCATAAATAAATAAAAGAGGAGAAAATGCCTCTAACAAACTTTATGCATTGTGTTTGACTTAATTGGATTTGAATTTAATAATATATATTTTTAATATCAAAATTTTCCTCTAACTTAAAAATCGCAAAATTAATAATCATAAAAATAAAAATTTAATATTTATAAAAGTGAAAAAATCAGTGGAGTATATAGTACTATTTTCTTATCTCATTTAAAATTTTATTATGATTAATTTAGATTTGTTTTTTCCCCTACCCTGGATAAAGAAAAGAAAATTAATCAAACAATGAAAGTAAAGGTTCGAGCGAAATAGAAAACTAACAATTTTTAATTGAGATAATAATATTTGTTAATTTTATATCTTTTTAATAGTAATATTTGATTACAAAATCCTTATCTTTAATAATATTATTTTTTAAAATATTGTGGATTGATGAGGTAGAAAATAAATTCAACTTATAATACGATTCAATGCCCAAAATATTTCAAAATAATCATTGTAACACATACAAGAAATTTTATACAGAATTTGTGATGTTAATATAGAAAAAATACTTAGGTAAGTAATTAACAAAGAAGCAACATAGATTATACAAATAAATCATATTATTAAATACTCTAAATAGTTGCTGTTATATATTGAGTTTAAGTGTCAACTTTAGAAACCATAATGACAGCTGTTAAATCATATTTGACAAAAAAATATTAGCTTAGAGTAGCTATTGTGAGGTAGAAAATTTTCGACTAATAGTACAATACATACCCAAAGTAGTTTAGAATAATCATTGCAAGACCTATAAGAATGTTATGCAAAAATTGTTAAAATGACATATAGAAAAATAAGTAGGTAAATAATGTAAAAAATAATATAAATTATGCGAATAAAATTATACTATTACATATTATAAAATAATTGTAGATATAAATTGTGTTTTACGTCAACTTTGAAAACTGTAATGTAATTTTTACACTATTTAACAAAATAATAAAAATGTAGATTAAATATCTTCATAAACAATATAAGAAATTAATCAAAAAGGTGCACAAAAAATAAAATAAAATTCACACACTTTTATTAGCTTTAATTTCGTTTATATATTTAATAAATACAAATTTTAATTTCATAGTAAAGTACTATATCAACATACAATTTCAGAATTAACCACATTCGATATCATTTACGATGAAGAGAAGAGTTTAGAACGTTAATGAAGTATTAAAACGAATGTTATTATAATGTTAAGAAACATAAAAAAATACCAATTTATTCGAGTCACCAAAAGAGTAGATGGAGATTAATGGTAGATCATTTTTTTTTATTTTAAAGTTTAAGGAATATAAAAATATATCAATATATTCTCTCTCTCTCTATATATATATACACACACACACGCACACATACACACACATTTACACAATATGTTAATGAAAATTAATTTTGATAGAAATTTATATAAAATCACACTTAGAGTTACAGGTAATTTTAGATATCTTTAAAATTATATTTTTTTCATTAGTACTGCGTGTATCTTATAGTAAGATAAATGATTGTTTTCAATAATATTCGGTGCATTTCATATCAACATAAAAGAATAATTTATTAGTTTAGTTTTTTACAATTATTTTAATATACTATATGATACTTATGAATAATATGTAGAATATATTAGTTTAATTAGATTTTAATTTTTTATAATTTACTAACGTTTTTTGTGTATTCATTTTTTACGTTTTAATCATATTCATTTTTTTTTCATATTTTTTGAAATTATAATTAATTAATTTTGTAATTAATACCATATGTCATTTGATTTCCTATAAATATTTTTTTCCAATAAAAGAATAACTATACTTCATTTATAAGATAATATTTGGTACTAGATAGTGATTTTATCTTTTAGTAGTGACTAATTATATATAAATAGATTTAAAAACTTCAATATTATAGAAAATATCTTTATCTTCAATTGACCAAGTAATTGATAGTGTCGCTAGAAATCATAATTTAAACTTCTAGAAGAAAAATAGAAATAAGATGCAATTATTATATGTTACTCTCATAAAAGAGAAAGTTTGTTTATATTTGAGAAGAAATGGAATTGATGTATAAAAAAAAAGAAAGGTGAAAATAATTACAAAGAAAAGAGAAAAAAATATAAATATATATTTTAAAATATATAACTTTTGCAAAAAAAAAAAAAAAAAAACTTAATGGATAAAATGTTTATATTTTGTATTCTATGTTATCATTTACTAATTATTCATTTCTTTTTTGAAAAAATTGAAAAATTCTAACAAATCACTAGTATTGCACGTGCGGACGTGCTTTTTTTGAGTATATATATATTTTGTATATTCAACTTAATCCAGTAACAAAAATTCATTTGTTTTATTTAATCGTAATGAAACTACTGTATTGGTGGAAGAAAATTGTATCGGATAAAAGAATTTTTCTAAAATACAGTAGTACTTATGAATCGACTTCCTGGTTGGATTTACTATGCTCCTTTTAAAAGAAAAATAAAAATTTAAAGACGATCTACAGTACGATGCATTTGTATTTGATTTAGAATACAGGCAGTTTGGCACCGGCTCTCCTTGTGCCATGCTGGTCGAGTCTTGGGATTCAAATCCCAAGGTCAAGTGTTTAAAAGTTGGCAGAGACCGGAGAGAGAAGAGGAAAGTTAAATATGAGGTATTCTAAAATACCTCTTGTTATTTTATTTTAATTTTTAAAGAATTAAGTTTACTCGCCGACAAAATATTTGCCTCTAACATGTTATTGCTGTGTCATGAATTTGAATGGCTTTTTAATTTTATATTTTTTGGTGGTTTTATCATTACACTTTCTAGCAAAATTTTCTTATTCACTCACTATCTTGTAATTTCAAATCTCCATTTATATTACGGACAATTCAATTCAGAATTATTTAATCTTTTATACTTCGTATAATACGAAAAATTTGTTGTTTATTGTTCAATTAATTCCTATACTTCCTTTTTCTACGGGGTAGTAGATGATTAAAACTTAAAGTTATGTTTTTCTACGAAGTTCTATAGTTTTATATAAAACATATTTTTAAAATACATCGTATTGTATGGACAAACTTTTAAAATATAACGATCTAATTCTTGAACGAATTATAAAATTTTCCCATTTTTCTAGTGACTCTAACATAGAATTTATAGATCCACCAAAAATAATGCTAGTATTGTATAAGAGACAGACTAATTGCATAATGACAGACTAATTCATACTAATGGTCAGAATTGAAATACCAAAGACTTTTTTTTGTTTTTTTTTTAACGTAATACCGAAGACTTCGAAGCACTTGAGTATGCTTGGGCCCTTAATTACACGGAAGATGATCAAAGAATACACACGCTCACTTGATAAACTACTCATTGATAAATCTAAAGGTATATATTTTCCACGTACAAACATTGAATTAGTGTTTATACGTCTTCAATTATTTTCTTCTTCCGACTGGTTGTCTTTAAAGAGTTTTTCGTCTTTGTCATCCTCTTCCTCTTTTGCATTCATTGGCTTTGCAAAGTTTAGCAATCTCATCCTGCTATTCAACCCACTTAATGTTTTCTGCATCCTCCTTTTCTTATTAAATGGGTGCTCTTCTTTCTCCAGATCCTTCACACTCTTCACTTCAGACAAGTTACGATGCGATTTGGCCTTTCCCTCATAGTACTTTGACAGCCCCCTCCTAGATAGGACAAAAACTTGTCCCCATAAAAAACAAGAAAAAGCCAAACATAGATCCTACGTTAAAAAAGTCCATAACATATATACTATTTAAAAGAATAAAAAATAAAAATAAACGAAAGGGAATATTGACTTAGAAGCAATACCTTTGGGGCAGTGACTCCTCGATAGTATCCAAATTATTAGCAAGATTATCCATGGTGATTTTTATGGGTTTTTGCGTTCTTGTTTTTCTTCTAATTGGGTAGTTATCGCCTTTGACTTCCATTAAATTTATAGGCATCAGTCTGGTGATATAAATGTAAGGTAAGATATGAATACTAAGGCTTAAGATTCTAAGAAGATCTGCGTGGTTTATAATTGGAAGGAGCACAAAAGGAAACTATAGCAATTAGGAAGTCAGTTTTTTAATTAATAAATTTAGGTATATAAAAAGATAGAAAATTGGACTGAAACTGTTAAAAAGAGTTGGCATCAATTTGGCAATGGAAGAAGAAACCTTGTCGAGATGGAAATACGGAAATAGCCAGTAACATTTAACAAATAGACTTAGTTCAATTACCTTTTTTTTTTTGGGGGGGTGGGGGAGAAATGGACATGCTTAAGCAGAAAGAACACGTACATATTATTATTTTTAATTTTTTATTTACGATAAAAATGCATTGTTCATTATGGAAAATTGTATTGGACAAAAGAGCTTATTAGTCATCTTTTGGATTTGTTGCGCTGGATTTAGAGTTTTAATAAGGGAATATAGAGGTTGATTGACATCCTTCTGTTCCCAATTCGCAACGGATGGACTGCAAAAATTTTGGAGAACAACTGGATTGTAGAATAAAGAAATATCTTTCATGCAAAAATTCAATTAGGAAACATAATCTGAATTTATTTGGGGTGACTCATCGATATGGATCCGCCAGTTCACAATTTTGTCATCGGACCTCTAGTCTCTCTTGAGTTGCAGTTGATTGGATTATGCAATATCATACTAAGTGGCATGTGTTAGGTTCTGGACATTCACATACATATTAATTAGTGTAATATATGCTATCATAATTTATTGGTTCAATATGAAGTGATCTATTATAGTTTAAGATAAATGGGTCTAAATCATTTAATTAGTATGGGCTTTTATGTGTAGATACCCTAAAATCTTATTCCCTACGGTTTCTTGGAATGGTCAACAATATTTTATTACATTCATAAATGATTTTTTCCATTATAGCTACCTTTATCTAATTCATGAGAAGTTTCAGTCATTGGACATGTTCAAGACTTTTAAAGCTGAAGTTGAGAATCAACTTGGTAAAAGTATTAAGGCTGTCAGATTTGACCGTGGTGATGAATACTATGGCAGATATGACGGATCAAGTGAACAACGTCCATGACCTTTTGGTAAATTCTTAAAAGAGTGTGGAATCGTCCCACAATACACCATGCCGGGATCTCCTAGCATGAATGGTGTTGCTGACAGACTAAACAGAATTTTAAAGATATGGTGAGAAGTATGATTAGTCATACAACTTTACAGGATTCACTCTGGGGCTAAAGAGGCATTAAAGACTGCAGTTTATATTCTTAATAGAGTTCCAACTAAGGCAACGAACAAAACTCCCTATGAACTATGGACTGGTAAAAAGCCTAGTATAAAGCATTTACATATTTGGGGTTGTCCAGCTGAGGCAAGGCCTTATAGGCCAAATGAAAAGAAATTGGACTCGAAAACGGTCAGCACTTATTTTGTTGGTTACTCTGAACGGTCTTGGGGGTATAAATTTTATGATCTCACATCCAGATCTTTCTTTGAGACGAGAAATGCCTAATTCTTTGAGGATATTGAGTTTGGGGGGAGAGATAAAGTTAGAGATTGTCTTTGAAGAGAAATTATTTCTCTTCCTACGATTGTCATTGACAATGATCAGCCTTCTATTCCTGACATTGTTCAAGAAACAATACCTGTACCACAAGACAATGTTGAAAATCTTCCTCATCAAGAACAACACAAACAAACTCAACAACCTTAAGAACAAATGCCATTAAGGAGATCCACTAGAGAACGGATAGAAGTGCGGTTCTGGATAATTACATCGTATTTCTCCAAGAACATGAGGATGGCATTGGATTGGTGGAAGATGATCCAATCAACTTTCATCAAGCCATGCATAGTGCTAATTCTCACAAATGGATTGATGCTATGAATGAGGAAATTAAATCCATGAAAGACAATGACGTTTGGGAACTCGTCACACTACTTGAAGGTACGAAACCTATTGGTTGCAAATAGATATTTAAAACCAAAAGAGATTCGAAGGGTAATGTGGAGAGATATAAGGCACGTCTTGTCGCAAAAGGTTTTACTCAAAAGGAAGGCATTGATTGTAAGGAGACTTTCTTTCCAATATCATCGAAAGACTCTTTTAGGATAATAATGGCTTTAGTTGCACATTTTGACCTTGAGTTACATCAGATGGATGTAAAGACTGCGTTTCTCAATGGTGACATTGATGAGACCATTTATATGGTGCAACCAGAAAACTTTGTATTAAAAAGTGCAAAGAATATGGTACTGTAAATTAAAGAAATCCATCTATGGGCTCAAACAAGCTTCTCGTCAATGGTATTACAAATTTCATCAAATTATCATCTCGTTTGATTTTGAGATGAATTTGGTTGACGATTGTATATACCACAAGTTTTGTGGGAGTAAGTACATTTTTTTGATTTTATATGTCGATGACATACTGCTTGCCAGTAATGATGTAGGCTTATTGCACGAAACCAAGAGATTTCTATTAGAAAAATTTGAGATGAAAGATCTTGGGGACGCCTATTTTGTATTAGGGATTCAAATACATCGAGATCTCTCTCAGGGTATTCTTGGATTATCACAAAAGAACTATATCGAGAAGGTACTTAAGAGATTTGGCATGCAAGATAGCAAACCAGGAGATACCCCTGTTGCTAAGGGAGACAAATTCTGCCTCGCTCAGTGCCCTAAGAATAATTTTGAAAATTAGGAAATACAAAAGATTCCCTATACTTCGGCAGTAGGAAGTCTAGTGTATACTCAAGTATGTGTTTTGTACGCGTTCAGATATTGTGTGTATTGTTGGAATGTTAGGCAGATATTTAAGCAATCCGGGTATGATTCATTGGATAGCAGTCAAAAGAGTCATGCGGTATCTTCAGAGAACAAAACATTACATACTCACATATAGGAGATTGGATAAATTAGAGATCATTGGGTATTCCAACTCTGATTTTGCTGGATGTCAAGACAGTTATAAATCCACTTTGTGCTATATTTATTTGCTTGTTAGTGGAGCTATCTCTTGGAAAAGTGTTAAACAAACACTCATAGCTCCTTCCACCATGACAGCTGAATTTATAGCATGTTATGAGGCATCCAATCATGGAATATGGTTGCAAATTTTGTCACAGTGCTGCGAATTGTGGATGGTATTGAAAGACCACTTAAGTTATTTTGTGACAATAAATCAGCAGTTTTATATTCTAACAATAATAGGAGCTCAACAAAATCTAAACACATAGACATCAACTTCTTAGTTGTTAAAGAAAGAGTTACTGCAGCGTGGCCTGGTGTCTATAGAGTATATTGGCACGAACTCTATGATTGCGGATCCGCTTACTAAAGGATTACCACCTAAGGTCTTTCATGAGCACACTGCTCATATGGGTGTTATGTCTTTTGAGGATATTCAGGATTAGTGGGAGTTTGTATTCAGTTTATATACTTTTATCTTTTAAGACACCTCTTATGTTTATGAATATTTTCTACAGAAATAAAGAATTCAGTTTTAGAAATAAAGTGTTCAATTTATGTTTTACTCTGACTTCATTTTCAGTTTGATCTCTATAAAGATTAAAGTTGGACTAGTTGGAAATAGACATGTTTAAGATCACATTACATGAAATTTCTATGCTACACATCCATACTTGATCTATGTCATTTGGTTATGTTAATGTATGTGACCGAGAATTGGTTTAGTTACGATTAATGTAATGAAAATTCTTGATCCTATATTGACATGATTAATGGACGAGATTGTTCGGGGATGACTATGGTCTTGATAATGTTATGGCTAAAGGTTTTGAGCTCATAAAGTTTTGTACAATAATATATATGTAGTCCAAGTGGGAGAATGTTGGGTTTTGGACATTAACATACATATTAATTGTGTAATATATGCTATCATAATTAATTGGCCCAATATAAAGTGATCTATTATAGTTTAAGATAAATGGGCCTAAGCCATCTAATTAGTATGAGTTTTTATGTGTAGATACCCTAAAATCTTATTTCCTGTTTTATGATGGGCAAAACCTAGGAGAATACGGAAAGTATATCTATATATATATAGGTTATGGTCCCCAAATTCTATGTTATGTTACTTTTCTTGACATCGCATTATCAGAAAAGTGAGAACCCTATTCTCTAAAATACATACATAGTAATTTGGAAGATCAATAACCACAATATTCAAGAATCAAATCAGTAGGCTCAAGAACCACATCCAAATATTCAAGAATTAGATTAATTCTTATGGATTCAGGTATGTTTCCGCTTCTTGTATTTAATTCATTTTTATATTCTTGATGATTAAACATAAAGGATCCGGGTTATGATAACGTTGGTTGTCATGATATTAAAGTTTATTTGGTATTCCAACAACACATGTTATTGGAGAAAATGATTTACAAAATTATAAATTTAAAATTTCTTGCCAAAATTACTTCACGCAGTAAAATTCTAATGAGCCACCTATCACCTGATTTTAGATATTTGGTCGAATTTTGTTCCTTTTCTTCCTGATCTAATGACACATCAATAATTTTATCACTCTGTATAAACGCACATGGTGTTGTTGATATTCCAAACCATTGAACTTTCTCCAATTGGTTCGATCTTTATCCCATCATTAATTTGAGATTCCAATGGCATTGTCACTTAATAACATCTTTCAATAATAAACTTTCTCCACATGTACAAAGCGCTATGGATTTATGGAATTTCATTACTCCAACATTTGATTGAAAATGTTTATTAAAAAATTATTTACGAAAACTAAAGTTAGGATGCGCAGAGGTAGGAATAGTATAGATTTGGAAAGAGTAGATGCCAAATTATGGTAAACAAATGAACCAAACTACTCATAGCAATCACGTTCGACTAGAAGTTCTTTCGAAATTGGTTCGTGAACTAAGCAAGCCAAATATCAACGAGATTTAATGTACGTTTGGTTCTCAAAATTTGTACCTTATACCAACCATATAGTGTGATAAAAGACTCTTATACCTATCTAGATCATAAAGACCAGGCTGCCCCTATAAACATTTTAGAACTCGTCGTTTTTCCATTTTTTTAAAAATCAAAATGGTACTTATATTCTCGGGGTCAATTACTTATTAAATTTTTTGCCCTGAAAGTTCCCGAAACGAAAAGTTATATTTGTGGCTATAAAAAAGTATAGAAAATTTTGAAAATTGATTGATCCTTAAATAAGGAATGAATGTAAGTTATTACAATAAAATGGAAATGTGAGCTTTAAATTACTGTAATCCATTATATGCAACTATCAATGAAGTAAATATAACCACATAATAAACTATAAAGAACAAGTTTGAATTTCAAACACGATCACAATTCACCATATAGTACATTTTAATTAATCTTCACTAGATTATTAACATTAAAAGTATATCAAAGGTAGCTCGTTAAATTTATTCTTCAAAACTTATATTTTTAGAGTCAGCAGATATGATTTATTGACATTTGTTGACACAAAAATTTGAATTAGGGTTAGTTCATGTGCAATATCGTCCAAAACAGAGGTTGAACACCGGATATAGTACCCACATCTAGAACACCTGAAAAGAAAAGGGAAGAGTTTGGTACCCAGGGTAGGTTCCAACGCTCAAGTTGGTATTTCACCTAGAGAGTAAAATTTAATAAGAATTCAAAGGTAGAATATTTAGGAAAGTAATGATGAACCTGACCTGCCATTTTGATATTTATACCTGAGGTGTTGGGTTGGACGATCTGCGGGTCAAATATTTAATACTTGACCCATTTGGGCCTATTTGAACCACATAGGTGAAAAAATTACTAAAATATCCCTAGTGTACATGGGTCCAGAGTCACGTGTAATATTTTTAGTAAGTATATTATTTTAGCATCATCAATTGCCCTTGGTCTCAAGTTGAATTTTTTGGATTGAGAGTGCTTAGTATTGATGCCGTATTCACACCAACCAGAGCCGTAGTATTGATCGGAGTCAAATTTAATGCTTCAAAAATTATTTTCTGGGGAAACATATTTTTAATACTTATCTGAGAATTATTTAAAATTTTTTATCTATCGGAGAAGAAAAATAAAAAATTTAATTACACCAAAGTGTACCTGAGCAAGGCTTGAATTGTTGTTTGAATTTTTCCTTAGAATATAATACCCTTGGAATTAAACTCCATTGCCCTAGTAGTATCCAAACTCCTCAGCCACTCATACCAATATTATTATAGAGTTCCCTACTCCCTTCCTCTTTGTTGTGTGGTCTTAGGATTTACATGAATCACATAGTTAGAAATTTGGACTGCTCTAATATTACTAGATACAATTCCACAGTCTAGTGCTACCACTACTGCTTATTGGGTCTAGTACTACTACAACTACTCCAATATATCCCATGGGTTTAGGACTTCACTAAAACACTAATTCCTCAACCCAATCACCTTTGCCTAGTAAGTCTTCCACTCCTTATCTATTCTCTTGTTACGTGCATTTTTTTTTTTTGCTTGCCAAACAAAATCCCATGTAACTAGGACTTTAACTCCAACCATGGTTTTATCCCCATCAATGCATATTTGGACTTAAACACACCCTAGGAACTAAGTTTCAAATAATTAGTCCACGGCCAAATAAAATTTCACTCCACAGATTTAACCCTTAAACTTGAAGTCTACCACGGAGAAGAACAACACCATGAAAAATTTTGCATTAACAAATTCCAACTCCACAACATTTAAGGTAGACCAGGATTTTCCTTGTGGCAATGAAATACCTTCTTTCTTGGCCGACAATGGTTCTTCCTCATACATAGATACCTCAACTTTTTTATCTAACCCAATCGACCTTGACTACGAAGATGATACCAGGGATGACTATGTTGAAATTGATGGCGATGTTGAACTTGATGATGTCAAGGATGTTAACAATAGTTTTGCACCCAAAACCATAGATGCCTTAAATTTTTTTGATTACAATGACGAAATTGGTTAGGGTAGTGAGAAAGGCCATTGATGCAGGGGGTGTTCGTGAGTCAGACAGAATTCAACAATCCATGCTCAAGGGTGTCTGAGCTCTTCCATCGTATAGACAAAAGGGGGCATGGTTTTCCACCGTATACACCCAAGGGGTGTGGTTTTTCACTATGTAGACTTAGAGTAAACTTGTCCAGTACCACTATCTCATGCATAAATATGCCTCCTTTGCTCCCCATATCCTAGCTGAGGTAGGCAACATCCATACTATAATTCCAGTATAGTAGTTGAGATCGAAGTAGATCATGGCGAATCAAGTGTGGGTGATGCTTCTCCTCACCAAGGAAAAGTTAAAATCCTCTAGGTTTCAAGAGCCAAGGACCCTAATGACATCTACTCCTAGTTACATGTGGCTGACATCAATATAGATTCGATTGACTAATGGCTTGAACAATATTATATGTTTGAGGACATGAAGGTCAAGGCACCAGCGCCGAAGCATAGACCTTGTTTGAATTACAAGGATTGAGTATCTATTTATCTGGTTCAACTGGAAGCAGGACTAAGGTTTCCACTACTTCCTTTATTGTGGAAGTCTGAAACCCCTATCAAGTCGGATTTGAGCATATTTTACTAAGTCTTTTGGATGTATTAATGCATTCACTATCACCTGCTGGAAATGGGAGTAATCCCTTCCTTAGCCTTATTTAATAATTACTTTCGAATTTTGTCTACTAGGCTCAGTATTAACTTCAACTTTAGATCCAAAATTGGTTTACTTGAGAGTTCGCCAACCCAGAAGAAGACGTGGAGGAAAAAATACTTCTTATTGAGGATGAGTCTGGACTAGAAATTTTTGGATTGAAATTTTGAAGTAAATACTCCTTGTCTCGGGCTTAAACAAGCTAGTCACCTTGAGCGACTATGATTGGAAAGCCATTAAGACTCTTAGGGACATAGAAAAAATTCTTTGGCAAGTTGTGAGTGATGACCAAGTGTTAGTTTCTGCCGGGTTGAGCCTTGCTCCCTTTAACCATCCTAGTCTCATAGGTTATCCCTGAAAAAAATTTATTTCTCCATATTGCATTACTTTTTCTTGTCCACTATTTGTTTATCTTAAGTTGGTTTATTGCTTATTTTGGAGAATAAATTGTATTTTGTTTATTGCGTGCAGTGGCTACTAGATTTGATTCTGTCCAGGAACAAGCATTGAGCCAAAAAAAAAAGACATGGATCTTGATATCCTTGACTTCGTTGATGAACCTTGCAATGCAGGAAAGAAAAAAGAAGAGTTTTTTCCCACTACTCCACTAGTACTTGCTGGAAGAAAGAAAATTAAGCTGCATCCAACCCTCGCTTTGCTTCCTAGGTTTCCTCTTGAAGAACCTACTGAGTTGACTTATTCTTGCTACAGAACTACCTGCTCAAGTGTCCGAAGCTTCGGCACTAGCTACCTAGGAAGTAGTTCTAGACCATGCTCTTACTCAAATTGGTTCTTTTAACTACTACCTGCAGTAGGTTGAGAACCTACACCTTGCTCATATTTCTGAACTTGAGAATAAGATTAGTTGGACAACCAAATTATATGGAAAGTAGACTAAGAAGCATAATGAAGTGACTAGGAAGTGAAAATTACTAAGAAGATTGATGAGATAATGAAGATCAAAGATCAAGCAATCGAGTCCTTGGAAAGGGTTATTACTCGTGTTGATTCTCTTACTACAGAATTGTCACAGCTAAGGGCCGAGAAAAAGAAGATGGTAGATGCCTATAAATACAGGAGCTTGAAACCATGGAGAAGAAGAGCAATCAACAGGCATTACTTGAATTCCTTGGTTCCCAAGACTACAAGGATCACCTGTAGAAACACTTGGAAGATTACCGTGCTAGTAAGCAATTCAATAAACTAGTGGTTGAGAATGATCAAAGTTCTGACTACTGCAACAAGGAGTACATTGATGCATTATGGGTCATGAAGAAATCTCATCCCTACCTAGACTTTAAAGATGTGATTCGGGTTAACGATTCGACAACCCCTGCTCATCCCAGTACACTCGATGCTTTGACTGAGGATAGAGGTACACCAAGTGACAGTGCCAAAGACAGTTTCGGGAACCACGAGAAATAAGAGCATATTAGGTAGTCACTTCAATCACTTCACCAATTTAGATTAGCACACAATTTCTTAGTTGTTTGTTTTTGTGGCCTTAGAGCTCCGGGTTTTCCTTTTGTATGAGCTCCCGGACTTGGTTATATATTTTCTTTTACATGTTACCTTTTTCCAATAATTTCCATTGCTATGCTTGGTTGGGCTTTGAGTTGGGGCCTCCTCATATACCAATTTCTTAGATATCGTGTTTTTCATCTTTCTTTGGTAGAAAGCATTTATTTTTGCTACTTGTTTGCAGTATATTGGGTTAAGATTTTTGGTGTATAGTCTTTTGACCTCCCTAAGTCATTTAGTTTCAGCCGAATTGACTAAGTGTTATTATGGTCCTCAGCAGATTTAGACTCAGAAGGTTGCACTTATGAAAATGCTTATCTTTCTCTTGTTGGGAAAGTACTACTCTAGGAAGCAAGTACTATGTAGATCCTTCACTTTTGGAATACCATGGAATTGCACTTGGAAGGGTAGTCCTACTTCGGGAAGTAGGTTTGTTATAGGTGCTTCACTTTTGAAAGTCCTTGGTATCGCCGTCAGAAGGGTAAGTCCTACTCCCGAAGTAGGTATGGCCTAGGTTCATCATGTTGGGAAGACTTTGGTATGGCCCTTGGAGGGGTAATCTGTACTCTGGGGAGTGGGTATAACCTAGGTACTTCACATTAGAAAGACCTTGGTAATGCCCCCAGAGGGATAAGTCCTACTCCAGCAAGTAGGTATGGCCTAGGCGTTTCGCATTGGGAAGACCTTGGCATCGCACCTAGAGGGGTAATTTCTACTTGTTCTGTGGGGAGTAGGTATGGCATAGGTGCTTCACATTGGGAAGACCTTGGAGTTGCTCCCGGAAGGATAAGTCCTACTACAGGGAGTAGATATGGCATAGGTAATTCACATTGGAAGACTTTAGAATTGTCTCTGGAGGGGTAAGTCCTACTCTGTGGAGTAAGCATGGCATAGGCACTTAACATTGGAAGCCCTTGGAATTGCCCCTGGAGGGTACTCCAAGGAGTAGGCATGACATAGGTACTTCATATTGGGAAGACCTTGGTATCAGCCCTGAAGGGGTAAGTCCTACTCCGTGGAGTAGGTATGACATAGGTTCTTCGTGTTATAAGATCTTGGAATTGTCCTTGAGAGGTAAGTCCTACTTTATGGAGTAGGCATGGTATACATACTTCACATTGGAAATCCTTGGAATTGCCATTGGAGGGATAATTCCTACTATGAGGAGTAGGCATGGCATAGGTACTTCACATTGGAAGACCTTAGAATTGCCCTACAGAGGGGCAAGTCCTACTTTGGGGAGTAGGTATGGTACAAGTATTTCACATTGGGAAGACTTTACATTGCCCCAAGAAGGGTAAGTCCTACTCCGAGAAGTAGGCATGACATAGGTACTTCACATTAGGAAGACCTTGGCATTGCCCCTGGAGAGGAAAGTCCTTTGCCTTGGGCAAGCAAGCTTGGTATTATCAATACTATTTTTTTTTTCTTTTAACCCTGAAAAGGATTATCCCTACTCTAGAGAGTAGGCATTGATGCTTTCCCCAGGAGTGTAGTTGCCCCCGAAGGGCAGTAGAATCCTGAAAGACTATGTTGTGGTACCAACAAGGCTGGACGGTGTTATTCTTGCAAAGAATTAACTACTCAACTGTATGTTCTCAACACTTGGGAAATTTTATTCATTGAAATTGAAAATTACAGATTGCACAAGTTTTATTTCACGGAAGAAGACGATACTTGACTTTAGGAATTACAGCTAAAGAATTAAACAAAATACATTGAAGTTAAAAATATTTTTTTTGACCCTCAGATTCTGAGCATCTCAAGTGCGAGGCAGGATCTTTCTGTCCTTGATCCTGAGTTTATAAGTTCTATGAGTAGATGCTTCAATGACTTCATAGGGTCCTTTTTAGTTGGGCAAAAGCTTTCTCTGAGATTGGGCCTGACTTACCTCCACCTTCCGGGTAACTCAATTACCTACTTTGAACCTTCTATCCCAGACCTTCCGGTTGTAGTATCGAGTTACCCGTTGTTTGTCTACTTATATTTTGAGGTAAGCCTTGTCTCTTTTCTCCTCAAGCAAATCGAGATTAGACCTCAAGTCTTCCTCATATTTTTTTTTTTCTAAATTGAAGTTGTAGACTCAGAAGTCCAGCATACCAACCTCTATTGGAATGAATACCTCAGTGCCATAGGCAAGATCGAAGAGGGTTTCTCCTATTGCATTCTTGTAAGTGGTGTAGAATGAATACAAGACATTAGGGAATTCCTCCACCTAGGTCTCCTTAGCACCAACAGGTCATTTCTTGATCCCTTCTAAGATGGAGCGGTTGGTGACTTTTGCCAAGTCATTACTTTACTGGTGACTTACTGAGGAGAAGTGCTGCTCAATTCCAAAGCCTTGGCAAAATTTCTTGAAAGTTTCTGTTTGGAATTATAACCCGTTGTCTAAGATAAATGCCTTGGGAATGCCAAAGCAGCATATCACGTTCTTCCAAAAGAAGCTGATAATCTATTGAGGAGTGATTGTTGCTAATGCTTCTGCTTCAATCCACTTTGTGAAATAATTAATTTTGACCACCACAAACTTCTTGGCTAAAGCCAGTGGAAAAGGTCCCATGATGTCAATACCCTACTGGGCAAAAGGTCAAGGAATAAGGATAGGAGTAAGCTGCTTAGTAAGGAGTCAGGGTTGGTTGGAATAGAGCTGACAATTTTCACACTTCCGTACACAGTCCATGGCATCTTCCACATTTCTTGTCCAATCGTATCCTGGCTTTGCAATTTCTATACAAGTGCTCTGCCATCGACGTGGTGTGGCTTACGGCATACTTCCTCATGTATCTCAGCAAAGACATACTTGCCCTAACTTGGACTTAGGCTCCGAAAGAAGGCATTGAGTAGGACGTTCGGTACAATGTGTCTCCAATGATCAAGTATTTTGTTGATCTTCTCTCAACCCTTTGGGTTTTTATCTTATCATTCGGGGCTGAGGTCATCCAATTTGAAATAGTGTCAATGTCCATGGCTTTTACTTGTTCAACACTCTTTTTCCTTCGATACTTCAAGGAAGACTTCTTTTAAGACATTTGAGTGCACTGAATTGGCTATTTTAGAAAGGGCATTTGCCTCTTTGTTTTATTCCCTAGTTACATGAGTTATCTCAAATTTGTCAAAGTGTGAGATAAAAAAGAAAAAGAAAAAGTGAGATCAATCTCTTCACCTTAGTTAGTAGAATTATAATGATGATTCTCTTTCCTCGAACTCTTCTTTGCCTTGTTGCACTACCAGGATGGAGTTCATGTTTACCACCAAATTCTTCACTCTAAGAGCATCATGCTAACTCTTTGGCTAGCCTAAGTCTGGATACCAAGACCTCGTACTCTGCTTTATTATTACTTGTGTGAAACTCAACCTTAGGACATAGCTTGTTTTAAATTACTCAGGAGAGGTAAGAATTATTCATGCATCACAACCTTTAGCATTGCTTGCTCTATTTACATGCACAATCCACTGAAAGTTTTAGCATTTCTTAAAGCCTTGAAAAATAGTAAATTCTTGTCCCAAGACTTGGGCAAGAATCAGCTTAAGGCTGTAAGGTGGCCGGTCAACCTTTCAACATCCTTTACACCTTTAAGAGGTTCCATGTCTTGAATTGCTTTTATTTTGGTAGGGTTTATCTCAATTCCATACTGAGTCACCATAAATACCAAGAACTTACTCCTTGCCACTCCGGAAGCACACTTCTCAGGGTTACATTTCATCTTGAATTTTCTCATGATGGGGAAGATTTCCTGGAGGTCCTCTACTTGATCAACTTTCTCTTTGCTCTTGATGAGCATGTGCATCAATATAAGCTTACATGTTACGTCCAATTGATTAGAAAATATTTGATCTACCATCCGGTGATAAGTTGCCCTGGCATTCATGAGTCCGAAGGACATCACCTTGAAACATTAAGTGCCAGTATTAGTGACAAAGGCTGTCTTGGCCCAATCATTAGGATTCAGCCAAACTTGATAATGCCACTTATAGGCATCTAGGAAAGTCAAGACCTCAAACCTGGAGGTTGAATTTACTACTTGGTTAATGCGAGGGGTAGGCTAACAATTCTTTGGACAAGTCTTATTCAGGCTACTAAAGTCAACACACATCCTCTACTTGGCCTCCGACTTGGGCACCATTACTACATTACTGAGCCACTCCGGGTATTGATTTTTTATTTAGCCTCAGCTTCCAACAATTTCTTAATTCTATCTCCATTTCTTGGACCCACTTCCTACCAAAGTTTATCTTCTTCTGAATTAATGGCTTGTACCTCAGATCCACTTCCATGGAGTGCACGATGACTTGGGGGTCAATCCCTAGTATATCCATCTGACTCTAAACAAAGAGGTCTTTAAATTCCTTAAGTAGAGAGATGATTTTTTCCTTCAAGTCTCCCAGCAGGGACTTTTGACTTTTACAACTTTGTTTGGTTCATGTTCATCTAGGACAACTTCTTCCACCTCTTTGGCTGTTTCTCCTTTTTGAGGATATTCTTCTGCGTCCTCCATAGCATGGATATTACAAGTAGGGGTAATCTCCCTCCTCTTCTATTTCAGTAAGGCAATGTAGCATTGCCTAGCAGCTTCCTGATCTCCTCAAATATCTCCTACCCCATTCTCAATAGGGAAATTCATCTTTATGTGGTGGGAAGATAGGACTGCATCGAGTGTCCCTATGGTTAGCTGACCAATGATGGTATTGTACGAAGATGATGCCTTAGTCACTACAAAATCCACCATCACTTTAACATCTTGTAGAGTTGTTCCAAACATTACAAGAAGAGTCATGTACCCAAGTGGAGTGACCGTTTCTCCATGGGAGAGAAGCCTACTAAGGGCATGGTCATGGGTTTGAGATTTTCTTCTCCAACTTCATCTCCTTGAATGTCAAATAGAACAACATATTAGCAGAACTACCATTGTCAATAAGTGTTCTCTTCACATCATAATTTGTCATAGGAAAAGTTACCACCAACGAATTAGTATGAGGATGAACTACTTTTTGTGCCTCTTCCGTTGTAAAGATAATGCCTTGACATAATTTAGGCTACTTCAAGTTTGACTAGACTAAGTTCAACTAGTGTGTATAAACCTTGCAAGATAAGAGGAGTCACCATTTGCGACTCTGCCAGAGATAGTGTGTATAATTAATCTTCCTTGATTCTCTATCTCAGCTATTCTGACTTCCTGAGGCAGACCTTAATCTCTTCTCTCCTAGCACCTAGCCTGTTCTTGGAGTGTCCTTCCTCTATCCATTCCTTAGATGATCTACCTCAGATATCTTATTCAGATCAAGTTTTCAATTACATTCTTTAATGAAAATCAATCAATACATTATTACCATTATGCGGTCTTTGTGAAAGTAGCACCACTTATTTTTGTCGTGATGCTCCGGGTTGCTCGTCATTGCTCTTGGCCACTTTACGTATGGATGCTTTTCAATCACTACCATAATTTGTGAAAATATGGTATTGAGCAGGATGTAGGCTTTAAGAAGGTCAGGACTTCTTCTATGAGGCATGGCAATGGATAGCCAGTTCTTCACATTACTTTTCTTTGAAGGCCCTGCTGCATTAGTCACACCATTAGCCTTCTTCTTCTTGCTATCTATTCTACCTGCCCCCATCTATCTCTTTTTTTTTTTCCTTATCTTCATTTGCTTGGGCAAACTTTTCAGCCTTACCAAAGAGATCACTGAGAGTTGTTGGAGGTTTAAAATTGAGGTTGAAGGAGAATTCGCTAGGCCTCATCCCAATTTGGAAGGCCATGATCTGCATATTCTCGTGACTCCTTAGATTCTGATAGTCTTCTCCTTGAATCTATCCACATAGTCCAGAGACAGTGAGTGATTCATCTGATTTCTACATATGAGTAAGTAGATATGTTCTTGTCTTTGGGATCCTCTTATGATTCCCAAACTTATTCAAAAACAAGTCTATTAGCTGATCAAAGTTCTTGACATCACACTTCTTGTATCCTTGGAACCAGTCTGAGGCGGCGCCCTTGAGGTTCCCGGGGAACTCTCGAAAGAGAATGGCATGAAACTCCTCTTAGAGGCACACTTTAGAATGATAGGCATCTAGGTGTCCCATAGATCAGTACTTCCATCATAAGAGTCAAAATGGGGAGCTTTCCACCTTTTAGGGATAGGCTCCTGCATGATATCATAAGTGAAGGGAAGGGAATAATTGTATCTCATACTCCTTCATTCTCTTTTATGCATTATGTTCACTCTGGCTTACAGTTCATCCAACCTCTTCTTCTGGTCCTTATCCTTTTAGAGACTAGTCCTATGGTACAATCCTTCTCCCGGTACCTTCTTCTCTCATGAGCAACAGATGCAACTTATATCTAGGCTTCTTTCTTTAGTAACACTTGACCTTGACGAGGCTTCTCTTCGTAATTCGTGTCAGGTAGACCGACTTGCATTCTCTAGCCGGGTGGACCCAGCTAAGATGAGCTCATGTGTCCTTTGGTCGCTTTGCCTTCTCTCCCCATAGGTGCCCCTCTCCTTCTTGCTGGCATGAGTCTGGGGGTGGACAATTTGGGGATTACCACTTAAATTGTGTGAGGGCTCTTCATCTGAATAGAGGTAACATTCCAGCTATTGACTTATGAGCATCTCTTTCAGTAAAACATTTTGCTGCCTCAATTTATGAATCTTTTCATCGTTGTCTACAATCTGGTGACTGAATTCCCTTCGTGCTCTCCCTGTTGTTCCATCTCCCTGCGGGATTGGCTGAAGTGAAGTTTAGTTGATATTTCTTTGCCTTTTTTGGTGTTGCACCTATGAGTGTTATGTGTGCTAGGTGCCATATCTTAGTATGACTTTTAGAACAGTTTCTCATAGATGGCACTCAAATGTTCATATAAAAATTAGAGCTAAGGTTAGATCGTATGCAGTATCGTTCGAAGAAAGGGTTGAGTATCGCACATAGTAACCACACTGGAATACCTGAAGAGAAAAGGGCAGGACTTGGTCCCTGAAGGTAGGCTCCAACGGTCAAGTCATTACTTCGACTAGAGAGTAAAATTCAATAAGAATTCAGAGTTAGAATATTTAGGAAAGTAATTAATGAACTTGACCTATTATTTTGATATTTTTACCTGAAATTGTTGGGTTGGATCAATTTGAGCGTTGAATATTTAATTAACCATCTGGTCGTATTTGAATCACGCGAGTAAAATTAAATACCCCTAATATGCCTGAACCCGGATCCAAGTGTAATATTTTTAGTGAGTGTATTATTTTGGCATCATCAATATTAAAAATAGTTGTAGACATTTTAGAATTAGAATTTTATAATAATGGTCAACAAGGGTGGATATGTTGTCCAATGTCCTAAGTAGGTGACATACTTTAGTTTTTAGCTTTTTAGTTCCAAGATTCAACTAAATCAAAAGTACAATATTTTGTAATGGAATGGAAAGATTACCGTCTGTAACTTGTGCCGAGTTATAGAAATTTTCGGTCTATTTTTTAGTAAGATGAGCAATCACTTACCTACTAATTTTGTAGCCTTTAAAAAATAAAAAATATTTAGGCAGATCTAATTTTGGATCCTACATAAAGACTTTGTGGCCAAAGTTAAACTTTATGGACTTTTTTTTTTTTACATAATTTGATGTCACTTATTTCATAAGGCTTAGTCCACAATACAAGGTTTACTTTTAGGGTAGAAAATTGGGCCTACCCAAGTATTTTGCTTAAAAAATTGCTAAAATTTTTATAACTTTTAATTTATTCAACAACGTTCCTCTTTCAAAGTGTTTCTCATTCGAGTTTGGTTTGGAAGTAATCAAACCAAACTTGAACAAGATTTAGAATTTGTTAATTTTTTTAAATTCAACTCGAACTTAACTCGATAAGTTGCTCTAAATTTTTAAATTTGTTTGTAAAAATTTCATTTTATTCGAATTTGATTCAAACTCGACATGGTAAAAGTTTGTTTAATATGACTCGAAAGATAAACAAGTTAAATTTGAACACATTTAAAAACTCATTAAAATAAACAAACAAGGTTGAATACAGAAATGTTCAACTTGTTTATATTAGTTTACACCCCTACAAGCTACTCCATGCCCGAAGAAGTCGATGGTATAAAAGCTTGTTCAAGATTAGTTCATGAATTGAGAAAGCTAAATACGAATCAGTTTTATTCTATGTTAGTGTCTCAAAAACTGTTCAAACTCCTATCCATAAGAGAAATTTTTAAAATTTTATGCTCGAGTCAAATTTAAAAAAGAAATAATTTATAAACAAGCAAATTTATTCGCAATTCCAAACTTGTTGAAATACACAAAGAAGTTTGAATATTAAAATTTGACTCGATTAGAATGTTTTGTTGGAAGTTTGCCTCTAAAATACAATTTCAATAAAGTTTGATTTTCCATCCAATTGTGTTCCCTCCTTTTTGTGAAATCTTCAGTCCCATATTGAAACTTTGTGTTGGTTGTTTTCACTTTATATGAGTTTGGTGTTTTGCCAATGTGTAACACTAGTTGGGAGTCTAGACTATGCCTGGTTGATGGTTTGGGGATTTTCCTCAAACACACACACATGCCCACCAGGCTTGACGTGCGTACATGTGAACCATTAGAGTTTTACGTCTTTCATATTTTTCTTTCCTTTATTTTGGTCTGTACTAATTACCTATTTCGTGTGGGCTTTGCTTACATACAGTTCCTATCTTTTCTCCCAAGGCAGGATTTCCCTTCTTTTATCCCAAGTCAACTACCTTTTCTCTCAAGGCAGTGTTATTACTTCCAAATTCTAGCCGAATTTATCACTATAAATAGGAGTCTTGAGGTCCTCTTCAAAACCACCGAATTAACTCTCTTCTTCTCTTTTCCTTGGTACCGAGTAGTTCAGTATTGAACTGTAGAGAGTTCGAAACCTTGCTTACAAGTGCACGCGACTGAGGCTGCAGTTGAATCCTGGAGAGTGACTGCCTGGTGATCCCATTTGCACCAGTGGATTACGATCTCGTAGGGGGAAAGATCACTTTCAAGGACAGTGATTACACACCTCGGCAGATTCTGTTCTACTGTTAATTATTTTTTTGTCCAAATTTTCTAACAATCTCGAAAGTGATTTGTCTGTCGCTATGATGGCCAACACTGGTGTCCCTGACATGTCTAAATTGCAACTATTTGATGGAAAGAATTACAAATGCTAATCCGAAAAGGTTCTATTTTACATGCAAACCCTTAAAGTGGATTATGTCCTATTCGAAAATACTGCCCTTTCCGAATCCATTAGGGTTTATACTGAGGACAACCGAACTGCTAGGGGTCACAAACTGAATTTCATGACCAACACCCAATTTGATTTGTATCATCCATATAAGTTTGCCAAGGAAATATGGTTGGCCCTAGGCAAGAAATACAACTCAAACTGAGACAGGTTATGCAGATGTTGGAAAGAAAAAGTATGTGGTCGTCAAGTTCCTGCATTTCAAGATGGTTGACGATAAACCTGTCACCGACCAAATTCATGTATACCAGAATATTATTCTGGACATCACTCAGGAAGGATTGAAAATTGATGATGCTTTCTAGACTGCTGCTCTGATTGAGAAATTGCCACCATCTTGGAAGGAGTATAGGAAAACGTTGAAGTATGAAAAAACTGCTATGATGCTTGATGAGGTGATAGCCCACATCCAGATTAAGGAAAGTAACTGTTTGAAGGATAAGTCTGATTTGGCTTATGAGTTTGCAACCAAGGTGAATCTGGTGGATAGCAAGCCCGAAAGAACTTTTCAAAGGTTCAAAGGCAAAAGTCGTGAACCCGAGAAGGGCTGGAACAACAATGGTTAGAATCAGGATAGCAAGCAATTTGGTAAGTTTAAAAAGTTTGGTAAGATTAATGAAAAGTTTAAGGGACCTTCCTATGTTTGTGAAGTTTTAGGTCACAAAGCCAAAACAAATGCAAGTTTAGGAAATGCTAACCCAGACAATCATGCAATGGAGGATTCAATAGTTGTTTAAAGGATTGTGGATTATCAAATTTGTTAAATGAAAGGAAATGAAATGGCAAGAATGGAGCAAGAAACAAGTCTTTTTCTTGTAAAATTTTGGAATATCAAAACCTGTAGAATTTGAGGCGTGTATATCACTTTCCTTAAGGTTTTGATTGCCCCCACTATACTCAATAGTTTGCTTTTGGGTGAATAGCAATCTACCTCTAGGATACAACAAATTTTTGAAGATTTTTAATAGCAAAAATTAGAAATATTCCCGAGATCAATGTATAAGAAGAGACAGATTTTTAATGATAGATGTTATGTTGAATTAGTGGGTATAACTCTCTTTTATAGAGATGGAAGATCAGAGGAATCCATTGGAATACACATTTGCAATCCATGGAATACCCCTCTTGAACCAAAAGTTGCAACTCTCTCAATTTTATCTATTTTTCAATTAATGTCCTGTCAAACGGTCAAATCTACAGTGGCGCGTGCACATGCAAGCACTGTAGCAGTGCATGTGTGCTGACCATTTTTGGCCACTGCCTTCAGCACACATGTGCTGCTACAGTGCAGCGCATGTGCGCTGAATTTTTTTTTTTTAAATTGCAACATATACCCACCAATTTTATTTATATTACAAACTACATATTTACATTCCCCCACTTAGTTTGTAATATAAATACAACTCACTATCTCTTTTAACATCATGCATAAAGAAAAGTGACATTGTTTTAAACTTTTCTGTAGTGTAAATAACTCACTAGACCTAATCAAATCAAGGTGGCATTGTTGCTTAAACCATGATTTAAATTAGACTAGAATTATCACACACATGAACTTGTTAACCTTATACATATGTTCACAAAATAGCTTTAGCACTGTTACCGGCCACGTGCTCTATCCTAATTTATGATCATGTACAAAACCAAAACTTTTGTTAGAAGCGGCACCACATCTTATGATCATATAGGTGAAATCTTCTCAAACTTTTCAGGTTAAAAGCACAACAAGATGATTTCATTAAGAATATAAATCTTTATAGATTCAGCCTTCCCATTTAAGGGTTACCATTTACAGTAACAACATGGAATGGTATACACATAATTTTAGTGCTCACAACTACTTATTAGCAACTTGTTTTTACCCTTTAAACCTTTTAATCTAGTGGTAGTACTAGAATAAAGATTGGGTTACCATTGCTAGTAGTTTTAGATAAAGGGTTTCAATCCCATTCCTAATGACGTCGATCTCACCAAATCTCTCGCAAGAGGTTTAGTCAACGGATTTGCTAAATTATTGTATGTTCTCACATACACCACTGATACAACGCCATCATTTAACAATTGTCTAATATAAGTATGCCTTAGACTTATATGTCTAGATTTACCATTGTATATTTTATTCAATGCTCTAGACATTGTGGCTCACTATCACAATTCAAAGCAATGGCTGGCATTGGTTGACCACAACTTGATGTCTGACATAACAAGTCTCTCAACCATTCCTCTTCTCTACAAGCTGAGACCAAGGCTATGAATTCAGCTTCCATTGTGGAATGAGCAATTACAGTTTAATTTTTTGAAACCCATGAAATTGCTCCTCCACCTAACATAAAAATCCACCCGCTTGTAGAGTTTTTATCACTAATACTAGTAAAGCAACTAGTATCAGAATATCCTTCAAGCACAGCTGGAAAACTATTGTAGAAAAGTGTTAAATCTTTAGTTCTCTTTAGATAACCAAGGACTCTCCCAATTGTTTTTCAATGGTCATTTCCAGGATTTTTAGTATATCTAGATAATCTACACAAGGCAAAAGATATATCTGGCCTTGTGCAACTCATTGCATACATTAAACTTCCTATTACACTTGCATATTCAAGTTGAGCAATAGGGTTGCCAGTATTCTCACTTAATGTAAAGTTTGGGGCAAAAGGAGTATTTGCTTCTTTGACATTTAAATGTTGATACTTATTCAAAATTTTCATGTTTAACATAATGTGTTTGACATAAAGTATAACCCCCACTATGCCTTTTAACTTTAATCCCTAAGATAGTATCTAATTCACCTAGATTTTTCATTTTGAATTGAGAAGATAGATACTTCTTAGTTTCAAGTACACCCTTATAACAAGTACTAACAATTCACATATCGTCTACATAAAGACAAATAATCACACCATATTCTTCAATGAATTTAGAATAAATGCACTTATCAGCATTATTATATCTAAATCTATTAGAGAGTAAAGCTGATTCAAACTTTTCATAACATTGTTTGGGTATTTGTTTTAAACCGTATAGAGATTTAATTAGTTTACAAACTTTATGTTCATTTCCTAGCAATGTAAAACCTTCTGGTTGTTCCATAAACGCTTTTTTCATCCAAGTCACCTTTAAAAAAGGCTGTTTTCACATCCATTTGATGCACACACAAGTTATAAATGGAAGCTAATGACATTAGTACCCTAATGGATGTAATCCTTGCAACAGGTGCATAGGTGTCAAAATAATCAATTCCTTCCTTTTGTCTAAAACCTTTAGGTGCAAGTCTTGGTTTATATGTCAATATGGATCCATCAGTGGCATATTTCCTCCTAAACACCCATTTACAACCAATAGGTTTAGAGCTAGGAGGTAAATCCACTAGAACCCAAGTATTATTTGATAATATTGAGTCCATCTCATCATTTATGGCCTCTCTCCAAAATGTTGCATCCCTTGATGACATAGCTTCACCAAATGATTTAGGATCATCTTCTACATTTAATAAGATTGGTATCTTATTAAACAAGTGATATCTATTGCCTTTAACTAAGAAAACAATAGCTTGTGAATATATGAAATCAGAAGACAAATGTTTTTCTTTCCTTTGTGTTTGACTTCTTCTGAGGTCAGAAGGAGTATCAACTTCCTATCTTTTATTATTAGAAGAAGAGTCAACATTTCGAGTCGATTCTTGTGTTTTAATTGGATTCATATTAACAGTTGAATCTTGTTGCTGAAATAAGAAATCTATTCTCAACAAATGTAACGTCCCTTGATTCAATAACAACATTAGAATCAATGTCAAGTAGTCTATAGGTTTTAGAATGTTCAGCATAGCCAACAAACACACTTTTAAGTGCTCTTGGTCCCAACTTTACTCTTTTAATATCCGGGACTCTATAATAGGCTATACATTCCCTAACCTTAAGATAAAGTTAAGTTCGGTTTTCTCCCCTTCCATATTTCATATGATGACACTTTAGTCTCGAGAGACGGAATTCGATTATGTAAATGACAAGCAGCCAACAAAGCTTTTCCCCACAAATTCCTTAGCAAGCCAGAACTTAGGATCATGGTGTTAATCATGTCCACCAAAGTTCTATTCTTTCTTTAGCCAAGCCATTTTGTTGTGGGGTGTATGGTGCACTTGTTTGGTATATAATACCATTTTGTTCACAAAATATTGAGAATTTGGCAGAAAAATATTCACCACCTCTATCACTCCTCAATATTTTGATTTTCACTACAAGAGGTTTATAAGATTTAAATATATCAAATGCTTCATCCTTTGCTTTCATTAAATAAACATGCACATATCTAGAGTAATCATCAATGAAAGTGATGAAAAATCTATTACCACCTCTTGTTAGAAAACCATTTAATTCACAAACATCCGAATGCACAAGTTCTAATAATTGTGTACTTCTTTCAACTTTTGGAAAGGGCAACTTAGTTATTTTTGATTGAATGCATGTTTCACATTTCTTCTCAAAATTATCTTTGATGGATATTAACCCATGTTTAGACATAAAATGGAGTACTTTATGATTAACATGTCCTAATCTACCATGCTATAAAGAATAAGAAGAATCCACAATATAAACAGAAATATTGTCTTTATTGATACTAAGTTTAAACATGCCATCACAAGAGTAGCCCTTTCCTACAAATACACCATTCTTGGACAAGATAACTTTGTTTGACTCTAATACAACTTTCAGCCCTTTCTTATTCAATACATTGGAAGCTGATACAAGATTTTTTCTCATTTTTGGAACTTGAAGTACATTCATTAACACAAGCTTCTTGCTGGAAGTGAATTGCAACTCCACACTTCTTTTGCCATGAACTTTGGCTAAAGCATGATTTTCCATAAGCACTTCATAGCCATCAGGAACATCTTCATAAGTCTTGAATTGAGACTTATCGTTACAGATATGCACGGTAGCACCAGAGTCATACCACCAATCATTTGATTTGGTTGAAGTTGCCACATTTAATTCAGAAATCATACCAATGTGACAATCAGTTATCATTGCAACAATTTCAGCATCTCTTTCAACAAGATTTGCTTTAGGGGCATTATTCTTCTTTTGTTTCTTGTTGGAATTACACTCATTCTTATAATATCCTTTCTTGCCGCAATTATAGCATATTCTATTCCTTTTGAACTTGTCCTTAGAATTAGTATTTTCAAAAAACTTTCTTTTAGAACTTGTGATTTGACTCTTATTCTCATTAACAAAATAAGAGAGTTACTTTTGAAACAAGTTCTAAATCCTTCTTATGAAGATTTCTAGTATCTTCTTCGATTCTCATATGTTTCAAAACTTGATCAATTGCTAAAATTTCAGTAGTATGAAGCATTTTGTTTTGATAATCATTCCAACTAGAAGGCAATTTTGCAATAATTGCCCCCACTTGCAATGATTCTGAAATTTCAACACCAAGATCTTTTAATTTTGAAACAATAATTTGAAGGTCGTGAACTTGATCCAAAATAGAAGAAGAGTCAACAATACGGAATTCAAAATATTTCTTAATAAGAAATTTGTCCGCACCTTGTTTTTATGTAGCATATTTATGTTCCAAGGCAGCCCAAATTTCCTTTGGAGATTTGACCACTGTGAAAAGATCATAAAGACGGTTTGAAAGGGTGTTGAGAATGTGACCTCTACACACAATCTCATCCTTCTTCCTTTTCTCCCATTGTGCCTTGAGTTCCTCTGAATTTCCAATAGTTGGTGTAGGAATTGATCAGGCAGTGCAGGTCCAAAACATAAGCAACTTTTAGTGCAGTGAGAAAAACATCATCTTGTCTTTCCACCTGTTGAAATTTGTTCCGGTTCCATCAATACGATCCAATTTTACGAAATCTTGATTCATCACTTTAAAGGTAGACTCACCACTTGTTTCCATGATTACTCACAGTCAAAATCTTAAGATTGTTAAATGAAAGGAAATGAAATGGCAAGAATGGAGTAGGAAACAAGTGTTTTTTCTTGTAAAATTTGAGAATATAAAAACCTGTACAATTTGAGGTGTGTATGTCACTTTCTTTAAGGTTTTGATTGCCCCCACTATACTCAATAGTTTGCTTTTGGGTGAATAGCAATCTACCTCTAGGATACAACAAATTTTTGAAGATTTTTAATAGCAAAAATTAGAAATATTCCCGAGATCAATGTATAAGAAGAGACAGATTTTTAATGATAGATGTTATGTTGAATTAGTGGGTATAACTCTCTTTTATAGAGATGGAATGATCAGAGGAATCCATTGGAATACACATTTGCAATCCATGGAATACCCCTCTTGAACCAAAAGTTGCAACTCTCTCCATTTTATCTATTTTTCAATTTCAAACGGTCAAATTTGCAGTGGCGTGTGCACATGCGAGCATTGTAGCAGCGCATGTGTGCTGACCATTTTTGGCCACTGCCTTCAGCACACATGCGTTGCTACAGTGCAGCGCATGTGCTCTGAATTTTTTTTTTTTAAATTGCAACATATACCCACCAATTTTATTTATATTATAAACTACATATGTACAAAATTTACCTTTCACAGGTACTAAATACACTTGGGTAAGAAAAAGAAGGGACTTTCCAGTTTGGAAGTGGTTAGATAGAGTAGTTTGCAATAACCACATGCCAAAGGATTACAATCTTCTGTCAATTGAACATCTATCCAGGACATGTTCTGATCAATCCTCTTCTTCCACATTTGATGGTTTCAATTTCTTAATGTTTGGACTCAACATCCCCTCTTTTTATACAAGTGGTGGCTAACAGTTGGAATCTATCATGTGATGGCCCTCCCTTGATCAGTCTAGCTGCTAAGCTCAAAAGATTGAAATTAGAACTGAGAGTCTGGAGTCAAGTGGTGTTTGGTGATATCTTCACAGCTCTCAATAATGTAGAAAAAGAATTTCAACTGAAAAAAGAGGCTTATCAGCTTTGTCCTTCAGAAGAGTCTTCGATTGACTTATCTCATGCTAAAGCAAAGTTTCTAAATTGCATGGCAAAAGAGGAAGCTTTTTGGAGACAGAAATCTGGAGTAAAATGGTTAAAAAGAAAGAGACCATAATTCCAAATTCTTTCACTCGAAGAGGCAGAAATTAGCTATACACAGAATCAAGGTTAATGGGCAATGGACTGATAACATGGACGAGATTGGTGAAGAAGGTGTTAAGTATTTTGAGCAACTTTTATCAACTAAGGATGTACACAATGCTGATAATTTTCTCCAAAACATTCCCAAGATGGTTGATGAAGAGGAGCTCTACATCGTAACTTAATGCTTCAAGCACCCTTAACCATGGAAGAGCTCAAGAAAACAGTTTATGTTTTGAATCCAGAAAGTGCAGCTCAAGAAAGCAGTTTATGGTTTGAATCCAGAAAGTGCTGCTGGGATTAATGGGTACAATGGCATGTTCTTTACAAAGTGCTGGGATATTATCAAAAATGATTTGGTCAATGGAGTGGTCTCTTTCTTAATAGGTGCCTCTCTGCCAAGAGCATTCACAACTTCACTCATCACTTTGATTCCTAAGAAGGAAAATCCATCCACTTTTGGGGACTTTCGTTCCATAAGCCTATGTACCTTTGTACCTAAAATTTGTACAAAAGTATTATCTAATAGGTTGGCATTGGTGCTGCCTAAAATTGTTACTCAGGATTCAGGAACATGCTGTTATGTTCAAGGAAGGAATATCACTGATCACATGTTGCTGGCACAGGAAATGGTGGAATTTATGGACAGAAAAACTAGGGGGGGAAATCTAATTTTGAAGCATGTGTAGCGATATCACTAATGCATTTGATAGAGTAGCTTGGGGGTACCTTCTTAGAACATTTGCTGCTTTTGGTTTCTCTCCTCAATGGATTTCTTTGATTAAGTATGTGAAACCCAGTATTTTAATAGCCTTGTTCTTTGATTTTAACTGGTTTAAAATGTTTTTCATATTATTTGTAGTCATAAAGTACTTCAACTTATTCGTTTTTCAATTCGGCAAATTTTTCGGTTTACGCGATTTCGGTTCCGGCGGGTAAACGGGTCAAAAAATTGGACTAAGTGTAATTAGTGCATTGTGGTGTGTGAGTGTTGTATGATGGCTGAATTATTCAGAAAAAATGTTAATTTAGTAGCAAAAATTAGTTTTTGGGTCAAATAGTCAACTTGGAGACTATTTGGTCAACTTGGAGACTATTTGGTCAACTTGGGTACTATTTGGGTCAACTTTGGAAGCTTTTTAAGTCTTCTTCTTGTTGTTTCTTCCTCATTTCTTCCTAGCAGCAGCTGAACTCCTAAGAGTTCCTCCATTTTCCCCAAAAATTTTCTTGGATTTCAAGTAGGAATCACTTGGAAGGTAAGATTTTATGTATTTTAGCATTTATGGCTTATGGGCTTTATGATCCAAGCTTTAATTTCAAGTTTTGTAGGATTCTTTATGGCTGAGAAAACCCTCTTTGCAGCCTTATATGTGTTGATTTATGTATGTTATGGGTTGTTTTTAGTGTTTTGGAGGTTGGGAAGTGATTGGGATTGATTTTTAACAACTTTCCATGGTTAGATTACAAATTTTAAGATTATGAGTTGGGGTTTTGTCTTTCATATGTGGCCTAGAGTGTTATGCTATGAATGCTTATGTCTATGCACATAATGATGTTTTAAGAGTGTTTTAAGGTTAGTTTGGATAGGAATTGAGACTTGAAACCAAGTGGAATTGATTTCCCTTCATTTTGTAAGTAAGCGGAAGTTTGGCGCAACTAGGATAATTTGGATAATTGGTTATGTTTGAAGGATCTTTAATGATCTTTTGATGATTTTAAGTGTTTCCTTGGTAGTGGGTTGGATAGGAAGCATGTTTGAATCATGCGTGTGGCTAATCGGTAAAAATTTCAGTTTGGTAGTAAAGAGGAATTCCACCCATAGGTTGTTGCTTTAATGTTGTAATAGAGTTAATTGTAGTGGTTATGGGGTATGGATTGTTGTGGAATGCTATTGATATAGTCCCGGCTATTGCTCGGTGAATCAAGTCCGTTTAGTATTTTGTTGGTTGGTAAAATATGTTGTTTTGAGTTTATAATGTAACCAAGGTCCCTTGAATATATTGGAATTGCAATTTTATTGGCAGGGAGGAAAGCCTAATTATAGTCTAGGGAGAGGCGAAGTTTTTCGGTTTTTCTGGAAAACTGAGCTTATTATCTCCTAATCTAACTGTAATACGAATTTGAGGGGTTAACTAAGTGTTTTGACTGGGGTTTTAGCTTGTCGAAATTGGTCAGAAATTGTGGAAAGGTCATTTTTGACCAAAGAGTGAGCTGTTGGTGTCGTTTTCCATCGTTTCGCGTCGTTTTCGCTTCCCTAGTCATTCTTTAACTTCTACATCTCTTCTAAGAGTCCTCTTATATTTGTTTTAGGTACCACGCCACCTACCGCCGGCGATCGCGTTCAGTGATCATTTGTGCAGTTCTTTGCTTTGATGACAGTATCCCAACATAGACCCTCTTCCACTTGTATTTTGTTTAACGACTTTCGAAATATGTTTGGATGGATTTTAGAATGTGTATGATGTTTGGAACTGCACTTTTACCAAGTTTTGGAACTATTACATATGAAATCGGGACCAAGCTATTTTATGTTAATCAATTGATATGTTTGCAAACTCTTTTGATATGAAAGCATTTTATAACTGTTTTGGCTCATAGGTGACCTAGGTATATAATTTTGGATGTGTTTGGAAATGTTTGATTTGGGGAGAACCGGTTCTATAGTCATCCATGGGACGCCATGGTGACTGCTGTGACTGTTATGAACTATTTGATGCTCCTCATACACAGTGATGGGAGAACTTGACCTCCAGGTCAGACTAGTAGGTGTGATAGATTACTAGATCAGGTGTAGTATGCTACCACACCTACTAGTTTGACCAGGAGCTGTCTCTTATAGACATCTATTATATTATGGATTTGAAACGTACTTGGATTTGTTCGCTATGCTTTAGCATACTATGTTTTGAAATGATTGGATCTTTTTTGGCTATGTTTTGACCTCCCGACGTTTAAATGGCATGAGACATTTTAGCTATGTTTTGAAATGAATGGATCTTTTTGGCTATGTTTTGGATATGCCTGATGTTTAAATGGCATGAGACATTTTAGAAACTGCTTCATGACTATGGTTTTCACAAATGTTATTATATTTATGTTTTCGTTTTATCGAAATGCTTGGCCCCATTTGAAGAGCTTTTATGATATCCACTGAGCTAGTTATGCTCACCCCACGTGATTTATAATTTTTCAGATTAGGTGCTCGTTTTTGACTCTCCACCGCGTTAGTTCTCAGCTTTTAGATTTTCTCCAGATTCCACATTAATGGTAGGACTCTGCGGATAATCTTCCAAGCTTCTCTTTTGTTTGGAGAGGGGTAGTGTATTAGATAGGTTTTGTATTGATGAACTTTGTTTTTGTTGTAGCATCTTTTGTACTAAGAAGGAATTTTGTAATTCGTATTTTTGTGTAAAAATGAACTTATTCGGTTTTATAGTTAAGAAATGGTTTGATGGTTCTATTACATTGCGGTTAAGTTTGTTGCTCTGTTCGTTTGTGCCTTGCGCTTTGGACCGGTGTGCCATTAGCGCGGCGTGTTACGGTCCCGTTTTTGGGGCGTGACAAAGTATGTCTTGGAGAATTGTTGGCTTTCCCTGCTAATTAATGGTGTCACAAACGGTTTCTTCAAATCCTACAGAGGGGTGAGACAAGGAGATCTAGTATCTCCTCTCTTATTCATTCTCATGTTGGAAGTCTCCAGTAGAGGTCTCAAACAACACTTTGCTCAGCATAAAATATCTTATTTTGCTCTTCAAAGAATCTGCTAGCCTATCTCTCACCTTATATTTGCTGATGATGTGCTGATTTTCACTAAGGAGAGTCCAATTCTTTAAAGAATCTTAAGGATTTTTTGCCCAAGTTTGAAGATGCTTCAGGCCAGTTGATCAATAATGGAAAGAGCTCCTTCTATGTAGCTAGCATTTGCCAATCTAATAGAGTGAGAAGAATTCACAGTATAACTGGATTTACTAAAAAATCATTCCCATTGCTTTACCTTGGATGCCCTATCCAGAAGGCAATGAAGAAAAGGAGCTTGTTTCAACCAATGCTAGAAAAGATTGGGAGAAGAATCGAGGGTTGGCAAAACAGGTTTCTTTCGCCTGGGGGAAAGCTCATTCTTATTAAACATGTGCTGAGCAGCATTCAATTATACTTGCTATTTTCAGCCTCCTAAAAGTGTGCTAAAGTAAATTGACAATTTATTTGCAAGATTTTTTTGGGGGAATTCTGAGGAAGGTGAAAAGTATGAGAAAGAGAATTGGATTTCTTGGTCCACAATCTGTCAGTCCACAGATGCAAATGGTTTAGGATTACAATCCATGGAAGACTTATCTAAAGGGTTTGCAGGTAAACTATGGTGGAAATTCAGACAGGGAGGATAATTGTGGTCTAATATTTTTGTCTTCCCGATGCTTGAAGAAGGATATGCATCCAGTGCAAGCCACCTACACTGGAAAGTAGTTTGTTGCATGGAAGAGGATGTTACGGGCAAGAAAGAACGCTGAGGAATGCATAAATTCAGATTGAGGGGGGGCTCTTTGTCTTTTTGGTTTGAGAACTGGACAGGCAAAGGTACAATTTACAAAGTTGTGGAGGAGGTTATCAACCCTAAAATCGAAGTGGCTGAGTTTTGGGTTAATTACAAATGGAACTTGAAAGCCATTCAGAATAACCTCTGCTATGAAGAGATAGATACCATTAACAACATGATCATGAATACACAGCTGACAGATTGCCAAGATAGAGATTTGTTGGTTTTTACAAAATGGTTCCTAACAGCTGAAGGGGATTTTTCTCTAAAGTCTTTTGTTCAAAGACTCAAAATCATGCAACAACACACTATCTAAGGAAAATGATCTGGGATCAAAGACTTCCTCTTAAGATCTCTATATTCATGTGGAGGTTGCTGAACCACAAAATTCCTACAGATGATGTTGTTAAAAAGATAGGGATTTGTTTGCCATCAAAATGTGATTTCTGTGACAGTCAAGTAGACATCCAACACACTTTCTTGACTTGCAAGGCAAAAAAGGTGATATGGCATTTTTTCCACAATTGGTTTGAGCTTCCTCTTGCAGATATTGAACGAATTTCATTGTAAGGATATCTGGCTTCCTGGTGGTACCATTCTTCTAATGTCATATTACTGGGGGTCATACACAAAATTCTTCCCTCAATTATTTGCTGGAACATATGGAAGATGAGGAACAAATCAAGATATAAAGGCACCGTTCTCAATTCTTCCAAGTGATTGCATGAATCATTTCTAACCTGACAAACCTTTTCAAATGCTTTCCCTCTTAGAAGAAGTTCAATAGCAGATGACAGGTTCCTTTCTAAAAACTTGATGATAAGCACTCTTACTATAAGACCAGCAAGACGCACGATACTTCAGTGGCAAGCCCCAAGCAATGGATGGTTGAAACTAAATACAGATGGATCAGCAAGGGGATTTTCAAACTATTCATTAGGAGGAAGGGTCTTGAGGAATCACCTTGGCGGCATAATTCTGGGCTATTCCAACTATTGTGTTGGGTTTTGGACATTTACATATATATTAATTGTGTAATATGTGCTATCATAATTAATTGGCCCAATATAAAGTGATATGTTATAGTTTAAGATAAATGGGCCTAAGTCATCTAATTAGTATGGGCTTTTATGTGTAGATACCCTAAAATCTTATTTCCTGTTTTATGACGGGCAAAACCTAAGGGGATAAGGGAAGTACATCTATATATATATAGGTTATGGTCCCCAAATTCTATGTTGTTGTGTTACTTTTCTTGAATCCCATCATCAGAAAAGTGAGAATCATATTCTTTAAAATACATACATAGTAATTTGGAAGATCAATAACCACAATATTCAAGAATCAAATCCGTAGATTCAAGAATCACATCAATTCTTATGGATTCAGGTACGCTTTCGCATTTAGTATTTAATTTATATTCTTGAGGATTAAACATGAAGGATCCGGGTTATGATAACGTTGATTGTCATGATATTAAAGTTAATTTGGTATTCCAACAAGTGGTATCAGAGCATCTTCATGTTGAATCATTGAGAAATCAGTTTTTTCATTAATTGATTTATTATGTGATTTCATATGGATTTAGTTCTTGAATTCAACAAATTTTTTATGTAATTTAATTTGTTGTATTTAAGAATAATTGTGGTTATTTTACGATCTTTCAAAACTGTTTCCAATGATTTTTAAATTAATTTGGATTATAACCATCTGGATTCAAAATTTTAGTTTTAATTTTTTATTATTATTATCTAGGTGTACGGTTTTTTGTGTCATGAAGGATTTAAAATTTTAGTTTTAATTTATTATTATTATTATTAAGGTGTACGGTTTTTTGGTCATGAACAAATGTTCATGACCAATAAGGAATGTTTATCAAAAAAATCTAAAATTATGTGAACAACCCAAGAAAAAAGGGAATGAGAAGTGGGATCGTTCAAATCGCATGAGTCTTATAAATGAAACGTGCAATTCTAGAAACAATGTGTCCCAAAGGCAATGCCAAAAATGGAAATTGAAAAATTATGAAGGTTGTTTTCTTCTATCGAACTTAATTTCAATGAGGTATAAAGAAAAAGGAAATATAAGGGAGTACTCTTCTACAGATGTCTCATCTGTATTCCAAAAGTGCCAAAGCACTAAAGTTAGAGTTGAGAAAGGACTTGCTTGTACATTTGATTTTGATCTATCTTCCTGCACAATTCAATCAATTTAAGGTTAGTTATAACTGTCAAAAGGATAACATCTCTAATGAGCTCATTTCTCATTGTGTGCATAAGAGGAAAGATTGAAGCAAGAAAAGATCGAAAGTGCCACTTGGTAAGTAGCTATGAGTGTCCACTTCAAATATCACGCTTGGCGTGCAAAGAAAGGTACGCTTCTCGTTTTGGTTTGTTCTGAGTGTTAATTTAGCTTCAGTACCTCGACACACTTGGTGGATAGACTCTGGTGCTACTACTCACATAAGTGTGTCCATGCAGGGTTGCCTGAATTGCCGAAAGCCGAATGATGCTGAAAGATTCATCTATGTGGGTGATGGCAAACCAGTTAAAGTTAAAGTTGAAGCAATAGGGACTTTTAGGTTATTATTAAAAATTGGTTGTTATTTGGATTTGAAAGAAACATATATTGTACCGTCTTTAAGACGGAATTTGGTTTCTATTTCTGTTTTGGACAAATCCGGTTACTTTTGTTCATTTAGAAATAGTCAGTTTAGTCTTTTTCTGAAGTCAAATATTATTGGAACTGGTTTTTTGTCTTCTCATGATAACCTTTATTTAATCAAAACTATGTTTCATATAATGAAACCTTGCATATAAGTTCACGTGGTACTAAACGCAAATTAATCAATGAGAATTCTGCTTCACTTTGGCATAAGCGTTTAGGTCATATATCTAAACAAAGAATTGAATTTAGTAAAGACTTGTGTCAGATGGAATTCTTGATCCCCTTAATTTGTCAGACTTTCAAATATGCGTTGAGTGTATTAAGGGAAAAAAAACAAATATAAAGAGATTAGGTGCCAGTAGATCTTCGGACGTCTTAGAAGTAATACATACGGATATTTGCGGGCCATTCCCTACTGCTTCTTGGAATGATCAACAATATTTTATTACATTCATCGACGATTTTTCTCGTTATGGCTACCTTTATCTAGTTCATGAGAAGTCTAATTCATTGGACATGTTCAAGGCTTTTTAAGCTGAAGTTGAAAACCAACTTGGTAAAAGAATTAAGGCTGTTAGATCTAACCATGGTGGTGAATACTATGGCAGATATGATGGATCAGGTATAACGTCCATGACCTTTTGCTAAATTCTTAGAAGAGTGTGGAATTGTCCCACAGTACACCATGCCAGGATCTCCTAGCATGAATGGTGTTGCTGACAGACGAAACAGAACTTTAAAGGATATGGTGAGAAGTATTAGATTAGTCATACAACTTTACCGGATTCACTCTGGGGAGAGGCATTAAAGACTGCAGTTTATATCCTTAATAGAGTTCCAACTAAGGCAACGACCAAAACTCCCTATGAACTATGGACTGGTAAAAAGCCTAGTATAAGGCACAAGGCCTTATAGGCCAAATGAAAAGAAATTAGACTCGAAAATGGTCAGCACCTATTTTGTTGGTTACTCTGAACGGTCTCGGGGGTACAAATTTTATGATCCCACATCCAGATTATTCTTTGAGACGGGAAATGCCCAGTTCTTTGAGGATATTGAGTTTGGGGAGAGAGATAAAGTTAGAGACTTTGTCTTTGAAGAGAAATCTATTTCCCTTCCTACGATTGTTATTGACAATGATCAGCCTTCTATTCCTGACATTGTTCAAGAAGCAATACCAGTACCACAAGACAATGTTGAAAATCTTCCCTATCAAGAACAACACGAACAAACTCAACAACCTCAAGAACAAATGCCATTAAGGAGATCCATGTACTAGAGAACGGAGAAGTACTGTTCCGGATGATGACATTGTATTTCTCCAAGAACATGAGGATGGCATTGAATTGGTGGAAGATGATCCAATCAACTTTCATCAAGCCATGCTTAGTGCTAATTCTCACAAATGGATTGATGCTATGAATGAGAAAATTAAATCCATGAAAGACAACGACGTTTGGGAACTCGTCACACTACCCGAAGGTACGAAACCTATTGGTTGTAAATGGATATTTAAAACCAAAAGGGATTTGAAGGGTAATGTGGATAGATATAAGGCTCGTCTTGTCGGAAAGGGTTTTACTCAAAAGGAAGGCATTGATTATAAAGAGACTTTCTCTCCAGTATCATCGAAAGACTCTTTTAGGGTAATAATGGCTTTAGTGGCACATTTTGACCTTGAGTTTCTTCAGATGGATGTAAAGACTGGGTTTCTCAATAGTAAGCCCATTTATATGATGCAAGAAGAAAAATTTGTGTCCAAAGATGCAAAGAATGGCATGGTCTGTAAATTAAAGAAATCCATCTATGGGGCTCAAGCAAGCTTCTCGTTAATGGTATCACAAATTTCATCAAATTATCGTCTCGTTTGGTTTTGAGATGAATTTGGTTGATGATTGTATATACCACAAGTTTAGTGAGAGTAAGTACATTTTTTTGGTTTTATATGTCAATGACATACTGCTTGCCAGTAATGATATAGGTTTATTGTACGAAACCAAGAGATTTTTATCACAAAAATTTGAGATGAAAGATCTTGGGGATGCCTTTTTTGTATTAAGGATTCAAATACATCGAGATCGCTCTCGGGGTATTCTTGGATTATCGCAAAAGAACTATATCGAGAAGGTACTTAAGAGATTCGTCATGCAAGATAGCAAACCAGGAGATACCCCTGTTGCTAAGGGAGACAAATTCTGCCTCGCTCAGTGCCCTAAGAATGATTTTGAAAATAAAGAAATGCAAAAGATTCCCTATGCTTCTGCAGTAGGAAGTCTCATGTTACATGCTCAAGTTTGTACGAGTCCAGATATTGCGTATATTGTTGGGATATTAGGCAGATATTTAAGCAATCCAGGTATGATTCATTGGATAGCAGCCAAAAGAGTGATGCGGTATCTTCAGAGAACAAAACATTACATGCTCACATATAGGAGATCGGATAAATTAGAGATCGTTGGGTATTCCGACTCTGATTTTGCTAGATGTCAAGACAGTCATAAATCCACTTCGGGCTATATTTATTTGTTGGCTAGTGGAGTTATCTCTTGGAAAAGTGTTAAACAAACACTCATAGCTCCTTCCACCATGGCAGTTGAATTTATAGCATGTTATGAGGCATCCAATCATGGAATATGGTTGCAAAATTTTGTCACAGGACCGCGAATTGTGGACGGTATTGAAAGACCACTTAAGTTATTTTGTGACAACAAATCGGCAGTATTATATTCTAACAATAATAGGAGTTCAACGAAATCTAAACACATAGACATCAAGTTCCTAGTTGTTATGTTTAAAGAAAGAGTTCAGATCTATAGAGTATATTGGCACGAACTCCATGATTGCGGATCCGCTTACTAAAGGATTACCACCTAAGGTCTTTCATGAGCACACTGCTCATATGGGTGTTATGTCTTTTGAGGATATTCAGGATTAGTGGGAGTTTGTATTCTATTTATATACTTAAATCTTTCAAGACACATCATATATTTATCAATATTTTCTGCAGAAATAAAGAATTCAGTTTTAGAAATAAAGTGTTCAGTTTAAGTTTCACTCTGACTTCAATTTCAGTTTGATCTCTATAAAGAATAAAGTTGGACCAGTTGAAAATAGGCATGTTTAAGATCACATGGCATGTAATTTTCATGCTACACATCCATACTTGATCTATGTCATTTGGTTGTGTTGATGTACGTGACCAAGAATGGGTTTAGTTACGATTAATGTAATGAAAATTGTCTTGATCCTATATTAACATGATTAATGGACGAGATTGTTCGGAAATGACTATGGTTCTTACATGATAGCTAAAGGTTTTGAGCTCATAAGGTTTTATACAATAATATATATGTAGTCCAAGTAGGAGAATGTTTGGACATTTACATATATATTAATTGTGTAATATGTGCTATCATAATTAATTGGCCCAATATAAAGTGATATGTTATAGTTTAAGATAAATGGGCCTAAGTCATCTAATTAGTATGGGCTTTTATGTGTAGATACCCTAAAATCTTATTTCCTGTTTTATGATAGGCAAAACCTAAGGGGATAAGGGAAGTACATCTATATATATAGGTTATGGTCCCCAAATTCTATGTTGTTGTGTTACTTTTCTTGAATCCCATCATCAGAAAAGTGAGAATCCTATTCTTTAAAATACATACATAGTAATTTGGAAGATCAATAACCACAATATTCAAGAATCAAATCCGTAGATTCAAGAATCACATCAATTCTTATGGATTCAGGTACGCTTTCACATTTAATATTTAATTTATATTCTTGATGATTAAACACGAACAATCCAGGATTCGGGTTATGATAACGTCGGTTGTCATGATATTAAAGTTAATTTGGTATTCCAACACTATGGACATTGTTCAGACATAGAGGCTGATACAAGGGCATTGTTGGATGTGAACTCTAAATGCGTTTCTGAAGGTTATGATTTTATTGAAGTAGAGATGGACTCCATAGTTCTTGTGCAGATCATGAAGGGACAAGTTCCTTGTCCATGGAGCGTTGATAGATTTATTCAGCAAATCAAGGCCAGAACTCAATACGTGCATGTGGTTTATACTCATATTTTCTGAGAATGTAATGCAGTGTCAGATTGCTGAGCAAATGATGCACACCAACTCAAATCTTTTCAAAGCTATACTGCAACAACACTTCTTTCAAGAGCTAAGGGCTTGGCAGGCATGGATAGGATAGGTTTCAAATATGTCTGAGTCAGTAAACCTTAGTTATTTTCTTTCATTCCAGCTATAATTTCAAAGGGTTTGTCTTTGAAATTCATTTGGCAAGAGGTGTTTTAGCATTAAGTCTCTCTCCTTGTATTCTCATCATTTTTTAATTAGCGCCCCTACCAATAATCTGGTGGTTAGCTAACTCTCACATGCACGGCACGCACACACGCATACACACACATATATGTATGTATATATAATTATTTGTCCAAATTCTTGTAAGACTTGGGTATGCTAGACAAAATTTAATCTTTTGCAAAATTTATCAATCAAAAAAAAAATTCACAAAATTTTGTAGTACTTATATTTTTTTTCCTTTGAAAAACATAATCTTCCATAAATTTTTGTTAACTCAAATACAAAACTAATGGAATTTTAGGAGGCAAATCATAATTTGGAAAATCTTTTATTGCACTTATCTGAAATCATATATTGTGGTACTCCCGCCGTCCCATTTTATTTGACATGGTCAATCTTGGACATAGTTTAAGAATAATTGATATTTGACCAACTAGTAGAATAGTTTTTCCATTATTGTCCCACAATTAAAATTCAAAATTTGATAGTTTTTGGTTTTCAAAATTTGAAATGGTTTATGAGAGTAATTAATATTGAAATATGGCATTAATGCCCTTTTTTTGAACTTTCATGAAGGGTAAATTAGGTAAATTGGCATTTATTATTTGCCTTTTCATGGAGTAACAAATAATTTGGGACAAACTAAAATAGAAAGAAGGACAAATAAAATGGGACGAAGGGAGTATAATTTTTGGAATTTTGAAACCTTTTCCAATTCAATTTCTAATTTGAAAATATAAGTTTTGGGTTAAAACTTTGAGAACTGATAACTCTAGGAAACTAGAGTTATATGTACTCTAAACTTGATGATTTTGCTCTTAGTTTCGAGTATTTTTAATGTTTTGGTGAATGTTTTTATCTATTTTTCTTTTATGTGTTAGAATGTGTTAGTATGTGTTTATTATGTGATTGAGTATTTATTTAGGTGATAATTAGCATATTTTATTAGGTTTTTCTATTTAGAGCTGTGTCGTATCTTTGACTTAACTTATTTAGAAACAGCANCATTTGGAGTTAAGTTTTCGTTCATCTTTGTTTGTCCTTCATTTTTTAGCCTATTTTATGAGAATTTTATTTATATGTTTATCTGTTATTTTAAGTGTTTATTATAGATAATAATATTCTCCTATGTGTTAGGGTCGCAAAAAAAAAAAAATGGCGCATTAATCGGACGTCGGATGAAGATTTTGGAACCAAAACTGTGGAGTGCTACATTTCAGAAGTTTCAATCCATATCGCGATCTCAAATTTGAGATCGCGATCTGGAGGCGGCTAGAGCAAAAAATGACTTTATTCGGGGCTGATTTTTGCTGCACAATTATCCCACTATCCCCTAGCACTATATATACCCCTTTTAAACCTCATTTGAGGAAAGATCTTAGCTAGTAGAAGTAGGTTAGATTAGAGAGTAATTTTCTCCCCTTTTCCTCCCCATTTGGGGAGGGTTTTCTTAGATTAGAGTAGATTAGGACTTCTCTTTCATGTAGATTTCAAATCCAAGTTAAAGATTTAATTTAAGCCTTTTTTTAGTTGTAAGTGCTTTGTTTATGTTAAAACTTCTTTAGTTAAGCTTTAATTTCATGTTCCTTTAGTTAATTAGTTTAATTGCTTTAATCTAATTGCTTCCTTTACTTGTTTTCTTAGAGTAATTGTTAGATTAGTTTATGGGCTTTCTTTAAACATCTTTTTTTTAGTGATAATTTGTAGTTTAGATTGGTTAATTAGGATAGATTAGTTTATGGGCTTTTCATTTAATTGCTTTCTTTACTTGCTTTCTTAGTTTAATTATTAGATTAGTTAATGGGTTTTCCTTATTTGTGCTTTCTTAGTGTTAATTTGTAGTTTAGGTTAGTTAATTGCTTTTTAAAAATACTTTCTTTTTACATGCTTTCTTAGAATATATTAGGGGCTTTCTCTAATTGTGCTTGCTTAGGCATAATGAATGGTTTAGATTAACTAATTGCTTGCTTAATATGCTTTTCCTTTTAATTGTTCCCTTTATTTGCTTTCTAAAAATACTTCCTTTCCTTAATTGCTTTCTTAGTGATTAATCTTTATTTTAAATTCCTTTATTAGTTCCATTAGTTCTAGTTTTAGTTAAATCTCTTCACTTAATCAATCGCTTCAACTTGAAATATAATCAAATAACCGGTAATTATCGACCAATCCTTGTGGGAACGATCCCTACTTCCCTTTACTACTAGTTGACAACCGTATACTTGCGGGATGCCATCTAGTTTGTAGTAGGATTTAGGTATTTTATAAAGTATGAAGTTTTTGGCGCCGTTGCCGGGGATTGGTTTTCAGTAATATCGATATAATTTGGTTGGAAGACTAGACTGAAGTCTTTTGTTTTTTTTTTTATAGTTGTTTCACCTATTTGAAAAACCAAAATGTTTTTCCTTTTGTAGTTGTGTTTTTATTTTGAAAACTACAAAAAGATTTTCTTGGTGATGGATGGTTTGGACTAGCTAGTTGTCTAAGCTTTCCTAATTTTCTTGTTTGTGTTGTTTTAGTTCTTTTTCTTGCTTTTCTATTTGTGTTTTTTGTTGTTCAAGAACATGGAAGGACCTAATTGGAATGATTCATACCAAGGATATTATCATTTTTATGGTAATAGAGGTATGCCCAATGAGCATGATTCTTGTTATGGTTACTCTCCTTACCCCTTAGATTATCAAGTGGCATGGTCTAGCCATCAATACGGTTATGAGAGCCACCAAAATTATTAAATGGGATGGTCTAGCCATCCATATCCTTATGAGAGCTATCAAGAAAATTCCTACTCTTTCCCTCCACCACAAGAGCCTTCATATGATCAAATGGAGTCATATTTTCTTCACCAAACAACTCAAGAAAGTGAAGACGTAAGAAGGATGGACAAGTGGATGCAAATTCAAGAATTTCGAGAAGAAATAGCCCAACTTCTAGACGAAAGGGCTCAATTTTGAGAAATTGTGGCCAAAGAACGGAAAAAACTTGCTCAACTTCAAAAAGAAATAGATAGAATCCGTGAAGAGCAAGCCACATCCAACAATAATCAGTTACAAGACCAACTTGTGGAGATTCAAGGAATAACAAATGGTGAAGAACAATGTATTCCAACACCTCCACCAATGGGTGAAGAACCGGTTCAAGAAGAACAAATTGAAAATGTCTTGCAAGAAACCGGTTCTCCAGAGCCTCATGAACTTGAAGTTACAACAATCGAGACACTCAACGCTTATGTAGAGGAATTACCAACTTTTCCTTTGCATAAGTGTGCGTTTGTCCTAGTTATAACAAAAGAGGTTCTACTTGAGGTGTTCATGGAGAAAGAGTCGGTTCTTGGAGGAGTAGAAGAAAAAGGATACATTCTAGAGGGGGCCAAGGAGACACAACCTACATATGCCGAAGTTCATTTCCTTGGAGACTTCGGAGGTGCTAAGCAATGGTGCAAGTTCACTAAGAATTACAATATCCTTGGGAAGCATCCTTGGTGTTGAGGGAGTAGTTCTTTCATTTTTCTTTATTATGCTTTCTTTACTTTACTTGCTTTAGTTTAATCAATCATATACCCCGTTGGTGATAAAGGCTTGTAGCCTTGTGCTTTATTTAGTTGTGTTGTGTTATTGGCAAATGATTTGTTGGAATCTCTTGGACAAATATGGTTGTTGATGAGAATGGTGATGACAATATATGACTTGTTGTGATTTGTGAATGATGTACACGATTTATTGGTTGAACTTGGACTTGGTTTTATCTTTATGGATATTCTAGTTGTCGATATACTTCATGTGCTAAATAGTTGAGCTTGTTTTGAGAAAATCATGTGAATGCTTGATTTGGATTGAGAGTAGTCTTTGTGATTGAATGTCCTTTTGAAGCCGATCATGTGTAAAACTAGCCTGGGGGGATGAGTTGGGCATTCAGATAAGCTTTTGTTGTGTTAAACCTTGTTACCCTTATATGTGATTTTCTTTTCTTTTTTTTTTTAAAATTGTTTGAACCCCGTGAAGCCCGGAGGACCTTTCCTTAGTATAACCATGATTGGTTGTTCAAGAAAAATCAATTTTTGAGGATTCATGATTAATAGGAAATTGCATTTTTATGATCTACTTGAAATTTGCTCATTGCTTAGTCTTGATTTGTGCTGTGCTCAATGTTGGTGAAGTCCATAATTAAACGGTAGAACTCTTATTTTTAAGTTCAATTTGTGCTTAATGGGTTGCATTTACATTCACTTAGCTAGTATGTTGTTCATCTTTTATTTTAGCTTTTTGATTGTTCAAGTGTAATTCAAAAGCATTGCCTAGTCTTTTGTTTTTAAACTTTCTAGTAGTATTATTATGCGTTTGTTCTATTTTGGATGAGCAGTAGGATGAGTTGTACTCATCACTTGAATAAAATGACAAGTTTGGGGGTGTTATTTACTTGCGTTAGAATGGTTTCTTTTCATGGATGTAAATATTTGTGTGGTGAATTTTGGATGAAAAGTTGATTGATTACGGTATTCGATGATGAAAAATGACTTGCAATAACATATAATTGAGTTATTTAAACTTGGCATTTCGTAAATCTAGTTTTGGTGTGTTTAGTAGTTCTTTTGCGATAAAAGAATTTCAAAAGCCATGTATTACTAAGTTCAAAAAGTGAGGCATTCACATTTTTATAGTAGTCCATTTGAAACATTGTTTTTGACCAAATCAATAGGATTGATTTGTTGGTCAATTCATCTTTTGAAAAAAAATTTGGTTTAAATGAAATAGAATTGATTTAGGTCATTTTACGTTCTTGCATAGGGAGTTTTTTTCTAACCTGTGAGTGATTGGTTTGAATATGATCTTGGGTACGTTTTACTCATTTCCTTGGTTTAGGGCCGTATAAAAAAAAACAAAATGTGTAAAACTTTGCATTTAGGAATAAGGCGAGTATGGGATTCTGGCATGTACCCATGTTGTTTCTCCGAAATAAGCCATTAGAGTAGTAATAAGGCGAGTAAGGGATTCCGACATGTACCGATGTTGCTTCTCCGAATTAAGCCATTAAGAATTACGTTTTAGAATACCAACAAGTCGAGGAGGAAATATAAACCAAGTTTACAATACCCATAATTGATATCATGCTACTCACTCCTTGATAGAGTAATACTCCCAATTGTGTGACATGTGCATATTAGGTAGATTCCTAATGATCTTCTATTTCCATATGACCTTTTCAAGATGGTTGAAAAATGTTGTAATCCTTTTGATTTGAGCAACACTATATTTAAATGAATGGAACTTTTTTTTTTCAAAAACCTTTTCGATGATGGTTAACACTTGGTTATTTGAAATTTTTTGTTGACATTTGAACTCATTTTCTTTAGAAAAGTTGAAAATATCGAAATGACTAGTTAAATAATTCAATTGTCATACGGTCTTCGAGGTCCATGGAGAGGTCTCCTAACTATTCAAAGTACATCCATTATTCACCTTTTGTGTTGTCATCTTGGGGGGTGTCTAGTATGTTGTGTCTTGTGATTTGTGTCATGTGTTTTGTGTTGTTCATTTTCTTGTCTTTTATTTTGCTCGGGACGAGAAAAAGCTTAAGTTTTGGGGTGTACACATCGATAACTCTAGGAAACTAGAGTTATATGTACCCTAAACTTGATGATTTTGCTCTTAGTGTTGAGTATTTTTAGTGTTTTCGTGTATGTTTTTATCTATTTTTCTTTTATGTGTTAGAATGTGTTAGTATGTGTTTATTAAGTGCTTGAGTACTTATTTAGGTGATAATTAGCATATTTTATTAGGTTTTTCCATTTAGAGTTGTGTCGTGTCTTTGACTTAACTTCATTTGGAGTTAAGTTTTCGTTCGTCTTTGTTTGTCCTTCATTTTTTGGCCTATTTTATGAGAATTTTATTTATATGTTTAGGTGTTATTTTAAGTGTTTATTATAGATAATAATATTCTCCTATGTGTTAGGGTCGTAAAAAAAAAACGGCGCATTAATCGGACGTTGAATGAAGATTTTAGAAGCAAGAACTTAAGTGAATTATGAAAAATTGTTTTATATCCAAAAATTTGAAACGTTTATTTTTTCCCTAAGGACTAAATTTTGACTCATCGAATTGTATATTATGATCAAAGTTAGAGCATAAGTGTGTTTCTTTTTTTGAGGTTGTGTAGGTCAATGGAACTTACTTTGTTTAACAAATTGAATAGGAAAACATCTTTTCCGGCCCATGTATACAAAGTAATGAAGTATCAAAGCAACTGATGTATCACTTGATCCAGAAAAGAAGTAACGAAATCTGATCGAGTATCTAAAATCTAAGGATTGGAGATTCACTATGATTTTATTATATGGAGTGGCTTTAACAATTGGTCCTTAATTTGTGACTTTATAAATTATTTTTCATCTTTTTATGCATGGGGCCCTTTTAATTCCATACTTATTTGATTAAATTCGATTCTTTCCAAATATACATGCAATATAGAATCGAGTTCACTGGGATCAATGAAATTTTTTTTGATCTTCTCGACCATAAAAAATGAATTGATAGAGTGAAAAAATCTTTCCTCAAGTTGCGAAACATAACTTAGTGGAAAGAAACTGACGCACCATGACCTTGTACTCCCAATAAAGAATTGGTTTGTAGGCGTTGGCGTACATATTCAACCCATTCCGAGTCCTAGTGCGCTTGATTTAGATTGAATTTTAATCGTACAAGTTATGAGGGTATAATACCAAATATGCTATGTTGATAGAGAAGTTTATCTATGTTTTGGACAAGGATAAAGCCAATGCGCATTAGCATAAAAAAAAGAAAAAAACTTTTTTAAGTACAAAATGATCCGTTGAAAACTAGGATTTTTAACATAGAAAAACAAAATTGTTTTGCCATATTAGAAGGAAGAAAGAACTTCCAACCAATATAGAAAGTAAAGTGGAAAAGGCATGATCCAGCCCCTGAAACTATAAGTCCATTGACTAAGAAGGGCTCTAATGCTACCATATGAGACAACACATTGACTAAGAGGGGATCTAATGCTACCATACGAGACAACACATTGACTAAGAAGGGATCTAATGCAACCATACGAGAAAACTATTGTATTGGACTTGCGAAATACTTTTTATATTCCGTACTAGAGAGCCTAAATTAAATAAAGGATCTTATCATAGATCCATTGAGGGGGTGTAAGGCAAAAAAAGACTCATAAGTAGTTGGGGACCTAATAGGTTCTTTAGAACTTAACAAGGGATAGAATAGGATCCATATACTAACAACTCTAGTAAAAAGGGTTATTTCTTCTATATTTTGTGCCTATTTTTATGTGTTTGGTCCAAAAAAAATGTCAATTATGATGCTATTTTGTAATTTAGTTCTTTTAGATCTTATTGGATAAATTTGCACTTTTATTATAATTTTTATCTTAAGTTTGGAATAAAGATCAGCGGCTTATGTTTAGGTAATTATTTTGTATGATTGAGGGAATAATCATCCATTTCGTATTTGGAAGCTAAAAAGTCAAGAAAAGTCAAACTGCTAGAAAAAGTCAATCTGAGTAGAAGGTCCTTGCCATTGACAAGCCTTTCCCTTGCTGCTGATAAGGGCACCTTAAATTATTGGGCAACCAATTCAAAGATCTCGTTGTTGGTTAGAAATTTGGTCATAATCCAAACAGATTGACTTAAAGGAGTTCTTTCAATAGTCATTTTAAAAATTAGACATTAGTAGTGGTTAGCAGAGTTTTTGCTCGGATTCTTAACTCCTCTTGAAGGGTCTTTTCAAGGTCCTTTCCCTTCAATTCGTAGCACTTTCTAAGCTTTCTCTTGTCTGCCTTAACTAAAAATTAGTAAAATTTTAGCTTAACTCTCCTTAGACTGGTGGATATTTGATATTATTCAAGAGATTGTAAGCCCACTCTACTTTCCATTCATGCAAGTACTTTATGTTTCATTTGAATAGTAGTTTGTTGATTTGTATTCTTGCATATCTAGTATCCTATTTATTATCTTTTACTCTTTTTCCTAGCTAAAGAACTCACATTTTTACTAAAATTCCTAGCTAATCATGTTTACCCCTTTTTATTACCATTTTATCCTTTTCCTCTTTTCTTGCAATTATGAACTAAGCTAGCTTTTAGGTTGAGTATAGTAAGTCTAATTCTCTAACTTATGGGTAACACTTGAATTGAAGATTTGAATGGGGATTTTGGGATTTTGGGCAACCACTAGTCTTGTGAATTTGAAGTTAAGTGATTTGGCTAATTACTTAATTTATTGGGTAGAGGAGTGGATACTAGCCATTGAAACTCATCTTTAGGCCTAGACTAGTGTTGGGTTGGGTAATGTAGTTACTTGGCTAATACCAATGTCACTCTTTTGGTAGAAGCTGACTCCTTTATTTTAATGTATTTTACCTTTCTAGATTAGGTTTTGGAAGGATCCTACCTCACTTTAATTATGTAAAAAACTTAATTAACCAAGGGATTGGTAATTTGATAATTTAAGAGCTTAACCCCAAATAGATCACAATTTTCTCCATCAAGGATTCAATTTAAGTGGAACCCAAAAATTAGCTAGCCTAATACTCAACCCACTTTTTATCATTACTTCAACTTAATTACTTGTTTAGTAGCATTTATCTTTAGTTTCTAATTTAATAATCTTTTCAATTCACTTACTTTTACATTTAATTATTGAAAATCACAAAAACTCTTCTTTTTATCGCCTAAATAGTAATTTGATCTTAACTACTCGATAATTGCCAAATCGGGATCCTTAAGGAATGATCCCTATTTCTACCTATTTACTACACAAACCATATACTTGTGGTGCACGTAAGTAATGGAAGTAAATAGTGGTCATTTAAATTTGGCATGCAACAAGTTTTTGAAACTGTTTTACAGGGATCTCTTCTTGGCAATATTGAGTCATTTAGGATTTTTGCTAGTTTGGACATTTTTCTTTTAGTTGTTAGATTTTTTTAGCTTTGTTGATATCTTGGTTTTACCTTCATTTATGGTACCGTGATTCGTGTGTCGTGTTGTCTTGTTAGTTTATGGACCTTGAGGAAGGACACCTAAGTGCAAGAGCTTTAAGGATTGCTAAGGAGGAGAACATGAGAATATGAACCCGAAAATGCCATGAGGAATAGATGGAGGAATGAACGAAATAAGCAGAATGAAAGAAATGAAATAGATGAGAATGAAGGCAATGAAGACATAAATGGAATGGGGAATGAAATAGGCCTACAAATGGAAATAAGAGACTTCGAGAGTATACCATGCCCATGTATGACGGAGCTAGTTCAGGTATAGTAAGGGTACCATAAGGGCCAACGATTTTGAGATTAGGTCATCATTGATTCAAATGCTCCAAAGTCATGCTATGTTTGGGGGAAGACCAAATAAAGGTCCCAATAGTCATTTCCTTAACTTTGATAAAGTGATTGACACTTTCAAATTCAATGGCATTCCACTTGAGGCCATAAGGTTGAAGGCCTTCCCGTTCTCCTTGAGAGACAAGGCATAGAGTTGGCTTCATAGTTTCAATCAAGAGAGCTTCACTTCTTGGAGTCAATTGGCTCAAGAGTTTTTATTCAGGTATTTCCCTCAGTCGAAGAACGCTAGATTGAGGAATGAGATCACTTCATTTCGATAAGGAGATGACGTAACACTTATACATGAAGCTTGGGAATGTTATGAGGAGATGTTAACGAAGTCATCTCAATATTTTCGTCTTTGACTTCAAATGCGTACATTTTATGATGGACCTTTCCAAGAACAAAAGATGATAGTGGATACTTTTGCAAATGGGTCAATTTTGCTTCTAACACTGGAAGATGTCAATGAGAAGTTGAGCACTATAGCCTCTAATCACTACCAACATGCTCCACACGTAGCTGCATAAAGGAGAGGAGTACATGATTTGGATGTTATGAATGCTAGCCTCACACAAAATCAAGCAAGGACCATCCAATTGGCAAACATTGAACATCTTTGGGGAATCTCAGTGTGAATGTGGTGAACACTATGGCACTACCAATACCCATGATGTGTGAATTGCATAGAGGCAACCACCCTAATAGACAATGCTCTACTGAAGAACCCTCATTCCATGAACAAGTTCAATATGTGAACCAACCATCCCATCCCTAATCTCAAAATAACCCTTACTCAAACACATAATTACAACTAGAGGCACCATCTCAATTTCTCTTAGGATGGGACTTAACATCAATAACAAGTACATGTTCCAGCCCAATTTCCACATCCAAGACACATATAACCCTCAAAACCACATTCAAAATCCACCTCAATATCATGCTCAACCAAGCCAAATCCAATATAAATAACATGAAAACCAATTTCCACCACATCAAAATTATTATCTTAATCAATTCGAACAACACCATCTTTCACCACAACAACAATTCCATGGGCAATCTTCAGAAGCATGGAGGACATATTCAAAAAATTCGTGAGGAATCAAGAATCATCTTTCAAGAATTTGGAGAGCCAAATGGGACAAGTTGCAAGACAATTATTCGAAAGGCCGCAAGGTGAACTCCCAAGTGACACTATCCCGAACCTTAGAGAACAGAATCCACGGGAGCAAGCCAAGGCCATTGTCCTTAAGGTTGGGAAGGAGGTGAACAACAATGTTGGTGAAGTTGAGGCAAAGGTTGAGGGCCAACCATGGAAAACAGGCGACAAAAATTGATGAGTTCACCCAAAATTATAAAGTGGGGAAATCTTCTAAAGGGAAAGGCAAGAAAATTGATGAACCCAAAATGTGTAAAGAGAGACAATAAGCCATGATGAAAAGAATCATCACTTGGAGCCAACAAAGAAAATTCAAATTCCATTTCCATAAAGGCTTAAGGATGATGAAAAGGAAAATAAATTTAAGAGATTCTTGGAGATCTTTAAAAAGATTGAGATCAATATCCCTTTCATTGAGGCCTTAGAAAAAATGCCAAGTTATGCCAAGTTTATGAAACAAATGCTCGCAAGCAAGAGGAAGCTCATGGGGGATGAAATGCTATGCCTAACTAAAAGGTGTAGTGAAATCATTCAAAAGAATCACCCCCCTAAGATAAAGGATGTGGGATCATTTTCCATTCCATGTGAAATTGGTGGAATAAGCTTTAAAAGGGTCATGTGCGATCTTGGAGCCTTTATCAACTTGATGTCACTTCTCTCTCTTTACCAGAAGTTTAGTGGAGAAGGTTTGAAGCCTACCAATGTATCACTTCACTTGGTAGACGGTAAGATCAAGTACCCAGTAGGAATTATTGAATATGTGATCGTGAATGTGGGCAAGATATTCCTATCGGACGACTTCATAATACTTGAGATAGAAGAAGACACCGAGATGCCTCTAATTCTTTGAAGGGTCTACCTAGAAATTGGAAGGGCCTTGATTATTGTCCAAGAGGGCAAACTTCAGCTAAGAGTCAACGATGACATAGTTTTATTCAATGTTTTTGAATCTTTGAAGTTCCATTCTTTGTATGATGATGTAATGAGGATAGACATAATTGATGAAGCTGTGAATAATTTTTGTAGGTCTATTCTCAAGGAGTCCCCCTTAGAAATGGTGCTGACATACATAGAGATGGAGAAGATGAACTCGATGAAGATACCCAAAATTGCAATGACATCTAGAAGAAAATCCCACTTTGGAGAAGGAGGATGAGAAAAAGGAAGACATAGGTACAGTGGGAGAAGAAGGATGAGAAAAATGAGGACACAGGTAAAGTGGGTTCTCCAACTAAGATACCCCCCAAGGTTGAGTTAAAACCTCTCCCTTCACATCTTCGTTGTGCTTTCTTAGGAGATAATGATACCTACCTCTTTATTGTTAGTGCTTTGTTACTTGTGATGAATTGTCTAATTAATTTCTTTGTGTATTGAAACAACATGGTAGTGATATTGCTTGGAGTATATAAGACATAAAGGGTATAAGACCTACCATATGCATGTATTAAATCCTTCTCAATGATAATTATAACCTTGTAGACAACCTCAAAGGAGATTAAATCCTACTTTGAAAGAGGTGGAGAGAAATAAAGTGTGTTAAAACTCTTGGATGGCCAAAATTGCAATGACATGCTAGAAGAAAATCCCACTTTGGAGAAGGAGGATAAGAAAAAGGAAGACAGGTAAAGTGGGAGAAGGAGGATGAGAAAAATGAGGACATAGGATTGATCATAATTAATTAGTAAAGTGGGATCTCCAATTAACAAAACCCCAAGGTTGAGTTAAGACCTCTCCCTTCACATATTCGTTGTGCTTTCTTAGGAGATAATGATACCTACCTCTTTATTGTTAGTGCGTTGTTACTTGTGATGAATTGTCTAATTAAATTTCTTGGTGTATTGAAACAACATCGTAGTGCTACTGCTTGAAGTATATAAGATATAAAGGGTATAAGACCTACCATATGCATTCATAAAATCCTCCTCAATGATAATTATAACCTTGTAGACAACCTCAAAGGAGATTAAATCCTACTTTGAAAGAGGTGGTGAGAAAGAAACTGTGTTAAAGCTCTTGGATGCCTAAAAAGGGATAGTCCTACACAAGTGGTACCTAAAAAGGGAGAGATGATGGTTATAGCTAATGAGAGAAATGAGTTGATCCCTTCTGGGCTAGTAACTAGATGACACATTTGTATTAACTTTAGGAAACTCAATGAAGGTAATAGAAAAAACCATTTCCTCGAAATCCTTTAATAGATCAAATGTTGGAGAGGTTTTTAAGGCATGCTTTCCATTGCTTTTTAGATGGTTATTTCGGATACTTTTAAATAGTCATTGCCCTGAAAGACCAAGAAAAAATCACTTTGACTTGTCCCTATAGTACCTTAGCTTATATGCGTATGCTCTTTGGTCTATGTAATACTCCAAGCACTTTCCAATGATGCATGTTTGCCATTTTTCATGATATAATAGAGAAATTTATTGAAATTTTCATGGATGATTTTAGTGTATTTGGTGATTTCTTTGACACTTGATTGCACAATTTATCTCTTGTGCTTGAAAGATGTGAGGAAACTAATCTTGCATTGAATTAGGAGATGTGTCACTTCATGGTTAATGAGGGAGTCGTTTTAGGATACATAATTTCTTCCCAAGGGATAGAGGTAGTTAAGGATAAGGTAGAGGTAATAGAAAAATTGCTTCCTCCCTCTAATGTTAAAAGGGTTAGGAGTTTTTCGAGACATGTCCATAAAGTCGACAGTTTCTATTGGCACTTTATCGAAAACGTTTCTCAAATCTCTAGGCTTTTGTGTTCTTTGTTGCAAAAGGATGCTTTATTTGACTTCAATGATGATTTCTTGCATGCTTTTGACTTGTTGAAAAATGCTTTGGTTGCTGCTTCGGTAATAGTCGCCTTAATTGGAATTTACCTTTTGAAATCATGTGTGATGCAAGTGACTATATCATTGGGATGGCTTTATATCAAAAAGTCAACAAAGTGTTGCATGTTGTTTATTATGAAAATTGAACACTGAATGATGCACAAGTTAACTACTTTACCATGGATCAAGAACTCCTTGCCACAATATTTGTATTTGATAAATTTGGGGCATACCTCATTGGGTGTCAAGCGATTGTTCACACTGATCACTCGATTCTTAAGTATCTACTTGCAAAGCATGACCAGGACTAATCTGTTGGATTTTACTTTTGCAGGAATTTGATTGGGATGTGGTTGATATGAAGGGAAGCGAGAGCACATATGGCCGACCACCTGTCAAGACTTGAAGGACATAATGGAAAGGCTTAAGAGGTTGTGCAATTAAAGAAAGCTTCCTGGAAGAACAATTATTTATGGTTGGGAGTATATCCCTTGGTATGCAGATATGGTCAATTACCTAGTGGACAAGGTGGTATCTTATACTATGGACATAAATGAACAAAGAAAGTTCTTTTAGAAGAAAAATATTTCTTTTCGGAAGACCCATTTCTTTACCTCAAATGTAAGGACCAAGACCAAGTAATTAGAAAGTGTGTTCCAGATGAGGCAGTGGTGGACATCCTTCACCAATGTCATCATCACCGGTAGCTGGTCACCATGGTTCTCAAAGGATGGCGGTGAAGGTCCTCCAATGTGGTTTTTATTGGCCTAATCTTTTCAACGATGCTAGGGACTTTGTGGTACAATGCAAAGAGTGCCAAAGAGTGGGCAATGTGTGAAGAAGGGATAAAATTCTGTTTAATAACATCTTAGTTTGTGAGATGTATCTTTTGTATAGGCGATCGACTACATGGGGCCCTTTCCAACCTCGTACATCTTGGTGGGGTTTGATTATGTGTCTAAGTAGGTCGAGCCGTTGCTGATTACTCTAATAAACTAGAGTTATCCTCCTTTAAATTATAGCATTTTGATAGTTTAAATTTTGAAATTAGATAAGTAATTGAAGATTTTAGTTAATTTCTTTCATATGTAATTGTATTTTCATTTTTGAATTAATTATGATAATTTTGTGTTAAATTTTTAGTTTAATTAAGTGCTTAATGGTGTTAATATTATGCAGGTTAAAAATTAAAGGTTAGAAGCTGGAAGGAACAAAGCTGAAGGGACCAAATTGCAAAATAGATGAAATGAAGATTGTTGGAAGGAGAGTCAAGATCGCAGTCTAGACTATTCCAGACCGCTATCTCGACTCGGGAATTAATTTTACTATTTTAGAGTTGAGATCGCGGTCTCAAATGTTCTAGACCGCTATCTCAACTCGTTGGCCAATTTTAAGTTGTAGGGGCAATTTTGTAAACTTCTAGCCAGAAAAACCCTGATTTTGCATTGTGTAATGCTGCACTATTTAACCTAAGTAGAATTAGTTTTAGGAAGAGAATTAGAGAGTAGATAGTTTTAGAGTAGAGAGTTTTAGATAATTCTAGATAGATTAGGATAGTTTAAACTACAAGTTACTTTTTCTAATAGAAATTTCTCTTAACTTTCATCTTAGATCTTCTTTAAATTTCTTGTCAAGTTTAAATTTTTATTAGATAATCGTAGTGGGTTTTTCGTAAGCTTCAAGTAGATATAATTTTTATTTGTTTTCTTATCCATTTTAGCGAAAATTTCTTTACTTTCAAATTATGGTTTGTAGGAAGATTAGGGTTCTTATCAATTTCTTGCTTTCTATTTAAGAATTTTCAATTTCTAGTTTTAATTTTTAGTTAATTCTTAGTGGGTTTCCTTAATTCTAATAGAAAAATCCAAAAAATATTTAATTTCCTAGTTAATATCTTTATCTAATTTTTACTTTAGAAATGAATGTTTTTAGTACTAAATTTTTCTTTCTTCTTTATTCTTTCTAGTTGATTGATTCTCTTGTTCTAAATTTTAGTCTTAATTAGATTAAATTAGGTTAGCATTAAAATTATAGCTTTCATTAGAATAGTTCTTTCATCTACCAATTGATTTAGCTTAACTACACAAATACCCTTAAACCTTGGTAATTGCAATCGACAATCCTTGTGGGAACGATCCCTACTTCTCTTTGCTACTAGTCGACAACCGTATACTTGCCGGATGCCATCTAGTTAGTAGTAGGATTTAGGTGTTTAATTGATTTATAACTTGATGTGTTAAAGAGGCATCAAGTTTTTGGCACCGTTGCTGGGGATTGTCTTCGGTTTTTGGCAATATCAAGCGCTTTATGGGTCATGTAGATTAAGCACTTTAGATTAGTTTAATTTAGTTTTTAATTTTGTTGATTTTTATGTTTGATTTGGTTGTCTTGCAGGAATTGACTTGGAACTTCAATTGACTATTTTGGTTTTGTGTAGTGCATGGTAAGAGGAGCTCAGGAGCCATTCATTTGCTTAGACAAGGAAAGAGAGAAAGAGCTAAGACAAATTCGAAGGTTGAGAAGGGTGCAACAAGAGCAAGAAAGGATAGAAATGACACATGCTAATGCTCATCAAGGGAATGTGAACATGGAGAACGAAGAAGAAGAGGTAGGTGGAAATAATGGAATGGGTGGCTATAGGAATGGAAATGACATGAATGGCAACGGAAGGCCATTGAGGGAGTACACCCGAATTGTGTGCGGATTCTCCTTTTCTTCTCACAAACTCTCCCTTTTCCGAAAACCCTAACCGCAAATCCTCCAATTCTTCTTTCATAAGTGCAATAAAATGATGCTTAGTTATGAAAATAGTGTTTTTCAAATATTTTTAAAAAAATATGGTTTAGGTACAGGGCTTGCAATTTCTTGTGATTATTCAAATTACAAATGGCCCAATTTATATAGAATGGAATTTGATTTCTCAATTATCAATCGAATCCCAATTTCTCATGCAATTGGATCCTATCAAATCAATTAATTAGGGGTAGATTTCTTTTGGTCCTTATTTACTTAAATTAAGTTTTATTTGTATGGAATTAATAGGAACTAATTAATTAATCCAATTAGTTATGATCACGAGTTAACCTAGTCTAATAATTAACATAAGTCTATGACAAGGGATAAACTTTCGTATCACCTCAGTGAACCTAACCAAAATAGGAATTAGCTACGTTCTTGAATTCTCAATGTTATGATAATTATTACCCTATTATTATGATTATTCCAATTGATGATCCTTTGAATTAATATACAAAAAATTGCATTTCTTGCACCCAACCCAAATTAATTTAGTGCATTAAGATTGAAGTAGACATGCAAGAAATAATTAGATTGCAAGAATTCAAGATTAAACAAGAATTAGGGTTATTACAGTAAAACTTAAATAAAGAATAATTAAGTCATTGAAAAGAAGAATGAAATTATCAGAATTAATCTTGAAGTACAGAAACTAAACTGGAATTGAAGTTCTCTAAGTAGATGTTCAATTGTACAGAAAGTAAAGGAAAAGTATTGAGTTCTATGTCCTAAGAAGGGTAAACCCTAGAACAAAAATTGAGAGTTGAATAATGAATATCCCATAATTACAACCCTTTATATTGAAATATTGCTTAGCCCAGTTACTAATCCGTCTGGTTCGCTTAAATTGAATGGTTCTGCTTGGTTTGTTCACTTAAAATGAATAGCCTTTCGGTGTTCGCTTAAAGCGAATGGTCCCCTCTTTGTGGTCCACTTAAAGCAAACTTTCCTCTATTTAATTCACTTAAAGCGCACTGTGATGCCTTGATGGTTCGCTTAAAGTGAACCTGCCTCTGTTTGGTTCCCTTAAAGCGAATCATCCTTTCATTGTTGTTTACTTGAAGCGAACATTCTAATCCATATCAAAGCTGAGTGATTCTTCCAAGACTGGCCAGCTAGCTACCATAGTTTTCAAGAGCTAAATGACCGTCATGCCCTTCGACATCCTACATACCAAACTAAGCAAAATAAATAGCTATATAAAACTATTAATCACAATAAAACTCTATGATTAATAATACGATAATTAACCAACAATAACTTATCAAAATTGAGACTAGAATTACATAAATTAAACACAATTGAAACATAAAATAGCTCAAATCATAGAGCTATCAACTCTCTCAATCTAGCATTTTGCTATTCTCAAGTTAAAAAAAAAATAATGACACAGAACAAACAACTAACAGAGTCAAACATAACTAGAGACCAATACAGGAATGGAAACATTAAAATCAAGTTGAAGTAATCGTCTCATAAACCTAGTCTAGAACCAACCAACCACACAATACACATGTTATGTAAGTATTCACACCAAAACAACCACCAAGAATTATGTCAAACAGACTTTCTAGAAAGACAAATTCAAGAACCCAAATCAACTAATATAGGCCACGTCATGCACAAATAACTTGGCTTCCCACAACCAATCTAAAAATTCATGAGATAAAAATCTTATAGCCATCAATATAATAGATAAAGATCGGTAAGACTTTAAAGTGCTATGCTATTGCTGTCCCATGAGTTCCATTGATTTAATGACTTGTCTCAAACAAGTTAAGAATACTATAAATTCTGATTATGATGGCTTGGTAATTACTTATCTATTTATATCTATACTCTAAATAAAGTATAGGGTGGGAGTTTGGTGTGATGTCATTTTGTGTGCTTTCTATTTTACCCTTCTTAAGTGAGTTTTAAAACTTCCACTCATAACTTCCTATAAAGCTTCTTCATATTTGTTGGTTAATTATTTTTTAAAAATTACATACACAGTGTGTCTTTCCTACCAATGTAAATAATGTTTGGCTTAATTAATTAGTTTAAGGCACTTCTTTTGTTTGTGCAATGAACTTGTCTTTGTTATCCGATATTTGGAGCATTTCATTCATGGCATAGTACCATGGATACTCCGTAGTCTATGTTGTGCCATATCACATAACTAGATGATGTGAAGTGATGTCGCTCAACATGAATCAAGGGATCCATGACAGAATTTCCCTTCTTGACAATTAGCATCCCTCTATTTTAGTCAAGTGGCATTATTATCATCTTGGAAATGGTTTCATATTTGCATTTTGGTGTGTCAATATTTAATGGCTAAATTGGTTTGGTGAGCTAAAAACAAAAACTAAAAGGGTTGGTTTAACTCTTTTTCCTTTCTCTATTTCTCCTCCAAGACCTGTGGCAAAAAGAACTAGATTTGTGAGATTTGGTCAACAGAAACAAAGTGCAGAAAACATTTCTTTAGTTATTGGAGAGGAGAAAGTATGTTAGTGTCTATATGCATCATTGAGTAACCTATCTTACCAATAAAAATGAAAAAGGAAAATAAAATTCATTGAGTTAACTCTAACCAAAATATTCCGCTATGTCAAGTTCATTGAGTCTTAGTACCTAGCATATATCTGTGAGTGTTATAGCAATGACTCTATTAATTATTTAGTGAGACTAAGTGACATAGGAATAAGCATCTCTATTAATCTTTTTTTTATTACATGCTCTTAGCTAGTAACCATGGGCAAGAACTTCAATCATATTAATTGTCATTTTTTCTTTTCCTATGTTTTCCCTTGGCACTAAACATGAACTATGAGATTTCACAAGTTTAGGCATCTCTTGGCTTTCATATTTTATTTCAGAACATATTATGTAAGTATCTTTTTTCTTTTTTGTTTTCTGGATAGGAATATAATGCAAGTGACAAATGACTACACACCGGCAAAGCATTATGAACCATTAATGCCATTTAACTCGAAACCAACAAACACAACTATTCATCAATCCTTTATGACCACTTTTCATTTCGCTCATCTTTTTTTTTTTCTCATGACCAACGCAATATGTTTTTTCATGTAAGCAGCCTTGTGTCTTTCTTGTTTCTTACCATGTTCATGCATTATCACGTAAAGCAAGCCATTATTTTCATTCACAGACACGCATTGGAACACACGAGGAACTAGCCACAGAAGTTACGACTTAAATAACTATGATAGAACCAAATACTTTGCTACGCATTAACACATATGAGCAAACAAAAGGCCTATAGCATTTCAAACTCCATTCTTATTGATGAATCATAAAGAAATAATTTCAACAATTTTTAAATAGGTATTATCAATAAAAAATACTTTATCCTACTCCTGTCTAATATCATTGAGTCCAAAAATTTTGTATTAAAAGAAAGCACATTTGATATAAATCCTGGTTTCAACTCATTTAAGAAAAATAAATGTAACATAGAATCATATGGTCCGAAAACACCAGGTCATCATATTATTGATAACTAACATTTACCCAAATAATAATATGACATTCCAACACAACATAACGACACAAAATAGACCACGACATGACTTTACGAACACCATTATAAACGTAATAGACAACCCACCAACAAAAGAACAAAATAACACATACTCCACAACTACTACTTGCCACAACTAGACTATCCCTATGACAGTAATACACAAAATAGTCACAAAAACAAAAATTAACTAACGACTAAACAAAAATGAATAGAAAAGTCTTCCCTAAACTAAAAGTGCAGATAGCCAAATATCACTCAAGTCGTCCCTGAAGGATCAGCTTCATCAACTCTAGAAGCTACCTTGCAAGTCCGAGGACCATCTCCTAATGCTCTGGTGCGCCATAGTGCGAATCTGGTGGTTGGGTCCTCCGAGCCCAATGCGACATATCAAAGGGACCTTATCTGACTCAGCTATCATGCCATAATATCCATCTTCCAATGCAACTCAAATAGTCTTTGTCTGTGAAGCATAAAGGTTCCCGTTTAGCATCCTCATTGCCTGGTAGGAAATAGACATAATCTTGATTGGGTCTTGGTGGTGGCACTAGTAGAGGTTCACTCTGCTGTTTTCTAGACCACCTTGCTGGTTGAGCATTCTCCTCATCATTCTCATCATCTTCACCGTCACCAGATGAGTCTATCACTACTCTCATCATCCTCCAATCCCATAGCCCCAGCTTGAACTCTAAGCATGCAAGTCCGATAATGTCTAACAATGGTCTTCAAACATTTATTGTTGATAGGTTTCTTAGGCAGGAGTTTCCTTGTAGTCTCCGTATGAAGTCCTGCAGTGTGACATAACTAAGTAATCAAATTAGCAAAAATTGAACCAACATGCACACGACTCCCATTCTGAAGGATCTCTTGTTGAATTTCCTGCCCAACATCAATTGATAACCCCTTTAAAATAGCATACAACAAAAAGATCTGTCTGGAGTTACTTCATTAGTGTGAGAAATAGGAATGAACCGAGCACCTACAAACTGTATCACACATGCACCTCAAGACACAAATATTTCAATTTTATCCATTTTCTAACATCTTTCCCCATCTCCTAAGTTCCTTTCCCATCAGTAATTACAGTCTCTACCTCGTCATAATCTATGTTCCTATTCATAAATATACTGAGCTGATTATTATTATTAGATAGGAATAGTAGGAAGCTTATAAATAGCAATAATGACTTCTTTCCTAAAACTCATAGGGACGTGTCTCACTTTTAATTCATGTCTAGATATATCAAGGGTATTACTAAAAAACTCACAAACTAAATTTTCGTTACCCAGAAAAGTCAGAACTTGACAAAAAGCATCCAACCTCGTAGCTTGAATTGTTACTAGAATCTTACAACGAATGCAATCAGCTTCCTCATTATTTTCAACCCTTATAGAAGATAAATCAATACACCTTTTTTATGACAAGGTTACTTACATTTTTTCAGTTTATCATGAAGTTCCATTCTCATTATAAGATGATTAGACTTTTTCTTTATACCCATTTTTCTCTTTTCAACACAAGCAAGTGATTTTTGGATGTCCCTAGACACAAATTAATAAAACCAACTCGAGCAATCCAATACTAAAATATGAAACACAGGCAATTACCAATTCAACACAATTACCCACTAGAAAAATTTTCAACACAACCAAGTTGTGGTACAATTCAAGCAATACCAACCATATTCAACCAACAGTTTAATCAAGCAATACCAAAATTTAACCAGACCACGAATCACAATTTCAGCCACAAATTAATTCCAATTTGAACACATTTAATCAACTAATGATTCTACTAAAACTCCAACCAAAATTAATAAATGAACGATGTTACCAAAATTTTAAAAAACTTTAGCAATAAAATTCCCCAATTTGTGGTGGAATCCACAGTCAACCAAGGCACTTCAACAACCCGAGACCCACGAACTCAACTCAACCTGTTTAAAATCCTCACTTTGACCCAATTGAAAAGCTCCAACTTGTAGCCCTAAAAGTCTCACAAATATTGAATGAGGTTTAAAGTTAGTGATTAGAGGGAATTTTAGAAAACCAAAATTGGTAGAATATTTGGTAATGGTGGTGGGTTGTAGATGATAAAGGAATAAGGAGAAATTAAAAGGCCATGGGATATAGTAGTTGGAAGGAAAAGGAGGGAAAAGAGATTAAGAGGATGGATTAGTGAAGAGAAGGGACAAAGAAGGATGGAGAAGAAAAAGATGTTAGTGGAGTGGAGAAGAACAAGCTGGAGAAGAATTTTGAAAGAAAGAAAATGGGGTAGAATGAGGTGGCTACAAGTTTTTAACCTAATTGGACCCTGTCTAGCATTTATCTTGCACAGGTTCTCTTTAAGCAAAGGTCATTCTATGAACTGAATGTTTTCCCCTTGATTGCTTCTCTTAAAGCGAAGCTCATTGTATCTGGTTTGCTTTAAGCAAATATTTCCCACACATTCTGGTTTGCTTAAAGTGAACCAACTCTTCCTCAAAGCCATCTCCACTTTACTTCTCGACCTAGCAAATAAGAAAATCATATCAACTCTCACGTTAAAAACTAAAATTAAAGAAAATACTAAACATGACTTAAATGTATCCAAAACACAATAAAAGTAAAAACACAATGCTTGAGTTGCCTCCCAAGAAGCACTTATTTAAAGTCACTAACTTGACTTTAAGCTGTTGGTCCCACTCATAATTAATCAACAAAGTGGATGTCTTCACATCTACTATCAACATCGCCTCCATGGTAGAGTTTAAGTTTACTCCCATTAATTTTGAATATCAAAGAATCTTGGCTTCTCAACTCCACCCCACCATAAGGAAACACATGAACCACTTTATATGGACCATTCTACATTGACTTTAATTTTCCCAAAAATAGCTAAAGGCATGAATTATAGACCAACATCTTATCAGCCGGATGAAATTCATTGTAGAGAATGTGCTTATCAGGCCACCGTTTCATTCTTGCGTTGTAAATATGAGCATATTTATAAGCCTCATCTTCTTCAATTCACAGAGTTCTAACAACTGCTTTTCACCGACGATTTTTGCATCAAAATACAATGCTTTAATTGCCCAGAATGCCTTGTGTTCTAATTCCAGCAGTAAATGGCATGCCCTCTGATACATAAAATATTTAGTTATAACATTTATAAAAATCTAACGTTACTATTAAGTTGATAACATACTACAAGTGTACTGGGTCAAATAGTGTATAGCGAAAATTGGGGTCGAATCCACAACGATTGGTTTCACAAGTACCAATTATTTGGTTTGAACGCTATTTAAAGAAGCGAAAATGGGAGAGAGTTGAATAAACCAAAATTAAAGACTTCAACTACTAAAAATAATGGATTAGGGTTAACAATCCCTGACTTTGATTAATTCATTTAGTTAATTGGTCCAATTATAGTGCATTGAAGTTCAATTCAAATTATAAAGTCACCCCCGACTTTTAGCTGTTGGGTCCTATCAAATTTAATTTACTAGGGATAGATTCCTCTATGTCCTAGATTAATCAACTCGAGTCTTATCTGCATGGAACAATTAGATTCTTCTGTGTCCTAGATTAATCAACTCGAGTCTTATCTGAATGGAACTGTTAGGAACTAACTAATTAATTCGGCCACTTTGATTGCGAACTAAATTAGTACAATACCTAACATGCATCTATGATAGGGGATCTCTAACTTCCATATCATCTCTGCAAACCTAATCAAAACAAGAATTAGAACGTTTTTTATTTGCCAATTTATGCCAATTATTATCCAATTATTATGATTATTCAAATTGATGATAAATTTAATTATTACCTAAATGAATCGGCATATCTAAGCTTAATCCATACTATTTATAACATAAATGGAAGGAATAATGCAAAAGAAAACATTGAAAGCAAGCAAACTAGTCTAAATATTAATCTAAGGAAGCAAATAAAGAAGGTATTGATTGAAGGTGAACAATACAAAGAAATAAAATTGGAATTAAATAGAAAAATAAAGCTCAAAAGGTTCAATAAAGCTTGTCTAATGAAGAATCGTAAGTTCTGGGTCCAAGGTTGTCAGTCTCGAACCTTTTCTTCAACCCTTCTTGAAAAAGAAAGAAAACCCTATTTTAATCTTGTAGCTCCTAAAGGAAAGCTGAAAGAGAACTTGTTTCATTGAGGTCCCAAAGTCCCTTATTATAGTGTTATGATTGGTTTCTAAGAGTTATAAAGCGTAGGGCTCTAAATAAGCTTCAAAACACACTAAAACGGGCCCAAAACAGACACCCAGAACTCTAAAAATCTTCAAAATCACTTAGCAGCCTAGTCCAGTCGAACCAACCATTGACAACCCTTGATTTCCCTTTATTCAATTGCTGACAGCACTTATGCTTCTGATGTAAGTGGTAAGAGTGCTTGAATTGCCTTGTCCAAGCGCCGAGTCCACTTGTCTCTAACAGCTTCGTGAAGTTTTGCAGTTTTGTCGTTTTACATCTAAAATCTTCGTTCGATATCCGATTGACGCACTGTTTGTTCCTACATGATCCTATAACAAAATCACACATTAATATCGATCATATACCTCTAAACTAACACTTAAAAACTTACTAAAACTATAAAAAAGTGACAAACAAGAATGAACAAAGAACTCTAATTCTGGTAGGAATTAGGTAACAGCCTAAACACCACCCTAAACACATACACACATAAATATAAGTTAAAATTCTGACATCAAGTAAATAGTAAAACACTATAGTGAATATATATTAACACAATAAATGGAAATGCACGAAAAAAACACATGAAATTTGAAAGCGTCGAAACAAGTGTAGACATCATGCGAAAAGGAGTAGGAATAATCCAAATTTTTAAGGTTATCAACACCCCCAACTTAAGGTTTTGCTAGTCCTGAACATAACAAAATAAAAAATAGGACACAAAACACATTAACTTTACACTAAAAAACAAACACATCAACCTAGGAATGGCAAACGAAAACTAGATTGTAGCAAATGGCCCATAAACCTAGTCTAAAATCTGCCCTACCATACATATCATATGTTACACAAGTACACACACCAAAAACCGCCACTAGGAATTATATCAGGTAGACTTTCTAGGAAAGCAAATTCAAGAAGTCAAATTAACCAATATGGGCCACGTCATGCAAAACATCGCGACTTCCCACAACCAACTTGAAAATCCCCGAGATTACAACCCTATAACCATCAACTACAATGGAAAATATTGGTAGAACCTTAAAATGTTGATCGTGCAAATGACACACAACAGCAAAGTACCAAGAACTATTAAAATCATATAACCCAAAGCCAACAAACACAACTTTACATCAATCATATTGACCACATTTTATTTAGCTTATTTTCTTTTCTTTTCTTTTTTCTTTGGCAAAACCAAGATGCATTTTCGTGCAAGCTTCTTTATATTTCCATTTTTTACAATGCTTACGCACTTTACGTAAGCAAGCCATTTTTTTCTCTTTTCATACACTTTGGAGCACACAAGGAACTAGCCACGAATTAATGCGCTAAGCATGCGGTTAAGACCAAAATAAGTGTAATAGAACCCAATACCTTCCCATGCACTAACACACAAATGAGCAAGCAAGGGTCCAAGTCATTTAAAATCCATTCCATTGATGAATCATAGGAAAATAACCTCAACAATTTTCAAATAGTTATTGTAAATTAGAACATTTCACCCAATTCTGCTTAAATGCCTGTCTATGATTCTGAAAATTTGCATTAAAAGAAACTACAACTTCATATAAATCCTGGCTTTAGGCATTTAAGAAAAATAATGCAACATATGGTCATATTGTCCAAAAACACAAGGTTATAATATCTTTCATAATTAACACCAAGCTAGATAGGAATAGCCATACCACCATAATGTGACAAACAGTTTATTATAGATAACAAAATACAAAAACCTAACAAAAGTAACAGAAAAATCTTTTTGTTTAACCCTCTACAATACTTTAGGCAAAGATGGTATAGAAATCTTGAAGGTTGCTATCCGATAGCTAGGAAGTCTTTTAAACAGTTAGATCCTTAAGCCTAAAAAGTCTCTGCTACTACTAAGACAAAAAAATAAAAATAAAAAATATTTTTGGAATTTTTTTTCTTTTTCTTTTTTTTTTTTTCAAAAACACAAACTAACCCTAAAACACAAAACATCACATAAACACAGAAACATAATTCTATGAGATGAGGAATTATATGCATAAAAAAGATGATCAAAAATCAACTTAAAACTTGGATTTCACTTTCAATCATGGAAATAACACACAAAATACACAAAAAGCATTACCTAGTATAAGAGAAAGTTGATTTAACTCATAAGAACACAAAGCTCAACCAAAACACAAAGCTTACGAATTTATTTCCTATTTTCCAACTAACACAACATACATAATTGGGAGTCGTTAGGACTTCATAGGGTTAAATAATTCAAAATAAAAGGCCATTAAGTAAGGGTAACGGGGTTTATCACAAAAAAAGGTCACAAGTGCCCAATTCATACCCCCAACTTAGTTTTTTTTTTTTTTTGCACATTAATTTTCAAAAAGGATTTAACAACCAAGAAAATAGAAGGTCAAACTAAGGATCCATACAACTCTCATCAAACTACATAAATAACCGACAAAGAGAATATATCAAAAACTAGTAATTTCACGATCAAATAGCAAAACAAGTTCAAGTTCAATTGAAACTTCCATGACAACCACAATTCATATCAACTAAACATAAAATCCATTTCACTGTCATAAGCTAAACACATTGTCCAAGCATAATCGAAGGTAATTCACAACATAAAACATATAAATTTAACTGATCATCCTTTATTATCCCACCCGGTTCTTAAACTAAAACATATAAATAATTAAAGTATAACTGAAAGTAAAATTAAAAGAAACACTCCCCTAGTAAAGCCAATGAGGCTTGCTAAGCATGTTGTAGTCCTTGCTCAACTATTTGTATTGCATAGCATGTCTGAAGTTCCCAAGGGCAAATGAAACTAGGAATACTTAGTCACCAAATCCCTAATTCCAGTAGAAACCCTCAATCTTCCACTACTCGAGCCAACTTTATCAACAAACAGGATAGCACATCTATGGAATGTATGATAGGGTGATGCAAGAAATCCTTTGGTTCATCATCATTATTCAAGCTCCATGACCCGGTCATATCAAAATTACCCTCAAGGTGACCATTCTCCCCTTCATCTATGATTGCTGTAATTATTCCTTTGAACTTCACCCAACAACTTACTTGTGAGTTCAACATATTAGGTCTACTAATTTCTTTATGGATTCATCTTGGTAGTTGTTCAGTGTAATATTGACTAGGCAATTCAATTCACAAACAAGGAAATAAATAAGGCCTTCATAACCCTAATCAATACTAATGTACGCTTGCAAGGATACAAGGTATGTTTGTAGATCGGGTGAGTAAAGATCGTTCCAACAAGGACTATTGGTCAAGTACTAGGGTTCACAAACCTACGAACTAGTTAGACAAATTAATTGCAAGAGTTTTGTTCTACCTTTGACTACTAGAAATCAAGAACAAATACTAAAACCAATTAAAACTAGCTAAAGCAATAAAATTTACCGTAAGCAAACTTAACTAATGAAACAGAAAAGTAAATCACAAGAAAACTAAATTAGAACTATGGAATCAAAATAATAACTGAAATTAAATTGAATATAGATCAAGAAATCAAACTCAGTAACGTAGCCGGAACAAAATGCAATTGATAGAGCTTGTAGTCTTGAACAAGAAAAATAAATCCCTAGCCCTAATCTTATGAATTTCTATTCTAAGTCTAATCTAACTAATAGCTAGTATGTTATGTTCAACTCCCCTCATAATGGGGTATTTATAGGTTTTACATCAGGGTTTAGGCCTCTAAGATGATAGAAATATGCTAAAACTTGATAAAGAGTCCAATCGGGTGCAGAAAACTTCAAAAACAAGTAATTTACGTCAACTGCTGCTCAACGTGCGCGCATGAGCAGCCTTTTCTTGCGCATGTGCGCAAATTCTAGTAGCTAAATTTCTTTTTTTTTTCTCAGCTTGTGCACATGCGCAAGATTTTCTAGCGCATGTGCGCGCTCTACACTCTGCTTCAATTTCAACCTCAATTTTATCCTTGATGCTAGTAGAATTTGGGAAAACATAAAATATAAAAGTTGTAGTTCTTTCTCTTATATTTCGAAAGTATCTTGAATCACCTGAATTGGATTTTGGACAAGATAAATCTCAAGTTATGCTCAAAATACTGAACAATATGCAAATTCGCTACCTGCCGGTGCACGTTTTACATCCTTGTGATTTTTCTCCAACTTTTTGATCTTTTTGGCTCCATTTTCACTCAGGACCTACACAAACTAAAAATAAAACATTTAAGCTCATAATTAACTCAATTATTGCTCACATTACATAAAAATGAAGGTAAATGACACAAAATATACAACATTTATGAGCTTGTCAAATACCCCACACTTAACTTTTGATTGTCCTCGAGCAAAAATAATAGAATGAAAGCAGATAAGGTCATCAAATATGAACCCAACACATCTCAACAATTGTCTGCATAGACAATTAAGAACCAATCCACCATCACGAATAGTCCAAGAACTCAAGAGTTCAAATGCTAATAAAACCCTACACATGAAATCCGATGTGTTTGTGTGTGTTCGAATATAGCCATTTAACAAAAACTCAATTTTCACAACACTCGCATCAAATCATGCAAACTCTTTTAAGAGAATTTTTCTCAATCCCCCATAACTCAATTTTCTTACACTTATCCACTAATATAGACAACCAACTCAATTTAAATCAGGTAAGACTTTTTAGCTTGTAATGATAGGCTAAGATATTAGCGATTAAGGAAGGGAAAAGGATATTTCAAGACAAATAAAGAGCTTTAAATTAATGCTGGTCACACATCAAAATAACACTTCCTCTTCAACACATTAAATACGAATCATTCACAGAAATAACCCCACACTTAATCAACAAACACCCATAAAGATTTCATACAACAACCAAAAAGTTTTCCATTTTCAATTTCAACGCTACATACCAACCTTTTCTCCAAACATTTATTTATCAATTTTTTTTAATGTCCATTCCTAATAAGGGTACCTGTATAGGTACTATCTACAAACACACTAATGCAGGTACCAGTGATAGGCACTTGATGCCTTACATACAGGTACCAGTGATAGGCACTTGATGCCTTACATACCTAGTTATAAATTAATAAACCTAGTACACCTAAATCACCGGGTATGTCTCATTTTCACCAAGATATGCATACATTAAGTGGGTAGGAAGGGGTTTTAGCTCCAAATTGGGGGGTTCATTGGTCGGAGACCCCCCTTTACCTTCTTCTTGATTCTCTTCATCTTCCTTTTGCAATAATTTCTCATCCTCCAAGTGATTCACATCCTTCATTCCTTCTTCATCATCTCGATTTGGCGCATTTGACTCCAAGACCTCTTCCTCCATTAAGAAATTCTCCATTGCATTCCTACAACAATCATCAATTAAGTCATCTACCACATTTATATTCATGACATCTTCAAAAATTGAAGGAAGCTTTAATGAATTAAAAACATTAACTGTAACAATTTCATCATTTATTCGAAATTCCAACTTTTCTTCTTGAACATCAATAAGTGCACGGCCGGTAGCAAGGAAAGGTCTCAGAAGAATGATTGGCATCTCTTCATCCTCTTCCATATCAAGCACAATAAATCGGCTGGAAGGTAATGAGACCGTAGTTTGTCAATTTTCACAATCACATCTTCAATGATCCCCTTTGGAAACTTTATGCTTCAATCTGCAAGTTGCAATGAGACACTTGTGGGCTTCAATTGAGATCCATTTAGCTTCTTGAATACTCCAAAAGGCATGAGATTTATTGAAGCTCCCAAGTCACATAATGCTCTTCCAAATTGCAAACCCCCAATCTCACAAGGTATGGAAAATGAACTGGGATCTTTGAGCTTTGGTGGCAACTTCTTTGCAAGTAGTGCACTACAATGCTCCGTTAAGAACAAAATTTCATCGCCACGCAATTTTGTTTTTGAAGTAAGGACTTGTTTCATGAATTTGGCATAGGTAGGCATGTTCTCAAGTGCCTCCATGAAAGGGATGTTGATTTCAAGCTTTTTGCAAATCTCTAGAAATTTCTTGAATTTCTTTGCCTTTTCTTCATCCCTTAACCTTTGAGAAAATGGCACATTAACATGTTTTGGCTCCTAATGCTTAGGATCCTTGCCTTTCATTGCTTTGTGAGTTGGGCATAATAGACTAATTCATCATTTTGTCTTGCCCATTTGAAGACTCCCTTTTTTTCTTTATCTTCATCCTCAACCCCTTCTTGTTCTCCATTCTTCATTGACTTTCTCCCAACTCTTTCTTCTAACTCTTTACCACTCCTAAGGGTAATAGCCTTGCATTGCTCCTTGGGTTTGGAATGGTCTCACGCAGAAGCACTCCTAACGGCCTCTCATTGTTCAACCTTGCCTATTGCCCAAATTGAATCTCCAAATTCCTTGTTGAAGCCTTCAAATTCTCGTAATATCTTTTGTGCTCTTCCATTTTCCTATCCAAGTCTCTTCTCAAATACTCGGCTTCTCTTTTCCAACCTTCTTCACCCAAATTCTCTCTAGGAGAATATTGATCGTGATACATGGGTTGGGAAGAATTTGCATAATGGGAATGAGGTCTTTGTTGTTGGTTTTGAAACAAAGGATTGGGAAAACTTTGATATGAGTTGGGTTGGAGGACATTTCTTTGATATGGCAGTTGATAAGATCTAGATGAGGAATTCGGGGAATGAGTGTGTTGGGCGTTTTGAGGTGGGGGATTTGGTTGGTTAGGAGGATTGGATTGGTTGTTGGTGTTACTCCATGAGAAATTTGGGTGATTCCTCCAAGAAGGATTCTAAGTATCCCCACAAGCTCTGGATTGGTTCCTGGGAAATGAAGATTGCCACTTAATTGATTTGCTCATAGCTCCATATGGCATCTCACAATTCCCATTGGCATGACCGCCTCCACAAAAATCACATGTCGTGCTTGGTTGAGTTGGAGAAGAAGTCATAGCATTTACACTACTAGGTTTCCCTAGATTCTCCAACGCCTTTGCCATGTTGTTCATCACACTCATGAACATGCTTTGTTGAGCCAAAAGGGCATCTTGCATGTTTAGATTCAACGCTCCACTACTTGCATTGGCTTGATTAGCTTGGTGTTGAACCACCGGTGGAGTTATCGATCCATGATGGTAGCTATGAAGTGGTTGTATGCCATCCTATTCAACAAATCTTGAGCTTCTTCCGGAGTCTTATATAAGATAGAACCGTCGGTGGAGGCATCTACGATGGATTTCATCTCTTGAAGTAACCATTATAAAAGATTTGGACTTGAACCAACAAAGGAATGGTGTGATGAGGGCATTTTCTTAGCAACTCCTTGAATCTTTCCCAAGCTTCCCCTAGGCTTTCACCAACATCTTGTTTGAACGATGTAATCTCATTCCTTAATCTAGCGGTTCTTGCGGGTGGGCAGTACTTCGCCAGGAACTCTTGAGCAAGTTGGTTCCAAGTGGTGAATGTTCTTTGGGCATGGGATTGCAACCATGACTTTGCCCTGTCATGAAGAGAAAAAGAAAACACCCTCATCCGCACACAATCCGGGTGTACCCCATTAAACTTAAATGTTTCCAAGGCTTCTTCAAAATTCATAAGGTGTGTGTAGGGGTCCTCATTTGTTCCACCTTCGAACATGGCATGGGCTTGGAGCTTATTTGGATTAGGGCGGGCTTGATTTTGAAATTGTTGGCTTGCACGGGCATCCGTACAATGCTTGAGTTCACCCCATCAAAGTTAGCTAAAACATACTCCCTCAATGGCCTTCCATTCCCATTCATGCCACTTCCATTCCTATAGCCACCAATTCTATTATTTCCAACTACCTCTTCTTCTTTGTTTTCCATGTTCACATCCCCTTGATGAGCATTAGCATTTGCCATTTCTATCATTTCTTGCTCTTGTTGTACCCTTCTCAACCTTCGAATTTCTCTTAGCTCTTTCTCCCGGTCCTTGTCTAAGCAAATGAGTGGCTATTGAACTTCTCTTACCATACACTACACAACCAAGGAAAATAGTCAATTGAAATTCCAAGTCAATTCCACAAAATATCCAACAAACATAAAATTCACAAAATTAACAACTAAACTAAACTAAACTAAAGTGCTTAATCTACAAGACCCGTAAAGCACTTGTTATTGCCAAAAACCGAAGACAAGTAATTCTCCCCGGCAATGACGTAAAAAACTTGATGCCTTACACACCTAGTCATAAATTAATAAAACACCTAAATCCTACTACTAACTAAGTGGCATCCCGCAAGTATACGGTTGTCAACTAGTAGTAAAGGAAAGTCGGGATCGCTCCCACAAGGATTGTTGGAAGAAAATTACCAAGATTTATGGATACTTGTGTAGTTAAGTGAAATCAAGCGATGGATGATAGAACTATTCTAATAAAAACCATAATTAAATGAAAGCGATAAAAACTTAAATTAAAGCTAGATTAACTAAAAAGTAAGCAAGTGAAAATAACTAATTACAAAATTAAGAAATTAGTTAATCTATTCTAGTAAAAGCAAGTAAAGGAAAGCACTTAATTCTAACCTAAATTAAGACTAAAATTAAAAGCAAGCAAATTGCCCAATTAAAAGGACTACAAATGAGAAACTTGAATACTAAAAGCAACCATTTCTAAACTAGAAATTGGAAAGAGTTAAACTAGAAATAGATCCAAATATTTTTAGATTTTTGATAGAAATAAAGAAAGCCCACTAAGAATTAACTAGGAATTAATGCAAGGAATTGAAAATTCTAACTAGAAATGCAAAAAAAAAAAATCAAGAACCCTAATTTACCTAAGAAACCCTAAATTGCAAGTAAAGAAATTCTTACTAAATTAGACAAGAAAGCGAATAAAACTTATATCTACACAAAGCTTGCGATTAACCACTATGATTATCTAATCAAAAGTCGAACTTGACAAGAAATTAAAAGAAGATCTAAGAGAAAATTAAAGAGAAATTTCTATTAAAGAAGTAAACTTGGAGTTCAAGCTATCCTAACTATCTAAAATCTAACTAAAACTATCTACTGATGTTTTCCAAACCTTATTTTGATGATGACATAAACACTTAACTCTGTAAACAAGTTTTTGCAGGTCTGTTATTTGTTTTGCTAGAGACAGGGTTTTCGGACGCACTATACCACTCCTAATATTACACTAGGCAAAAAATCAGAGAGAGTTACTGGCTGAAAGTTTACAAAATTGCCCTTACAACTTAACTCTCAGCGAGTCGAGATCGCAGTTTGGAACATTTGAGATCGCGATCTCGACTCTAATACAGTAAGACAATTTCCCGAGTCGAGATCGCGGTCTAGAACAGTCGAGATTGCAATCTCGACTCTCCTCCCAGCATTCTTCATTTCATCCATACTTGCAATCTAGTCCCTTGAGCTTTGTTCCTTCCAGCTTCCAACCTTTAATTTTTAACCTGCATAATATTAACACTAGAAAAAAACAACACATTAAACCCATTAAGAAATTAAGAAAAAGAAAATATACATAACCTAACATATTTAAGTAACTAAATGTAAAGAACAATAAGCAAGCAATAAAAGGTTGGATTTCCTCCCAAGAAGTGCCCTTGTTTATAGTCTTAGGCTCGACTTCAGCACTTTAGATCATTGTAAGCATTTAAGGATGGTTGGCCATCCTTTTCTTTTTGGCTTCTATGGGAAAAGTATTAACACCATTTTTCACAACTCTTGAAAATTGATTCCTAACTCAAACTTGAACTTGCCCTTGCCCTTGTTTCCACGCATTTGCCAATGATAGTACACAAATTATTGCTTCCAGTTTTGTTCTTTGAACTACTTTTTGTTCTTCCTGCTCATGGTCACCTTGCTCAAACCCTCACCTTTCCGCTCTCATGAGACCATTCCGTGATTGTTTTCATCTCTCCTACATCATTAGGTGGTTTTTTCTCCAAGTCAATTTTGGAATCGTTATTTGTTTTAATAGCCTTTCGAGTGCATTGCCATTACCCACCTTGGGTTCCTCGTCTTCTAACCTGTAAATGAATTAATCAAGGGAATAATTGGCACATTTTTTTTCAAATATTGGGACATTATCATCATAAATAAAAACATCAATTTCAACATATTCATTATCAACTCGCAAAATCAACTTTTCTTTATTAACGTCAATTAAAACATGAGCGGTTGATAAAAACTGCCTCCTTAGAATTAAGAAGATGGAATTTCATGATCCTCATCAATATCCAACACCAAAAAAATCAACAGGAAGCACCAACTTTTCCACTTGAACAAGTACATCCTCCAACAAGCCATAAGATTTTATCTCAGACAAATCCTCCAAATGGAATGTAATGTTGGTTGGTTGTGAATTGGTGATCCCTAACTTATCATAGATGGCCTTCGGCATGATATTGATGCTCGCCCCCAAATCACAAAGTGATCGATGTAACGTGTGTCCTCCAATGTTCACCGGTATAGAGAAACTACCAGGATCCTTGAGTTTAAGGGGTAATCTCTGTTGAATAATGGCACTGCACTTGGTATTGAGGCAAACTATCTCATCATCATCCTAGCACCGCTTTCAAACCAAGAAATCCTTCATGAACCTAGAATAATTAGGCATCTTGTTGAGAAAGTCAACCAAAGGGATGTTTACATTCAAATTTTTGAGCATATCGAGGGACTTGTGGAATTGTTTCTCTTCTTCCTCCTTTCTTGGATTCAATGAGTTGGTGAGGAAATGGCACTTTTAATATAGGATCCAATTTCACGGGTTCCCCTATTTGTTGTCCCTTTGACTCCTTCATTGTGTTCACTTTTGTCATCTTCTCTTCCTCACCTTTAGCTTCAAGTTTATCTTCACGTTTCTTGTATTTTTGCTTCTCAACCTTCTTCTTGTCGTTTTGTACAACAACTTCCTTTCCACTCCTCAATGAAATAGTATCGCATAGCTCCTTTGGATTTGGAATTGTGTCGCTTGCAAATGCTCCCATCAGTCTTTCATTATTTTGTAGAGCTAACTGTCCTAATTACAGTACCATGTTCCTTGAAGAAGCTCACAAATTCTCAAACCCCCTTTGCAATGCTGCAAAATCGCTCCTCAAATTATCCTCAGTGGATTGATCACGGTTTACATATGGAGGATAACTGGGGTTTTCAAGTAGGGTTCTTAGTGGTAAAGATTGGTATAAGTTATTTTGTTGAGGCAGAAAGTTTTGGAAATTTGTCCACTGGTGAGGTGGTTGAAATGGTCTAGAAGATGAAGATTGATTGGAAAAATTAGATTGTGGTTGGGTGGGTTGGAACTATAGATTTTGAACATTTTTTTTATTGGTCCATGAGGGATTCAGATGGTTTTGCCAAGATGGGTTATAGGTATTACCATATGAATTTGGCTGATTTCTTGGCCATGAATCTTAATTTGAAAAAAACTAAACTTGCTTAGTTTGTGGGATGGGCGTTTCACAAAAGCTGTTTCGATGATTTTCTCAACAAAAGTCACAAATTAAGATCCCTTGAGGTGTTGAATCTATGGAGTTCACTAGATTCCATCCTAAATTTTCTAGGGCCTTTGTCAAATTGGTCATAATATTTATCATCATGCCCTGTTAAGCTATGAAGATATCATTAAAATTAATCGTACCTCCTTGTTAAGGACTGACTTGTTGGATTTGCCGTTGTTACCCAAGCAAAGAAGTGATTGTGCCATGATAGTAATGCACCGATGCAGGTAAGACATTGTTGGCCCCAAAGCAACCTAAAAGGGGGGGGGGGTGAATTAGGTTTCTTAAAAATTATATAGCAAAATAATCACCAATAAAATCTTTTAAACTATCAAATGGATAAATAGATATAAAGATAATGAAGCTTATGAAATATAGAAAGGTAAAGAGAGAAATTAAACAAGCAACACGTCCAAGCTACCAAGCTTGAAGTGTTAATCCACTAGAATGCTTCACAAAATTTGGTGAGTCAATAATCTTCTAATGTACACAAACTAGGACAATCCTTGCTCACACTAATTCACTTTAGTTGAGCCAAGGATTTCACTCTTAACCTCACTTTAGTACAAGATTATCACTCCACTCAATATTTTGAATTGCACTCAAAGCTACACACTAATACAATATAGCACTATAGCCAATTTGCACTCAAATTGCTCTTTTCTAAGGCTTGTATTCATTGTACTAGATTATCCTTACAGAACAATAGAGCAGGTATTTATAGGAGCAATAAATTGTGGTTCTTGCTGTAACTACTTTCCAACGGTTCAATAATAAATGAACAAAAACTAGCTGTTAAGGGTTTCGGACGTCGGAGATAAAGATGGTGTGTTCGACACAGCGTCCGATCTCAATATAGTTGGTGAAGGATGTCGTTTGGACTGCCGTGCATGCGTCCGTTTCATCGTCCAGAATGGGTTTTGGACGGTCCTGTTCGTCCGAAGTAAGCTTTGTTCGGACAGTTGTATGCATTTGTTAAGGAGTTTAGGATTCTTGATTCTTATCAATCGGATGGAAATATATGTCTGAGGGATATTTTCTCGAACGCGCCTGTGCATCCGTTGTAGGTGCAGGAAGAAGTTTGCTTTCTGCCTGTCCTTAATGCATTCGAGTAAATCTGTATCGGACGCTCCTATTCGTCTGAGAAAAGTGGCATTGTTCAGACGGTGTACTGCGTCCGAACGACCTGTTTTCAGAGAAAGAATAGCAGACCTGCATCAAACTTTTCAGAGTTTAGTGCTTATGTCATCATCAAAATAAGGTTTGGATTGATGACATAAACAGTCATTGAATAACCAAACATATCCAATCATGTATATCAAAAATCAACAAATATGATTTATAGGACAACCAACAATTTTGCATATTCCTACTCTCCCTTTTGACATCATCAAAAATAGCTCCCCCTGAGAAAGTGCACTAAAATTACCAACAACATCAACATCATCAAAAAATTAGAGCTTGACATGATAATAACATCTATTTCAATTCCAAACCAACCATAACAATGTCAACATCTATTTCAATTCCAAAACCAAAATAATTCATAAAACTAAAATAATTTCAATTCCAACATCTATTTCAAAGTAATATCCAAAATAATTCCAAAACCAAAATACAGATTAATGATTCAAGGAGGAACAGAAAATCTATGTCGAGTCATTTTTCTTCTTAGAGCGTTTTTCGTTCTTGCACTTTTTGGTAAGGGCATCATCGCTAGTAGCTTCACTATCGTGTCTCCGTCGTCGTGTCATTCCATGATAACCGAATTAAATGTATCGTCAATATCCTCGTCGTCGCTATCATCAGCAGCAACAACACCTTGATCATCAATGTCCTCGTCGTCGCCTCATGATCATCCTCTTCTTCGGCATTGTCATTGTCATCACTTTCGGTAGAAGAGTCAAGGGGGTACTACGGTTGAATATTTGCAAATTGACCTTGAGCTGAAGCAGACATGCCCAAGCTGAGTGCCTCTTGCAGGATCATCTGACGAGTTTCAAGTCGCTTTAACTTGCGATTAGTGCGACATTGGAAGGAGCTCACCTGAGTGCTCAAGAAACTGATAGGGCTGCAAATGTATGAAAGGGAAGGTTCAGAGAAAGAAGGGCGAGGATCATGGACTGGTAGAGGTGTTTGAGAATGAGGGGAATGGGGAAGTGCCAGACCAGAGGTAGAGGCTTGAGTTTTTGATCTTTCAATATCAAAAGCAGCTTTAGTTAACCATTGATCATTAAAATAACGTAAGCCCTTTCTCTCAATGTAGGCTTTGTTAAAAAGTAGGGAGGAAATTGTTTGTTGCCGCTAAAAGGTACTTCAAGATAATCAAACACTTTTTTGACGAAGGGAATGTTTCGGCGAGTATCGGTGAGAAATAGTTCCCACAAGGAACAGAAAAGGTACCCAAAATTGAGAGGAATCCCCTTGAAAATGCAGTAAAATAAGTAAAGCTGCATTTTTTTGGGCTCGGTGCGATGCCCGTCAGTTGGTAACAATAAATTTGTGACAAGAATGTATAAAATGTTCATTTCAGGAGTGAGCAAAGTATTCTTGGCTTCTGAGGCCTGTTTGAAATTGATATTAAAAATTGCTTTGACCTCGTCAATATCAAATCTCGTGTCCAGATCGGGCCATTTATCCAAATAAAAGAAATAGGAAAATTCATTCGGGGATGAGACTTCACATTCAAAAGTAGTATTTATGATGTTGGAAGAAATTTCAAGATTTGTGTTGTTCACACGAGAAACTAATGTGCGAACAGTGGGGCCTTTTCTAAGGTTAGCTGGTGAATGGGAGCACCATGTCATGATAAATAGGTAAGTCAATGTGAACTAGGTGACCCCAATTTTTTTTTTCAAAACAAGATTTGACAATTGGAAGATTAAATTCATTAAAAAGACCTTGAGAAACAGGTCTTTGAACGATTATAGATTTTCTAAGAAGACATGTATACCGTTTAGATGTGGCATCTATGAATTTTGGAAGGAGTGGATTTGTTGAAGTTTGAGGATTAGCTGATGATTCCCCTTGCACTGGAGCTTTTCCTTTTGATTTATGTCCACGAATTCCTGTTGAAGAGCCTCCATGAGATAGAACCATTGTGAATTGAAAGTACATATAAAAGAAGAAAAAAGTGTGATTTTTTGGAAGTTGGTGGAGATTTGAAGAAATTTGATGGTAGATTGGTGACATGGAGTGCAATAAGGGTAATGAACAATTTGGGAATGAAGATTCCTGAAACAATTAGGTAAGGAAGGAAGAAATTGATAGAATTTTGAAGGGGAAGATTTTTCATGCCAGAGAAGGGTTCGGGGATTTGGGTGAGTCCGAAAGGGGAAAAATGAACAATTTTAAGCGAGCAGAGTGATCGTTCGGACATCTGAACAATTTGAAAGCGTCTGATTGTGCATCCGAAAGCTGATGAATGGATGGCTGAAACTCAAGGCTAGTGCGTCCCATATTTTCTCGGACAATGAGGAGCGTCCGGTAGGATTCCAGTGCGAAAATGAAGAAAGTGAGGAGAATTCGAACGATCATAAGCGTCCGAGTTAGAGAGGAGTTTTCAGATGAGTGAGAGTGTCCGACAGAGAGTGTTGTTCAGACAAGCATGTGCGTCCGAACAAAGAGTTTATGCCAATGTGAACTTTAAAATCCCCAAATGATTTCTGAGAGATTCAAAACGATCTAAAGCCAAGGGTTTAGTAAAAATGTCAGCCAATTGATCTAATGTGGACACAAATTCAACACATATTTCTTTTTTGCAAACAATATCTCTAATAAAATGGTGCTTAACATCAATGTGTTATATAGTTCTAGAGTGCATTACAGGATTTTTTGTGAGATTAATTGCACTAGTGTTGTCACACCTAATAGGCACACAATCAGAAACAACGCCAAAATCTTTTATAGTATGTTTCATCCACAGAAGTTGGGCACAGCAATTTTCAGCAGCAATGTATTCGGCTTCAGTTGTAGAAAGAGAAATAGAATTTTGTTTTTTGCCAAACCAAGACACAAGACAATTACCCCGGAGATGACACATACCACTAGTACTTTTTCTCAATTTTACACCCAGTAAAGTCAGCATCAGAATAACTAATTAAATCAAAAGTAGAGGATTTTGGGTACCTCAGACCAAAATCCACTGTGCCCTTTAAGTATCTAAAAATCATTTTTACAACCATTGAGTGCGATTCTTTAGAGCAAGATTGAAATCTAGCACATAAACACACAACAAAAATAATATCTGGTCTGCTAGCCGTTAAACAAAGTAGGCTTCTGATCATACCTCTATAGTATTTTTCATCAACACTATTATTTGACCTTCTTCATCTTTATCAAGTTTGGTTGAGGTGCACATAGGTGTACCAACTTGTTTGCAATCTTCCATTCCGAATCGTTTGAGTAGCTCCTTTGTGTACTTGATTTGTGTAATAAACGTCCCTTCCTTTGTTTGGTGAACTTGTAGTCCAAGGAAAAATTGTAACTCTCCCATCATACTCATTTCAAACTCTTTTTGCATCAAGTGTGAGAAATCCTTGCACAAACTTTCATTAGTTGTTCCAAAAATAATATCATCAACATAAATTTGAACAATTAACAAACCATTGGAATTTGTTTTGGTAAAGAGAGTGGTGTCAACGACACCTCTTTTAAAACCATTTTCAATCAAAAATCCACTTAGTCTTCCATACCAAGCTCTTGGAGTTTCAAACCATATAAGGCTTTAGAGAGTTTGAAAACTTGACTTGGAAAATTTTCATTTTCAAAATCGGGAGGTTGTCCAACGAAAACTTCTTGATCAATAAAACTATTTAACAACGAACTTTTGAGATCCATTTTAAATCATTACAACATGCATATGCGAGAAACATGTGAATCAATTCTAATCTAGCAACGGGTGCAAAAGTTTCATCAAAGTCAATACTTTCTTCTTGAGCATAACCTTTTGCAACAAGTCTAGCTTTGTTCCTTATGATTTCACCTTTATCATTTAATTTGTTTCTAAAAATCCACTTTGTTCCAATTACAGGATGAATTGATGGTTTTTCAACTAAGGTCCATACGTTATTTTTCTCAAATTGACTAAGTTCATCTTGCATGGCAATGACCCAAGATTCATCATTTAATGCATCATCTACATTTTTAGGTTCAATGTGAGAAAGTAATGCATAATTACTATTCAAAGGTTTATGAGATCGAGTTTTTACCCCATCGGATAGATCACCTATGATCAAATCTTGAAGGTGACTAGAGACAAATCTGAATGCTTTTGGAAGATCTTTTGGAATATCCTCGTTCTTTTCTTCTTCTTCATCTACTTTGATGGTTGTTGACATCATTGCTTGATGTGATCTCTTGATGATCTTCATGGATAGCGAGCTTCTCAAGCTCCTTTTGAATACCTACATCTTCATCTTCACATATATTCTTTGAGATAACATCATTAGCTTCATCAAATGTAACATGTACAACTTCTTCAATCAAAAGCGTTCTTCTATTGTATGCTCGGTATGCTTTCTTGTCACTAGAATATCCTACAAAAATTCCTTCATCCGATTTTTTGTCAAATTTACCAAGATTTTCTTTGATTTTCAAAATAAAACATTTACAACCAAAAACTTTAAAATAGCTCACAACGGGTTTTTTACCAAACAAGAGTTCATAAGGAGTTTTCTTTAAAATAGATCCCAACAAAACTCGATTCATGACATAACAAGTCGTGTTAACGGCTTCGGCCCAAACATATTGTGGTAAATCACATTCACTAATCATAGTTCTAGCGGTTTCTTGAAGTGTTCTATTTTTCCGTTCAACAACACCATTACTTGTTGAGAACTCTAACAACCAGAAATTTATGTGAAATACCGTTGTGATCACAAAATTCGGGAACGCCTCCAAATTTAAATTCGGCATCATTGTCACTTCTTAATCGAGTGATCTTTAAATTCAACAAATTTTAAAATTTAGAAAAAAATTTTACAAATTTTTCAAAAGCTTCATCTTTTTGAACAAGAAATAATACCCAAGTATACCTAGAATAGTCATCCACGATAACAAAAGCATATTTACAACCACCAAGACTGGCATGTTGAGTTGGTCCAAACAAGTCTAAGTGCAATAATTCTGAAGGTTTAGAAATAGACACACAATTCTTTGGTTTAAAGTAAACTTTAACTTGTTTACCAAATTGGCATGCATCACAAATTTTATTTCTCAAAAACTTTAGTTTTGGCAAACGTCGTACCAATTCCTTCTTAGCAAGTTTTTCAATTAAATCCATATTAAAATGACAAAGTCTTCTATGCCAAAGCCAAGGATCATCTATGGCTTTCTCAAGCGGTAAGACATTTTACATTGCTATTACTAATTTTGTCAAGGTGAATCACATAAACATCATTATGCCTAGCTCCCTTAAACAAAACAACATGATTTTTATCAAGAATAAGACATTCATGCTTGGTAAATAACACATATAAATTTTTATCACAAAGTTGACTTACACTCAATAAATAGTAGTTCAAATTATCAACAAGAAGCACATTCTTAATCAAGGTTTCACCATTTTTACCTACATCACCAATGCCGATTGATTTTGCTTTATTGTTATCCCCAAATGTTACTTTTCCACTGTTTTTGGATTTGACGTTTGTGAAGAGAGAAGCATCACCCGTCATGTGTCTTGAGCATCCACTATCTTTGAACCACTTAGCATTGTTGGTGATGTTTAGTACCTCATCATCTCCAATGGCCATAAAGGCCATTTGTGCCAACTCCATTTCTTCTTCAACTTCTCCTTCAGAATTGCAATCATCCCATGTGATTTGAAAGTTGTTGATAGTAGCGGGCTTTCTTCCTTCCTTCTTTTTCTTGGAAGTTCACTCATTTCCAAAGTGTCTGGGTTGACTGCATTCAAAGCACTTTTCATTTTGCTTCTTCATTTCTAGCTTAGTCTTCCCTTTGAAATTATTTGATTGGTAGCTCCACCTCTTCTCATTCTCCGTTTGCTGATGTAATGTTTAAGAAATCCTTTGGTGATGAGTGCAAGATCTCCTTCATCAAGAGCTTCATCTTCTAAATTGATGGAGTCATTTCATTCTCTTTTGAGAGGTCTTTAATGCAATGCTCCTTTTTGGACTTGCTTCTTCATCATCCACCACTTTGGCCTTTAACTTCAATTCATAAGAAGTAAGATAGTTGAGATTCAATAGGCATAGAATTTAAATTCTTAGCCTCCTCTTTAGCGATTGATTTGGCCTCCCATTCTTTGGATAGAGCATTCAAGATTTTTCTATTCTTTTCAGCCAAAGAATACTCCTTACCCAAGGCTTCAAGATCCTTAAGATGATGTCATTGAACCTACAATACATTTTGTCAACATTTTCATGTGGTTCCATCTTGAAGGACTCATACTTGGCAACAAGTTAGGATTTCTTTTGCTCTTGAACTTCATGGATTTCTTTCAATTTACCCCAAATTTCTTTAGCGGAAATGCATCCCTTGACACGAGTTGATTCATTAGCATCCAAGGCATTGTATAACACATTCATAGCTTGTGCATTTAAAGTCAAGTTTGCCTTGTCTTACGGAGTGAGCTCATCCCTTGTCTTTTCTTTTCTTCTATTTGTATGATCATCAATGATGGTAGCTTCAAAGGGGCCTTCATTTACGACATAACATAAGTCAATATCAACAGATTGCAAAAATATTTTCATTCTATCTCTCCAATTAATAAAATTTTCCCCATTAAACATAGGCGTCCTAGTGATGGATTGACCCTCAAAAAATAGAGCATTGTTGGTTGCAATAATAAATCTTTTCTCAAAGGCAATGTAACTAATAAAAAAATGAGACCCAGCTCTGATACCAATTGTTGGCCCCAAAGCAACCTAAGAGGGGGGTAAATTAGGTTTCTTAAAAATTATATAGCACAATAATCACCAATAAAATCTTTTAAACTATCAAATGGATAAATAGATATAAAGACAATGAAGCTTATGAAATATAAAAAGGTAAATAGAGAAATTAAACAAGCAACACTTCCAAACTACCAAGCTTGAAGTGTTAATCCACTAGAATGCTTCACAAAATTTGGTGAGTCAATAATCTTCTAATGTACACAAACTAGGACAATCCTTGCTCACACTAATTCACTTTAGTTGAGCCAAGGATTTCACTCTTAACCTCACTTTAGTACAAGATTATCACTTCACTCAATATTTTGAATTGCACTCAAAGCTACACACTAATACAATATAGCACTATAGCCAATTTGCACTCAAATTGCTCTTTTCTAAGGCTTGTATTCAATGTACTAGATTATCCTTACAGAACAATAGAGCAGGTATTTATATCTGGAGCAATAAATTGTGGTTGTAACTACTTTCCAACGGTTCAATAATAAATGAACAAAAACTAGCTGTTAAGGGTTTCGGACGTCCGAGATAAAGATGGTGTGTTCGACACAGCGTCCGATCTCAACATAGTTGGTGAAGGATGTCGTTTGGACTGCCGTGCATGCGTCCATTTCATCGTCCAGAATGGGTTTCGGACGGTCCTGTTCATCCGAAGTAAGCTTTGTTCGGACAGTTGTATGCATTCGTTAAGGAGTTTAGGATTCTTGATTCTTATCAATCGGATGGAAATATATGTCCGAGGGATATTTCCTCAGACGCGCCTGTGTGTCCGATGCAGGTGCATGAAGAAGTTTTCTTTCTGCCTGTTCGTTCAGTTGGTGAAATGGGTCCGAGTGAATCTGTATCGGACGCTCTTGTTTGTCCAAAAAAAGTGGTGTAGCTCGGTCGGTGTACTGCGTCCGAATGACCTATTTCTATTAGAAAGGATAGCAGACCTGTACAGCTTGTTTTCAGAAAGTTTAGTGCTTATGTCATCATCAAAATAAGGTTTGGGAAACATCAGCCATCATCTCCTACAACTCTTGTGCCTCCTCCGGAGTTTTAAGATGGAAAGCGCCTCCATCACTTACATCGACAATCAATCTCATCTCTGGAAACTATCCATTATAAAATGTCTATACTTGTCGCCATAATAGAATGGCAAGATGCCGACACTATCTGAGTTATTCTTTGAAACACTCCCATGCTTCATTTAATGTTACCTCAGTAATCTGTCAGAATGATGTAATGTCATTGTAGAGCTTTGCGGTTGTTGGCAGTGGAAAGTACTTGGCCACAAATTCTTGAGCTAGCTGATTCCATGTCGTGAAATTACCTTGTTGGAATTATTGCAACCAAGCCTTTGCCCTATCCTGCAGAGAAAATGGAAAAGCTCTCATTCGAATACAATCGGGGTATATTCCACTGTATTTAAATGTGTTAATGACTTCTTCAAAGTTCACTAGATGAGCATAAGGTATCTTCATTTGGGCCACCTCCAAAAATAGCGTGGGTTTGGAGCATTCGACTCAAAGCTAGTTTGATCTCGAAGTTGTTAGCCAGTACGGGTATTTGGGCAATGCTAAAAGTCCCCTCTTCAAAATTTGGTACGGCATAATCTCTAAGGGGTCGAGGTTAAGCAGTGCCTTCATTGACATTGTTACCCGCTACCTCTTTTTCAATTTTTTTTTTATATTTTTTCTCTTTTTTTTTTTTCAAAAACACAAACTAACCCTAAAACACAAACATCACATAAACACATATATATAATTAAACATAACTCTAGTGAACCACTTCTAACATACTTGGACAATCAAAATTCTAAGAGATGAGGAACAATATGCGAAAAAGATGAATGTGAAAGCAATCAAATAATCAAAATTCAACTTAAAACTTGGATTTCACTTTCAATCACGGAAATAACACACAAAATACACTAAAAACATTACCTAGTATAAGAGGAAGTTGATTTAACTCATAAGAACACCTAAAGCTCAACCAAAACACAACGTTTAGGATTTTATTTCCTTTTTTCCAACTAACACAACAAACATATGTGGGAGTCATTAGGACTTCATAGGGTTAAATAATTCAAAATATCAAGGCCATTAACTAAGGGTAACGGGGTTTAGCACAAAAAAAAAGGTTACAAATGCCCAATTCATACCCCAAACTTAGTTTTTTTTTTTTTTTTTTTTTGCACATTAATTTTCAAAAAAGATTTAACAACCAAGAAAATATCTAAGGTCAAACTAAGGATCCATACAACTGTCATCAAACTACACAGATACCCAAGAAAGAGAATGTATCAAAAACTTATAATTCCACAATCAAATAGCAAAACAAGTTCAAGTTCAATTGAAACTTCCGTGACAACCACAATTCATTAAGTAAGCATAAAATCCATTTCACTGTCATAAGCTAAACACATATTGTCCAAGCATAATGAAAGGTAATTCACAATATTAAACACATAAACTTAACTAGTCATGAGGCTTAAAGGACTTTTATTACCCCTCCCAGTTCTTAAACTAAAACATATAAATAATTAAATTACAATGAAAGTAAGATTAAAAGAAACACTTCCCTAGTAAAGGCAAGAAGGCTTGCGAGAATGTTGTAGTCTTTGATCAGCTATCTGTATTGCATAGCACATTTGAAGTTCCCAACGATAGATAAAACTCCAGCATATTTAGTCACCATATCCCTAATTCCAGTAGATCCTCCATCTTCCACTACTCAAGCCAACTTTAGCAACATATTGAATGGCACCTCAATGGAATGTATGATACGGTGATGCAAGCAATCCTTTGGTTCATCATCATTGCTCATGCTCCATGACCCAGTTATCTCAAAATTACCCTCAACGTGACCATTCTCCCCTTCATCTATGATTGGTGTCCCTTGAACTTCACCCACCAACTTACTTGTGAGTTCAGCATATTTGGTCTGCTAATTTCTTTGTGGATTCATCTTGGCACTTGTTCAATGTAATATTCACTAGGCAATAGGCTTTTCAATTCACAAACAAGTTAATGAATAAGCCTTAATAACCTTAATCAATACTTACCCATGCTCGCAAGGATACGAGGTATGTTTGTAGATCGGGTGAGTAAAGATCATTCCAATGAGGATTATTGGTCAAGTACTAGAGTTTGCAAACCTAAGACCTGATTAGAAAAATAATTGCAAGAGTGTTGTTCTACCTTTGACTACTAGAAATCAAGAACAAATACCGAAACCAATTAAAACGAGCAAAAGCAATAAAATTTACCGTAAGCAAACTTAACTAATGAAATAGAAAAATAAATCACAAGAAAACTAAATCATAACTATGGAATCAAAATAATAACTGAAATTAAATTGAATATAGATCAAGAAATCAAACTCAGTAACGTAGCCGGAACAAAAAGATGATAGAGCTTCTACTCCTGAATAAGAAAAATAAAACACTAGCCCTAATTGAATGAATTTCCATTCTAATGTCTAATCTATCTAATAAGAGCTACGTTATGTTCAACTCCCCTCGTAATGGGGTATTTATAGGTTTAACATCAGGGTTTAGGCCTCTAAGATAACAGAAATAGGCTAAAACTTGATAAGGAATCCAACCGGGTGGAGAAAACTTCAAAAACAAGTAACTTACGTCAACTGCTGCTCAACATTCACACATAAGCAGCCTTTTCTTGTGCATGTGTGCAAATTTCAGTAGCTAATTTTATTTTTTTTCGGTCCTCGTGCACGTGCGCGCTATGGACTCTGCTTCAATTTCAACCACGATTTTAACCATGATTTCAGCAGAATTTGGGAAAATGTAAAACAAAAAAGTTATAATTCTTTCTCTTAGCTTTCCAAAAAATCTTGAATAACTTCAATTGGAGTTTGGACAAGAAATTTATGCTCAAAATACCGAATAGTATCCAAATTCGCTCCCTGCGGTGTACGTTTTGCATCCTTTTGATTTTTCTCCAACTTGTTGATATTTTTCACTCAAGACCTACACAAACTAAAATAAAACATTTGAAAAAAGATGCTCATAATTAACTCAATTATTGCTTAAATTACATAAAAACGAAGGTAAATGACACATAAAATACACAACATTTATGAGCTTATCAACACTTTAGTAATTCTTCTTGATGAAGTTCATAAAGGTAATCATCTTTCTTTCTAATCTTTCATTAGCATCTTCTTCTTGAGTTGGTGGTGTTTGAGTGTAGTCATAACCATTGCAGTCATAAGAGTCTCCATGAATTTCATTCCCCTAAACTTGCATTATCCCATAGGTAAGGATGAGTATAATTGTTCATGTGAACTTCTTCATCATATACCCTTCCTTGGTGTTTGGTTGGTTGTAGAAGTTTCCTTGAGTAACATTCATCATTGTGGACCATAGGTATTCACTCGTACTATGGGGCTCCATTTGTTCATATATAGGGTCTTGAGGTGTAGGAAAAGAGTAAGGATAATCTTGGTATCTTGAAAAAGAATTTGGATGGCTAGACCATCCCTTTTGATAATCAAAAGGATAGGGATACTAGGAGAGCATATATGAATGCACATTCCCAATTAGCATAGTTACTTACAGAAGAATCACAATATAAACTATTATAAGGAATGAAATTAACACGAAAATCACTTATTTTTCTACTAAAGCTGCTAATTGGATTGACATATTATGATAACCAATCCTGAGTGCATCCAAAGCATCATATGAACCACGTTTATTGGTCATGCCTTCATAATCAAAAGAATGATAATATCCTTGGCATGATTGATTCCAACTTATATTTTTCATGTTCTTACAAGACCGACACAAAAACAAGTACTAACACAAAAACACACAAAAAGGAAAAAATAGGAGATTTTAGACTAGTAGCTAGCCTAAACTATCCACTAGAAAGAGAAAATCTTTTTGGATTTTTCAATGAAAGGACACAAATATCATGAAAATGGAAAATCATTTTGGTTTTGCTAGAATTTTGGGAACACACAATAAACTAAGACAAATAAAATACAATTTACACTTCAAAGTAGTATTCTTGCCATCTACTAGTAATTATACCAATATTGCCAAAGACTAAATCCCCGGCAATGACGCCAAAAACTTGATACGTAAAATATCTAATTATAAAATTTATAACTAACTCTACTATTAACTAGATAACACATTCCAAGTATACGTGGCCAAATATTATACAGCGTAAGTATGGGTCAAACTCACAAGGATTGTTTAACAAGTACTGATTATTTGGTTTGAATGCTATTTGAAGAATCGAAACAGCAAAGAGAGTTGAATAAACAAAAATTAAAGACTTTAACTTATGAAAACAACGGATTAAAGTTAAGACTAGTCAATCCCTGCCTGTGATTAATTCATTCAATTAATTGATCCAATCATAATGCATGGAAGTTCAATTCCCAGTTATCAACCTAACTCTAATTTTCAGTGCTTGGTCCTATCAAATTATTTATTAGAGGTAAATTCCTCTGTGTCCTAGATTAATCAACTCGAGTCTTATCTTTATAGAACTATCAGGAACTAACTAATTAATTTGGCCACTTTGATCGCAAATTAAATTAATCTAATAATTAACACAAGTCTATTACGGGGGATTAACTTTTGTGTCACCTCAACCAACCTAACTAAAATAAGAATTAGCTACATTCTTGATTTGCCAATTTATGCCAATTACTACCCAATTATTATGATTATTCCAATTGATGATAAAGTTAATCATTACCTAAAGTTATCGGCATATCCAACCTTAATCCATTCTATTTAGAACATAAATGGAAGGAATAACACAAAAGAAAATATTGAAAGCAAGTAAACTAGTCTAAACATTAATCTAAGAAAGTAAATAAAGAAAGCATTGATTGAAGATGAAAAGTTAAAAGCAATAAAATTGGAATTAAATAGCATTAAAAGATCTAAAAAGGTTTAAGAAAGCTTCTCTATTGAAGAATCGCAAGTTCTTGGTCCAATTGTTTCAATATTGAACCTTCTCTTCTACCCTTCTTAAAAATGAAAGAAAACCCTAATCTAATCTTGCAACCACCCTAAAGGGAAGATGAACAAGAAATTTTTTTTGAGATCTTAAAGACCCTTATTTATGGTTTATAAGAGTTACAAAGTGTAGGGCTTTGAATAAGCTTTGAAATGCATTAAAATGGATACCTAGAACTCTAAAAATTGTCAAAATCAAGTAGCTACCCTGTCCAGTCGAACCAACCAGGTCTAGTCGAATCAACAGCCGACAACACTTGATTACCCTTTGTTCAAGCGCTGATAATACTTATGCTTCTGATGGAAGCGCTAAAAGTGCATGAAATGCCTTGTCCAAGCACTGAGAGAGCTTGTCCTTAATAACTTTGCACGATTTCACCTCCAAAATTTTCATTCAGCGTCTAGTTGATGCACCATTTGTTCCTACACCACCCTTTAACAAAAAAAAACATTAATTTCTATAATTTAACTCTAAAATAACATTTCAACACTGACCAAAACTATAAACAAGTGACAAACAAGAACGTAAAAAGAACTCTAATTCCTATAAGAATTAGGTAGACGCTGTTATCCTAAATACAAACACACATAAATATAAGTTAAATAACATCAAATAAACAATAAAAAAATAAACTAAACATATATTAATGCAAGATAAAGAAATGCATGAAAATAAACACATAAAACCTAAAACCACCGAAACTAGTGCAAAAACCATTCGAAAAAAAAGTAGGAATGATCTTAATTTCTTAGGTTATCACCCTCCCAAAAACCAACATATATGGAGACATCCCTATAGGGTTTTAAATACAATCCAGTACACCCATAATGCATCATCAAGCTTCCAGGTCTAATCGTTTTGTAATGCATTCACAGTTTTATGAAAATATGCTTCAACTCACAATTTGAAACCTCAACCTGTCCTAAAGAATGGGAATGGTAAGCTAAGGAAATTTTATCCTTCACCGCATATTTAGACAGTAGAGGTTCAAATAGAGAGTTCTTGAAATGTGAATCCCCATCACTTATTATTGCCCTGGGCACGCCAAATCTTAAGAAAATATTGTGGCGAATACAGGAACTTTTTGATACTCTTGCATCATTTGTTGGCAAAGCTATCGCCTCAACCCATTTTGAAACATAATCCACTTCCAACAAAATATACTTTTCGAAAAAAAAAAAATTGGGAATAGTCATAAAATCGATCCCCCAAACATCAAACAACTCAATCACTAAAATATTGTGTAAGGGTATCTTGTCCCTACAAGATGTAATTCTTGCTCTTTGGCATTCATCACATTGTTCAACACATTTTATAGAATCCAAAACAATGATGGCCAACTTGTGATGATGGCCAGTATAATTCACTTTGAACAACTTTAGTGGCTATTCTTTGCTTCCCATAATGTTCCCCAACTTGTGTTGAATGACACATGCGAAGCACATTTTGTATCTCTTCATCAGGCACACACCTCTAGCTCATTTGGTCACTACACTGACGATACAAGTAAGGCTCATCCCAATAGTAAAACTTCAAATCTGAGAAAAACTTCTTCTTCTGATTGTAGTCCACTGATAGTGGAAGAACCGATATAGAGACTAGATAATTAACTATATCTACATCTCACAGATTTATTCCTACTACGCTCAACTTCCCTACTAGAAACTCCTTTCTTATGGGTGACAAATCTGACCTATCTTTTGGTAATTCCAATCTTAACAAGTGATCAGCTACTAAGTTTTCTCTCCCCTTCTTGTCAATTGCTTCCCAGTAAAATCCCTGCATCAATAAAATCTAGCAAATTAATCTGGACTTTGCATCATTTTTAGAAGATATATACTTCACAGCAGAATGATCTGTATGAATAAAAATTATTTTTGAGCCAATGAAATAAGAACAAAACTTGTCTAAAGCAAACACAACAACTAGAAACTCTTTTTCAATTGTCGAATAATATGCTTGAGATTCATTAAGATTCTTACTATCATAATTAATGACATGCAAAATTTTGTCTTTTTCATGACAAAGGACTGCATCTACAGTAAAATCACTAGCATCACACATCACTTCGAGAGGTAAAGACCAATCGAGCATTAGATCATGAAACGACTACAAATGCAGACATTAAGGCTTTTTTCAAAATATTAAATGCATGAAAGCAATTCCCATCAAAACTAAGATATATATTTTTCAATAAAGCACACAAGGTTTTAGATATTAGGAGAAAATCTTTATTAAAACACTAGTAAAACCACATATCCTGAAAAGCTTCTTATTCTTTTTACATTACTAGGTGAAGTTAATTTTTCAATAACTTCAATTTCAGCCCTATCTACCTAAATTCCGTTGGCAGAAACTTTGTGACCGAAAACTATCCCTTCTTGAACCATGAAGTGACATTTCTCCCAATTAAAAGCAAGATTGGTTTCTTCACATCCTTCAAGGACTAGGGATATGTTATGCAAGCAATCATCGAACATAGACCCCAATATAGAAATGTCATCTATGAAAACTTCTATACATTTTTCAATCATGTCTCATCAAAGATTGCAAACATGCATATATGGAATGTGCCTAGTGCATTACATAAACCAAAAGGCAACTTTCGAAAAAACAGCGAAAGTTCAATATAGACAAGTAAAGGTAGTCTTCTTTTGGTTCTCTAGGGCTATGGCAATCTAAAAGTATCCAGAGTAACCATCTAGGAAATAGTAAAAAGCATGACTTGGTAGTCTCTCTAACATTTGATCAATGAATGGTAATGGAAAAATGGTCCTTAGGGGTGGCATCATTTAATTTTCTATAATCAATGCATACTCTCCACCCTCTAACCAACCTAGCAGGAATTCACTAATTATTTTTAATATTTATCACTATCATCGCTTCTTGGTTAACACTTGAGTAGGACTAACCCATTCACTATCACTGTTTGCATATATAATTCCTACATCTAGCAATTTCATTAACTCTTTCCTTATCACCTTGATCAACATGGGATTAAGCCGACTTTGAGGTTGTCTACAAGCCTTGTAATTATCATTCATTAAAATTTTGTACATGTAAATCGTAGGGATAATCCCTTTAATATCATGAATGTTCTATGTAATTGCACTCTTAGACAACTACTGTCTCAAGACATCGCGTAACTCGCATAATTGTTCATTAGATAAATATACACTAACAATGATTGGGAACATTTCATTCTCACCAAGAAAAGCGTATTTCAAATGTACAGGAAGCAATTTTAATACATTGGGTGATTTGTTGGTCGGAGACCCCCCTACCTAACTCTTCTTGTGGAATTTCCTCCTTACCAGGAGGATTTGCCTTTAGCATCTTCAAACATGTCCTTGTTGCTTCATCATGTCTTTTCACATCTCTTATGTATCAAAGCCTTCTCCAGTGGTAATTGTGGAATTTCATACTTGAGAAAATCATCAACAAGGTTATAAATAACATTAATCATCATAATATCATTATAAATAGAAAGGAGTTTGAGAGAGTAAAAAATAGAATAATTGGCAGTCTAATCATTGACTCTCAATGGTAACTTTCACTCTTAGACATCTATTTATGCCCTGCCAGTTGCCAGAAATGGCCCCCCAAGGATTAGCGGCATGTCTTTGTCCTCTTAATTCCATGTCTAATATGATGAAATCTGCATGCAGATAACACTTTCTTACTTTTACCAAGATATCCTCAACAATACCTTCACGGAATTTAATGCTTCTATCAGCTAGCTAAAGAGAGCCATTGGTCGGTTTGAGTTCCTGCCATTCAACTTCTTGTAGATAAACAATGGCATTGGGTTGATAGATGTTCCCAAATCACACACAACTTTTTCAAATTCCACCAACTGTGCATGGGATGGAGAACGAATTGAGGTCCATCATTTTGGGAGGTAAATTCTTCTGAATTATAGCACTGCACCCTTTTGTCAAGTACACTATTTCATCTCCTAATAATTTCCTTTTATTGGATAGAACTTGCTTCATGATGTTTGCATATGTGGGTATACTTTTAAGAACCTCCATAAGAGGTATGTTGATCTCAAGTTTCTTGAGGATATCTAGGAATCTCTTGAACTTTTTCTACTCATACTAATTCTTGAGCCGATAGGAAATAGAACTCTAACTAGAATGACTTTGTAGGTTGACCTTGAGTAATCCTCCTAGTTGGAATTTTATACTTCTCTACTTCTCCCTTCTTTACATGATTAGTATCATCATTGCCATCTATCTTCAGCTCTTTTTCAGCCTTCTTCTCTTTCTCAATTTTGTCCTCTTCCCCCTCCACTTGCTTAGGTTCCATTGCTTTCCCACTCTTTAGTGTGATGGCTTTTGCTTGTTCTCTTAGGTTAGCAATGGTATCACTCGATTGGTAAAGCCCCAAGTGGTTTTTCAGCTAAGCTTCTTTCTATCTGACCCACTTGATTTCTAAATTTTTTATCATAGAATTTTGATTCCACAGCATTTCCTCTTGATTTTTCATCCTATCATCCTGATTTTTCATCTTTTCAACGTTGTACTAAATGATTTTAGCAAGAGAGTTCTCCAATTGATTCTTGATAACCCTAAGAAATTAGGGTTATTCCTATTCTTTTCCATACGATTTATGCACTAGTTTTAGCATTTTTAGAGTTTTGAAAAGAAAAATGTGTGTCTTTTTTTTGTGCATTTCTATTTCTATGTATTTATATATGTTTAGTGAGGTGTTTTAGTGCTTATTTAATTTTATTTAACTTATATCTATGTGTGAATGTGTTTAGGGTTGTATTTAGGTTATTTCCTTATTCCTCCCGGAATTAGTGTTTTACGTGTGTTGTTGTATGTTTCTTGTTTATAGTTCTAGTCAGTGTTAAAGTGATATTTTAGAGTTCTATTATAGATAAATGTGTATTTTTGTTCTCGGTCATGTAGGAACACATGGTGCATCAATCAGACGTCAAACAAGAATTTTAGAGGTAAAACGGTGAAACCGCGTGAAGCTGTAAATGGCCACTCACAGACTACGAGTGCCCAAGGATAATCAGCCGCAGTCTATGGGCTAGACAGAAGCATATCCACAGTCTGTTGTTGATTGAATTCAAATCAATTGCACACTGTGGTTGTGTCAGCTAGGGCGAGCTGTTACGCGATTTTGATGATTTTTAGAGTTTCGGGTTGTCTGTTTTGGGACCGTAAGACTGTATTTCGAAGCTTATTAGGAGCCCTATGCTTTGTAATACTTTGAAACTATAAATAAAGGTGTTTAGGACCTCAAAAAGATGTTATAATTCAGTCTTCCCTTTGGGGTTGCAAAATAGAGTAAGGTTTCATTTGTTTTTCAACAAGAGTTGAAAATGAGGTTCAAGATTGACAACCTTGGATTGAGAATTTGTGATTATTCAATAAAGAAGCTTTCTTTAACATTTTTACATCTTTATTATGCTATTTAGTTCAATGTTTTATTTTGTGTGTATGCTTTCATTTATGTTCTAATTTGTTATGGATTAAGGTTAGATGATGCCGATTCCTTTGGGTAACGATTAACTTGAACATAAATTGGTATAATCATAATAAATGGGTAATAATTGACACAAATTGAAATTTTAGTGATTTATCAACTCTAGATTGGTTAGGTTGGCCAGAAACTGATTGAATGAAAAATAGTTAATTGATGAGACCAGACCGCAAGGTGGCAAGGAACAATTAATTGATTCGCAGTATTCCTAGCCAGAAACTCAAATTCCATATAGATAAGACTCGAATTATTTAATTAGGCAAGAGATGGTCTCAAACCCTAGTTAATTATTTGATTGGATTCAATCACCAAAGGTCGGGGTTGGGTTGACTTATGGGAATAGAATCTTCAAGAAATATAATTAGCTCAACTGATTAAATGAATTAATCAAATCAGGAATTGGCTAGTCTTAACCCTAATCCATTGTATTCATTATTTAAAGTCTTTAGTTCTATTTTATTCAACTCTTTTTCCTAATATTGATTCTTCAAATAGCTTTTGTACCAAATAATCGGTGCTTGCCAAACCAATTCTTGTAGCTTTGACCCTTACTTCCACTACATACTATTTGACCCCGTACACTTGCAGTGCATTATAAATTTTATAACTAGATATTTCCCGTATTAATTCCCTTTCTACAGATGGAATGGAGGTATATGCACAAGTTTTTGTTGCTGGGGTTGATATTGCTAAAAATATTGCCTTTGATTTGGACCCTGTGGTTGTGCATAAGCCTGATGCTGTTGGTTTCTCCACGAAAAGCTCGAATGATTTTTTTCACCTTGGATTGTAAGTATTACTATAGGGGTTGTTCTGTGGTTTAAACTGATTCTGAGTATTATTTGGATTTTGATTCCCTATGTAATTCACGTGCTCATAACTTGAAAAAAGAAGAAGTTATTGTACTGCATTGACCATTAGGATGACCACTAGAACCAAAATCGCAAACAAGTTCTGGTGGAGTAGCCACAACATTGACTGTCATCCCATCTATCTTCTTCGACAGCTGCTCTAGTTGATTTACTATGAACTTATTTTGAGCCACCATTTGCATCCATGGTACTCAACTCAAGGATTCCCCCTTTTTTTCCCTTGCTTGAGATGTGGAGGACTGAAAGTAATTATTAAACATTTTGTCTTATAGCTCTTGAGCCTCCTTCGGTATCTTGTTTAATGATAATGATCTGGATTTGCTGAAGAATCAATAGCTTCACGGGCCTCTTGGGACAACCCATTATAGAAAGTCTAAAATTAAGACCAAAAAGGCAAGCCCTGGTGTGGACATTTACTCAGAAGGTAAGTGTAACGCTCCCAACCCTCACCAAGATTCTCTCCATGTAGCTAACTGAAAGAAATGATATAATTTTAAGTTTGGCAGTATTCGAAGGTGAGAAGTACTTAATCATAAAAGCTTGGGCTAGTCTATACCAAGTGGTAAAATTTCCGTACTTGTACCATTGTAGGCATAGCTTTTCTTTGTCTCGCAATGAAAATGGAAATAACTTCAGTTAAAAGCATCTACCAATATGCCATTTTGTTTGAAGGTGTCGTACACCTCCTAAAAGTTATAGATGGTGGTTTGGTTCTTCACTTGGCAACCCTGAGAACATTGCACGCTGCAAAAACATCAATTTAAGACTACGTTTGATCTTGAAATTATTGGTTTGTGAGCGGTGGAACAAGTCTTGAGGTGCTTGAGAACCTCAAAATATTGGCAAGGTGTAGTTTCCCAAGGGACCATTATCCTCATATTCGCCATTATTCCCATTGTTGGCATTGTTTACCACATCTTCAACATCTTCTGGAAGTATCATAGGCTACCTTGGCTGTCTTTCTTTAGCCATATTCACTCCTGCTTCTTGTTGCTGTTGTTGTAACGCACTATACTGACCACTGAAAGTTCTTTCAATCTCTAGTCAAAAGCAACAATGTTGCGGTCAGAGCATATGAACTGCATGGCACTCAAGGAAACGGGATTACACATACCAAATCAAGCAGATTAAACCACAAAGAGAGAAAATCTAGAAAAATAACGTTACCCAAGGAAATAATTTTGAAGCAAACAAAAATAAAAATAAAAAAGTCTGAACTAGAAATTGTCTTGATTTTTAATAGTATCTAAAACAAAAGTCTCTGGCGACGTCGCCGAAAACTTGATGTAAGAAAAAGTTAAGTTATGCTATTCTTAACTTTCCCCTACAATCCACAAGTGCACGGTATCAAATATAATAGAGTGAATAGGGATTGTTCCCATAGAGATAGTGTCGATAGTTTCTATTTAGATGATCATAATTGAATATTTTTGGATTATTTTTAAGAAATAAACTAAACTAAATTAAACCAAAAGTAAATAAATGCAATTAAACAATGTGAAACTATGAAAATAGTGTTTTTAAAATATTTTTTAAAAGATGGTTAGGTACTGGACTAGTGATTTCCCTGATTGTTCAAATTATAAATCAATTGGTCCAATTATAATGAACGAAAATTCAATATCCAATTATCAACTGAATCCCAATTTCTCACGCAATTAGATCCTATCAAATCAATTAATTAGGGGTAGATTTCTCTATGTCCTAATTTAATTAAATTGAGTTTTATTTGTAAGGAATTATCAGGAACTAACTAATAAATCCAACCAATTATGATTTCTAATTAACCTAGTGTATTAACTAACACATGTCTATGATGGGTGATCAACTTATCCCATCACCTCAACCAACCTATCCAAAACAAGAATTAGCCACGGTCTTGAATTGTCACTGTTATGTTGATTAATACCCAATTATTATGATTATTCCAATTGATGATCTTTTAAATTAATCTATGAAAAATTGCATCACCCGCATCAAATTCTAATTAATTTAGTGCATTATAATTGAAGAAGACAAGCAAGAAGTAATTAGATTGCAAGAATTCTTGATTAAACAAGAATTCGGGTTATTGCAGTAAAACTTAAATAAAGAATAATTAAGAAGAACAAAATTACCAACATTAATCCTGAAGTACGAAAACTAAACTAAAATTGAAGTCTTCTAAATAAATGTTCAACTATGCAAAAAGTAAAGAAAAATATTGAGTTCTATGTCCTAAGAAGGAATAATTAAAACCATAGAACATAAGTTGAGAGTTGAATAATGAATACCCCATAATTGCAGCCCTTTATATGGAAAAAACGCTCGACTCAATTGCTGATCCGTCTGCTTCGAATGGACCTAATGCGTACAGTTTTACTTGTTTTGTATGCTTAATGTGAATAGCCTTTTGGTCCATTCACTTAAACTGAATGGTTCCTCCTTTGTGGTTTGCTTAAAGCGAACACTTCTCTAGTTAGTTCGCTTAAAACAAACTGTGCTGCCCCGATGGTCGGCTTAAAGCGAACCTATCTTTGTTTGATTCCCTTAAAACGAACAAATCCTTCACTGTTGTTCACTTAAAGTGAAAATTCCAATCCTTATCAAAGCTGAGTAATTGTTCCAGGCCTGACCCCATCTTAGTTTTCAAATATGAAATGACCATCCTATCCTTCAACGTCTCGCATACCAAACAAAACAAAATAAATAGCTATATAGAGCTATTAATCAGAATAAAACTCTATGACTACTAATACGGTAATTAACCAACAATAATTTACGATAATCGGGACTAGAATTACATAAATTAAACACAACTAGAACTTAAAATATCTCTAATTATAGAACTATCAGTCTTCTTGTCTATAGGAGCACCTGCTTGGCTTTACTTCATTTGTTCCTGTTTCTCTCCTATCTTTCATGTCGGTGAGGTCACAAAGGATCGGGCTCTTATGATTTTTGCGATTATGAAGGGGTTTTGCATTGATATTGGTTTTGAGCTTCAGTAAGAGATTCTAAGAAATGGTCACCAGAAAGAGCACGTGGGTTACACTTTCCCTAACCTCATTACTCATCATTGCCATAATGTAGGTGCAACTCTAAGGACTGGTGTAAAAATATACCCCAAACAGCCCATGGACATCAAATGTTGAAATGCATCATTCAACAACACACAAGGTCTTTTCAAGCTTGGATAGCACTCAATACCCAAGGGAGAGGTCAAGCTGCATAAGAGGGACTTTGGGAGTCAACTTTTGATGCAAGAGCAAACAACTCTTTTTACACTCCTAAAACAGAAGAGGGAATAAGGACTCCACTCTCCTATCACAGCAGGTGTCTCAACTCAACGAACCAAAAGTTATAGATGTTACCCTATAAGAGACAGATAATGTAGATGAGGGTTAACAACATCCAACCCTTCAACATGACCAATTGGCAAAAGAAGCCCAGACCTCCAAGGTGGTATTCCACTAATGGCATTGAGGAGATTGATGACGACAAAAAGGATGAAGAATGTTGAACCCCAATTTTGTTAATCATGTTTTGATGATGACCAAATCGCACTAATAGTTTGAAAACAAGTGTGCAGAAAAATAGGTAGGTTCGGATGCAAATGATCGTCCGAACAAAATAACCAGAAGACTCCACGGATGTAAATGATTGTCCGAAAGATAGAGTTTTGAATGATGGTAATCGTCCGAGATGAAGAATATTGAAGCAGTCTTGAATGAAGAATAGCGTCCGATCATATTACCAAAAGACTTTGCTTCGATCGGACGCAGGTTCGGACGCTTCCTCGGACGTCCGAATGAATACCCTCAGAGAACGGACGCAACGTCAGACGCAGGGTTTAGCACAGCCGTCTGAACGGTCCAACGGCTAGTTTGTTCAGACAGGTTTTCTGCTGCATACTTGCTACATCAGCCATCCGAAAGGTCCAACGGCTAGTTTTTCAGTAAGCAGAAAATAGCCGTTGAAAAGTTGTTAGAAGCAGATTTTGGATAACTATAAATACCCCTTAGCCTGAATTAAACAAGAAGAGACTTCTACATTGATTACAAGTAATTCTTCAGCTATTTGGGAGAAATAGTGGGTACAAGTGTTGTAATAGTGTAGGTAGTTTTGTGAAAAGAGCTTAGAAGTGTAAGAGTTCTTCAAGTGTAAGAGTAGAGAGATAACAATTGTAACAAAGGGAGGTTGTGAGTGTAAAACTCTTGGCTCAACTAAAGGAAATTAGTCTGAGCAAGAGTGATCCTCATTTGTGTACAAGAGGTTATTGTCTCACCTACTTTGAAGAGACTTTTACTGGCTAAACTTCAAGTTGTGAACTTGGTAGTTGCCTTATAAGAAGCTCTTTGTAGTTGTAAGCTCCAAGCTTGAGAAGCTTGGGAGTTTGGTTTGATTCTCTTAATCACTCAATATTCTTAATTGTTCTTTAAGCTTAAATTGTTGAATATCTATTGTATTCATTTGTGCTTAAGTTTTTATTTGGTGCATAAAGTTTGAATTTTTATTAAGCACATAAAAAGGTTTATTTTTGATACAACCTAATTCACCCCCCTTCTTAGGTTGCTTTTTGGGCCAACAAAGAAGATGGTGGAACTAGATATGGAGACCTTTCGGTGTTGGAGATGGAGCAAGCACTTCTAATGCAAAACCACATCTAGTTCTTCCTAAACACCTAAACCCTACTACTAACTAGATGGCACACCCTAAGTATACGAGATCAAATAGTAGCAAGTGAGAGTAGGGGTCGAACCCACAATGATTGATTAGTAATTAGCTATTATTTGGTTTATATTACTATTTGAAGAGATTGATTTAGGAAGAAATTTAATTAAAAATTAGACTTAAGAAACTAAGAATATTATTTAAAATGGTTTGGGGTTTGATTAGCCTATTCTCAGGGTTTAATAAATTCACTGATTAGCTCAAAATAGCTCTACGGGTTTAACTAGGGATTCCCTCCCAAAGATAAATCAATCCCTTAGTTTGCGTCATGATTCTAGTATAATTATCAACAAGGAGTTCAAGGACCAATTAGAAAAGCTAGCATCGCGGCCCAACTATTAACCATCTTAATCAAGTAGTAAACCCATCCAGGAATTCACATGCAACGCTTGTATGTTGTGCTAAACCCACTAACATGGTTCAAAAAATGGCCTATTCCTCTCACTAAGCTACCAAACCATTTAGTACTACCCAATTATCCACCATTTTCACCATCCAACCCACCAATCAATCAAGACCCATAGGAAATTTCCATCATCATACCTTAACTCAACTAATTAGTGCATAATCAAAGACAATAAATGCAAAGAATGCATTCTAAAGTGAGCACTAAAGAAAGCATGTAAAAGCAAAGCACCTTAAGAAAGCATTTAAAATCCTAACTACAAAATATTATTAAGAAAGCATAATGAAAGCTAGTAAAGCTCATAAACTAATTTACCGACTAAATTAAGGAAGCAAGTAAATAAAGAAATTAAAGTAAACTACACTAAATTAACACAAATCTAAATGGCATAAACATAAAATAGAAATTTTACACTAGGAGTCCTCAATAAACTAAAATTAAACTACAACTAGCTAAGAAAATCCTCCCCAAATAGGAAGAAGAAGGAGAACTACCCTACACTACATTATAACTACAAGCTGTCTAATACTATTACGACTACTTGGCCTCCGAAGATGCTTAAAGGGTGTATTTACAGTATTATGTTAGAGGAATTGGCTGTAGCAACAATTTGCCCCGATTTGGACTTGTTTGCCCTGGATAATTTCATATTAGTGTCAAACTACAGTTTCAAAAATGGAGTTGCTCGGTTTGGACCCTGTGTTAAAGCTTTGTATTGGATTTTGACACTACAGTGTCAACTTTAGTAACCTACTTGTGTTTGACACCATGCTTAACACTGGAGTGTCGAGCACGCAATGTGTAACTTACAGTAAGATTGTAGTGTTTGACACGCGGTGTCAAAGACTTAACCATTTTCTCCCAAAAGTTGGCTTGGCTCCGTCATCCACATATAGCTTGATTTGATTAGTTTCTAATTTGATTGTCGCCCTTTTCTCCAACAAAAACCTACATATAAATACACTCTATTAATTACAATAAAAACACTAAATTAACACAAACTAACACATTCTAGAATTTAGAAGCAAAAATAGGCAAAAACAACGCTTAATCTTTAAAAATGTTTGAAACTAAAGCCAAAATGCTCAAATTTATGATAAATATAACTCTAGTTTCTAGAGTTACCACACTACCAAACTTAAGCTTTTGCACGTTTTGAGCAAAACAAAGATGAGAAAAGATAAGGAACAACTAAAATGACTAAAACAAAACACATAACACAATGATGAAAATTGAAATGTTGAATTTTAGTGGTCTAGTCAAAAGTGAAATGGGGATTTAACTCAACAAACTCAATAAGTTCTCTTTCATCCATCCTTTCATTTACAAAAGTATACACTAGTTTTGGTTACAAATATTACTTTGACTAATGAAGAGTTAATGTAATGTCAATTCAAACGTAAGTTGATCTGGGAAAAACAGGTCAAGTTTCCCAAAAACCTTCCCAAGTATAGAAAGATCTTTCGAACTTATTTTAAAAAGTAAAAATCAATGCAAATGAACACACAAGGATATTTTTTGGCACTACGGCGTGTAGCATAAGACATCAAAAGAGGCAACGGTTCACCTCGACTCACTAATACCCATTAGCCCAGATTAAAGATCATTTAGGACTTTTCAATCTTGTAATGCAGACTAAGTTAATATGGCAGGATAAATTTGGGTAAGAGTGACTTAAATCACCTTAGTCATGTCAAAAAAAACTCTTGGACCACTATCCCACACATACAAGTCCCAAAAACCAACTTTACATAACCAATCAATATCTTGGAGGACAAAAACATTATTTCTAACTAGATTAACTTTTGACCTAGGTAGGACAAACCTTCTTTATTCAATAAGGGATCACAACACTTTCAATTTTCTTTTCTTTTCTTTCCTTTTTCTTTTTTTTTTTGTTTTTGTTTTTGTTTTTGTTTTTGTTTTTTGTTTTTCTTTGCAACCATAACCATAACATAAAGTAACAATACAAAAGGGGAAACATAAGCACCATTGAACAAATATCCTTCAATAACCATCCTAATACAGTAAACCATTATATTAAGAACTCAAAGAGATCAACAATGACTAAGGTGATGGGTTTGAAAGAGGATGTATAAAAGAAGTTCATTTGCTAAACTATGTGGCTAACAAGAAAAAAGATTTATTAAGGCTCAATGGAGACACTAGGGATAACATTGATATAAGGTAGGCAATTTTGGCTCAAATGGTCCAAAGAAGCCCTAGATCATTTCCAAAATCCAACTTTCACAAGTACTTCACAAAAAACGGAGGACCACATTACCCCAATCAATGTCATAAGCTACCTCTACAGGAAACCTCCAAAATATTCGGAAATACAAGTTCATGCAAAATGATCAAACGATGGCCTAATTATTTTCCATTTACTTTGAAACAATTTTTGAAAGTCTTGAAGTGTTTAAACTAAATCAACAATCAATTGAAATTGGCATTGGAAAAACTCTTATAGAAAAAGTAAAGTTTGAGATAAAAACTAGTTAAGAAAGCCATTTAATGAAGTAGTTGAAAACATGGCTAAAGTTCAAGGTTAAATCCAATTTTTCACATGAAGTGTTATCCACTTTCAACATTCACAAACAACAAAAATAACACCACTCCCAATGAACAAGTCAATAGACACAACCACACTTTTCATATTATTTAATGATAAGTACAACTCATCCTACCACTTACCCATTCACAACAAACAAAAGTACTACTAGAAATGCATAAAGCACAAAACTAGCTAAACATAATATAAGGGAATGACTTTGAATTATACTTAGACAATAAAAAAACTCATGTAGAAGACGGATGCAATATAATAACCAAGTGAATGTTAAAGAAATCAACTAAGCACATTTCAAATTACGAAAAATAGTTCAACCTTTAATCATGGGATTCGTCAATATTAAGCACAACACTAAGCAAGCTTAAGCAATGAATAATCTCAAGTTCAACATGCAAAAATGACTTCCATTTAAGAACATATGTCACATAAGCAACCTATCATTCTTCAACCAACATTGTTACACTAAGGAGGGGTCATCAGAACTTGACAGACATCAAACAATTTAAAGAAAAAGAAAAACACACATAAGTATATGCCCGATTCATACCCTCAAATTTAAATTCACACATAATTGGCTTCAAAGAGACATTCAACAACGAAAACTACTCCCAATCCATATTAAGCATTCACATGATTTTTTCAAAATAAGTTCAAATATTTAGCACACAAAGTGTACCATCAAGTCGAATTTCCACCATCTAATGGTAAAAACTAAGTCCGAGTTCATCCAATAAAGCATGTATGTCAAAATTCACAAATAACAACTAGTCCTACATGTCATCAACATTGCCAATAGCAACCAAATTTGTCTAAGAAAGTCCAAAAATCTTTCACCAATAACAAAACATAAACTAAACTAAGCACAAGACTACAAGCCTTTGTTACCCACCGGGCTCTTATACCAAAGCATGTAAACTAAAATAAATCATAATAAATAAAAAGGAAAGAGAGACTCCCTGAACAACACCAACGAGACTTCCCAAGGATATCGTATTGCACCATTTCTTAGCACCTCCGAAGTCCCCAAGGAATTGTTGGAACTTTGGCATGTGTATTTGGCATCTTCCCGGTTCCCTTTATAAAGTATCCTTCTTCTTTCACTCTTTTAGCCAGTTCTTTCTGTTGAACACCAGTTATGATAATCATGTTTTGATGATGACCAAATCGCACTAATGGTTTGAAAACAAGTGTGCAGAAAAATATGTAGGTTCGGACGCAAATGATCATCCGAACTAAACAACCAGAAGACTCCACGGGGACGCAAATGACTGTCCGAAAGATAGAGCTTCGGACGATGGTAATCTCCGACACAAAGAATTTGAAGCAAGTCTCGGAAGAAGAACAGCGTCCGATCATATTTCCAGAAGACTTTGCTTCGACCGGACACATGTTCGGACGCATCCTCGGACGTTCGAACGAATATCCTTAGAGAACGGATGCAGCGTCGGACTCAGGGTTTAGCAGCGGCCGTTCGAATAGTCCAACGGCTAGTTAGTTCGGACGCACACTTGCTGCATTGGCCTTCCGAAAGGTCCAACGGCTAGTTTTCCAGTAAACAGAAAATAGCTGTTGGAAAGTTGTTGGAAGCAGATTTTGGGCAACTATAAATACCCCTAAGCATGAATTAAATAAAAAGAGACTTCTACATTGATTACAAGTAATACTTGAGCTATTTGGGAGAAATAGTGGGTACAAATGTTGTAATAGTGCAGGTGGTTTTGTGAAAAGAGCTTAGAAGTGTAAGAGTTCTTCAAGTGTAAGAGTGATGAGAGATAACAATTGTAACAAAGAGAGGTTGTGAGTGCAAAACTCTTGGCTCAACTAAAGGAAATTAGTCTGAGCAAGAGTGATCCTCATTTGTGTACAAGAGGTTATTGTCTAACCTACTTTGAAGAGACTTTTAGTGGCTAAACTTCAAGTTGTGAACTTGGTAGTTGCCTTGTAAGAAGCTCTTTGTAGTTGTAAGCTCCAAGCTTGAGAAGCTTGGGAGTTTGGTTTGATTCTCTTAATCTCAATATTCTTATTTGTTCTTTAAGTTTAAATTGTTGAATATCTATTTTACTCATTTGTGCTTAAGTTTTTATTTGGTGCATAAAGTTTCAATTTCTATTAAGCACATAAAAAGGTTTGTTTTATAAACAACCTACTTCACCCCCCCCTCTTAGGTTTCTTTTTGGGCCAACACTTTCTCCAAAAACACTCCTAATGGAACCTCTAGTGTGTTCATCGAGAAAAAATCCCACTCATTCAAAGGGTAGTATTGATTGTGATTACCAAGCAAGTGATGAGTGACCCGGTAATAGAAAAACCAATGATCAAGAAGTTCTTCACAACTGGTTCCTTTTAAAATGTGTTCTTCTTTTTCTTATTCTTGAACCATTTCCTTATTAACAAGTGCTTCATATGACACTTCTTCATATCCAGTGATGAAGAGAGGCGAGTAAGTTCTTGATTCTTCTTGGTTGCATATGTTCTTTGACTCTACCACTTCACATTGAAACTCAAAGTGTCCATTGTCTTCTTCATTTGTTAGGTTTGTTGGAGTCTGTTGTTCTTTACCATCCACCATAATTTGGAGCTCGTCACTTTGGCCTCATAACCTATTGATGGATTTTTCTTGGTCCTCCAAGAATCTAGTTTGCTCTTCTCGGATTTGTTTTTTATCTTATCGAAGTTGGGCTAGTTCTTTTCAGATTTTTTGAAGTTCTATATTCAAGTCTATCATTCTTGCCTCTTTATTTTCTTGAGTTTGTTGGTGAAGGAAATATGGCTCCATGACACATCCAATCTTGGTTCATATGAAGGCTCTCCAGGTGGAGAGAATAAATAAGAATTTTCTTGATAGCTCTCATAAGGATATATGGCTATACCATCCCATTTGATACTCTAAGGAGTAGAAAGTATAGCAAGAATCATGCTATATTGGTCATATATCCATTATAATAAGAATGATAATCTCCTTAGTATGAATCATTCCAATTAGGTTCTTGCATGTTCTTGAAGAAATAACACAACAAACCAAAAACAAGAAAAAGAACTAAAACACACAAACAAGAAAAGCAAGAAATTTTAGACATTACAAAGAAAATCTTTTTGTATTTTTCAAAATAAGAACACAACTATAAAATGAAATTTTTTTTTTTTTGGTTTTTCAAATCGGTAGAAGAACTATACAAGAAAACAAAGAACTTCAATCTAGTATTTCAACCAAATTATGTCGATATCACCCAAAACCAATCCCTGGGACAAAAACTTGATGCAAATCACATCTGGTTCTACTTTTATAAACACCTAAAAAACTCTACTACTAACTAGATGGTACACCACAAGTATACGAGGTCAAATAGTAATAAGTGGAAGTAGGGATCTAACCCACAAGGTTTAGTCTGTAATTATTGATTATTTGGTCAAATTACTATTTAAAGAGATTGATTTAGGAAGAGATTTAATTAAAACTAAGACCAAAGAATCTAAGAAAGTGATTTAAAATGGGTTAGGGTTTGATTAGCTAATTCTCGAGATTTTAACAATTGATTACCTCAAATAGCTCTACCAGTCTAACTGGGGATTCTCTCCCAAGTATGAATCACTCTCTTGGCTCGACTCATGATTCTAATCTAATTATCAACATGGAGCTCAAGAAACTAACTGGAAAAGCTAGCATCTTAGTCCGACTACTAGTCGTCCTAATTAAGCAGTAAACCTATCTTGGAGTTAACATGCAACTCTCGTATGTTGTGCTAAACCCACTAACATAGTTCAAAAAATGGCCTATTCCTGTCACCAAGTTATCAAACCAGTGTAGCCTTTACTACTAGCCAATTGTTCACTATTTTCACTATCCAACCCAACAGTCAATTAAGACCCATAAGAAATTGGCATCATCAAACTTTAACCCAACTAATTAGTGCATAATTAATGACAATGAATGTAAAGAAAAGATTTTAAAGAGAATATTTAAAGAAAGCATGTGAAAGGAAAGCATCTTAAGAAAGAATTTAAAAATCCTAACTACAAATTACTACTAAGAAATATAATCAAAGAAAGCTCATAAACGAATCTACCAACTAAATTAAGGAAGTAAGTAAATAAAGCAATTAAACTAAACTACATTAAATTAACCCAAATCTAAATGGCATAAACATAAAATAGAATTTTCACACTAAGACCCTTCAAGGAACTAAAATTAAACTACATCTAGCTATGAAATCCTTCCCAAGTGGGGATGAAGAAGAAGAACTACCCTAAACTACACTATAACTACAAGCTGCCTACTACTACTCCTACTCCTACTTGGCCTCCAAAGACAGCCATTGGCTTAAAGGGTATATTTATAGTGCTAGGCTAGAGGAATTGGCTGCAGCAATAATTTTCCCTGATCTAGAATTATTTGCCCCAACAAAGTTTTGGACCACGGTGTCAATCATGGAGTTGCTCAACTTTGGACCTCGGTGTCAGAACTTTGTACTAGGTTTTGACACTACAGTGTCAACTTCAATAACCTACTTGAGTTTGACACCAAGGTGTCGAGCATGATATCACTTCCAATACGCTTGTAGTGTTTAACATCGTGGTGTGAGATTTGACACCATGGTGTCAAAGACTTAACCATTTTCTCCTAGAAGTTGGCTTGGCTCCGTCATCCAAATATGGCTTGATTTGATCTATTTCTTATCCAATTGTCGTGCTATTTTCTCCAACCAAACCCTACACATAAATACACTCTATTAATTACAATAAAAATACTAAATTAACACAATCTAACACATCCTAGAACGTAGAAGCAAAAATAGGCAAAAACAACACTTAATCCTTATACACAAATACTGAAAATGTTTGAATATAACTCTAGTTTTCTAGTGGTGGTTTTACTGATAGAGCGGGGATATCTGGGACCACTTGATTGGGAGATGTTCTTTCACCTTGATCTTGGAACCATCTTTTACATTTCATGCATTTCAATTACCATGAGGACAAGTAGTCTTTATCTAGTTTATTTGCTTTGAGGACAAGTTGTTTCTTTATTTCATGGTTAATTGTTGGTTGTGAATTCCTCATTAGGATGACATTTTCATGTTTAGGATTTTATCTTTGGTTGTTTTTGCTTATGCCTATCTTGTTATGTTGTTAAATTACTCAAAGGATCATATCTTTGGTGTGATTTGGCAAGATGTCATTTATGTTTAACTCGTTTGTTTGTTTGAATGTCCATGTTGTGTTGGTGATATCTTTGTGCCGATTTGGCAAGATAATCACACTATGATTCTTGTGTGTTTTACATGTGTTTGGAAAATTGAAAAATGAATATATTGGTCTTTGATAGGTAATCCAACCCCCATGATAAAATTAGCCAAAAAGATATGATGATGGTAATAATTTTCATAATTGTCATCACTTTGTCTGAGGCAACTTTATTTGGTTTGCCATACCTTGTTCCTAAGTCAACTCTACTTGTTCTTGTACACGTCTTTTATTACAGAAATTTGGCTGGAAATGATTAGGCCTTCATTTTGGCCATTATTGTGTGAACTACATAAAAGGTATTTTTGTTTATTTTATGAGGGTTTAATTCTAGATATGATCTTGGGTGCACTATATCCCTCTTCCTTGGTTTAGGATTGCCTGAATTTCAAATATAAAAGGCAACAAAAAGAGAAAAGGCAAGAATAGAATAAAATATTGCATGCTTTTAGGAATAAGGCTAGTAAGGGACTCAACAACACAAATGTCATGTCTTCAAAGTGGGCACTAGAATAGTAAAATAATGCAAGTAGAAGCAAAATCTTTGAAATGGGCATTTTAGGTGCTAGTATACCAACAAGTTGGGGGGTTTTGCGTTTAGTGTACTACTCATCATTGCATTGAATTATAAAGTTCTAACTAGACAAATGCTTCTCACTTGTATGCCATTTACATTGTTGTTTACTTTAAGTCCTAATAATCCTTCCATGTTTTCACAATCTTTGTCAAGATTTGGGTAAGCAAAACTTGGGTAAGTTTTGAACATCAAACTTGTTTTGGATGAATTAGAACACTATTTAGAAATAACTTTTTGCCCTAGGAAAATCATATGATAAAATCTACGATTTTCAAAATGGGAAGTAAATTGTGCGGATGACAATTTTGAGTGATTTTGGTTTCGAGTTTGGTGTTTGAGATGAGCCTACTTGGACCAATAATCCATTTTTTTAAGTTAACCAAATTGAATTATTGTGTGGTTTGTGTTTCATGTTTTTTCTTTGTTGTTGCCGTGGTTTCTGGTTTATTCTAGTTTGCTCGGGATGAACAAAAGACTAAATTAGAGGAGTGATAACCCCAGTAAATAGGGTTATTCTTCTACATTTAGTGTGTGTGCCAGGTATTATGTATTTTGTCCTAAAAATACGTCAACTGATGATGTGATTTTGTGATTTAGTTCTTTTAGATCTTATTGGATAAATTTGTACTTTTATATAGTTTTTATCTTATGTTTGGAATAAAGATTAGTGTTTTATGTTTGGGTAGTATTTCGTATGATTGAGGGCAAAATCATCTATTTCAGGCTTGGGAGCTGAAAATTCAAGAAAAGTCAAATTGCCAGAAAAAGTCAACCTTCAATAGAAGGTACTTGCTGCTGCCGAGCCTTTTTCTCTCCGTCAACGAGGGCCCATTAAATTATTGGTTAGCCAAGTCACAGATCTCACCACTGGTGGCGAGGTCCCCAAATGGACTAACTTAAAGAACTACTTTCAACAGTCATTTTGAAAAGTATTCTTTAGTAATAATTGACATAGTTTTAGCTAGGGTTCTTAGCTTCTCTTGAGGGTCTTTTCATGGTCCTTTCCCTTCAAGTTTTAGCACTTTTTACACTTTTTCTATTTGTCTTCCTTAACTAAAAACTAGTAGAATTCTAGCTTAACTCTCCTTAGACTAGTGGATATTTGTAAGTTCTTCAAGACTTTGTTACTTTCCATTTATGCAAGTAATTTATATTTCATTTGAATAGTAGCTTGTTGATTTGTGTTCTCTAGCATGTGAAGTAGGTTATTTAATATATTTTACTATTTTTCCTAGCCAAAGAACTCACATTTTCACTAAAATTTCTAGCTAATCATGTTTACCCTTTTTATTACCTTTTTACCCTTTGTATATTTTCTTGCAATTATGAACTAAACTTGTTTTGAGTTGGGTGATTTGGCTAATTACTTAATTTATTGGGCAGAGGAGTGGATACTAGCCATTGAAACTCTTCCCTAGGCTTGAATTGGTGTTGGGTTGGGTGTTTTAGTTACTTGGCTAGTACAAATGTCACTCAATTGGTAGAAATTGGCTCCTTTATTTTAATAGAATTTACCTTTCATGAGTCGGGTTTTGGAGGCAATCGTATCTCACTTTCATTAGGCAAGAAACTTAATTAACCAAGGGATTGGTAATTTGGTAATTTAGAGAGTTTAACCCCAAAAGATCACAATTTCCCCCATCAAGGATTCGACATAAGTGGAACCTAGGAACTAGCTAGCCTAATACTCAACCCACTTTTCTATCATTGAATTCAACTTAGTTACTTCTTTTGTAGCATTTTATATTATTTCTAATTGAGTAATCTTTTCCATTGAGTTTTGCATTTAATTATTGAAAATCTCAAAAACTCTTATTTTTGTTGTCTAACTGAGTTTTACATTTCATTATTGAAAATTCCAAAAACTATTATTTTTATTGTCTAAATAGTAATTTGATCTTAACTACTCGATAATTACCAAATCTAGATCCTCGAGGAACGATCCCTATTTTTACCCATTTACTACTCAAACAGTATAGTTGTGGTGCATGCAAGTAATACGAAGTAAATAGTGGTAATTCAAATTTGGCACGCAACAGATACAATAGAGACCAAGTTGAGGAACGAATAGAGTAAGTTACCAACAATAATTTCCAACCTTGCCCCTACCCCAAGTCATGTGAAATGCTCATGATTGATGTCTTTAACTCCAAATATCAAAATTAAGAGATTTAATAGAATCTTTTGACTGAAACAGCAAGGACAAAACAGGATCATGAGTGAAGGTTGAGGGACGAATAGCATTATTTACCCTTATTTTTTAACTTTCAGTTCCAAGATTCATCTACAACCAATCTACAGTATATTTGGAAATGAAAAACGATAAGATTATCGTCTGTAACTTGCGCCCAGTTGCAAAAAATTTTGAGCCACATGTTTACTAAGACAATCAATCTATTACCTACTAAGTTTTTTGCCTTTAAAAATTTGCTAAGAACTCTGTAACTTTTAACTCATTTAACAATATTCCCTTTTTTAATTTCAACAAAGATATATAAGCAATTTTGAATAAGTTATTGAGAAAAAACCCTTATTCAAGTCCGATAATATCTTAATCTAAGACTAGTTTGCAATGGCTTAGGATAGGGCAGACTGCGTACCGTATTGGCCCCAATATAATATCATTATCCTTTAACTAAATTTGCTACTAAGCTTCAACATACTGTAATATGGAAGAACATCTTCCTCTGTGGCTTGAAAGCACATCATAAGAGACTTGGGGCAGTTGCCCAGTTAATTCTGTATAATTCCTACATATATAAATATAGGCCTATCGACCCAATAGCCCAATGGACTATTGGACTCCAGGAGTCACTTAAGTCCTTCCTGGGGCTAGAGTTCTAGGATCAAATCATGGCACTTGTAGTCAAGTCTCAACCAAAAAAAAATAGCAGTAGTGTGTAGAGTTAGTGTCAGTTAGTTGTATAGTTTGTCTCACTATATATAAGTTTCAGTCTAGTTTAATACTAGTATTTTCCCTATTATATGTGGGTCTTAATCCTTCAATTGTATCCCACTATTATGGGTATATGTAATCTTATAAAAAAAAATTAGAGGTCTATCTTTTCAGAGAAAGCAAATGGATTGGTAATGACTTTCGCACTTTTTGTCTTCAACCATTATTCTATTGCACAATATCTAAATATAGTTCTTACCCTATCCGTTTGCTTTGTTTCTACACATATTTGTTAGTCTACCACTTTGGTCAATAGGTTTTCTTAGTTGAGATAGATATGATGCAAAAATACATCATGATTTTTCACAGATATAGAGGAAAATAATACAACTAAGAAACTTCACTCAACCTTAGATTAAGAGACAAGTTTTTGGTTTAACTATGGCACTTATTAGGCCCTCTAAATCTGAAATTGACTGATAATTTGTTAAAATATATGTTATGAGAAGTATAACAAGAATTTAAAAGGGTAATTAATGAAGTGGGAAACGACTACTTAATTGGAAGGAACTAATAAGAAAGAAACATTGTCGTTGGGTTATCAGTGCTTATGTGAAGAAGTGAGGAAAGTGGGGTTAGGAATACAACTAATGGATCATGCCTTCAGTAGGATATGTTTTTCGAGGAAATAGCCAGTTGGGAGCTACGTGTCTAGTGTTAACCCTCTAAAGAGAGTTAATTGTACATATTTTAGCTTGAGTTTTAGTCGATTTTCAAAAATTTGTATTTAATAAGTAGGGGGTATTTTGAATATTTTAAGATTTTATCCAAAATATTTTTAATGTTTTTTACACTTATTTATTGTTTTAATGTGTTTTATAGATTTGGGATCAATTGGAGGTCAAGCGGACAAAACGAAGCAAAGCATAGCTAAATCAGGACATGGCTAGCAGAGAGGAGGGTGCAGTCACACCTAGAGCTCGGAAGCCGTGCCTAGAGACTATTCACTGGCCACAACCATGCCAGAGCATGGGACCCACGCCTAGAGTCGGGTCAAAAACAAGGTAATTTTAGCCATGACGAGTTTGAGTGGTTCAGGGGATATTTTTGACCCATGACTTGATAAAACCCTAGAAACCTATATAAATACATGTATTAGGACATTCTTAACATTTTTCAGATGTTAGAACTGGTTCACATAAGTAGACATAAAGACTAATCGTAAAATATCATACAGACTTCGATCAATTTCTGGAGGAGGAGAATCATAAAGACGGAGGATGAAGAATACGACTACTACTAATTTTTCTTCTCTTTCTCTTTCCTTTGTGATTTATTACTCTAGAATGATTGTAAAATATATCTTTGATGTATTTATGACTATAATAAGGCACTAAATCCATACTAGGGTTTTATTCCAAATTTACCATGAAGATTGTTTGTTAAGATTTTGATTGTTCTATATGATTTCTTATGTTTGTTTGCTTATTTAAATTGTTCTTAATGCCTCTAGATGACTGATCACCCTCTAGAGTGAATTTTAAACCTTAAGTGAAATTGATAGAGGAAACTGAGGGTTAGGATGGGTTCAAATAAACTTTTTTTTGGAACTTTCTACCATTGATTGAACCATTTCATGTGTAGGATAGACATATACCTATTTACATTAACCAATCAAGTTAGGGTTGATTATTATGCCGAGTATCAACACTTTAATCCACATAAACATATAGTAGAATGGTTAGGGTTTGTAGATTCACAATGAGTTAGACGAAAACTTGCAATTACAACACAAACCATAAATTAATAAACAGCATGAGGAATTGATAGAATAATAAATCGAAGTATTTAATTGGATTGGTAAAGGAAGAATAAACCCTAGACATTTAATCATCTGAACTTTAATCCATTTGTATATTTAATTTAGTTAGTTAATTAGCTATTTACTTTGATTATTAATTACTTCCTCTGTCCCAATTTTTTTGTCGTGGTTGACTTGTTTAGTTAAAAAGAGCAATTTTGTAATAATAATTAATATGACTTTGTTCAACTTTTTAATGAAATTTATTCAATAAAAGTGAAATTTATATCAAATATTAACACTCACAAATTTAAAATTTTGAAAAAGTTAAAGAAATCTTTATAAAATTAAGCTATGCAAACTTAATGTGTTGACCAAAAAAGTCAAACAGTGACAATTTCAATGGGACAGAAGTAGTACATTATTGTGTATTTAAATAGAACTAGTATAGGAGCACGTGTTTTGCACGTTTGGAGATACTAATTATTTAATTTTTATTGCTACAAAATAAAAAGTAAAGTATATTTGGTGATATTAACTATTTGATTTTTTTGTTCACTTAATTTTTTACTTATATAATTTCTTTTTTATCATTTAACTAAGTCAAAAAAAATTTTGTAGTTCATATGAGTTTATTGAAATATTGGATCATAGGTGATTTTATAAATTTTCTTTAGTTTAATAGTTCAACCAATTTTATAAAAGGTAGATAATTGTGTCTTTTGAATAAAACATCTATCTCATAATTTTTAAAATAGAAGTCTATTTTTCCGATGGAGAATTATTGAGTCATTTTATAATGAGCTCATTGGTACTCTATTTAACTTTAAAAATAGAAAAGTTTAAAATATCATCAAATTGGAGCACAATATATGATGGAAAATATATTAGAGTTTATACTATAATTGTTCCATTCTGTAAGTTTAGTAATCAATGAAAGTAGTGTAGTCTTGAAAAATATTAACAATTTATAGATTTCATTGAAACCTTTCATTCTCTTCAATTATTCAATTTCTATCCTAATAACTTTGAATAAATGAAGTGCATTTGGGTATTTGATTATTCTTGAATCCCTATACCACTCTTGTAAATAACTTGATGAAGAAACTATTCGTGTGCAAATACTAAAAAGCAATTTATAATTTAGAAAACAAAATCTCTCTTAAATATATAGTTGACACAACAATAGGAATTATATATTGAAAATAGAGAAAAAGTGAAAAATAGTCTAACCACCATTTAGAAATTTACGGTGTGAAATTTAGTGATTAATATATCATATTAAAATTATCAATCTATATAGTAGTAAATTAAAAGGTATATATTCAATCTTACAAATTTTATTTGATAGAATAAGATCAACAACATATAGCTACAATAGCTATCAACGTGTATAGTACTAATTCAAACCTGAGTAACAATAAAAATTTAGGATTTAGGTTTTATTAGACCAAGTACACTTTAGTTAAAATCTAATTAATAGCTAATTTGTTATCCTATTTTTTAGTGTGTTATATGACTACTAATATTTAATATTCAATATTAGATATTATCTAATGTTTTGTAAGAGAACAATGATTATCTATTAAGAATTTTATCTAATATAATTTAAAAACTAATTTTGGATTATAGGAAAAGAATAACTTAGATTAAATATGTGCTAATTATTCAATATATGAAAAGGGAACTAAATGCAAAGTAAGATAAGAATTATGTTCTTTTAAAAAAAATAAAATAGTATAGATCACATTTTTCACCCTTCCTACTCGTTCAATTAGTTTAACAATAATCGAAAAAATATATTCTACATTATATTTATTTCTTAGTACACCATATAGAAACCAAATTCTTTTCATATTCTGGATAATATATCTTTCATCATTACAAAGTCTAGACAACAATGTTAGAGACAAAATATAATGGCATTGACAGAAGGAATGTGAAAATATTGACAATATCTATGAAGGATAATGTCTTTTTTAATTCAAATTTATATGGCCATGAGTAGGGGTGTTCATGGTTAGGGTTATGGTTCGAGTTTTTGTGTTTAAAAAATCAAACTCAACCCAACCCAACCCAAATAATATCGAAATTCAAGTAAACCCAACCCAAGTATTACTTAGGTGGGTTACTCAAGTTTTTGGGTTATTTGGGTTAAAATTTTCCAACAAAATGAAAAAAAAAAAAATATTAGTGTAAGATCATCAATTACAAATTATGTTTTGTCAAAAATTAAATGGTTAACTCAAGAATAAAACTGGAAAAAAAATTAGAATATTTTAAATGAATGTTAGGTGAAGAACAAAAAGAAAATAAAATATAAATTATATGAAATGATTATGAAAATCATTAAAAATAAAAAATATAAGTAAATTATATGGGGTTATCGGGTTATTGGGTTGTGTTGGAGTTTGAAAAATAAAATTCAAACTAGGTCCCAATATGTTTCGGGTAACCCAACCCAAGTAACCTGAAATTCGATAACACAACCCATTTAGTTCTAAATTCATTTGGCGTGGGTTGGGTTTGGTTTTTAGGTTGGGTTGGCTTTGAACAACCCTAGTCTTGAGACTTTAAAGTAATTTTATATCTTCTTTGTTCTTTTATTTTTTTTTTCCTTTCTTGTATCAAAAATAGAAAAAATTTCAGAATTTTCCTCTCAAAAGAGTCCAAAAATTTTATACATGATAAATCCTACTTTTTTTGTTGAAAGATAATTCCTACTATTATTTAACTTAATTCCTAATCTTAAAAAAGTTTTATTTGCATACTTGTATAATTTCTAAAATTTATACTTGAAAAAGGAATAAAATATGGAACCCTCTATTCAGTAGAAAAAACTTATTTTAACAGTAATGATTGAAACTATATTTTAAAATTGTGTACTTTTAAAAAGTTAATGGTATTCTTTGTATCGGGATACAGTTTGGAGGGCAAAAAAGAACAGATTCTTGTTTTAGTTTGGAGGGTCAAATTGATAATTTTCAATTTTATGGGCCATATTGGGACATTTCTTTTAGTTTTGAGGACCAAATTGAGACTCTTTGAGTTTGGAAGACTCTATTAGAATATTTTTCAATTTAGAGGGTCAAATCGAGACCTTTTCAATTCAAAAGATCATATTGAGATTTTTTTTTACTTAGTTTGAATGGCCAAAATGCATTTAACTCTTTGAAATTGAAATAACTTTATTTTCCTTCTTTTCCTTTATTTGCCAAACGAAATTTTCTTTTTCTTTTAATAGTTTTTAATTAATTGTTAATTTCTTTAATTTCATATAAATGTTATCGAGTTTATTAATGTATCCACAACTTATTTATATTGATAATAATCATATGAATAATTCTATTTAATGAGAAATTTTATTCTATTAAGTTTTTTTTTTTCGATAACTTCATTTAATAATCATCTTCAACTACTAAATCTATTCTAAAATTCTGCTCTATGAGAAAATTTACTAGACCTTCAATTAAATTTAATTCTAAATGAAGTCTCACAAAATTAGTTTTTGTTTCAGGTGTATCTTTTTAGAATTTTTTTCTATTTAAGGGTCTAAAAGTATAGGCAAAATATGTAAATTTATTTTTCAAGTAAATTTTATATTTTTATTATTCTTTAATTTATAAAACCCATCCCAAAAAAAAATTCTTATTCTTCTTTAATTTCTAAAAGTCATTCCTAATATTCTATTACATAAAGAAATTTATTTCAAGCAAATTTATTTCCTAATATGGGATCTTAAAAGTATTTATTTACTATTTTATTTTTTGAGTAGTATTTACATAAATAGCTTAAAAAAAGGTATTCAAGTTGGGAATATTAACAAAGTCAATTAAACTTTATAGTGTGAGTAACTTGGGAAAGAAAATCTAAAGCTAAATCGAACTCCTTCATTTATTATAGTATATATTCAATTAACTTTTTAATTACTTATTTAATATTCATCTTTTATTTATAAATCTATCCAATAAATTCTGCTATATGAGAAAATTTACTTCAATCAAATTTAATTCTAATATAAGTCTAAAAATTTTAATTTTATATCTATATACTTTTTATAATTTTTTCTCATAAAGGTTCCAAAAGTATAAATGAAATATGTAAATTTTATTTTTTTATTATTCTTGATTTCTAAAATCTATCGAATAAAATTATTTGTTACTCTTCTTTAAATTTTAAAACTCATCCCTAATATTTTATTACATAAGGAAATTTACTTCAATCAAGTTTATTTCCTAATATGAAACCTTAAAAGTAGATTTTATTTCCTCTTTTACTCTTTGAAGAGTATTTATATAAATAACCTAAATAATTATAAATAAATAAAAAAGACATTCAAAGTAGAAGACACGACAAAGTAATTAGATTTTTTAGTAAGGAAAATTTTGAAAAGAAAATTTAAATCACTAAATCATATTAACTCTCTCAATATAATATAGATATTGCATGTGTCATTTATCTCTACTTATCATTGAATATATTTACTTGTCCCATTAGTATACTTGCTAATACTAATTGTGTATAACACCACTTGCATAATCGGACATCCAGTCTAATCCTTAAATAAAAGAATTTTGTTAGGGTTGCAGGAGTACTATTTCAACGTCTCTTTTGCTATTTTGTCCTTAGTATGGGAACTTGTAATTTGCTGATTAGAGATATTTCATTATGCATTTCCTTTTTCTTCTTCCTATGATATTCTGTCATTTTCCCTCTTTCTATTTGATAATCAATAAGATCTCTTTTCTATTTATTTGTGAAATATTATCAGTAATTTTCAATAGAAATATATAGCAGTGGTATCACAGCAGTTCGATGCATGGAGATGGCTGAAACACAAGACAAATGCAATGAAGAAAACTTTAAAAGACTGGATAAGGATGCAGCGGATGTGAACATGGAACCGAAAAATTTTAGAGGATGAGTAGGCGATTTGCATGTCAAGTCCGATTCCTTGATGAATATGGAAGGTCAATTGTCGCAGTTTGACTTTCAACTTTTCTCAAAAGGAAAACTACTAGTAGAGAATCCACCAAATCCTGGTGGTGGATCATTGCTATCAACCAACCAGTCATGCCAAGGGTCTTGGCTTCAAATTGGGGAAACTATAGTGGTAATGGGAATTCTGCTAGAAATTCTAGTTGAAATGATGGGAAAATTGCCATAGACTTCCAAAAGTCGGTTTTCGCAGTTTTGAGGAAAACAGGCCTGAAGATTGGGTGTGAAAAGCTCAAAAATACTTTCAGATTTATCAAATGGCTGAAGAACGCAAGGTGGCAATAGTTGAAATATATTTCAAAGGTAGGGTTGATACGTGGTTTCAAGGGTTTCAACCAAGGAGACTGAAATGCAATAGGGAGAAGGTACAACAGAGGATGTGGTGGAGGAGTTCAACGAGATCAAGCAAAAAGGATCTATGGAGGAGGACATCGAAGGTTTGAAACTTAAATATCTTGTCATGTCCACGTTAACTATGGTTAAATTGCTCAAGTGACAACCAAGAACTTTGGTTGCAGCAATGGAAATTGCTATTCAGAAAGAGGTCACTATTATAACCATTGGTAAACAACCTAAACCTACTCCCAAACCTGACCTTAATCCTGCCCATAAAGCTTTTATCCCAATTAATACCAAACCCAACTCTTGTTCTTCAAAAACACCAAATAAAACCCCCCGAAAAATCAACATCAGAATTGGCCAAGCGTTGAACAAGTTCCACAAAAGCCCAATCAGTTTAGTAAAATCACTCCTGAAGAATTCCAGGCTAAGAGAGAATTAGGATTATGTTATAAATGCAATGAGAAGTATACAGTGGGACGTGTGTAAAGGTAAATATCTAAACTTTATTTTGGCTGATCAGGAAAATGATGAGGAATATTTGATTTGTGATTTGGGAACAAAAGAAGATCAGGCTGGACAATACCAAATGTGTGGCGATGAATTAGAGGAGGATATAGAGATTTCTTTGAATGCTATTGCAGGGAGTGTGTCTCTCAAAATTCTATCAGAATTCAGGGATTTATCAAGAAAAAATTGATATCTATTTTGGTAGATAATGGCAGTACCCATAGCATCTTGGATGAAGTATTGACCAAGCAACAGAAGTGTACGCTAATCCCAACCAGACTCACGCCTGTTACAGTATCAAATGGAACAAATTATACAGTACTGCAATTTGTGCCCCCTTGATATGGAAGATGCATGAACATGAGTTTCAGCATAAGGTAAGGACTCTCAATCAAACTTGGTGGAAGTGATATGGTGATAGTGTAGATTGGCTGAAAAGGTACAGCCCAGTAGTGTTTGACTTCAACACCTTATTCATTAAACTCCCTAAGGATGGTCAGGAAGCAATACCTAAAGTGAGGCTAGAAATGGGGAAGTGAACATGGTGAGAGGAAGTAAGATCAATAAACGGTTTGGGAAGGTTTCCTATGGCATTGTGGCTCACTTTTATGTTATGTCCGATGCAAGTAATGGAGTAGAAGAAAACGTTGTCCCTGTTAAACAAGAAATTCAACAAGTATTAGAGGATTATGCTGATGTGTTTGAAGAGCCCAAAGAATTGCCACCCACTAGAACATAAGACTATCATATACTATTAATGAAGAAGGAGCATAGTTACCGAAAACTTTTCCAACCCGTATGAACTGCTTACCAATTCATGTGTATCAAAACATGATTCATTTGCGTCCCAAAACGTGGCCATTCACATTTCGCAATGTTAAAAGTAACGAATCTTTATTTATTGAGAAAATGAGAAAATATGTTCTAAATTTAGCTAATTAGAAATATGTAGTATTGGATTGAGGATAATAGTTCTTGAAAGTTGAACATTTTCTTTTCTCTAGTCAATAAAAGTTCAATATTTATCAGAAATTTAATACTATATACTACCAACTACCTTCTTATCCTATAATGTAGCAACTTTTTCTAAGAAATGACGTACCATAATGTATCGACTAAGCCTACTCTTATGTATCCGATACTTTAAAAAATGGTGAATCGCGGTTCTCGTACCTGTACCGCGTTTCTATAATTATGTTCCCAACTTTCCCTTCAAGAAGGGAGACATGAAACACAAGATGCACCTTGCTTCACCCAGGAAGATCAAGCTGGTAAGCAACATTCCCATCCCTTGCCTTAACCTATATAAAGCCCATTTCATAGATCCTCTTTAATGCCGCAGTGGTTTGTCTGTCGAGTTGTAACCTCAAATAAACGCAGTCTCCAACCTGAAACTCCCTTTCATCCTATCTTGGGCTTAAGTTAAGCTGTCCTTTAATATCTCCTCTATTTGATGCCTTTGCTGCAAATAGTCTTCAACTGAAGCCATTTTAGTCTACTCATATGGACCCAAGGCCAATTGAGAAGCCTTGAATTCGTATAAAGCCTCGAAAGGGCTCATCTTGGTGGCAGTGTGGTAAGTGATATTATACCACCATTCAGCTAGGGGCAACCACTGAGTCCATGCTTTAGGCTTATGGTGAGTCATGTATCTTAGATACATTTTCAAGCATTGATTTCACCCTTTCACTTTGGCCATTTGTTTGAGGGTGATATGCAGTGCTAAGCTATGATTAGGATCCCAGTAACTTAAATTGCTCGTCAGAAGTGACTATTTGAGACCATGCTCTTTGGAATTCCATGCAACGTACACACTTGATCCAGAAATAGTTTAGCTACTATTGTTATTGTAAAAGGGTGAGTCAACCCCAAAAAGTGGCTATGCTTTGTTAGTTTGTCAACTATTACAATTATTGCATTCTTCCCTTCAGAATTAGGTAAACCTTCAATGAAATCCATAGTCACATAGCTCTAAGAGTATTGTGGGATTCGGAAAGGTTGTAAGAGCCCATAATAAACTTCTTGATGTCTTCTAACATGGCTGGCCAGAAAAAAGAATTGTTTGACTCTCATGTATCAATCTTGTACTCCAAAATGCCTCCTTATTTGAGAAAAGTGTACTCCCTGAAGGAGTCTGTCTCTAATATCTCTTCTAGAACCTACATATACCCTTCGTACCTCAAGACCAAAATGCCATTTTGATAAGTATAAATAGCATTATTTCCTATGCTCATCAATATGTCTTTAATTATATCTTTTGCCTGACTATCCCCTTCACAGCTCCCTAGAACCTCTTCCATCCAGGCTGGTTTTACTTGTGTGATAGAACTGTATTGCCCTTCAATCTCATGGCTTTTGGACAGTGCAGCAGCGACAAGATTCTCTGTTCCCTTGTTATACTGAATTTTATTGCTTAATCCTAGTAGCTAAGAGAGCCATTTCTGCTACAAGGGTGTGGTGATCCTTTGTTCTAACAAGAATTTCAAGCTTTAGTGATTAGTCTTTATAATAAAATGTTGGCCCTCCAAATAACGTGTCCATTTACTAATGTCAGTAACCAGTGCTAAAAGTTCCTTCTCATAGATTGACATTCCCAGATTTTTCACTATCAATCCCTTGCTCATGTAGGCCAATGGCTTTCTTTCTTGCATTAGAACTGCTTCTATGCCTCCATAGCAAGCATCAATTTCCACTACAAAACTGGCTTGGTGAAATCTGGTAATGCTAGTACTGGTGTTGAAAAGTTGGAGTTGTTCAAATGCTTCTGAAGCTTCCTCAGACCACTGAACCCCATCCTTCTTGAGCATGCTTGTCAAGGGTCAGGCTATTGCTCCATAGCCCATATTGAGCTAAACTGATGCCGACAAATAGCCAACCCAAAATGAATATAGAAGGTATAGTAATCCTATGAATACCCTATATTGAATACTGATAATAATATCAGCAAAAGAACATTCTCCTCTGCTTCCAAACATGGTAAGCTCCACATATTCTTGTACAATCAAGGGGGATCGATCCCATAGAAAATGAGACTAGTAAATGTCAATTCACAAAATCTACTTTTTGTGAGATCATCAATATTGTACTAAGGGAGTCTTTAGGTCTAGCTATTGCTTCATAGCCCTTAACAAATTTCCTATAACACCTAATCAAGCTCAGGAATCCTTTTAGATGCTTAACTATGGTAGGTTTTGGCCAACTTAATATACATTTCCACCTTTTTTCTTTCCACAACTACTACTTCTTGACTTATAACATGTCCCAAATACTCAATTTGATTTTGTGTAAAAGAATATTTGCTCCTTTTAGAAACAACTTATTATCCCTCAGCAATTGCATCACTTCCTTTAAGTGTAGTTCATGAGTCTTCAAATCTAGACTGTAGATTAGGATGTCATCAAAGAACATCAGGACAAATTTCCTCAAGTATTTTTTGAAAGCCACATTCATTAGACTCTAAAATGTAGCTAGTTCATTAGTCAACCCAAAAGGCATGACCTTAAATTCATACAACCCTTGGTATGTCTTGAATGCTTCTTTGTAGGTATCCTCCTCGCTCGCCCTAATTTGGTGGTATCCAACCCTTAAATCTACTTTGTGAAATACTTGGAACCATATAGTTCATCAATCAACTCATCAATTAGGGGCATGGGGTATTTGTCTTTGATTGTCAGCTCATTAAGCTACCAATAGCCAATGCAAAATGTCCAACTTCTATGGGCTTTTTCATCATGAATAACACGGTAAGGAAAGGAGTTGTTCCTAGGTTGAAAGATTCCAACCACAGTTATTAAATCTGGCCCGACCCGACCGCTCAACAGGTCAACCTGGTGAACCGACCACTAGATCGGATAGGGTTTCTAATTGAACTAGACAAGGAGGAGACCCGACGAAACCCAATCAATCCAGCAGTTGAAGTGATATATTCAGTGACCCAATCATTTTAAGGAGCCCAGTGCGTTCCAAAATTAATGGCAACCCAATCATTTTAAGGAGCCCAGTGCGTTCCAAAATTAATGGCAAACTCCAGTTGCAAATACTCGAACCCATGATCCTGTGGATTTATGAGAGCTTCCCCCACTACGCCAATTGTCTAATTGATACTTTTGATTTCCTTTTTATTTATATCTTTGTAAACTTTATCCTTACTGTTCTCTTTCAAATAAAATTAAACATTTTTACAACTTTTTTTTCGAAATAAAACTTAAAGATTTTCAAAATAATAAGAATAAATAAATTAGATATATCTCAAGAAATCTAAACAAATAGACATAATTTTATATAAATAGACTATTACGACAAAATAACCACTTAATAAATAATGAAAAAATTATTTTCTATGCATTTTTTATACATGATTATTCTATAAAAACTTAAATGTATATATTTTAGTCTATTTTGTTGCAGTTTTAGAAAAATTAACAATTCTAAAATATTTAAGAATAAATTAAAATTTGGTAAATATGTTTTATAATTATTTTTCAACATATATCTTGTTTTTAATAATTTAAAATTATTATGCATATTAATTAAATAATATATATTTGTGACCCATCAGTTGAACTGGTAACCCACTGGTAGAACTAGTAGCCCATTGATTCATCTCCCTCGCCGAGTTCCTTCCCATGTCGAGCTTAATAACTATGATGCCAACCTCAAGCATCTTCTTGACTAGTCTTTCCACTTCTGCCTTCTAAATATAAGGTGCTCTGTACGGTCTCAATTTGAACAGTTGGTGCTCCTTTCCATAATTATCGGAAACTCTTCCCATGTCTACTGTTGAACCCCAGTTATGTTAATCATGTTTTGATGATGACTAAATCATACTAATGGTTTGACAACAAGTGTGCAGAAAAATAGGTAGGTTCGGACGCAAATGATCGTCAGAACAAAACAACCACAAGACTTCACGGACGCAAATAACTCTCCGAGTGACAGAGCTTCGGACGATGGTAATCGTCCGACACAAAGAATTTGAAGCAAGCCTCGGACGAAGAACAGCGTCCGATCATATTCCAGTAGACTTTGCTTCTATCGGACGCATGTTCGGACGCATTCTCGAACGTCCGAACGAATACCCTCAGAGAACGGACGCAGCGTCGGACGCAAGGTTTAGCAGTGGCCTTCCGAACGGTCCAACGGCTAGTTTTTTCAGACGCACTCTTGCTGCATCGGCCGTCCGAAAGGTCCAACGGCTAGTTTTCCAGTAAACAGAAAATAGCCGTTGGGAAGTTGTTGAAAGCAGATATTATTGGCAACTATAAATACCCCTAGGTCTGAATTAATTAAAAGAAGGCTTCTACATTGATTACAAACAATTCTTGAGCTATTTGGGAGAAATAGTGAGTACAAGTGTTGTAATAGTGTAGGTAGTGTGAAAAGAGCTTAGAAGTGTAAAAGTTCTTCAAGTGTAAGAGTTGAGAGATAACAATTGTAACAAATGGAGGTTGTGAGTGTAAAACTCTTGGCTCAACTAAAGGAAATTAGTGTGAGCAAGAGTGATCCTCATTTGTGTACAAGAGGTTATTGTCTCACCTACTTTGAAGAGACTTTTAGTGGTTGAACTTCAAGTTGTGAACTTGGTAGTTGCCTTGCAAGAAGCTCTTAATAGTTGAAAGCTCCAAGCTTGAGAAGCTTGGGAGTTTGGTTTGATTATCTTAATCTCAATATTCTTATTTGTTCTTTAAGCTTAAATTGTTGAATATCTATTGTATTCATTTGTGCTTAAGTTTTCATTTGGTGCATAGTTTAGTTGAAACTGAATTTCTATTAAGCACATAAAAAGGATTGTTTTTAGATACAACCTAATTCACCCCCCCTCTTAGGTTGCTTTTGGGACCAACAGTCTACGAATTGCGTACTGATTCATATGTATTGAAACACAATTCATTTGCATCCTGAAATGTGGTGATTCACATTTCAGAACGTTAAAGATAGTGAATCTTTATTTATTGAGAAAATGAGAAAATATCCTCTAAAATTGCCTAATTAGAAATATTTAGTATTAGATTGAGAATAATAGTTCTTGAAAGTTGAACATTTGTTTTTATCTAGTCACTAAAAGTTCATTTATTAGAAATGTAATACTATATACTATCAACTACCTACATATCCCTATAATATAGCAACTTTTTTTAAGAAGTGGCGTATCATGACGTATCGACTAAGTCTACCCTTACGTATGCAATATTTTTAAAAAATGGTGAATCGCGTCTCCATACCCTTACCGCATTTCCTAGCATACCGTATTTCTGGTAACTACGCACATACCATAATTGAAGAAGTGAGGAAAGTGGGAATAAAAATACAACTTATGAATCACGCCTTCAAGTGAGGTTGCTTGAGGAATCAGCCAGCTGAAAGCTACATGTCCAGTCTTATCCTTAAATAATAGAATTTGTTAGGGTTGCAGTAGTACTATTTGAACATCTCTTTTGCTATTTTGTCCTTCTCAGTTTTGGAAATTTGTAATTTGCTGAGTTGGAGATATTTCATTATGCATTTCCTTTCTTTTCTTTCTACGATATTATGTCATTCTCTCTCTTACCATTAGATAATCAATAAGATCCATAGTTACCAGAAATGTGATAGTTAGGAAATACGGTATGGATATAGGGACGCAATTCATCACTTTTAAAGTATTGGATACATAGGAGTAGGATTAGTCAATATGTCGCGACTTGCCACTTCTTAAAAAAAGCTGCTACATTATAGGGATAAGAAGATAGTTGATAGTACATAGTATTAAATTTATAATAAATGTAAAACTTTTAGTGAGATGTCGTTCTAGAGAAAAGAAAAAGTTCAATTTTCAAGAACTATTATCTTCAATTCAATACTAAATAGTTCTAATTAGGTAAATTTAGAGGATATTTTTTCATTTTCTCAATAGAAAAAGGATTTTCTACCTTTAACATTTCAAAACATGAATCGTCATTTTTTGCATTTTTCGAGATGCAAATGAATCGTGTTTCGATAGTATGAATCAATACGCAATTTGTAGGGGTAAAGAGAGTTTCCGATAACTATGATAAGATCTCTTTTCTATTTAAATGTGAAATATTATCAGTATTTTTCAATACAAATATATAACAATATAGTGGTCATTTAGTCGGATAAAACAATGTACTGTTTCTAAGTTTATAAAGAATAGAGCTGGACGCTGGCCTATTGCTAGGAGACTCACAAAGGAGGCGAAATTGTTTCAGTAAGCTTCACTTGGTGAATTAATCCCTTTAAATACTAGTGATGGAATGGAAGTATCTACCAGTTAGCAGATCCTTTTAGCAACTTTACACAGAGTTAAGTCAACCATGAAGAAAATTAGACGAATTGAACTGAAGGTGAGTTGGGTTGTAGTTGTTTATGAGAGTAAAGGGTTTGATCCTAAATACTTCTTTATTTGATGGTTAGCTTGTAGAGAAAGAATAATTATTAAAGATTGGCTCAGAAATTGGGGCTAAATTGTACAAACTCCATCTACATATAGTTTATGCAACGAGGTAGAGGAGACCATAGAACATCTTCTTTTTTTTTTTCTCAAAAATTTCAGTTGTTTGAAGGAAAGTGCAGAGTTTAAGCTTTACACTTAAGAGGAGAGTATGGTTGGTGGGATGAAATCCATTGGATTAGTATATAAGGACATCCTTGTGTTTCGCAAGCACAATCTACTAACAGTGGAGGACTAGGAATGTCGGTGAGTATCAAGGAGCTAAACGGTCAAGACTCGAGTGGAAGCGGCAGCCGAGATCTTTAAAGAAGTTTAAAACTGATGTGGCATCTTGGAGGAAAGTCCCTCACACCTACAGGGTGTTCATGGGTCTTGAATTTTCAAGTACAGATTTTTAAGTTAAAAAAGTAAAATTTAACTCAACTCAATTAACATCGAAATCCAAATAAATTCTATCCAATAATTACTTGGAGGTTACTCGAATTTTTGGGTTATTTGGGCTTTTTAAAAAAAATATATATATATATATATATATATAAGAACATGTTAAATGAATGATACGTGAAAAATGAATAGAAAATAAAGTACAACCTCTGTCCTATTAAATTGTCACTATTTGATTTTTTGAGTCCATGCATTAAATTTTCATACCTCAATTATGTATAGATTTCTTTAAATTTTCTAACATTTTAAATTACATGTGTTAATTTTTGTTATAAATTTTACTTTTCTTGAAGAGATTTTATTAAAAATCAAATAAATATACATGAATTATTCATTACAAAATTATTCTGTTTAACAAAAAAAAGTCAAACTGCAACAAACAAATTATGTACAAGTTATATGAAATAGTTATGAAAATAACTAAAAATAAAAAATTATAAATAAATTATGTTGGGTTATCAGGTTATTGGATTGTGTTAAATTTTGAAAAACAAATTCCAACCCAACTCAACATACTTCAAGTAACCCAATCCAAGTAAATCAAAATCAGATAACCCAACCCATTTAAATTCAAATTCATTTGGATTGGATAGGGTTTGGACATCCCTACTCACACCAAAAAAAAATTGGGAACTTGTGATTGAATGGAGATTTTTCGGCTTTCCAAATGGAATAGATAATAAATAGTCATTACTCATGTGAAAGGATTTCCTCTAGTTTTGTATCTCTCCCTTTTTTTTTTTTGTCAAACTCTGGTTTTGTATCTCAGTAGTGGACTTTTGATGTAATATGAGATTTTGACTCTTTAACGCAAACTTTATTTTCTTGATCTTGATAATAAGTTTAATATTGCTCCCTGGCAAACATACAAACAAACAAACCAAGTCTTAATCCCACTAAGTAGGGTCGGCTGCATAAATCCTACTACGTAGCCATTGCGTTCTGTCATGGATCATATCCTCCTTAATTCTTAGATGGGCTATATCTTTCCTACAAGTTACCCACCAAGTCTTTTTCAGTCTTCCTCTATCCCTCTTATGTTGACTACTCTCTCTAAAATCTATTCACTTGACAGGCGCTTCTACTAGTCGTCTTAACACATGACCTAACCACCTTAAGCATGTTTCTCTCACCTTCTCATCAATAGATGCTAATCCAATCTTCTTACGAATATGCTCATTCTGTATCTTGTCCATCCTACTGTACCCACACATCCATTTTAACATTCGCATTTCTATTACTCTCATCTTTTGCTCATGTGTGTGATTCACTACCCAACACTCAGACTCGTAGAGCGTCGCTGGTCTAATTGCCATTCTATAGAATTTACCCTTAAGTCGTAAAGGAATTTTACGGTCACATAATATTTCTGATGCCATTCTGCATTTAGGCCATCCCGCTTCTTTCCGATGTGTAACATCTCCATCTATACTACCATTGTCACTCTGAAATAACTGATCCTGGGAAGAAAAGAAAAAAAGATAGATAGGATGATTTTTCATTTGCTTTATTGATATTTCTGATACAGATATATTTTGATTTTATATTTTGTAAAAACTGAAATTAAAAAAGGGTATTCACAACTTGACCCAAACTTTGGCTATAATTGTTGTTTGTTTTTTCTATACTTTTCACAATACAAATGTAACAGAAAGAGGCTAAAAGAAAAGGCCCAAATGTTGCTCAATTTTTCTATACATTTATTTCATAAACTACCAAGGCACCATGAGAAATTCCCACTATTAACATGGACAAATAAAAGGAAAAAAAAAACCGATTGTAATATTTCTAGAAAGTGGGGTCCAATGGTCATATGTTCTAATTTAATCTTTAAACAACGGAAAAGCTTAGCAACAACTTTGTTCACCTATAATGACATCTAAGATAGGCTTTGGGTCCTCGACTTTGGGACCTTTATTTACACTTTTTGGTGGTATACTTATGTTACATTATATGCCTGAGATGATATTTGTATTTTTAACAAAAGAAAAATATTAAATAAGAGACAAATATCACCCTATCATATGGTGTAGCAAAATATAACACAAAAATATAAGAGAGGACCAATGCCATTTAAAACATAGGGTAAATTCCACTTATAACCCTGTGGTTTGATCGTTTTCCACATAACCCTTATACTTTAAAAAATTACAAAAACACCTTTATGGTTTCACTCTAAATGTCCAACTAACGACAATGTTTTTAAACTCAGATCGGTAGGTGAGTTGGTGGCATCATCAGTGTGCGGTTCAACCGGTTAAACTGCCAAATCATTCTGTTCAACAGCTTCTTCTTTTTTTTGAGGTGTAGCATAAAATTGAGGGTTGAATGATGGGTATAGCAACCTGAATTAAGTTTTGTCCAACACATGACCTTGAGTTCAAAACCCTGCCACAACAACAAACATTTTAATACAATTTATTTTAATATGATTTAATTTCATCATGTCAAAACCCTACCACAACATATAACAAACATTTTAATATGATTTAATTTTATATTTATATTTTTTAAATCATCTCTTGCAGTAATCCTCCATGGCTCTACTACCTTCTTCGTTACCTTTCTTTCCTTCCTTTCTTCTCCATCTTCCTCTCCCTGCCCCTCCTTCTCCCTCAGCACTTTCCCTCTTTTTCCCCTTTTTTCACCTCTGCCACCTTCCCATCCTCTCCACTAACAGCCGCAGTCCCACCATCTCCCTCACCCTTTACTCTTTCCAGTAACTCCCATCACTAAAGCCCACCCGTTTATTCTCAACTTCCTCATCCTCACTCTCCCTCTCATGTTGCCGTTACCCTTTTTCTATCTCCCTCTCTATTCACCCACCTTTGACTTTTAAATTTTATTTTAGAGAGCGTTGTAGCAAAAAATTGGGGGAATTATGCTAACAGGAACCATGGGATGATTGGATAATAGTAGTGAAATTGGTAGATGATTTATTGAAATTGGTGGTGAAATTGGTGTGATTTTGCAGAATGAAGGGCTGATTGGGTATGATTTGGAGAAATTAAGGGCTAATTGGGCTATCATTTGGTGGAATTAAGGATTGATTGATGAAATCTTATATGATCTTGGGGGGATAACACAAAATTGGATGTTACCAGTTCCACCAGTTTTTCTCCGGTTCGCTGATTCTGAATGGTTCTTAACTGGTTTTTACCTTTTTCGGTTTTATCACTCACTCAGACCGGTACCACGTCTAGTTTTTAGTTCAACCAATCAAACTGGTTGTTCTAGTATGGGTTTAAAAACACTTACTAACAAAAGATGATTTAACTAACTGAACCGTTAAAATAGTCAAGTACACCCCTAGATCTTTCCCTCTTTTTTAAAAATTATATTAGGCAAATCACCTAATTAGTAACTTTTTACTGAAACTGAATTGGTCCTTCATCTAAAATTTTAACTAAATCAGTCCCTCAACTAATTATTTGTCTCCAATTCAGTCCCTAAATGGTTGTACCACCCAAAACATGTAGTTTTATTCTTCATCTCTAACTGGTGTTGGCAGAGGCAAAAATAGAATTAGACATCTACCTTCCTTCTTAGAAAGCTAAACCCCCAAATTGATATATCTAGCATTAAAAATTAAAAAATGGTGCACTATAATATTCTTCCTCCATAGGCCCGTAAACGGGTCAAAATTGGTAATTTCAAACCCGAATCCAATTAAAAATTTCAAATTCGAATCCGATTTGATTATCTGATAGGTCTCAATTTTTAAAACGGTCATCGAATTTGACCGGGTCGAAATTCGAATTGGATATGCCCACCTAAAAATCATTTCAAAAACACACAAAAAAATATAATTTTTAAACATTCCAAGATTCCATCCCAACCTTTTTTCTTTTTTTTTTTTATACTCAACAAACTAATACCTCCAAAATAGAGGACTAAAAAACCAAACATATCAAATCTCACTAGTGATTTTTCTATCAGAACAGAGAACAGACTCCAAGAAGCTTGGAAGAGAATCCCAGCAACACTCGTTTCCAAACAGTGCTTCGCATGCCTAGCCCACTGATTAAATTGTCTCCTAATCCAACAAATCTGTTCCACTTGATACTCCCATAGTAGTTTCTTTATCTTCTCTACAACATTTCCCACATCTGACAATCTAGTTCCCTACCTTCCATGGCAGTTGATGATGGCTGAGATGGAACAATGATGACAGGAAAAGAGCAAGGAAAGTGTAGTATGAAGAAGGGAGTGAGATCGAGAAAATATATGATGTATGAAGAGACTATGATGGAAGAGAAGAAAAGAAAAAGAAACTAGATCTGAAAGCTAGGAAAAGAAAGGAGTGAGAAGAAGAAGAGAAAAAGAAGCAGTGGCTCAAAAGCTTTAAACGTGAAATAATAAGGACTTCTTACCCTTTAAACCCAATGAATTATATTTTTTCTTTTTTTAATTTTTAATCAGATCTAGATTTTAAATGAAATGGAACAGGTAAATCCTTATCAAGTCTATTAATATAATAGTCTAATCGTATCCGGATTGGATTCAGGTAAACACAGAGCCTAGTCTCAAATTCATACCTGGATAAATGGGCCAGACCCAGATCGAATTTGGGTCCAGACCTGGTCCGTTAATAGGCCTATTCCTCCATCAACCTTCTTTCATCCTCCACCACCACAACCACCATAAACCTCCCCTTATCCTGTTATCCCAGACATTTGTGACACCCTATCCCCTTTGCTCGACCAAAGCCCACAACACCCACCTCAAAACCACTCATCACTTACCCATTGTTCTTCCCTCTCTACCACCATCACAACCACCATAAAAAACTCATAATTTTTTTTTTTGTGGTTTAAATTTATGATTCATGACATTAATTGTGATTTCATTAAAAAAAGTCAAAAGTTAAAAAATAAAAAATAAATTGGCTGTTTGATTAATTGTTAATACCTATGTCATCGAATAGGATGGAGTAGCCATGCAAGTGGAGGATTAGAAGGACTTGGAAGAAGAAGAATAATAATTGAGGGACTTTCGGGTGTTTAGATAGTGAGGGAAAGGACTTGGGCTACCAAAGTGGAAGTTGCTCTGGTTGGGCCATTCATATAGAGCATTAAGGGCTTCGACAATAGGCAATGGCTAAAAGATAGATGAGGATCAAAGATACTAGGTTAAGTACGACATAATTGACTTCAACTTTAACTCCTCCTCCTCCTCCTCCTTTTTCTGGTTCTCTGTTACCACTACTAGTCTACTTTAATAATAAAAGGGTAAAATTCACAAAACCTCCTTGTGGTTAGACAAACCTACACTTTACTCCTGTGGTTTCATAATATACATTAAACCCCATGTGTTTTGCTGTAGTTTGCAAAAAAAATAGAATGATACTTCTGTGATAGAATGATATTAAAAGTCAATATGACCCCTATATATATGAGTGTGTGTTGAACACGATTCATAGAACAACCTCATTTCTTCTGAATCCAAACTCGTCAAGAGAAAACCCTAGTTAGTGAGAGAAAGTAGACCTAAACCCTAATTATATCTTGCAATAGAAGAGAAAAACCTAGATTGCAAGATATAGGGGCGAAGATCAACATCAACAAGGAAGATAAAGATTGGGTGGAAAAATAGACATAAAATCGGCTTAAAGGTTTGAGTTTGAGAAATAGGGAATTTCAAAACCTTAATCGCAAGTACATGAAATATATGTGTCTTTATACTATGATTTTTCTGATATTATTCTTAGTTTATGCCTTTATAGGGTCCTAGGGTTTTGAAAAAACCATCTTTATATACCAGTTTAGAAGGTAAGTGTGAGGGCTTGGGTTATAAGGTCCTTTAAAATATCAAATTTTTATTCATTTTAAGGGTTTAGAGTGAGGGATTGGGTCCTAGACTTCCGCAAATTTCTATTTTTTATATACTTGTTAGGGGATAAGTTATTATATTGCTTGTCTTTTGGCTGAAAAAGTTTTGTTGTGCACAATGTTAGAGTATAACGATTATGTAGTGTTGTAAACAATATGCTCGAGGCACTAAAAAGGGTGTTCAATTTTTATTTGTTGGTGTGAAAATGACTTTTGAAATCATTTTTCTTGTTGAAATACATATGCATTATGGTGGAAAGTTTATATGGAAACCAAATATTAGATATACTAGTAAAAATGTGAAGATTTTTAGAGGGTGGGATCCAGATGAGTTGTCTATTATTGAATTAAGTAAAATGTTCAATGAAGTAGTAAGTAAACAAATGTTAGATTCTGGAATAGTATCCCAAATTGTACCTGGATAGTGGATTGTTGGGTATTAGAATGGAGGATGACATTAATGTAATGAATCTGGAAAGGGCTTCCTCTGAGAAATATGTATGCCGGGGCCTTAGAGGAGCCAATTACAGTTGTCTCTCCTAATGGAAAGGTAATATTTCTTAAAGTGACAAGTATGGCACCACTTAAATTAACATGGAATGATACTAGTGGTGATAATAAGGCAAATGGGAGTAGTGTACACTTCAATAAAAATACATGTGGCAGTGATGTAGACTGTAATGGAGGTGCATATAGAAGTGAATTTAGTGGACCACACAACAAAAAGTCTCCTCATACAGTGCAAGAAGATGACATGGTCCCTACTAAAAATAAGAAAAATAATGAGACTAAACAGGAACCTGACTGGTTGATAAAAGGGTTTGAAACAATAAAGGATGAAGACATCTTTGCACCCAAATAAAATAGATAATGCCCATGTGGAAACTGCAGCAACAAAAGAGATAACCCTCACGTACAAACTGCAGCTAGCCAAGCAAATGGTACTACATTGGTAGGAACTAGTACTAGCCTTGTTCTCTAGTTTCTAGTCAAACCACTAATGAAAGGAAGCCTAAGGAAAGTCATCAACAAAAAACAAAAAAAAATGTTGGCATTGGAAAGGGCAAGATGCGGAAACAAATCCCTGAACAACAAGCTTCAACCCAATCTGATCCTCCACAATAATTTGCAACAAGTCCTCCACAACAACCTACAATAAGTCCTTTACAGTAACCTGAATTTGGTCCTCTACAACACCCATCATATTTTGAAAAGTAGAATGAACCATTTTTTGGTGAGTGAAGAACTCATGGATAAGTTCAGCTCAAATGATAATGATGATTACATGTATTTTGAAACCCAAAATTGAATTCATGAAGCCTACATTTGAACTGAAGGTGGGTCAAAGGTTCACAAACTTTCAAGTGTTTAGAAGATTCTTGATGGATAAGTTCAGCTCAAATGATAATGCTGATTACATGGATTTTGACCCCGAAATTGAATTCATGAAGCCTACATTTGAACTGAAGAAGGTTCAGAGGTTCACAAACTTTCAAGTGTTTAGAAGAGTCTTGATTGAGTGGAACATCAGAGAGGGATATGAACTAAAATGGATCAACAATGACTCAAAGAGAATGACAGGCACATGTGAGAAGAGGAGCCCATGGAGAATTCATGCCTCCATAATTGGTAAGACAAATACCTTTCAAATAAAGACTTTGAGAGAAGAACACCACTGTGGGAGGGATTACAAAAATAAACATGTGACATCAACATATTTGAGCCAAAAGTATCAGTTTTGGTAAGGTTAGAGATAATCCAACTTGTGGCTTAGTTGGTCTGAAGGGTGACATAAGGAGGGAACTGATGGTTGATGTGAGTATTCCACAAGTATGCAAAATAGAAAGAAAAAGACGTTCTTAATGAGATTGATATGGCATATTACCACAATCTGTGGTCATATGCTGCAACTGTGAGGGAAAAAAATTCTAGAAGCACAATTAAAATGGCACTTAACAAGCCATCTGAAGATTCCATAGGTACATTTCAGAGGTTCTATTACTGTTTGTGTGCCTTGCCAACAAACAAGGTTTCCTAGATGGTTGCAGAACTATAATAGGTTTAGATGGATGTTTTCTGAAGGGTCCATTTGGTGGACAACTCCTAACAGTAATGGAAAGGGTTGCTAATGAGAACATATTCCCACTAGCATTTACAGTTGTTGAAGTTGAGTGTTATGACTCATGGAAGTAGTTCCTAGAGTTCTTGATTGTTAATGTTGGTGCTCATAGGGGCGGCATTCCATATTTGGACTTTCATATCAGATAGGCAGAAAGGATTGGTTCGTGCATTGAACAATCTTTTTCCTGAATCTGAACATAGATTCTATATAAGGCATTTGTACCAAAACTTCAGTCAAAAGTACAAGGGTAAGGAGTTGAAGGACATGTTCTGGCAAGCTGCAAGTTATGGAAAGTAGCAATGAGTAAGACGGAAAAGTTTGATTTCAATGGTGCAGCTTGGCTCAAGAAACTTCCTCCCCATATCTAGTTAAGATCACACTTTGGGGGTAGCAGCACGAGTGATATACTTGTTAAAACCTTAATGAATCTTTCAACAACTACATTCTTCCAGCTAGGAATAAAACAATTATTACAGTGTTTACATGGATAAAGAGAAGATTAATGCGAAGGATCCAAATAAAGAAGACTAGTATGGAAAAGTTTTAGGGGAATATTTTTCCTAATATGCAAGCAAAGACTAAAAAGAACAAGAACTGAGTAGAGTATGTGTTGCTATCTAGTTTGGCCAAATTAGCAATTTGAGGTAGATACTCCTAAGAGGCAAGTGGTAGTGAACTTAGATGATTGCACGTGCACTTGTGGACTCTTCCAGTTGACATCTATTCCTTGTCCCCATGCTATAGCAACAATACAAGTGGATAGGAAGAAAAAAGTGGTAGATACAAGTGGAAGATTATGCCCATCTAAGATCATATGCACATATGATCCATGCAATGCCAGCTGAAATACACTAGGTTGAAACTAATGAGGAACCTGTCAATCCACCATTGGTGAGGTGGAAACCTGACAGACCCAAAAAAATGTGCGGAAGAGGTGCAGATGACCTCTAAAAGGTTAAGTATCAACCAGGAAAGGCTTGCCTGTAACTTGTCAAAAATGTTTCAAAGAGGGTCACAATTCAAGAAGTTGCACCAATGAGATTCATCCTAATTCAAAATTCTACAAGGTTTGATTCAATTTTATACTTACTTCAAAACCCTTTTAATATGATTGATTAATCCCATTCCTAGGTTGCTACTTCCTAATGTCATGGACACCCACACAAGAGGCAAGTACTAGACAACAAGAACCACAATCTCAATCCATTACTGCTACACAGGAACCTCAACAGCAACAACAACCTCAAAATTCACAAGAAGAAACTTTTGCAATAGCACAACAAGCATATCAACCAGCTTCTACAGTAGCATAGCAAGCAACCCAAGTATTAGGGCAGCAAGCACATCAAGCAGCTTCTGTAGTAGCACAGCAAACATATCAAGCAACTTCTGAGTAGAACAGCAAGCACCAGCAAGGCCTTCATATTCACAACCAACTGTTGCAAGTGTTGTTAACCTTATCCCTAAACCAAGATCACAATCAAGTGCTCCTAAGAGGACTAGAGTTCAGAAAACCACTTAGAGGATTACATTTTTCTTTGGCAATTTTTTTAGATGCAAGCTGTTTATTGAAACTACTTTGCCTATTTTTTGTACTGTTCTAGTTTTGAACATATTCTAGTGTACTACTTTATCCATGGCTAAAGCTATTTATTGGGTTTAGATGTAGTATGATGGTGATGTTATTGAACCTATAAGTTTGGTGTTTTGGTCTCTTTTGAATTGAATTCATGTTCCCGGATGTTATGTGTAGTTGATGTTATGGAACCTACAAATTTGGGTGTTTTGGCTTTATGTGACGGTTAACGTTATATACATAATTTCTTCCATGTTATCAGATGTTACAAGTTTGTTAAAGAAACTAAACTATGCCTAATGTGTTAAACAACAAGCTTAATATCATTGAAAACGGCAAATGGAAATGAACTTCATTCATAGTAAAAGCTTCAACAACCCTACATTACATTAAAGAACTCATCATTTCAAGCATGTTACTACAAGTGAAACCAAAGAAAACAATAGTGTACAACCTATCAAGAACTACATGTTTGCATAGTTTCCTTCCATGAGTTGAACTCTTGATATTACAAATTCATACATTGTCCAGTTTCTATCGATTGGGAGACGTTGTCCGTGGCTCTCACTATGCTAAACTCCCTTACTGGCATATCATTTTTGATAGGGTAACACCATCTCCAAAATCCACAGTCTTTTTTTTTTTCAAAAACAAAATAAAGCATTCCCCTTGTAGGCTTATCGGAATCTACAATCTCTAGGGCTACCTTCCTTCGACAATCACATATATGAGAATCTGAAATCTCGTCTTCCTCCTCCTCCTCTATTGCTTGACATCAGATCGGTGGTTGAAAGATACTCCCTCAATTTTTGTTTCTGCAATTTGTGAGTTGAGAGGATCAACTTTAATGAAAAAGACAACACGATGAATTGAATCTTAAATTGCAGCTTTTACATGTAAGCTTCAATCAAATTCTTGCCCAAGTTTCCCACCCAATTTTGCAGCAATAGAAGCCATTGAAAGAATTTGGTACTTTGTAAAAAAATATGGGGTTAAAAAAGTCATTTCATGTCTTCTTTTTATGGTGGAACTAACACCAAACCGCGTACACAGCACGTAAGTCACACATTCCATCATTGGGAACCTCATTCCGTTTGTTTTTCAAATTACAACAAAGCAAAGGGGTTAAATGTATATTATGAAAACACATGGGGTAAAGTGTAGGTTTCCCAAACTACAAGGGGGTCCTGTGTATTTTACCCATAAGAAAATTAAGCTCCTGTAGAAACCAGAAAAATAATGAAAGTACTTTAGACAAGATAAGGGAGTGCTTTTTAGTTTTACCAATATTGCTGAGTTTAACTTAAAGTTGTATACAGTAAATGGAAAAGATTACAAATCATTTACGTGCATCCAAGTTTCCTCTTTCATGTGTTCTAGAGATGTTTCTAGAAACTGAAGTCAAGGTAGCAAAGGATCTCTTATACACATCTAGATGACATTATAAGAGACAGCATTGAACAATGTACGTGACCCTATTTGGAACAATAACCAAATTCCTGCAAACCACCAAAACAGCCCCAGTATTGTTGGCCATTCCTGAGCAAATTTTTCGAATTACAGAGCAAGATCTAGCACCAGAAATGAGATGGAAAAAGAACAACAAACTGTAAGCTCTTACCATAATAGTTAGTGGAGGAGAAAAGGGTAAAAATTTCTAAATTGATAAACTAAAACAGCAGCTAGAGAGGTGGTGGTCTGAGTCGTGGTGGCTGGGTGTTGTCATCCGGGCACATGGATTATGCAGAAGTTGACCATGGACGAAAGAGCGTGAAACAAGTGTAAGGCTGTGGTAATGGCAGCGCGGGGGGGAGGGGGTCTGACGATGACAGAGCTATCAGCCCAATTTTGCCAATTCTCTAAATCGAAGCTATCAGCCTTGATGAATTGACATTTATACCCCTATTGACCACTAGTCAAACTTTAAAAATCTCAAGAGACAGGACTGCTCAGTCACTTAGGGATCAAACTGGAGACAAAGTTAGTTGAGGGACCAATCAGTTGCTAAAATTAAAATTGAGGGACCATTTTAGTTTTAGTGAAATAGTTGAAGGACTAATATGGTGATTTTTCCTATTATATCTTTATATTTAAAAAATACAAAACTATAAAAATCATAGAAGTAACAAAAGAAAAAGAAAAAATGTTTTTTTAATGGAATGAAAAGAAAAAAAATAGAAAATGGTAGAATAAAAAGTGTCTCTTATACACATCTAAAGTATAAGAGAGAAATTATTAGAAAAATAAAATATAAAATAAAATGCAAAAAAAAAGAACAAAATTGTGGATGAAGGTTAGAAAGAGGGCTAGGGTAGCTGGGGTTGGGTGGATGGGTAGGAAAAGGTGTCTGGGGTGGTGGGATAGGTAGGGCCTATGGGGAAAGGGAGATCGGGGATGAGAGAGGGGAGATTGCGTGGTGGAGAGTAACAAGGAGAGTGGATTTGGTTGGGGGTGGCGTGATGAACAAGGTAGCAGGGACAATGCAGTAGAATGGTAGCGATAATGGAGATGGCATAGAAAAGATAGGGTAGGATGGCAGAGTGCAAAATTAAGGGATAGGGGTAATGAGAGATGGGTGGGGATGGCGAGAAAAAAGGAAATGTGGGTAGCAGGATAGTAGAAAGGGGATGGCCTGGCGGGAGGAAGGGTAAGGGTAGAGACGGAGTAGAAGGGATGGTAAAGCTAGGGGTGGGCCAAATCTGGATGGCGGGGATTAGGCCTGTCAATGGGTCGGTCTGGATCTATGACAAATTTCGATTACCCGGATCCGATCCGAACCCGTTTAGCTATTATAATAAACGGGTCGGATCTGGATCTTGGTGTTCCGATCCGATTAAGACCCGGATCCGATTAAAATATTTAATATATAATAAAATTATTGTATATTAGTGTTATTTTATATGTATATATACATATATGTTGTGTAAATTGCCCATGTAATTTATATTTAATATAAAATACATGCATAAATATTAATTATGAATTCAATACTTTTGTTAAAAAAAAGAGAAAATTTGATAAATTGTAATAGTTTTACATATAATTGTAAAAAAAATTATTAAGACCCGGATCCGGATCCGACATATCCGGATACGGATCTACTTTTGTAGACCTGTTCGGATCCGGATCCGGATCCGAAACTAGTAATATTAATCGGATCCGGGTCTGGATATGCCGGATCCGACCCGTTTACAGCCCTAGCGGGGATGGGCCAAATTTGGGCGCTTAGAGTGTGGTGGAGCTTGAGTGATGATCGTTATGGCTGGTACAGGAGAATGAGGGGTAGCAATGGGAAAAGATGACTTTTGTTTAAAATTTGACTCCAAAGTTTTGTTTAATTCTATTTTGTCTTTAAAGTAATTTTATAATTTAATTTTGATTTGTTAAGGGTAATTTGAGAAGAAAATATTCGAAGACCCCAAAAATTTTAAAGCCATCTACATTTTTTCACACGTGTCATCCTGTTTTTGTTACCATATAATTTTTTGTCTATTAGACATTTAAAACATATAAAGGTTATGTGAAATTGGAATTTAACCTACCAAATATATCTAATTAGTAATCTTGAATATTTATTTGGCTCCCCTATTAAGTTCCAATTATAAGGCTCTTTGCAAATTTTAAGAAGTCTATACAACTTGAAAGCATAGATTAAATAACTATTCAATTTTTTATTTTATTTTTTATTTTTTTATTTTTTTGCTTGCACTTGTCTAACGCATCCTTTATACATCCTTTATACGAATCTCAATAATGTAAGGCATCGTAGTCTAGTGCAACAGCGAAAACCAACTCCTTATAATAACTAGTTTGTCCGCACAACGAGACAAATTCGCCATAAGGCAAACTATAAAGAAAAACTCAATTATCCACTCTCATAATCAACTCTATTAGGCAAAATGAGTCCAAAAGACTATGACAATAAAATCGTAATCAAAAATTGAAATTCAATATTGTTAAAATAAATTTACATATTGTTCATAGGTTCAATAATTATTTGCTCTAGATCCTCAAAATAATGGGCAAAAATCAATAGTTATTTCTTTCATTTAACATGCATGAATACCCATATAGTTTTGCCACATACATAATACCTGCTCACACAAATGGATAAGTGGAGTAGATACAGCAGAACATTTAGTGCAGTTTGCTTTATTAAATCGCATTTGATTAACATTACTTTATCATTTTATATTTCTTTCTAATGGCTAAAAAAGACAATATGGAGGAATGTGAGAGAATTGTAGTAAGGAGGTGTTTGATTTGCATTTGGAAATTGGAATTAGAATAGGAATCATAAATCTCATTATTGATATGAATTTATGTCATTTTTCCTTATTTGTTTGGTTTGAAAAAGAAATGAATTTTGTTATGTTAATAAGTTAATTAATTTGAAACTCAAGTCACAACTAAAGAATAAAAGTGAGAATTTTTTACACTTCCATTCACATAGTGCTCAACCAAATAACACCTATAGATATCATTAACAGTGATTTTCATTCTTCCCTTTCATACACATTAAACCAAACACCTAACATTGCAATTTGCCTACTATTTGATTTACTAATGTTCAAAATTCTCATCATATTATATTTAAGTTAAATCTTAGATATAAATAAAATATTGCAAACTATAAAGCGCTCAAAATTAAAGAATTAAATGTCATAAACAAAATATTCAAATCAAGTATCAACTTGGGCATTCTACATAAAGATCAAGAAACTTGGTTTTTCTTTGGCATTCAGTTCAACTGGACATCCTTCAAAAGCCATTTCAAATCTAGCACACCATTTTTAACTTTGCCTTTGTACACCAGCATACATTTGTTCATTTGGATAGTAATATGAGGAAATGTAAGATACGCTGGTAGCTAAGCTACTCAAATTTTGTGAATACTAAAACTTGGATCAAGTTTTCTCTCCAGTTCTTGAATTAAAATCCACCCCCATTGCTTTACTTGATTCCAACATAGCTGCTTAAAAGGAAAATAAAGTTTTCTCTCTAGTTCTTGAATTAAAATCCACCTCCATTGCTTTGCTTAATTCCAACATACTGTTGCCTAGAAGGAAAATTGATAGTAAGTATTTGGAAAAAATCTAATACTCAACTTGAACTTGTACAAAAACAATGCAGAAACTTTTTTCTTTTATTTTACATACAAAACAGGAGTTAGGATACAAGAAAAAGAAAAGAAAGGAGAATGAAGAAATGACTCCTGCTTATTTGTGTCAATGCATTAATCAAAACATAAAGAAGCAATGACTTGCTAGTCCCAATATTCACACTACAATCAATAAATTTAATATATTAAAATATATTGGAGCCAACCGATGCAATTTCAAAGTTAAGCAATTTACCATATGTGAGCTAAGTTCTCTTAAATCTCAGGATCCCTAATGTTGTGAATATTGAAGACCAAATAAATTACTACTCCCATTTTGCAGCTAAAAGCATCCCAATTTCAAATAAATGAAAAGTAAAATGCTAAAAAGCCTAACTCATCATTCCATAACAAAAAAGTAAACTACAGTTGAATGGTAAGTTTCTAGTTAAAAAAATAATTCTATTAAAACACACACAGACATACATACATACATACTTACTTACTTTTCAGATAGAAAGTCAAAAAAAAAAAAATCAAAACCAAAGTTTTTGATTTTCTTAGAAAAAGTTCACTGGACGATACATAAGTTACTCAATGGAATTAAGTTATTAAAAAGACCAATTGACTACATACTTTCTATTAAGTTAAATATTGTTTTGTAGATCTGGATTTCTAGAAAGATATAAGGAGTCTTATATGCCTCAATCTGTAGTAAATCCTAAAGTAAATAAAGATAGGCTTATGCACATTAGTATGTGTCTATATATAAATCAAGTCCCTATGAAAACATTCTGATTGAACACAAAATCTGTTCTTGAAATTTGTTTAATAGAAAATGTATATGACTCCATGTCTCCATTTTCCAAAAAACATTAAAAAAAAAAAAACATACTCATTACCCTTTGTCTTGCTGTCTTTTTTGTTTCCTGTACAATGAAATCCCTACAAGCAAATTAACACACAAAAAAAGTAAATATATAGAGCGGTATTATCAATCTAATATTGATCAATAAATGATTCAATTTGTTTGAACATAAGGAGAGGGGAAAAAAAGAAAAAAAAAAAGCTGCCATTAAAAAGAGCATTAATTCAACCAACTTAGCAAAAATGCAAATAGTAAAACCATGCGTAAGACAGAGAAGGAGAATTATCTCTCTCAATGCATTTAGTTACAATACTATGAAACAAACATGGAGCAATTCATCTATTCCTGCATCAAATTCCGTCAAGCAAATACAAACACACAAATTAAATGAAAACAAAAAATTTATCTTTCAGAAATTACCTGGAAAAATGAGAGGAGGGCTTGGGCGAAAGTGACTCAAAACCTAGAAACAACCTTTTCAGGGGTGGGTATTATACTTGATCCAAAAATCTCCAACACCTCCTCTAAATAGCCAATATAGATGTTCAAATTTTCAATACCAAGCATTCTTGCATAGGAGAATTTGAAAAAAAAGAAAAAAAAAAAAAAAAACTTACACAGATGAATGCCTTTGAGAATATAAACTCTAATAGGGACATGCCCAACCTAATGGCAAAATCAATAACAAAAATTGGTACAAATATTGAAACACTCACAAAATAGAGAAAAAATTGAAATTTTTTAAATATTTATGTGCAAAATGGTGAATTTACCCTACTTGTTGTTAGATTTCAAAACACACATTTTATCATTCTCTGTGATGCTTCATGTTTTTTTGCACTCGCCCTTTCCTTTTATCTCTCGCATCTAAGGTTTTGATGATTGAATTTTTTTTTCCTTTAAATTTGAAAGAGATAACTCGCTCAGATTACTAATAAGTTAGAAATTTTCGAATTTGAGAAGAGGAACATGTTAGATAAGATGAAGATTTTTTTTTTTTTTTTTTTAAAAAAAATTTGAAACAAACATGTAGGGAATCAATTTGATGAGTGAGGAGAGAGGAACGAAGTGCCGGAGGGGGAGATTTTGTTTTTTTTTTTTTTTTTGTTGTACATAGAGGTAGGGAGATGAGAGTAAGGGTTTTGAAGATAGTGATTAATTTTATCTATATCATCTAGATATATTATTTAAATTTAGATTTTGAAAAAAGGTCGATATAATCTTTCTATATTAATATGAGTTGAAGAAAAAAAGACTTGGAATTTAGAGACAATGGACTAAGGAATTGGGAATGAGAAATTTTTAGAAGGGTTAAGAAAGAGAGTGTAATTTATGCTCTAATCAAGTTGTGCCAAATAAGAAAAAGAATAGAATTAGAAAGAGAAGGTACGCATTAGACTTGGAATTTAGAGATAAGGGAATAGAGGAATTGGGATAGAGAAATTTGTGGAAGGGTTGAGAGAGCGAGTGTAATTTACGCTCTAACTAAGTTATGCTAGATAGAAAAGATAATACAATTAGAAAGACAAGGCATGCGTTAACTTTATTATATTTATATATGATAACTTAAACTTGTAACTTAAAACTTAAAACTGTAAAAAACCTTAATTGAAATCCAAAATATGGAGTTAAATTTGAACATCGTAATAATACAATAGTACACAGATGCTGCTTTAGACAAGAAAACAAAAAAGACGGGCTTGGCATTTCAACAAGAAACAGTAATGGCAAGCTACTAGAAGTTTAGGTACTATAACATAACAGAGTTAGAGAAGTTGACATTGAAGAAGTTGAGGTAATTAGAAAAACACTACTCAAAGCTGCAAGTGAAGGATAGAATCTGATTGAAATATAATCAGATTGTAAATTGGTAGTGGATAAAATTCGAAGTGGTTGCTGTGAAGACTTGAAGATAACTATTATCTTGGAAATTGTTCCAATCTTGTTGTTTTTCTTTTACTAGAAGATATGGTAATGTTAAGTCATAGTTTGGCTAAATTTGCCATTTAACTTAGTTGATGATATTGTGTGAAAAGATAATTTCCTCCTGTAGTTAGAAAATATTGCACAGAATGTAATGGGGCACTTGCTCCCTTTGTAAAGTTTTTGCCCATCTTTATTTAAAAGTTTTTGGCACATTCTACGTTTTCTGTGTGCATTATATTAAAATGTTGTTATAAAATTATTTTGTACATCCTAATAATAAAGAAGTATTTTTTAAATTTAATTTATTAAACTGAAAAATAAATTAATTGGGTAGTTGAGGAAGAAAGTTACATAAAAAATTTAATTTAATTTATTAAAATAAAAAGAATTAGTTCAATAACGTTAGGTAATTGATAAGGAAGTTACATAAGGATATTTAGGAAAAAATAAATAAATTATCTAATTAGGACATTTTAGGAAAATTATTAAATTTAACATGACACATTATCATATTGGTTTCGTAGTTTATATATAGTTAGATTATACCAGTTGCTTTGTGGGAGAAAAAAAAAAACAAAACTACCTACTAGAGAAACATATAGAGCAATTTTTGGATGAGCAAAACAATAAAATCTTTGCTCCTATGGAGGCTTATTTCAGACTTTCCACAATATCAACAACCTCGAGATCACTTAGTCATACACACTGGCGGACCGGGCGGGGTAGCATTCTTCCATAGGCCCGTTGCTTCATCCTTATTCAAAATCTTACAAGTAGAAGTGTTTAAACCCAACCCAACTCAATCTAAATTAATTTGAGAATAAATAGGTTGGTTATCGTATTTCAAATTATTTAGGTTAGGTTATCCGAAATATTGGATTGGGTTGAGTTGGGTTTTCTCTTCAAAATCCAACCCAACCCAATAACCCGATTACCCAATATAATTTTGTTTATAATTTTTATTTTTATTTTTCCTAATCATTTAATATGACTTATACTTTATTTTCTTTTCATTATTCACCTAACATTTATTTAACACGTTTTATAATTTTTCTTTTTCAATCTTGAGTTAACCATTCAATTTTTGAAGAGACATAATTTGTAATAGATGATGTTACACTAATATTTTTATCTTTTTTTTTTTTTTTGGGGAAAATTTTAACTAAGTAACCCGAAAACCCGAGTAACCCTCCCAAAGAATACTTGAGTTAGGTTTACTTGGATTTTGATATTACTTGGGTTAGGTTAACTTTTATTTTTTTCAACCCAAAAATCCAAAAATCTGAATCCAAAAACCCACCAATCCAATAATCCAACCCATAAACACCCCTACTTAAAAAAAATGAATCTGAAAATCCAATTGAAGCAAGCTTATAAGGATGAGGAACAGTTCTAGAGTCAAAAGGTAAGGGTCAGATGGCTGAAAGATGGGGACAAAAATACCAATTTCTTTCCTAAAAGTGTTCTGGGAAGAAGAAAGAGGAATTTGATCTCTGTTTTGCGAAAATCAGATGGTGAATGGTGTCGAATAGAGGAGGATATCCAACAAGAGCTTATCATTTACTATGGAATACTTGCTAGAATCACCAGCCAAATGAATGATAACATTACTAGACCAATTGAAGATGAGGAAGTTAGAGCTGCTCTTTTTTCTATGGACCCAAATAAGGGTCTTGGGCCCGATGATATGTCCCTTCTTTTCTTTCAATACTACTGGCATATCATTAAATTTGACATTGTGTCTTATGCAGTACAAAGCTTTTTCCACTCTAGTCATATGCTCAAAGCTGTGAATGAACAATCATTAGTCTTGTCCCTAAGACCCAAGTTCCTACATCCATTACTACTATAGGCTATTGCTTTGTGTAATGTTTTGTTCAAGATTATCTCTAAAATCCATTACTCAAACCTTTACTTTCTTTTCGCATTAGTGAAATTTAGTTAGCTTTCATAGCTGATAGACAGATTTTAGAGAATGTGATTGTTACTCATGAGTGCCTTCAATTTCTAAAAAATAAGAGGCATGGTAAAACTGGTTTCCTAGCTTTGAAATTAGATATGACTAAAGCCTATAATAGAATTGAATGACCTTTTTTGGTTTTGTAGACAATGAAATTTTATTTTAATTAAAATTATCATTTGTCTATAAATAAATTTAATTGGATATTTATGGTCCAATTAAATAATGCCATATGTCACATATATTTTGGAACATTGGTTAATTTAAAACCAATTATATTGTTCCACATGTGGCTATTAGTCAAAATGAGGTAGTTCAACCAATTAAATGTATTTGTGTCGCTCTTCCAATTAAATTGTGTCATGTCACATGTCTGCAAGACTTGGCCAATAAGGATATATGTACTCTAGTATTTATCTCTTTGTTAATAAATTAAAATAAGGAGATAATATCAAAGTAGTACAGGTCTTATGTATTAATATCTCTTATGTGTGTAAAGAGATAAGAATTTATTTCTTGGTATGCAAGTAAGAAGTTACACATGTACTACAAGTCTTCTAACTTGCTTCCCTCCCATACATGTATAAATAGGGATCATCCCTCAAAGGTTGGGGAGATACACATATACACAGACACACATATTTCTGAAGTCTGCAAGCTGTGGAAGCTCTGAATCTTCAAATTTTCTCTTCAAGTCTTCCATATATCAAGGTTTGAAGATTTTCATCAAGCGTTCTTCAGGTCTCCCATATTAATCGAAGGAATTTTCATAAGAGATATTAATATCCTAGAGACCTGTAATCTTATATTTCATCTCATTCATATTTTTATCACTATATTTGCCGTTATGTTCAATTTATGATATAAATATTTTGTTGCGCACAATTTTGGCACGCTGGTGGGACCATCTCTACCTTCCATCTCTTTGCTTCATATATATTCAATCGCAAATCTACATCAATGGCTCCAAAGAACGACAAATCCATGCCCGATCGTTCTAATGCGACTCAAAAACTACTATGGGATCGCAAATGATTCTGCGAATCCACGAATTGTTGGTCCAACCACAAGAAGCAGGTTCATATATTTACAAGACGTAATTACTTGAGTTCCTCTGGTTTTCCCTATTTTAGCTCGACAAGCTGCCAAAATCACTGTCTCTTATGTTGGGGCTGTCAAAGATGTTGGAGCTTCAATCGAGAAACCCTCGCGATGCTCGAAGCAGGTTCTAATTCCAAAGCTTCAAAACATGATGATTTGACGTATCAAGTAATGATTCTACATCTTCTCAAGGGACTCCGCATATGAGATTTCCTGTTCGAGAAGATTCCGCAACTTCTACAAAGATTTTCGTTATGCCCGCTATGGTAACGCAAACTTGATCAACTCTAGAGGATCAAATGGCAAGCCTAACTAGAATGATGGAAACAATGATGAAGCGCATACAAGATCAAGATGCCGTCATTACTCAACTCGTCAACAAGAAAGACAGTACCGCGGAAGGAAGTCAAATTAATTCAAAGGCACCTGGCGAACATCAAGAAGCTGAAACTTCACAACAAGGAAAGGCGAAAGAAGTGCATGTGACTTCTGATGGAATGATTCATGCACATTAATTGAAGGAGTTCGTTGAAGGTATGATCAAGGTGAGATATGAAGATGGTTCAAAATCAAACCCTATATACGCTAAGCCTTATTCCGCAAGAATCGACAGTTTGATGATGCCTTGTGGATATCAACCACCCAAGTTTCAGCAGTTTGACGGCAAAGGAGCATCTCCGGGAAATCCGAAAGTAGAAGGTGGCACACTTTGTCCCATTGTCCTTTGCCGGAACTTATGGTGATTTGTTGGTCAAGCAATTTCTCCGCTCACTAAAAGGTAACGCATTCGACTGGTACACTGATCTTGATGCCGGTTCGATTGATAGTTGGGAGCAATTGGAGCTAGAATTTCTCAACCGGTTCTACAACACTAAGAGGGCTGTTTCTATGACTGAACTTTCCAACGCCCGTCAGTGGATAGACGAACCAATTGTTGATTATATTGATCGATGGAGGACTTTAAGCCTTAATTGTAGAGACCGACTCTCCGAGACGTCCGCCATTGAAATGTGCATTCAAGGCATGAAATGGGGGCTTCGTTATATCCTACAAGGCATCCAACCTCCGACATTTGAGAAATTAGCAACAAAAGCTCATAGTCTTGAAATTGGCCTTGAAAATCAAGAACCGCCTGTTCCTGATCCTCGCAATAATAAAGAAAAATAGGACTTTAAGAAAGGCGGGGCAAGCCTTCTCCCAAGTCTGGAAACAAAGAAACTATGACAACAAATACTGCACCTGTTAAGAGCGCGTTGCTAAAGTCAGTCAAAAGTTGTCCGAGAAGGTAGAACCTGTGCAAGGTAGGCCACAAAGAAAACCGACACTCAGGGAGATGCAAGAGAAAGAATATCCTTTCCTCGACTCTGATCTTCGAGGCATGTTCGATGATCTACTCAAAGCCAAACTCATTGAACTCCCCGAGATAAAACGGCCTGAGGAAGCTAGGCGAGTTAATGATCCAAACTATTGTTGCTACCATCGCTTGGTTGGTCATTCTCTCACAAGGTGTTTTGTTTTCAAAGATAAGGTGATGGAGTTAGCCCGCCAAGGTAAGATTTTGCTTGAGGAAGATAAAGCAAGTGCAAATCAGACCACTATAATTCCTGACTCCCAAAATTTGTTGAAGAATGGTAAAGTATCTCATCTTCCATCGAAGATAAGAACAATACAGCCCACAATAAAGTTTGGAGATTTAGATGTCAATCTCGTTCCATTATATGACAACCTCTTTCCACAAGGTGAAGTACCTTTTGAAAGACAGGTTGAAAAATTATTGAAGGATGATGATGGACAAATGATCAGTCAGACGAAGGATGGACACTCGTCCCTCGCAAAAGAACCCAAAGCTTAAAGCCCAAAAGACTAATCTGCATCCAAAATTTCGGATGGTAAAAATACGGGTTGCAAAAAGAAAGTCCAGAAGAATAACAATTTAGTCATCAATCCCTCCAAGTGGTGTGATGTTTCAAAATATCCGTCGACCTATTACTTTGAAAGAATTCATGCCAAGAGGATACTTGAAAGATGACGACGTCCTTGCATCTTGCCATGTTGTGAACATCGATAAAGTTCATTCTATTCACAAGAAATCCTCACATCGAGAACTGATAAAGTCCTTGAGGAATGTGCCACAACGATTGTTTTTTATGATGAAGATTTATTGCTCGGGACGAAAGCTCACAATCGACCCTTGTTTGTAAATGGATACCTGCACGTGAGCAAAAAGTGAATCGGATACTTCTCGATGGAGGATCAGCTGTGAATATAATGCCTTTACGTGCAATAAAAGAGCTTGGAATCACAAGTGATGAACTCCTAGAAAGCCGTCTCATGATCCAAGGATTCAATCAAGGAGGACAAAGAGCCATTGGTCTTATAACACTTGATTTATTAATTGGCGATTTATCCTCAAGTGCACTATTTCATGTTATCGATGCAAAAACATCTTATAATATGCTTCTTGGGAAACCATGGATTCACGAGAATAATGTTATACCGTCAACTCTTCATCAATGTTTCAAGTATTGCCATAATGGCGTCATAAAGAAAGTAGTTGCTGATGAAAAACCGTTCACTGAAGCCGAGAGTTACTTTGCTGATGCTAAATTCTACCTGGCAATAAACACAAAGAAAGAGTTAACAAAGGAAGATGGTCAAAAATCTAAGACACATGTCTTACGCTATGTTCCAAAGTCAAAGAGAAAAGAAGGTCAGAGATCTCCTTTTGTTGGAAGCGATGAATTAAAGGAGTTCACTGTACCACTCACCAAACTTGAGGTGTTCAAGCATAGTGAAACTCTTATTGAAGGCTTTGTTCGGCCAAAGGTGGAGTCCGAGATAGAGCACAATTCATTACCTAAAACACGAACCAACGAGCGATTTGGTCCAAATGCATACAAGTTGCTCGTGAAAGCTGGTTACGATCCTAAGGAAGAAGGAACTTTGGGCAAGCTTTCTGCAGAGATAAATGAAGAAGAGACACATGGCATGACTTCTACCCAAAAGATGTTGAAAGACAAGGGATATGCTGTCAACAACCTGTCAATGGGACTTGGGTATAGACCACCTTCTCCTGTGCGTATAGCAATAAAAAGGGCTAATACGCATCGTATTACTATCAAAGAAGAAACTGCATTGAAAGGTTCAAGGCGATCAGTCTTTGATAGATTGAGAAAAGTTACACCACGTGTTTCGGTGTTTGATAGGCTTGGCCCACGAAGGAAGAGTTTTGATGAAGCAACCTATTCATGAAAGGTTGAGTTTTCCAAAGGCACAAGAGTATATTTTTAATACGAAAGGAAACAATACTTCTGCAATGATGGAAATTTAAGAAGACAAGTTACTAACCTTTTCATACATTACGGCGATTTGTTAAATGTGAGAAAGGAAACCATCATTGATATATGCACCAAGGAGGAAGACAAGGAAAGCATTGCCTCCTGCAACCATATCACTGTTCGAAACGAAGAGCCTTTAGAAGAAGAAGATGCCGGAGATGCTCCTCCTGAATTGGAAGAAGGCATGAAGGCAACCGTTGATGAGTTGAAGGAAATCAACCTTGGCACAAATGATGATCCTCGCCCAATCTACATAGGTACTTGGCTGACTCCTGAAGAGGACAAGCATATGTTGAACTATTGCTCGAATTTAAGGATGTTTTTGCTTGGAATTACAAAGAGATGCCTAGCTTAGATCCGAAAATTGCTGTTCATCACTTGGCCATTTCCCTAAGCGAGGTGCAAGACCCGTTAAACAAGCCCAAAGACGTTTTCGGCCTGATTTGATCAACATTAATTGAGATCCCAAGCTCTTATACACATCTGGATGTGTATAAGAGACAGTTTAATACAGGAAGTTGAGTCAATTGAATATACAGAATGGACAGATTCGTGTTTGCGTTGATTTTCGAGATCTCAATGAAGCTTGTCCGAAAGATGACTTTCCTCTCCCTATTACTGAATTGATGGTCGATGCCACAACTGGTTATGAAACCTTATCCTTTATGGATGGATCCTCGGGATACAACCAGATCCGAATGGCACCGAGGGATGAAGAACTTACTGCTTTTTGAACTCCCAAAGGCATTTATTGCTACAAGGTCATGCCTTTTGGCTTAAAGAATGCGGGAGCCACATATCAAAGTGTCACGGGCTCACTCTTTTTAGTGCTCTCAACCCGTGCGGCACTTAGGTTTTCAACCTAAGTCAGCCTTTCTCACACTCAAACAACAATAGAAGAGAGAGAATTGAGAGAATGAAAGCTCTGTATATTCAATTGCTCAACTTCTGAGGTGTGTTAAATGAGGGGGTTGGCCCCTTTTTATACTTGTAAGAGAAAATTCTAGAACCTACCAAATTAAATACAAATCTACAAGATTCTAGAGAATTCTATACAAAGAATATTCCTTCTAGAGAATATTCCAAATCTACATCATTCTAGAGAGTTCTAGAATGTCCCTTTATCCTCTGGGTCAATCATTTGGACTTACTTTTATTTTGGGCCAAGCCTCTTCGTCTAAATGGGCGGATTGTGTCATTCTCCCCCACCTATTCTGGCAACGTCCTCGTTGGCTTTGGCGGTATTGAATGCGTCAATCTGCTTCTTGAACTGCCAAAGGGCTTCGGCCGGCTCCCAACTATCCTTGCTTTTGGGCAAATCTTTCCATCGTACCTTGTATTCGATCCTGGGCTTGCAATACCGTTTGCGTACCTCTCGTACCTTTAGTATGCAATCCACCATCATGATCATACGAGGTCTTTGGTCCCATAGGTGCCCGTTGTGACAGCCCGCAGTTGGGATCTTCCTCGTCCTCGTGGTATGGGTTCAACAAGCTCACATGGAACACCGGATAAAGTTTTAGTTTCGAAGGGAGTTCCACCTTGTATACACATCTAGATGTCGTCGTAGAGACAGCCATGAAGGGCCCTCGTACCTTCGACAGTACACCCTTATGCACCTTTCGATATCTAAGTATGGAGTGCATCTTGACTAACACAAGGTCGCCTTCCTCAAACTCAAGGAATCGTCTCTTCTCATCAGACCATTTTTTCATCTTCTTAGCAGCCTTTTGTAAGGACGCCCTTGCCAAATCTGCCTCCTCTTGCCATGTCTGGGCCAATTCGTATGCTGTAGGTTTACCACCTTTTTGTCCCGCCACGACAGTGCTAGGAGTGAGTGGTTGTTGCCCCATCACTATTTCAAAAGGACTTTTCCCTGTAGACTAGTTCACCTGCAAGTTAAACGAGAATTGGAGGGGCAACATCAAGCAGTTTTGCCCAATTTTGTTGGGTTGAACTCACATAATGCCTCAAGTATAGCTCCAATAGTGCATTTGCCCGTTCTGTTTGCCCATCCGTTTGAGGATGTGAGCTAGTTGACATGTTGAGCTCCGAACCCAGTAGTTCAAACAACTCTGTCCAGAACTTACCAGTGAATCGGGGATCCCGATAAGCACAATTGTTCGTGGCACTCCCCAATATTTTATCTAGATGTTCATGAATAGTCCTTTGCCTTTCAACATCTTTTGGGTAGAAGTCATGCCATGAAAGTTCCATACTTCGAGAACCTGTCGACTACCACCATGATGGTTTGGCATCCCTCAGATTTTGGGAGGCCAACTATAAAGTGCATTGAGACGCTTTCCCATGGTCTCTCTGGAACGGGCAAAGGCTCCAGTAATCCTGCTGTTTTAGATTGTTCGATCTTGTCTTGTTGGCATACTAAGCAAGTTCGAACATAAGTCTCCACGTCGTCTCTCACTCGAGGCCTAATAGTATCCATTCTGCATCAGCGCCAAGGTACGGTGCATCCCTGGGTGGCCCGCCCACTTTGAGTCGTGGCACTCTTTCATTAATTCCCGCCTTAAGTTCCCATAGTGCGGCACGTAGAGGCGTCGCCCTTTCGTGTAGAGCAACTCCTCCTCAACCCAAAACCTTCGAGTTTTCCCCTCATTGGCATATTCGAGAAGGCTCCTAGCAGTTGCATCGTGTTTCAATCCCTCTTTGATCCTGTCGGGCAACAGACTCTCAAGTTGGCTAGTGGCCGCAAGCATTGTCTTTCTGGCTCAAGGCGTCAGTACATAGTCAAACTCTGCCAAAAAGTCCTGCCACCTCGCTTGCTTGGGAGAGAGTTTCTTTTGGGACTGGAAGTAGCTTGTGGCAACGTTGTCCATCCGCACTGTAAAATGGGACCCCAATAGATAGTGCCTCCAGTGTTCTTAGGCAATAGACGACTGCTGTCATTATCTATTTCTTGCACTGTATATCTCCTTTCCGCCTCGCTAAGCTTCCACGACTCGAGACAGGCCACTGGATGTCCTTCTTGCATTAATAAGAGACAATGGCAAAGTCCGATGCATCTGTTTCCACCTCGAAGGCCTTTGAGAAGTCTGGCAAGGCAAGTACCGGTTCTTGGGTCATGGCTTCTTTTAGTTTTTCAAAAGCTCCTTGGCACTCCTTATCCCATTCCCATGCCTTTCCTTTATTTAGCAACTCCGTGAGAGGCGTGGTGTTGTTGGAGTAGCTTCGCACGAACTTTCGGTAGTAGTTCGTCAATCCAAGGAATGATCGCAGTTCTGTTACCTTGGTAGGGGGTTTCCACTCCACCATAGCTTGGATTTTTGACACATCCATCCGAATCTGGCCTCTCCCCACAATGTGTCCAAGGAACGGCACCTCTTGCTCTGCGAATGCGCATTTCTCCTTTTTCACGAAGAGTTGGTTCTCCTTAAGTACCCTAAACACCTTTCTCAAGTGTTGGATGTGCTCTTCCAAAGTGCGACTATATAGATCACAATATCATCAAGGTATACTACCACAAATTTATCGAGAAACTCTCGAAGTACCTTGTTCATCAACGTGCAGAAGGTCGCTGGGGCATTGGTCAAGTCGAAAGGCATGACGAGGAACTCATAGGCACCGTATCGCGTCACACATGCTGTTTTGTGTTCGTCGCCTTCTGCAATGCGTACCTGCCAATACCCCGACCTTAGGTCCAACTTGGAAAACCATCGTGCGCTTCCAAGCTGGTCGAACAAGTCGGCAATCAATGGTATGGGGTATTTGTTCTTCACCGTTAGTTTGTTCAAGGCCCTGTAGTCTACGCACATCCTCAGGGACCCGTCGTGTTTCTTCTGGAACAGTACTGCCGACCAGGACATCTTCCAGGGTCTCAAAAGGTAGATAAATCTTCGATCATAAGCTAAATCTTCCTTGCAAACTTTTCAGCTCCGGAGGGGCCATTGAGTTTATCGATCATCTAGATGTGGCTTGGTGCTGGGGATCAACTCAATCTCATGACATCTACTTCTCTCTTAGGAGGCAATTCCTTCGGCAGCTCTGCAGGCATCACACTCTTGAACTCCTCCAGTACTGCCGCAATCACCTCGGGCACCTCCCTTTGGTTATCTCCCTCATCTACCTTCAGGGTTGCGAGGAAGGTTGGCTCTCCTCGTTTCAACCCGCTGCATATTTGAATGGCAGATAGGGTCTTGTGATCCCTTCCAGATTCCCTCTTTAGAGGTACCACGCATTGGTATAGAGAATCCAGAATGCATATACAGTCGGCGAAGGAAAGCAGCATGGCACTAATACGATCAAGGAAGTCAAGTCCTATCACAACATCATAATCATCAAAGGGGATTACCTCAAGTGAAGTCGTGCCCTTCCATTGTCCAATGGCTACATCCACGTTGCTTGCTAACCCATGGACAGGGACCTCCTTGGTGTTGACGGTCTTCAAGGTGCCCATGCCTTTCCCTACTTGAAGGTTGAGTTTCTTGGCGGCCTCGATCGAGATGAAGAAGTCAACATGGTAGCTCCAGTGTCCACTAGAGCGCTTAACTTGTGGCCCGCTATTTCCACATCGGAGAACATCAAGCCCCTCTTCTTTTGAGATTTCTTCACCGTGATAGTATTTAGGATCCGCAGTGAACCCAATTGCTTTTTCTCTGCTTTCTCTTCTTCCATGGCCATTGCTGTTAATTTTGCTTTTGCAGGACATTCTCGCGCCATGTGTGGACCGTCGCAGAAAAAGCACTTCATTGGTCGCTTGCCCTTGTCCTTTGTTATGAACGACTTTCCCTCGTTCTTGGAAGGGGACTTCTCCCTTGCCCCCCCACCAAATTCTTTGTACCTCTCCTTCGCAATCTCCTTACCCTTTGGTTTGGAGAAATTAGGCTTTTCCCGTGGCTTGAACTCCAAGAGAGACTCAGCCACCGATATTGCGTTGGATAGATTATCCACATTCCTTCTTTCCAGCTCCAACCGTGTCCACGGCTTAAGTCCATCCATAAAATGGAAGAAGGCATCCTCCTCGCTTATACTTCCCTGTTTGAATTTGCAGCATCAATTGGGAAAACTCTTTCACGTACTCCCTGACTTCACCCTTCATCTCCAGTCGGCGAAGTTTTGCATGAGCGTCCCTCTCTGCATATTGAGGGTAGAAGTAGCTGCGAAACTCGTCCACAAATTGATCCCAAGTAGTAATGGCAGTGCCACTACGGTTGTTACTCCGCGCCGCCACCATAGTAAAGCATAATCGGTCAAGTATGATGAGGCAAGATTTATCTTTTGCTCATCGATCCGAATTCCTGCATTCCGGAAATACTGCTCCATGGACCACAGGAAGTTGTCCATTACCTTGGCCTCCCTATGTCCACTGAACTCCTTGGGCTTTGGAGCCTCTGATCGGGGTGTAGGCTGTAGCATCACCGTCCCGCCAGCAACCGCTCCTCTCAAGGCAATCATTCTGCCTTGAGTGCCACAAACTCCTCCCGCATAGTAGCAACTTGGTCTTGCTCCGTACGTATGGCAGCAATCTCGTCTTTGATGGACACCAATTCTGGCTCCAGACTTTCGGACCTCTGCGCCAAACCATCTACCACAGCATTCAAGGCCCCCTGCATTTCTCCCCCAAGGTCTTCGTCCCTGGACTCGACCCCGTCAATGCGTACGACTGCATCCTCGACAGCGTCCCTGGTTTCTGCCATGGCCAACTCAAGTTTCTCCACACGAGCAATGGCAGATGTCAGCACATCTCTTGATGGTTCTCGCCCCTTCCTATCCTTCTTTGTCTAAGGAATCTCCTCATGGGTCACGTCGGATGAAGTTCCAGCCATAGTGTCTTCTTGCCAAGCACTTGCTACAAAACTCGCTCTGATACCACTTGTCACGGGCTCACTCTTTTTAGTGCTCCCAACCCGTGCGGCACTTAGGTTTTCAACCTAAGTCAGCCTTTCTCACACTCACAACAATAGAAGAGAGAGAATTGAGAGAATGAAAGCTCTGTATATTCAATTGCTCAACTTCTGAGGTGTGTTACAAATGAGGGGGTTGGCCCTTTTTATACTTGTAAGAGAGAAAATTCTAGAACCTACCAAATTAAATACAAATCTACAAGATTCTAGAGAATTCTATACAAAGAATATTCCTTCTAGAGAATATTCCAAATCTACATCATTCTAGAGAATTCTAGAATGTCCCTTTATCCTCTGGGCCAATCATTTGGACTTACTTTTATTTTGGGCCAAGCCTCTTCGTCTAAATGGGCGGATCATGTCAAAAGGGCCATGCAAAAGATCTTCGATGACATGCTTCACAAGAATATAGAGTGCTGTGTTGACGATCTCGTTATCAAATCGAAGAAACAAATTGACCATGTCCAAGATCTTAAAATGGTGTTCGAAAGACTTCGAAGATACCAACTCAAGATGAATCCTTTAAAGTGCGCTTTTGGAGTTACCTCTGGAAAGTTTCTTGGGTTTATCGTACATAGCCGAGGAATTGAAATTGATCAATCAAAAATCGATTCTATCTTGAGGATGCCCGAACCTCGCAACATTCATGAGTTGAAAAGTTTGCTCTAGGAAGGAAGATTGGCTTATGTTCGAAGATTTATCTCCAATTTGGCTGGGAGATGTCAACCATTTAGCCATTTGATGAAGAAGGGTGTACCTTTTGAGTGGGATGAAGCATGTAGTAATGCTTTCAAAAGCATAAAAACATATCTCACGAAACCACCCGTATTAGCTGCACCTATTCCTGGTAAGCCTTTAATTCTTTATATTGCTGCACAGGAGCGGTCTGTAGGAGCATTACTTGCCAAGAAAATGGTGAGGGTAAAGAAAATGCACTATATTATTTAAGCCGAATGATGACACCAAATGAGTTAAATTATACGCCGATTGAGAAGTTGTGCTTGGCTCTCATATTTGCCATTCAAAAGTTAAAGCACTACTTTCAAGCTCATACTATCCATTTGATATCCAAGGCAAATCCGATCAAGTATGTTATGGCTAAGCCTGTGCTGTCAGATCATCTTGCAAGGTGGTACCTTCAAATTCAATAATTTGAAATTATTTACCTTCCTGCGAAGGCTGTCAAAGGACAAGTGTTGGCTGACTTCTTGGCCGATCATCCCATACCAGCTGAGTAGGAATTGATTGATAAACTTCCAGATGAAGATGTTTTCGTGGTCGAAGTTCTTCCGCCTTGGACAATGTATTTTGATGGTGCCGCACATCAAGAGGACACAAGTTCAAGTCCCCATATGTCAAAGTTGGGTTGTGCCTCCTCATTTTGAAGAAGGAGACGATGTGAAAGAGGAAAATACTCACGTGGTTTCTATTTATGAAGTGGAGAAGGAAGATTGGCGACAACCAATAATTGATTATCTCAGTTATGAAAAGTTACCTGATGACGCAAAAAGAAGAACAAAAATTCATCGTCGTGCACCTCGCTTCATCTACTATAAGGACATTCTTTATCGGCGATCGTTTGATGGAGTTTTCTTGCGATATCTCGGTGAGGATGAAGCTATGCAAGCAATGGAAGAAGCTCACTCAGGAATATGTGGTGCTCATCAATCCGGCCCTAAGCTGCACTTCCACATTAAAAGAATGGGGTACTACTGGCCGACCATAGTGAAGGATTGCATAGACTATGTAAGAAGATGTTAAGCTTGTCAGTTTCATGCCAATTTCATTCATCAACCACCAAAACCGTTACATCCTACTATTTCTTCTTGGCCATTTTGATGCTTGGGGATTAGACATAGTAGGACCACTGCCAAAGTCTTCTGGTGGACATATCTTTATCCTAGCTGCAACTGATTATTTTTCGAAGTGGGCTAAAGCAATTACACTAAGAGAGGTAAAAAAAGAAAATGTGGTCGATTTTATTCGCGTGAACATTATCTATCGATACGGGGTTCCACGATATATCATCACTGATAATGGAAAACCTTTCTGCAATGCTGTATAAGAGACAGGAATCACCATGAAGTTTGGCTTGTTCACCTCCATCTCAATGTAACGGTTTCAAATCAGGCCGAAAATGTCTTTGAGGCTTTTAACAAAACTCTATGCAATTTGCTAAAGAAAGTTATTGACAAGTCAAAAAGAGATTGGCATCAAAGGATTGGTGAGGCTCTTTGGGCATATAGGACAACTTTTCGAACTCCTACTCAAGCGACTCCATACGCACTTGTCTACGGTGTCGAAACAGTTCTTCCACTTGAATGTCAAGTACCTATCTAGAATGTGTATAACTTGCAAGAAGGACTTAATGATCTAGATGACAATAAAGGTCTTCGTCTTGAAGAGTTAGAAGCACTTGATGACACATCTTGAAGCTCAGCAACGACTTGAGTGTTACCAAGCTCGCCTTTCTAAAGCATTCAATAAGCGAGTTCGGCTGCGCTATTTTCAAATTGGCGATATCGTCCTTGCCGTTCGAAGACCAATCATCCTTGCACATGAAGGTCAAAGGAAGTTTGTCTCAAAATGGGATGGCCCTTATGTTGTCCAAGAAGTCTATACAAATGGCTCGTACAAATTGATCGCTGAAGATGGATTAAAGATTGGCCCCATCAATGGCAAATATTTGAAGCGATATTATGCATGATTTAGATGCTCTTTAACGCATGAGCCTAAACTGCATGTTGCTCCTGGCCCGCATGAGCTAAAATTGTGGACGGCAACCACCAATAGTGTAGTATGTGGTTAAACTGCTGAAACACTCCACCAAGTCTAAGGTGGTAAATAAATAGATACGACCCTCCTGGCCCGCAAGAGGTTAAACTGTGAACGGCAAACCCCCCATATTTTTCCACAAAAAAAAGGAACTACGTGTGACTTGATTCCCCTTTGGGATACGTAGGCAGCTTAGAGGGCAACTTCTAAGTTCAGTTACACCCCCAAGAAACCAACTCATTTTCCTTAAAGAAAAATATGATGGAATTTCATAGATGTTAGTTACTTTACTTGTTTTGAAAAAAAATATAATAATAAAAATAAAAAAATCGCAAGATAAGGAAAAGTAATTAATGTCTTTATTATTGAAAGAAAAGTTTCCAAACAAATGAAGTTTAAGGAAAAGAATAAAAAAAGGGATTTGATATGATTCAAATATCAAACTTGAGGTCCACTACGGCTATCTTGCTTGCTTCAAGGATGTTGCTCATCTTCTCAAGCTCCCTAGCGTCTTCATTTGTCAGAAAGATCTTTTTGAAGAATGATTTTTCTATCCTCAATAGATTCCCGCTTTCTATGAAGACTTTGTAGATAGAAACGGTTGGTTACCTTTTCCTCCATTGCTTTGACTTCCGAAAGGTGTGCATTTGCCTTGGAGAGAATTTCTGCATATGCTTCTCTTGAAATCTTCTCCGATACTAAAGCTCTTGAAGAGTCATACTTCTTGGCTTTTGTGAGCAAGCCTGCTAAAGAGTCTCTTAAGAGGAAGGGCAATTGAAGAATCTATCCTTGATATTTCTTCAACTACCTCATTGATACATTTCTCCAAAGAAGAGATTTGGTCTACGGAAGTGTTTGAGATATTATTGTAAAGTTCTTCCCACAGGCTTTGTATATATTTTCATTGGCATGATTTTATCACCTTGCGACCATGAAATTCAGAAATTGGTGTTCTAACTTGCTTATAGAGACTTCCATGGTGATTCAATGGTATCTGTGATGGAGCATAATCTTCTGCCGGCTTATCAGTAATGGATTCACGCATACTTGGATTGCTAATAACATTCTCATGCAATTCTCTATCCATATTCGTCTCATTGATGATAATACGTTGGCAGGGCAATAGCAGCTATGACAAATTTAACAACCGCAGGGATGAAATTCAAGCAGAGGCTACGAAGACAGATCAACACTGCTTGCAAGATAGAAATTGGGGTGCTTCCTTCTAGTTGTGCCGAAAATCGACAATTCTTGAACCGCAAGCAATCTGAAAAGGTTGGATTTGTCCTATCTCTTGCATTGGAGAACAACGTGTGTCCAAGGCTAGTTTATGGTTTAATTTATAGGGGTTTGGCATCTTTGAAATCTAATAAATTAGGATGAAAAGTGATGTCCTGATTGAATTGGTTTCCTTTACGAGTAAAGTTATGCACAAGCTTCCGATTAACAAGTGGATTCGGATTATGTCGAGCTGAGTTCAATTCAAACAAGAATAGGTTATCAGATATCTTGTGGGATTAGAATTGAAATCTCCTCACTTAAAGTGGCTTATTAGAATTTATATCTATGAAGGAGTTGGTTTTCTTTTATGCATGAATCTCTCCTTTGGTTTGATTTATTGAGGAATGAATTTGATTCTTTATGCAAATGATTGGACTCAAGTCGATGAGGAATTGGTTTCGGGAGTTCATGCAGCAAAAAAAAGGGGGATAAATCCGTTAGCTCCTTTATTTCCTAATTTCAGGAGTTTTGATATTTTTGAGTTCGAGTTATGTGGAATTAACGCTAACTTTCGAAATTCGTCGGGTAAGGTAAATGAGGATGAGACAGAATTCTAGTCAATTTATAAGACAGGCTTTACATAAGTTCCCTAATTGGATGTGGAATTAAAATATTCTAGTTGTTGAAAATTTTCAAATGATGAAGTCCAGCTATGTGGCTTTTTGATTTGGGTTGACCTGGAATTTTATTTGTGATTGAATAAGGCCAACTTCTAATTCCATGCAAATTTTAGCGGCAGTGGAAGGTTCTAATTCAAGTCTCGAAACACCTAAATCTTTTGTAATTATGGTCCGTATCCTATTCCAATAATTGGTCTTTAAGCAATGGAGTTCGGATTATATGAATTCACTCGTTTCATGCAATTTGGAGATCAAGGTGTGCATGCATTGGTTCAAGTCTTTAGATTCGGTATTCGAAAGCTAAGACAATAAAAAATGAAAAATTCCATTCGTTGAATTTATTTGGGTGGCATACATTTGCTTATGGTTGTTTATTCAACATTAATTTTGGAATATTTTGATGAAGTCCAAAGAATATCGAAACTTGTCCGCTCAAGCCACAATTCGAAGGTCAGCGTTCGTAAACAAGCTTCGAGGGCATTTGTAGACAATGAAATTTTATTTTAATTAAAATTATCATTTGTCTATAAATAAATTTAATTGGATATTTATGGTCCAATTAAATAATGCCATATGTCACATATATTTTGGAACATTGGTTAATTTAAAACCAATTATATTGTTCCACATGTCAAAATGAGGTAGTTCGACCAATTAAATGTATTTGTGTCGCTCTTCCAATTAAATTGTGCCATGTCACATGTCTGCAAGACTTGGCCAATAAGGATATATGTACTCTAGTATTTATCTCTTTGTTAATAAATTAAAATAAGGAGATAATATCAAAGTAGTACAGTCTTATGTATTAATATCTCTTATGTGTGTAAAGAGATAAGAATTTGTTTCTTGGTATGCAAGTAAGAAGTTACACAGTTGAGATGCATGTACTACAAGTTTTCTAACTTGCTCCCCTCCCATACATGTATAAATAGGGATCATCCCTCAAAGGTTGGGTTACAGGGATATCCACAGACACACATATTTCTGAAGTCTGCAAGTTAGAAGCTGTAGAATGTTCAAATTTTCTCTGTCTTGCATACCATGTATCAAGGTTGACCTTCTTTATACATGTATAGGTCTCCCATATCAAGACTTGATGAATTCAATATTTGATTCGGGAATAAGCTGTGAAGCTTATACATCTCGTCTGAAGTAAAGAATCGAAGGAATTTTCTCCACATATTGAGAATATCCTAGAGATTGTAATCTTTTATGTCATATATTCATATTTTTATCACTATATTTCTTGTTTGTTCAATTTTTACAGACTCGAAATATTTTGTTGCGCACAGGTTTCTATCCTCAAAAAGTTTGGTTTTTTTCAAACCTGGATGGATTGGATTTTCAATTACATTTCCTCCATCTCCTATTCTTTTAATCTAAATGGTGATAAAATAGAGTAGGCTATTTGAAACCTTCTAAAGGTATTAAATAATGGGACCCTTTGTCCCCTTACCTTTTTATTTTGTGTGCTGAGAGTTTTTCTAACCTTTTGCATAATGCTTGTACAAGAAAAGAGACTACTAGATTGAAAGTGAGCAAAAATGGGCATGTCATCTCTCACTTATTCTATGCTGACGAGGGATGGCATTGGGCTGGGCTAGCCCGTTGGATAACCCGACCCATCCCATAAAAAACCCGGCACGCCCCGGCAAGCCTAGGTACTGTAGCGGGTTGGTCCCAACCCGTCTAAGTACCCAGGGCCAGTCCTAGGCCTAGTTTTTCCCAACCCGTAACCGACATGGCCCACCCCGTTTCCTACCTCGTAATCAGCTCACCCTACTTCCCAACCCATGACCGTCCCGCCCCGTCCCGGTTAACCCATTGAGCACCCCGTTTACCAGTCATTTTCGGACTTTTCTTTTTAATATACAGCATTTTAAATGACTTTTTTTCCAACAACATTTATGTATTTTTCCTTTTGCAGACTAATATATAATAAATTTTAGAAATATGTAATGAAAAATGAAGTACTAATTAATAATAATTTCAATTAATAAGTAACAACTTGAATTAGTTAGTAGTAACCTAGAATAAAGAAGTAATAATTTAGACTACTAAATACTAACTTCAAATGAGTAATAACTAGCAATGATAACTAATAATTTGAAATAATAAGTAATAACTTGAAATATTGTGTAATAACTAATAAAACTTGTTTCTTTTTTTCTTAGTTATATATAGCTTTTACTGATAAGCAATAAAAAATGATGTACTAATTAATAATAACTTAAAATAATTGATAATAATTTAGACTTCTAAGTACTATATTTGAGTAATAAGTAATACTTTAGAGTATTAAGTACTAATTTGAAATAAAATAAATAACAACTTGATCTAGATTTCAATTAATCGAAAGTGGACACCAATTTGAAGGTCAGCCCGAGGGCCAACAGGTGGGGCCAGATGTTGGCCCTCGGGCTGACCTTCAAATTGTCCCGCCCGTCGTGGGCTGAAGCGGGGAGCAGGCCAAGTATTTCAAATTTGTGCTAGACCTAGCACAGCACGCCACGTCTGGGAAAGCAACCCAGCACGGCCCGCCCCGTTAGAAGGTCTAACCTGCCAAATTTTTGACCCGGCACGGCCTACTGCCATCCCTTGCTATCTATTATTTTTTGTAAGGCTAGTAGGGAGGAGGCTAGGAAGATCAAAGGGGTCATCCAGGCTTATGAGATAGTAACAGGTCAATTAGTAAATATGGATAAATCTGCTATCTTTTTAGCAAAAACACTCCTTTCGAAACCAGAACTGGTATTTGTGATATTCTTGGAAAGGTTAAAGAGGTTTCTCAAGGGAGTTATCTTGGACTCCCTATGGTGATTTCTAAATCTAAGAACTGTGTGTTTAATGCTATCAAGGATAGAGTTGTGAAAAGAGTCTCCAGCTGGAAGAATAAGTGTCTTAGTCTAGCTAGCAAGGAGATCTTGTTAAAATTTGTAGCTTTGGCTCTTACGTGCCTGTCTGTGTGATATCCTGCTTTAAGCTTCCCAAAGGTTTATGCAAGGAGATAGATAGTATCTTGGCCAATATCTGGTAGGGAAATAAGGATAATGATCATAAGATGCACAGGTTAAGATGGAGTCAACTGTCTAATCCAAAGAGCAAAGGGGGTTTGAATTTTAGGAATATGCAGATGTTTAATGAAGCTCTTTTATCAAAAAAAATCTCTAGAGATTTATCACTCAACCGAACCTTCTTGTGTCCAAAGTGCTCAAGGCTAAATGTTACTATAACTCCTCCATTTTTAATGTTGCTGTTCCTATAGGGTCCTCTTAGTTCTGGCAGAGTGTTTGCAGTGTGAGGAAGTCCTTTAATGAAGGTTTGAGGAAGAGAATTGGGGATGGTCAAACGGTTGACATTTGGGAAGATAGATGGGTGCTGGGAAATGTGGGGGGTAAAATTAGTGCTCCCAAACTACCAAACTGTACAGTTAACAAAGCTGATCAACTCATTCAGGAACAACAGATGGAATACAAATCTACGTGATGAATTTTTTTGCCCCAGTCATGTTGCTAACATAGTAATGATTCCTATTTCCTTCACTGGGAAGTCTAATAGATGGTTTTGGTACCATTCTACAGTTGCTTCAGGCTACAAGAAGCTGAAAAGAAGAGCAGAAGTGCGACAGCAAAGGGCTAATTTGGCAAAATCCAGCAGGATGTATCAACAATCAGATGTTTGGAAGTTTACCTGGAGTCTCAAAATCAAGCAAAAAATCAAACATTTTTTTGTGGAAGTGCCTCAACAATATCCTTCCAACAAAAGCTAACACTTAACAGAAGAACAGGTATGAGTGATCCTGTTTGCTCTAGATGTGGAAAAGGCCATGAATCCATAGAGCATATTTTATTTTTTGTGAATGTGTTTGGCACCTGACACCATTAAAATGGAAAGGCATAATTGAAGCTTAAGGAGATTTTTGGAAGTGGTAGGACCTGATAAGAATGGCTATGGTTGAAAAGAAATAATCAAGAGTCTGCTGTTGTAACTGTTTATCCTACGGCAGTTATGGAAAGACGGGAACAAGGAAACTTTTGTTGAAGAGAAACCAAACTATCCACTGACCTTAAATAGAGCTCTGGAGGAGTGGGAGGAATTTAGGAATGTAAATCTTTTCTCTGAAGACAGAAGTACTGCAGAAACATTTATCTCCAACCAAGGAAGAGGGACGGAAGCAATTCAGACGTGGACTTTCACATTGAGGTTACAGTCGCAATTGACAAAAGGAAAAATAGATGTGGACTCAGTATAATAGGAAGAGACAGGAACGGAGGGGGAAAAAAAAATCTGAGCTGAAGGCAAGGAAGGAATTGAAGAAACTAATCAGCTGCAGGCAGAACCCATAAGAAATTCTCTACTGCATGCAATTGATTCAGGATGGAACAGAGTGGAATTCAACGCAGCAAATAGGAGTATCATGGAGAAGCCGACAAGTAATGCAAAAATTGCAACCTTTTTTAAAGATATCAATTAATTTGAGCACAATGTTTTCAAAGTACTTGTTCTCGATAAATTTTATGTCTATCAAAAATAATTATTAGGTATAGTTAGTAGTTACTCCTTAATTAACAGAAACCTTTTATTTAGAGTGGAAGATTCATATTTTTGAAAAAATAAGAGAACCATCCTATTCAAAAAATAAGCCATGTATTCTAAATAGCAGATTACTATTAATTGAAAAATAACTACTAAACATGTCCAGTAGTTATTCCTAATGTGTATAAAAATTTCCACTTGTTCTCTTGGATTGGATCTATCAGCTAATACTAACAAGGCTAAAGAACTAGCCACTTTTGCTGTAAATTTGTTAACAAAAATATCCAATAATTGCTCTTCAATCAAAATAAAAATTTCCACTTGTTCTCTTGCATCTATCAGCTAATACTAACAAGGCTAAAGAACTAGCCTCTTTTGCTGTAAATTTGTAAACAAAGATTTGTTGGGAGAATGATTTTCTTAGTTGGTTAGTTTTACAAAGCTAATCAGACTGGGACTTTTCTATATGAGCAGTTGCTCACACGTGTAAATTTCCTTCAAGTAATATAATACATCTTCTGCCGTCAAGGGGAACAAACAAAAAAAAGCCAATGACCTTTTCATTGCCGTCTCTAGTTGTAACTCCATATTCTGTTAAGAGTGACCGCAGCAGCTCTTCCATTTGTTTTATTATTTTTTCCCCCCTTGTTTGGCTTTGGAGGTACCGAGACTGGCGTTGAACGTCACACAAGGCCTTCTCAAAACAGAATTTTACGTCTGGCCTCTTTAAAGCCATTACCAGGAGGGTTTATCAAATATCACTACCACGGAAAGGAGAGAATTATAACATGGAAGAACCAAGGATCTGTAATGTCCTCGAAGTATTAAAATAAAAAATGCTGGCTAAAACCAAGCTTAACGTTATATTACATGTACAAACAGGAACCCTCCTTTCAGCAATCTACCAGACCACATTCCCAACGAGTTGTGATGTTCTTTAGTCAAATTTTTTCACACATTGATTGTATTCATCTGCTACTCAGTTTCACCGCACTCAGGACTTCTGCCCCAAGTATCTCACTTTCTCCATAATCAACACTAAATTCAATTTAACATCCAGGGAGCGACTGAGCTGAAGCATATGGTGAAAAGCTTGCAGCTGACTCACTATAACGGAGTAGGTGCGGCTGCTGGCTAGAAGACCCAATGTAACTGGATGAGGCATTGCCTGGACTAGGAACATAGGGAGACATGAATCGCGAATTAAGAGGTGATAAAGAAGGGTAACCCAGCGAGTGATGGGATGAAATCAAGTAAGTATGAGATCTTTGAGAAGATGCATTTCTGAGGTCAACTGAGCTTTGGCTTACGCTAAGATGAGGAGATTGGTTATAAGACCGGAGAGACTGCAGGTTATAAGGAGTGCTTGAAACAGAATGAGGACGGGAGACCGAAGGGGACCAAGAAGATGCTGGAGCTATTCGTATGGCTGATGATGAAGCCAATGACGATCTGTAGTTAGCAGTAAGGACGACAAGATAGATGATGAAGAAACAGAAGCTGGATTTGATGAAAGCAATGGAGTAGATTCAGAGGCTGGTGGTTCAACCGTGCTAGTTCTTGCATCACGTTTGCAAACAGGACAAAAGGTTCTCCAGGATGTAAGCCATGCATCGACACACACAGCATGGAATTCTGTCAAAAACTCCAAGAATTAGTCACTCAACCAAGAGAACGTCTGAAGTATTTCAAAAAACAGAATATTGACCCAACGGGATCTGACACCCAGACATGCACAAGAGAGAAGCCAAGCATTGAACAAGATTAGACAGGAATTCAGTTAGAATACCATGATCAAGTTAATAAAAATGACAAAGGTGTTTTTACAAAGAAAGTACGCACTAGAACAAAAACATTGCAGAAAACACCAAAAATGAACAAGACCTGTTAAGAAACAAAATCTAAATGCACTATCCATGCCGTGAAAGTGCTTCCGAAGAGAGATTAAAATGTGCTTTTTACAAGAACCAGCAAGTTGTATGGGAAACAGAAAAAAGGATTTCAAAGTTTTTCGTGGCAAGACAGACAAAGGAATAGGAACCAAAGGAAATGCAACCCCATTCAAAGCATGCTAGGAAATATAGCACAAAAGGCCCCAAATATGCAGCAACTTCCATCTCTTGCAGTTACATTTCAGTAACAAGCCCCGGTCCATGTCATTAATAGTTTTATAAGAAAGGGGCACATCAATTGTTTTCAAACCAAGGTGTGCCCAAAAAAATATAGGACTACAAAGGATCAAAATTTAACAAACCAACAAACAAGGGTGACCAAATCTATAGAATTTCAAGAAACCATTTGGCTGTGTTTATTTTCTTAATTTTTACGAAACCTAATTACCAAATTAAATTGAAGACTACTTTTCATTTAATGCCAGACACATTTTGTAACACCAGGCACCTTAACTGCCATATCAATTATCTTTGAATTATGCAGTAATTTGAAGACAAAAACAAGTTAAAATACAATGTATCAGGTTAAAGTGTCCAATCCACACTGTCAAATCATCTTAGGTAATAAAATAGCATACAAGTTTCTTGGAACAGACATACAGAAATCTAAAGCTCCGAACTTGGTACTTTAACCTGTCAATGTATTACTGATGTCAAGATGTATACACCTAACTTCTGATGAGTTCTTTTAAAGCTCACATGTAACATGCATAATCCTTACAAGAGTTCAACTTCAATCATAAAAGCACATGAAATGCAATATACAACCAATATACATACAGATGCTCACAACAATTTGATCAAGTAATTACCAGCTCGTGCAAAATTTCAAACATGTGGAACAAATTTATTATCTAATAACAAACAGAGTATAGACCACTCTGTTAGTTATATAGCATTCAAAATCCTGACAAAAGGTTGTCACCAGGAGTGCTTCTCTAAATGAAAGACTGTATAATAATCTATGAAAACTTACTGTGTCGGCATGGCAGGATCCTCAGATGCTCTCCAACAGTATAATCTTCAAGACAAGTATAGCACATGTTGTTGAAGTACAGTTATCATCAAGAACGGCTGTAAATATTAAGCTGGGCATAGCTCTCACCAGACGGCTGCTCATTCCGTGGAACTCACGCACACGAGAAGTTCGAGGACGTTCCCTTCGGATGCGATGCCTCCGAACAAAGAAACATGTCGCCAGCACTGCAGACATGGCGAGTAATGAAATGAAAGATATAGCCATAATTGACCATGCTGAGTTCTCAAAGCTTGGTATGATCCACACTTCAATCCCAGCAACACCAGCATACTTTAAAAGAGTTTCCCCTGATTCTTTTTTAACAAAGACAGCACTTATTTTTATACCAGCTGAATTTCCTGCCACTGCAATTTTCATAGAACTTCATTAGATAATTGTTCTTAAAGCGGAAACAAGAAGCATCTTATTTTGGGGCAAATTCTTGTATGGACCTGGTTCACAGATCATGTGATCTAAATCAGATGCACATGGGTTATAACTTTCTTACATCAACATAACATCACTTAACCCATGTGCTTCTTGTTTAAACCACATGATCCACGGGTGCAGCCGTCAATCAGGTCCATAAAAGAATCTCCCTTATTTTGGTATCAACATTCTTCTGATCACACTTGCTTCCCTCTTTCCCACACCCTTCCCGCTCAGGGGATCCTGGTCTCTCTTGGTCCCACAAGAGAAAAAGACAAAGGTATGGATGGAATATAGGAGGCAACGAAGTCAATAAAATCACTTCAATAAATTTTCGATCTATTTCAAATCTTGATCTCTCAGTGCGTGCTCTATGTGTGAAGTGAATAAAAAATTCTTAGAACTCAAGTAATCATGGTATTAACATGATAGGATGTAAGCTGTGCTACCAAGCTTTAACCCCCTTAAGGAGTTTTTCCCTAATGATTCTTCCCACTTCTAATTTACGTGCTAAGAATGACAAACCATTGTTCAAGTCAAACTGAGCTCCTGAACCTCCTGATTCCAACTATTATCACCAAGTCCTCCTTTGAGAACTGTGACCAATTGTACATGCCAATGACAATTTCCACTAGAATAATTCCATCACCTCCATCTAAGCTTTACATGCAAGGGGAATGTTCACAGTAAATTCCATGTTTCACACGTTGGTTTTATGATTCATACACAATTGCAAGAAAAGGAACACAATCTTGCTTCTTACTGAGACTAATTTGTAGATTTGCCAAAAAAAAGCTAGCTCCAAGAAAGCTAATCTCACACGTCAAACTAGAAAACTACATAAAACTTGAAACTCGTGACACCACTCCAACTACGGAAAACTTTAGGACCAAGGGCAGCATCAACTTTTTTCTACAGATACAATCCTGTCAAATTGGATCTAAACTAATATTTTACGAGAATGCATTTTTTGCATTTCTTGTTATCAAAGGATAAATGGCTTGATGCATCTTTAGCAGGATTTGTCTTTTCCCAACTATGCAACTTTGTACGTCACTCACAGATGTACATGCGTGCCCTGTAATAAATTTTCTACTTTTTCCCAAACAAGTTGTTCAGTAGATTAACCCAGATTCTTACAAGAATAAATGGTGCATTTCTGTGCTAGGCTAAGATAACAAGCACAAACATCTCCACATCGCCTTAGAAACGAGTAAAGCTATAGTTCAAAGGCTTACATTCAAGTTGGTGGTTGTACACGATCCAAGCACTTATTTCTGGCTTTTGAGGTGAGGTTTCACTTCAATCCTACCCAATCCCTTTTTGGCAATTTGTTAGAGTCTCCATCTGAAAACTGTAGTTCATAGGGAATGGGAACGCCTGCAGACCAACAACTAAATCAGATGATGAGATCACCCTACAGGCTTAGCACCTATATTTCACATTTGCTTGGTAGCTCACTCTGGTAGACTCTGCCAACTTCAAGACACCAAAAGTAGTACTACCAAGAACTAGTAAAACTGGGCCTAAAGCAAGTGCCAAAAAAATTTAGGCCACAAAACTATCATGTAGTTTCAGCCACCAAACTATTTTTAGTTTCAAATCTAGCCATTTAACTCTCAAAAGTGTAACTTATGACGATTCTGTCGTATTTGATATTAGATCCTTGATGTTAAGGGGCTGTCATGTTCACCCAACAAACAATTCCGAAAATAAAATCTATAAATCGGTTTGCTTCTTTTATTTTCTTTTACTTGTATTTACTTCTTATCCAGCAATTCAACCCCGAAATCCAAAAATTGCCCGATCTCATACCTCCACTCCCCCAAACCCAAGTCCCAAACTGCCTGCTCCATTCATGTGCACATATTCCCCAACTTCCCACTGCCAATTTTACAGCAACTCCAATCCAGTAAAGTTGCTGACAATTTCTGATGAGCAGCGACCGAAATCCAACAACCACCAACTCCAGAGGATGTTCAATCATACCCATCAAAGGTTGGGAAAAGGCATAAGCAAAATGGAATAGAGATGATTACACCCAAAATGCTTGAACCTTTCCCTAACACAAAACAAATTATAACAAAAGTCGATAACAGGTAGGGCACATATTGTACTGATATGTAGCCAATATGAAATACTGTTTTAAATTTGGTTAAAGCAAATCATGATGTTGACGCTTGATTTTAATTTTGGTTTTGCTGTTTGGATGGCGAATTGAGAGTTTTTGTTTTTGGGATGGCGCCGGAGCAGAAGAAAGTTGTAATTTTTGCAAAAGCCAGTCATGACACCAATGCTTGATTTTGGTTCGGGTTCGGGTTCGGGTTCGGGTTCGGGTTCGGGTTCGGGTTCGGGTTCGGGAGGATGAATTGAGAGTTTATGTTTTTGGGATAGGGCTGGGGCTGTATTGGGTATGGGGTTCTGGGCAGATATCCCTGAACTTAAACGGAAGAGGAAGTACTTAACATGTTAAATTGACTGTTTTAAAAGTTCAATGGCCAACTTGAAACTAAAAATAGTTGAGTGACCAAGAGTATGCTATTGTCATAGTTAAATGGCTACGAAGGTTTTTCACCCGAAAACTTAAGCTCAACTTGCATTCATGTCCTCTTGCGGTTTGTGTCCTATATAACAATCCCACCAAATGTAAAGCTTGGTCACATTATTATTCTATTGCCAAACTTCATCCTAGCAACCTGATGCTATGGAGGCTAACTAGTGCACCTTCAACCAGTATGTTCCTTCAAAGCAAATAGATTCCAACATATTTACATATTTTACAGAAGAAGGCATTCTGAACTTGCAAAAAAATTCATTTGGTTCTCCATAAGGTGGCTTTCTACCTTGTCATTTTGTATATATTAAGTATCAGTAATTTGGCGGCATTGGACACATTTAATCATCTTCATTTATCTCAAGGTATATTCAGCTTCAGAAATGGCTGTGCTCCTTTCATTTCTCACAGCACATACCACTGATACCAGTAAATGAGGAATATTGGCCACCTACATATAACAGGAGGCTCAAACTCTAGCAATTTCCATAAAAGTTCAGGATATCTTTTTTATTTCGGTAAAAAGAAGAAATCTTTAATATACTACCTATATGTCTTGTAAGAAAGCTAGATGAAGATACAGATAATATAGATCTCAAACGACAGTTTTCCTTTTCTTTCCCACTTGCTTAGTCATTAACTGACCTGATTAAATGGTGACAAATAAAATTCACCTGCCAGATAATTTTTTACCAAATGAACCATCATGAGATATCACATTAAATAAGAAGGTTGCAATGATAGCTATGGAGGAAAAGCACATTACTTGCAACTAAATCACCATGATCACTGTCATAGATAATGGCAGCTTTAAAACCTGCAGTTTGAGCTCTTCTAACTTTCTCCTCAAAGCTACATCCTCCCCTAATAATCAACACAAAGGGGGAAATGGTGCCATTCTTATCAGTATCAACTTTATTAGTCAATGGAGAGCATGCATCCAAAGGCTGTGCTATGTCCAGTGTACCACATTCCCCGGATCCTTTCGCTGATGGAGCTGAAATTACAGTCAAGCTAAATTAGCAGTTGCCACTGATCTTAAAAATTAAACAGCCATAACGCGAAATATAAAATCTGTAAGGCATGCCTCATACAACTTGTTTAACTGATTCTTGGATGAAACATATCTCATATTTCAAAAACTAACAATCAAACTCTAACCTATCAAAAGTATTTTCAAGATGTTCCCCTGGAAAGGAAGTAGTAGAACTGTGTCCAGATACCTCACAAGTTATGAAAACATTCTTTTAAAAGTGTTTTTGCTGCAAATATCTACATGATTGCTATGCCTATCCGAAAAAACACAAACAATCAATCCAAAGATTTCACAATTTTCAGTTAAGTTCACAAGAAAATTACACAGTTTCTCCTACTTTAGTATTCAGTTCGAAGCTCAGATCAAGACTACTGTCTCACTTCCCTTCCCCCCCAATAAAAGGATTAAAATTCAGCAATTCAAACGTCCAATTGCAATAAATTAAGCAAAACCCAGATTCCAAACTGTACCAAATACCATTTGAAAATCCCAGAATTCAAATTTCCAATGAAAAAAAATTAACACGGCTCATCAAAATTCAACCCAAATGAACAAAATTAAATAAATAAATAAAATTGACTAACCAAAATTAGCATCAATGTCCTTGAATGATTCAGTAACATTCTTCCCAATCAAAACCACGTTGCCTGAAGCTGTTATAGCAATTACAGACACAAGAAACCCACAAAGAAACACCCGAAAATTCATCTTCATCTTCCAAAAAAAAAAAGCCTCCAAAATTTCTCAAAACCCTCGAAATCTCAAATTTTTGCTGGAGAGAAAGAGCAAGAGTAATAGAGAGAGATTTGACAAAATTAAAACTAGGGTTTTAATTAGGGAATAGAAACATCAGCTTCCATTCTTCTCTTTAGACATGAGAATTGAGAAACGAAGATTTCCAGTTCAAATGATTTTTGCTTAAATATGAATTTCTTTTTCCATTTACTTCTAGAGATTTGAGAGAAACTAAAATTTTGAGTGTTTATAGATATTTGTCTTATTGGTTATCTAATAATGATTATCTTGATTATCATGATGAAGTTGTGAATGTTTACTTGGGGCTGTTTGGTTAATGGATATGAAGAACAAGAATGCAAATCGAAATTAATTAAGCATAGATGTTATTTGGACCAACGTTATAAAAATAAAAGCGGCAGAAAATGCATAGATGTTATTTGGACCAATCGTTATAAAAAATAAAATCGCGGCATGAAAATGATTTTCATTTTCATTTCAAAACTTCTCTATTATATAATTTTTAAGTTAATAATGACAAAATGATATAATATTAATTAATTTTCTACAAATATAAGGAGAATAAAATTATATATTGATTCAAATAATTTTTTATGAATATTTTTCATCAAGTGTTTGTCAATTTAATGTTTAATTGTTTTATTTAAATAAATTTTTATGAAATTTCAGATTTATTAATTTACTAACATTATAATACTCATTATTTATTCAAATTAAACAACTAAAGAAAATGCTATAAAAATTACTACTAAAAAAAAAGTTTATAATTTTTATTCTAATTTTAGTTTTTAAATATAAACCAAACATCTCCTTGTTATTGTACAAAGTATATATTTATTGGTGACTTACATATGCTAAACGAACATTGATTAATAATCTCCGTGATATAGATATGTTTTTTTAGTTTGGACAATATTAGTTATTTAATATTTTTACATAATATTTTATAATTATTAATAATTTTTTTTTTATTTAAAATAATATTTTAAATAATAACCGTTCCATCGAAGCTGGAAAAAAACGCTTCCAAATTCAATTTGTTTTACGATGTTTTCCCTGCAGGAGTATAAAAATGATAAGATTCTTTCGTATGATAATAATATTCCAACTTGGATCCAGAAGTATATTTCACCGCCAAGCCACAGAGGATGCAGGATTGTTCTAAAAAAACTGAAGCTATCTCTTTGCGTTAATGATGAGTTGGTAATTAACTTCTATGTAATACAAGTTGAAGTTGGAGCATAAGGGTCGACATCAATCATCATCATGCTGTATTTTGGTTTGTCACTTGGCCAACAATACCATTTGAAGGGTGGCCAGTGGGTCCAGATTTTGTGGAATGCTGACGAGTTGGTGCGGGTAATTTTGAAAATTTTTTACAAGAATTTATAATATAATATTATAAATATTTTAATTTATATTCTTTTATGCTTTTTTATATCACTTAAAAAAATAATATAAAAAAATATGATTTATTAGATTCATAAAATTATATTATAAATTTGATTTATATAAAAAAATTTCGGATAATTTGTATGCCAGTCAACCACGGAGTTGAAGACAAACTTCAGATCGTGGGTTTATCACTTCTTTTATTGTAATTTTCCGGTTACACTGCTATTTTGTGCTTATCCTCGAAATGCTGTGATTATATTTTAGGGAAGCCCTCACATTTCCATGTTTGTCCTTTTTTTAGGCCAATTTTTAAAATGATGTATAAGTTCCTCACAAATTTATAATGCACATCTTAATTTCTAACCCAATTATAGTTATATTTGTCAAGACCTGATGTATACTTGTCAGGCAGGTGACATCCGTCATACTCACAAGTAAACGTCATGCATACAAACCTCATATCCAGCACTAATAAGTCTTAGATGATTCAATCATAGTTGTAAATATTCCTTCACAATAATAATAAATTTAATGCGGTCAAACTAAATGACCAACTAAAAAAAATAATAAATCATTGTTTGCAGCGTGCAGATTCTATTTATTAAAATAACCTAAATGAATTACTAATATGTTGACCATCTTAAATTCCTTTCTTGTCCTTGTACATAATTTTTCATCCTCAATTAATGTGTACTTGCTGCATTCATTTTATGTATAAAAAAATATAAAGTAACATGATTTGAGCGATAAGTCAGCATAATAATAGTACTTACTCTCACTAAATTTTCTTTGATCCCTTTTTTTTTTCTCTATTTTCTCCAATCCCTTCTCTCTTCTATTTCATTTCCATCAACCATCATCATCATTGCTAATTTCCCTCTTCCTTTTCTCTAGTCATCTTCCTCAAATCTCCTCTCTCAAATGCTCTCTCTCCCTGATTCCCTTTCTAGGAAAAATAGAGAAAATGTTAGTGATTATCCTCATCGTCAGCCAACCACCACTGTTAGCCGCTGCTAGCCAACATGAAATTCACAGTAGGGACCGCTGTTGGCTTTGGCCAACTATGCTTTTTAGGATTACTGATCAACTGCTTTGGTTGGAACGCGATCGATCGTGTCCCTTATATCTTTAGAAAATTAATTTGTCGAGAATTAGAAAAATTATTTTTAGTTGTAAGAAAATAATACTCGTATTCAGTTACTTTGTAAATAATTTACCACAAATAAATTAATTTAACTCTCTAGGCTAGTAATTCAGTAAGTAAATCAACAACATTCGAAATAATTAAACATCCAATTTTCCTAAAAATAAAAATAAATATAAATAAATAATTTAAAACTTAAAAATAAATACGAGCTAACTTAAGAGTGCAAACAGTTTCTTTCTCCTAAATTGTGTAATGTAGAAAAAAATTGGTTACCTTACACTGTATATATAGTTTACAAAATGTATTAGCTATAGTTTTCTTCCTTCTCATACACATAAAACTTGAAATTTTTATATCCTAATTTGGTTTAGGTTTCTTATTTAAAAACTTTTTTTATACTTGTAATTTTTATTTTGTTTCCTATTTAGTTTAGAACTCTTAATAAAATAATGAATAATAATAATAAAATTGTGGTTTTACAAAATAGTTATGTCCTATTCTAGGCCCATAATTTGAGAAAAATTGAAAATTTACCTTTACATCCCATTTAACACTAACTTAAATAATTTCTTACATTTTGTATTTATACTTATTTTGTCTATCACTATCAAAATAATACAATTTTGTCTCTTACAAAATCAAAATTCATAATTTTGGTCTCTAGACACAATCATGTAATATTTTGATTTAACATAATCTCGTGCAAACAATTTTTAATTCCACTCATTTAAATCCATTTACAATGCAAACAACAATAAATTTTTAATAATTTATGTCGAGCAACAAGGCGGCATAATGATATATGAGGGAAAGAAAGAAGTTTAGTAAATGGGATACTTAAGCCTAACTTGCGGGGGTTAAAGGGGACTTGTGTGGCTACCGGGATCTGGGATAGGGAAGGACTAGAGAAGGAGTGAGTTTCAGAGAAAATGAAATGATGGTGGTAAGAGTTTGTGAAGGGATAGTGATGGTGGTAGGGGAAGGTTTTGAAGTGGTGACTGGAGCTTTGGTTTGGTGGATTGTTTAGTGTTTAGGGTTTATGTGTTATTAATTTTGTATTAAAAAATTTGACCCAATTGCACACAACTATTTTAGGTCAAAATATAGCCAAAATTTTGTCAATATACCAAATTGGCTTATTTTAAATTCGTATGGGACAAAACTATATCTTTTTGAATGTAGGACAAAATAAGTATAAACATGAAATGTGAGCTACTCTTTAAGCTATGCTAAATGGGAGGAAAGTTGAGTTTCCAATTTTATCCTAAAAAATATAACATGTAATGAGCACATGATATTGCAAGCCAACAAATGGCTAAATTTTGATTTAGAGAACAAAATAATGTATATTTTGAATTTGTGAGAGATATTTTGCATAATTATAAAAATAAACAATTAAAAAGTATAAATGTGAAATGTGAAGAATTATTAATGTTATTCCCTCTTGTTTATGCACAGCCAAATGCTTAAAGTTTATCTTAATAAATAAATAACTTAACATGTAATAATAAACAATATACAATTAGCATAAATAAATGCTATATACAATGGCTAAAACTATGGTAGAATAAAGTAAATTCACACTAGTAGTTCTTGCTTGCTGCTTTCGATTTAATACTATTTATCTGAGTAATAATATTTAGGGAAAATGACTTTTATAGTCTCTCACATTTCACCTTTGTACTTTTTTAGTCCCTCACATTTAAAATGATGCATTTTAGTCCCTCACAAATGCAAGACGTACCATTTTAGTCTCTCGGCACAAATACAGACATATTTTGACCTAAAATACTCACATGCATATCGAATGTAACATATTTGAGTGCAAAATTGACAATACATAATTTTAAATCCTACTAAATTGTCCTAAAAAAAAAAAAAAAGAGGATTGAGGTTGTTGGAGTAGGGGTAGGGGAGGAAACGCGGCAAAGGAAGGAAATAGAGGCGATGATGGTAGGTGAGAATTTTGGAGTGGTGGTGGAAGAGGTTTTAAGTAGTCTCATTTAACATTTAAAAGTTGTATGTTGCCAATTTTGTCTAGGAAAAATGTAACATTCGATACGCGTGTGAGCATTTCAAGCCAAAATATACCCGTAATTGTGTCGAAGGACCAAAATGGTGTGTTTTGAATTTGTGAGGGACTAAAATGCATCATTTTAAATGTGAGTGACTAAAAAATTACAAAGGTGAAATATGAAGGACTATTAAGGTTGTTTTCCCTAATATTTGCGTACCAATTTTAAGTTTTTGCACACCCTTTTAACTATTAATTAGTGCAATTACTTTCTTGAACACCCTTTCTAACTTCTTCCATACTTTCAGGTGAACATTTTGTATTAATAAATTATACAGATGTGCAAGAATGCGCATAAGGAATATGTGTGAATATCATTATCCTATCTAGTGTTATATTATAATTGGCATTCAATTGAAAAAAATAATATTGTTTTGTCATTGTGAAAATGGTTAATTATCACATCATATATATCATATTTTTCACTCTATTTCCTTACCTTTATTTTATTTCTCTTACCAACATTTGTAAAAGAAAAAAAAAAAAGAGGACATTTTTAAGTGGACCAGATCCATAGTACTGTGCTGTTTACCTCTTGGTCTAGAAACAGCCACGTCACACTTGTAGGTAATGTGACTTTTGGACTAAGAGGTATATAGCACAGTTTAGAATTTCTCATAAAAACACCCCTATGTATCAACGCTTTTGTTATACGACTAAACCAAATATAAAGTTAAGAAAAAGTTGAGAGAAGAGATACAGAAGATAAGAATTTCAGTCTATTATTTCATATATAGTAATGTTTTATTTATAGGAATATAAATGAATATTTAAGTTACAATGTGAGATGTGTCTACACTATGTACTACATATAGTTAAGACTTATCAAATGATTTAGACATCCAAGTATGACTCATCAATTTTTGGTTAGATGTCTACAGTCAATGAAGTTATAACACTTTCCCTTGGATATCTATTAATTAAACAATGTAATTTATTAAACCTTACTAAGAAAAAATGAGTAGGACAAAAACTTAGTGAACAAAAAATAGTACACAATGTCTATAATATACTTTTTATATACTACCTCATTAAAAATCTTACTAGGAAAACCTGTTAGGTCAAAATCATGGTCAAGAGAAAAATAGTATAGTATTTACAACTACTCCACCTTATCAAAATATCACTTGATATCATTGAGAAGATGCATTATATATTGCAAATTAATTTTTTAAATGTTATTGTAGGCAATACTTTTGAGAACAAATTCGCTAAATTATCAATTGAACTAGTGCATGTGTTGGATATCAATGCCACCATTTTTCTGAAGATCATGAGTGGAGAAAAACTGTAGTCAAATATTGCTTTTCTCTATTTACAGTCATTTGATATAACCTCCCTTCAATTGGGTTATGCATAATGCATTATTTTCATATACTATTGTTGGAAAATTCTCTTCTATTTTAGATCATATATCGTCTGGATATGTTGGATCAATGATCTTATCCAAGCATATTTTTTACTTGCCTCATGTATCGTAATTAGTTTTTTATGACTGAAATAAGAAGCGGCTAAAGTTTGTTTCGGTGAACGCCATGATATAGATGTATCTCCATATGTGAATAAATAACCAATTTGAAATCGAGCATTATGTAGGTAAGATAAATATCCAACATTTGCATAGTCAATCAATTGATCTAAATTCATTTAAATAAAGTAGATGCATATCAACAGTCCTTCGGAAGTATCTAAATATATGTTTAATACCATTATAGTGTATTCGTATTGAAGAAGAACTAAATTTTACTAACAAATTTACAACAAATGCTATATGAGGTTGTTAATTACTAGTAAGATATATTAATGCTCCCATAGTACTAAGATCTCATGGTACTTTGGGACCAAAAAATTATTCATCATTTTCTTGAGGACAAAAAGGAGATTTTTTCACATTAAATGATCTTACAACTGTTGGGATACTAATAGATGTTCTTTATCCAAATAGAATCGATTTAGTTCCTTTTTATATAAACTGATTGATGAATGAAAATTCCATTCATTAAGTACTCAAATTTTAGACCTATACAAAAAAAATTTTAGCCTAAATCTTTCAACCCAAATTCTCTTTAAACAATTCAATACTTTTTGGAACTCTTTGGGAGTTCCAATAATGTTTGTATCATCTATATATACAATAACTACTACCGAACTCTAATCTAATTCTTTTTAGAAAAACACAAAGGCAAATTGGATCATTTTTATAACCCTTCTTCAAAAAGTACTCACTAAAGCAATTATATCACATACACCTAAATTACTTTAATCCATACAAGAATTTATGCAAAATGAACAATTTTCTCAAGAAAATTTACATGCTTCAAGCATGTGAAATATACACCTTTTGGGATGTTTGTAAAAACATTCATATCAAGTAAGCCATATAAATAGGTTGTAACAACATTCATTAAATGCATTTCAAATTTTTTACGAGTTGCCAAACTAATAATATCTAAAGATTATTACATCCATCACAGGAGAATATGTCCCTTCTTAATCAATGCTGAATCTTTACAAAAATTCTTGTGTAACAAGCCATGTTTTGTATCGCACAATTTAATTTTTTTTCATTTTGTTTTCAAAAAAATATTTATTTGTATACTGTCGACTTTACACCTTCAGGTATTTAGAGAATAAGTCTAAAAATTTCACGTTTTGAAGGTGAATTTAATTTTGCTTCAATTGCACATTTCGATTATGGCCAATAATCTCCATGTTAACATTCTTCGATAGATTTAGGTTCAAAATTCTCATTTTCATTCAAAACATCAGCTTCCACATTATATACAAAAATGTTTTGCACAACAATATCTTTTCGATTCCATTTCTTCCAGTAGAATATTTATTATTGATATCTATTCATTTTTATTAGATTCAGGTATCTAATTCACTTCTAGTTATTTATCATTAGTTATGCTTGGGGTATCTTTCGGAACACTTGCTTTCATTATTATATTATCTTGAATAGTTGCTTCATTTCTCTTATGAATATTCTTATCTTTGGAATCGATTGATCTATCACGCTTTAAGCGTTGCCATCATTTTTATTGATAGGTTGTCCAACTAAGAAACAAATCGAATTGGAGTATTTTCAGTTGGTATATGAGATTTGATAACTCGGTATAGGAAATGAATTATCTTTTGAACTTCTAATTCACTTGTCTTGTACAAGGATCAAAATACGACCATGATAATTCATTCCATTCAATTTTTCTATCTAGCTACTTATCTTCTCCTTTAGTATTGGGAAAGCATTTTCATTAAAATGACAATCAGTAAAATGTGTCGTAAATAAGTCTCATCTTAATGGTTCAAGATATTTAATTATAGAAGGGGCTCATGTCCAAAATATACAATTGTCTCAACCTTATTTGAGGGCATATCTTTATATGTAGTGATACAATAATTGGAATGTAATACCGCACAACCAAAATTCTTCTATAAAAAATATTAGACTCCTGGCCAAAAGTCAATTGTAATAGAGAGGATTTCAAATAACTTGTTGCCTAATGCGTACTAGTGCCGTTGCATGCAAAATAGCATGCATAGTCAAGTTTGCTCTCGCAAGTAATGTTCTAGTTATTAGTTGGAGACAATTTACAAATAATTCTATTAGACCATTTTAAGTATGAACCTGTGCTAAAAGATGTTCAATAGTTATACAAAATGACATACAAAAAATTATTAAATGTCTAAGATATAAGTTCACCAGAATTATAAAGACGAAATTTCTTGATTGCATATATATTATGAAAATTGTGCTCTTAATCAAATTATTCGAAAAAGCAATATCACAAATGCTAGATTATGATATGATAATAAACACACACGTGACTATCAAGTAGATACATATATGAAAATTATAAATTATATCTAAATAGTTAACATGACGAGTAAATGTACCCATATATATCATGCTGAATACATTCAAGAAATATAGGAGGTTCAATCCGATTTTACCCAGTGATGGTCTAATAATTTATTTCTAGGAGAACAAGTATTACAAAAGAATTCGTTATATTGCAGAAGTTTCAAGTTTTTCAATAAATGTCAATGTGAATTTTTAATTATTTCACGTATCATAATTATCTAGGGATGGTTTAACAGGTCATATGTCAAATAATAAAAGTATTTGAATTAGTAAACTTATAATTTACTATAGCATGTGATTCAATTATACTAATATATGTCAAACCAAAAGAAAAAATAAACAACTTTTCTGAAACAAATTTCTTCCCTAATACTATTTTTGTGACATATAGATACTCAATATTTTTCTCATTTACAGTCTCAATATGATATCAATTTTGGTGGATATCTTTATATATATACACACACACACACATATATATAAACTCCACCTCTTCCCTATTATCTCTAATGACTCGAATCCATGGCCAATAAATTATAGGAGAAACATTTTATTATCTAAATTGCGCGGATATCTTTAAACAAAATAGTTTTTAAGACGTGATAGAAGATAATGCGTCATTTATAATGAGTTTTGTTCCTGTAATAATATGGTATCTCTTCTAGAACCATCAATTAATTTAATACTACCCGATATTATATTAATATTAGGATTAATGAGAAAATTATTTCTTATTGAGTCTCGTATGAATTATTGTATTATTAGCGAGATATAAGTTTTCATATCTCGAATCTATTTACATGTATATCTATATGTTTATTACTAAATTAAATAAATATAATAAGAAAGTAATAAAAGTTGACAAATTAATAGTACAAAATAATAAGGCATAAAATCTTAAAACCATAATGAAAACATGTGGAATAGAACATCACTTCATTTTTTTCCTTTTTTTAAAAATATTTTTGCTACTAACCAAACGGTTAATATTTCCTTTAGGGAAGAATCACTAGCAACATTATGACCATAGTCAAAATCATACATGCAAAATTTGTTTTTATGGTTTTCCTTTTATCTGTGCTTTGGTGTACGACATATACATGTCTTGCCTTTATCGTTTCATCCCGCGTCGATAACACAGATTTTTAATATTTTTGGTGAGATTATTTTGACTATTCTTTTTTTTTTTCCCCTTTTTAGTTTCTTTAGGATTATTTCACTTCTGGTGGTATGGATAATTATTATGCCTTCATCCATGACCAAAACTACAACCATAACTTTAATTATTTGTAGAATTTTTATGTATATGTATTCACTTTAGGGAATAGAGTATAACCAGTTTGGGTGCAATTTATGATTTTATTTTTGAGTAATAACTCATTGTTTTGCTCAAACACAAGAAAATATGAAATTAGTTCGGATTGTTTCTTAAAACCCTTTTAGGGTATTGCTATTGTAAGAGCATATTTGAGGCATAAAAAATAGAAAATAATTTTTTTGTTTCTCTAACATGTTATCATTAGCAGTGATCTTAGTGATCTTTTAGGCTTTCACGTAGCTCTACTGGTCTTTTACTCTCTATCCTTCATGGATAAACTAACAAAGGAAAATCATAAATTTTGTCTTGTGATGATTGGATGTAGTATTTTGCTTTTTGATTATGTCTCCAAGACTCATAGAATCTAAATGGATTAACATCCAACAAATAGAAAGACAATTCTTTTCCATTGTGTCAGGGATTGTAAATTAAAGTTTGGTAAGATTTGACATGATCTAAACTAATATAAATAATAATAAGCAATGATACTGAGGTGACACAATTAAATTAAAACTACATAAAAATATTGAACGCAATAACATACAATATCTAATATATTTAAATCATACTTTGGTTGTGATGATTAAAATTTCAACTGAATTGATTGTAGTAATAATGTTTCATAAAAATTTTGAAAGAAAGTTAAGAGAAGAGAGATACAAAAGAAAAGAATTTCAATTTATTATTCCATACGTTAATTGTCCTATTCGATCCCATAAGAATACAAATGAACATTTGAATTACAAGATTAAGTCAATAATGTAACATGTATCTAGACATGGACAAGGCTTATTAAGTAACATAAACATCTACCATGACTCAATAATTTCTTAGGTAGATGTCTATTGCTAGTCGAGTTTATAACAGTTCTTTATTTTTTTCTTTTTACTTTTCACATCGATTTGAGTTACATATCAATTTAATGATGTAAGATGCATATATTACTTATTAAGTAACATAGACTATGAATATATATATATATATATATATATATATATATATATTTGTGGGATAGATATCTACCATCGATAGAGATTATAACAGTTTTCTATTTTTTTTCTTTTCATTTTTCACATTTTTCTAACTCTCCTTACTTGAACAGGGCCCCGAAAGTATTGTTCGTCAAGGCATCGACTGTAACAAAAAAGAGAAAAAAAGAAAAAGAGAAGCAAAAATGGAGTAAAAAGAAAAGTAAAAGAACTCAAAAAAGGGGTATATTTTGAAGTGTCCAACATAGGTCACAAGTGAAACAAAATAAATATTAAGATGTAGAGTAAAAAAATATACTATACATTAGGATGGTTGCAGTAATTAACCCTTGACAACATACCTTGAACCTTTGCATGTCCAATTTATTTAAAGTTCACATATTTATATCAATGTTCCAATATCCACAAGAACTTCCACAATTGTGCTAATCTCCATACAAATGTGACATGCCAACTTGTTAAAGCTTCAATTTTTTTTTCTCCGAAAAGTCAGGAGTATTCATTTATGAGTAAAAACTTCAATAAGAAGCCTAAAACAAAATGGAAAACACTAGAAAAAATAGTAGACCCCTCACAGAGAAATTTCCAAGAACGTGCCATTTCTAGAAAGTGTTCTGTACTGGTGTTAGTTTTGTAATAGTGTTCCGTCAGGTGCTATTCGTATTTGTGGAATACGAACTAAGCCTAATTTGCATTTTCTAAATGTGAGTTAGGTCTAAATTTTGCATAATTTTTGTTTTAAAAAAAATTATTGCTTAGTTCGTATTTGTGGAACACGAACTATGCCAAATTTTGCATAATTTTTTTTTAACAAAATACTTGGTTTGTATTCATTGAATACGAACAAGGATAGTTTGTATTCAATGAATACGAACTAAACTTCCCTTTAACTGGCTCTTCATTCTTTAGCTGAAACACTCTTCCTTCTTTAGTTGAAGTGAAAGCATTGGACAGTAGGTCTTAAATCTCATACTTTAAACTAACCCAAAAACCTTAAAGTGTCGAAAAATAATAACATAGAAGTGCAATATGTACATATTTAGAGATTTTTTTAATGTTGATTTTGACGTTCAACTGTTATGACAAAAGTGTTGTAAGTTAATAATATTATATAGTCAATACTTGTGAAATTAATTTAGAAATAAAAAAGTTTAAGTTGTAGTAGTAATATAATATTTCATTTAATCATTACTTTTTTTTAATAAATTTTGACAGAGTTTTTCCTATTTGTTAGAGATTCTCCCTGCTAGCAACCATACCCAACAAGAGTTATCAATATAAATAAAAAAAACCCAACAAGGGCAACACGTATAGACAAAAGAAGACAAATTTATCCTAGCAGTACAATAATCAATAACACAACTAGTAGTACAATAATTAATAACACAAGTCATCTTATAGTTATACTACAATAATCAATGCTTATACCCCTCAAGTTTCCCATTAGTATGACAATCCTTCGATCTGTGTATCCTTTTTCACTGGCGAATATAAAATTGTGATGTGTCATGTACTCTAGTAAACTGTTCTTGAGTAAGGTGACGCCGGGGCCCCTACAACCAGGTTGTGACGAATCTTCAGGACCAGTTCCTAGTGACATGCCATCTAGGCCACGGAAAGGTATTGATGATGATGGCTCCAATGGAATGGTGTCTTGTAAAATGAACTGGTCACTAGAAAATGGCATAGATGCACGAGGACCTGCCAGAGAGTGGGGTGGCGTAGGTAAATGTGGATTCTCATCATCTTCATATATATCATGCAATCTGATCTTGCATCAATCTCAGGATCAGGCTCAGGCTCAGACTCATGCTTAGGCTCAGGTTCAGGCTCAGGTGACCTAATTTTGTATGCGCGACGACCACCACCACGTTGTCGTCCAGATTGAGTGGTGCGCCGTAGCCTCTATGGATGTGGAACTGATTTTGGATGATAATTGGGGACAATTACAAGAGCAAACTGAAGACGTCTCGCCTCTCCTACTTCATATTGAGGTTGAGCTGCAAAATCTCTAAAATGTGTATTAATAGTTCTAACCCGATCATCATCATCCCTAACCAAGTTTAAGGTCATGCGGTAAATTTGACACATGCGATCCATCTACATAAAAGTGAGATAGAATAAATTAACACAATAAGGAAAAATTTTAGAATAAAAATGTAAATAAGTAGATTCTTACCAAATAATCTACTCACGCACTGTCACCTTGGTAGTCCTCAGGGAAATCAATCCGCCGACTAGGATTACATATATATGTAACTGTCCTCTGTTGATACCAATGCATAGTAATCCAAAGACGCATTCATAGTATCTGTACATAGAATACCTGTCTCAACTGTGTCTGAACATGCTCTCCAAGTATCGACATAAATTTGATGAACTGTGAGCCAATTAGTGTTAGGCCTACCACGACGACCCGTCGAATAAAGTACATTATGATCAACAATTAATCTTTTGTTCGGAATAGGTTGGTGCATTTCAAATTGTCGCATAACACGATGAGGAAAGTGGCACTCCACGACCTCCCAACATATAAGATATGTGATTGGTTGTCATATGTGACGACCAATAGTGCAATAATGGGAAAGCCGATCAAATATATCATCTGTATACGGCTGCCATATGAACTACAAGATAGAAAATTTGATTAATGTTCATTTAAGTAACATCAGAATATATGTAATCCGATGAAAGTCAAATTAATCAATACCCATGGGGATCGGAGGCCATGTTATTGATCTTGAAACGCAGGTGAGACATGTCTTACTGCTCTACGCAAACGAAGCCCAAGCCTTATTCGTAATCTTGTACGTAACATCAACCTTCAACTTATCCTTGATGTGCACTTGGATTTGTTTTACCTTGTGACCAGGGTCATTTCCAACTAAATGCACAATGTGACTTGAAATAACCCTTGATGTTAGATTTTGGTGATGTCCCCAAGGCACAAGTGATCATCTACCTACTTTGTGACCTTCCAAATATCAAGTGTTTCGTCATGAAGAGTTCGAATGCACCAGTCACACCCTAAGGACGTTAAATTGTTGGACGATCAAGATTTACATTTGGCATACCCTGTTCTTTTCCTGCTTTCCACCACTTTAAATTTTCTGTTTTGTGCGACGGACCACCACCTGATAGTTTTAGTTAGTTGCTCCTTACTAACAAAACACATATTCAATCGAATAACATTATTTTTCTCATTCTAGTAAAACATCCCCTTATTATCACTGCGATCAATAGGGTCATATTGATCCATGTGTCCAACATTATTGGAAAGTACCAGTCCTCTAGGTTGATACACAGGAACATGTCTTCACATCTTGAATCTGGCAACCATCGAAATTGTGTTAAAAATCATCAGAGTCAGGCTCCGATATGTCCTCCAACTTTGACTCAGACTCATAATCTTCTTCCAGTTGATGTCACGATGAGTCACTGTCATCATCAAAATCACCCTCCAAAATATTCGGCATATCGTGATCTAAATTTGGAATACAATCGAGCCCATGTACATATCCCGTGTCCTTCTCGGCTCCTTTCGTATGAAAGGTATTTGGTCCTTCATCTATGCAAGCTCCTTCACCACTTGACGCACCGACAGTATGATCAGAAGACATTGAGTTTGACATTGCAAAAGAAGTTATAGGGTTGTAATAATCAAGCGCCATTTGATAACCGGAAAGACTCTGTGCGTAGGATTGCAGTTGCACATTATACGATTGCATCAAAAATGTAATTGACCCTGTCACATACATCCCAAGGTTATTGTTGGGTTCAAAGAATTGGGCGATTTCTTCCTTCTCAATTTACACCTCAGCAATGAACAATAGAATCTCTTTCAAACATATCAAAAATATTCTCCATGCTTTCATCATCCTCCAATGTAGTAATAAAACGACCGCATGGAAGTCTGAACACGATATTCAACTTGCACTGGCCTTTATCAACCTTCACGAACTCATAGATATTGTCAACCAATTCATTAAATCCAATCATATGACGGATTCGAAATATCTTATTGTTCCTCGTCGAACGGTAACAAATAGTTCTATTTTCGTCAACTATTTCCTTCCCAAAACAGGGCAATATGACGGAGTCTCACAAACGTCATGTGCTTATATACATGAACATATCTAAACCCCATTAATGAATATTTCAAAACTTTTAAACAAAATTTGGGAGGTTAAAGAAACTTACATTGAAGAATTAATGTTCACTTTTCTAATCTTCAAGTTTAAACAAACCTAATGAAGCAAACTAAAGAATTGGATAACATTTATGAATTCTTTTAGTTTTTTAAATATAATCATCTTAAATTTTGTCCTCCCCAATTCGACCATGAATTCAATTTTTTTACTTAACTCATATTTTTCAAATGCAAATTAATGCAAGTTTGCGTTTCGCTAACGTAGTGATGTCAAAAACTAAATAAGACAGCAAAATTGGGATAGATTTAACTCCAGTCAACATCTACAGCATACAGAGACAGTTCATTAATATAACCAACCCGAAACTAGCTAACGTAGTGATATCCAAGTTCCTGTAGCTAAATTCCAACCAAACTAACTAAAATCCTTTATAATCAACCCGGAAATCCTTTAAACCAATAAACTACTAGTTTACGTAAATTAAACCACAAAATCACAATAAAAAAAAAAAACTAAAAATGGATTGAAAAATTAACATTGAAATGTTAATACAAATTTTTTTAAAAAAAACTGAAAATGGCTTTAAAAACTACTATTGAAATGTTTTTTAAAAAAAAAAAACTAAAAATGACTTTGAAAACTAACATTGAAATGTTAAGTACAAAGTAACAAAATAGAAAAAACTGAAATTGAAAAAAAAAATCTGAAAATAGGTAGACATTGGTGGTTGTGAGGCGAAGATGATGGTGGTTGATTTGTGTTGTGGAAGGCAAAGATGATGGTGAAAAATTGATGAGGTTTGCTAGTGGTGGTGGAAGATTTTATGACGGAGGGGTTTGGGAGAGAAACTTTGGGTTTTTATTTATTTTTTGCTTTTGTACGCAACTGACTGACGAGGATGGAAAAAAGGATTTTTGAACTTGGGCACAGTTCGTATTCGAAAAATACGAACAAAGCAATTTTTTTTAAAAAAATAATTCCAACGTTCATATTCCAGAAATATGAACTAAAACTTAGTTCGTATTCCCAAAATACGAACTAAGCAAATTTTTAAAAAAAAAAAAAATCAAAATTTTGACTTAACTCGCATTTACGAAATACGAGTTAAGCTTAGTTCGCATTTCAAGAATACGAACAACACCTGAAAGAATGCTCATTCAAAATCAACACCTGTACAGAATAATTTCTACAAACGGCACGTTGTCAAAAATTTCTCACCCCACATGTGATATGATCCACCAAGTCTACAGTAGTTTTGGCCGAAAATGAGTCCAAATTGTTACGACTTGAGAATACTTCACCCCGAGTTTCAACTCAACTCAACTCATTCATTGGAATACACACACTCCGGTAGTAGCTGTTAAGATTGTTAAAGCAGTACACTATTGATGTACAGAGGGAGAAATAGGAACAAATATTAGAGTCTCTCTGAGGAAAATACAGGCAAAATAGGTAAAAGCTGTTTACATTTCCTCCAATGTTGGAATAAAAAGAATTGAAGATGCACTTGACATCAATGTTGAGAAAAAAGATTGCAAAACCCAGGCATTCATAGAACAATAGTTTGAGAGAGGATTCTTGGAACTGAGACGTGATAATACTGAATGTCAGGCAGCATGGTCAACATTTTCACTCATTCTGCAAAAAAGCATTAAAATATCTCAAAAACAGGAAAAAAAAAAAAAAAAAAGGCATCTAGACATCATATGCTATATGAATCAGCATTCCTAAAAACATGCTCACTGATAATTGCAGCATGTAAAGGATGAGAATAGTAGTTTGAGCTAGGTGTCATAAGAACAGTTCCAAAGGCATAGTAGACTTGGCTTTAGTTACTGCATGGTATTAAGCTTAGGTAACTTCAAATGTAATGCTGCAAGAATTGCTTAAAAAGCATAAAGGTAATGAACACCATAAAGTTGCTCCACTGGTGCAGCAGCATTAACAGCTGTTCATCTGGTCATGTCCTAGTTTCATTATTTACTTAATTGTAACCTGTGGTTGAATCAGTTGATGGCTGAAACATACAATAATTAACTAGGCTTTGGTGTCAGTTTTCCAACATAACTATATTCAAGACAATTTTTGACTGTAATGACATTACCCAGTGGCTCTTTTGTTCATTAAGATATTAGTGTGCACCTTTATTTGAGATTTCTTGGTTTCCTACATGCCAAGTTTAGGTTATTAACAGAGATTCAACAATTTTCTAATCATTCAAAATTCCAAATTAGAACAGAAATTGTGAGGGTTGCACAAAGGAACAACCAGATAAGTGCATCAAATATTCTTGATTTTCTTCTTTGACATGGCATTTGTTTCCCTTCTATGAGGTTATATATTCTTCAACTTCATGTATCTCCTCCCATTCACAAGAGCATCTGTGTGTGAGGCCCAGAATATCGCTACAAGCAATATTTTTTTTTTCAAGTTTCTTGCGAAATGGAAGAAATTGATTACAACAGTTCAAAGTAGGATTATTCAGAGCTTCAATTTACCTTCAAGTACGAACCCACGAAGGTTCCAGAGAAAATGGCTTCTCACTTAGGACTTGAGTAGCAGCAGCCCCAAGTGGAGGTGCGTGGATGGTTATTGGGAGAAGCCACTCACATTTTTCTCTCGCCTCTATCAGAAGAGGATGCTCAAATCTGACATGAAGCAGAATCAAATTTCAAGATATTACAAGTTCAAGCTAAAGAAGGGACTGTTCATCATGAAAGTAAAAACACTAAAATGGCTTTGATCAGCAGGATAACAGCACATAACTACATAATAAGCACTTGGAAAAAAAAAAAGTCAAAAGGAAAAGAAAAGGAGAATGAAAAATCCACATGGCATTGATGTCTGTTCTCCATTGCTTACAATCAGTTGATAATACATTTTTTCAGGCTAATATCCATTTTCAGGTGTTCTTGATGCTCTTCTGGTTTTAGCTTACTGTGAGAAGTAGCCTTCAAATGCTTCTAGAAACAGATTTTGGCTTTACAAAACTTTGTAAACAAAAACCTACTTTCAATTTTTTAAACAGTTATTTCAATAATCACTTCTCCATAATCGGCTTAAGACCAACAAAATCAGGCCCTGAACACTTATAAATCTCTTCTTGCATTTTAAATTCCGTTCTTCCCAAAAATTGGTTCGAAACAATTAAAGTAACTTCAATTTCCAAAACGGAAATCATCTTGGTGATTATAAGCTGATTACTGAAGGACACGATATCCATAGTGAATATAGTGTAGATATAAAGTTCCAATTTCATCTAGTTCGTTTATCCTACCACATGAACCAAAGGAAAAAACAACATACACCTAGAAATGCATCAACCAATGTCCCCCTGTTGATAATTAGAAGAACTGATACAGAAATTTATCTTAAGGAAATCCTAAATGTCACAATATCAATGGAAGAATGGTAGCGGCACAAGGGTTGTGGAAAGGACTCCAAAGTCTGGATTAAGTAAAGGAAAATTTTTTTACTGTTCACTGCTATCATCATTTCCTTGAAGTTTCAAACAGTGCCTGTTCTTTTCCATTCCTCCTATTTGACGTTTTGCATCTCTATCACTTTCAGTTGAGTATGCTAGCCTACTGTATTTACTAGGTAGGCAACAAAATTTAGGTTTTCTTTTCATTAAATATTTTTCTAAATAAACTATTATTGTTATCACTAACACTTGATCAGTGTGACATTATCAGCTTGATTTCGTACCAACCTTTTTCAGTTTCCCCAATCTAGGATATGCTCCACCTGTTTTCTGCACGGTTGTCTAGAGAAAATGTTGTGCACAAACCCTCTTTCTTCTATATGACTTTATGGTGTGACTTTTCTTCTCAATCACATCTCAGAATGAACAAATGAGCTAAAATCTACGAGTTTTACAGAAAAAGTTTAAAGAGACTTCAAGATTCATGAACCCTTTAAAATAATGCCAATATATAGAACCACATGATCAGACACTATAACTCCAATAGATAAATAGAACCAACATAAATATGGCCAACATTTCCAATTTCTTCAGAACTTTGTTTTTCTGTTTCCCTAAGAAAAACAACTATTTAAGACCACCAGGGCACCGACCCAAATTTCCATTAATCCCATGCCCACTACAATTAATGCACTATATATGAGGTAGGCGTAACTAACATCACAGACATATCATCCTCTATGTTCTACATGCACAACAGATCAAATATTCTCTACAACTACGCTTAAAAGGCAAGAAGCACCCAAGCTCATGAAGCACGAAGATTTTCTCTCTCAGGAGACAAGGTAGTAACAGAAACACTACTTGGAAATTAACATTCAAAATGTAAACCCTACGTCATTGTATAACATACAAAAGTTTAATAGAAGTATTAAGAACTGCAGCTCAACATACTTCAGTCTATTTCACTGCCTACTTTACAGTTTTTTGTACCTAAAACTCTTCTGGCTTAATAAGACCTAGCAGTCAATTCAACTACTCACTTTCCCTTCACCCCAGGATTAAAATAAGTAGAGAAAATAACTCACCCAATATATGTTTTCTTGAAGGCTGATGTTATTGCCAGAGCAATTCTTATCATGCCAGAGCACATTTACCTTCAGTGACATAATTGCCCCTCACAATTCAACTGTTACTTTTTTTTTTTACCCCAACTATTTGTGGGACCCGCCCCAAGCTGTCTAAACTCAAACCCCTCATTCTCATCTCTGCTGTCTCTCCCCCGACGTTTCCCCGCAATCTTCTTCTCAACTAGCCTTCATCCATCATATTTCGTCCATGTGAAACATCTTTTGACTTAGGAGGAGTGATGTTTTGTTGCAGGACCAAGTCTAGCTAAACAGATTATGTTGCAGGCTAGCATCATAACGGAGAATTTATATCATCAACTATCTTCACAACACTATAAACTTTGGTTTTGAAGAAGTGAAGCAAATTTATTTTATGGTAGTAGAATCTGATTATGGACAAGTGCTATCCACAAATAGGGAAAACAAATGATTCTCCTAAACTTGTGGTGCTCAAAAATGCTTTATATCAAAGTTGGGATATCGGACATTGAGCTTGCCTGAAATTTTAGATTTTTATAGTTTTTTAATTATAGAAGGAATTTGGACATTCGTTTTTAGTGGGTTTTGACTCTTGATGAATTTGGAGGTGAGAAAAGAGAGAGAATCGTAAGGAAATAGAGATGGGATAAAACATTAGCCCGGGTCCCACAAAATATTGGGTGTAAAAAAAGTTAAATTGAATTGTGAGAGCTATTATGTCACTGAAGGTAAATTTGCTCTAGCATGATGCAAATGCTCTGGGCAATAACAACAGCCTTTCTTGAATACTAACTATTGTCTGAGCAATGTAATGGAATCTGTGACACAGGCCACCAGCTATCCGCAAACGTGATAAAGAGATGTTAAGCCACACAATCCGTATTAGACAGAAACTATTTTCGGCAATAGTTTCTTTGAGTAGCACAGACTTTTCTATGGAACAATTACTTTTAATATACAAAGCCATGCAAGTCCAAAAAGGTGGGATCAATCAAAAAATTGCTACATCTTGTTTTCCTTGTGTTGATTTTTTTTTTTTAAAAAAAAAAAATTATTACAAATTAAAAAGTAACGTCAAGGTTTTGGATAATACAATTCCATTTTTAACAGCCCAGTAACTTAGGTCCCAAATCAGAACTGTTCTCTTGTCGTGTAATATAGTACTCATATTCATAGTAAACAATTATACCTGGTCCAGTCTACATTCTTTGGTGTGGTAAGGAATTCAAATCGCAAAGCCCATTGCACTGAGACATAGCGAGTGGAGAAGTAGACATAGGACCATCCATGGGAATGGAGAAGAGAAAGCTGGTCTGCACTAAATCAGCAACAACCTCATAGTGATCACTATGAACCTGCACGGAAGGCATAAGAAAATTATAGGATTGTTTACAAGATGGCATTAACCATCATATTCCACTTTTGAGGTCACAAACATCAAAACCTCATTTGGACCATTGAAAATAAGCATCAATCCTTAAAGTCTCCATTGTTTTTGCTGCTTCTTTGATAAGTTTTAACTATGACATCCAATGCCAAAGACAGTGTCAGAGACACACCAGATTAATACTTAACAAAAGGAACAATACCTTAAACACAAACAAATCTTCGAGGGAAAAGGTTGAATAAACTAAATTGAACCATATATCTGTTCTTCCAAACTTTCCTAATAAAGCATTGAATTTGAAATGTTCCCAACTTGTCACAAATTTGTGGGAAAACCTAAATCATAGTTGCTGTCATATGATTATCGTGAAAACCTTATTTTTCTTTCCCTTAAATAAAAGAAGAAACTAAAATTTGCAAAACCAGCACTAGTATCTCTAACCCTATAACTAACTATAAGATCTGAGTGTTCACCATAACTCAATCCAACTAAAACTCAGCCAAATAACATGCATCAGTCACGGGGGAAATTGTAACAGTTATGATAGTGTCAATATTATTTGCATCAGTTCATGGAACATTACCTTGGTAGTAGTTGGAGAATGTTTCCTAGAAGGATGGGCGAAACGCCTACTTATAGTCTCTGTCATCTCCAGAGTAACAGAAAGCTGGAAGTCAACAGTGAGGCAGGTCAACTCCATATGGATTAAACAGAACAAACAACATCTATGGCTGTTCGGTATGACACTTTCTGAAATGGGCATGTACCTCAAGGCATCTTCTGGTTCCTTCTTCATGAAAGAAAGTCAGAGTTCCACCTATCTGATAACAAAAAGGAAATGAAGGATCTCAAAATTAAGACACGAAAAATGAGCACAAGAAACTAAAAGTGTTGAGATAGCACCATACCATATCACTGAAGTAATAAGTCGAGTCAGAGTTCTTTGGAGAAAATCTCAGTAGAACTTGATCATCCAATCTGATATTATAAGATCTTCCTCGAACAAACCCTTCTGCTGCGGAAAAATTTAACATCTAATTAGTTTTGAGACCAATGCATTGCTTGAGTCATTAGGTGGGAAAGATGAAAAGATTATTATAAAATGTAAACAAGAATAAAAAGCACATGAATTTACATGCTCCATAGTCAACACTTCCAGGGGTAGATGGTACTCTTGCTTCATCATCCAAGGAAAGGGACCTTGTGTGTGTTAGATGGTGACTTTGGGAGACAGCACTATCAGACTTGCTGGGAGATACAATTCCTGCTCACATTAAAAAAAAAAAAGTATGACAAATGAAGCAGCTCTACCAACTCAAAATAATTACACACAAATGCCAAGCAACATAAAATTTAACCTGATATTGTGCAAAGAGGACATCCCAATGTTCAAATCTACTGAAACATCACATGCAGAAGTTTAAACAACTTGTAGGCCTAGAGGATATATTTTACCATCACTAATATCATGTAAGAATTCAGCCCCAGTTATGCGAGGTAAAGCTAAATTTGACAATATGCTAGCACGTCCTTCTAGATATAACAAGTCTTTACTAGAAGGCCTTGGAAGAGATGACTTCAGAGACAAGGAACTTCCAAAAGCACGGTGAATGTCTTCTTTCATGGGGTTATAGGAAGAAACAGATAAAATTTCATCCCTCGAGCTTTCATATCCTTCCTCGACTCCATCAAAACTTTCATTTGCCCTAGTCTGTAAATAAACAATCAATAGATCACTTGACCTGGTCAAGAAACAGATCCAAAAGGAGGACAAACACTTCAAATTTGAAGAATAGAAAGTAACTTATCATTGTGTTACTTTACCCATTCAGAATCTCCATCCACTTCTTTCCACTGTACATCCAAGAAAATTGAGGTTACAGGAACAATACCTGAAAAAAAAACCCCAAGAAGAGAAGTTATACATTAAAATGGAGTTTAATCATAGACAAAGTGTCAAAAATGTAATAATTTTTTGTTTGTCCTTCCTGCTTCCAGCCATCAGGCATTAGTTTCTATTTCACTAGACTTGAAAGACAATAGATCATTATACTTCAACAGTGCTCATATAATACATCAACCAAACAAAAAAGTTTTGCAACACCATGAAGCAATTTTCTTAAATAAGAGTGCAAATTATCCCTAAATGTTCAAAATGTTGAATATTATTCTTCAAGTGTATGTTTTACAGCCATAATCTCAAAACTGAATAAACTGCATCAGAATATTCTCAGAAGTGATACCAGAGATGATTCTGCATTGAACAATGCTGCAAGAGGTATTACTTATTTCATACTGTTGAGAATTCCTAGATGGATCATAAATTGGAATGGTTAAGAACATACGGGTAAGTATAAATCTTGAACATCAGTCGGCAACTGATACATCAAATAGGCAGAAAAATATTATGAACGGGATCTAGCACCGAACATTAGAATGTTCAGTTAAAAACAAAGAAAAGATAAACAACAAAAGGTAGAAATAGGTATTGTGAACCTTTCTCAACTTTAACTGATCTGTATCTACAAATGTTGCTGAAACTGTCTTTCAAATGCTAAGCCAAGTTCACAGTTTCAAAACCAAAGAGAGAAACTCCCAAAGCAAACAAGATTAGCTAATGAATTTACACAAAAGTAAATGGGACAAAAAATAAAAAAAGGTTTACCATCAATATGACCTTCACTCAGTAAGCCATTGGTCTTCTGAGTAACCCATATCTGCAATGGCATTCGGGCTTCCTGCAGATATCAAGTATCTTCAAAAACAACATGGAAAGGGAAACACAAGAATTGATGGAAGATTTACACACAGTGTTACATGAATCGTGGAATGGTATGGTATGTGGTATGGGTACGGGTAGGGGGTACAGGATTCCCAGTACATGGTTCGGTGGGGTAGACTTAGATGGGTTGCTAATTAATGTACGATCGAAATTCACTGCTTAGGATCACAATTTAGGCTTGGAATTAAGTAGTTAAAAAATTATAAGTACTAATACAATTTCCTAATTTAATTAAATAACTGTATTCTTATCCATAAAAAGAACTTGATAAGTACTGAAATTCTTGTTTCTATTATTTCCTCGTACTCTCCCTCTATCTTACAACTCTTTAGGAACCCTAAAATAAGTTGATAAGTACAAAACTTCTTTCTATTATTTCCTCTGTGCTATCTCACTCTTACTCTCCCTCTCTTACAACTCTTTAGGAACGCTAAAGAACTCAAGACTGATGTTTGTTGGGAAGACTTCTTCCCAATTCGGGTAGCAAATACTGCTAAACTTGACAGGGGATAGTTACCCCTATACTTGTAAATCAGTGATTTTCCAATTAATTTGATGTTTTTTTGATATAAAACCCTTGCTAATTGGCCCATAGTAAACATAAATCATTTTCATACCTCAGTGATTGCCAATGAGCTACTAAGGCATATGAAGAAAATTCTAATTTGCTATGGATTCTAGAATCATTCTACATAAAGGGGTTGAGTTTGGGTGAAGATCTAAAATGGGGGTCCTCACATTTGACTAATGTGAGATCACGATGAGCTCACATATGCCAAATGCCGTTAAGGAAATTAGTTTTTCTGCAATTATTTTGACTAAAACTAAAAAATTGCTCCCTGAAAAATCATCTTCTTCCTCCCCACATGTTATCCATTCTCCACCACTCACCCTGCTAATTTTTTTTTTCCAACCACCACCTGTAAGTACATTCTCCTCCCCACGGACCCCACCAGACCACTCCAACTTATTCCCCCATACTCATCCTGGTCATTCATCCTCCCTCCACCAACCGTCTATTCCCCTCCCCCTCCAATTTTCTCCTGCCACCGTCCATCCAATCTCCCCTCCACCACCTGTCCACTTCCCTCCACCTCTTCCAATCTACTTCCCACCACCATCCATCCACTCTTCATCACCTCCAATTGAGAACATTTGCCACCGTTCCCCATTCATTCTCCGCCACCATCCACTCCTCTCCACTTTCATGAAACTCTTCTCCTCCACAAGGGATCATGTTAAACTGTTGAAACAATTTTCAGTTTTTAAAAAATAATACAAGAAGAATATAGTGAGCTAGCATTCAACAAATGCGATCAACACTCTGCATGAATCGCTTACCTAAATAACCCCCATTGAAGATTTTGAAACACAGAACAAAGTTAGAAATTTCTAAAGGCATATGAGAAAGGATAGGAGATGCAGAAAAAAATTCTAGCACATAAGCAAGATAAGGATAAGGATTAGATTAGCACTAGGGATTAGGATGAGATTAATTAGATTAGATCTTGTTTTATAGCTTCATTTCTATAAATATTAATGCTTAGCTTGTATTGTAACAGACTTTTGACAATTAGTGAATATTATCATGTCCTTCTAAGTATTTCAGTTAGAACTCCTAGGTTTTGAGCTAGATTAGCTCCCTTAAACAAGGGAAGATAGTCTTTTTCAATTGGTTTCTCCTAAAGAAAAACAAAACTTTGATTATGGATCAAAATCTTCCATTTTCTTGCACTTCCACCAGTGTCATTTGGCATCCAAGATAAATGCAATTCATGACATGGCAGAGGGGAGTAACAGAAGTCAAGGAACAACTTCAATGGTAAAAACCCTAAGAAAATTAGGATTATTGCTCTCCAATTTGCTCAATTTCTAAGTTAATTCTTGAGTTTCAAGGTTAAGTTGTGTTTTTTGCTCATTTTACTTCTATGTGTCTTTAAATGTTTTCTTAAGTTTTTAAGTGTTAATTAAGTGTTTTTAAGTTGTTTGTATTTATGCTTGATAATTTTTTTTATGTAAGTTTGGATAAAGATTGGGGCAAGAGAAAGGGCAATGCTTGAGCAGCCGGCCCCAAGAAGTCAGTGAGCTGGTGTGCCGCCGATGCACCAGCCAGCATACCAACGAACAGGTGGTGCGCCAACAGGAAGAAAACGACAGCACAGCCTAGCTCCTTCTGTGGGAAGGCTGCAGATTTGTGTAATTTCATCTTTTGGCAGCCCTTTTTTTGTCAGCTATTAGGGTTCATTTGTAACAATCTTCTCCTCCTTTCTCTTTTTCTTCCGTATTCGAGGAGGGTTCTGTAGGCCAAATTAGGGTCTCCTATAGTTTAGTTTAGCTTTGAAGCTATATCTTTACTTGATCTCTTTATATATGTTAAAGTTACCTACTCTAGTTGTTTAATCATGGTTAGTTTTAATTGATCTCTTTATATATGTTAAAGTTACCTACTCTAGTTGTTTAATCATGGTTGGTTGAGTTTCACGCTTATTTCATACCTATTTACATTATGCCTAGTATAGTTTGTGTGCTTTATTTACTTCGTTTTTGCTTTATTTCTTTAATTATGCACTAGATTAGTATTGGGTTAGTGATTTGGTTTAACCTAGTTAATTTGCTTGGTTTGGATGATTTTATTGGCTAATCATTATTGGGATTTGTTAGATAGATTTGGGATTTTATGCCTGATCATTTCTATTTCTAGTCTAGTTTAAATAATTAAGGTGAGACTAGGAGGTAATTAATGGTTGACTTGGTTTGGATAATAGATGAGGGATTGCATACTCATCTTCCGGTGGTTGTTCCTAGGGTATCAATGGGCTAAAATCTGCATTTTGGACTTAAGGTGATAGATGAGGAATCACCCCTTTAGATTTTAGAATCACTTCAATGGGAAATCAAGTCAGGATTAGGATTGAGAAGCTAGACCTCCAATGAAGGATTCTTGACCTGGTAGTTGATTATTTTCAACCTAACCCAGCAATTTAGGTATTTTTGGTCCTAATGAGCCTTTCAGTTAACTCTAGTGTAGTAATAGTCCAAATCAAATCTTCCTCATTTCAAATAGTAAGCAAACCAAACAATTGGTTTTAGCCAACCAATTCTCGTGCAACAATACTCTACTCATTCTATCTTACTTGTCGACCTGTATATTTGCAATTATTCTATCTTACTTGCTGACCCGTTGCTATTTGCGATCATTAACTGTCCTAGTTTGAGGCTGTCAAAGTTGTCCCAAAGGCCAGATCAACTTACAATTTGACCCAAATCTTGATCAACTTATGAACCACAAAACCTTAGAGGTTCACAAAGAGATTCAAGATGGAAGTTGTATTGGAAAGTGGTCATGGAGAAAAGCTTTTTGTTTAGGACTCATGTATTGATTTGCAAAATCATTTTTGGTCAATTGAGATACTCCACCAATCTATGATTTCTATCTAGATGAAGATGATGTAGTTAATTTTCGACATGTTTAAAACTTAACGAGGAAAGATATCTTCAATTATTGATAAAAGATTTGAGACTACAACAGTCACTGAAATATGAGCAACCACGACTAGTGATAATGAAGTTGGTTACTCGAGCATGCTACAACCATTAGAACAATTCATTTGATAACAATCTTCATCACCATGTGTTTGATAAACACCCAGGACTGATGTATAAGGTTGAACGTAAAGACCTCTATATATTTCTTAAGATCTGTGTTGTTACTAGGGCTGACCATGATGGCATGAAGACACTGTTTGAAGATCCAGTTTCAGGATGTCTAAAGAATCTCCTAAACTATTCAATGCAGATTTTTCCATTAATGGAGTTAGAAGAAAGCTTTGCGGAGCCAATTGGGATCCTAAGAATATGAAGACTAGAGCAGGCATGGGAAAGCTTGATTGGAAATTCTTTTTGACGATGGTAAACACAAAACAGAACAAGTTTTCACCAACTCAAGGAGAGCTGGTGCACGACAAATTCTATCTAGTAAGTAGGATAAGGATAAAGGGGATAAGGATGATATTAGATTAGGACTCTAGGGATTAGGATGAAATTTTATAAGATTAGGATACAAAAATAGCTGCATTTCTATAGATAAATCATTTTAGCTTGTATATTATCATTTCTTCAGAAATTTTCAAGTAGAACTTCTGGTTTTTGACCTTAAGATAGTTCCCCTAAATAGCCTAAAAACCAAAGCTTTGATCATTGATTGAGGAAGCAGATTACCTTTTTCTTGCGCTTCCCATGGTGCCATTAGGTATGATACCAATTGCTTGCAAATTGACGTAAGCAGAAGCACGAGAAATATGAAAATTGCTGGTTCGTTATTTAGGAAACCAAAAAGCCTTGAAAGGGGAGTTAAATTAGCTCAAAACCTATAACTACTACATGAAGAACTTAAAAGATAAAAAAATATATATATTCAATAGATGCCAAAAACTAAATTACATTACCATATGCTAAGCTAGACAATTTATATAAGTCTAAAGAATCTTAGTCTAGTAAACTAAAAATTTATATAAGTCTAAAGAGTCCAAAGAATCCTAATATAACAAAGTTATTTGTTCTTCTTACCCATATATCTTATTTGCAAAATCTTAATCTAATTGAAGTCACTTATTCTTATTCTATCATATACCAATTGATGCAAGCAGAAGCGCGAGAAAAAGGAAAACTGCTTTGATGAACGATGGTGGTCTTTGGTTTTTAGGAAAAACATTTGCTATGTTTAGGGAAGCTAATCTAGCTCAAAACCTAGAAATTGAAGAAGTAAAAAGAAACTATAATTCATTAACTAATCATAAGCTTTATTACAATACAAGCTAAACATGATTGTTTCTAGAAATGCAGCTGGAAAATATAGGATCCTAATCTAACTAGCATCTCACCCTAATTCCCAGAATCTTAATCTAACGTCATCCTTATCCTCATCTTTCTCTAATAGGATTTATCCTGCATCATTAGGTTTGAACGTAAAAGCTTTCACCAGCATATTTTATTTTTCATTTCTATTGCTTAATTTGCTTTGGGTGCTTCTAACAATTTAGAAGGAAATTGTGTATTTCCCATTAATTTCACATTCATACTTGAGGAAGCTAACCTTATGTCATCCAGTTACTAGTATTTTTGATGATTTTATGATGACGATTACATGTTTTGGCTTGCCCAACTATCACAAGTTAATTCAACAGTTGAAAAAGATAACATGGGCCTTTGGGTGGGGCAAGGGGGGACAGAATAACTCATGAAAAAAATATAGATGAACTTATCGATTCTTGATAAGCACATAATACATTTATTCCTACTTTTAAGGAATAGGCCAAAATTAAGTAACCCATAGGGTCGTTACAGATCAAATTACTAGCAGATGGGCTCAGAGGTGCTCTAAGAAACTTGAAAAAGCCTTTAGATATATCACCTAGAAATAGAAATTTTGATTAGGGCATTTAGATATATCAGCATAGTTCTCTCAACAGACAATAATTTTATGTTCGACCAGATTTTCAACAAAATAACCTTGTCAACCCTCCAGCATTGCAACAAACAATCAGAAGGTATGGGTGATTTCTATGACTTTCTATTCAATCGTTGTTTTTTTTTTTTTTTTTTTTTTTTTTTCCCCTCTTGGTGGTCAAATTAGGTAAGAATAATTGCTGATAGCCAGTGCCTGTCTCATGCCAAGTTGGTGAGAACTATAGTAAAAAGACAAGCATGGGTTACTGAAGGCATTCAAGCAATAAGAACTAAATCTGATTCACAGGAAAGACTATTATTTACACAAGGATCAGACAAATTTAACAACTTATGCCTAAGCAATAACTTCCAGTTCAGAGTAAATAAAAAGCCAAAGACAATCCAAGGAATATGAGAAACAAACCAGCTCAGGAAGGTCCCTTATAGACTCCATATGGGAGTTTCCATTCTCCAATATCAAGTATTTTCCAAATAATGTACTCCTTGTGTAGTACAAGTAACGAATTGTTGCACCTCTATATGATGGTGGAATAATGTTAGGCAGAAGGGTCCGCACAACATCTGCACATGAAACTGGCATTTAGAAAGTGTTTTTTTCTTTGAAAAAGCAGAAAGACAACTGATTTTCAAGCACCTTAGGAAACCTAGATTTCTGTGTGAATAACTTGCAATTTTACCAGTTCCCAAAAGCATTAGAAGATCATCCTACAATCTTTTTCCTCAAGATTCCAAATAAGACACTGAGAAACTCTTATCCTTGGTCATGAAATATTGCTGAGAACTATCAGAAGACCAATACCCACTTAAAGAACCCAACAGACTTCGTACAACAAAAGGAACTTTCCACAAATCAAAAGTTATCTACTCCTTTGGTCCACTCTTTCAGGCAGAAGTTCTAAATAGGCTTTGTTTGGCATCTTCAAATGAAATTTGTCTAAAGAATGAAATATACCTTGATAGACTATAGAACTAGCATATAAATAGGCAGTACCAAATTCTTTCAACCTCGGGACATAATTTTCACTTATACTGATCTGAAAAATAATTCTCTCATTCCATTATAGAAATAATGGCAGAATTGGCAAAAGAACCAACTGATAAACAGCAATTTGTACCAGGGATAATTTCATATTCCTCTCCTGAGGTTTAGCATAATTACAAGAACCTCCCCTCAGGTATAAAAATTACACTTACCTCTCCTCATGAAACAGAAAGACAATAGTGCCCTTAATATGATATTGAAACAAAAGATTTAAAAAGAAAAAACAGAAAAAAGACAGTCATCATCCTCCCAACTTAACCTAATCGATCAGCAACCCACTCCCATTGCCATCAATCATCATCAACTCCCTCCAACCTTACCACTTTCCGATATCATCTCCCTTCCCGACAAACCACTAACATCGATTTTTTCTCTCTTTATAAAACAACCGCAAAGCAAATAAAAATTTTGATTCGGCTCTCTTATATTTTCTCTCTTTCACTTTGTCTCCCACCCAATCACAAAATCCATTATTGGAATATGTAGAAATCTGCGAAATCCATGAGATGAATGAGGAAGAGAAACAAATAGATGAAGATTTGACCACAAGAGACTCTCGATGCAGAAGGGGATGATTTGGTTGAGGAAAGTCCTTAAAAACAAGTATGCTACTGGCAGCAGCCTGCAACAAGTACTGCCAGTTGGAATTTTTTTCTCCCTAGTTTTACAAAGTTTACTTGTGCATGCTACTTTGTGGATGTATAAAATGGAGAATTAGTTGAGAAGAATAGAAGTATATTTCTTCTAAGGACTAAAGTGGGGTTATTGCTGTTGTCAGCAATAAATGAAATTTTTTATATTGAGGGGAGGTAAGTGTAATTTTTTATAGCAGAGGGGAGGTTCCTGTAATTATGCTATACTTCCTCAAGGGAGGAATGTGAAATTATCCCTCCTGTAATATGGAATTATCATATGAATAATGAGATAGTGCAAGCAATGCCACATGTGAAAACCTCAAATGATGCTTCATGGAAAGTTTTACCCCTGATAGAAGAGGAATGATATTCAGTAGTCAAAAGTGTCAGAATTTAAGAGAGAGTATCATAAAAGCAGATAAATGATTGAACATTTGTGAGGTTTAGGCTGTAAATAGTTCTTTAGTGACTGGGCATACAAGATGGCATAGATTCACTTTGTCCGTTAAATGAATCTGTATCACCATTCACCAAGGAAAAGAGAACCATGCAATAAATAACATAAACCTTACATTTTCTAGTAGCCCCAGCTGCAATGATCTGATTTGAAACTATTGTAGAGGTGTCAGGAGCAATCCATGAAAGTGTACTCTCCTGGCAAGCAAAGATAAAGATGTATTACTTACTTCCAGAAATGAATTTAAACATTCATGATTACCATGTGGCAATTTTTATCTTTTGAAGCAATCTGTGATTGCATATCTAAGCGCTAAAAATACCTAAATCATTTGTTCGAGAGCATTGGTAATCCAACTTAAAAGTATTTTAAAATGTTACAATTACATAAAGAGACAATGCTAATATAGATGAATCCATGAAACATGTGACACCATTTGTCCAGTGGTGGGCCTGTATCACTTAGAAATCCATAATACTTGCATTTGCAAAATAAACTAAAATGTAAAAGGCCCCAACTTCTTTTCCTTTCATTCTTCTACTCTGAAAAAGCTGGAATAGTAACATGATCTACTAATGCCCTTTTCTTGCATCGGTATATTAACATTGGTTGGCTAAGGTCCTCAAAGTTTAAAAAGCTTTTGAAGAAGAAAAAAGTTTAAAAAGCTTTTAAATAATTGAATTGAAGAAGAAGAGGAAGAAAAAAAAAAAAACAGTAGTTTAAAAGAAGCACAGAACTTCCAAAAAGATAAAAGCTGAATATGTGTTTTCAGATTTCAGGACCTCTAAAGCTAAAAGCTGTCCTCGGAAGCACTTCAAGGGCTACTTTTGAAATTCAACATTTTAAAGCTTTAAAATAAATGCAGGAGTCAACAGTAAGCAAGAACGCCTGAAAACAGCTTTTGGTTACAAAAAGGTATAACCAGCAAATTTTAAGCAAATGAAAATGCACAATGATATAATGGTCAGGTTAGTCTTCCTGTTTCCACCAATTCTTTTCTTTCAAAAAGTTTGTCCTACGAGAAAAGAATTCACATAAAATTGGGAAAATGACGTATTCACCCTAAAATATTCTCTATAATGTTTTACAAGTCCAACTAAATGCAAGATCATTATCAAAATCAACAACATTATCCCATTTTCAAACCTAGAGTAAATTACAGGATGCTCAAATTCATTAACAACTATCATAGTTACGATTAATCCCACCACACCATTATTAAATAGATAACGAAATGCCAAAAAAATAAGCCAAAAAGCAAAAACTATAATTCCACAATAAACTAATACCTCGAGGGTGCTTAGCTTCAGGAGAAGGCTTAGGAGTATTGAACCAATTAGTATCCAATTTCTCAATCCCTTTGATTTCGAAGCTAAGCTTTTCCATCAGAAGTGAAAACGACGCCGTTGGATTCTTAATTTCGACCGTGATGGTGACTAAATCACCCGGTCTGTACACTTCCCGATCCCCCTCCAACTTAAGCTGCGGTGGATTATCGGTTTCACCTTTGCTTCCGCCTCCGCCCTTGCCGACGGCGCCGGTGGTGATGCCGAAGAATGAGAAGCCGCGGGAAGGGTTTCTGGGCGGTGGCATTGAGAATTTTCACTTCAATTATATATTTTTATTTGCAGAATTAGTAATAAAAGAACTTTAGCATCTGATTTGTAGATTTGGGAGAGGATAGATCTTTCGAGACTTAGTGTCGAGTGTGGGAGTTTAGGCTGAGTTTGGAAAAAGGGAAAGGGAAGGAAGAGAAGGGAAAGAAAGGGAAAGTTAATTTTTTTTTTTTTTGGGAGTTTTAATATTAGATGGAAAAAGGGAGAACGAAGGTAAGGGTGAGGAGGGAGAAAAATTAACAAAAAAGTAAAATCATTGAAATAGTCTTTTAATTTTTTTTTTTTAGTTAGAATAATTTTTTAATTTTTATTTTTTTAGCCAAGATAGTCATTTTGTATTGGAGTTACAACAAAAATTTCTTTCTTTTTTGGTAAATTCCACATATATTCCCTTAGTTTAATTATTTTTCACATTTGGCTAATTTAAAATTTTACAAAACTTTATGACAAACTTTTAAAAAAGAAAATCTCGTGGTTGACTAAGGGGATCTGGTAATAGGGCTAGTGAGTGGCTGTTGGTGTTTAGCGGGTTAGGGGAGGCGCTTAGGTAATTGAAGAGATGGTTTTGGAGTTAAGTGGGTGACAACTTTGTGCTAGGAGAAAGGAAGAATAAAAGGTTAGGATTTTAATATTTTTTTTTTGTAAAAAATAAATGTTTCATTTTTTTTGAAAATTGTTTTGAACTTTTTTTTTTCTTTTTCACCCATTCAAATTAATTTCTTTCTTATTTTTTTCCTTTTAAACTATATGGGGGTTATGTGAAAAAATAAGTAAACCTCAGGGGTTGTATGTGTAATTTATCAAAAAAAGAAAAAGATTTTTGTGGTAGTTCTACCATAAAAGGACCGTCTTAGCTAAAAAATAAAAGTTGAAGGATTATCCTGGCTAAAAAAAAGGTTAAGGGACTATTTTGGATAAATTACAAAAGTTGAGGGACTATTTCGGCAATTTTTCCTAAAAAATTTTTTCCTTACATTTCAAGTTATATTATCTCACAACTAATTATAAAATGTCATATTTATCTTCTAAATATAATACAAAAATATCAAAAGAATGGGCACTTTAGTAAAATAATAACATTAATGAAATTTTCTTTTCAAAACTCTCAACTTACAACTCAAAGGAAACCTCCCTTCCCTTTCCTTCTCATTAAAAACTTTCCCTCATTTTCTCTTCCTTCCAAAACTCCCAAACTCAATGATATGATGGAAAATAAAGGAAGAGAAGATAAGGGATTTTTTTATATCATTTGGGAGTTTTGGGGAAAGTGAATGAATTTATAAGTTTATCCTTTTAATTAAATATTTTGTTCTATATTTAGTGGGTAAAATTGACATCATAAAAAGTTTTAAAGAACAAATAAAGTTGCATTTGGATAGGCATTATTTAGGTATTATTTGAAAAAATTATTTAGTCATTAGTTGTTTTGTAGAATTATTTTGACCAAAGAAAATAAGAAAATAAGTGTTTGGTTACGGGATATTATTCTGGTAAAAATAGAATAATAATTTGGATAATGGAATTATTTCGGTAAAAACAGAATAATCATTTGAATACGAGATATTATTTTGGCAAAATTAGAATAATCATTTGGATTCGAAATAGAATGAAACTTTAAATTTTGTTTAATTTTGAATAAGTAGATAGATAAACAAAATTTAAAAAAAGGGATAAATTTCACTTACACCCCCGTGGTCTATCTCTTTGTCACATATCCCCCAATAGTTTAAAAGCTAAAATTACCCCCTTATACTTTTGGTTTAAGTGTTCAATGGATGAAAAATATTTCATTAACAGAACCGTTTATTTGGTTAGTTATACCCTTGTGTTCTTTGCTCTCTATTAAATATTATATCTTTTAAATAAAATAAAAAAACATAAAAGTAAAAAAAAAAGAAGCAAAAATTTAAAATGAAAAAGAAAAAATATATAGATGGAATGCGAAAAAAAGAAAAAATGTAAAAGAAATAAGAATAAAACTAAGAAAAATCAGAAAAAATAAGAATAAAAGTAAGAAAAGTCAAAAAAAATATTTATTAGATGAACTAAAAAGGGAAAATCGTAATAAAAATAAAAAATTTGAATAAAAAGAGAAAAACAACAATAGAATTATTTAAAAATTTTAAAAATTAAGAAAATAATAAGATTGGAAAAAAATATTATAGGATGGCTGGATGGTGATAGAAAGTGTGGAGGTATGATAGAATGGAAGAGGGATAGTAAAGGTAGATCTAAACTTAGGCAAAAATATCCGGATAGGAAAGGGGGTTGGGGCAGCGGCTTGAAGTAGATTGAGTGGGTGGGGGCATAGGGGAAGGAGTAGAGTGGTGGGATGGAGGATGGAGGTGAGATTGGTCGTGGTTGGTTAAGAGTGGTGGCGGTAGGCGGTTGATAGAAGGAAGGAAGGTTGACTACAAAGTTTGGAATTATTTTCGTAAGTTAGGACCTTCGAATATGAAATTTTTTTAATATCTAAATTTTACCCTTAACACAATTTTTGAGAAAAACATTTACTATGTACATCTAACTTGGCCCGTTCTATGTGCAGATTTAAAATCTGGAGCTATTTTATGAACAATTTGGTAAGAAAAGCATTCTTGTAAATTTATTTTAATTACACATTAAAATGCTTTTCGTATAAAATTTTAGATCACACCTAAATAGGTAATGAATAGTTGTACTCATGGATGAATAATACAAATAATATATAGAACAAATGTATATGAATAGTTAAAATAATGAATAATTTGTGTGAATAAAACAAATAATGAATAGTGTAAATAATGGATTATTGGAGGGAAAAATAAATGAGACAAATAATGCATAGGATAAATAATAAAATCGTATTATTTTTTAAACTGAATAAGACAAATATGAATAGTGCAAATAACTGTAAAATAATGATCAAATAAACAAACAAGGTTTTTCTTTGACCGAATAATTATTGCAAATAATGAGTAAAAAAAATGTATCCAAACAGAAACATTTTACTTCCATTTCCTTCCACATTTGGAAAGAAATTTTTTTAACTTTTTGATCCCTCCATTCCTCCTCAAATTCCTTTTTTTTTTTTCCTTCCCACTTAAAACTCAAAAGAAAAAAAAAATTATATCACATTTTCTTTCCCTTTCATATTTTTTTCTCTCCAAATCTCCACTTCCACCGAGGCCTTGGGGTGGCACTAGCATAGCAGAAGTTATAAATTAGCTAAAGTTTTCCATTGGAAAAATGTGTTTATTTGTTGTAAAATTTAAACAACGAAAAAAGAGCATTTTAGTCCCTTATCTTTAGAATGTGTCTCAATTTGATCTCTTATGTATCACAACAAGTCAATTTAGTCCCTCATCTTTTAAAATGTTGGCCAATATAGAACTTTTGATGAAAAACTTAGACAAACTAATGGTGGTGGCCACTTGAACATCACGTGACCTTTAAACACAAATGATCGAAAGTTATAAACATGAAAATGATGAAATTTGTTTCATTAGTTTTTGTCATTGAAGATTGCTTAAAGAAGATGAGATAAAATTAAAGTTAGAAAAATGAGAGACAAGAAAAAAAAATAGCGTGTAATGAGAAATAAAACCTTTTAATCTCAACTTGTTTGTATTTTTTAAGACCATGTGATATTTACATGGGTTTCACTATTAATTTATTAAACTTTTTTTGTCAAGAAATCTACATTGACTAACATTGAAAGATGATGGACTAAATTGACTTGTTATGATATATAAGGGGCAAATTAAGGCCCATTCTATGGATAAACAATGATATTTTTCTCTTTAAATAAAATACATCCTCTCATAAGATAGAAAGATGGCTTCTTCTACTTAGCTTTAGCCATTTCCTTGCCTGTGGACTGAAGTTGGTTATTACTTCCCTGTCCCATTGAAAGGGTCTTTCAATTCTGGCTTGTCTCAAAATTGTTGTCTCTTACCATAAAACAATAAAGCAACTTCTTATGTTTTTTTTTTTTTCTTTTTTACCCTATAGTCAATTAGCCAAGATGGACAATCTATCAATGTTGTGGGTCCCTTATTAATTGTTATTTGTAGTTTATCAACTTTCTTAAAATAGCATGTAATTTTATGCTCACCAAAAATTATTGATGACTAAAGTTGCCGTAGTATACACGCTCTCTCTAGAGGATATGTTGTCAACAAAAAACTGAAAAAGTACTGGTGACATTTGAGATCCACCTTTTCCATCCAATCTCTACTATCCAATTACACTACATTATATTTCTTAAATAAACTACAAATACAAACAACTGCAGTGTAGGTTTACAGATGGAATTTAGGCAAATTACAAACCATGTGAATCGACTGTTAATTAAAAAAAAATACAATACCCGAAAGAGAAATTTCTTTTGAGAAGGAGGGAGTTTTATATTGTAGAATGTCATCCAAGATGATGAAATGACTTTTAGCCCATGAATATTAAACCCTCTGTTTATGGAGTTTAATGTAAATAGCTCTTTCACTACAATTTACAAATTTCCATTTTCCACCTAAAAATTACATTTTGACATCATCAGCCTTGAAAATATATTTTTTGCTTCAAATAGTAAGAAACTATTGATGGACTTTTAATAAACATAATTTTTGTTGTAAAAAATATAAATATGGGCCCCAATTGAAGATTGTCTTGAGCAAATTTTGGTTAATTCTTTACATGTTATTAGGTCATAACAGATGTCTATTCAGTGGCTATAATACCTATTCCATTATTTGGTGGTTCTTTTATAGCTGTTGAATGAGTATTTTGTTTAAGAAATTTTGGTCACAGCCGTTGGATTTGATCTAATGATACATTTATATTCAAAATTCATATGGACAAGCTACAAGTTTTTTTACTTTTTATTTTCCTAGATTTTTGGTAGACTCCATCTCTTCTACCGTGACTTTTATTAGCTTTTACGGTCATTTTCTAATCCGGTGCTCCTACTCTAAGCAAATATAAAAGCCACATGCCAAAATCACAATATTTTATTCCTTTTTTACCCTTTCTTCATTCCTTCAATTTTCTCTTAGAACCATCTGACCACATGTCATTTGTATCGTTCCATCATCACCACTGCTATACCATCCATCAAAACAAAGCACCTATTTTCATTACCACCAACCAAGATCACCATTAAACCACCACCACTACCACCAACTGCCATAACCTCCATTTTCTACTATCATTATCAACATCAATAAAAAATACCACCACTAGCATCAATAAAGCACAAAATCACTACCAATAGTAACTTCCACTACCACAATTAACAAAAAACACCACCACTTAAATCAATAGAGCACAAAATCTAGCACTTAAACAACATCACAATTAAATCAGTTGTGGGCAAGGGAAGATAAAATTAGAGAAAGGCAGGGGAGAGAAAAAATAAGTTAAAGTTCTATAGAAATAGGAAAAAGTAATGAGAGAAAAGATAAGATAAATGGAACTAGGGAAGGGAGGGATAATAGAGATAAGAACTGGGGCAGGGAGGAGAGAATAGATGGTGAAAATGACAACTAATCAAGGGTCATGTTGATTTTGCTATTGAAATTTGCTTAGAATAGGTTTATTCTTTCTAACCACTATTTTTCATTTTATTCCTTTTATAAGTTTTAAGAACCAAAAAAAGTTTCTTTGGCACAATAGGTTTGTTTGATTTTCCCCTTAAAATGTGGGATTCATTTGTACCTTACAATCCTGTACCTTTGTCATATGAAATCATGATTCCTTTATATTTTCTCTTATTAATTCAATTCACTGGGAAAAAAAATACTACAGTGCATTAGAATTAGCAAACAATATACAAACTTCTCTTGTTTTTCTTTCATCTTCCCACCAGTTTTCTTTCATTCCTTATGCGCTTGCGTTTGGCAAGTTTCTTTTCCTTTCCTTCTTTTCTATTATCTTTGCCATGATGAAAATTATTAATGCATTTATTCTTCCGTGTCATTTGACTCATTTTCCAATGTTGATCAAATCAAAGGACACTAACATCAACAAATCTACTTTCTGTGAGGTATGTAACTGACATTTCTTCCTTATTCCTATCTTAATGTACTTGATGCTTTGTCTGTGAAATATTTCTATTAGCTATTCTTTTATATTATTGGGTAATTCATTGTCGAACTTTTAAAATTTTTTTATTTGTTTGCTTTTTGTTTTTTTACCCCAAAAAATGTATAATATGCACTTTAAATAATATTTAAGTGTTTATTGAATGTTTATATTTTAATCAGAAACATATAAGAAATTTCTAAGTTTTGCATTGTTAAACATTCTTCAGGTGCTTTTATATAATCTACTTTATATTAAGTCTCTGTTTGTCTTAATTATTTTTAAGAAATGAGAAGAAAAAGAAAGGTGAATAACAAAACTGATATGATTGATGACAACTTATTTTCTGATTCATCTGAAGGATGAGTCATCGTCATTTCAAAGAAGAAATATATATATTGATGAGAATCATACTCTTGATAAAATGAGCTTTCACATGACAAAGAAATCTGTTAAATAGCTCATTTTGTAACATTTGAAAACCATTGTCCTATGATGATGATGATTTGTAATGTTACATATAAATCTTTTCTTGTCATATGATGCAAGATCATCTTAGTTTTATTATGAGCTTTTAGGAAAAAGATAACTTCAGTGAAATGCCCTTTTCAGAAAGTCAAATTGGAAGTCAACATATTGTCAGTTATTATGACAAAAAAGAAAACATAAATTACACTGGTATGGAGAATATAAGAGTAACTAATGTTGCTTCTATAGATTCTTAGAATGATTGTTTCATACCATTGAGCTCACAGTCTGTGGAATTATCTGGTATTTGATCATAGAATGTCACTTATGAGAAAAGGATGTACAGGAGAGAAACATTTTTAAGTTGGAAATTTAGAAGATTAGACATTATTTCTTTGCCTATGGAAAAAACATCCAAAAAGAAAAGAACTGGTGTAAGAAGAATCATATATAAACCATCTTCCTTTTCTCAAACACCTTATTCAAATACAGTTCTTTTAGTTGGCTATGAATCCATCTTCTCATCAAAATTGCCCTTTGATGAACTTAAGATTTTTATACTATCTTTACTTGTTTCTTCATTAAAAATTTCACAGATAGCTAAAATCCTTAGTTACTTGAACACTAGTACACATTGATATAGACATAAATGACAGAATACTCAAATATGAGGACATCAACCTCAGAGTTACGTTATATATATACTTAAAAATCAGAATATACCCCATATAATATGATAATGATCTAGAAATTTATCCCAACTACCATGAAGTCTATAAGTCCTCACAATGTTCACTAATTTTTTTTTTTTTTTCTATTTCTATTGTCTAATTGTCACTAGAAGGAACATAAAGTTTAACAATATTAGAAATCTCAGCCCTATAATCTCACATAAAAAAATAGGCAACTCTACTTTCCCTCCAGCAATTGCGTCATTTGTAACTTTGATAAAGAATCGTGGAAGCTTAGCAATAGCATCATTATCCATTGGTATATATTTTCACTCTTATTATAAAAGACAAAAAATAGTCATAATGATGCTTAACAGTTACTACAAAAATAAATCTTTTACATAAAAATCATCAGTATATCTACTAGCCAAATGAATTTCATAAACTCTATCTAAATTAGCAAAACTCATCTCTACAACTTTTGCGATGTACAAAATGTATCGCAAAACGTAAAACTTTCGCCACAAACACTTTACTGAGGCAGTTTTGCAGCACATTTGAAATTCTTCACCTTAATTGCCATCACAACGGAAGGTGGCGGTTTTTTAGTACATACCGCAAATGTTTCGGCAGTTGAGCGACAGTGTTTTTGTGTTGCGAAACTTTTGCAACAAAATTCGTGATGTATTTATATACGCCGCAGTTATTTCTAAATGTTGTTAGTTATTTATCACAATAATACCACGACAAATAGTTTTGGAGGGAACTATATAATATTGGTGAGAACCTATTCTAGCAAAAAAAATCCATCACAAAAATGTTAAGAAATTGTTGGTCCTATTGAAAGTTTTATTTGTTTGAATGAAAAGGCACTTGTACCAAATTGAGAAGAATATATCTAAAAAAGTGAAATAGACCTTGAATTTCAAATTAGAAAATAGTGCATCAATTTAAGACCTTTTGATCATCATTCTTTCGATTCATAATTCAAAATTATCATTCAAGTAATATCCAAAAGTATTATTAACACATACCAATAAAGTGTCTAAGATCCAAAATAAGCACGTGTCCACAAAATAGTTGTATAGAACATAACAACTGCAACATTTTATTCATTTGAAATATATTCTTCAGCCAGTCCTAGAATCATGAAAAGATAATTGTTAGTGAAAAAGCTTATCAAGAACTAAATAGTTTGAAAAATTAGTTAACTTACATTAAGTAAAATGCTTACTCGAAACCTTTTTCTTTTTCTTCTTTGCATTTTGTGTCTAGTAAAATAAAAACAAATCAAGTCTAGTAATGATCATAACAACTATTGAACAATTTAGATAAGATAATAAGCACTTTGAAAATGCTAGAAATAGTCAATTATTGTGATTATAAATTGAATTGATTATTGTTAAAGAATATATAAAAAGAGAACAATTAAGCATATTACATAGACATCTTTGAATTTTAATACATTTTGAAAATTTTTTGACAACATCTTTGTATGTAGAACATTTTTCAAATTCAAGACAAGTTCAAAAAGCAATATCTAAAGAACATATTATTCCTGTACAATAAAGAATAAGAATAGCTAAAACAGACTAACTTAAATATTATAATACCCTTGCTTGTAGATTAACAAGTAAACTAAGTCTAATTGCGCAAGATTGAGAATGCAAGGCACTAGGCCCATTCTCATAATTTCAAGATTTAGTTTTCTAATTTGCTAAAGCCTACCAAAAAAACAGCATGGAATTTAAAAGGCTAGCCAGAATTTGAATCCTATTCAATGCTATATAAATACTATGTAGCGTTGGGACGTTTATCTTTTTTTAGGGATGATCCTAGAAAATTGACAAAAGTTCAAGACAAAGCTGAAACAAACAATAACAAAACAAAAGAGAAAATAAAGAAACATTAGATTTACGTAGTTTGGTCGAAAGACCTATGTCCACGGGGAAGAGCGAGCAAAAAATTTCACTATATGAGAAGAATATAAAAGGTTTAGGAGAGTGCACCTAAACCCGCAAAAACACTAGTACTAAAATACAAGAATGCCAAAATAAATGATAAAAGGCTTAATGACTAACAAGGCTCAATAACCTACTATGCTCTCTTATGTGTAGTGCTTAGTTCTACAAAGCCTAAACCCTAAGATCTCTATTTATAAGACCAAGGCAACAAAACTCTCCTTAGTTTAACTAATGTGGGACAAAGCCCTACTAACAAATCTCCACGTTTACGCGTACTCACATCCACAAACAGCAAAAATGGCAAACTTGCTCCACCTTCTCCACAAAAGCCCCAATAAGCTTAATTACTAACAATGAACACCAATTAAGTCCGAGCACTGCTTGAACTTGTAAACTAGAAGAGACTTTGTAAACATATTAGAAGGATTATCCATGGTATTAATCATCTGAACAAGAACTTTCCTCTCAACAATAGTATCTTGAATGAAGTTAAATTTCACTCTAATGCGCTTTGTTCTGTTATGATATATCTAATGTTTAGTTAAGCGAATTGCACTTTGATTATCACAAAAAACTGTAGTAATACCATAATTGTAGATTGAGCTTGGCTAACAAACCTTTCAACTAAAAGGCTTTTTTGATTGCCTATGTCACGACCATATATTCTGCTACCGCAGTTGACAATGCCACAACAGATTTTAAAGTAACTTTCAACTGATTGTATAACCGCCAACGAAAAATCAATAACTAGTAAGTGATTTTCTATTGTCAAGATCCTCGATGCAGTCAGAGTCCACAAAACCATCCAAAGTATCACTATTTTTACCAAACTCTAAACAAGTGTCTGAAATATGTTTCAAGTATATAAGAATCTATTTCAATGCCTGCCAATGTTTTTTTTTTGTTTTTTGGACAAGACCTATACCTGCTAACTACACTAATTTCTTGTGAAATGTTTGGACATGTACAAACCTCACATACATGATACTGCTGATTGCACTAGAATATGGAACCTAAGCCATATAACATTTTTCCTATTTTATTGTGGTGACTGAGCAGTTGAAAGTCAAAAATAACTTGTAAGAGGAGTATTCACAGGTTTATAAGCAATTTTCGTGCCAAATTTCTCCAAAACTTTCTTAAGGTAATACTTTTCGGTTAGGAATAATTCATGACTCCTCGATCACCTTGATCTCCATGCCAAGAATGTTCTTAGTTGCTTCAAATCTTTCATCTTAAATTCACTTCTCAATTGTGTCTTCAAAGTGTGAATTTCTACAAAACTCTTGGCAACAATGAGTATGTCATCAACATAAAGACACAAACAAATAAAAGCACCATCATTTAATTTTCAAAAGTAGACACAACTATCATGCATGATCCTTGTATAAAAATGACCTAATATAAAGGAATGAAATCTCTTATACGATTGTCTAGGAGACTATTTCAATTCGTACAAGTATTTCTTCACCAAGCAAACATGATTTTCTTTTCCTTCAATTTCAAAATCTTGAGGTAGCCTCATATATATTTGTTCTTCATGTTCACAACGTAGAAAAGCAGTCTTGAAATCAAGTTGCTCCAATTCCAAATCATACATGGTGACTTGCAAAAGCAAGTGAAACCCGAATAGAACTATGTATAAAAATAGATAAAAACACATCATTGAAATTAACACCATGTACTTGACTATAGCCTTTTGCAAATAACCATGCTTTACATTTTGCATCTTCAATCCCTGGATGACCTTCTTTCTTCTTAAAGATCCATTTGTGATCAACAATTTTCTTACCCAAAGGTGGCTTCATAGGAACCCAAGTTTCATTTTTGTAAAGAGACTATTTTTTCATCTGTTGCAACCAACTACTTAGTTGAATTATCACAAAAAACTGCTTCAAAGTATGTAAAAAGCTTACCAACTCCATCTATATTTGCAACAACTAGCAAAGCATATCACTGCAGCGGTCGAATCTTTCTCCTTGGTCTATCCTTGGTAATGGAATGCCCCTCATCCTTTGGTTCTTCTTCAATAGACTCCAGCTCATCTTCTAAATTTCTATGATTGGAAGAGGTTAACTGAGAAGGACCAGAACGATCAATTTCCAGCTCCACCTGTTCATCCCTAATTGCGTACTATTATTATGCCTGTATCACAAGAACTAAAAGACTTCTCTTTCAAAGACAACATAGATAATTCATCAAATGTAACATCTCTACTAATCACAAATTTTGGGGATTTGGGATTAAGACGCCATAATCTGTTGCATTTCACTCTTGAAGAATAACCAAGAAAAATGCACTTTTTAGCTCTAGGCTCTAATTTCCCGTCATTCATGTGTATATATGCTAGACACCCAAAAACTTCCAACTCAGAGTAATTAGCAGGAGTACCTGACCAAACTTCTTCCGGAATCTTGAAGTTAATAGCTGCAAAAGGAGTGCAATTGACAATGTGACAAGCCATATAGATCGTCTCTGTCCAAAAATCCTTTGTTAATCTTGTATTAGAGATGATACAACGTGTTTTCTCTAAAAGAATTCTGTTCATACGTTTATTCATACCATTTTGTTGAGGCATCATCCTAATTGTATGATGGTGAACAATTCTTTCAATTTTCCAAAATTCATCGAGAAATTTACCTTTACAAAATTTCATGCCATTATCTGTTCTAAGCCACTTGATCTGTTTATCTATCTGTTTCTCAATCAAATCTTTCATCGTTTGAAAGTTAGGGATCATTCTTATGATTCAAAAAGTAAACCCAAACTTTCCTTAAATAATCTTCAATAAAAATCAACATATACCTAGCACCACTCTTAAATAGAACACGAAATAACCTTTAAAGATCAGAATGAATATAATCTAAAGTACTTTTTGTCTTGTGGTTTGTTGGTGAACTAAGTTGACTCTCTTCTACTTCCCAAAGACACAATGTTCACATAAATCTATTACCCCGGTACTCTACTCATAAAGAAACCTTCTTTTGCTCAACATAGTCAAGCCTTCTTGCTCATGTGCCCCAAACACATATGCTACAATTTGGCAATGTCAGAATTAGACAAAGATGATTAAAAGACTATTGTGGAATCTGTGACAATAGAACCCTGCAGACCTGCAAGCTTTCATAATAATAAGAGTACTCTTATTGACTTTCATATTTCCACCTTTAGTTACGTATTTGCACCCAAGAGCCTTTAAGATGCCTAAAGAGATGAGATTCTTTTTTCAAATTAGGAATATGTATAACATTAGTGAGCGTCCTCACAATACCGTCTTGCATTTTAATCTGGACTATACCCTTACCAACAACATCAGAAATGACATTATTTCCATCAAAATAATTCTACCATGACAAGATTTATAAGTGGAAAACAAATCCTTATTGGGACACATGTGATAAGAGCATCCCAAATCTAAAATCTATTCATATTTAGACCTTGTTCTATCATTAGTGACAAAGAAAATATTTCCATCACTCTTATTAGCTGCAACACTGGCCTCGGCAGTGTCAGTATTTTTTTTGTTAAGATATCTTATGCTCATCTTTATTTTTTAACTTCAAGTATTCGGACTTAATGTGCCCTTTTTTATGACAATAATTGCACACCAAGTTTTTATCTTTGGATTTAGATTTTGATTTTGATAATTTACTACTGTCAAAGTCTCTCTTTTCATATCTACCCTTAGCAACCAAGCCTTCAGCTTGATTTGCACCAATTTTCTTGATTATATCACTATGATTTTGCTCTTTAGATTTTAAAACAGATTTAATTTCCCGATGTGAAATTGTTTCTTTACCAAAAATTCATAGTATCATAAAAATGCCTAAATGACAAGGGAAAGGAATATAACAACAAAAAGGGCCTGATCCTTATCATCAATTTTCACATCTATATTCACCAAAACCATAACAATGGAATCAAATTTGTCAAGATGCGTGAGTATAGATATACTTTTAGTCATCTGAAATATGTAAAGGTTTTGCTTTAAATAGAGTTGATCTTAATAGTATTCTTCATATACAAAGTCTTCAGTTTATCCCACATACCTTTGGTTGTCGTCTCAGTAGGGACTTCCCTTAAAACCTCATCAGAGAGATTTAGGATAATACCTAATCTGACCTTCTTATCGAGACCATCAAAATCCTCTGCCAAAATCTTTTGGGCTTTTTCTCCATTCCTTGAAGTGCAATGTCCACACTATATTGAATTAAGATAACCTCCATCTTGAGCTAGCACATCCCAAAGTTGACACTCTATTCAAATTTCTCCATATGGGTCTTCGTTATTGTCATGATGTCTCAAAGCTTTCTTAGAACGTCTGATACCAGTTTGTTAAGGAGGATCCCAGCGATGTTTCCCAAACCTTATTTTGATGATGACATAAGCACTAAACTCTAAAAACAAGCTGTGCAAGTATGCTATCTTTTCTGCTGGAAATAGGTTGTTCGGATGCAGTACACCGTCTGAAATATGTCATTTTCTCGGATGAACAGGAGTGTCCGATACAGATTCATTCGGACGCATTTCACCGTCCGAACAGACTGGCAAAAAGCAAATTTCTTAATGCTCCTTCACGGACGCATACAACTGTCCGAACAAAGCTTCCATCGGATGTACACGACCGTTCAAAACTCAGTCTGGATGATGAAACGGATCGCATGCACAGCCATCCGAACGATATCCTTCATCAGTTGCACTGAGATCGAACGCTGTGTTGGACACATCATCCTTATCTCGGACGTCCGAAACCCTAATGGCTAGTTTTGTGCATTTATTATTGAGTCATTTGAAAGTAGTTACAACCACCATTTATTACCCCTATAAATACCTGCTCTATTATTCTGTAAAATCCATCTAAAACATTAAATACAAGCCTTAGAAAAGAGCAATTTTAGTACAAATTGGCTATAGTGCTATATTGTATTAGTGTGCAGCTTAGAGTGGAATTCAAAATTTTGAGTGGAGTGATAATCTTGTACAAAAGTGAGGTTGTGAGTAAAATTCTTGGCTCAACTAAAAGAGTTTTAGTATGAGCAAGAATTTCCCTACTTTGTAAAGATTATTGGCTCACCAAGTGTGTGAAGCATTCTAGTGGATTAATACTTCAAGCTTGTTAGCTTGGAAGTATTGGTTGTTTAATTTTCTCTCTTACATTCTTCAATCAATCTTCATTCCTTAAGTTTCATTGATTCTATCTTCATTATATTATTTGTTAGTTGAAAAAACTCAATAAGTTTAATCTTTCTAGAACTATTTTGAGAAACCTAATTAACCCCTCCTCTTAGGTTGCTTGGGGACCAATATCAGAGTCTGGTCTCATTTTATTGTTTAAATTGCTTTTGAGATAAAAACTATTATGGCAACCAACAATGCTCTATTTTTTGAGGGTCAATCCATTACCTGGCCCCCTATGTTCAATGGGGCAAATTTTATTCGTTGGAGAGATAGAATGAAAATATTTTTACAATTCATTAATATTGACTTGTGGTATGTTGTAAACGAAGGTCCCTTTGAAGCTATCATCATTGATAATCGTACAAATAGAAGAAGAGAAAAGACAAGGGATGAGCTCACTTCACAAGACAAGGCAAACTTGACTTTAAATGCAAAAGCTATGAATGTGCTATATAATGCCTTGGATGCTAATGAATCAACTCGTGTCGAGGGATGCATTTCCAGCTAAAGAAATTTGGGATAAATTGAAGGAAATCCATGAAGGCAGCGACGATGTTCGTGAGCAAAAGAAATCCTTGTTGCCAAGTATGAGTTCTTCAAGATGGAACCACACGAAAATATTGACAAAATGTATTGTAGGTTTAGTGACATCATTAAGGATCTTGAAGCCTTGGGTATAGAGTATTCTTTGGGTGAAAAGAATAGAAAAATCTTGAATGCTCTATCCAAAGAATGGGAGGCCAAAACAATCGCTATAGAGGAGACCAAGAATTTAAATTCTGTGCCTATTGAATTACTAATCAACTCTCTTACTTCTTATGAATTGAAGTTGAAGGCTAAAGTGGTGGATGATGAAGAAGCAAGACCAAAAGGAGCATTGCATTAAAGACCTCTCAAGAAGAGGATGAAAATGGCTCCATCAATCTAGAAGACGAGATTTTGATGAAGGAGATCTTGCACTCATCTCCAAAGGATTTCTTAAACATTACATCAACAAACGGAGCATGCACGAATGAGAAGAGGTGGAGCTACCAATTCAAATAATTTCAAAGGAAAGACTAAGCTAGAAATGAAGAAGCAAAATGAAAAGTGCTTTGAATGCGGTCAACTCGGACACTTTGCAAATGAGTGCCATTCCAAGAAAAAGAAGGAAGGAAGAAAGTCCCGCTTCAACAACTTTCAAATCACATTGGATGATTGCAATTCCGAAGGAGAAATTGAAGAAGAAATGGAGTCGGCACAAATGGACTTTATGGCTATTGGAGATGATGAGGTAAATTCTAACTATGACTCCAATGACTCCAATGATGAAAATGATCTTGAAGCTTTCATTTTAAAATTGCATGATAGCTTAAAGGAATCATATGCTAGAAATAAGGAGTTAGTGAAAAAATCAAATGCTCTATTGAATGCTAACTCTAAACTTGTGAATGAAAATAATAGGTTATCACAAGAAAATAGTGACTTGAAGAAAAGAATGGATGTGAGATCAAAGGTCAAGGAAGAACAAGCCTAAAAGCTCCTTGAAGAAAAGATTGGATGATCTGAATGTTCTCTTGACTAGAAAAAGAGAAAATGTTGTTGATTTGAAAAGAAATAGAAATGTATTAATCAACAAAAATTATATCATGTTTAGAAAGGATGACTTATGTTTTGTAAAATCAAAATTCTCTTTATATGGAAATAAAAATATTATTTGTAAGTATTGCCAACAACATGGACATGTCAAGAATATGTGTCATGTCAAGAAAAATGAGAAACTTGGAATGAAAGCTGTATGGATTAATAGCAATTTCACTAACTCTAATGGACCCAAGAAAATATGGGTACCAAAAGTTATCAATTGATTTGTTGTGTAGGTACTTAACATCACCAACAATGCTAAGTGATTCATAGATAGTGGATGTTCAAGGCACATGACGGGTGATGCTTCTCTCTTCACAAACCTCAAATCCAAAAATAGTGAAAAAGTAACATTTGGGGATAACAATAAAGCAAAATCAATCGGCATTGGTGATGTATGGGTAAAAATGGTGACACCTTGATAAAGAATGTGCTTCTTGTTGATAATTTGAATTACAATTTATGAGTGTAAGTCAACTTTGTTATAAAAATTTATATGTGTTATTTACCATGTATGAATGTCTTATTCTTGATAAAAATCATGTTGTTTTATTTAAGGGTGCTAGGAACAATGATATTTATGTGATTCACCTTGACAAAATTAGTAATAGCAATGTAAAATGTCTTACCGCTTCCATAGATGATCCTTGGCTTTGGCATAGAAAACTTTGTCATTTTAATATGGATTTAATTGAAAAACTTGCGAAGAAGGAATTGGTGAGAGGTTTGCCAAAACTAAAGTTTTTGAGAAATAAAATTTGTGATGCATGCCAATTTGGTAAACAAATTAAAGTTTCCTTTAAACCAAAGAATTGTGTGTCTACTTCTAAACCTCTAGAATTGTTGCACTTAAACTTGTTTGGACCAACTCAACATGCTAGTCTTGGTGGTTGTAAATATTTAGGTTTTGTAATTATGGATGACTATTCGAGGTATACTTGGGTATTATTTCTTGTTCACAAAAATAACGCTTTTGAAAAATTTGTAAAATTGTTTTCTAAAATTCAAAATTTGTTGAACTTAAAGATCACTCGATTAAGAAGTGACAATGGTGCCGAATTTAAATTTGGAGGCTTTCTCAAATTTTGTAATCACAACGGTATTTCACACGAATTTTCGGTTGTTAGAGTTCATCAACAAAATGGTGTTGCTGAAAGAAAAAATAGAACTTTTCAAGAAATTGCTGGAACTATGATTAGTGAATGCGATTTACCACAATATTTTTGGGCCGAAGCCATTAACACGGCTTATTATGTCATGAATCGAGTTTTATTGAGATCCATTTTAAACAAAACTCCTTATGAACTCCTATTTTGTAAAAAATCCGTTGTGAGCTATTTTAAAGTTTTCGGTTGCAAATGTTTTATTTTAAAAATCAAAGAAAATCTTGGTAAATTTGACAAAAAATCAGTCATCTTTATGGATGAAGGAATTTTTCTAGGATATTCTAGTGTCAAGAAAGCATACCGAGTATATAATAGAAGAACACTTTTGATTGAAGAAGTTGTACATGTTATATTTGATGAAGTTAATGATGTTATCTCGAAGAATATATGTGAAGATGAAGATGTAGGTATTCAAAAGGAGCTTGAGAAGCTCACTATCCATGAAGATCATCAAGAGATCACATCAAACAATGATGTCAACAACCATCAAGTAGATTATGAAGATGAAAAGAACGAGGATATTTCAAAAGATCTTCCAAAAGCATGAAGATTTGTCTCTAGTCACCCTCAAGACTTGATCATAGGTGATCCATACGATGGGGTAAAAACTCGATCTCATAAACCCTTGAATCTAAACATGTAGATGATGCTTTAAATGATGAATCTTGGGTCATTGCCATGCAAGATGAACTTAATCAGTTTGAGAAAATAATGTTTGGACCTTAGTTGAAAGACCATCAATTCATCCCGTAATTAATTTGTGGAACAAAATGGGTTTTTAGAAACAAATTAAATGATAAAGATGAAATCATAAGGAACAAAGCTAGAGTTGTTGCAAAAGGTTATGCTCAAGAAGAAGGTATTGACTTTGATGAAACTTTTGCACCCGTTGTTAGATTAGAATCCATTCGCATGCTTCTCGCATATGCATGTTTTAATGATTTCAAATTATTTCAAATGAATGTCAAAAGTGCCTTTTTGAATGGTTTTATTGATCAAGAAGTTTTCATTGAACAACCTCCAGATTTTGAAAATAAAAATTTTCCAAATCATGTTTTCAAACTCTCTAAAGCCTTATATGGTTTGAAACAAGCTCCAAGAGCCTAGTATGAAAGACTAAGTGATTTTTTGATTAAAAATGGATTTAAAAGAGGTGTTGTTGACACCACTCTTTTTACCAAAACAAATTCCAATGGTTTGCTAATTGTTCAAATTTACGTTGATGATATTATTTTTGGAGCAATTAATGAAAGCTTGTGCAAAGATATTTCTCACACTTGATGCAAAAAGAGTTTGAGATGAGTATGATGGGAAAGTTACAATTCTTCCTTGGACTAGAAGTTCACCAAACAAAGGAAGGGACGTTTATTACACAAATCAAGTACACAAAGGAGCTAATCAAACGATTCGGAATGGAAGATTGCAAACAAGTTGGTACGCCTATGTGCACTTCAACCAAACTTGATAAAGATGAAGGAGGTAATAGTATTGATGAAAAACACTATAGAGGTGTGATCGGAATCACTACAAAAAAATTGCAAATTTCATGCGGATTTTTGCTGCGGGTTTTTTCCCCAGGAATTATATACGGATTTTACTGCAAATTTTAGTTTTCTAGGTTTGGGATTAAAATTTTGCTACGGATTAAAAAATCCGCATCAAAATCCGCAGATAATATTCCCTCCATAAAGCGGGAACGTATTACTTACAAAAATTACGCAACAAAAATCGATGGAAAAATTAAGGACAATAGCAAATTTGCTGCGGAAAAATAACAATCCGCAGCACATCTGCTGCGGAAATAAATTCCGCAGCAAATTGATTTTCCGCAACAATTTGCTGTGGAATTTAAAGTTAATTTCCGCAGCAATTTTGTTGCGGAAATTCCTGCGGAAATTTCAATTTACAGTGCAGAAACCCAGCACATTTTGGACAGATCTAATCGGGGAAAATTAGATTTTCCTCTCCATTTCCTGCACCACCAGCCACCATTCACCCTCCACCTTTCTTCCAACTACCATCCACTATTTTCAAGCCTAAATTTCATCCCTTCTTCCTCATTTCTTTCTCTCCTCAAGCCATTTTGCTCCATCCTTCCTCTTGAAGAAGCCGCGTGAACTTGGTGTTCATCTTGGATTCGATTTGTCCAGCCACCATCGGCACTAAGGGAGTGGACTGACATCTACGGTCTGTCTCTTCAGGGACATAATCTAGATGTGTATAAGAGACAGGTCAATATAGAGGGACATTAAATTATCCATAATTTTTGTGAGTGGTTTATTGAAAGAACATTATTTTCAGTTTTTTTATTTTTTTTGCAGCTATTTGTTGTCAATAAATTGTGTAGGATTTTTGCTATGTTATTTTCATTTTTTTTATCCCTAATTTCTGTAGGATTTTTGCTATAATTTTTGCAGTTTTATTTTTATTTTATTTTTATTTTTATTTTTATTTTGTTTGTTATCGTATAGATTTTTGCTATGTTATTTTGATTTTTTTTATCCCTAATTTCTGTAGGATTTTTGTTATAAATTTTGCAGTTTTATTTTTATTTTTTTTATTTTGTTTGTTATCATATAGATTTTTGTTATGTTATTTACATTTTTTTTTCAACTGTTTGTTATCCATAATTTGTCGAGGATTTTTGCTATGTTATTTTCAATTTATTTCCATATAATGACAATATTTAACACCTATACTAAACTTGTTTGTTTAGGGATTTCCGTGTTCCTACAAGCTTCGTACTTTAATTAACATTATCATAAATATATCGTCAACCTTAATATAACAACCAACTTTTTGCAAATTTTATTATATGAAAATTAAAATAATAACAAAAGAGACTTCTATAGTTCATCTAATTAAATTCTAGAAGTCTAAATATATTGTTGATCTCAGCACTCTCCGGGCCGGGATATAGCCTATCATAGTACACGATTCCTAACCTTGCCATTTGGGTCTTAATTTAACCAAGTAATATCTGGAAACATGTCCCTTGAACGAAAAGTTGGATGATTAATTTTTCTTATTATTTTTTAAATAATATTTTATAATTATTTTATATATTTTTTATGCATATATATATCTTAATAAACATTATTACAGTACTCTTTTAAATATATTTTACACAGGATCTTCCTTTTCAGAATATGTTTCAGAGCTTTTGTCATTACAGAATATTTAAATATAATATGTGTTAACCTTTAAAAAATCTTCCGTTTAACTATTATTATAGTTTATTTGTCTTTCGTTTAAGTAAGTAATTTTTCATTTTGTGTTTACGAAATAACTCCTACTTTGAGTTGGTGGATATCGGATTAAAAAAAACAAATAAATTCGTTCAATTTTACTAAAATATAGGTTAAAAAGTGACCAAATTACACTTTTACACTAATTTTTCCTAATGACATAATTCGCTCCTTTAATAGATATACAAACACTACATTTTTCTTAAAACAATTCCATTTCATGAGATATTCAAGTTTTTTACTAGGATTATACAATTTGGGTTGAACAAGTTCATAATGCATATTATATGCAAAATACTAAACCATGAATAATGTTTCTAAATGAAATGTTATATAAATGTATGTATTGGAATGATACTTAGTAGACTTTAATTATGAGATAATAGGGAAAAGGTGATTAAAATAGTTGATTATATTAATTTTTATGCAAATGCATGGTAAAATTTTTAAAAAAAATTATTTACTATTTTTTTAATTTTTGATAACAACAAATAATTTAATATAGGATATATTGTAAAAATGATAAATATTTTAAAATAGGATAGTAAAAGTGAAGGGAACAATTTTTAGGTATCTATCATTTTTTTTATTTGTCAATTATACCCTCTCCGCTCCCTTTGTTGTCTCTTAATTGCATACTCATAACTTTCCGTAACTACGTAATAAAAATATATTTATTCACCAACTATTAGGTTTAGATATTTGATCATTTATTTGGCAAATTTGTTAACACATCAATTATTTTGACACTTTAAATAAATGAATTGATTTATTCATTTAAGCCAAACATCGTAATGTTATTAATTGGATTAATTTTTGCTAATAATATTACCCTACTACTTAAAAGTTCTAGTTATGCCTCCCAAACAATGTAAAGGTGGTTAGGCTTATATTAATTAAAAATTGTCAAATAAATATGAAAGAGTATCATTTAGGATATTTATATGTAATTAAATAAAGAAAAACATGAACACATACATATATTTGTGTTGTTGGACTAGTCAACTTACTATCATATACTAAATTTTTACTATAATAAGCAAGTGGAAAATTTTCATGAAATTATATTTTGTATATTTGTTTGGAAATTAATTGTTTAACAGGAGACTAAGTAAGTCATTAGTTTGGTTAGGCAAAATGGAAGTTCCGGAGCATCGAAGGTGGATGTACAATAGGCTTCTTCCAAATCGCCGGGGATATGTGGAAGAATGCTGGAGGGTTTGGCTGGGTTTATAAATTTTGCTTGTCAACAACCAAAATATTTAACTGAGGAAGTTATTAGATGTCCTTGTGTGAAGTGCAAAAATGAGCGACACCATGTCCCTGATATGGTGAATGTTCATATTCTGAGGAAAGGTTTTAAACTAGGTTTTGGCCTCACAAACCAGCAATTGAGGGCATCGCTGCATGCATAAAGACCAAGTTTGAAGAAGGCAAACCCTCGTGGAAGAAGTTTTCTACGGCCACAAGAGACATGTGGTTTGAGGAATTTCAGTCTTTATAGAACTATACCCTTTCTCTTATATTAATTGACTACGTAATATATGTTTCAGATTGTTATATAAAAACTTACTTTGAGCGTTGTAGAAAAATTTAGATGGCCACCTAGGCACAATGCAGCGGTGAGAGAGAATTTCGAGAAGAGAGGGGCAGGTAGGCTGGCACAGATGCTACAAAAAGTCCGAAAAGATGGTAGAAAACCATCTTGGATGGGGGATAGTGCATGGGCAGACCTGAATAAATATTGGCAGTCCCAAGAGTTCAAACAAAAATTCGACCAAAATAAGAAGAATCGGGATTCCAATGCAGGTGCATCACTGCATACAGGCGGTTCTATACCACACAGAGTGCATTTCAAGAAAATGGTAATACTAATTAATTTCTTGTACTTTTAATACTTCATTATATTACAATGCCTTTGTTATTGATGACTTGAAAATATTTATTTCTTTTAATTACAGAAGGCTGAGAGGGGTGAAAACCCGCCATTCTCTAATTTCTATTTCCGTACCCATAAGAAGAATGAGGGAGATTGGGTTCATCCTCGGGCCCAAGCTGCTTATGTAAGTCATTAAGGCTTTATTACAATACTTTTATGATTTGTCCTTTAATATTCTTGTTTCCATAAAGTTGATCTTTGTTATATGACTTTTGCAAGAGAACTTTGAGAAGAAAAAGGCTGAAATATCTTCTCAAAGTACTGTTGAGAACGATAATAACCCTTCTGATGGTTCTCAACACTCACAACATCTGCCATCTGATTTGGATTGGGTATCAATATGGGAGCCATTATTATTATTAGTTTCTAGGCTTGGTTCTTTAGGTAGGACCATGAAGGGTTATTCGTCCAGACCTTCACACCCATACGACCTACCTGAGGATGTTGATGAGAGGATTAGGAGCACAGTCCACTCCCTTAGTGCCGAACTACAAGCCCAACTGGAAAGGGAGATATTGGAATTCTGGAAGAATAACCCTTCATTGTATCCAAGCTGTCACTACAACCCATCTAGATGTGTATAAGAGACAGTTTATAGATTTGCTAAGAGCGATTAGGCGTTCTTCTGGATCCTCTCGCCACCGTATAAGACGGCACTGATGCAGGCTGTATGATGAGGATGATGCAGATGGTAGCTCGGATGATTAGACTGTATTTGATTGTTTACTTAGATAACTAAATGTTATATATGTATTGTATTTGAATTTGTTTCGTATTATATTTCTTTCAATGCGAATTGTTTTTTGAGATGAAATTGCTCGAATGTGACATGATGATCAATGCGAATTGTTTTTTGTGATGAAATTACTGGAATGTGGTATGATGGTACAGGGGGAAGAAAAAACCAAACAATACTAACAAAAATTTTCTGTGAAAATTATTTGGGGATTTTGCTGAGGAAAATATATGGGGATTTTGCTGGGGATATTTGATGGGGATTTTGCTGAGAAAATTATATGGGGAATTTGCTGAGGATATTTGCTAGGGATTTTGCTGCGGAAATTATATGGGGATTTGGCTGCGGAAATTATATAGGGAATTTGCTGGGCATATTTGCTAGGGATTTTGCTACGGAAATTTACACAGGGATAATTTCCGCAGCAAAATCCCCATATAATGCTCTAAAAAATCCTTGTAAACATGTTTTTATGACGAAATTTTGATGCGGAATTACCAGCGCAAAATATCCGCATGTATATTTCCGCAGCAAAATCCCCATCAAATTTAGCTGCGGATTTTATAATCCGCAGCAAATTAGTATCCACGGCCTTTTTACCTGCGGATGTAGAGGATTTGGCGCCCAAAGACCAAAGAAAGTCTTATTTGCTGGATTTTTCATTATAATCCGCAGCAAAATATGCAGGTAATTAACAGTTTTTTAGTAGTGAATCCTACTCTATTTAACGGCTAGTAGACCAGATATTATGTTTGCTGTTTGTTTGTGTGCTAGATTTCAATCTTGCCCTAAAGAATCGCACTTAATGGCTGTAAAAAGGATTTTTAGATACTTAAAGGGTACAATGGATTTTGGTCTGTGGTATCCAAATCCTCTACATTTGATTTAATTAGTTATTCTGACGCTGACTTTGCTGGGTGTAAAATTGATAGAAAAAGTACCAGTGGTATGTGTCATTTCATAGACACTAGGTAATTGTCTTGTGTCTTGGTTTAGCAAAAAACAAAATTCTATTTCTCTTTCTACGGATGAAGCCGAATACATTGCTGTTGAAAATTGTTGTGCCCAACTTCTGTGGATGAAACATACTTTAAAAGATTTTGGTGTTTTCTTTGATTGTGTGATTATAAGGTGTGACAACACTGGTGCAATTAATCTCACAAGAAATCCTGTAATTCATTCTAAAACCAAACATATTGATGTTAAGCACCATTTTATAAGAGATATTGTTTGCAAAAAAGAAATATGTGTTGAATTTGTGTCTACTTTAGATCTACTGGCTGACATTTTTACTAAACCCTTGGCCTTAGATCGTTTTAAATCTCTCAGAAATCGTTTGGGGATTTTAAAGTTCACATCGGCATAGTTTCTTAGTTCGGACGCACATGCTCTTTCGAACAACACCCTATCTCAGAAGCTCTCTCTCGTCCGAAAACCTCTTCTCTGCCTCGGACGCTTATGATCATTCGAATTTTAAATGGTCTCTCAATTTCTTCACTTTCCCACTGGAATCCTACCGGACACTTCCCATCATCTGGGAGAATATCGAACACAATAGTTCTTAGTTTCGGCCGTCCGTTCATCAGCTTTCGGATGCACAATAAGACGCACACAAATCGTTCGAACGTCTGAACGGTCCCTCTGCTCGATTAAAATCGTCAATTTTCCCCATTTCGGACTCACCCTAAGCCCCGAACCCTTCTCTGGCCAAATTTTTCCCCTCAAAATTCCTCCAACTTCTTCATTCTCTCGACAAATTGATTGGGGAATCTTCATTCCTAAATTATTCATTACCATTATTGTACTTAATTTCATCAATCTACCATCAAATTTCATCAAATTTCCACCAACTTTCCAAAAATCAATTTTTTTTATATACCTTCCATTCACAATGGTTAGATCTCGTGGAGGCTATTCAACAGCAACTCGTGGACGTAAATCACATGGAAAAGCTCTAGTGCAAGGGGAATCATCTGCTAATCCTCAAGTTGCTTCAAAAAATCCACCCCTACCAAAATTCATCGATGCCAAGGCATCCGAACGGTATACATCTCTTCTTAGCAAATCTATAATTGTTCAAAGACCTGTTTCTCAAAGTCTTTTTGATGAATTTAATCTTCCTATTGTCAAATCTTGTTTTGAAAAACAAAATTGAGGTCACTTAGTTCACACTGACTTACCCGTTTATCATGACATGGTGCTCCAATTTACAGCCAATCTTAGGAAAGGCCCCACTGTTTGCATATTAGTTCTCGTGTGAACAGCACAAATCTTGAAATTTTCTCCAACATTATCAATACTATTTTTGAATGTGAAGTCTCATTCCCGAATGTATTTTCTTATTTCTTTTCTTCAGATAAATGACCCGCTCTTGACACTCGATTTGATATTGACGAGATCAGAGCAATTTTTAACATCAATTTCAAACAGGCATCGGAAGCCAAGACTACATTGCTCACTGCTGAAATGAATATTCTATATACTATTGTCACAAACTTTGCTGTTACCAACAGACGGGCATCGCATTGAGTCCGAAAAAATGCAGCTTTACCTGTTTTACTGTGTTTTCAATGGAATTCCTCTTGACTTTGGTTATCTTTTCTGCTCCCTGTGGGAACTCTTTCTTAATGATACCCGCCGAAACATTCCTTTCAAAAAATTTCTTACCAAAGTATTTGATTTTCTTGACGTACCTTTCAGCGGAAACAAACAATTTCCTCCCTACTTCAACAAATCCTACATTGAGCAAAAAGGCTTCCGTTATTTTAATGATCAATGATTAACTAAAGCCGTTTTTGATATTGAACGATCAAAATCCCAAGCCTTTACCTCTGGTCTGGCACTTCCCCATTTCCCTCCTCCTCAAACACCTCCACCAGTTCATGATCCTCGTCCTTCTTCCTCCGAACCTTCATTTTCACATATTTGTGGCCTTCTCAGTTCTTTGAGCACTCAGGTGAGCTCCTTTCAACATCGCACTAATCGCAAGTTAAAGCGACTTGAAACTCGTCAGATGATCCTCCAAGAGGCACTCAGCTTAGGCATGTCTGCTTCAACTAAGGTTCAATTTGTCAATATTCAATCACAATATCCACTCGACTCCTCTACCGAAAGTGATGACAATGCCGAAGAAGAGGATCATGAGGGCAACGACGAGGACATTGATAATCAAGGTATTGTTCTGATGATGAGGGTGACGACGAGGATATTTACGATACATTCAAATTTATCATGCAATGACGCGATGACGGAGATGACGATAGTGAAGCTACTGATGATGATGCCCCTTCCAAACGGCACAAGATCGAAAAACGCTCTAAGAAGAAAAATGACTCGACTTAGATTCTCTGTTAATTCATTAATATGTATTTTGGTTTTGGCATTACTATAGATATTACTTTGACAAAGACGTTGGAATTGCTTTTATTTTGGTTTTGTGAATCATTTTGAATTGAAATAGAACTTAATTTTTGATGTTGTTGATATAACTGTTGATATTAATGATGATACTAGCTTAACTTTGATGATGTTAATGTTGGTTATTTGAGTGCACTTTCTCAGGGGGAGATTTGTTTGATGATGTCAAAGGGGGAGTAGGAATAAAAATAATGCAAAATTGTTGGTTATGCTCATTTTACATGTTGGTTATTCTATAACTATTTGTAATCATCAAAAAGGGGAAGATTGATGTTTCCCAAACCTTATTTTGATGATGACATAAGCACTAAACTCTGAAAACAAGCTGTATAGTATGCTATCTTTTCTACTGGAAATAGGTTGTTCGGACGCAGTACACCGTCCGAACTATGTCATTTTCTCAGACGAACAGGAGTGTCCGATACAGATTCACTCAGACACATTTCACCGTCCGAACAGACAGGCATAAAGCAAATTTCTTAATGCTCCTCTACGGACGCATACAACTGTCCGAGCAAAGTTTCCATCGAACGTACACGACAGTTCAAAACTCAGTCCGGACGATGAAACGGATGCATGCACAGCCGTCCAAATGATATCCTTCACCAGCTGCACTTGAGATCGGATACTGTATCGGACGCATCATCCTTATCTCGGACGTCTGAAACCCTAACGGCTAGTTTTGTGTATTTGTTACTGAGTCGTTTGGAAGTAGTTACAACCACCATTTATTGCCCATATAAATACCTGCTCTATTATTCAGTAAAATCCATCTAATACATTAAATACAAGCCTTAGAAAAGAGCAATTTTAGTACAAATTGGCTATAGTGCTATATTGTATTAGTGTGCAGCTTAGAGTGGAATTCAAAATTTTGAGTGGAGTGGTAATCTTGTACAAAAGTGAGGTTGTGATTAAAATTCTTGGCTCAACTAAAAGAGTTTTAGTATGAGCAAGAATTTTCCTACTTTGTAAAGATTATTGGCTCACCAAGTGTGTGAAGCATTCTATTGGATTAATACTTCAAGCTTGTTAGCTTGGAAGTATTGATTGTTTAATTTTCTCTCTTACCTTCTTCACATTCTTTAAGTTTCATTGATTCTATCTTTATTATATTACTAATTTGTTAGTTGAAAAAACTCAATAAGTTTAATCTTTCTAAAAGTATTTTGAGAAACCTAATTCACACCTCCTCTTAGGTTGCTTTGGGACCAACACCCAAGAAATTGATAAATGTTTGAGACAAACCTGAAACAAAAAATAACAAAGTAAAAGGAAAAATAAAAGAGATACCAGATTTATGTGATTTGGTTGAAAAACCTACGTCCACGGGCTAGGGCGAGTAAAATATTTCACTATATGATAGGAATACAAAAACTTTAGAAGAGTACTCAGTCTAAAAAAACACTAGTACAAAACCACAAGAAAGCCAAATAAGATAAAAGGCTCAATGACCAATACGGCCCAATAGCCTACTATGCTATCTTATGTTTAGTGCTTGGTTTTACAAAGTTCAAAGTCTAAAGCCTCTATTTATAAGACCAAGGCAACAAAACTCTCCTTAGTTTAACTAATGTGACACAAAGCCACACTAACATCTTTCACATACTATTTCCTGGATAGCTTTTCATCTGTAGGAGATATTTCAAACAAAAATGGAACACCTTTACTCCTTTATGCCATTTAGCTAATTATCAGGTTCAACTTTATTTTGAAAAAGTAGCATTGACTATGAAAATCAAATGATGAAATCATTAAATTGTACAATCAAACCACCTAAATAAAGATAAATTGCATGCATAGAGTAATATCTGACACAAGTAGACATTAAGCATCATTACCAGATATGTCCATGAATTAATCAACAATCAAACATCATATGTGCTCACATAAAAAATTAGTTTTGGCAATCTCTTTATTCCAACAATTTATTAGTATCATTTATGTCAATCCAGCACCTTACAACAACAACAACCAAAGAGAATAGTGTATGCCAACCTTTAGAATAGTTAAGTAATATATTATCTAGAATACAAGTATTTTTTTTTGAAACCACCAAAGAGATGGGGGTTGGAGTTCGGCCCCTTATTATTAAATCACAAAAAAAATGTTGGACAAATAAAGAGCTTATGGGGATTTAATTAGACAAGTTTTAGTTGAACAGAAGGAATCTCCCATTTATCCAAAGAAAGAAATTCTTCCAGGGAACGGGGATAGCTCAAAGTTGTGAAAGAACAAGAAACTAAGGAGCTAGAACCCAATCAAGCCCAATGATCCGTGATAAGCTCCTAAATGCCATATATTTTATGTGTTGTTTAGCTCCATTTTAATGTAATTTGATTAATAATTGAGTAATTATGAGATAAAATAGTTTATTTTGAGTTTTGTTGGGTTTGAGTGAAGAATAACTTAAAATGGGTCACAATATTGGAGGAAAACATTCACTAGCGTGGTGCAAATCGGATACAGTTTGGAAGATCAAGCATAACTCTCTTGTTTGAGCTCTAATTTCTATGATTTTGGATGATTTAGAAAGATAAGGAAGTTTTATACAACTTTTGTGTTTTATATTTTCCAAGATTCTATAATCGTATCATTCAAAATTGCAAAGTTGGAAAATATGCATCGGCTAGGAGCACTTCATCAAAGAGTTGACACAGTTTGGTAGATTGATCATAGCTTTCTAGATATCAAGTCCAATTAAGGTGATTCAAGATGTTTTGGAAAGATAAGAGATAGAGATACAACTTTTTGGTTTTGAATTTTCCCAAATTCGGCTTGTATCATAATCTAAATCAAGGAGGAAGTTGAATCTGGGTCTGCCGGGCGCGCACATGGGCGACAAAATTGCAGCGCGTGTGTGCCCGCTCCTGAAACTCGACTTCTGGTTTTGCCCAGCAAGCACATGCGTGACAAAATTGCAGCGCATGCGCACTAATCGATGGGTGGGCTACAAAACTTGATTTATTTTTCAAGAAACATCCTCTCATGGGCCCGGTTGCATGGGAAATTTTGTACTTATCATCTCGAAGCCTCAAAACCCTAAATACACCAAGAGAAAGGGAGAAAAGAGAGATCATCATCAGCCATCATTAGTTTTTTAGGTTTTTCAATAGGAGAGAAATAGTTTAGCCGTAGGATAGAATTTTCACTTGTTCGTGTAATGTGCAAGAATTTCATTCTCTTGTCAAGAATGGAAGACTTGATTATCTTCAACATTCGTTCTTGCTTCAATTACTGAGTTTGATTTAATTTTATGCAATTTAATTTTCTTTCTTATTGCTTTCTTGTTCTTTAATTATCATTCTTCTTTTATTGATTTTAACTTTTGAATAGCTTCCATAAGTTTAATAGTTAGGGTTTTACTTTATCATTTTTAATCACTTTTATAGAGTATATTAATTTAAATTCTAGTTCTTGATTAAATTCTTGCAAGTAGGATAGATTGAACTAGGGTTTTAGTTAATTATTTTTAATTGCTTTCCGTAGGGTTAGAATTTTATATTCTTGTCTTTATTTCAATCTCTTGCGATTAAATTTGGTTTAAATTTAGTCAAAAACTCTTAATTATTTTGTTTAACTAGTAATTGTTCCGATAGTCCTCGTGGGAACGATCTTTACTCATCCTACATACAAACTCACCTCGTATACTTACGAGTGTGTGGGAGTTGAATTAGGATAATTAAGGTTTTCTTTTATTACTTGTTTATCGTTTGCAAAAACCTAATCAATATTTCACCGAACAAGTTTTTGGCGCCGTTGCCGGGGACTATTTTTTTTTGTCGGTAACAATATTAGGTGTAGTGAGTCTTACTAGATTAGACATTTTATTTCTTTTGCTATTTGTTTTCAATTATTTCTTGTTCTTTCAAGTTTGTTTGGATTTTGTTTTCGATATTTGATCTTTAGTTTTATTTTCTTGTAGTTTATGATTGATACTCGTTCATCCAATCAACCACTTCATTCTATTGACTTGGAGATTGAACGGACGATAAGTTGAAATCGTAGACGACAAGATTCAAAACGAGGTGACCATCTAATGGAGAATCCAAACCATGCCATTAATGAACAAGAGGAGGTTGTACGCAACAATGGCAATCTAGTTAATGCTAATCCTAACCCCCGACATCTTCGAGATTATGCAATACCTAATTTTGAGGGGGCAAGTTCTAGCATTCTGCTTGGCTGCCAGTACAAGTGAATAATTTCGAAATCAAGCCTGCGCTAATACAGATGCTTCAAACACATGCAATGTTTGGAAGGAGCCCAAATGAAGATCCCTATGAGCACTTAATAAAATTTAAGGAGGTCATTGATACATTCAGGTACAATGGAGTCCACCCCGATTGTATCCGGATGAGAGCATTCCCTATTTCCTTACATGATAGAGCAAGGTCTTGGCTGAAATCATATCAACAAGGCACTTTTACAATATGGGACCAATTTGCTCAAGAATTTCTAGGCAAACACTTTCCACCGTCTAGGACTGCTAAGCTCCGAAATGATATCACATCATTCAGACAAATCACTGGAGAGAGTTTAGGTGAAGCATGGGACTAGTTCAAGGAGATGCTGAGGAAGTGTCAGCACCATGCTATACCTCTATGGCCGCAAGTCCAAACCTTCTATAATGGACTATTTTCGGAGATGAGACTAATAGTCGATGCAAGTGCTGGAGGTTCTTGGTCCCCCATAAAACTCCGGAGAAAGCACAAGAATTGTTAGAAAGAATGGCGTCCACTCATTACTATCATGGAGCAATAACTCATTCAGTTGGACAACAACAACCACAAGTGAATCAAACAGACGTTCAACAAGGAGGTATGCCTAGCTATGGTTCCTTTTTATCTCAACAGTACATGACGATGAGTGCCATTACAAACCTAACAAAAGCCGTAGAGAATATGGGAAGAAGCTCTGTGAACTCTGTAGGTCCGGCGAATCAAGGGATCTTGAATTGTGATTTCTGCAGTGGAAATCACCAAAATGGCTATTGTGAAACATCAATATTGCAAGGTGAACAGATTCAATTTATTTAAAATTACAATCTTACCTCAAGAAATCAGCCCACCAAATATGAAAATACATATAACCCATCTTGGCGAAACCATCCTAACTTTCCTGGTCAAACCAAGCAAATGTTCAAAATCTATCATTTCAGTCAAATGCACCACAACAAAATGTGTCCAACCAACCAAAAGTCTCATCGTTGTCTAGACCATACGCACCACCACATCAAAGGAATTCCCAGAATATTCCATCTTATCCAACAAACTCATACCAGTTTTCACAATAAAGATGTCACCAAATCCAGAAGTTGATGACAACAATCCTCATCTATGCCCTCATTCGTGAGAAGAGATTGGAAAAATCTCTTCTTTTCTATCTGATATTTTTCAAACCTTATTTTGATGATGACATAAACACTTAACTCTGTAAACAAGTTTTTGCAGGTCTGCTAGAAATAGGGTTTTCGGACTCACTGTACCGTCCGAACTATGTCAAGCTTCTCAGACGCATTCCACCGTTCGAACCAACAGGCAGAAAGAAGGATCTTACTGCTTCTCCAAACAGACGCACACAACTGTCCGAACAAAGTCTTCTTCGGACGAACATGACCGTCCAAAGCTTCTTTCGGACGATGGAACGGATGCATGCACGGACGTCTGAACGAAGTTCTTCACCAACTGCATGGAGATCAGACGCTGTGTCGGACGCACAGTCATCCTATCTATCTCGGACGTCTGAAACCCCAACGGCTACTTCTGTGCATTTATTATTTAGCCGTTAGGAAGTAGTTGCAACCACCATTTATTGCTCTTGTAAATAACTGTTTTGATATTCTGTAAAAATTATCTAATACATTGAATACAAGCCTTAGAAAAGAGCAATTTTAGTACAAATTGGCTATAGTGCTTTATTGTTTAGTGTGCAGTTTCGAGTGCAATTCAACTTTGAGTGGAGTAATAATCTTGTACAAAAGTGTGGTTGTAAGTAAGATTCTTGGCTCAACTAAAAGAGTTTTATTGTGAGCAAAAATTTTCCAACTTTGTAAAGATTATTGGCTCACCAAGTGTGTGAAGCATTTTAGTGATTTGATACTTCAAGCTTGTTAGCTTGGAAGTATTGGCTGTTTAATTTTCTCTTACTTCACTATTTCATTGAATCTATTATATCAGTTTTTATTTAGAAAATCTTAAGATTTCTAAAAGTATTTTTAAGAAACCTAATAGAATTCACCCCCCTCTTAGGTTGATAAAGACGAAGGAGGTAATGGTGTTGATGAAAAACACTATAGAGGTATGATCGGAAGCCTGCTTTACTTAACAGCCTGTAGACCAGATATTATGTTTGCTGTCTGTTTATGTGCTAGATTTCAATCTTGTCCCAAAGAATCGCACTTGATTGCTGTTAAAAGAATTTTTAGATATCTGAAGGGTACAATAAATTTTGGTTTGTGGTATCCAAAATCCTCTACATTTGATTTAATTAGTTATTCTGACGCTGACTTTGTTAGGTGTAAAATTGATAGAAAAGTACGAGTGGTATGTGTCATTTCCTGGGAAATTGTCTCTTGTCTTGGTTTAGCAAAAAACAAAAATTTTATTTCTCTTTCTACGGCTGAAACCGAATACATTGCTGCTGGAAATTGTTGTGCTCAATTTCTTTGGATGAAACATACTCTGAAAGATTTTTGTGTAGTTTTTGATTGTGTGCCTATAAAGTGTGACAACACTAGTGCAATTGACTAAATCTCACAAAAAATCCTGTTATGTACTCTAGAACCAAACACATTGATGTTAAGCATCATTTTATTTGAGATCTTGTTTGTAAAAAGGAAATTCGTGTTGATTTTGTGCCTACTTCAGATCAACTGGCTGATATTTTTACAAAACCCATGGCTCTAGATCGCTTTGAATCTCTCAGAAAATGTTTGGGGATTTTATAGATCAATTTGGCATAATCTTTTTGTTCGGACGCACTCGATCGTCCGAACAACACTATCTTTCGGACGCTCTGTATCACCCAAAAACTTTCTCTCTGCCTCGGACGCTCATAATCGTCAGAACGATATTCATTTTCTTCATTCACTCTTTGGAATTCTTCCGGACGCATACCATCGTCTGAAAGAACATCGGACGCACTGGCTCTTCCATCGGCCGTCCGTTCATCAGCTTTCGGACGCTTCATCGGACGCATACCAAACGTTCAGCCGTCCGAACAGTCTCCCTGTTTGATTAAAACTGTCCATTTTTCCCATTTCTTTCAAGACTCACCCTAACCCCTGAAACCCTCTCTGGCAAAATTTTTTCCTTCAAAATCTCCTCCAAATTCCTTCATTCTCTCCACAAATTGATTGGAAATTTATCATCTCCAAAGTATTCCTCACCATTATTGTATCTAATTCCCCATATCTACAATCTCATTTCATCATTTTCTCACCAAACTTTCAAAAAAATTAAATTTTTTCTCCTCTTTCTTCCCTTCCTTTACAATGGTTAAATCCTGCGGAGGTTTTTCTACAGCAACTCGTGGACGAAAAACAAAAGGGAAAGCTCCAGTGCGTGGAGAATCATCTGCTAATCCTCAAGTCTCCTCAAATCCAAGCTTACCAAAATTCATCGATGCCAAGGCATCCGAACGGTATACATCTCTTCCAAGCAAATCTATAATCGTTCAACGTCCTGCATCTCAGAGTCTTTTTGATGAATATAATCTTCCAATTGTCAAATCATGCTTTGAAAAACAAAATTGGGGTCACCTAGTGCATATTGATCGTTACCCGTGTATCATGACATAGTGCTTCAATTCACAGCCAATCTTCGAAAAGGCCCCACTGTTCGCACATCTCGTGTGAACAGCACCAATCTTGAGATTTCCTCCAACATCATCAACACTATTTTAGAATGTGAAGTCTCAAATTCGAATAATTTTTCTTATTTCTTTTCTTTAGATAAATGGCCCGCTATTGATACTCGATTTGACATTGATGAGGTCAGGGCTATTTTTCACATCAATTTCAAACAGGCCTCGGAAGCCAAAACTATTTTACTAACTCCTGAACTAAACATTCTGTACACTCTTGTCACGAATTTGCTATTGCCAACCGATGGGCATCGCACTGAGCATGGAAAAATGCAGCTCTACTTATTTTTTTGTGTTTTCAAGGGCATTCCTCTTGACTTTGGTTATCTCTTCTGCTCCCTGTGGGAATTCTTTCTTACAGATACCCAAAGAAACATTCCTTTTGGAAAATTTCTTACCAAAGTTTTTGATTTCCTTGATGTTCCACTTTCAGCGGCAACAAACATTTTCCCCCTTATTTCAACAAATCTTATATTGAACGAAAATGCCTCCATTTTTTCTACGATCAATGGTTAACTAAGACAGTTTTTGATATTGAACGTTCAAAATCCCAGGCCTCTACCTCTGGTTTGGTTATTCCACATTCTTCTCCTCCTCAAACACCCCCACCATTCTATGATCCTCATCCATCTACCTCTGAACCCTCACTTTCTCATATCTGTGGCCTTCTTACTTCCTTGAGCACTCAAGTCAGTTCATTTCAATGTCGCACTAATCGTAAGTTAAAGCGACTTAAAACTCGTCAGGTGATTCTCCAAGAGGCCCTTAGCCTAGGTATGTCTGCTTCGGCTCAGATTCAATTTGAACATTCAATCACAATATCTACTCGACTCATCTTCTGACAGTGATGACAATTCTGAAGATGGGGATGTTCGTGGGGACGACGAAAAGGACGCAAATAATCAAGGTGCTGCCAATGAAGATGAAGGCGAACTACGATGAGGATATTGACGACATATTCAATTTCATCATGCAACGCCGTACTGGAGAAGAGAAAAATAGTGAGGCCACTGATGAAGATGCTCCTTCCAAACGCCAAAGATTGAAAAGCGTCCAAGAAGAAAAATGACTCACATTAGTTCCTTTAACAATCTGTTTTTAGTTTTTGGCATTTCTCTATTTTTGCTTAGTTAGAACTGCTCTCAGATTTACCATTCTATGTATTCCCTTGAACTAGTCCTGTTAAATATTTGAGTTTTCTTCTATTGAATATTTGGGCTTTTTATGCATTATAGCGCTATTTCTGTTGAATATTTGCAAGTTCTCAGGGAGAGCTTTGTTTGATGATGTCAAAAGGGGGAGTAATAATCTATATTGCGATTGGTCATCACTCATATCTGATTGTTTTTACATAATTATTCCATGAATGTTTGTCATCATCAAAAAGGGGGAGATTGATGTTTTCCAAACCTTATTTTGATGATGACATAAACACTTAACTTGTCTGTAAATAAGTTTTTGCAGGTCTGCTAGAGACAGGATTTTCGGACTCACTGTACCGTACGAACTATGTCAAGCTTCTCGGACGCATGCCACCGTCTGAACCAACAGGCAAAAAGAAGGATCTTACTGCTTCTCGAAGAAGACTTTGTTCGGATAGCTCGTGTGTGTCAGTTGTCCGAACAAAGTCTTCTTCAGAGACATGACCGTCCGAAGCTTCTTTCGGATGATGGAACGGACGCATGCACGGACGTCCGAACGAAGTTCTTCACCAACTGCATGGTGGTCGGACGCATCCTATCTATCTCGGACGTCCGAAACCCCAACGGCTACTTTCTGTGTATTTACTATTTAGCAGTTAGGAAGTAGTTGCAATCACCATTTATTGCTCTTATAAATAACTGCTTTGATATTCTATAAAAATTATCTAATACATTGAGTACAAGCCTTAGAAAAGAGCAATTTTAGTACAAATTGGCTATAGTGCTTTATTGTATTAGTGTGCTGTTTAGAGTGCAATTAGTACAACTTTGAGTGGAGTAATAATCTTGTACAAAAGTGTGGTTGTAAGTAAGATTGTTGGCTCAACTAAAAGAGTTTTAGTGTGAGTAAGAATTTCCCTACTTTGTAAAGATTATTGGTTCACCGAGTGTGTGAAGTATTTTAGTGATTTGATACTTCAAGCTTGTTAGCTTAGAAGTATTGGCTGTTTAATTTTCTCTTACTTCACTATTTCATTGATTCTATTATATCAATTTTTATTTAGAAAATCTTAAGATTTCTAAAAGTATTTTTAAGAAACCTAATTCACCCCCTCTTAGGTTGCTTTGGAACCAACACTAACCGAATATCAGCTACTCTATCTAGTCATTCCCCGACTGAATTTTTAATTCGTCCAAGCATCATCCAGGATTGTCAAGTAATCAGCGAAGCATGAAAATACTATGTGTAACCAGCGAAGCTTGAAAATACTATGTGTTGAGGTCTTCTTCTGCAAGCCATTTACATCTCGCTTTCTGCTTCCAGAAAATCTCTTGCTCTATGCGAAGCTTAGAGAAGATTTGCGCTTGTAGTTGTTGAAGAAGAATCCCACTTGGGATTTGAGAAGCCACATATGCCAATTCCTAAACTTTAACTGGCTCCTCAGCTTCCTCCACTGCCTTAAAAATATCCCCAAAAGACTCCTTGTTCCATAATCCCAAGCCTTTTTGAATCTTTTTAATTTCCAAGCAAAAACTCTCATGCCATGTCCCACACCTGGCTGAGTCCAATCTGCCCTTACCAAATCCAGAAACCTTGATGAGCCACCCATATTTTTGGAACCGGCCATGTCCCACATCTAATCTGCCCTTACCAAATCCAAAAACTCTCATGCCATGTCCCACATCCAGTCGAATAGAAAGTAACAAAGGTGAGTGATTTGAAGACGTTTAGTTAAGATGATGAATCCTTGACTACGAAAAATTTTGAAGCCATGCTAGGTTCATCAAAACCCTATCCAGCCTCTTCTTAACTATCCTACCCCGACGCATCCCCGATCAAGGAAGAGTAAAATTATGACCATAGAAAGGCAGCTCTGATAGTCCACAGTCGTGCATGGCATCATTAAACTCTGTCATACTTGCAAAATTTTAAAGAGCTGGACCCAAATATTCTAAAACCACTTAAATCGCATTAAAATCCCCTCCGACTATCCAAGGACCTTGGACTCAAGAAGCAATCAAACAAAGATGTGTCCATAGTTGTTACCTATGAGAATACATTGACATCGTATTGTCGTAAAACAATTGGTTCATTTGCTTGACCTAACTCAGTTATTTCATTATCAACCACTTCAAGCTATCATGAGCCATTAACATAAAAAAAAAGATAAACTAGTATACAATTGCCTTCAGTGGGAGAAATAGGATAGTTAACATTTACAAAATGAACACCATCTGTGAATTGGAGAACTTTGTGCTACCCTCACTTTTGTTTGTGGTGATGTCAAATTATTAGTTAATAGAATTGACTGAGCCCTTTTAGAATCCAGTACCTTCAATATAAAATTTTATTTTAAGTATAATATTTTTGAACAAATGGAATGAAAACTAACAAAGAAAAATTAAAAACTAATAGAGTCATGAATTTATATTTTCTCCAGAGATATTTAACCGTGATAGAAAGCATTGCATTCTCTCTTCCATATCTCTTTTCAATTTTTCTTTATGATCTTTCTTCTCATCTTGCATTTTACTACGTGCTTTTTAATTTTCTTATTCATAGGATCATCAAATTCTTATTTTTTTCTTGAGGTGACATTCGACTAAAAGTTCCACAGATTCGACTTGAAGTAAAATCAAAACCATAAGTACGTAAATGTTTGGGATTTGCAGGGTGAACTATTATGTCGAGGATTGCATCTTTTGCAACATTATCACTCTGGGTGGACTTTGGCAACTTTTGTACTTCCTTATTCAAACTTGCCTAAGAGAGAAAAGCAAAGGAAGCAAAAGAAGATAGTATATTTGAATAATTAAGAATGCAAAAAAATTATTTTGATATTCAATGTATTTTCTTTATTTTATTCTTGCAATTTTTTGAGAAGTTTGTTCATCTAATTGTTTTCTCTCTTTTCCTTATCTTGAATAATTGAATACATCAATTTTTGATGGTGCCACTTCATTTTTCTATCAAAGCTGCAATGGATATAGATTGTTACATATGTGACATCAATTTTTGAGGCATCATTTTACTATTAGCAAAGTGACGTTATACTTACATGTTTCTCTTTTCTAACTGTGGCATGATCCTTCCATCCTATTCTATGTGGTAGCTTTTGTTTTTTTTTTTTTCGTGATTTCTCTTATGCTTTTTACTCTTTTCTGATCAAAGTCAAACAAAAATTTTAGAATAAATTTTACTAGAGATTAGTGATTTTGAAATTGTAAAGAAAAAGAATGTAAGGATACAAGCCTTGGCTTTTGCTGTACTCCAATATTGCACTATGCTAGGCCACTGGTCCTCATATACTCTTGAAGGACAATGTTTCAATAAACATCTCTTATTATGTCCATGCTGTGATAGTAATAACATTTCTTCAACTTTGACTTCTAATCTATTCACAATTTGCTTATTCTTCTTAGGCATTTTTTTGTAAGAATCATCAAGATTGGTATTCATCTTTGATGAAGCTAGAATTAGATTCTAGAAGGAGAGAGAAAGTGGAATATCCTAGTTGCAAGTGTGCGTTTGAGTATCCGAATTTTGGATTGGATTCTGAATTGTGTGTCTCTTTTAGTAGCACTCAAGCCCCTTATTTATAGATTTACACGAGGAGGCTTAAGGCTATCTCTATGCTAGCTCAGCTGAAGCTGAATTATATAATTGCCCTTAATGAGGCTGCCACGTAGGCACTTCTAGAACAATCTAGGTAAAAAGCTATGTGTGTTACTAATCCACATCATCATTAGTCTCCTCGGCTTGGTGCCGAACCTAGTGGATAGGGACCGAGCCGAAAATGACTGTTCGCAGTCCCCAACCGAAGACCAAAAGCAAGAGTGTTATACCGATCCGAGGTGAAGCCTTCGGAACAATTTCGTAACCTCTGCCGATCCGAGGTCGTAACGATCATTGGATCCTTGGCGAGTCATACCTGCAGCATTAACTCTCAAGGGTGACGTTTTCGTTGAGTCCCCATGCACTGATTTCGCATTTATTGCTCTGCATTATTCGCTTCGATTTTGCTGCAGAACGCCTCATTCTACGCGCCATAACGCCAGTACCATGTCTCGATTTTCAAGCCAAAATGCCTCGTTCTACACGCCATAACGCCAGTACCACATCGATTTTCACGCCAAAACGCCTCGTCTTTCCCACCTAAAGCCTTTTTTCATTTCGAAACCATCAATTTTCCCCCCAGAAACACAGAACATTCTCCTATTTATACCCCCATTCACCCCCAAATCTCTTTTCTTCTTCTTACTCACCTTCCTCTCACCCACTTTTACTCTATTTTTCCCAAAAACTTACACTCCCTCCTTCTTCCTTTCTGCGCTCATCCACCAGAGAGACACATAACTTTTTCTTCCTTCACCCTCTGGTTGCCGTATCACCGTTGCCGATTTCCGACCGCCGCTCTAAGCCACCACCGGACACCACTAGGAGCTCTTTCTTAAAACTCCCACACGCTCTCAAAACTAAAGACTATGGCCTGTACGTTCACTCCCACTTCTCTTATTAGCACACCGGTTCCTCCTTCTCCGGTAAACGCCGTTGACAGGATGTTAAATCCTTTCGACGAAGAGCTTCTGGCAGCAGTGCCATTAAACTTTCCTCCCGATCCGCTCTTTTCCCAACCTCCACAAAACGACCACCCTAACCTTCAAATCCAAAGTATATCGAACTCCCTTGACCCCGAGGATATCAAAATCCTTAAGGATCGGTGCCATTTTCTGAAGAACGTGCACATAAAACTCCTAACCCCCGAGGACCGAGGCCATTTGCCTCCACCTGGTTACCTAACAGTCTACCAGGAACAACTCGAGGCGGGGCTGAGGCTCCCCATAGCCCCTCTCTTAGTCAACCTGTCGAACCACTGGGATATCAGCATGATATCCCAGCTGACCCCAAACGCACTTCGGGTCATCGCTGGCTTCACATTCTTATGTAGACTACACGATATCCCCCTTTCTTTAGACACATTTAGGATGATGCTGAAATTATCCCCTACAAAGGAATTTTTTTACATCTCCTCCCGAACTGCGGGCAAACAGCTCACTTCGGGTAACCCATCATCTATTCATGACTGGAAAAAGTCATTGTTCTTCGTCCGGTACCTCGACCCGCCGATGCCCCGAGGTCCATGGAACCTTATAAAAGAAAACTTAAAAACCAAGAATACCTCTCCACCGGACTCCCTTCATGCCCGGAGGCTCGTCGAGTCGAACCTCCGAATAAACTTCAATAACCAACCAGCCATCCTTTCAAACAATATTCTGGCCTGGGCAGGACTATTTCCTTCCCATGACATCCTGCCGAATTACGACCCTCAACAAGGTCATTATCATTTCACTTCACTCATCATTCATTCATTTTTTTTTATATGCTGACCCCTCATCTTATGAAGAGCTCAGAGGTGGGCATTTCTTAGGGGGTTGGTGTCCACCACACCTGCCATCGGTGCGGGCACTTCAAACCAGCCCTCCTCATCAGTAAGTGGATCCTCCTCTACGACCATCAATACCCTATCAGGGAGTGCCAAGGCCACACCTTCTACCTCTGCAACCCTGAATCGAACCGGGGCTGCCAGTTCGCCGGAGAGGCAAGCTGGTGAAGTTACTCTGGCTATCCGTCCCACCGAACCCGAGCCAACTCGGGTCACAAGAAAAAGGATTGGGGAGGCTGCTGGCCTCAGGGAAGGTCCTTCCACAATGACCCTCTCTTCCTCGTCATCGCCCCCAAGGTCCAAATTCCAGTGGTGAGGGTTTGGACCCCGGGGACTGGCTCGGGCAACGTCCCCTTATCCAAACAACTCATCACTTCATATGGTAAGTACAACTGGACCTCATTTGTTCTCATTCCTTAACCTTTCTTCAGTATTGTGAGTTAACACTTAGATTTTTCAGGTGATAGGAAATACACTCCCTAGGAGGAGTAGGAAATCTGCTGGGTCACAGGATGTGCCCTGGGGTCGGCTGTCTGTTGACCCTCTGCCAGTTCCTTCTACCTCGGGGAGCTCTGACTTCCGACCCACCCTGTCGATCGATGTTAATAATCGGGCTTAATTTCTGAGGGTGGCTCGGGAGCAGGCCAAAATGGTGGCTTTGCCCCGGGATGTGGCCTATGTCAAAAGGCTCACCCCTTAACAGAGGCTGGATGAACTTCACGTCAGCCTGATGAACGTAAGACTATCTAACCCTTTGTGAATTTTCAATCTTTTGCACCTTATACTTCAACTCACACAACTAATCATTTTGCCTTTGCTTGCAGGCAATTATAATTTTGCCCACCATCGCAGATCGGGAGGCCACCTTTAACTCTATAAAGCAAGAGTTAGCCCATGCGAAGTCCAGCGTGAATCAGGCAGTGAAGGAGGCCATGAACGCCAATGAAATGAAATGCAATATCGAGGCGGGCAAAAAATATGACGAGTGGAAGGCTGAGCTGAGATGTGACCGAGGTGAGGGACAAGCTTCGGCAATCCGAACTGTAGAAGAAGACCCTTGAAGTGGATGTTGGCGACCGAGACAAGAAGGTCGTGGATCTGGAGCAAAGGGTTCTTCAACTTCAAGATGAAGCTCAGCTGGCCGACCCAAAGCTCGCGTCTCGGGAGGTGGAGCTTCGGATCGAGGGTAGGAATCAATTTGTGGCCTCGACTGAAGCAGATGAAATGCTAAAGGAATTTATGAAGAAGGTCTTCTCCATGGGGTTCACACTGGCCTGTGACCACTTGGTGAAGAACCCTGCTTTGTACGAGGGGCTACTGTACGATGTTTCCATCACCGAGGAGGTCATCAACGGTCTACAAGCTCAATTCAAAGCTCCTATTTCGATTCCCAAAACTTCCAGAGCGACTCTGCTAATCCAGGGTCCGAACCCCGAAGTCAAGACCGATCCCGCGAACTAGGCTTCCACCTCCACTGCCGAGCCTTCCTCTACTGATGCTCAGGCTGATGTGATTTTGCTGTAAGTAGTTAGGAACCTCTTTAATGAAATTGTTAAGTTCGGATAACTTTGTCTTCTTGATAAGAGCCTCGGCATTCTTTGTTTTTGGCTTTTTACTTGCTTTTCAATCTCTTTATTTCCTGCATTTAAAACAAAAGTTTTGTGATATAAGTAGGCAAACAACTTTCCATGCTTAAGCATTCCAACATAAAAAATTGTCTAAGGAATGCTTTCGTTTCTAGCTTAAGCTCTGTTTGGACCCTTCTGGGCTGAGGCAAAAGGACCAAGCTTGGCTCCTTGTTTTTGCCTTAGCCATTTAACTTAAGTCAAGCTTTCCAAAGTCGCAAGAGTAATGTTTTGCTTCAGCAGGTCACTCAAGAATCTTTGCGGATCGAAAACTCTTCCATTTCATTTTGCATAGAGGGGGTCACTTAGTTTCTACCCTTGCGGGAAAATTGTTCAGCTTCGGCTCCCTATGTTGCTTTTTTATTGGACTTTGTTCCGAACCCATGTGGGCTGGAACAGCTAAAAATTTCACTCTGAGCTTGACCGGACCTCTGAGGGTTGGTGCACTTTTGTTTGTGCTTGGGAGGGCTACTAAGCCTCTTTCCTTGAGGGGGGGCTGCTAAGCCTCGGCTCTCAATTGTTTACTTTTTGTTCAACTGGATCCGAAACTCTTAGAGTTGGAGCAGTTCCAGGGAGGGCTGCTAAGCCTCGACCCTCAATCGTTTGCTTTTTTGTCAACTGGATCCGATACTCTTAGAGTTGGAATAGTTGGAACATCTGAGAGTGCCTTGTCCGAACCTCTGAGGGTTGGCGCGGCTTTGTTTTGCTTGGGGGGGCTGCTAAGCCTCGGCCCTTGAGGGAGGACTGCTAAGCCTCGGCCCTCAATCCTTTGTTTTTTGTTCAACTGGATCCGAAACTCTTAGAGTTGGAGCAGTTGGAACATCTGACAGTGCCTTGTCCGAACCTCTGAGGGTTGGCGCGGCTTTGTTTTGCTTGGGGGGCTGCTAAGCCTCGGCCCTTGAGGGGGACTGCTAAGCCTCGAGACAGGCTCAGTCAAGGCCCTCAATCATTTGCTTTTTTGTTCAACTGGATTCGAAACTCTTAGAGTTGGAGCAGTTGGAACATCTGACAGTGCCTTGTCTGAACCTCTGAGGATTGGGGCGGCTTTGTTTTGCTTGGGGGGCTGCTAAGCCTCGGCCCTTGAGGGGGGACTGCTAAGCCTCGGCCCTCAATCATTTGCTTTTTTGTTCAACTGGATCTGAAACTCTTAGAGTTGGAGCAGTTGGAACATCTGACATTATATTCCTTGATAATATTTTTTCAAATTTACAATATTCCACATTCTGGGTATAGGATCCCTTTTCATGTCAACCAACTTGTAATAGCCTGAGGTGTGAGCTTCTATTACACGATAGGGTCCTTCCCAATTCGGATCTAACTTCTTAGTCCCCTCTACACGGCTAGCTTCATTCTTCCGAAGTACCAAGTCTTCGGGCCGAAGGTAGCGATGCTTCACTTTAGCGTTGTAGTGTTTAGCCATGACTTGCTTGTACTTGGCTTCCTGGAATGGATGCATCTAACCTCTTTTCCTCAAGTAAGTCTAGGTTAGCTCGCAGAGCCTCATCGTTTAGTTCCAAATCACCGAAGAATACTCGAGCCGAAGGTAGCCCAATCTCGGCAGGGATAACAGCCTCGGACCCGTAGGTTAAACTGAAAGAAGTATTTCCGTTAGCCGTTCGAGGTGTGGTCCTGTATGCCCAGAGGACGCTGGGCAATTCCTCAACCCAAGCGCCCTTGGCTCTTTCAAGTCTAGTCTTGAGTCCTGTTAGCAAGGTTCGGTTGAATACTTCAGTCTGTCCGTTTGCTTGAGGATGAGCGACCGAGGTGAAGTGCTGCTTGATATCGAGGTTATCGCAGAAGCTCTTGAAAGGTTCTCCTTCAAATTATTTTCCATTATTGGAAATAAGTACCGCAGGGATACCGAATCGGCAGACAATGCTTTTCCAAAAGAATTTCTCCATTGCTTTTCTCGAGATTGTTGCCAGAGGCTCGGCCTCAATCCATTTAGTGAAGTATAAGTATCGTCAACCGCTACTACTAGAAACTCAAGCTTGCCTATCCCTCGGGGAAGTGTGCCAAAAATGTCAATTCCCCACTGGACAAACGGCCACGGGCTCTGAATAGGAACCATATCCGAGCCGGGTTTTCGTGGTATTGGATCATGTACTTGACACTGATGACACGCCCGAACCAAAGTATCTGCATCAGAATGTAAGGTTGGCCAGTAGTACCCAGTTAGCGAAACTTTGCGAGCTAAACTCCGAGGACCGACATGACTTCCGCATATGCCCTCGTGTACCTCGCGTAGAACATAGTTAGTTTCGGATGGCGTGAGGCACCTCAGCAAGGGGCACAAGTATGCCTTTTTATATAAGATTCTGTTAATAAGTGTATACTTGGTGGCTCGATATTTGACCTTTCTAGCTTTGGCATGACCCTCGGGGAGCTTCTCGTTATTCAAATAACTTATCAGGGGTTCCATCCAACCGAGGTCCGGTTGGGTACAAGAGATTCTTTCAGAGATGTCAACACAGAAGATATTTGACCTTTCTAGCTTTGGCATGACCCTCGGGTCGCCTCGCTGTAACCATAAAGGCTAGTGATTGCCACCACGTGTTGTAGGTGATCTGACGGATCGGATTCTCCTTTGTAGCGGTCTAGGTCCGGCAACTTGAATTGTGTTAGAAGAGATTCGATTTTGATAGAGATTGTGAATGGATCTCTATCAATCTCTGCCGTAGCAGGAGTATTCAGGAGCAAATTGTTTTTTTTCAAAATCTCTTGGATCTTATTTTCGAGGCTCTGCTCCTCGAGTTGTTTTAAAACAACCGAGGAGGGTCCTCTCGATCCTGATTTTCTTGAAGAGTGTGACTCATCTATACTCAAAAGAGAAGAGTGATATGAGAGATCACAAATCGATTTATCAGCAACGTACTTCAGGACATCGTTTTGCTTTTGCTGAGCCTCGGTTGGTGTACCGACGTTTTCCAGTTCATCGGTATGCACTACGAGGTGCTGATCGCTCGTTTCGACATCCTTGCTGGCAGTTCGTCGTGTTCCACGGTTCTTCATCCTTTACAAAGCAAAAAGAAAACAATTCATATGACTGAGAATTGATTAAAAGTGATAGAAATCTGTCGATTCCCACAGACGGCGCCAATTGATGAAGCTAGAATTAGATTCTAGAAGGAGAGAGAAAGTGGAATATCCGAGTTGCAAGTGTGTGTTTGAGTATCCGAATTTTGGATTGGATTCTGAATTGTGTGTCTCTTTTAGTAGCACTCAAGCCCCTTATTTATAGATTTACACGAGGAGGCTTAAGGCTATCTCTATACTAGCTCAGCTGAAGCTGAATTACATAATTGCCCTTAATGAGGCTGCCACGTAGGCACTTCTAGAACAATCTAAGTAAAAAGCTATGTGTGTTACTAATCCAGACGACATCATCAATCTTCTTTGAAAGCACAAAATAAACATTGTATATGATACTATACAGAAGATAAAAAGATCTAGGGAACAAAATCACCGTGTAAAATTAACATCAACACAAGATACCTTAATATCATCCCAAATTAGGTCCTTTGTATCTTCATCTATTGCCCTCCAATCCGTATATGTAAGGGGTAGTTTCTTCCCATCCTTTGCTATGATCCCCAGTTGGGTTGCAAATACACCAGCATTAGGACCAATTACCTCATTTTCTTCATTCAAGGAGTGACATAAAATTTTTCTGGTGCCCCAATCATTGTTCCGTTTAACACATTCTCTATAAAACTCATCATCTAAATTGATATGTAGACAGATGATTAAAAATAAATAACAAAACAATTTTTTCACTATTAATTATGAACCCACCACATTCTATGTTATCACTTACTTCCTATATCTGAATTGTCATCCTCCGCTGGGATGTTCTCATTATCTTATGACATTGGGAAGTTGAGGACTCCTTATTTTCTGAAGATTGTTAATCACTAGAATAATATGAATTAGTTTCTAAATCACTATTCGTGGATAAATATGATTGGTCACTATCCAACAATAGGTTGTCAAAAAAGTCACGAGTATCATGTGAAGTGGGATGAGAAATTGGTTGAGAATTAGATTATTTTTTGTATCGTGATGTCGATTAGGTTGAGTGCTAAATTGAGAAATGATATTTGACCTCAAAACATGCTTACATGGCTGAATATGCATCCGCAACATAGGTCTAATCATTTTATGTGATGATCACCTACAATGAGAAAACAAAATTGTCAATTTCACTAACATTTCATTCACAACTGAAGATGTATAAAACTAAAGATGCATAAAACTAAAGATAATGGGAAAAGATTGTTAAGGATAAGTATTAGCATTAAGTGCAGTCACAAAAGACCAGTAGCACCATATAAACAAAGTTCAACTCAAATAATCCCAGTGGTTTAGATAAATTGACCAGCTTAAAGAACTTAATGACTATGTTTTTTAAATAATATATTAAATTCTTGAAAAAGAAATATGATTCCCACTTTTAATGATAAATCATCATCCTCATCTCTTTTACTTTCTTCTTTGAAGAATTCATCCTCATCTAGGGAACAGTCATCGTCACTAAAATCTCCAACTTCACCAATTTCATAATTATTTCTAAAATATGTTGGACTTGGAGTAGTAAGTATAATTCCAGCAACATCATCCCTAACACAATAAAACATCGTCAGGATCATTGTTGACAAACTTGGACATATTATTGTCATCTTGAAAATCTTCATGAATATCAATTTCTAGATTTACACTGATAAGATCCTGAGGTGTCATCTTGATACATATATGCAAATGTGGCTCTACTGGGTCCTAAACATACCAAACTTCTTGTGCTAGCTTGAGAAGTAAGAATAAAAATTGCACTTGAATATCACAAACCTGGTTTAATTGGAGTATCTCAATTCAATAGTATCTGTTAGAACTAATTCCACAAAAAAGGCCAAATGTAATGTAAGATTCTTGTCTTTTGTACTTGAAAAACTAAAAGTACTTGCATTTAGACATGCACCGCTATTTTGTGTTTGCCTTCTCTCTTCCCCCTTCTTGGTATGAAATTGAAAACCAATTATGATATACCCTGAATAACGTTTACCCCATTTATCAGGCCTCGTAACCAAATAAACAACATGTTTATGCAAATTGTTTGAACTATATCGCTTCAAAGTTTGAACCTGTAAAGCTTATCCACAAAGTGTCATACTATGTAAATAACATAAGTAAACAAGAAAAAAATGTCTCTATTATTATTATTATTATTATGTAATATGATACGTACTTGGCTTTTAAACCATTTGTGAAATGTGTCATTATGCATTCTCTCTTCCATAATTTGATACATGAGGCTTTTTAGATTTTAGCATGTTCATGTGTTTCCCTGCATTACCTACGAAAATGGTTGATGATATCTTTAACTTTAAATTTCTAGGTTTTTAAGAACAGAAAATTTAAAATATTTTGACTTTACCTGCAGAAAGGATCGATGATCTATGTCCAAGTTTCCGAGAACAAAATAATGTTCTTTGAACCCATGAGACTTTGTCTAATAAAAGAACTTCTTCTTTTCCTAAAGCATGCCCAAGCTATGAAGATGATCCTTCACCGTTGTAGTTCCTAGATGGCAAATTAAATTTTGACTCAACATTGTCCAAGTACATTGAACAAAATATCATAAATTCTTCAGCCAAATACCCCTAAGCAATAGAGCCTTCAAGGTGACTTAGAGTATGCACATAATTCTTCAATGTACATAAGTACCTATTTATAAAAATTTCTCTTGTAAAATGTTGGTTGAATGAGTGTAAAAGATAATCAAATAAGATGTCATAATGGTGGCTTATCTTTTGGTAGTAAGTTAAATTAACCTATCCACCAATGTCCACCAATCTCTGCAAGTATATGGTATAAATGTAGTAGGATGAATAGGGATTGCTTTCACGAACTGGAATATACAGACAAGTACCAAAAGTGGTTGACAATTTCTGTTTAGACAACCCAGTAAAAGTTTTAAAATTTTTCTAACTTCAATAAACTAACAATTAAACTAAATTTAAAGAATGAAGTAAATAAACCCGAATAAAAAGGAAAGAATTATCAAATGATAAAAAGACGGATTAGGTATTAGGCTAGAAAATTTTCGAAATTAATTCAATGTATTGGCCAATCGACTCAATTGCACAAATTAGAGGTTCAATTCCCAATCAACCTTGATCCCTTGCAATGCTGAGTCCTATCAATCTAACTGGTTTAGGGATAGATCCCTCACAGGCCTAATCCTACTTAAATTGATGATTTATTATATGGAATTGAAATGAGCCAACTAGAAACTTGTGTTAGCCACGACTACAAGTTAATCTAATTTAACAATTGATACTGATCTATAACGGAGGAACAACTCCACCTCGGCCAATCTAACCAAAATTAGCATTAGCTATTCCCTAGAATTCTTCGTGTCTAAGATGTGATAATTATTACCCAAAAGTGCAATTGATTCGATTAATGGTTATTTGAATTGATTCATAATAAAATCTTATAACCTGTACCTAACCCTAATGGATTTAGGTCATGATTAATGAAATGAATCCGTAAGAATTAAGAAGAACATAAGAAAATGAATAAAAGCTTGTACTAGGGTTTGATTTTGTGAATTACATAAATTAAGTAACAATAAAAAGAATTAAAAGAAATTACCAACAATTATTCTAAACTAGAAATCTTAAATAGAGTTTAAACTTCGTCTCTAAAATTAATATCTTGAGAGTAGTGTAATGGAAAAAGAGAAAATTGAAAAACCCTAACTAATGAATACTTTAGTCTAAGACTAGTATGATAATTGATGTTTTTCACTCTAAAAGCATAATTCTTTATTCCCTACTCAACTAAAAATTCGGAGCTTTTCCTAATCAGCTAGCTGTCGAAAAGAGTCCCAAATCAAGTGAAAAATTGAAATTAATGCCAAAAACTAAAATTTTCGTATGTGGTTCCTGCTAGGAGCTTTGCTGCGGCAAAGGGATTTTTTCTTGTTTGGTTTTCCACGCCGAATGACCATTCTAGTTCATGATTGCTTGGTTCGCCGTGACGAACTGGTTTAGCTTTGTTTTGTTTGCCGCGGCGAATAAGCAATCTATTATGACTTTTATGTTTTTTAACTTCTTCACTTGTATTTTTACTCCTCAACTTTGTCATTTTACCTTTTCATATACATAGAAAAGAAACTAATAGGAATGACTAAATTAACCACAATTAACAATAAAATTTACTTAACGCAAACTATTCTAATTAGACACTTAACACAAAAATATTACAAAAACACAGTAATAAAGACTCAAAACCCTAAAATTAAGTCCAAAAGAGCATCATAATAACCATAATTTTAAGGTTATCACATAACTAACTAAAAGATTGGAGATATACCTTTCTATCGGGCAAACATTGAATGATATTGATTATGTCCTGATCAATTTTTGTCTCTTTAGGTAAGTGAATTAGTAAATGTTCCATGATATCAAAAAAATGAAGGGGGAAATATCTTCTATAGTTCGCAAAACACTAGAGCAACTCGGTCTGCTAAAGCTTCAAAATTCGATGTAGTAAGCAGTTTGGAGTATAATTGTCTAAATATATCACATAATTCAATGATAACTCTTAAACAGTTTAGAGTGCTCTCCTTATTCCAATAGGCAACAACAATTGAATCAATATGCAACAATCATGAATTTTTTAATTTGAAGATATTTTGTTCTTTCATATTAGCACATCATGAAATGTTCGATGCATAGCCATATGGAACTTTAACACATTTAAACACTTTGCAAAAATTATCTTTTTCTTGATTGCTCATTGTGAAGAAGCTGAAGAAATATATACCTTATTGCCATTCATATGTGGATGAAGTCCCTTTCTAATTCTCATAAATAATACCCAATAATGTCCCTAAGAGATTTTCCAAAATGTGGCTACTCAATATGCATAATAAAAAGATTATAGTTACCAAATTTTCTTTCCCATACGGTAGCTGAAAGAATATGCTCAATTTCTTCCAGTTGTACCTCATTACAGGATTACTATCGCATCAACATCCTGCTCTCTTCTCCTTTTTTTCGCTATAGCAAGTTCTTGACCCTTCCCAAACTTATTCACAAACTCTCCAATTGTTTCGAGATCTCAGTCCCAGATCAACGCATGGGCTTAGGTGCCTTCTCAATCTTGCCATCAAAATGCACTGCATCTTTATGAAATCGATGATCTTTTGAGATGGATCTATGATGACCCATATAACAATGCTTCCTCCCATGCTTCAACCATCGAGAGGAAATATGCCTATTGCAACAAGGGCAAGCATATCAATCTTTTGTACTCCAATCCGACATGTTGGCATAAGCAGGAAAATCATTAATGGTTCAAAGTAATGCAGCACGCAAGTTGAACATTCCTTACTTCAAATGCTAATTGGAAGTCCACACATCAATGTAATTTCCTAGAGATCGGGGCCCATCGATGTGCAAACAAAGCATAAATGAAGGTTGTTTTACACACCTCCATGGAGGTAAATTGTACAACACTAGAATCACTAGCCATGTGCTATGAGCATAGCTTATTAACTTGAATGGATTAAATCCATCAATAGCAAGTCCTGGTCAAACATTATGACAATCAATAGCAAATACTGGGTTTTCATCAAAATCTTTCAAGGCTAGTGAATCTGTTGGATGATCGAGTTTTCCATCCTTGGTAAGCTTTTCATCATGCCATCTCATCAAAGAAGCTGTTTTTGAAGGCATGAACAATGACTTCAAAGGAAAGTATCAAACATGTCTGGCTAGAACTTTTCCCTCATGCTTTTCTAAACCAATAGATGCCTATCAAATTGTTTATACCGAGGACTTTTGTAATATCTACATTTTTCCTCATTTTTTGTTTCTTCCGGTAAAGCATGCAATCATTAGGACATGCATGGATCAGTTCTTGTAATCAAGACCCAAGTACTTAATGATCTTCCATGCTTCGTGATACAAGCCTGGAAACATTTCATTCTGATGAAGTGCTCAACTTAGAACTTCCAATAATATCATGAAAGAATTATTACTCCATCGACACAGAGAGTTGAGATGCAACACTATAATGATGAATGAGAGAAATGAAAGCTTTTCCACCCTGAGTATAACTTGGCTTCTGCATGTTCAATAGGCTAAAAAACTTTCAGTAACCTAAGAAAAACTTTTCAACATACTTATCTTGGACATTGTGCACTCTTCTACATTAGTAGGATCACGACCATAGTTTAAGCCATAAGGGTCTAGAGTTTCACGAAATGCACTTTCAGAATTAATTGTTCCAAGCGCTTTGTGTAATAACCCTTGTATGTCATCACTTTGATTTGATCACATGCTTCTTCATTTACATGCTGTCTATTGAAGTACCATAGTCAACTAGTTTATGTAAGATGGTAAAAAACCCTTCTTGAGAGAATAACATGGTTGTACACATCTTGCCTTTTGTGTTGTAGTGAATTTCGACATCTTGTACACAGACAAAATGTTCTAGTGCCGGCCATCTTGTTAGTATATGCCCAATCCATAAATTGATTAATGCACTTTATGAAGTGTTCATTATTTGGTCGATCTTCGATGTTGATCCAAGACTTATCTATCATAAATTCCGTAGGCTTTGCAAGAAATAAAGGTCAAGCACATAAGTTAGAGTTGGCAGTCATTGGAAAAATTTTACCAAGTTATAACAACAAATTTAATAAATGACAACAATATGCCAATGCAATGCTAGTCATGGCACTCTATTCTGATTTTGCTTAAGAACAACATTCAATTATTTTTCTAGTGTAGATGAAAATCATTCAAATTTTGTCTATTAAAAATAATAAACTTTTTCGGATCTTAATCCTTAATATCATATAAGAATACATCCACATGGCTAATTGAAATAACAAATAAACATATAACTACTTATAAGTCATTCAAAAGGAAGTATTTCACATAAGCAAGTGAATACAACATAAATCATGGAACATAACATACCAATGCAATAGGGTACTAAAAATTTATTGAATAATAAATATGTCAAACATAGAATATAATAAAGCCAAGTTTGTTTAGAAAAGAAATATCGTTAGTTGGATTCAGTAAAATGCTGCTAAATTCTAAAGCCACTGTGAAGAAACTAGCCACCAATCAAGAGAGAAGGAAACAAAAGAAAAAAGATAAACAACCAAGTGAATAAAGTATAAAACATTAAATAAAATCATAGCAGTAGTTCACAGATATGTAATATGTAAAAAGTGATGGTATGTTGTCTTAGGCATGTTAGCTTTCATTTGAGATACTCTAGGATTGTAAGAAGAAAGTTTGGAATTATGAATAAATATGGAACAAAGATATAAATATCTAACTATAAAAATAAAGCAAGAGTTAATGTACCTCCCTCCCCTATGGCACAACTTGGAAATTTCAGAGACTAAGGAAGAAATAGGAGTATTTTCATCCAATAAGATTTACACTTATCCAAAATACTATTTCATCCTAATAAATGACTAGAAACGTGAAAAATTAAATCAATTGTAGGACATATTTGTACGCCATGCTGCTTTCCAAGGGACACACTTCGCAGAAAAACATGCTCATAAGACGATTTTATTAATGGAAAGGAGGAAAATTGAAAAAACTTGCATCATATACTATGAAATCCGTAACACTTAAATAATTAGCAAATCAAAAATCAACTAAGCATGCAAAATTATAAGCAAAAACTAATGTATATAGTATCATATAAATCAAAGAACATTGAAAGAAGATAAGCAAACTAAATAAAAAAATATGCACCATTCACATGCAAATAAAAACAATATGTACTTAAAGTTAACATGTTAGAAAGTTGTTAAAGCCTTAAGCAGGAAAATTGAAAAGTTTTACTCACTTCATAATGCTAGAAAGGTTTAGATTAGAGTTTGAAATTCATTGAAGCTTAGTTACTAGTGATTTTGATTTGTAAATAGTGTATGTGGTTCAAAACTACTAGAAAGTAAATTATTAAAGTGCCTTCCTTTTATTCTGCAACCATTTATATTCCGTGATGTACTTACAAGTTTTAACATGCCATATTTACATATGAATTTGGACCTCTTTAGCTACATTGAATCTTAATTATTGTGATTGGCATCATACTGGATCATGTTACTATCTATGTATTAATTGTTGTGATTGGCATTACCACAGTAACTCATGGTATACTGATTTAGTTTCATCTCTTTTAAGTCTAACTTAATTGGATTAATTACATTTACCTCTTTTGAACTTTGTCCAAACTACTAAATAGAGCTTGAGGTTTCGCAAAATAGCAAAGACCCCCCGAAAGTCCAAATGTTTAACAAAAAACACCCTGCTGTCAAGGATAGTTAGAGATACCTATAACATTCAGCATAAAATAACTCTAAATGAGCTAAATTGCCCTTGTTAAATCCCTAAAGAACTTATTGGTACTTATTACTTATTTAGTACTTAAAGTTTTTCCTTAAAACATCAATAATCTTCAAACCTTTTTATTTTTGACCAATTCAGTCCTTGAATAAAAATTTAGGGCTCAAACAGCATATTTCAACTTTTGGTGGCTAATTACAATATGTAAAACATCAGAACGTCATTAAGTTTTTGGTGGAGCAACCATCATTGTCCTTCCATCCCGCTGTAACCACCACCAACCCCTCCCTTTAGTTCCCTTAATCCATAGCCAAAAAGCACAGATCGCTCAAGTAGTATGATGGCAACTAAGCTAAACCGAAGCTCTTGTTCCTCCCCTTCAACCAAAAACTAATCATACCAGCCTTCATTCTCCTCTTCATCTACTCCACCACATTCCTCTACACTCTCTTACACACAAAAAAATCCCACCATTCTCTTTGAACCCAAAACCCGACCCCAGATCCAGACCCCCATTCAACAACCTCTTCAGAGGCAAGCGGGGTAACCCACACAAAACTCAGACCATAAACCCATGTACGATGAGGCTTGCCTTTTTCATAGAAATGCTTGGAATTTCCATAGAAACAAAAGGGCTCAAAATGGGTCTAATCATTTCCCAGAGATGGTAGCCCCAAGATGGGTCAACCCAAATTAGTTCTTGGGTATGATGAGAAATAAAAATATTGGGCTTGTTGGGAATACTTTGAATAAGAACCTTTTGGTTTCTTTTTATATATTTTGAGAGTGGCCGATGAGGGTGCTAAGAAATGGAAAAGAAAAGGCTCTTGAAGAGCAGTTTATTGTCATCGTGCTGTTTGCTAGATTTATGAATCTTTGATTTTAATTCAATATAATTTCAATTTATTTTATTTTCTTTTTGTAAATTATGTTGAGGTGGAAAAGCTGCACTTGAATCAATTAAATGCCAGATAAAATTGAACATGATGATGATTTAATTGATCAAGTTAGAAAAGTGGTATTAGGTGAGTTTTGAGGAGGGAGGTAGGTTGCGGTGGGAGGGGTGGTGATGAGGGAAGGATTTGGGACGTAGTGTTTTGGACTTCTTTTTTTCAAGAAATTTGTTTGGGGAACTTAGTAAATCACATGCTCCGTCTGAGATATTTGACAGAGTTATCTTAGGGAGGTCTTTGTCATTTTGCCAAATCTCAAGATTTATTTGGTAATTTGGACAAACCATAGGGGAGGTAAATGTAATTAACCCAAACTTAATATCTCTAAATCTAGATAGATAGGTTATGTATAAGTTGAACTTGACTACTAAAATTCTCTATATAAATGCAACTTGATTCTGATACATGATTCTCCTCATTTTCAGTCAAGGGACTACACTGCAATAAATTTATTCAAATCTAAGTGCCTTATCTCAAAGTAATCACTCAAATTCATAAAGAACTACAACTGTTACAACAAGATTAGGTGATGACCTTTTAGATTATAGAAAAAATCTTTTCTTTTGATCATTACTAGTTCTATGATGTTTAAATATTAATTTATTACGTTCAATAAAAATGTTAAGAAACTATACTCACACACATATTTCTTATTTCCCAGTATTTCTCTCCCTTTGGTTTGACTAATTTTTATCCTAATCTAAAAAGAACCCAAAAAGTTACTAATTATGGAACAAAACAACCGAAAGAAAGAGATTTGAAACAAAAATAGTCCTATAAAAGCTTGGTTTTTAACCTATGCTTTAACATCTACAGCAATCCAAATTTATTTTATGCGTAATACGTGTAAAATTTCCTTCTTGACGAACAAATAGCAACCTATCCTTCTTGATTATCTGCGAGGAGTAATAGAAGATAGTGACCACTCGATTTCATACATATACAAATCAAAGAGATAGCGAAAGCAAGAGAAAAAAAGATAAAACTTAATGATGGGGAAATTTTTAGAGTGAAAATTAGAAGAAGGAGAGAAGATCCTATCTTTGTAAGTAATAAAGACGATAGTAACACAGACGGTAGGAATGGAGGAGAAATTGAGAAGTGCTATGTTTCTTTTCTTATGATAGGGTTGAACATGAGAAGTACAAATCATATTTAACCAAAAATTAAGTCACAAAGAATAAAGCTATTATTTAACCAAAAACTAACCAAAAATATTATTGAACATGAGAAGTACAAATCATATTTAACCAAAAATTAAATCACTGAGAATAAAAATTTTATTATCCAATTGAATATATGGACCTACTCAACTCATTGAAGCATTGGTTTTTGCATTGGGGCCTAATTCCCTACATTTCCCTGAAAGTTTGGGATAAGATTGTGGCCCGATATGTAATATGATATATGGTATACATAGGCTGAAGGAAAACGTTATCTTGGGCCTAGTTTGTGCCTTGCACAGCCCAGACCATGTAGTAGTAAAAAACTAAGTTGGAGACACATAAAGAAATGAGCTATGAATGACCAGATATTCAGTGTGTCATTTCATATATGGTATGTCCTATTTATGGGAATGCAAATAAACATTACACATTTGTATTGCAAGAGAAATAAGTAATGTGCAAAGTATATAGACATCCATTATATATATCATAGATAGACATCTACAATTTATAGAATTTATACACTGCACTTTAAATATCTAGTAATTAAACAATATTTCTTGTGACCTTATAGAAAAAAACTTGATGGTACAAAAATCTAGTGAAACAAAATAGTACACAATGTTTACAGAATAATTTTACATCCTGCCTTATTAAGAATCTTACTAGGAAAATCTATTGGCACAAAATTATGGTCAAAGAAAAAAAAAGTGCAATGTATAATAATACTCTCCCTCACCAAAATATCACTTGATATCCTTAAGACAACACATCCATATATTGATAACTTCTCAAATGTTACTATTGATACTGCCTTTGTGAACAAATCTACTAAATTATAACATGAGTGAATATGTTGAATATCAATATCAACATATTTTTGAAGACCATGAGGGAAGAAAAATTTTGGTTAAATATGATTTATTCTATCTTCTTTGATACAACCTCTCGTCAATTGGACTATTGCATGCTAAATTTTCTTCATTTGATTTTGTTGGTAATTTCTTTTCTAATGTTAAATCACATACCTTCTAGATATGTTTGGTCAATGTCCTTAACCAAATACATTCTCTACTTGTCTTATGTATTACAATTAATTCTGCATGGTTGGAAGAAGTAGCGACTAAATTCTTTTGTTGAACACCATGATATAGTTGTATCTCCACATGTCAATAACTAATCTGTTTGAGATCAAGATTTTTGTAGATCACTTGAATATCCAGTATTTACACAGTTAATTAATTGTAATCTAGATTCATTTGAATGAATTAGACCCATACAATATTCTCTAAGAGGTAATCTAAATATATGTTTAACATCATTCCAGTATGTTTGTGTTAGCAAAGAACTAAATCTTGCTAACAAATTTACAACAAATGCTATATCATGTTGTGTGTTATTATCAAGATACATTAATGCTCTTATACAACAAGGAAACACACCATTTGCCTCGAGAATCAGTCATCCAGAGGAAAAAATTTGTTGCTAAATACCAATGAGTTCCTTACAAAAAGCAACGGAATGGTCATGCGTTGCAAAATTAGTTACTATTAGGTTTGCAAAGTTTATCACATCGTATTCGTGGCAACATTCATGTGTAGAATCGTAAAAGTAGCATAAATGAATGCATCTGCATTCCAAATTTGTAACAATATCGATGTTACTAATTTTATGGAAAAATTAGCAATAAATATAATTTTGTGGATAGTTTTGTTGTAATGTGTTGTTAAAGGTGATCATTGTGATTTTCCTTGCTAGTTTTGCAATGAGTTGTTGACAATTCTCATTTTTGGCTGTTTTTGCTGCAAAATTAGAAATAAATATTGCTTTTCGTGACTAAATACAATGGACATACTTGTGTACCACGTGGTTGGGATAGGTGTAGGCTACATTGTACTTTTCATGACAAATTTCATTGCTATTTGCAAAGAAAACACTATTAGAAAAAAGCCTTTTTGCAATGAAAATAGTGATCCGGATTTTCACAAAAAATCCGTTTCTAAGGACCTTACCGACGGATTTGGCAACGGAAAAAATTTGCTACTAAATATTGTGTAGCTAATAGATTGCAACATATTCACTTACAAAATTTTGAACAACAGATTTTGCCGTTACAATTTAGCAGTGAAAAAATCTGTTAATAATTTAGCAATGGATTTTGTTCCATTGCTAAATTAGCAATGGAAATATCTGTTGATAAATTACCAATGGAATACAATCATTTCTAACATGTTCCATTGATAAAATCATTGCTAAATTTGTAACGGATTTTGCCGTTATAATTTAGCAATGAAAAAATCCGTTGATAATTTAGCAACGGATTTTGTTCCATTGCAAAATTAGCAATGGAAATATCAGTTGATAAATTACCAATGGAACAAAATCATTTCTAACATGTTCCGATTTCCAGATTTGTAATGGAAAAATTTGTCGCAAATCCAAAAAATAAAATAAAAAATCCAAAATAAATTTAGAAACCAAGCAAAAACTGCCAATTAACAACCAAACTGTCATTTAAAATCAACAAATTTCAATGAATACCACAACCATATTGTCATTTCAAACTAACAAATCCCAATCGAAATAACATTATTCAGTAATAACACTCCATTCACTCATTTCAATTCAAATACATAGGAACTAAACAAATTAACTCTTAATTCAACAAATATGTATCTAAAAGGGAATAAACACAAAATTTTAAAATCTAGAACTCTCACTTATCCTCCTCCTCATCATCACTCTCATTACTTTCATTGCTTTTATCGTCATCTTCAGATGTATCACTCCCATTATTTTAATTTATAGTACAATGTTGAGTAGCAAATTCGGGTGATGGATAAAATGGTAGAAGAAGAGCCTAGAAATAAATCAAAATGCGGAGTGTATGTGGGATTGGACTGCAATGAAGCCATCATTTTCAACTAAATTTATCTACAAATCTTGAATTATCTGCTAAACTTGCTAAGTTGTTTTTGGAGGGTACTCATTTACTTGCATTTGGTTCCCCTATTTTCTCTCCCAGTTGACCCCTGATGTGGAAATGGAGCTGCCATTGACCAAATTGGATTTCCCAGCTAGTCTATAAACTCGTCCTTTCTTTGTCCCGCCAATGACTTTTGTCCATTCATCCTTTCAGATGGCAGCTGCGATGATGACTCGCCTCACCGGTTGAACCATGATAAAAAAACTGTATCTCATTCCACTATGCATTAAAAGTGTCCTTCAATTTGATAATCATTAATCCCATTGTAGATGGAAAAAACACATTATCAACTATATTATATTTCAATTATATGAAGCCCAAAAACTAAACCATGACAAAGAACATTGGTAAAAATATCATTCATTTGATTCCCCAAAATTGGAAACTACATGACATGCCATTAGCTCCATGAAAGAACAGGAAAAGAAAAGAATAATTCTAAAAGTCGAAACTGTAAAAAGAAGCGCATCCAATGTAAACAATTGTCCACCAAATTTAAACCAATCATTAGGTTGTTCAAAGAAGCATCATACTTCAACATTTAATGAATTTTAGTATTTCTTCATTCTTTTCTCCTCTCAAAAACCTCTTCAAAATGAACCAATCTCAAATTTTGTAAGTTGCAATCCAAAGGTCAAAACTTCAACATTTCAACTATTTTCTTAACTACACAACTTTATGACTTACAACAAATCCATATTGCCCATCCAAGAAAAAAGAAAGAAAAAAGGGCTCAAAATATATAATCCCATGCATAGAAAAGAAAACCAAAACAAAAGTAAACATGAAAATTTGCAGGTACAATTATCTAAATGAATAATAAATAGAACTAGAGAAAAAAGGATTGCATTTCCCATATACACCGCACAAAAATTGTTTTAAAAAAGAAACAAATATCAGGAACATATTAGATCTACATGCTGAAAAGAAATTATGAGAAAATTATGTGCACACCTATATTTACCACTCAAAAATCTGTTTGGTTTGAATATGCAATACTTATGCAAAAATTAATTAATATGCACACTCATCTACCCGTCGTCTCTTTCCATCGATCATCTTTGTATGCATACATAGAAAAGTACGAGCTGCACCGAGGTCTTCACCAAGTTCTTTTACCTACCATTATAATAGTAATAAATAAGACAATTGAAATGAAGTTCAATTATAGGTAAAATAATAACACGTAAGTAAAAAATACAACTACCAATCTATCACAATGAGTTAAATGAGTGATGCTTCCACCATGATGAAATGGATGTCCTAGACCATCACAATCAAATGCACGGCTCTTTTGATTTATCTTGCACAATTTCTTATATTCCTTGTCATCCTACCATCTTTCTAATTCAAGCCAAAGAGACTCCCCAATCCAATAAGTCTTCTTCATTGTCTTTTGAGGTTTCGACCTCAAATTCTTCAGCTGTTCAGAGCCGCGATGCTCAAATACTTTACGAATTTCATGTTCGTATTTTGGAAACCAACAACAATTATTCTATTTCAGAGTACCAAAAAAGAGAAACAAAATTAGCATTTTATATTTTATATAATTTCTTTAAGAAATTATAATTCATCCCAAACTCTTTTAACCACAAGTCTCTTAAATCTCATGGCACCTTCTTCAACGAACGGTAAGCACCATTGTAACAAAATTTGATTATGGAACTAATCTTCCTGGCACAGGACTTCCTTTTGTCAAACCTATTGATTAGAAAAATATGATTATTCAATACACATAAATATTAAAACACAAAAAATAAAAATGAAACTGAAATTTCAAGTTAATTATACATATGTAATATTATATGGAATTTATAAGTTCATAACTCTTTCTCTCTCGGAAATATAAACGTCTTTAAAGTGGAGCTCCCAATATGAATACCACATTAAGAACCATGTGTAGAAGGATTTGATGATCGTGATGGTTGTGAAGAAGGAGATAAGTTGGTAGGGATAGCTCAATTCAACAAAGATGTTTTCTTGCCAACAAGCTAATAATTAAAAAAATGTACGTATATCCATAAATAGCCGTGGATCAAGCTAATAACAAAAAACAACATCATCTTAATACAAAAAGCAATACATACATCAATAATAGACATTGATAAGAGTATATATGACATTGATAAACACAAATGATTTAAGCAATTCGTAATCAATTCAAGATAAAATCATATAATGTAATACAAAATATGACAATAACGTTTCCAAATTAAGGAAATTACATAAATATACAAAATATTTCAAGTGCAAACCCTCTAAATTTATGCTAAGTTAAAACTCATGTGAAAAAGAAGAAGTTAGCCATCGTCAGCGTCCTTATCTTCCTCTTTGTCCTCCTCTATTTCATCTTCGTCTTCCTCATACTAGTCATTTTCATCTTCTTCCTCCTTATCTTCATCTTTTTCGTCCTCATCAGCTTCTTCCTCCTCAACTTCTTCAACTATCAAAGGAATTTCAATTCCCAAATCAATTTTTTCATATACCTCATGACTGTCTACTAGAAGACCAATGGGATCATTATCTAAAACTGTGACAAAATTTAGAGCATGTTGATCTTGATACAAATTCTCTTCATTTTGCTCTTTGTCAATTCTACTCCTTGGCCTTGCCTTTATAACTGTGTACCAGTCTACTTTGTCCCGCATTCTTCAAGCATAAAAAAGATAATAACTTTGAGCTACATGTTGTGCAAGTATAAATAGGTTAAATTTTGGATATCTCAAATTTTTTCTAATTTCAACAATTCTATATTAGTTGTACACCCTAATACCTCGATTACTCGCAGAATGAAACAAGTCACAATTAGAAGTCACATCTTTTTTTTTTATTCGGATATTGCAATGCAAGCATCTCTTTAAGTGTAACATAAGATTCACTAGACTCCTCACTTTTGACAAATAATATGCTATTAGTGGTCTTCCTACCTCTGACCTTTCAGTAATATGGAAGATGTACTCACTGTTCAAATTAATAAGAACAGAAGTATGATATCTCAAGAGAGAGATAAGCCTCACATATTGAGCCTTCTAGATGACCTCTGCTTCTCATCCATGCCTTTCAAGTCATATAGAAATCTATACTTGATTCAACTGAAAAGGGATTAATATTTGTAATACAATAATGATAATTAAAACTTTACAAAAATGAGGGGATGCTTGGTAAGAGGGTATGGGAATTAAAAATTGGATTAATTTCCATAACTGTTGTTTGATTAGCGGGTATTGGTATTAAAAATTTGGAATAAAACCCAAAAGTTTAGCAACTTCCAATACCCAATTAAATTGAGAGGTTTTGGTAATTCTCAAATTTGATTCCAAAATTTGAAAAAAAATCAAATAAAATTGTTTTTCCTTTTCTTCCTCTTCTCCTTCCCCTTCAATTCTTTCTCTTCCCCTTCCTCTTCTTCCTCCTCCTCCCTTCCCTTGCCCTTTCGTCCTCCTTCTCCTCCCTCTTCCCTCTCTTCTTGAAGGAAGAGAATGAGGGAGGGATCCTACAGCCCATAACCTTAATGCTAGTCTCCTCTCCCCATTTTTACTTCTTCCTCTTCCCTCTTTCCCCTCTTCTATTCCTTCCCGCAACCCCCAACCCTCTCATTCCTCCCCATCCTACAGCCATCCTCTTCCTTTCCACAACCCTCCCTACTCATTTCTCCTCCTTTTACCCCCATCCTTTTCCTCTCATTTGCTCCAATGAAAGTTTGGAAGAGCAAACTAAGGAAGATTTTTTTTAAAAATAATAATAATAATAATTTTTTAATATGATACCCATACCTAAAAATATTTATCAAGTTCCAATTATTTGAATGATTCCGTTGTACAAATCCCATATCTATTATTTATGTATGATTCCAATTCCGATTCTAATTCCTATATTTGAACCAAGCACCCCTAAGTATTAGCTCTCAAACGGATACATCTATTTAGAGGTGGCAAAATGGATAGTTGAATGATTCATAGTTTTATTAAATGGATTTGGATAAAATTCATCCAATCCATTTAAAACCATTTAATAAATGGATCTAAATAGATGGATTTAAATGGTTAATGGAGAAACCGTTTATCTATATAATTGAAAACCATTTAAGTTTGTTCTTTTTCAATTTTACCCACCTCCCATTCCCTCTTACACACACTTGCACACACACTTATACATATTTTCACACACACATACATACATTTTTACACACTTTCACACACAATTACATATATTTACACACACACATTTCACACACATGCTTATACACATTTACACACACTTTCATATATTTTTACACACATACACATTTTCACACACACACATACACACTGTACACAATTACAAACATTTTCTCACATATACACACTTTCACATATTTTTTACACACACACACACACTTACATTTTCACACACACATGCACACATACAAATATTTTCACACATACACTTATATATATTTTTACACATTTTCACACCCACACACACGCACATTTTAACATACTTTCACACATTTCACACACACATGCATATTTTTACACACACATACACTTACACATACATATTTTCACACACACACACACTTACACACATTTACATTGTAAACACACATTTTCACACACTTTCACATATTTTCATACACACAAACATACATACACTTATGCACATTTTCACACACATATACACACTTACATTTTCGTACACTTTCAAATATTTTCACACACAGATACATACTTACACATATTTTCGCACACACACATTTCACACACAAATACACATATACACATTTCACACACAAATACACATACACACATTTTCACACACATAAAGTTATACACATTTTCACACTCTTTCACACATTTTTACACACACACACTTACGAACATTTTGACACACATTTATGCACATTTTCGTACATTTTCATACACACACACGATTACATGCATTTTGACACATACACATACATTTACATGCATTTTCACACGCACACACACATTTTTACATACTTTCAAATATTTTCACACACACACACACATTTTCACACACACAATTATGCACATTTTCACATACTTTCATACATTTTCACACACACACACATACAGTAACAGTCACAGTTTCACACATACACTTATACCTATTTTCACACACACAAATACACATTTTCATACACAAAAATGCACAAACTGACATGCATTTTCACACACACACACACACTTGCATATATTTTTGCACACTTTCAAACATTTTCACACACACACATACATACATTTTCACACACACACTCACACATATTTTCATACACTTTCATACATTCTCACACTTACACACATATTTTCACACACACACACATACACACTTACACACATTTTCTCATACTTTCATACATTTACAAACATACACACTTACATATATTTTCACACACACACACACACACACTTTTACACATTTTCACACACTTTCACACATTTTAATATACACATACTTACACAAATTTTTACATACACACATATTTTACACACACACAGAGACTTATTTTCTCATTCACAAATGCGCACATACATATATAGTTTCACATATTATCATACACACATACTTATATATATTTTTACAATTACACACATGCACATGTGTGTATGTATGAAAATGTGCGTGGGTGTAAGCGTGTGAAAAAGTACGTGCGTGAAAATATGTAAAAGTGTGTGGGCATGTGAGAAAATATGTGTAAGTATGTGTGAAAATATGTGTAAGTGTGTGTGTGTGTGAAAATATGTTAAAATGTGTGAAGATGTGTCTAATGTGTGTCTGTCTAAGGGTGTAAAAATGTGTGTAAGTGTGTGTGAAAATATATTTAAGTGTGTTTGCAAAAATGTGTGAGTGTGTATCTTAGTGTATGTGAAAATATGTATAAGTATATGTGTGTGCAAATGTGTGTGTGTTAGTGTGTGAAAAAATATGGGCGAGTGTATGAGTAAGTGTATGTGTAAGTATGTGTGTGTGAGTCCGTGTATGCCTGTGTGTGAAAATGTGAGCATGTGTGAGAATATGTAAGTAAATGTGTGAAAATATGTGTGTATGTATGACACATGTGTAGGAGAGTGTGTGTGTGAAAACGTGTGTCAATTTTTGTGTGTGTGCAAATGTGTGTGTGAAAATATATGTCTGAGTGTGTGTGTGTAAAAATGTGTGAAAATATATGTAAGTGTGTGTTTGTCAAAATGTGTGAACATGTGTGTGTAGGGGTGTTCAAAAGTCAGTCAAGTCGAAAAAAAAATTTGACTCAACTTGTTCAATTCGACTTTGAGTCGAAGTCAAATTAACTAAGTGACCTCTCGACTCGATTTTGATTTCAACTTTCAAGTCAAACTACCGGTTAAATACCGAACTATAAATTGACTGATTTAACTGGTTTACTGGTCGAACAAGTTGTTTGACTTTACTGTTCAAATGTCGGTGAAATAAGTCGAATATATATATGTGTATGTATTTATATATATGTCTGTGTGTGTGTGGATCTACAATTATAATAATATATTAATGTATTTGTGTATAGTATTCTTAATTCTTAATAATTAAAAATGTTAATAGCTGATAATATTATTTTTTCTTAATACTTAAATATCTTGCTCTTTGTATAATTGTTGATGTTATGTATACTTTATGTATTTATATATTAATATAAGTGTACAACTTATTAATGTAACACTTTTGTTTCAATAACTAATTAAATAAATTTCTACTAATTTATTTTTAATACATATAGATATTAGAGTTAAGTAATTATATATACTTAAGTATTTATCGAAATATCTATATATCCATATTATTATGTTCATATATTAAGATTTGTATAACTTATAATGGTAAAAAAAATATGCTTTACATAACGTCTAATTTGTATACTTATACAATTATGCTATATAACTTATTAGTATAACATTTTTACTATCAACAAGTATATTAAATGCATTACTAACTTACATTAGTATAGATAAAATTTAGATAATCACACACACACACACACGTATATAATTCGTATACGTTATAGGATATAACTTAATAAGGGTTGCTGATTCAATAAGATTTTTCTATAGGAATTGATTTTGGTAAGTGTCTCTGAATTTGTGATTGTGTAATTTTGTAAATCAATTTTAATATATATATACACACACACACACACATACTTATACACTAAAACACATTCATATATTAACATTTGTGAAGAATTGACTAATCACCACTCATGTTACTTGCTTTTACTGAATGATATTTTATAATTTTGTCATCTATTTTTTTATTATCTACAAACTTGTATTTTGAATTTGTAGATCTTGTATTTCTTTTATGTGATATTTGAATTTGTGGAATGATATAGAATTTGTGGTATAACATACTAAATTTTGTTATTAAAATGTGGAATGAAAGAAAATTAAATGTTCGACTTATTCGACTTGTTATACTTACTGGTCAAACAAGTCAAATTTAAATAACTCGACTTTAATTGACTTTGTGTTTATATGACTTGATTTTAACTTTGAAATTTTTAAGTCGAAAGTCAAACAAGTCAAGTCAAAGAAGTCGAAAAGTCGAACACAGGTTGAATGAACACCCTTATGTGCGTGTGTGTGAAAATATGCATATTGAAAGTTTGTGTGAGTATAAGTAAAATTATGCGTAAGTATGTATGTCTGTGTGTAAAAATGTGCGAAAGTGTGTGTAAGTGTATGTGTGAAAATGTGCGTAAGTTTGTACATCTGTGAAATGCATATAAGTGTGTGTGTGTGAAAATGCAAGAAAGTATGTGTGTGCGTGAAAATGCAAGAAAATATGTGTGTGTGTGAAAATGTATATGTAAATGTGAAAATGTGTGTCTGTGAAAATGTTTAATAGTGTGTTAAAATATATGTAAGTGTGTGCTTGAGTGAAAATACTTGTAAATATGGATGTGTGTGAAAATGTGCATAAGTATGTGTGTGTGAAAATGTGTGTAAGTTTGTGTGTGTGTAAAAATATGTATAAGTTTTTGCGTGTGTGTGAAAATGAGCGTAAATGTGTGTGTATAAAAATGTGTGAAAGTGTGTGTAGGTAGGGAAAAATCTATAAGTATATGTGTAAAAATGTGTGAAAGTGTATGAAAATGTGTCCGTAGGTATGTGTGTGTGGAAATGTGTGGGTAAGTGTGAAAATGTGTGTGAAAATGCGTGTGCGTGAAAATGTGCGTAAGTGTACGTGTGTGTAAAAATATGTGAAAATGCATGAAAATATGTGTAAGTGTGTGTGTGAAAATGTATATGTATGTGAAAATGTAAGTGAGTGTTTGTGTATGAAAAAGTATGTGTGTGAAAATGTATGAAAGTGTGTAAAATTGTGTGTAAGTATGTGCATGTGGAAATTTCTGTGTAAGTGTGAAAATGTGTAAAAGTGTATGAAAATATGTGTAAGTATGTGTGTGTCTGTGAAAAAGTTTAAAAGTGTGTGTGGGAAAATCTGTGTAAGTATGTGTGTGTGGGAAATGCGTATAAGTTTGTGTATGTGTGAAAATATGCATAAGTGTGTGTGTGAAAATCTATGAAAGTGTGTGAAAATATAAGACTGTGTGTGTGTGAAATGTGTGTGTTTAAAAATGTGTGAAAGTGTGTGTAAGTGTGTGTAAAGATTGTGTGTGTGTGAAAATGTGTGCAAATGTGTGTGAAAATATGTGTGTGTGAATGTTTATGTGAAGATAAATTGTATGTAAGTCTATGGATTATCAACTTGTAATAATTTGTTGTAGTTAAATGGATTTATATGGATTAGATAGATTATCCATAGACTACAACAAATTATTACAAGTTGATGAATCCATTTAACTACAACAAATTATTTATCCATAGACTACAACAAATAATTTGTTGTAGTTAAATGGATTTATATGGATTAAGGGTGGCAAATGGGATCCAAATCCATTTATTATCCAAAACCATCCACATTTAAATGGATTTGGATCCCATTTGCTACCCTTAATCCATTTATATTGAATAGGTCCTCCAACCTATGTTTCATAAGGCAGATGTATGACCAAATGCTCCACTACAAAAAAAAAAGTCTGGTAAAAATATTCGTTCTAATTTGCACAATATGACTGAAACATTTTTATCTTTTTGCAACAACTAATCCTTCATCAATTCTGTACAACACAAATCACAGAAAAGTTGATTCAATTTAGTGATAGGCTTCCTTATTGATTCAAGGAATGATTGAACACAGTTGGTAGCAACCGCTTCATCCCCAATAGTTTGCCTCCATTCATGTCCACACATCTTCCTAAATTTGAAGCATACCCATTTGACATATTCAACCCCTCAAATCAAGAATATATTTCTCATCTTTGTTTCATTGTCAAAGTAAAATTTGCTTCTGGACTTGTGTAAGGCCTTCAACTCTAATTCAAGTAGCCTACACTATACACCCAAGTCCTGTTGTGCATTCAGATTGTCTTTTGTCTTGTTTTTATTATCTATCATATTGTGGAACACATTGTCAAATATATTTTTCTCTATGTGCATGACGTCTAGATTGTGGTGGATTAGATTATCCTTCCATTAGAGTAATTCCCAAAATATGCTCTGTTTGGACTAATGGTGTGCCGCACCATATCCTTTAATTTTTCCATGATCTATTTTAATTGTCAACTTAAGGATTTGGGTCAACTTCTTAGATCGTTCAAACAATTTGGCACTACTTAACCACGGAGATGGGTTTGATCTTTTGACATAGTTCTTGTAAAAAGAATCTTTATTTCTTATAAAAACATGATCAATAGGCAAGAATTGCAGATGACAATCAAACCACAAATTTTTGCCTCCAAATTTCAATTTAAATGCCTTGGTTTTCTTGATATATGGTGGAGAAGTTATATTATCATACTCACACCTTTTCACCGATTCTGCAAGTGCATGGTATCAATATAGTAGAGTGAATAGGGTCGTTCTCATGAGAAAAAAAATACTCAGACAAGTACTAAAAGCGGCTGACAATTTCTATCTCGACAGTCAACAAGGTTGTTAAAGCTTTACTTAGAAACACTAAAGTACTGAGAAATTTAAGATAACCTGACTCAAATTAAAAAGAGAAAATTAAAAAATATTACAAAATAGGTCAGGTATTGGACTAGCAATTTTCTTGAATTATCTCATTAAAGTACGCTTTAATCAATTAACTCAACTACACATTTATGAAGAATCAATTCCCAATTATCAACTCAATTTCGATCTCTTGTGATGATGAATCCAATCAACTTAATTGTTCTTTAGGGGGAGATCGCTCTTGGGCCTAGTCCCAATTAATTGAGTAGTTAGGTATATGGAATTTCCATGAACTAAATAGAAATTCATATCAGACATTACCATAAATTATCCAATCTAATAATTATCATTAATCGATGGCAGGGTGTTACCTTAGCCAATCTATCAAAAAAATAGAGTTAGCAACTCTCTAGAATTGTCTCATATGTGATGATTATTACCCATAAGTGCAATTGATTCAATTGATGGTTAATAAGTGATTCACAAGAAAATTGCATCGCCCATTCTGAACTCGAACGAATTAGTTCATACTTAATGACATAAAGATATACAAATTAACAATAACACAGGAAAATGAAATAACTATTGAACTAGAGTTTAAAATACGAATTGCAAGAAATAATCAATAATGGTAAAAATAGCAAAATTAGTTGAATGAATAAAAAAAAAATACCAACAATTATTTTGAACTAGAAAACTTGAACTAACTCGAACTTGTCTTCTACGAAAGTTAAATTATTGTAAAAGCAGTTCAATGAAAAAACTAAGGAGAACTGTATAATAATGTCATATTACTACCCCTACTCCTCCTTAGCAGTTGTTGCTAAAAAAATCTCTTCATAAATCTTGAAGTTCATAATTTATTCCCTACTCAATTCCTAAAAGTTAAGAGGTTTCCTAATTAGATAAAATTGACAAAATGAAGGACTATTATAAGTGAAAGACTAGATTCTTGCCATAATAAAAACTTCCAAAATTAGCCTACTCGGCATGCTTCCCGTAGTGAACAATTTCCTTCTTGCAAGGTTTACCATGGTGAACAAAGCTTCTACTCCTAATTTTGAGTGGTTTATTGCGGCAAACAGTTTAAGCTTGGCAAGCTTCACCGCAGTGAAGAAAGGCCTTTGCCTAGTCCACGAATTTCGCATCTCAACTTGGATTTGGCTTCCAACTTGGCCAATCTATTTTTTTACCTGCATGGAGATTAAAATAAAAATAAACAACTAACTTAGATTTAATTTAACAGTAAAACCACTTAAAACACATAAATTATCCTAATTAAACTTTTGACACAAAACATCACAAAAACATATAATAATCACTTTTACATTTTCAATTAAGTATAAAGGAATACAATAATAATCTTAATTCTAAGGTTATCAAATTTCTCCCAACTTAGCCTTTTGTTCGTTCTGAGCAAAAGAAACAAGAAATTAGGCAAAAACAAACACATAGAACACAATCTAACTCCAATATAACTGTATCAACAATATTGAATTCATTGATAACACATGGTAGATTAGTCTCATGCATAAAAGAATTTGACCCACAGTCCCACAGTCGTCATAAAAATGCCATGCTCTCACACTCACAAAAAAGAGAAGGAACTAGAATCACTCAACTTAAAACCAATCTTGACAACTTAAATCAACAAAGTTCAGCCATACGACAACATGATTGGGCACAGAGTGTAATCATCTTGTAGTTTTAAATTCGAACTAATCTATACCGAGGATCAAATAGGACTTTAGAACTTGTAATGTAGGCTAAAGGACAACATAGGGTAAATATAGGTAAAGTAGCTAAAATCACCTTAGTTGCATTATAATTCAACTTTGCACCACATTCCCATGTCCACAATAAATACCATCATTACTAGCCAAACCATGAATTCACAAATAACAATACATACACTTAGACAAAGTAGCTAGTGTTATAATATCTACATTATTAACTCAAGAGGTAATGCTACTCTTATTTAAAAATACAACAAGACAAATAACATCATTTTCACATTTTTTAAATTTTTTAAAATTTATTTGAAACAATTATATAATATCTCACATATCTAATAATTTATCGATCATATAAGATCATCATCACAACGCCAATATAACGTCAATGCCAATAGGCCCAAGGTGATGGGTAAAAGAGAAATTAAACATTCAAAAAGGTAAATCGGCTAATCAGGCGGCTAACCCTATGAAAATAAAATAATAAGGCTCAAAAGTGGATACTAGGAATATCTTTCAATAAGGAAGGCAATTTAGTTTAAATGGTCTAAAAAAAGTGCCTAAATCATTTCCATGGTCCAAATGTTGCCCATATTTGTCACATTCAAGACTCCTCAACCCATTGTCTCAAGCAAAACCAAGTTCCCATAAACTATCAAGATTATCACTCAAAGAAATCAATTATGCTTCCCACTCACTCACATCATACTTAGGCATGTGTGTATGCGGTGATAGCATTTTCATGAATTAATGGGGTCAAAACTCAAAAACTCTTCTACACAAAAAAAATTACTAATTGAAATTACTCAATTCATCATTTACTATCAAAGATACACAATTCATAGAGTTAGCAAGTGTACTACTATCACAAAGACACATAAACACAACCAAATACACAAATAATCTACAAATAGACATAAACTAAAAACTAGACATCACTAATTTATCTAGACTAAAAGTTGAATGCAAGAACTAAAACATATAACACAACCCAAAACATAACATGAAAACACCACCAAACAACAATTAACACAAAAACCCACCCCCAATCCCCCCAACTTGAACAAAATATTGTCCCCACTATTTGCTAAGATGGTAAAAACACAAGTCCAGAAAATTAAAGTAAATAAGTTATTGATTACAAAAAAGAAAGAGCAGTAGGAAAAACTCTTTCAAGCGGCCCAGATGGCTCAGCCTTATCATCATCCTCATCACTAGACTCCTGTGTAAAATAAGGTAATGGTGCTTCGGGTTCCACATGCCAACAACTGATATCAAACAGTTTCTCCAGGTTTAAACGCCTAGCCAAGATATCTAACTTCCAGTTCAAGCGGCACAGATACTCAATTTGATAACGTAACACATCTCGCACCATCCTTTCATTCATCGGTGCATGATAAATATGATCATCCAAGATCATCCAGTCTAGGTGGACGAGGAAGAGGTACTAGTGAGGGGTTTGGTGTCTTCATCCTCTTCATCATCACTATTTGAGTAATCTATTAAACCTTCCCTGTCCATTTATCCTCCTGGAATTTGACGCATGTAATCTTGATGTTGGTGAACAATCTTCTCTAATGCCTGGAGGGTGATGATTTTCTTGGGGGTGATTTTAAGTCTGGTAGAGGTCACACATTCTTGGGCATACAAGGCTATGATGACACTAGTAAAAATGAATTCCATGTCTGTCTGGAATCCATTCCTCCTTATGGATTCGCAAATCTCTAGGCCAACATCAATGTCTTAGCTTTTAACAAGGGCATACAAAATCAAGGCTCGTTCTCTACTCACATACAGGGGTGGGCTATAGGCATCAGGTTCATGCAAACAAAAAGATTCCAAGCCTGGCTTTTAATATCAAGAACCGAGTCTTGAATCATTTGTATTCCCCATATGTGCTTTTACTCCAAATGCCCCTTGCATTTGTCAGAACATTGATTACCTCTTCAAAATTCACTAAGAATGAATTCTGTAAATTCACTAAATAGAATGTTAGGAGTGCCAAAAATCTTATTTACTGAAATAGATGTTCGGCTAACAGGCCTTTGCTGAAGCCAAATAGTTTTGGATTGAAATTCATGAGTATTGCCTAAAAATTCACAGCCATGTCAAATCGTCTTGGTAAGTTTGGACTGAGGCAAAACCTACCCCATTTCCATCTATGAATTTAACTCATAAAATAATCCTGAAGTTCATTGGCTTCATGACATCACTTTGTTTCACTAAAATCAAAATAACAGTGATAACACACATGTTTTTCATTCGCTAATTTTTAGCCGCATATTGAGCATTCGTTTTGACAAATTTATTCTTGGTTCCAGTTATTCAATTCACCAGAATTTCATTGTGTACCTGAAGACATAATTTTTTTCCAATTCAAGTAACAATTCCACACAAATAAAGAAAGAGTAGAACTGTGTGAAGAAGTACCCACGTCCCAATGGAATTCGACAAATCACAATTTGCCAAACAAGGGAATAACAAATTGAATAAAAATTTGGCACTAACCAATGGAAAACCAACCATTAATAAGAAAAATTAGGGTAGGGAAGGTCTGTCTTGTACATGAAAGGATAGAAATGCAAGTTTATGAAGAGAAATTACTCTCTTGAAAGATGAAAAGCTCCCTCATTTTTCTTGAAATTGCTTGGATGATGATGGATATGGAGGATTTGGTTGTCGGTAATGGTGTTCTGGAGTGAGATTGTGGGAATTTATGGTGGAGATGAAAGATTTAAAGAGATTGAGGTGATTTGGATTGGAGTTTTAGCTGGGTTTATGGACGGAAAGAAATTTCCAAAATTAGCTTGCTTGGCACGGTTTTCCATAATAAAAGCTACTAAAATTAACCTGCTGGGCATGGTTTGCTGTGGCAAACAAATTTCTCTTGCGAGATTCGTTGCGGCGAATAAAGCTTACGCCACATAANATCCAATTTTGAGTGGCTCGGTGTGGCGAATAGTTTAAGCCTAGCAGGCTTTGTCACGTTGAACAAAGTCTCTACCTAGTCTGCGAATTTCAGCATATTGGTTTGGATTTGGCTTTCAACTTGGTCAATCTACCTTTTTCCTTGCACGGAAATTAAAATAAAAATAAACAACTAACTTAGGATCAATTTAACACCAAAACCATTTAAAAACACATAAATTATCCTAATTAAATTTTTGACACAAAACATCACGAAAGCAACGACTCAAAATGCTAAAAAAATATGTTTAAAGGAATGCAATAATAACTTTAATTCAAAGGTTGTCACTTCTCCATACAAATAGAGCATGTTATAAGCAAGGTAATCATTATTTGTCCACATGAGTGCTGCCTTTATTTGGAAGTTCTGTTTTTTTAGAGATGTCATATGTTAATACCTCCTCTTCCCATAAAAGTTTAAGTTCATCAATCAAAGGCTGCAAATAAATATCAATCATACTTTTCACATGATTATGTGAACTTGGAATCAAACCAGTTAGGAACACATATGGAATTGTCATGCACATTTCTGGAGGAAGGTTATATGGAGTAACAATGACAGGCAAACACGAGTGTGGTTTTCCATTATTATTCAATAGGTTAAAACTATTTGCACATAGGCCAAGTCTAATATTCTTTGGTTTTGAAGCAAAATCCGGATGCATTTGATCAAAATGTTTCCATGTTTCACCATATGATGGCAGATGACAGAAGACACCCAGCTCTCTCCTATTTTTGTAATGCTATCTCATGTTTCTATTGATCGAAAGGAGACATAAAACCTTTTCAATCTTGGAATGAGTGGCGAATAATGCATTCGCTCTAAAGGAACCGGTTTCCATCTTTCTCGACCCCTTTTAGGGGTTGGTAGCAAGGATGATGACAAAGTCTACACTTTGTTTCGCAAGTCTTATAGTACAACATACATCCATTTAAGAAACAATCGTACTATAGAGAGACCAAGTTTATGTTGATTATCATGTTCACCAGTTTATTTGTGTTATAGAAGTTATTAGATACATAATTACCAGAAGGAACTGCCCATGTTTCAATGTCACACATTTTGATATGAACCTTGTAGACAAATTGACAAGACCCGGAACTGATGCAGAACCTAAGAAAACCTAAACAAATCTTACTTGAAGGATCCAAACCCTTTGATTAAGAAATCAAGAATTTGAAGTATCTGTTCTTGACTATACAAGATATCGATCCATTGTCTATAATGAGACAAGAACCGATAATGTCTTGGTTTGTAATTACAAGAATCAATCTTGCAAAATAACACAAGTCTTTGGAAGACAATTTGAAGAATCTGCTCACAAATTTTTTATTGAATAATCTGGAGCATAGGTTCAGCCAAGGGGGGAGTATTTAAAGGGGAAAAATGAGCCCCAAAACCCTACAAAATAGTCCTACCAACACTAGGAAACTAGTTTGCCAAATCTAAACAAATTTAGGATTGGCACACAAGACTAAAACCGGCTAAACTCATGAATAAAGTAACATGGACTAATATTTTTCATCCAAATTAAAATAAACTTCTAGAGGATAAGTGCTAAACTAAATCCTAATACAATTAGGAATTGAATGTCCAAGCATGGACTATGGCCGAATTAGGGTTTTAAAAACCTTCTTGAAGCTCTTCAATCTGTGGGCTTCTTGGGCTTGAATCTTCTTGGATTTGGACTTTTAAAATATGGATGGGTCTCTTAACTTGAGCTTGAATGAATTCTTGGCCTACATTTTCAAACAATAATGCTTGTTGGTCCAAAATCTTCTTGACAAAGCCCTACATGGCTTGATGCAACTTCTTGGCCCTCGTTCTCATGATTGGCCTAACTGGAACTTGAATTGGATTCATTCCTTGAGCATGTTCCACGACCCCATCACTTGTTCCTTGATGCTCATGTCTACATTATCTTCCTCTTCTTTAGATGATTCATCCTCGAATCTCTTTCTACATCAAAATCAAAAAGAGAAAGATCAGTAAAATTAAATGTTTTGCACTAACGTTATACTCATCAGGATGGTATATAATGTAGGCATTGTCATTAACCTTCCAAGCACTTGAAAGGTCAGTACCCACAAGGATCCAATTTAGATTTTTTTTTTTGTTTAGGAATCTTTCTTTTCGAAAATATACCCAAATCCAATCTCCCGTTTTGTTCGAATTGGCTCCATATGCGGGTTTGTTAGGAATAACTGCGCCTAGAACAAAATCAATTTGGTGCTCAATTCCCCTGTTAGGTGGCATGTCAGGGGAATCTCTTCGGGAAATATAGCCTCAAACTCTTGCAATAGAGAAACAAAAGATCTTGTTAAGGCCGAATCAAGGTCATACTACACAAAGTAACTTTCTTTAAATATAAGCAAAATCACAGGTAAATTTGAACTTATTGCTGACTGAACCTCTTTGAACCCTACAAAGAAATTAGATTTCTTTTTCAAGTCCTACCCTTAAAAATTTCAAATTAACCAATTCACCTTTAGGGTTGTCGGATTTTATGTTTGCATTTCAGTTTTCCACTTTCTTACTCTTTGTCAATTCAGCTTTTTCCTTTTAGTATTCATCAAATGAGTTCTTACTATACAATTTCCCTTTATACACTTGATGTGGAGGCAGTGGCTCAAGTATATCTTTTGGCTATCTTTAAAAAATGTGTACTTGTTAGTATGGCCATCATGGTTAGTGTGTTTATCAAACTACCCTGGTCTACCTAACAATATGTGATTCACTTGCATTGGCACAACATCACACAAAATTTCATCCTTATACTTTCCAATAGTTGATGAAACTAAAGCTTGTTTAGTTACTTTGAATTCACCACATTCATTTAGCCATTGTAATTTATATAGACGTAGATGTTTTTGACAAGGGCAAACTCAATTTGTTGACCATTAACTTACTCACAACATTAACACAACTACCACCATCTATGATTAAACCACATGCACGACCTTGAACAACACATTTGGTAAGGAAAATATTCTTATGTTGTACCTCATTTTGGTTCCATTCTTGGTTTGAGTGTGAAGTGCCCACAATACTACTAAGATGGGTATTTAAGAAAGATTCTTTTACTCTTCATCATCATTACTAGGGACCTCCAATGCTAGCATGGAATCATCTTTATCTTCACTCTCTTCACTTACCACTTAATTCCCTTTCATTAAGAATGCACGTTTATTTGGACATTCATTTGCATAGTGACCTGAACCCAAACAACAATAACACTTAATATCACGAGTGCATTTTGAATTGTTAGAAGATAAACCTTTAACTAAATCCATAGGATGTTTAACATGTTTATATTCGGATTCGTTAGCTTTAGGGTTAATTGGTCTATTTTGAACTTTGTTAGGCCGAGAAGAGTTATTGTTAGACCAATTCCTATGCCAATTAGTACTAGACTCACCTATAGGTATACAAACATTTTGAAGTTACCTTTCTACTTTAATTGCTTTTTCAACCATGTCTTGCAATTCATTATAATGATGCAATTCTACAATATTTGGCAATTTCCCTATTAAGACCACATAGGAATCGAGCCATAGTGGCTTCACGATCCTCAATCATATTAGCTCTCATTAGACACCTTTAAAGCTCTCTATGATACTCTTCTACAGATTTATTACCTTGCCTTAAAGTTTGCAATGTTTGATGTAAATCACAATGATATGTAGAAGGTACAAATGTATTAAATAATGCAGCTTTTAGGGATGTCCAATCACGAATTTATGGTTCTCCATACCTAATCGTACTGGTTTTAAACTGATCCCATCATTCTAAAGCATAATCACTAAATATAGCTATGCCTAACTATGTTTTCTTTCTTTCAGAGTAGTCATGATAATAGAAAAAACCTCTACCTTCTTTTCCCATTCGAGATAAGCATTAGGATTGAAATTACCTTGACATGTAGGGACAGTCAATTTAATGTTACCAGTATCATCATCAAACATACCACCATCTCGCACATGTCGTCGAGTCCTTGACTTTGCACCTGCATCATACAATTGATAACATCATCAGATGCATAGTCATTAGAATCATAATTAAGATATGTACCTCGATAAGCTTGTGGAAATCTATGAGCAGGAGGCTCAGCTTGACCAGCTTGTTGAGGTGGCTCAATCGTCCCTTTAGTTAACATCTCAAGAGAGTGTTGAAAACCCTCAAGAGATATTGCCATTTCTGTCACATGGGATTCCAAGGCATTAACCCTTGAACTTTCCCCTGTCTTGAGACATTTTAAACATGCAAAAGAGCAAAAACAACAAGCAACAAGAGACTTTGATAGTTAGGGTTAGTAAAAACTAAAAGACGACCTCACGGCACTCCCTGAGTGTTTAATCTCAAATTTGAAGATGTCACACAAATTCACTCATGTTTCACTCAAATTCAAGGCTTTTACCTTCTAATGAACTCATCGCTCTTGCTTTTTACCCTTATTCACAAAGGGTTTTATGGTCGGGAGAACTACCTATCTGAAGAAAAAGAGTGCACTTTCTAAGAGTAAGCGTGGAGTAGCTTTTGTCCTCTTGTTTAGATTATCCTCAAAGTCTTTCGCAGACTTGAAATTACGAAACAAGAATGACACAAATAATTACTAACACTTTAGAACACGATTGGAAATTATAGAATAAGGAAGCAAAGAACTAATAAAGCAATGGTGGATCGATAACAAAGCATTTTAGAAAGTCAAACAATAAGATGGTCAAACAAAACTAGGGTTTCGGGCTAGAAAGGATTAACCCAAGGGAACAAGGGTATTTTCGGTCTTTCACAATTTAAAAAAAATGCACCCGAGAGCTAAAATATAAAGAAACTGAAAAAAATGAAGAAATTTCAGTTGTAAATGAGGTTTTAGGAAAGTAGAAAAGTCGCAGCTATTTAATTCAAATTCTAGTAGGAATAAGATTAGTATTACTTCGAATTGAAAATAGGAAATAATTGTAATCCAAGTGGGAAAAGGATTCAAGTAATGATGTAATCCAACTAAGACAAGGATTCAAATTGTGCAAGTATATAGCAGACAAGGAATTAGCACAAACTTTTAGTGCAAGAAGGACATGGAAACCCTAATTCCATTAGGGTTGGGATTTGGCCTATTCTTTTTTGTTTTATTTAATAGCCCACAGAAAGAATTTCCAGCAAAAAGAATCACCAAAACTTGGCACCAATGTAGCTCAAAAGAATTCAAAACACAAGATAACCAAGAACCCTAAACGGCTAGGGTTTTTTGTAACGTGGTTTTTTTTCTTGGTTGCTCTTTTTTTTTTTTTTTAAGAAAAAGAATATGTTGTAGGAATAGTGTCAATGAACAGTATCAGTGAACAGTACCAATATTTTAAATCAATAAGAACAATGAATAATGCTTGAATATGGATAAAATCATAACAACAATCAGTTCCAAACAAAGACAAATAAAACTCCAACTTTTAGGAACAAAAGCAAAACAAGAGCAAGAACGAACAAGAGTACAAACAAACTGGGAAATTTTTTCGAATAAATTGAACAAAAACAACAAGAAAAAAATTTAAGAAATTTATGGAAAAAGAAAACAAATATGTTTAGGAACTAAAGCTCATGATACTACTATGATGCGAACCCCGTAGACAAACTGATGAGACCCGAAATTGATGCAGAGATTAAGAACGCCTAAACAAATTCAACTTGATGGATTCAAACCCTTTGATTAAGAAATCAAGAATTCTAAGTATTTGTTCTTAAATTTATGAGATATCGATCCGTGGTCCATAACGAGACAAGAACCAATAGTATTCTGGTTGGTAATTACAAATATCAATTTTGCAAAATACCACAAGTCTTCCGAAGAAAAGTTGGAGAATTTTCTCATGAAATTTTTATTGAATAATCTGGGGCATAGGTTCGGCCAAGGGAGGTATTTAAAGGGGAAAAATCAGCCCCATAACCCTACAAAATACTCCTACCAGCACTAGGAAACTAGCTTTCCCAATCCAAACAAGTTTAGGATTGGCACACAAGATTAAGGCTAGCTAAACTACAGTAATGTGAATTGACAGGTAGGAGTAATGGATCTATTTTCATCCAAATTAAAATAAACTTCTAGAAAATAAGTGCTAAACTAAATCCTAATACAATTAGGAATTGAATGGCCAAGCATAGACTATGGCCAAATTAGGGTTTTAAAACACTTCTTGAAGCTCTTAACTTCGTGGGCTTCCTGGACTTGAATTTTCTTGGATTTGGACTTCTAAAACATGGATGGGCCTTTTAACTTGAGCTTGAATGAATTCTTGGCCTCTATTTGTAAACAATAATGCCTGTTGGTCCAAAATCTCCTTGACAAAGCCCAGCTTGGTTTGATGCAACTTCTTGGTCCTCGACCTCGTGATTGGCTTGACTGGAACTTGACTTGGATCTATTTCTTGAGGTTGTTTCATGACCCCACTACTTGGTCCTTGGCTCACGTCTGCATTACACCCTTGAGATAATTTGTAATCAAATTTTAGACTCATTAATTGAACAATCATGGACAATTCAAAAAATATTTTTCAACTAGGGTACAACTTCTGTTGAATAGAATGTGATTTCAACATGTCATAAAATCGTACAGCCTCAGCGGTTGGAGGTTCCTCAACATCATCTCTATTCCTATCATTGTGTTTGTGTTCAAATCCAATATTACTTGGATTATCAGCATCAAACACCATATTTTGGTATGTGCAATGATGTGCATCAATCATAAAATTAGGTGTACTTGAACCACCTCCATGAATATTGATCCCAATTGCTTCATACTTCCCATGTATACTCCAATACCAATAATTTGGCATAAACCCAAATTTAAGAATATTCTCAACCACATTTTCAGGACACCTAATGTCATGATTATTTATATATTGCGGTTGCATGCACGCAAATTGCACAAATTCAATTAAACCCTCAATAAATTGTGGAGTATAACCAGAACGGGTAGGCAACAACCTTTCATACATCTAACTAAGAAAACAATGCGTTTCAATAATCTAAGAATCAAATATTCAAACATTTTAAAATTTAACAATAAACTTCCAACATCATATTTTTTAGTATCTTATATTTTAGATTAAAAGAGTATGTTTTTTTTTTGTAAAATTTTCGGCAGTGTATCCCCTAATTTTACATCATTCCCCTAGTTTAAAACCAATCAAAATAATCATTCATGCCTCGAGAAGAATTGGCCCAAAATATCATATCTAAGGAGAGCCAATTATATTGGAAGGTGGGCATTCTTGTTAGGGCATGTACTCAAATTTTGATTTTTAGAATGTTTATTTAGGTCCTTTTCTAGTTTTCTTTTATCATAATATTTTAAAGAAGATATAAAAAGCTCAAGACCACAAATTAAAGAACTATAATTTAACTAAGGATAAAAAATACCAATTTGACTCGTTATCTTTAAAGTATCAACCAATTTGGTCATTTGTCTATCAAAAATACCAATTTAGTCTCTTGTTCTTATAAAAATAAAGTAATTTAAGATTTGTGATAAAAATTGTGGACAAACTAACAGAGTATTTGACAACACATTTACGGTATGTTAACGGGCACATGATTACGTCATGTGTCTTGGTTCATTAAATTATTTATGATTTCCGTCATAGGTCCTAGATTGGTTAATTTTTTTTGAAGATAAGGGACCAAATTGGTTTGTTGTTATAAATAAGGGATCAAATTGATCGATATACCAAAAATAAAGAATTAAATTGATCTTTTTCCATTTAACTAACCTTTAAAGTTTAAAGCGCTATATGTTCATTGATGTTAATTAGGTGTTGTTGCTGCTACTATTATTGTCTGTACAATATAAGAACTAAAACAAGTGAATTTAATATTGAACAGATCGATACGAAAATGTAGATTTATATGAAATTAAGTAGTGGATCATATACATAAAATGTGCACCAATTAATATAACAGCAACAATTGAATGATAACCAAAATGCAGTAAATTAGAAACACAATCATGTCAATGGTATACATGCTTATAATTGAAGTGGGATCATAGCCTTGCCCTCTTGTTATTATGGTTTCTTTTAATTTTGAAACCGCAACAAATCTTGTTTTATTTGCATAATTACAATACCGTAATTACCTAAATTGGCTCCACTGCCTACTACAATGCTAAACGTGCCTACAGCCGCCACATATTAGATATAAAATATCATTAGTTTGTTCGACAAAATTTGGCCAAGTTCTATCATGTATCTTAACAAATTAAAAGCAGGTACTTGGACCATAGACATAAGACTAGTTAAAATCCTAGTGTCATGCTCCCAGCCCGCATATGCTGGGTACATGCCATTCGCCATACTCTTATCCAAGAATACAAGACTCACACAGTAACCACAATCACATAATAAATAATAATAAAAAAATAAGACTAATAATGAAAAAACGCTACTTATAAATACTATCAATTGTGCGGTGACAAATTAAAACGAGTAACGAAAATATCCTCAATCCTTTCCAATGAGTCATATCATTTTGGAGCACACAGGCTCACATATTGGAAAAATCAATTAAGTGCATTATCTATTCATCTCTAGGCTTCACCTTAATCTCTTTCAACATTGTATTGATCTTGTTTGCTGAATCACCATCCTCCACTATAATATACTTTACTTCTCTATGAGCGTAAAAACAGTAATAATAAGAGAATGAGCGACAAATCGCCCAGCAGGTAGCAAATATCTTCTGTTGGACCATGCAGTTATAGTACGGATACTTTTTATTTTTTATCAATCACATCATAAATCATTTTTAGTTTTCATAAGAACTTTTCATATTTCACAAGCACATAAATACATATATTGACATTCTTGTCATAGTCGGATTTGACAATTCACATGAGTCTCAGTACCTGGGACAGTTGATTGCGTGTGACCAATCCACATAACACATTGACTCATAGATATCAACTATATTTCTTCGTTAGTTCTGAGTATTCAGCCTAGTGTAGACCCCCACTAGGCAGGATGCCAAGGGGTCGGCCTAACCCACTTGACACAATTAGACCGTCGTCTAACCACTGACTACTTCACTGTTAATATATAGAGATACCTCATGCTTTTTACATACACATGTAACCAAACTAAGATGTGNGAAATGTGACTTATACTTTTGCATAACATAAAAATCACAAATTACCCAACATGGTCCATATTCATAATATATCGTAACTTTCAAAATAAACTTTCAAAAACATTAAACAAAAATTGAAGTGTTACAAAAATAAGTGAATAGACATTTTTCAAAACAATTTTTCAAAAATCAGAAAGTAAGAACCACCTACCTAGTATGTCAAGAAGTCAATTATCCTTCAGTCGTATCTCTTCGTATGCTCCTATTAACAATTCACAAAATCCTATAAGTTAAAATTCCTTACTCTAAATTAACACATTTTATCCTATGAAATATATCCAATCTATTGCCCCATAATTCATTCATCCTTAGTCTTAGAAACATACCCTAAGTCTTATCCCAAGCTATAATAGTCTAACACTAAGCATCCATGAGTGTAAAATATTTTTCTTAACGTGACTTTCTTGAAACATTAGGGTCCTTAAATAAATTTTTGAAAACTTTCTTTGGAATTTCATAAAAGCTAGACATATTTTAGGGTCATAAAATAATTTAAGAAACTTTTGTAATGATTAACCCACTACAACTATGTAATGAAAATTTAAACTTGCAAGGAATTTAAAACTAGATCTAAAGGATAATTAAAGAGGACTTGTGTTCAAATACAACTTGAGAGTTAAGCTACTCTATTCTACACTAAACTAACTAAAATTACCAACTACACTACTTTTTTCTATTACCTACTTAATTCTCTATTACATCTTTAAAGTAGTTTAAATAGTGGAGTATTTCACAAGTCAAAATCAGAAATTGACTACTAGAATATTACAGAATTGACATTACTACTTGTGCTGGAAGCGAGTCCAGGTTGTGATATGGAATTTGCGATCACGACATGGACCTCAAATGACATTGACCTATCTTTGTGTCCAGATCGCGATCTAGACTCTCTTTCTAGCAAATCATCAATTCCTCTGTGATTGCATTTTGGTCCTTACACTCTGTTCATTCTAGCTTCCAACCTCTAATTTAAACTTTTGCATAATATTAAACCAAATAAATAATTAATTTAACTAAAATTCTAATCAAAACTTATCATATTTAATAATAACAAAAATATAAACACATAATAAAGAAATTAACTAAAATATTCAATTAATTAACCAAAGTTCAGAATTTAAACTATCAAAATATCATAATTTAGAGTAAAATAACTCTAGTTTGCTAGAGTTATCACATCCCCAAACTTAGCGTTTTGCTAGTCCCGAGCAAAACAAAAATTAGAAAGAACCTACTGACAATTAAGCATAAAAACACCACCAAAATTGACAAAACGCTTGATGAGTAATGGATGTATTTAGAACAATTAAGAAAACTCTCAAGAAACTTTCAATACTATATGAAAAGTGAAGTGTTTAAATGAGTCAATCCAAGTTTGCAAATTTTCTACAAACAAGCACACGTTCATTTTCTACACAAGATTTCAATTCACCAAGAATTATTATCCTCAAAAAGAATTACCAAACATTTTAGTTCTATTTCCATTTAAAACATCATTTCTTCTCAAATAACAAATATTATGGAGTTAGTCAATTATCCCGACTAGGTCTCCTGAATATAGAAGTTCATTTAGGAATCTACTTAAATGCAATTCTCACACAATTTGGGAATAGACCTCTATAAAGGAATAAGTAATGCGAGATCAATGATAAGTATTACAAACATTTACTCCTTAACTCATTGGTATACTAAAATGCAATTCCTAATGGTTTAATTCGGAGAAACAACGTGGGTACATGTCGGAATCCTGTACTTGCCTTATTCCAAAAAGCAAAGTTTTCTTTTTTTTTTTCTTTTTTTTACGTGACCCTAAACCTATGAAAAGGAGTGAAATTTACTTAAAATTAATTTTAATTACCAATTATTCACAAATTAGAAGAACATTTCCTATGCAAACACACAAAATGTCCCAAAATTCCTTCTATTTCATTTAATCCAGTTTTTCCAAAAGATAAACCGCCTTACAAAATAATATAAGTGATTTGATTATTATCAAAAACAATATTTTGAATAAATTTTTTGAAAATTTTAGTATTTCTTTTTGAAAAAATAGTAATACCTAAGTTTGAAATCTTTATGTTGCAAAAGACTACTCACTCACACTTAAGTTCATGAAGTGACCCAATCAAATTCTTTAATCATATAATATTGTACATCAAAACTCATCATCATCGAGTACTCATTTGATCACTTTTTCATCCACTAGACATCAAGTCACATAAATACACACGAAATAACCATTCCCAACACAAGAAATAAACATCCCCAAACTCGTCTCTTTTATTCAAATTAATGAATGACTCATCCTTCCACTCACCCAAAATCCAACATTAAGACATAGCAACAATTAAACAAGAACTACATAAACTATGACAAAATTTTAATCTAACAATTAATACCAAGTAAAAGTACTAAGGGTACTTAACTAAGACATATCTCATCAATAAATCTTCCTAAAAATCAATATCCAAAACAAGTCATCAACAATTGCAAACGATGTGATTATGGCATTAGTTTGAGGCCCTTAGCCACTCTATTATTATTAGTCAATAAAAATGACTAAAAACCACACCAAGTATTCGACAAAGCAATTCTCAAAATGATTTAATCTATGAAACGCTAAAAAGATATCTACTTGGCATTAGTTTAAGACTATTAGCCAATCTACTCAAAAACTAAAATATCTCGAAATAAAATACTAAACATCTTATTTCGAGTAATTAAAAATAAAGGTGCTAAATAATAAAAAATAAAATAAATTGTTCATCTTAATCATCATCAAGGAGAAGAAGAAGTCTTATAAATCTAAAATCCTGCTTGTATCGAAATCGCGATTTAGGTTTTCCAAGTTGCGATCTAGCTGGATCTCGAGATCGTGATTTGGTTGGTTTCGAGATTGCGATTTTGAATTCTAGATCGTAATCTCAACTCGGATGAAATTTTTGCCTTTGCAGAAGTTTGAGTTTGATGTGGCGATCTAGATTTTGAGATTGTGATTTTGCCCAAACCAGAGACCAAAATACCCTTCAGAAGTTTGAGTTCCAAATCGTGATTTGGGATTCCAGATCACGATTTGGAGCTGAACTTCTACAAAGTGTATTTTCAACACTTAGCCAAAATTTCACCTATCTTCATCACTTTTCTTCAAGTCCATGCACAACCTACAAACACAAAATTAACAAGTTAAGATGACAATTTCCCTAATTCTTTAGCACAATTTATTTAATTCAAAAACATATATTTTTAGACAAATATTCTAACCTAATTCAAACCAAATTACTCAAAATCAAACTAAGTAAAAATCACTCCAAAAGAAAACAATAAAAACTAAATTAAAGACTTGGGTTGCCTCCCAAGAAGCGCTCTTTTATAGTCACTAGCTTGACTATGGCATGGGCGTTCATTCAAGTACTTGAGGATGGTCGACCATCATTTCCTTTTGGTCTCCATGGAAAATGCTTGATGCCATTTTTCTTTATGGATAAATCTTGATTCTCGGTTCTACCATGCACAAGTCAGCCTTTATTCCAAACCTTAGCCATTGCTAGTGCCCTAATTAGCATCTACAATTATTTCTCAAACCATTTTCTTTTCTTTTTCCAACTTTTCAACTTCTTGACATCACCATTTTGCCGATCCTTAACAAAACTCTCTTGATCCTTCGTCAAATCAGATCCCTTATCGGGTGATTTTTTCTTAAATTCATTTCTCGGATCTTCTTTTATTTCCAACACTTGTTTGAGTAAATTGTCTTGTTTAACTTCATTTTGTTCCTCATTTGACCTAGCAATGAAAGAATTAAGAGATTGGTTAGCACATTTTTCTTCAACAATGGGATTCTTATCATTATATTCAAACACATCAAATTCAATTGATTCATTTTCAACTTGTAAAACCAACTTCCCTTTGTACACATCAATTAATGCATATGCGGTTGAATAGAATGGCCTCCCTAGAATCAATAGAATCTCACTCTCTTCACCGGTATCTAGCACCAAGAAATCAACGAGAAATGGCAACTATGGTTTCAACTTGTACAAGCACATCCTCCAACAAGCCATATGGTTTCCTCTTAGATAAGTCCGCCAATTGGAGTGTGATATTAGTTGACTTGACATTGTTGATCCCTCATTTGTCATAGATGGCCTTTGGTATAATATTTATGCTTGCCTCCAAATCATAAAGTAATCGATGCCACATTTTTCCTCCAATATTCACCGGTATTACAAAACTACTGGGATCTTTGAGTTTAGGTGGTAGCCTCCTTTGAACAATGGCATTACACTTGGCATCAAGGCATATTTTCTCATCATTATCCTACTTTCGCTTTCTTCCCAAAAGATCTTTCATGAAACGAGCATAGTTAGACATCTTGGTGAGAACATCAATTAAAGGAATGTTGACATTAATCCTTTTAAACATATCCAAGAAGTGGTTGAATTGCTTCTTTTTTTCATCCTTTCTTGAATCAATGATCCTTTGAGGGAATGGCACTTTTACCGATGAATCCATCTTCAAATGTTTTTACCACATGCTTCTTCTTGGATACCTTGATCTCATCATTTTGTTCCTTCTTGTCTTCATCACCAACAACTCCCCTTTCATTCTCAATTACAGTAGACTTTTGTTCCTTACTTCCTTCCTCCATTTTTTTCTTCTCAATAGGTTCCACCAACTCTTTTCCACTCCTTAGGGTTATGGCATGGCATTATTCCTTCAGATTTGGAATAGTATCACTTAGAAATTCCCCAATAAGTCTTTCATTGTTCAACCTTGCCAATTGTCCCAATTGACTTTCCAAATTTCTCGTCGAAACTTTCAAATTCTCAAACTCTCTCCTATGTTCTTCCTTTTTCCTTTCCAACATTCTTCTCAAATACTCCACTTCTCTCTTCCAACCATCTTCGCATACATTCTCTCTTGGAGCAAATTGGTCATTATACATAGGTTGGGAAGAATTTTCATATTGGAAGGGAGGTCTTGGTTGTTGGTTTTGAAATGGAGGGGTAGGAAAAGATTGATATGAATTAGGAAGTTTGGAAATTTCTTTGATTGGGTGGTTGATAAGGTCTAGATGATGAACTTGAAGCTTGATGGTGTTGGAAATTTTGAGGTAGGGGATTTGGTTGATAAGGAGGATTGGATTGATTGTTGGTATTGCTCTATGAAAAGTTGGGATGATTCCTCCAAGAGGGATTCTATGTGTTCCCATAAACTCCGGATGGGTTCCTTGGAAAAGATGATTGATTAGACACAGTTGAATTTCTCATTGGACCTATAAGGTATTTCACATTGTCCATTTGCATGACCATCACCACAAAAATCACACACCATGGGTGGTTAGGTTGGAGAAGAAAACATTGCATTCATACTACTAGGTTTCCAACACTTTTTGCAACATTGTTCATCACATTCATGAACATATTTTATTGTGCCAAAAGAGCATCTTGCATATTCAAATTCAACACTCCACTATGTGCATTAGCTTGGTTGGCTTGGTGTTGAGCCACCGGTGGCGTCATTTGTCCATGATAAATAATAATGATTGCAGGCCATCCTATTGAGCAATTTTTGACCTTCCTCCGGTGTTTTATAAGAGATGGAACCATCGGTGGAGGCATCCACTATTGATTTTGTATCTTGTGTCAACCCATTGTAGAAGGTGTGAATTTGAAGCCATAATAGAATTGCATGATGAGGACATTTCCTTAGCAAATCCTTGAACCGTCCTCTCCTAAGCTTTCTCCAACATCTTGCTCAAAAGAGGTAATTTCATTCCGCAATTTGGCGGTCCTTGAAGGTGAAAAATGTTTTACCAAGAATTCTTGAGCAAGTTGATTCCAAATGGTAAACGTCCCTTGGGCAAGAGATTGAAACCAAGAATTTGCCCTATCTCTTAGAGAGACAGGAAATACTCTTATTCTTACACAATCTGGGTGCACACCATTGAATTTAAACGTGCCCAAAACCTTCTCAAAGTTCATTAGGTGTGTGTATGGATCTTCATTGCGACCACCCCCAAACATTGCATGACCTTGTCAGCATTTGTATCAAAGCAGGTTTAATTTCAAAATTGTTTGCTTGCACAGGCATCCGTGCAATGCTAGAATTTGCCCCATCAAAACTTGGTATGGCATATTCTCTCAATGCTCTTACATTCACATCATGCCATTCCAATTTCCATAACCACCCATTCCATTATTTCCGGCAACCTCTTCTTTGTCATGCCTAATGTTTAAATTCCTTTGATTTTGATTGGCATTTTCCATTTTAATTCTCTCTTACTCTTGTTGTACTCTTTTAAACTTCTAGATTTCCCTTAACTCTTTTTCTCTTTCTTCGTCCAAGCAAATAAACGGTCTTTTATCTCTTCTTAACAAGCACAGTAAAAGCCAAAGCAAGTAGTCAATTCATGTGCCAAGGCAATTCAACAAGACAAACAACCAACATAACCGAATAAACAAAAATTAACAACTAAATTAAACTAAAGTTCTTAATCTACATGACCCGTAAAGCGCTCAATATTGCCAAATACGAAGGGCAATCCCCGGAAACGGTGCCAAAAACTTGTCTAGCCTTTAGGTAGAGGTCAAATTAAAGCAAACAAGTAATACTAAACCTCACAAAATCACTACACTCTACCTCTTTAGCAAGTATACGGAGTTGGTTGTAGTATAGGATGAGTGGGTATCATTCCCACAAAGATTGTTCGGCAAGCAAGTACCGAGATTTATGAATCTTTGTATATTTAAGCAAATTCAAATAAGAAGAGATGAAACTACACTAATTAAAAACATAATTAAACTTAAGCAATTGAAATCTAAATTAAACTAAATTATCTACTAAAGCAAGTAAATGGAACTAAGCAACTATGAAATTGAGAAACTACTTAATCTATTCTAATAAAAGAAAGTAAATAAAAGCACTTAATTCTACTATAAATTAACTAAAATAGGACTAAAATTAAATAGCGAGTAATTAACCCAACTAAAAAGACTATAAAAGAGTTTATAAGGCTAGAAACTACCATTTCTAAACTAGAAACTTTGTAAAGAGCTAACTTGAAATCCAAATATTTTTGGATTTTCGACAATAATAAAGAAAGTCCACTAAAAATTAACTATAAATTAATGCAAGGAATTGAAAATTCTTAGCTAGAAAGCACTAAATCATCAAGAACCCTAATTTCTGTATGAAAGCTTGAAATGAAAGCAAAGAGATTTTCACTAATTTAAACTAGAAAGCAAGTAAAAATTATATCTACTTGACGTTAATGATTAACTCACTACAACTATGTAATGAAAATTTAAACTTGCAAGGAATTTAAAACTAGATCTAATAGATAATTAAAGAGAACTTGTATTCAAATATAACTTGAGAGTTAAGCTAGTATATTCTACCCTATACTACCTAAAATTACCAACTACATTACTTTTTTCTATTACCTAATTAATTCTCTATTATATCTTTAAAGTAGCTTAAATAGTGGAATATTACACAAGGCAAAATTAGAAAATGGCTGTTAGAATACTACAGAATTGCCCTTACTACTTGTGATAGAAGCGAGTCCATGTCGCGATCTAGAATTTAGGATCGTGACATGGACCTCAAATTAAATTGACCTATCTCCACGTCTAGATCGCGATTTGGTATAGTCCAGATTGCGATCTGGACTCTCCTTCCAGCAAATCTTCAATTCCTCTGTAATTGCATTTTGGTCCTTGCACTTCATTTATTCCAGCTTCCAATCTCTAATTTAAACCTTCATAATATTAAACCAATTAAGTAATTAATTTAACTAAAATTCTAATCAAAACTTATCATATTTAACAATAATAAAAATATAAACACATAATAAATAAATTAACTAAAATCTTCAATTAATTAACCAAAGTTCAGAATTTAAACTATTAAAATGCCCTAATTTAGAGTAAATAACTCTAGTTTGCTAGAGTTATCATACTTCCTTCTCACAACCTTGAACAATCCTGCAAGCCACAATAAACAAGCTTAGCAATGAAATTTTCTGGTCATGGTGTATCCCTTTGGTCTAACTACTCATGAGGCCACAACAGTACTGTAACTTTTTTACTACTTGAGCTATAGTATTAATAGAATCAAGATACTATTGCCATAACCATAAACTAATGAAAGACTTGTTAATAAGCAACTTAGTAATAAGTTATTAATTTTAAGCGACTTATTAATAATAAGTGACTTACTAATGAAAATTTAAGCGATTGTAGAGATAATTCCTTCTCAATTGGGGCTTCAAAGAATTATGGCATTTTGGTGGTATTTTCAAATCCTACACGCTGTGGGATTCCTAAACTAGGGGTATTCAAACAAAGACCATTCGAAGGTTAGAAGTTTCAAGACTTAATAAAGCTATCACTAAAAAATGCCAATAACTGAAAAAAAAAAATTAACCATGTGTATGAATAGATAAACCATGTACAATAAAAAAAAAAATCATGTAAGTCAATAGAGTAACCGAGGAACAAGATTTTATCAATGCAATTATAGTGTCAATTATTATGTCGATTATCACGAAAAAGAATGTAAATAATTTCAATTACACTCTAGATACCAATAATTGAGAAAAAAAGTTTTTGCAATTCAGAAACTTATGAATGAAATTTACAGTAGGCATAATAGTATAAAGGGAAAAATGCAATTTTAGCCCTCAAAATTTAGGTCATGGTCCATCTTATTCCCCAAACTTCCAAACAAATCGCATTTAGTTCTTAAACTTTTCAATTTCTACCAATTTAGGACAAATTTGAAAATTCTGTCAATTAAATACGGAAAAATTCAAGTACATTGCACGTTGTTAAATTTATCCTGAGTTATAACACCTTGCAACTGATTTCAATCTATTTAACCATATTTTCACTTTTTCTTCTGACTATCAATGCCTAACCATTCAGTATTCTTGTCTACACTATTATGAATACTTGTCATCCTCGTTATCAGTCATATCATAATCAGGTCTGTTATGGAAGACCATTTTACAGAAGCATCGGATTCATTATTACCACTACTATTTATGGTATCGTCATCCCACTATGGGACCATCCATTATCAGACCCACCACTCTTATATTCAAAAGTAACAATCTTTTTTTAGAGCCATCCATATCATCTTCAGAATCAACTCTCCCAACTTTAGAACTACCACTCCTGTTATCTGGATTTTCTAAGGGATTATAACCTAATTCCTGAACCTTAATTTCATGAAAAGACTTATCCTTGGTGTTAAATATAATTAAAAATTTATTTGTGAGTAGGATTCTTATGGAGCCCACCTACTTGTATTAGTTACAAGAAGTCTTCCAACTAATTGCTTAAAAAGTGCTCCTGAATATAATCTCACAAATTTAGGAGATAATAACAAAATAACTATGCTAACCCATATTAAAATATCAAAGCATGTAACGGGAAAAAAAATAACATTAAAATTTCTCACCTCCAACAACTATTTTGTATTGTGTAAAAACTACTATAAATGGGAGTCTTCTCTAGTACAAATAAACACATTTGATACAATACATACTATGTTACTTCTCTCCCTAATTATACTGAGTATAATTAGATGTAAACTCCATATTATTACAACCGCTATATTAAACTATACTTTACTAAACTATATATCCAAATAATTCAGTATAAGGGAAATATCAGTTCATGGTTGGGGTTTTGCTGTATCAAACTTATGTAGAGATTATTGTATCTTAGGGAAGGAACACAAAATCAACCTAGTGTAGTTTGAGACGTATCACTGCAAAAGAGAGCTTTAATTAATGTGCTTCAACCATAAACAGGTTTTTCTAATTTTTGAATTAAATTATTGTGTTAATTTATTATTGAATTATTATTATATTATTATTATCACTTCTTTTGATATAACTTTTTCATCACTAGATTAAATGAGTTGAAATCAGCTGGGAGGTGTTATAAACTCAGGTTAGATATAACGATCACGTGTATTGCATATCACTTTTCCGTCTATAATTTACAAATTTTTTAAATTTGCCCTAAATTGGTAGAAATTGGAGAGTTTGAGAATTAAATGCGTTTTGTCTGCAATTTTGGAATCTAAAAGATGGACTATGATTCAAACTTTGGGGTCTAAAATTGCAATTTTCCAATAGTACAAAAGTGGTAATCGAGGCAAAATATGCTAGAAGTTTCACCTATAAAACCTCTACAAGTTTTGTTTTCTGTCCTCACTTATTCAATATCATGTTTTGTAATATCTAACATACAAAAGTTTTGCTTTGTCTGGGACATAAACTTCAGCCTTAGTAGTTGTGTCACATTTGTAGTAACAGTGTATGCGGGGTAGCCTTTTGCGTTAAATAGAATTTGCACATTTGATGTAAGTAAAGTAAGCTTCAAAATTAGTATTATATTTTGTGTATAAATTTAATAAACTAACTACCTCTTGTTTAAAGTGTTATGATTATAATTTGTATTTGTTTATAAGGTACATTTAATAATTAAGAAGTATGTTATTTATTTGCGTAAGTATTGTGTGGATCTCTATAGCGCAAAAGAATTGAAGAAATAGACAATGGCTATAAAATAAGAAGTTACCTGGTCAGAATCATATAGGATGCAGCCAGAGTTTTGGACGAGTGTAGAAGAGCTTTTAACATTTGCAAGAGTGCAATTAATAGTACAAGGATATAAGCAATGTTAGGTGTCCGTGTTTCAAGTATAGGAATTAAAAATTTCAAATGTTGGATGAAGTGAGACAGCATTTGTATAGGTATAGATTTGCCTCAGACTATTATAACTAGACATGTCACAGTGAAGCTTTTCAACAATAGACGGCTACTGACAATGTGGGGGTTCTAGTAACTCAATCATTTGATGATTATAACCAGTTCAATTCCTATTGGAGGATATTGTTTGATACTGTATGACAGAACGTTGATCCAAAATAGGGCCAGAGAGTACTAGTTACAAGCACTATTTTGAGCAAGCAGATACGAGCCAAACAACATCCTAGCAAGATTCATTTGTAGGTATAGGAAGGGCAAAAGCTTTCTGTGAGAACTTACAAGACACAATTAAGCTGTGGATCAACCTTTGTGGGATAGTTGCTATAATCATTCTTAAAGTTTTCGGCGAGTTCAAGAATCTTTAATATTACGGCTAAGAATAACATGTCGGGAATTGATTCAATTTAGTGATATAGTTATGCGTGATACAATATTGGAGAACAATATAATGCTCAACGAGTTCAACGAGGTAACAAATTTGGTCAAAATCTTAGGTTTTCTAGTTAGGAGAATAGATGTCTATCTCAATGGATGCATGTTGTACTAGAAGGATGATGGGGAGGAAACATTTTGCAAGTAGTGAAAACTTCCAAGGTACAAGGTCAAAATGAGTCACAATAGGAAGACAAAGCCTTTAAACAATTACTCTGTTTGCTGCTGACACCCAGATTGAAGAAGACTGTACACGTTACGAGTGATGGCTCCACATATGACGACGTGACATGCAAATTACAAAATAGAAAAACACTTGATGTGTTACCATTTCAATTTTGAAGTACTTTGATAAGACATTTGGATTTTGTGACCAGGGCTGTAAGTTATATGTTGATGGATTTACCTCTTTATTCTCTTATACACATATAACCTGGTAATGTGGAAAGATGTATTTGTGTTGGCATGTTATGCTGACTCCATACAATATACTAATTGAAATGTGCATGAAGACACCATACATGTCTCTAACACTAAATATAATTGTCCCCATAACCCAGGAAGATGATTGAATTATACATGCAACCCTTGATAGAAGAAATGTAGCAGTTGTGGTACCAAAGAATACCAACACAGGACAGCATGACCGAGAATGTATTTTGCATGAGGGCTGCTTTCTTGTGGATCGTCAATGATTTCCCTATGTATAAATACTGTCCGGATAGAGTACTACAGGCGATCTCGTTTGTCTTGTAGGCATGGAAAGGTCAAAGGCATTCAGACTAAAGAACGTCAAGAAAGTTTTCTATTTTTATTGTCATACGCATTTTTGCATGCAAATCATCCTTACAGAAGGAACAAGAAGGAGTTTACCAAAAAAAGAGTAGAAATAAGAGGCCCACTACTGTGGCGGTTAAGGGCAAAATATTTGGGTGAGTTGACTTAATCTTCATGAATGAGTCATGCACCAAATGATCCCCTACACATACCTACTGGATTTGCTGAATATCACAGGTTGACAAAGAGAAGCATATTTTGATATCTGCCATACTAGAGCACCAACCTTGTTCCCCACTATGCAGGTGTTATGTACATTGAGAAGAACGTGTCTGACAATATTTTCAATACCATCATGGATGTCAGTGGGAAGACATAGGATAAATAAAATATGAGGAAAGACTAGCGAAAGATTTGTAATCATCTAGCACTTGAAGTAGATGTGTAGAGCAGTAGTCCAAAGTTAAAAGTAGTATACACACTGACCAAGGATGATAAGTGGATGGTCTGTAAATGGTTAAAGGATATAAAATTCTCATATGGCTGTGTCTCAAACATTAGATGCATCTATTTGATCAAATTCAAGTTGTCGGGAATGAAGTGTCATGATTGCCACATGGTTGTGGAAAGGCTACTCCCCATTGCCTTTACGGAATTCCTACCACCATTCATGTGGTTATTGCTATAACAGAGGTTGGCCTATTCTTTTGAGACTTTGTTTTGATATCATTAATCGTGACACACATGCAAAAACTTGAGAATAAGGCTCATGTTATCCTCTGTAACCTAGAGCGGATTTTTCCTTCATCCTTCTTTGACTCTATGGAGCATCTGATAGTCCAATTGATTTCGAAGCACGAGTTGAAGGTTCAAAACAATATCGGTGGATGTAACCGCTGAAAAGGTACAATGGTTTGATTATAATGAAAATTTTTTTATATTATATGTTTGTGTTGTTATATGTTGTATCAAGAAATATTTTGTCATAGGTTCCTGTTTCATATTTTTTAAAAAAAAGATTCATAATTAATATTCATTGAAACCTCAATTCGCAATACAGAAATAATGGGAGAGGTAATGACCTTAGCATCATACTATTTTGAGCCGCTTAATCTGTCGAAGAGGCAAAGAGCAAGGAGAAAGGTTGACTGGCTTGTTGATTCAAATGTACCTTTGTTCTCTATTTTTGATTATTATGCAGATTTGCTGGCATAGGCAACATGGCTACTTGCTTGGCTAAGAAAGCATATAGTGCACACATATATCTTGCTCAATTATCTTGAAGTCGAGCTATATGTTCAGTAAGTTTTAAGTAGCATGTAGTTTTTCATTAGGCATTTTGTTTGTACATGTTCATGAATATTAAAGGAAATGTTTTTAATACTTTTGTGCAATATGTTTCAATCTTCATGTTACGGTGTCCCTGATAATCAAATTGACTAAATGTGTAACGAACAGTTTGCAGAGTGGTTCAAACATATTGTAAGTGTTATGACTATCTTAGAGTAATTACTTTTATGACATGGTTACGTAGAATGGCAAAGGATATTGTTTGTTGTTTACAAATTCTCAATGATACTGACAAGGTTTCGGAGAAGGGATTGTTGTCCAATCTTGCTTGGGGGACCAAACAAACAAGGTAGAAGCTGGTCTATATACAAGTTCCATACTATTTTTTTTAAAACAATTTCATGCATACTCATGCACACAGAATTAGGAAGGAACCATGAACAGTAGTATTTGTGTTGAGAGTGCTTCATATAACTTCTACTGTATGCTAGAAGATATCTTTGATGTAGAATATCCTAAGCCTGCCATATGTGTTGTATTGTTAAAACCATTGGACGACTATTTAGAGGGAAATTATACATTGCAAGTACAACTTAATGGAGATAAACCAAAAGAAGTGCTACAAGAGTTACAATTTATTTATTCTTGCTCAGCAGGCTATTCAGGTGTACTATGTAATGTATCCAAGTCATGGATCGTGTAGATTAGTTAGTTGTTTTCAAGACAAGAGCTCCTTTAAAAGTTGAAGAATACTAGAAGGAATGCTACCAACAAGATCAAATAGAAGTAGCAATTAAGGATGGCAATGGGTCGGGTTGGCCCGTTGGATCGCCCAGCCTATCTCGTGAAACACCCAACACATCCTGGTATGCTTAAATACTGTAATGGGCTAGTCTCAATCCATCTAAGATATGTACCTAGAGCTCGTTCTAGGCCTCGTTTTCCCAACTCGTATTTGACATAGCCTGCTCCGCTTCCTAGCCTATGACCGGCTCGCCCCGCTTCCTAGCCTGTGACCGGCTCACCCCGCTTCCCAACCCATTACAGGCCTGTCTCGCCCCACCCTGTTCAACCCGTTAACCAGTCATTTTCAGACTTTTCTTTTTAATATACAGCATTTTAAATGACTTTTTTTTTTTGCAATTACATTTATGTATTTTTCCTATTGGAATAATATATAATAATTTTTAGAAATAAGTAATGAAAAATGAATTGCTAATTAATAATAATTGTAATTAATAAGTAACAACTTGAATTAGTTAGGACAATTGAACCCGAATTGCATAATATTCCAACACAGCACAATCCCAACAATGAAGTGGTATTCGTTGATGAAATTAAATACATCTACCCTAGTTAGGACAATTTGCTATTGATGAAGAAGAATAGCATAATAATGATAATAAAGATGATACGCACGCCGGCAGGATGAAGACGATGACGATGATGATGACGAGAAGGATGAAGAGGATGAATTTGATTTTGACTAGATTATCTTAGGTCATTTTTTCGTTGTAATAGAATTTAAATTGAAATCAATTGATTGTAGAGAAGGTTTTTTAATTTTGATTGATTTTTTTTCTCAATTTTTCATCTTACCAATGAAAAATTTGTTAAAATTTTCATGTCTAAAATTGATACCAACAAGTTAGCCACAAATTTCTCTTTGAAGCTATTACATTACAACTGTTAAGCATTGACTTGCCCATTTTTTGGGGCTAAATTCACTGCTAAAAATATTTAGATGTAGTCGTTGGTAAGAGTGATGTTTCATTGCTAAATTGCTACGATTTAAATGGTGTGCCTTAATACATTGCTAAATTTGTTACCAACAAAATTCAACAAGGAATTTGTTTCAAAGCTAAGTAGGGTTTAGGCTGTGTTACAATTGTTAGGCATTAAGTGACCCAATTGTTGTTTGGTGAAATTTAGATCAGTAAGAAATTTAAATTAATTCATTGATAACAACTAAATTTCGTTGCTATATTTGCTGCTATTTTGAATTAGCCGTGAACTTTTTTAGGACACCTCTTCTTCTTTTTCTTCTTCACTTTTTTCCATTTTCCCTCCTACTCTCTCTCCTTTAAACTCTCTCTTTATTCCTCTCCCCTTTCTATCCTCCGCCATCACCACCAACCACCAGCCACCACCCATCACCAAGAAACTCTCCACCACTAGCTATACTCCGGCAACCACAACTAGCCATTTGATGAAGCCAGTAGCCATCAATTCCACTGATTCCACTCCTCACCAACGCTCTCAAAATGATTGTTTAATTTTACAATAATTATTTTAGTTATATTTTTTGTGTAATTTTATATTAGATTTTGTTTTCTGTAATTTGTAATTTGGTTGCATTTGTGGTTATTTTTGGGGTGATTTTGTGTTAATTAAGTTGAATATTTTTGGAGTTAATTATGGGTAAAATGTTGACTTTTATCTAGTTTTTTTTTTATTTTTTTTAATTTTTGTGGCTATTTGAATGGTTTTAATAGTTTTTTTTTTGTATTTTATTTTTCATAGTTTTTTGACTTTTTATATGAAGACTCCAATTTATTTTTGAAAATTTTTTTTATTATTATTTTACGTCTTTTAATATTCAAGTGTTTAACTATTTGTTGTATATAACATTTTTTTAAAAGTTTAGTTTTATTAAATTAGGGTAATTTAGGTTTATTGTTGACTAAATTAAATTATGTTGAAATTAGGGTTAGTTAGTTAGTTTTTTTTTTTTGTTAGCTAACCACCAGTACTATGGCGGGGGGAGGAGAAACAATACTCTTAGATTTTATTAATAATAAAAATTAAGTTACAAGAAGGGAGGCTAGACCAAAACCTCTCATAAAGAGCACAAGAAAAAACTTAAATGAATATCAAGAAAAAATTAGGGTTAGTTAGGTTAAATTAGTTTTTAACCCAATTAGGATAATAGGTCTATTGTTAACTTGAATGCCAAAAATGTTAAAACAATGGTTAATTAGGTCAAATTAGAATTGATTGGAAAAATTATTATAAACTTGGTTATTTTGGGGTAATATAGTACATTAGGTTAGATTACATTCAATTGTGATAAATTATGTTTGTTTTCGGTTAATTTCATTTAAATTACATTAATTTAGGGATAATTTAGTAAATAAGTTTAATTTAAGGTTGATTTACTACATATGGTTGAATATAGTTTTAATTAGTTTAATTTGGCTACTCTTGGTGTATTACATTCAAATACAACTAGGTTTAAATTTTTTAGTTTTATTGAACTTTCTTAATTAATTTTATGTAATCTTTGTGCAATTTTGTGTCATCTTATGTAAATTTATTGTACTGTTGTGTCTTTTGTGTAATTCAATTGTAATTTTTCTTATTTTAATTGTAGTTTTTATTTAATGTTGTATAAAATTGTGAATCGGCCCTTGCAAGGTTATTATCGTTTTGACCTTCATTAAGTTTACATGCTTGTTTTGTTTGGGTTGTTGGTTGTTGTTGGAAAACTTGGGAATGGCCAAAATATAGGGAATTCTGCCAAAGCTTTAAAATTTTTAGAGTTAATTACAATAATTAATTCCAATTTGGGCTTTATTACAATGAATTACACCATTTTGTTGTCAATAAGGAACAATTTTGTAATTTATGTATGATTTTGGTTAATAAAGTATTAATTTGGTTAATTTAAGTTTAAGTTGATGATGTATCTTAATTTGTGGACAAAAATGTTAGTTTTTTTGTGGATAATTACAAAATGTCAGTTGTAAATAGGCCAAGTTATGTTTAATTAGTTAAATTAAGCGATAATTTGTTACTAAGCAACAATTTGGTTACTTCTTGTTTTTAGTTGTTAAATAGGGATAAAGTAAATTTTAAATGTAGTTTATGTATAAAAAATAATGCATTACATAAAGTAGGGATAAATTTATTCGTATTAACAAAATAACTCATTTATTTTGTAGAATAAATATAAGAGCAACTTACTTAAAAGTTCGCTAAACTATATAAGGGTTGTCAATTTGGCCACTAAACTATTTTTGTGGCTTAAATAGTCATTCAACTTCTGAAAATGTGTCACTTTGATTATTCTATCTATTTTGCATCCGTCACATGACTTTCATGTCACTTATTTAAGGGGTAAAATTGACCAAGATTTTTAAAACCCTAGCACATCTAGCAAAACCACTTTCTCTTCCTCTTCCTCTTCCTGCTTCTAACCCATCTCCTCCTCCATTGCTTTTTTATCCTCTTCTCTTCCCATCCTCTATCCCCTCCTTCTGCTCCCTTCCACTCCTCTTCTCACTATTTCTCTCCTTTCCTTCCTTTCTTGACATAGGTAAATGGACAAAGATATGAAAAGGATTTAAGTCAAAGCCAAAGGTCTAAACCCCAACCTCATACTAAGAGAGCAATAGTGGCCAACTCTTGCAACCTGAGTTGGTTAATTAACACAAATAAAATGGTAGATATTTGGGGCAAATGTCTTTGTCTAGCTACCCAATTGGTTGATTCAAATTATTTTCTTGGAGCAATGATTATGAAAGTCAATTCAAGCAGTCAAATTGGTAAAGTGAGATTTCATTCTGAAGTTCAACACAAATCAAAGACTAGAAATAGTCTTAATCAATAACACATTGAAACATTGAACTTTATTATGCCATCTTAAATCCCTTCGATCCATATCATTTAATTTCCATAGCACAATCGTACAAAAACTTGCAAGAAATCAGACATAACAACCCTTCAAACTTCATCTATCTTGTAATCAACTATCTATTCTATGCCAAGGATACTCAAGAAAGACAAAGTCATGCCAATGCTTGATATCCCAAATTGACTATTTAAGAATGTGTGGGCTTATATAGGGACAGTAGGAGGGGAGGAGGAGGAGGAAGAGGAAGGGGCGAAGGACCAAAAAGATAGGGCTGGAGGATGGGACGAGAGAAAGAGCAGAGAGAGTAGAGGAAGGGGTGGAGGAGACATGGAGATAAGGAAGGGAGAAGGAGGAGTGTGATGCCTCAATCGGATTCCCACTTTGGAAAGCCAGTCAGACTCCTGCTTAACTCTCACAAGAGTTCAAGTACACAAAATTTCAAACTGACAACACAAATAACCAAATAGATACGCTACAAATTTTATGTACATTAATCATAATGTAAAGAAAATAAGTAAGTTTTTAACAATTAAAAACTCCAAGTAATCAATTCTACCACGCTTCCATTACAATATTCTGATCCACGCATGTTGATGTAGGAAAAGTTAAATTAACCTCTTCATAACTTCTTACTATTAGATGCAAGTGTACGGTATCAATGTAGTGGAGTGAATAAGGATCGCTCCCGTGAAGATTACTTAGACAATTACTGAAATTCTAATCCATTTTCTATTGAGATGATCACAAAGGAATGTTTTTTTGGATTTTTAAGAATTTAAACTTGAACTAAAGTTACTAGAATTAAAGAAATGCAATAAACAACGTGAAATAATACAAAAAGTGCTTTAGATATTTTTGAAGATGGGTTAGATACTAGGCTAGCAATTTCCTGTAGTCATTCAAAGTTCAAATAAATTGGTCTAATTATATGCATGGAAGTTCGATTCTCAATTATCGGTCCAACTCAAATTTTAGTGATTGAGCACTATCAAACTAATTAACTAGGGATAGATTTCTTTGTTCCCTAGATTAATCAACTCAAGTTTTATCTACAAGGAATTATCAAGAACTAACTAGTTAATCTGGCCAACTTTGATCGCGAATTAATTTAGTCTAATAATTAAATGGGCCTATGATGGGGTATCAACTTTCGTATCACTTCGGCCAATCTATCCAAAACAAGAGTGTGCAAAGTTATTGATTTACCCATTTGTGCTAATAATCACATAATTGTTATGATTATTCCAATTGATCTTTATTCAAATTAAATCACAGAAAATTGCATACCCATATCCAACTCTTATGAATTTAGTGTATCATGATTTGAGTAAGTAAACATCTAGAATTAATTGGATTGTAAGTATTCATAATTAAATTAAAGATTAAAATTATTGCAATTAAACTTGAACAAAGAACAATTAAGAAGAAGGAAATTACTGGGAATATTCTTGAACAATGAAATTAGACTTGAATTGAAAAATCTCTCAATTGCTTGATTGGACAAAATATAAAAAGAAAGAATTAAGTTCTACAGTCTAGAAAAGTGTAACTAAAACCTTAGAACAGAAGCTAAGAGTTTGATGACTAAAATCTAATAATTACAGCCCATATTTATAGAAAATTGCTCAAAGTCCACGACCTAGCTCGACCCATTCATGGAGAGCAAATGAATTTTCTTGGTTGGTTCGTAGAGAACGAACCCTATTTCTGTTGCATTCTCAAAGAGCAAACATCCTTATGTTCATTTCACTAAGGGTAAACAATTTGCCTTCTGCGAACCGTCTTCTGATCTGTTCGCTGAGGACTAGCCTTTCCTTATGCTAGTTTGTGGAGAGCGAACCTAATCAACTTGAACACTTCAACTTTCTGCTTGAACTTGTTTCCTACCAGTCCGCACATGCCAAATGACTATCTTGACCTTCAATAATCTACACACAAAACTAAAACACAACAAATAGTTATCTTTATCTTTTAAACAAGTCAATAACTTGTGAACACAGCACAAACTATAAACCACTAAACACCACATTATTACCACAAAACACTAAGAATCAGGACTAAACATACACAATTAAATTACGAGTAAAGGATAAAAATAATGCTAATTATAGTGTTATCTGATGTTTTCCAAACCTTATTTTGATGATGACATAAACACTTAACTGTGTAAAACAAGCTTTTGCAGGAACAGATCTTTCGGACGCACAGGACCGTCCGAACTGGGTCAAAAACACCTCGGACGCATTGCATCGTCCGAACAAACTGGCAGAAAAGAATGGAATTCTCTGCCTTTTCTTCGGACGCTCAGGACCGTCCGAAACCTATGTCGGACGAAGGACCGGACGCAGGAGGCACGGACGTCCGAACGAAGCATCTCAACAAACTGAAAGTAGATCGGACGCTTCCTCGGACGCATACAATCCTTCTCGGACGTCCGAACCCCCAACGGCTATTTTTTGTGCATTTATTACTTAGCCGTTAGGAAGTAGTTGAAAGCTCTATTTATTGCTATTATAAATAGGTGCTTTAAGTATCTGAAAAAATCATCTAATACATTGAATACAAGTCTAGAAGAAAGTAATTTGAAGTGCAAATTGACTTTAGAGCCTTGTTGTATTAGTGTGAAATTGTGAGTGTAATTCAACATTAAGTGGAGTGATAATCTTGTATAAAAGTGTGGTTGTAAGTGAGATTCTTGGCTCAACTAAAAGAGTTTTAGTGTGAGCAAGAACTTCCCAACTTTGTAAAGATTGTTGGCTCACCAAGTGTGTGAAGCATTCAAATTTGATATTCAAGCTTGCTAGCTTGGAAGTAGTTCTTTTTGTTCAATTTATTCTCTCTTTAATTTACTGTACATCTATTGATATTACTATAACTGATTTCATCTTGAAAATATCAATATCTCTTAAAGTAATTATTAAGAATCCTAATTCACCCCCCCTCTTAGGTTGCTTTGGGACCAACAATTGGTATCAGAGCTTGGTCTCATTTTATTGCTTAAACTGCTTTTGAGAAAAGAACTATGGCAACCAACAATGCTCTGTTTTTTGAAGGCCAATCTATTACTAGGCCTCCCATGTTTAATGGGACAAATTTTATTAGTTGGAGAGATAGAATGAAAATATTTCTGCAATCTATTGACATTGAATTGTGGTATGTTGTCAATGAAGGTCCATTTGAAGCTTATATCATTGATGATCACACAAATAGAAGAAGAGAAAAGACGAGGATTGAGCTCACTCCACAAGACAAGGCAAATTTGACGTTAAACGCAAAAGCCATGAATGTGCTATACAATGCCTTGGATGCAAATGAATCAACATTGTCAAGGGTTAATAAAGCTGAAGGAAATTCATGAAGGGAGCGATGATGTTCGTGAGCAAAAGAAATCTCTACTTGTTACCAAGTATGAGTCCTTCAAGATGGAACCATATGAGAACATAGACAAAATGTATTGCAGGTTCAATGACATTATAAAAGATCTTGAAGCCTTGAGTAAGGAGTACTCTTTGGGTGAGAAAAACAGAAAAATCCTGAATGCTCTATCCAAAGAATGGGATGCCAAAACAATTGCCATAGAGGAAGCTAAGAATTTAAATTTAATGCCTATTGAATCACTAATCAATTCTCTTACATCTTATGAACTTAAGCTAAAGGCCAAGGTCGTGGATGATGAAGAAGCAAGGCCAAAACTTATTTTGCTCTAAAGACCTCTCAAGAGGAAGATGAAAACAGCTCCATCAATCTAGAAGATGAAGATCTTGATGAAGGAGATCTTGCACTCATCACCAAAGGATTTCTCAAACATTACATCAACAAACGAAGGATGAGAAGAGGAGGATAGCAGCGCTGCAAACACAAATAATTTCAAAGGGAAGTCAAGACTTGATGCTAAGGAAGCAAAATGATAAATGCTTTGAGTGCTCTTATCAACTCGGGCATTTTGCAAATGAATGTCCCTCCAAGAAAAAGAAGGAAGGAAGAAAACCAAGATTCAACAACTTTCAAATCACTTGGGACGATTGCAACTCCGAAGGAGAAGTTAAAGAAGAAATGGAGTCGGCACAAATGGCCTTTATGGCTATTGGAGACAATGAGGTAAATTCTAACTATGACTCCAATGATGAAAATGATGAAGATGATCTTGAAGCTTTCATTTTGAAATTGCATGATAGCTTAAAAGAATCATATGCTAGAAATAAGGAGTTAGTAAAAAAGTCAAATGCTTTATTGAATGCTAACTCTAAACTTGTGAATGAAAACAATAGGCTATCACAAGAAAATTGTGATTTGAAGAAAAGAATGCATGAGAGATCAAAGGTCAAGGAAGAACAAGCCTCCTTGAAGAAAAGATTCCATGGATGATTTAAATACTCTCTTAGCTAGAAAGAAAGAAAATGTTGTTGATATGAAAAGAAATAGAAATGTAGCAATCAACAAAAATTTTGTCATATATAGAAGAGATGACTTATGTATTGTAAAACCAAAATCTTCTTTATATGGAAACAAAAGCATTGTTTGTAGATATTGCCAACAACATGGACATACTAAGAATATGTGTTATGTCAAGAAAAATGAAAAACTTGGAATGAAAGTTGCATGGATAGTAAGCAATCTCACTAACACTCATGGACCCAAAAAGACATGGGTACCAAAAGTTATCAATTGATTTATTGTGTAGGTACTTAACATCGCCAACAATGCTAAGTGGTTCATAGATAGTGGATGTTCAAGGCACATGACGGGTGATGCCTCTCTCTTCACAAACCTTACATCCAAAAACAGTGGAAAAGTCACTTTTGGTGACAACAACAAAGCAAAATCAATCGGCATTGGTGATGTAGGTAAAAATGGTGATCTGTAACCTTGATTAAGAATGTACTTCTTGTTGATAATTTGAACTATAATTTATTAAGTGTTAGTCAACTTTGTGACAAAAATTTATATGTTTTCTTTACCAAGCATGAATGTCTTATACTTGACAAAAATCATGTTGTTTTGTTCAAAGGCACTAGGCACAATGACGTTTATGTGATTTATCTTGATAAAATTAGCAATAGCAATGTAAAATGTCTTACCGCTTCTATAGATGATCCTTGGCTTTGGCATAGAAGACTTTGTCATTTTAATATGGATTTGATTGAAAAATTAGCCAAGAAAGATTTGGTAAGAGGCTTGAAAAACTGAATTTTTGAAAAATAAAATTTGTGATGCTTGTCAATTTGGTAAACAAGTCAAAGTTTCTTTTAAACCTAAGAATTTTGTGTCTACTCATAAACCTTTAGAATTGTTGCATTTAGACTTATTTGGACCCACTCAATATGCTAGTCTAGGTGGTTGCAAATATGCATTTGTTATCGTCTAGATGACTATTCGAGGTTTACTTGGGTATTATTTCTTGTTCACAAAAACGAAGCATTTGAAAAATTTGTAAAATTGTTTTCCAAAATTCAAAATTTATTGGATACAAAAATTGTTCGTTTAAGAAGTGACAATGGTGTCGAATTTAAATTTGGGGGTTTTCCCGACTTTTGTGATCATAACGGTATCTTTCATGAGTTTTCGGTTGTTAGAGTTCCTCAACAAAATGGTGTTGTTGAAAGGAAAAATAGGACTCTTCAAGAAACGGCTAGAACTATGATTAGTGAGTGTGACCTACCACAATACTTTTGGGCAGAAGCGGTTAACACGGCTTGTTATGTCATGAATCGAGTTTTATTAAGATCTTCTTTAAATAAAACTCCTTATGAACTCATTTTTTGTTAAAAACCCGTTGTGAGCTATTTCAAAGTTTTTGGTTGCAAATGCTTTATTTTAAAAATCAAAGAAAACCTTGGAAAATTTGACAAAAAATCAGATGAAGGAATTTTCCTAGGATATTCTAGTGACAAGAAAGCATACCGAGTTTACAATAGAAGAACGCTTTTAATTGAAGAAGTTGTGCATGTTACATTTGATGAATCTAATGGTGTTATCTCAAAGAATTTGTGTGAAGATGAAGACACAGGTATTCTAAAGGAGCTCGAAAAGCTCGATATTCATAAAGATCATCAAGAGGTTACATCAAGCGTTGATATCAACAACCATCAAGTTGATGATGAAAAGAATGAGGATGCTCAAAATGATCTTCCGAAAGCTTGGAGATTCGTCTCTAATCATCCTCAAGATTTAATTATAGGTGATCTATCCGAGGGGGTAACTACTCGCTCTCATAAACCTTTGAATAATAATTGTGCATTACTTTCTCACATTGAACCCAAACATATAGATGTTGCCTTGAGTGATGAATCATGGGTTATTGCTATGAAAGATGAACTTAGTCAATTTGAGAAAAATAATGTATGGACCTTAGTTGAAAGACCTTCTTCAATCATCCCGTTATTGGTACTAAATGGGTGTTTAGAAACAAATTAAATGACAAAGGTGAGATCATAAGAAACAAAGCTAGACTTGTTGCAAAAGGTTACGCTCAAGAAGAAGGCATTGACTTTGATGAAACCTTTGCACCCGTGGCTAGATTAGAATCCATCCGCATGTTTCTTGCATTTGCATGTTTCAATAATTTAAAATTATTTCAAATGGATGTCAAAAGTGCTTTTTTAAATGGTTTTATTGACCAAGAAGTTTTTGTCGAACAACCTCCGGGATTTGAAAATAAGAATCTTCCAAATTATGTTTTCAAACTTTCCAAAGCTTTATATGGTTTGAAACAAGCTCCAAGAGCTTGGTATGAAAGATTAAGTGGATTCTTGTTAGAAAATGGTTTCAAAAGAGGTATTGTTGACACCACACTTTTTACAAAAATAGATTTAAAAGGATTGTTAATTGTTCAAATTTATGTTGATGATATTATTTTTGGAGCAACTAATGAATGAGTTTGTGCAAGGATTTTTCACAACTAATGCAAGAAGAGTTTGAGATGAGCATGATGGGCAAGTTGCAATTTTTCCTCGGACTACAAATTCATCAAACCAAGGAAGGAACATTTATTACACAAATCAAGTACACAAAAGAGCTGCTCAAATGATTTGGCATGGAAGATTGCAAACAAGTTGGTACACCAATGTGTATTTCAACCAAACTTGATAAAGACGAAGAAGGTAATAGTGTTTGATGAAAAACACTATAGAGGTATGATCGGAAGTTTACTTTACTTAACTGCTAGTAGACCAGATATCATGTTTGCTGTTTGTCTATGTATAGATTTCAATCTTGTGGTATAAAGAATCACATTTGATTGCAGTTAAAAGAATTTTTAGATATCTAAAAGGAACAACGGATTTTGGTCTGTGGTATCCAAAGTCCTCTACATTTGATCTAATTAGCTATTCTGATGCTGACTTTGCTGGATGTAAAATTGATAGAAAAAGTACCAGTCTGGAATGTGTTATTTTCTGGGAAATTGTCTTGTGTCTTGGTTTAGCAAAAAACAAAATTCCATTTCTCTTTCTACGGCTGAAGCCGAATACATTGCTGCCGAAAATTGTTGTGCTCAACTTCTTTGGATGAAACATACTTTAAAAGATTTTGGTGTCATTTTTGATTGTGTTCCAATATTATGTGACAACACTAGTGCAATTAATCTCACAAAAAATCCTGTTTTGCACTCTAGAACTAAACACATTGATGTTAAGCATCATTTCATTAGAGATCTCGTTTGTAAAAAGGAAATCTGTTGTTGATTATGTGCCTACTTCAGACCAATTGGCTGATATTTTTACGAAACCCTAAGCTCTAGATCGTTTTGAATCACTCAGAAAATGCTTGGGGATTTTACAGATAAATTGTGCATAAATTCATTGTTCGGACGCACTTATTCGTCCGAACAGATTTCCTTTCGGACGCTCTGGATCTTCCGAAAGCATGTGTTCTTTCTCGGACGTCACTCATATTCATCCGAACAATAATCTATTTTTCCTTAAACTCTCTGGAAATTTTCTGGACGCACTAGCTCGTCCGAAAGAAACTTCGGACGCACTAGCTCATTTTCGGCCGTCCGTTCTTCAGCTTTCGGACGCTCTGTCGGACGCAGGCCAAATGTTCGGCCGTCCGAACGGTACCCCTGTTCTATTAGAACACCATCCAAATTCCCCCTTTCGGACTTACCTCCCCCACCGAAAACCCTCTGGCGAATTTTTTTCCCCTTCCCTACCAAATCAAAATTCACACTCTCACTTCCAAAATTGATTAAAGAATCATCCTACCCATAATCCTTAGCCCCAAAATCACATCTTATTTCTCCCTTTCACCATCCAAATTCCCTAAAATCTCACAAATCTTCAATTTTTTTTAACTTTCTTTTCTTCCATAAACAATGGTGAAATCACGTGGCGGTTCAAATCTTCGGCGATTCGCGGTAGAAAAACCAAAGGAAAAGCTCCTGTTCGAGGAGAATGATCCGCAACTCCTCAAGTTTCCACCACTCCGACTCTGTCCAAATTCATCGATGCCAAGGCATCGGAGCGGTACACTTCTCTTCTTAGTAAATCCATTATAGTTCAACGTCCTGCTTCGAGTAGTCTTTTCGATGAGTATAATCTTCCTATTATAAAATCCTGTTTTGAAAAACAAAATTGGGGTCATTTAGTCCATCTCGATTTACCTGTTTATCACGATATGGTGCTTCAATTCACGGCCAATCTTCGGAAAGGTCCTACTATTCGCACCCTTATTTCTCGTGTTAATAACACTGAAATTGAGATTTCATCTAATATAATTAACACCATTTTTGAATGTGAAATCTCCGACCCTTCTGATTTTTCCTACTTCTTTTCCTTGGATAAATGGCCCGCTGAGGATACTCAGTTTGATATCGACGAGCTTTTCCTATAACAAATCTTTTGTTGCCAACTGACGGGCATCGCACTGAGCCCGGAAAAATGCAACTGTACTTATTTTTCTGTGTCTTCAAGGGTATTTCTCTAGACTTTGGGTATCTTTTTTGTTCCCTATGGGAACTTTTTCTAACCGATACTCGAAGAAATATTCCTTTTGGGAAATTTCTCACAAAAATTTTTGACGTCCTCAACGTTCCCTTTACAGGAAATAAACAGTTTCCTCCATATTTTAATAAATCATACATTGAAAGAAAAGGTCTCCGATTTTTTAATGATCAATGGCTTACTAAAGCAGCCTTTGATATTGCCAAATCACAATCCCATGCCTCCACGTCTGATTTTGCTATCCCTCATCCTTCTACCCCTCAACCACCTCCAATCACATCTGCACCATCTACATCTGCACCATCTTCCTCTGAACCATCTCTTTCACATATTTGTGAACTTCTCACATCTTTGAGCACTCAAGTCGGTTCCTTTCAACGTCGTACGAATCGCTTTTCTTAAGCTCAAACGACTTGAAACTCGTCAAATCATTCTCCAAGAGGCACTCAGTCTTGGCATGTCTGCTTCGGCTCAAGTCCAGTTCGCTGAACTTCAGTCCCAGCACCCACTTGAGTCATCCTCTGACAGTGATGAAACTGAAGATGAACCTACACGCGAAGACAGTGCAGAAGCTGCTCAAGGAGCTGCAAATGACGATAATGATAATGATGACGATGACAATGACGATGAGGATGAAGATATTGATGCTACATTTGATTTCATAATGCAACGTCGCACCGGATGAGAGGATGACAGTGAAGGCACTGCAGAAGACATTCCATCCAAGTGCCGAAAAATCGAAAAGCGCTCCAAAAAACACCATGACTCTAATTAGTTCATTTACCTTTGTAGTTGCTTTCAGCTACTCTGTAGCTTGGTTATGTATTTGACTTTTGCAATATTGAATTTTTTTTATGAATTATTTCAAATTCTATCAAATTACCTGCATAATCTGAGGGGGAGTCCTTTCTTTCTGATTAATGTCATATGGCTATGCTTTGATATGATTGATTGCCTGATCTAAGGGGAGTATTTTTGATTGATGTCAAAAGGGGAGTAGTTATATTGATATCTTTGTGATATGCTTTGATATGCCTTGACATGTTTGTTGATAATTATGAGATATTGCAAATCAAGTAGTCATATCCAATTGAGGTTTGTCATCATCAAAAAGGGGGAGATTGATGTTTTCCAAACCTTATTTTGATGATGACATAAACACTTATTGTACCACTTTGGTTTGCAGGAACAGATCTTTCGGACGCACAGGACCGTCTGAACTGGGTCAAAAACACCTCGGACGCATTGCATCGTCCGAACAAACTGGCAGAAAAGAATGGAATTCTCTGCCTTTGGACGAAGGACCGGACGCAAGCACGGACGTCCGAACGAAGCATCTCAACAAACTGAAAGTAGATCGGACGCTTCCTCGGACGCATACAATCCTCCTCGGACGTCCGAACCCCCAACGGCTATTTGCACCTTTGTGCATTTATTACTTAGCCGTTAGGAAGTAGTTGAAAGCTCTATTTATTGCTATTATAAATAGGTGCTTTAAGTATCTGAAAAAATCATCTAATACATTGAATACAAGTCTAGAAGAAAGTAATTTGAAGTGCAAATTGACTTTAGAGCCTTGTTGTATTAGTGTGAAATTGTGATTGTAATTCAACATTGAGTGGAGTGATAATCTTGTATAAAAGTGTGGTTGTAAGTGAGATTCTTGGCTCAACTAAAAGAGTTTTAGTGTGAGCAAGAACTTCCCAGCTTTGTAAAGATTGTTGGCTCACCAAGTGTGTGAAGCATTCAAATTTGATACTTCAAGCTTGCTAGCTTGGAAGTAGTTCTTTTTGTTCAATTTATTCTCTCTTTAATTTACTGTTCTATTGATATTATTATAACTGATTTTGTTATAACTGATTTCATCTTGAAAATATCAATATCTCTTAAAGTAATTATTAAGAATCCTAATTCACCCCCTCCTCTTAGGTATTAGTTGCTTTGGGACCAACATTATCAACTTTTCCCAACCCAGCATTTTGTTAGTCCTGAGCAAAATATAACTAAAACAAATAAAACAAAATACCAATAACTAACCACCTATACATCATCGTACCTAAGAATGGAAATATGAAGATTGGATTGAAAAAATTGCCTCATAAAGCTAGTCTGAAAGATAGTCAACCACATAAAACATCTGTTACACAAGTATACACATCGAAAACCGCTACCAAGAATTATGTCAAGCAGACTTTCTAAGAAAACAATTTCAAGAAGACAAATCAACCATTTTGGGCCACATCACGCAAAACATCTCGATATCCAAAAACCTATTCATCTTGGTTCCCAACAAGTGATCGAGATGTAGTAGACTTGCTTGAATTCCAAATTCTTGTCGAACTCCTCAGCTTAAAGCCTTGGAAATCACACACTTCACAATCGAAGTTCAATCAAAAATTTAGAGCATGAAGATTTGACCTTAAATTTGGGTTTTACAAAAAAGATTGATATGATGGTAGTTGGTGGAAATATGTTAGGTTATTGTATTCGGGAAAAGCGATTGTAGAAGAGAATAAAAGAAGATTGGATTGGGGGTTAATATGGCGGAGTAAAGTAGAGAAGAGGAAGAATAAGAATAAGAATATTGGGAATGGGAAGAAATTTCAAAGAAGATGGAAAAAAACTTGAAAAAGAAAGAAAACACGGCTAGGTCTTTTAAACATTTTGAAACCCATTTGACCCATTCGTAAAGAGCATACCGATTCCTCTTGTTCGTTCATAGAGTGCAAATAGTGTTTTATTTCGTTTACCAAGAGCGAATAAATATTTACCCAGGATTCATGGAGAGTGAACTCCTCTTTGACCAATTCACTATCCAAACTGTTGCCTATACTGGCTTCATAGAGAGCAAAGTCGATTATGTTTGGTTCACTCTCATGTGCAAACTAACCTATGCACTTTGGTTTGTAGAAAGCAAACCAACCACTTTTTCTAGCAATATTGTTCCATGCCAATTCACCATCTACAAGCATAAAAATAAAAACAATAATGATCAACTCTTAACTTTAAAAAAAAACAATTAAAGATAATACAAACACAACCTAAATTTAACCAAAACATAATAAAATAACATAAAATAAATACTAAAATGCCTGGGTTGCCTCCCAAGTAGATTTTTTTAGTCATTAGCTTGAATTTTTGCTTCTAACAATCTGTTCAATAATGCAGACATCCTTATGTCCATTATCAGTGTTTCCTCCATGGTAGAGTTTGAGCCTATTTCCTTTGATTTTGAACATCACCAATTTATGGCCTCTCAATTCCACTACTCCTTAAGGAAATACGCATAGAATCTCATATGGACTGCTCTACCTTAACTTCAATTTTCCCAGAAATTGCCAAAGGCTGGAATTGTACACCAACACTTTGTCACCCGATTGGAATTCCTTGTAAGGATTGTGCTTATCATGCCAAATCTTTGTGCTCTCCTTATAAATACATGCATTCAAGAGACATATCATAAACTTCTTCCCTTAACTCATGCTTCTTCCCTAAACTCATCCAACTCATAGAGTTCCAACAATTATTTTTCACTAGTGATTTTTGCATCAAAATTCAGTGCCTTGAGTGTCCCAAATACCTTACGTACCAATTTCATAGGTAAATGGCATACCTTCTCAAAAACCAACCTATATGGAGACATTCCTATAGGTTTTTTAAACGCAGACCGATATGGTCATAATGCATCATCAAGCTTTGGGGACCTAGTCTTTTCGTGATGCATTCACAGTGTTCTCAAAAATACGCTTCAATTCCCAATTCGAAACCTAAACTTGCCCTAAAGTTTGGGTATCATAGCATAAAGGAATTTTATGTTTTACCCCATACTTAGACTGTAGAGTTTCGAATTGAGAATTCATGAAATGTGAGCTCCCATCACTTATTATTGCAAGAGAAATTTCAAACCTTGAGAAAATATTGTGGTGAATGAATTTTGTAACCATTCTTGCATCATTAGTATTTGGTGGTAAGGCCACCGCCTCAACCCATTTCAAAACATAGTCCACCGCCACCAAAATATACCTGCTGGAAAAAGAACTTGGGAATGGTCCCACGAAATCAATTCTCTCAGACATCACATAATTCAACCACCAAGATATTGATCAAAGGCATCTTATCTTTATTAGAAATATTGCCCATTCTTTGACATTCATCACATTTTTGAACAAATCTCCTAGCACGCTGGAACAATGATGGACAATATAATTTGCTTTGAAGAGATTTAGCATATTTCCTTTGATTACCATGGCACCCCGAACTTGTGATAAGTGACTCATTCTCAGTACATTTTACACATCCTCTTTGGGCACTCACCTCCAGATCATCTAATTATTACACTGTTGATATAGATAAGGTTCATCCTAGTAGTAAAATTTTAGATATGAGAAGAACTTCTTTTGATTGTAGTCTATCGATGGCTGAAGCCTTTTGCCACCAAATAATTGGCAATATAAGCATACCACGGATGAAGGACATAATCTGTTTCATCATTAATAGTTCTTCCAGAAACACCTCTTTACTTGGTGTCAACTCAAAATCTTCTTTATTTGACATTTCAAGTCTTGAGAAATGATTAAATATTAAATTTTCGCTCCCCTTCTTGTCAACTACCTCCTAGTGAAATTCCTGCAGCAAAAAAAATCTAACGTATTAGTCTAAGTTTTTCATCATTTTTAGAAAATAAATATTTTAATGATGCATGATCTTATGAACAATGATTTTCAAGCCAATCAAGTAGGAATGGAACTTGTCAAAAGCAAATACAACAGCTAGCAGCTCTTCTCAGTTGTAGAATAATTAACTTGAGCTTCATTAAGAGTCCTACTAGCATAATAGATGACATGCAAAATATTTTCCTTTTTTTGACAAAGGACTGCACCTACAACAAAATCACTAGCATCACATATTAGCTCGAAAGGTAAAAACCAATCAGGCGCTATGACAACAAGTGCTGAAACTAGGGGTTTCTTCAAGACATTAAGAATGCATGCAAATGATTCTAATCAAAGCTAAAAGTCACATCTTTTGCAATAAAGCACACAAGGGGATATTAAAGAAAAATCTTTAATGAAACGTCGGTAGAATCTAGTATGTCCTAAAAAACTTCTTATTCCTTTAACACTTCTAGGAGGAGGTAATTTTTCAACTACTTCAATTTTGGCCCTATCCATCTCAATTCCCTTAGCAGAAATTTTGTGACCTAAAACTATTCCCTCTTGAACCATGAAGTCACATTTTTTTACAGTTAAGAGTGAGGCTAGTTTCTTCATATCATACAAGAACTAGAGATAAATTAAGAAATCATCAAATGTAGAACCAAATAGCAAGGCTAATCCCCTTAATATCATGAATACTTCACGCAATTGCACTTTATGCTTTGTCAAGACATCAAGTAATTAACATAAATGCCCATCAGTTAAATTTGCACTAATAATGATTGGAAATGTATCATTTTCACCAAGAAAAGCATATTTCAAATGAATAGTTGTAGTGATTTTAACTCTGCTTCGGTGGCTTCGTTGGTCGGAGACCCCGTTACCTGACTCTTCTTTTGGAACATCCTCTTTTTATAAACATGATACATTTTCAAACACATCCTTGATGCTTCATCATGTTTGTCCACATCCTTTGTATGTATCAAAGCTTTCTCCAATGGTCATTGTGAAATTTCATACTTGCAAAAAAATATCAACTAGGTTACCAATGACATTAATCATCATAATATCATTGTAAATATAAGGGAGTTGAGAGAATTAACAACAAAAAATTAACAGTCTGATCGTCAACTCTCAATTGCAACTTCCCCTATTAGACACAATCAATGTCCTGCCAGTTGCCAAAAATGGTCTTCCAAGAATCAACAACATGTCCTTGTCCTCTTCCATATCAAATATGATGAAATCTACTGGTAGATAACACTTTCCCACTTTGACCAAGATGTTCTCACCAATATCCTCGGGATACTTGATACTGTTGGACCACAATTTTGATAATCATGTTTTGACATCATGATGACCAAATTGTACTAACGGCTTGAAAACAAGTGTGCAGAAAATAGGGAGGCTCGGACGAAAATGATTATCCGAACACAATCAAGAAAAACAACCAAAAGTTGAACAACACCTTACGGACGATGAAGAGCATCCAAAATAAAGGAGCTCGTACGCAAGGGAGCATCCGAAACATGATTAGACAACACTGAGAAAGAACACATCTTTCGGATACAGATAACTGTCCCAAAGATAGTGCTCGGACGCAAAAGACCTTCCGAGACAAGGAATTCAAAAGTATGATGATCGGACGTTGAAGACCGTCCGAAGCCAAAAAAGATCGGACGCTGAAAACCGTCCGAAGAAAGGAGCTCGAAATAAAATAATTTTCTGTCAGAGCTGTAGGACGCATATGACCGTCCGAGACACTGTTCATCAAGCTGTAGGATGTATATGACCGTCTGAGACACTATTCATCAAGCTGTAGGACGCATGAACGGACGTCCAAACCACCGTCCGAACCCCTAACATGAGCTAGTTTTTTTACCGTTGGAACTCAAATTTCAACACATCTTTTATCTATAAATAGCCCAAGGATATCCAAATGATGTAAGGAACTACTACATTCAATACAAACACTTATAAGAGCTATTTTGGGAGAAATTGGCTAAAATATTATGGGTTGTATTGGTTTAGGTAGTATAGTTCTCTTGGTTCAACTAGAGGAAATTAGTGTGAGCAAGAGTAGACCAGTGAGTGATCTTCAAGTGTAAGAGTGGAGGGATAACAACTGTACAAAAGTAAGGTTGTAGTGTAAAACCCTTTGGCTCAACTAGAGGAACTTAGTTGGTGCAAGGGTGAGCCTACTTTGTGTACTAGAAGGTTATTGCCTCACCTTCTTTGCAAAGGCACTACTAGTGGATGTACTCCAAACTTGAGAAGCTTGGGAGTTCGGTTTGATATTCTTTATCTCAATCTTTTATTTCTTCTTTAACCTTTGATTGTTAAATATTTATCTTTGATCATTTGTGCTTAGTTAAGTATTCATTTGTTGCACAAAGTTTGTATTTTCATTAAGCACTTCAAAAGGTTTATTTTTTGAGACAACCTAATTCACCCCCCTCTTAGGTTGCTTTTGGGCCAACAATTGGTATCAGAGTTTGGTCTCATATATTGAGCTTAATTGCTTTTGAGTAAAGATCATTATGGCAACCAATAATGCTTTATTTTTAGAGGGGCATTCTATCACTAGACCTCTCATGTTTAATAGCATTAATTTCATTTTTTGGAGGGATAGAATGAAAATTTTTGTTCAATCTGTTGATATTGATTTATGGTATATTATTTGTGAAGGTCCTTTGGAAGCTAATATTCTTGATGAAAATACTCATAGATTAAGGCCTAAGACTAGATATGAGTTAAATGCACAAAATAGTATAAATTTATCTTTAAATGCTAAAGCCATTAATATTTTGTATAATGCCTTGGATACAGATGAGTTTTCTAAAGTAAAAGGTTGCAAATCGGCCAAGGAAATAAGGGACAATTTGAAAGAAATCCATGAAGGAAGTGAAGATATAAGAGCGCAAAAGAAGTCATTTCTTGTGGCTAAATATGAATCCTTCAAAATGGAACCTCATGAGAACATTGACAAGATGTATTGTAGGTTCAATGATATGGTAAAGGATTTGGAAGGTTTGGGTAAAGAATATTCCTTGGGTGAAAAGAAAAGAAAAATTTTGAATGCTTTACCTAAGGAATGGGAACCTAAATCCATTGCCATAGAGGAGTCTAAAAATTTAAATTCTATGCCTATTGATTCATTGATCAATTCTCTAACCTCCTTTGAATTGAAGTTGAAATGAATTGAAGTTGAAATACAAGGTACAAGATGAGGAGGCAAAGGGAAAAAGAAGCATAGCATTTAAAGCTTCATCAAAAAGGAGAAAAGACTCAAGGAAGCCTCACTTAAACAACTTCCAAATCACTTGGGATGATTGTAATTCGGATGAAGAGGTTGAAGAAGAATATGAGGAGGCTCTATATGGCTTTTATGGCACTTGGCAATATTGAGGTATCCTCTAGTTGTGACTGTTGTGATGATTCATGTGATAATGACGATGATAATGTTGAAACATTTATTTTTAAAATGCATGAATGTTTGAAAGAATCATATGCTAAGAACAAAGAGTTAAAAATTAAAGTTAATGCTTTATTGAGTGCCAACTCAAAACTTGTGCATGAAAATAATTCTTTGACAAAAGAAAATGATGTTTTGAAGAAAAATTTGTTGAAAAAACCAAGATCATGGAAGAACAAGCTTCATTGAAGAAGAGATTAGATGATCTTGATGATATTTTGAAAAAGAAGAAAGAAAATGTTTTTGAAAAGAAAAGAACTATAAATATGTTTTTGAACAAAAATTTTATCACCTTTGAAAAGGCTGATTTATGCTTTGTAAAATCTAAATCTTCTTTTTATGGCAATAAGAATATTATTTGTAATTATTGTCATCAACATGGCCATATAAAGAAAAATTGTTATCTGTGTTAAAAGAAATGAAATATTAGGAATAAATTTTATTTGGGTGATTAAGCATGTTACTAACCCAATTGGACCCAAGAAAGTTTGGGTACCAAAAGTTGTTGCTTAACTTTGCATGTAGGTATGCTTGGAAGAGCACCAAGAAATTCAAGATAGATTATCAATGGAGGGTGTTCAAGGCATATGAGCTAAGATGGCATTGAAATGGGTAACATCTAAAATTTTGTGTTAAGAATGTGCTTTCACTTACCAAGTTGAACTATGTTCTCTTGAATGGTACTCATCTATGTGATTGAATTTGTTTAGAATGGTAGGAAATATGTATCCCCAATTTTTGTCTATATTAAGTCACTACTTGCAAAAGAAAGAGGAAGCATTCTCATTTCTAAATAGCTTATTTGTAAGAAATTAAACTACAAGAAATTGCATCACGTATGCTTTATTGTTTTGAGGAACCTCTTTGGTAAGGAATGAATGATAAATGCCTTGATGTTAATCCTTTGCCCGAGTATAGATTTCCTCATTTCTACTTGATTTTATATTCTTGAAAGAAAAAAATTATTTTTAACTTGACTTATCCCCTATCCACTTACTTGAATTGCATGCATAGTTTTAGGGGGAGATTGTGTGTATAAATTGCTTTTACTCTTATGATTTGATGATGTCAAAAGGGGGAGAAATTATGGACAAAACCTCTTGTTTTAAGCTTCATGCTTTATGGTTGTTTTTAGAATTATCTAATTGATTTGTCATTATCAAAAAAGGGGAGATTGTTGGACCCTAATTTTGATAATCATGTTTTGATGATGACCAAATCATACTAACGGCTTGGAAACAACTGTGCAGAAAAATAGGGAGGCTCGGACGAAAATGATTATCTGCACACAATCAACAAAAATAACCAAAAGTTGAACAACACCTTACGGACGATGAAGAGCGTTCGAAAGAAAGAAGCTCGGACGCAAGGGAGCATCCGAAACATGATCAGACAACACCGAGAAACAACACATCTTTTGAGGACGTAGATAACTGTCCGAAAGATATTGCTTCAGACGCAAAAGACTGTCTGAGACAAGGAATTTGAAAGTATGATGATCGGACGTTGAAGACCGTCCAAAGCCAAAAAAGATCGGACGTTGAAGACCGTCCGAAGAAAGGAGCTCGAAATGAAGTAATTTCTGTCAGAGCTGTAGGACGCATATGACAGTCCGAGACACTATTTATCAAGCTGTAGGATGCATATGACCATCCGAGACACTGTTCATCAAGCTGTAGGATGCATGAATGGACGTCCGAACCACCGTCTGAACCCCTAATGGCTAGTTTTTAACAGCTAGTTTTTTTATCGTTGGAACTCAAATTTCAACACATCTTTTATCTGTAAATAGCCCAAGGATATCCAAATGATGTAAACATTCAATACAAACACTTGTAAGAGCTATTTTGGGAGAAATAGGCTAAAATATTGTGGGTTGTATTGGTTTGGGTAGTATAGTTCTCTTGGCTCAACTAGAGGAAATTAGTGTGAGCTCACCGAAGAGTAGACTAGTGAGTGATCTTCAAGTGTAAGAGTGGAGGGATAACAAGTGTACAAAAGTGAGGTTGTAGTGTAAAATCCTTTGGCTCAAATAGAGGAAATTAGTGTGAGCAAGAGTAGACTAGTGAGTGATCTTCAAGTGTAAGAGTGGAGGGATAACAAGTGTACAAAAGTGAGGTTGTAGTGTAAAACCTTTGGCTCTACTAGAGGAACTTAGTTGGTGCAAGGGTTAGCTTACTTTGTGTACTAGAAGGTTATTGCCTCACCTTCTTTGAAGAGGCACTACTAGTGGATGTACTCCAAGTTTGAGAAGGTTGGGAGTTTGGTTTGATATTCTTTATCTCAATATTTTATTTCTTCTTTAACCTTTGATTGTTAAATATTTGTCTTTGATCATTTGTGCTTAAGTATTCATTTGTTGCACAAAGTTTGCATTTTCATTAAGCACTTCAAAAGGTTTATTTTTTGAGACAACCTAATTCACCCCCTCTTAGGTTGCTTACTTGGGCCAACAAATACTTCTGCCAGCCAACAGAAGAGAGACATTTGTTGGTTTAAGTTCCTCAACATGTAGCCTCTTATGGATAGACAAAGGCATTAAGTTTTTAGAAGCTCCCAAATGACTCAATGCTCTTTCAAATTCCATCCCTTCTACTGTGCATGGATAGAAAATGGACTACGATCCTTCAACTTGGGTGGTTGTTTTTCTGAATTATAGTGTGACACTATTTAGTTAAGCACGAAATTTCATCCCTTAATAACTTCCTTTTATTGGTCAAAACCTGCTTCATGAATTTTTCATACTTGGGTAAATTTTTAAGGGCCTTCATGAAAGTTATGTTTATCTCAACTTTCTTGAAGATATCAAGGAACCGCTTGAATTTCTTTTAAACATCCTTACCGTTGAGTCTATTAGGGAATTGAATTTTAAACGATTGATGAAGAGGTGGACTTTCACTTACCCTTCGAGCTTGAATTTTATACTTGTCCGCCTCATCCTTGTTTGCACCCAGTCTGGGATTGGTGATTTGTAATAATTTGGACCATTAATTTGGCTTGATACTAGTCATTGGATCAATTTGTTGGATTATGGAGGAGAGAATAAACAGTATTTCCTGGGTGTATAAAAACACAAATTTGAACTTGTCAGGTATTCTGCAAACATGTCCAAGGGTTCGAGACTATCTGGGTTTTTATACACCTAGGAAATACTATTTATTCCCTCTACCACAATCCAACAAATTGATCCAACGGAAGGTATCAAGCCAAATGAATGGTCCAGATTAATTACAAATCACCGATCCCAAATTGCCACGTGAAAATATTCCCTATACTTAGTACTTTCTAGAGATACTCAGAAGCTTCAAAACAGTCATCATTACTCCCTTGAAAAGAAAAACTTTACGTCACTTCATGTCTCCCCAGTTTTTATTTTAAAATTAAAATATTCCCTTTAAAAGCTATAGTGCACACTAACTTCCTCTATGGTACAGTAAATCCCCTCTCCGTTATAGTGAACTACCCTACCTCTCTCTTGTGTACAGTAACCTCCCTTTGAGCTACAGTGTAGTTCTACGGACACGAAATAGTAATTTCACATCCCTAAATTAACCAGAAGCTGCTACGGGAATTCCACTAACTCTTCTAGCCAATTAGCCAGTAACACGTGGTAGGGAAAGAGGCATAGTACTATGATAATGCCTCTTTCCCCTAACCCCTATATATATCTCTCCATCCTATCTCATATTAGGCATAAAGTTTGAGAGGGCTTTGAAGAGAGGGATTCTCATATTTACAAGAATTCCACACTCTCCCTTTTTCAGTATGCAAAATAAGAACATCTTCATCACTTATCCCCATTGCTCCACACACAAAGAAGAAGCCCTTCTGAAACTAAAAACCCTGTTCATTGCTTGACCCCAACTTATATTAGGGTTTCCAAGGAATTCCGCGAAGATGGGTCTTATCATCTACTTTGTCTCCTTCAATTCCCCTTTGAATTCGAAACCCATAATCAAACGCTATTCAATTGACCTAATCCATTCCACTAGCTTTGTGATCTACCATCCCAATATCCTAGGAGTTAGAAATGCCACAACTATGAAGAATTATATACCAAAATACGGAGACTACTATGTAGAGAGGCACTTAACTGGCAGCAAACCCAAGGGGGACAAGGAATTATACGCAGCTGCTCTTAATGCCAGTAATAAACAAGAAGCCCAATATATTATTAAAAATTCTGATCGTAAATCTTTCATTTTAAATTACAAGAAGATTAATTATCATTTTGATCTTTTTTTAAACCCCCTCTAGTGTAATACAAAAACCCAGCTTAACAAATTCTAGCTGAATTAAAAGATTGGGTCCAGAACAACATTAAAGAGGCCCATCTGAGAACCCATAGGCCCAATAGCCTTATTCTTGAAGGCCTATCCAGAATAGGTAAAATTTCTGAGATGTCATACTTAGGACACCACAACTATTATGTCGAACATATTGACCTGTGTCATGATGATGATGATGCCTTATACAACATCATGTATAACCAAATGATGTTTCCCTACAGTACCTCAAGCCCTAAAAAGAGTTCATTAGAAGCCAGCATAACTAGTTCTCCAATTTAAAATATGGCAAGTGGCACTTTATTAAGGGCGGAATCCCATTTATTATTTTGTTCAACTAGGGGGCAACAGCTCCTACAAGCTTTACCATGAAAAGGAAGACAATAAGCGCCTTAAGAACTGGATTCTAAAGAATGCCACCTTCATTTTCCTTGAAAAAAACCTTTTTGCCTCCGAAAATCAAACTGCATTATCGCAAGTGAAGCAACACAAGAACATCATATTCAGTCTCAATAAGTGTCACTATGTGGACTTTTTAAAAATAGATGGTTCAAGAGTCTCAAGACAAACAACCGCCTTCAGTGCCGGCGATGCACCTGGAATTGGCAGCAACCAAATCCTATATGCGTGAAGAACCTCAAGGTTTTCAAGGCCCAAGGGAACTGGATCATGGATGTCCAGTTTTTAATGAATTACAACACTCACAAAGAGTTGAGATCGGGGCCAGTTTCTTCTATACATGGCATATATGGATCAACCCGAGGATTCAAAACTCCTCGAAGATCCTGATGAGATTCCACCATTTTTTATTCAAATTCCTAGATAACATAGGAATAATCAATGTTGATTTGTATATTAAAGCTATTGAAATATGTCATTAATAATTACCACATTGTAATTTTTTCTTAATGTACAAGGCAATATATTAATTTTCAATCAACTTTTTATTATTAACAACTCTCTTTTCTATTGACTGATGAAACACAAAAAACTTGGCCCACCTAGGGCCACAAACTACATAAACGGTCCCTAACTATCCTAATTGTCCTATTCTAAGAACTGTCCCTAACTATCCTAATTGTCCTATTCTAAGAACTGTAAGTCTGGAACCTTCTCAAATAACATTTTGATTTCCTAAATATGAAAAAAACAACCTTATCGGATCAATGCTATTTATGACTACCACAATATTGGCCATTTCCACATCTTCAAGTTCATTCTTCTTATCCTCTCTTTTGCTCAGGTTCTAATGCTTTCCCATTCCTCAATATATTTTGCATGTTCTTCGGGGTTAGCAATGTATCACTTAGCTTTGTTCTAAGTGGTTTTTTGTCACGCACCCAAAATAGGACAATGACACGCCGTACCTTGGGATCACCCCAAGCATGCAAGGCACAATACAAGAGCAATAAACAAACCATAATACTTGTCATTAGACCTCAAGATCAACCAAAATAAGACCATAAAGTATATTCAACAGTCATATACATAATAATCCACGATGACCAAATCATAGTCATATACAAACAACAAACCACAATCTCTCAACAGCCATAAATTCAATCACAAGACGAATCTAACAAGTCCATAGCCACACAGGCCTAACATAAAAACAAACCTCACACTAAATTAGTAAACAAGAAAACTTTAGCTCTAATAATTAGGATATGTACGATAACCCCCTCCCTGGTCAGCACTCGACTCAGGACCTACTAACGTCTCCTGTTGGGTTCTCGACTGCAAACAAGGTGAAAATAATAACGGAGTAAGCACATCGTGCTTAGTGAATAACATTTAAACCCAATTATAGACAACATGTATACAATCAGTACAGGGAACAACATACAAGACATTATCATTATTTAAAATGCAAATGTCAATCAATGAGCTCATGGTTCACAAAAGTCTTCCCAGCACTGGATCCAGGTCTACCTATTATCCGCCCGAGTAGACAAGGCATAACGGAGTGTCTATCACTTGTCTTCCCAGCAGACTGGGTATAACATTTACGAAGCAGAGTACTCAGTATATCATTTCATTCACTCACTCATAGCCAAGTCCACTAAAGTGACCCATTGAGCCCTTCACAGTAATCATTCATTAACATATAGCACAATAATGAACAAATGGTACATTACATAACGAACATATAATTTATAAACATACTTACCTTATAAACATTAATCAAAATAAATACACTTACCTTAATATCAATTATTCTAGGATTACAATACCTAGAATCATATACAGGATATCGATAAAAAGGCGTAAACGTTACTTACCTCGAAAATTGATTTCGTAGACGTATCCTAATTTCGACGGTCTAAAACTCTAATCCCGAATCACCTAAACCAGGAGAGTGTTATAGCATTAGGATAAAAATCAAGATAGGGATTCACTTTTGGGCATCACCCAAATTCTCAAATTAGGTAATAATCGAACACAAACGAGTAAGGGTTGACTTAAATTTATGAAAATAAGATAAAAATCTAAAAATTAGGGTTCATAATTTCAAATGTATCACTAGGTTAAGAATTGTCAAACCCTAATTCAAATCTCAGAAAAACAATAGTTAAAAAGTCATTTCAAACCATAAATCGAGTCCCAATAGCTCAAAAACATATTTGGTAATCAAATCAATTCATAAACAACAAAATTAAACAAATTAATTTCTTGAGGAACTTGAAATTTAACATGAAATTCATGAAAATCTGGAAGTAAAACTTACTTTTAAAGTTGAACTTAAAGGTCTACGAGGATTCATAGATCACCAATTTGATTGGGAGGGAAAAATTTCTGAATTAATGGTTGGATTTGAGAGATTGGCTAATTGGGACACTGGAAAATGTCTCTGGAAGTAACTTGAAGAATGAAAGTTACAAGGAATCAGGAAACTTCGTAACGACGTTTTAATAAATTTTCAAGATTTGCACTTTAGTCCCTCAAGTTTTGTAAAATTATACTTTTATCCAAAAATTTAAAAAAATATTTAAAAAGGGTAAAACGATTATTTAATATTTGAAAGGGATATTAATGACCATGAAAAAGGATAAGATCAAGTACGAAAATATGTGAAATGATCAGAAAAGTCAGCTATTACATTTTTCTTCCCTGTTTTAGACAATTGGCCCATTTGATTTTCCAAGTTTTTCATTATAGTGTTTGTGCTTTGAGTAATTGCATTTGCTACTATTGGGACTGATATTGCTGAAAAGGTAGCCTTTGATTATAACCTTGCGATTGTGCATTTGCCTAATTTTTCTAGTGCTGATTCCTCTATGAAAAGTTTGGATGATTTCTCCATCCAAGATTATAAGTGTTGCTATAAGGGTGTTTTGAGACTTGAATTGATGTTGAGTCAGCCCTTGGTTACCCATGTAGTTCACTTGCTTGAAATCTACAGGAAAAGAAGAAGATGGAGTTAGTACACTGCATGGACCATTGGAATGATTACTTGAACAAAAATCGCAAACAAGCGTTTACAAGGTGACCACTGCATTGACTTTCATCCCATCCATTTGATTCGTGATCTAATCCACGCAACTCATAATAAGCTTATTTAGGCTGTTAATGCATCCATGGTACTCAATTCAAGGACTCTTCTATTTTCTTTCCTTGCTTGGGATGCTAATGATTGAAAGTAATTGTTGGACATATTGTCCTATGATTCTTGAGCCTCCTCATGCATTTTATTCAATGATAAAGAACCATTGGATGAAGAGTCAATAGAATCACGTGCATATTGAGACAATTCACTGTAAAATAGTTTGGATTTGCATCCAAAGAGATTAGTGTGGACATTTACTCAAAAGATTAGTATAGTGCTCCCAAGCTTCACCAAGATGCTCCCCATCTAATTGACTAAAGAAAGTAATGTCTTTTCAAGCTTGTTAGTCTTAGAATGTGAGAAGTATTTGGTCATGAAAGCTTGTGCCTGTGTAGCCCAAGGAGTGAAGTGCTTGCTTATATTCTTGCAACCATAACTTTGTCTTGTTCCTCAATTAAAAAGAAACAATCTCAATTTAAGAGTATCAACCAACACGCCATTTTGCTTGAAAGTTTCATATAATTCCTCAAAATTCATCAAGTAATGGTTTGGGTCTTCACTTGGCAAGCTAGAGAACATCGCATACTGCTATCGCATGAATATTAGACTAGGCTTGATCTCAAAATTGTTAGCTTGTATGTGAGGTGGCACAATGCTTGTTTGAGACCCTCCAAAGGTAGGCAGCGTGTAATCTCCTAGGGGTCAGTTATCTCGAGCTGGTGCATTGCATGTCCATTTTCCCCAAATTCTCTATTAATGCCATTATTTCTTGCATTCACATTTCTCGGTGGTTTTACTGCTGGTTTGGAATCCTCTTATCAGCCATACTTGATTCTGCTTGTTGTTGCTGCTATCGTGTTACTTTCTTTTGGTGTCTTGGAGTTTTTCAATCTCTGGATCAAACTTAGTAAGAGTTTGTTTAGATTTGTGCATAAAATAAAGGGCACAAGGAAACGGTTATAAGCACCAATTTATATGGCAAAACAACCAATGGAAGAATTAAATGGAGAAATAACGCACAAATAATTTATGAAATTAACAAACAAAAACAAAAATTATAATTAGCAATCGTCATCGTGTCTCAACATTGCCTAAAACTACAGTCCCGGACAACAAGGCTAAAAACTTGTAGGAAAAGTTAACCTCTTAACAACTTCCTACTAATAGCCACAAGTTCACTATATCAATGTAGTAGAGTGAATAAGGATCAATCCCACGAAGACTACTCTGAGACAATTGCTGAAATTCTAAGCTAATTTCTATCTAGATGATCACAAAGAAATGTTTGCTGCTTTGATGTTATTTTCTGCAGGTGTCTAAGAGTTTTTTCGATCTCTGGACCAAACTTGATAAAGCTTACTTAGATCTGTGCATAAATTATATGGCACAAGGAAACAGATACATGCACCAATTTATAAGGAAAACAATCAATAGAAAATTAAATGGAGAAATAATGCAAAGATAACTTATGAAATTAATAAACAAAAAAAATATTATCAGGAACCGTCACAGTTTCTCAATATTGCCTAAAACTATAGTCCTCAGTAACAACGCCAAAATCTTGATGTAAAAACAGTTTAATTAACCTCTTCACAACTTTCCACCAATAGCCGTAAGTGCAAGTATCAATATAGTGTGAATACGGATCGTTCCTATGAAATTGATCAAACAATTGCAATAGTTCTAAGCTAATTTCTATCGAGATGATCACAAATAATGTTTGCTACTTTCATGCTTACTTTCCTTAGGTGTCTAAGAGTTTTTTTGATCTCTGGAGCAAACTTGATAAGAGTTTGTTCAGATCTATGCACAAACTATAAGGCACAAAGAAACGGTTACAAGTAGCAATTTATATGGCAAAACAACCAATTGAAGACTTAACTGGAGAAATAACTCAAAGATAACTTATGTAATTAATAAACAAAAACAAAAATTAATGTATAAATAGGAATAGTCATAGTGTCTCAATATTGCCTAAAACTATAGCCCCAGCAACGACACCAAAAAGTTGATGGGGGAAAAGTTAAACTAACCTCTTCACAACTTTCCACTAATAGCCATAAGTACACAATATCAATGTAGTAAAGCAAATAATCATCGTTCCCACGAGGACTGCTCAGATAATTACTAAAATTCTAAGCTAATTTCTATCTAGACGATCACAAAGGAATTTTTTGGATTTTTAAGAATTTAAACTCAAACTAAAGTTACCGGAATTAAAGAAATGCAGTAAACAACGTGAAATAATAAAAGAGTATTTCAAATATTTGAGAGGATGGGTTAGGTACTAGACTAGCAATTTTTTGTAGTTATACAAAGTTCAGATCAATTGGTCTAATTATATGTATGGAAGTTTGATTCCCAATTATCGGTCCAACCTTGATTTTCGATGATTGAGCCCAATCAAACTAATTAACTAGGGGTAGATTTCTCTGTGTCCTAGATTAATCAACTCGAGTTTTATCCATATGACATTATCAAGAGCTACCTAGTTCATCCGGCCAACTTTGGTCGTGAATTATTTAGTCTAATAATTAACACGGGTCTTTGATAGGAGATCAACTTTCATAACACCTCGGCCAACCTATCTAAAATAAGAGTTTACAAAAATCTTGATTCGTCAATTTGTGCTAATTATTACCCAATTGTTATGATTATTCTAATTGATCCTTATTCGAATTAAACTATATAAAATTGCATCACCCCCACCCAACCCTCATGAATTTAGTGCATTATGATTTCTTTATAGAATAAGTAAACAAGAATTTAATTGGATAGAAAGTATTCATAATTAAATTAAAGATTAAAATTATTGCTTTAAAACTTAAACAAAGAACAATTAAGAAAAACGTAATTACAAGGAATAATCTTGAACAATGAAATTAGGCTTGAATTGAAAATCTCTCAATTGAATTTTGATTGTGTGAAATTTAAAAAGAAAGAATTAAGTTCTACAGTCTAGAAAAGAGTAACTAAATCTCTAGAACATATGCTAAGAGTTTGATAATTAAAACCTCATAATTATAATCTATATTTATAGAAAATCGCTAGCCCATGGCCGAGCTCGATCCATTCGTGGAGAGCGAATGAATTTGCCTGGTTGGGTCACAGAGAGTGAACCCCTCTCTATTGTGTTCCCAGATAATGAATGGTTTGGCCCACGAATAGCCTTCTATTTATTTCACCACGGGAGAAACATTTGCCTTTATGGGTTTGCATAGAATGAACCATCTTTTGAGCTGTTCACTGGGAGGGTGAACGTTTTCTTATGCTGGTTTGCGGAGAGCGAACGTAAACGACTTCAACACTTCAAATTTCTGCTTGAACTTGATTCCTATCAATCCACACACGCCAAATAACTATCTTGCCCTTCAATAATCTACACACAAAATTAAAGTATAATAAATAGCTATCTTTATCTTTTATACACATAAATAACTTATTAACATAACAAAAACTATAAACCACTAAACACCACAATGTTAACACAAAACACTAAGAATCGGGACTAAACTCACTCAATTAATTTACAAGTAAAGCATAAAAATAAATCTAATTATAGAGTTATCACAAATTGAACTCAGACTTGATACCTAAAAATATTTTTATAGAGAAAAACCTATGAGCTATTAAGCTGAATAGTTTTGTAATATTAGTATAAAGGATTCATATGTAGTGCTCCCCAATATTAGAGAAGTGCTTTGCACCCCTATAATTTGTAAAGTGGAGAGTTAGGATGACATGGGGTTGAGTACAAGTGGCAAGTTGTAGATGGGAAATTGGTTACCAGCAATGCCGGTAATGGATCAGGATGATTGGATTATCATTTGGAGGCCCAATAATTACTATAGTTTTGCAAGCAAATATCCAATAAAGCCCTGGCCTTCATTTAATTTTTTCAAAACGAGTGGCATCTTCAGCTCGAAAGAGTAAGCTAGACACAGTTTTCAAAAAATTTCAACTCAACCGGTTACTTGAAATTTTCCCAAATTTGTTACTTTAGTCTTTACTTTTAACTTGTTTTTAGTATTGAGTCATTTTCTAATTTTTATTAATTTTCCTATTTGACCGCTGTAACTTATTGAAAATTTTCTTAATAAGTCTGAAAGATAAACTCATCAATAGAGTTCAGTGTGGTGGTGCCATTGGAACCACTACTGAAAAATTTTTCGATAACAGTTCTAGAATAAAATTTACACATTTGAACTTAGGTTTTTTGTGCAAATCATGAATTTGGCCTTAGATTTGGTCGAAATTGACACTGAATACTAAAAAATGCTCAAAATGAGACGAGCAGCCGCAAACCACCGCCGAAAATTTTTCCGGTAACAGATTAGAAAAAAGTGCACATTTTAAGACCTATTTTTCATTTAGAGAGTAAATACGACCTTGGATTTTTCCAAAAACCATCAATAAGTATTAAAATTAGCCTAGCATCCGTGAAAAGTTTTTAAATAATCATGCAAATTCATGATTTTTTTTTGCCTAGTTTTTATTTAATATGTATTGCTCTCATTATAGGGATTATTTTAGTATAATTTTCAATTTGTTTGGATAAATTTTAAAAACTGAAAAGAAAAATAATAAAAAAATCCAACGGAGTCCCGTCGGAAAAGATGAACAGTATATGTCATCATTCACAAAAAAAATGTTTATAATTTGAACCCCTTAATTTATTATTATTTTTTTTACTCCTATTTTTTGTTTGATCTCTTTATTTTTTTAATTTCTATTTTGACCCCTCTTAAAACTCAATGGTGTAAATTGCTATCCTTTTAAGACCAATTAAACATGTGATGTCCTTTTAACCAATTTACTGAACAAATGTTTAAATGTATTATATATGGATAAATAATTTGTATATTTCATTCAAATCCATCTATCAAATAGTTTTTAATGGTTTGGATGAATTTCATCTACTATTTATTTAATTAATATCATTTATCAATCATTTGTCCATTTCGTTACCTCTTACAAATGATTTACGAAAGTTATTTTATAGTGGGTTAAGGAAAGTTATTGGTAGTTAGATAAGGGAAGCCATGAGAGGAAAATAATTAAATAAATTGCATCAAAACTATGCCCATATTGAGGAGGTATATAAATCACACCATGTCCTAACATTTAGTACAAAGGAATGACCCATATATTGGAAAGGTCATCCATACATAATAGGTTTTTATCCAAACTAGGCAGGAATACTTATCTTCATATCATTGTTTGGTAACTTAAGTTGTTAGGATGGAATGTGTACTCTTTTTTATTGTTTAGTATAATTATTGTATGAAATGTTAGAACATAATGAATTTTACATTATAAACATTGTCAAACATTATTTATTTTTCTTTTTGGCTTTTATTCATGTTATGCCTCCACAACTATTAGATACTTTAAATAATTTGCATTAAAGATAAAATCAACATAATTATATGTAAAATTTTTATTTACATTTAAATAATAAAACTGTACTTGAATGTAAATAAAAATATAATATTTATTTATAATTTGTTACTATTATGTCGTTTAATTAAACTAATTTAATTCATTATATAATGCCACATTTATTTTTAAGAAGGTATTCATTAGTAATAATATAACAAATGCAGATAAAACTCGGGGTAGAAGTGTTCGGAAGTCCGTCAAGTTGCAGTGTCCAGTCAAACAAACAAACCAAACATTAATCCTACTAAGAATCGAGTCATGTCAAAAAAATATTTGACTTACTTGTTCAATTTTTGATTCGATTTTAATTCGAAGTTAACTAAGTAATTGACTTCTCGACTCGACTGTCACTAAGTCAGTTTCCAAGTCAAATTGATGACAGAATAAGTTGAACAATTACACTTTTGTTTTAAAAAAATAATTTAGCCATATAGTATAATAATATAAATGCATTTGTGTACATAATATTTTACTCATAAATATTCTTAATAATTAATAATTAAATATCTTAATAACTGATATGCTCTTAATTCTTATTACTTATATATATTTTCTTTATATAATTGTTGGAGTTATTAATGTAATATTTCACCTTATATACAAACTTATGTACATGTACATTAATATAAGTGTATAACTTATTAAGGTAACACTTTTATTTCAACAACTAATTAAATAGATTACTGATTTCCTTTTTAATATATATGGAGTCTAGCGTTAAGTAATCATATCTATATTGTGATTGTTAGTTTTTGAAACTTGACTATGTATTCGGTTATGTATTTTGCTTGTATTAGCAATTAACTTGTAGTCTCTGAATTAATTTCTTGAGTGCATCTATACATAGTGACAATAGGTAAATGACACTGATGTGTTAGTAGATCTAGATAGAAGCAATGAAACTCGACCGGGGATATAAAATCAGGGGTTGGTGATTCGATATTATCTTGCCAAGTGGAGTGATTTTGACAAGTGGTACTGAATTTGTGACTTCATAAATAATTTTTCAAATTTCTATTTTTAGTATGTCATATTTTGAATTTGTTGAATGATAGTATGTCATATTTTGAATTTGTGGAATGATGTACTAAAATTTTAAATTAGAATATGGATCGAAAGTGAATTTTTATTTGATTTACTTGACTTATTCGACTTACTGACCGAATAAGTCTAATTTAAATGACTCAACTTTAATTGTCATTGGGTTTATATTACTTGATTTTGACTTTGAGATTTTCAAGTCAAAATCAAACAAATCAAGTCAAATAAGTCAACAAGTCGAATACCGGTGGAATGAACACCCCTACTCAATGGTATAATATGATGTCGTTTTAACAAATTAAACATGTGACATCCTTTTAACCAATTTAGTCTACTGAGAAAATGCTTAAACGGTTATGTATGGATAAATAGTTTATGCATTATCTATTTAAATCTATTAATTTAAATTCATATATCAAATGGTTTTAAATGGTTTGTATGAATTCCATCCAATACTCGGTTAACTAAATTTAGTGTTTTACTCTAATGTTTAATCACCAACAAATACAATAAAACAAAAAAAAAAAACAAAGCATCATAAAAAAAAATTAACTACAGTGGGAGTTATTTATATACTTTACGTAACAACTAATACAAACATTTGCAAAGTTTACCAATCATGTGTTCTAAAATGTATTCTACGATTTTGGACTATACACCCTTTTCATTTAAGTTATAAACAATAATTTTACATTTAGACTACAACATTCTTACAATAAATGCTTTCTTTTAAGGTTAGGAACATTTATAATATACCATTCATAATAACGATAAGCACTATTTTTTTATCGTTATAAATATTTCCGTAATTATCAAAATTTTGTATCTATTTCCTTAAGACAGGTGAGATCTGCAGTCATATGACCATTCTAGTATCCATGCTCCTTGATCAATAATACTACACAAAAGAAAAATTACACTAGTGTTTAACCGCCAATATACAAGAAAAAATAGAGTATAATAGAAATTTACTTACAGTCAAGATTATATGTATTCCTTATTCAACAATTAGTACAAAAATTTTACAATGTTTCAATTATTTATGCTTGAATGTATTTTACAATTTTGGACTATGCATCTTTTTCATTTAAGTTATAAGCAACGATTTTACATTCAAGTTATAATATTTTACATAATGTGCCTTCTCATAAGGCTAGGAACAATTTTGATGTACCAATTTTAATAATCTTAAACTCAATGTTCTGATCACTATAAATATTTTGCTTATATTGCCATTTTTTTTTTAATCTATTTTGTTGATTACATCTACGGCCATACTAGATATCCACAAATCAAGATCATTACAATAAGTTCTCACAACAGTCCAATTGTTTCCATCTTTTATTATACTCTTACTGATTCCAAATTCACAAACACATTAAATTTTACATTTCACTTCATCCTCCATCACTTATAACAAAAATAAAATATTTACAAATTATATTTACAAATAACAGACACACATTATATTTAAAAACCACAGATATTACAGCTAATTAAACACATCAACTATTAGTATTATTAGAACTCTTCAACCTTGAAATTAATTAGTTTGTATAAAATTTATTTTTTTAAATACATTATGTTGTTTGATTATAGGAGATCATAAGGATTTGGTGGGTAGTAAAATTGGTGAGATGAGTCGGTAGATGACTTTTCATAATAAAAATTACACATAAATAAAATTAAACCAAAAATTTAAATTATACTCTACATACTGTATTAGATTTATTATTTTGTTAATAAAATAGAATAACACACTAGAAACTTATTTCCTATTTTTTCTCCTCATTTAAGCAACTTTTAAAAGATAAAACCGGAACAACCCCTCCAACCGATTATAATGTGCTACCGACCTCATCTCCACGTATCACTCTCTCATTTGTCTACCATCACATCAATCCTGCAAACCAAACCTTTTGTGCTCATTTTTTATTTTATTATTTTTGTCCATTTCCCATGGAAGAGCAATGTTATTCCCCCAATTCAGGTGAGTGCTTAAGAATTTTTCCTAATATAAAATATTTAACTTTTAATTGATTGGAAAAAAGTTGTTTTTGAATAGTAGTGGATAGAAATTAATGGCTTTCAAAAAACAAAAAAAAATCCTTTGATCACTAAACAATGAAATAAATGTAAATACACGAAACTTATGACAAACAATTAACAACACTTATCACAATTAATTGGCACTAGACCGCATTTTAAGCTTAGAAACTTACTAAATCACTTTATTAGCCTTATGTCCCTTATTTCATGCACGACTTGAAACCCCCATATCACTCCATATCTGTGTTTGGCCAAATTCACTGTAGATATCTAAAATATCTAGAACACTTCACTTGTTTCACATCAAAGTAAGGTTAAACCTTCTAACCTTAATGGATGGAAACGTGTCGGAGTGGATTCTAGGTCAATCGTCGGCCCAAAGCCTTCTCGATAATCCTTGATCACAACCAAATGGACCCCACTATATTTCACTCAATTGAAAAATTATACAATCTCTAGGGATAGCTCATGGCATAAATTATCATAGCACTTAGGTTATATAACTTCCAATGAGACACATGTACAGTTAAAACAAATATGTGCAGCAAATACAAAAATTTCAAATGGGACTCTACATAGATGAGTTCCAAGTTAATATCAATAAGTCCATAGGAATTTCACAAATTATTAAAGTAAATGTGTCATAAATATTCCAATACATTATGAGGTTATGAAAACTATTTTCACTATTATTTATAAATAATTTGGCACAAAACCAAGACCAGAACTATTTCAATATGGCTATTCTTTCTACTTTCACTTGCTGAAACTTATGCATAAACACCTACTCACATCAAACGCTCTAACAATATCTTCACAATCTTTTCCATTAGCACAAGTTACTCACAAATATTAAGTCTCTTTAATTTGGAATTATCTCTAGTATTAGTTCAAAGGGATTGAATAGAGACAACCTAGGTATTAGTTCTATAATATCCTAGAAACTTTGGTTACTCATCAAGTAAAGAAAATCGAAGTTCATCCTCAATATGATAGGATTTCTTATCTTCCACGACGAATTCAATTAAAATATTTAAGTGATCATAAAATTCCAATTAACAAAAACATACACAAAACCATATGCTTTTTACAAGGTTTCAGCTATTTATAGCATGTACGTGTGAATGACCTCATATATCATTTTCAAACTTTTTGCAAAAGGTAGTAAAGCGGATCAATTTAGTAAAATTTATATTTGATAGCGTCTCATAAAATATCTATATCTTGAGATATACAAGTTGAAAATTTTGACACTTTATATCATCAGAAACTATATTTTGAACACTATAATTTCATGTAGAATACATTGTTCTNAATTCTTGATCAAAAGTTCCATAAAGATGGCCTTATTATATATAATTAACACGAGTCTAAAATATAATTTTCAGATTTGACAAAGTTCACTAAAATCATCATATATTGAGTTATACAACTCCAAAAATTATGTTCCTAGTACTATTAGAAACTTAATATAATAAAATTCTGATGAAGGATGATTTCCAAAACTAACAAAATAAAGTTCTAAAAGATGATCACGAAGCCAGAGTATCATCACAAACATCCTTCTGAATCCTAAGGTTACATATTTTCACTATAGTCAATATATTTTGTTGAATATATTCAACATAGTTAAATTGTAAGATTTACTAGTTTTTATAGAAAAAGAACCAGGACAATATCTTTTTATCATTTCAAGGTTTGTGAATCTAGTTTCTAACGCAACTAATGGCTTCAAATTACAATATTTCTACTCTGAGTTATAACTGTATTTCTATAAAACCACATGATCGCAATAAAAAATTAGTACTGAATTGAACACCTCTACTAAAAAATTATATAAACTAATAAGAATCATCCATCCTTCAAAAACTAAGTCTATGTGGAATGTTTTTTTAACAAAAAGAATAATTTTCAACTTGCATGAATATATTGAGAAGAAATAATAGAAAGAAATAGAAAGTAATATATCTAGATAGTTATGAGCATAATTTAAGATAGAATTAATTGGAAAATAATGAAAATTCACCCAATATAAGAAGTCTTCCTATCTACTAACTTCACTACTTTCTCGGTTCTCTCTCCCACTCTAAAATGGAACCACAGAAAATTTGGAAAGGAAAGGGAAAAGAGTTTTATTTGGAGAGGGGAATGGTATTTATAGAGGGTTTGGGTCTTCTAAATTGTGACAATTGGCAAGATTTCCACTACACTTGTCAAAAATACAAACTTTTGTCCATACTCCCACAGTTTGCTAATTAGCTTTGTTTAAATTTTTTCTTTTCTTTATAAAATATAAATTATACTTTAAACCCTCCAATTCTTAGTTAATTTCACTTGGCCCCATATCAAAGTTTGAAATGATATTTGAAACCACAAACTTTCCATAATTTTAATTAAATCCAAATTGTAAATTTGTAAAATCAATTAAATCCTTCAAAATTTATTTGAAATACAAGTTTACTAAAGAAAATTCAGACCTTAAAATTTGGGATCGTCCCAAGGACAGGGAAGGGAAAAGTTTTTTATTAGGTTTATTAGGGTTTCAAAAGTTTGGATAATTTTAGCCCTTAAAAAGTCTCGAGAATGTCATGTGACTGACAAAATAAAGCATTAGACAAACAAATAGATGGAGTAACCTAAATGATGCATTTTTAGAAGTTGATTGACAATTTAAGCCAGAATAATAGTTTAGTGACCAAATCGAAAATCCTTGAATAATTAAGTCACCTTCTAGGCCGTTTGCTAAAAATATAGTATAGAAAGCTTAATTTCATTACATATGTTCATAAAATTATGTTCGCATAGCCTCATTTGTATTGTACTATAGTACAATCAGTGGCTCATCTAGTATGAGTCACATTTTGATTGCCGGTTCATTTGGGACCCTTCTTATACTCCAGTCCTAAAAGCAGCTATAGTAGTAGGGTACTACCTCTAACGCTGGTGACCAGTCCACTAATGTTCAATTTTATCCATGCACCTGTTACTATTTAATAATTTCTCTATTTTGAACACCTTAATTAGGCAGGTTTTTGAATTTCGATAAAGTATTCCACGATTTGAATGGCATCAAGAAGTCCCGTTAGCATGAAAAGTTTACCTACTTGACGAGTGTCCCAAAGAATATAGGTGATTAGTGGTGGAATAAGTTTAACATAAAACATTCATGCACTTTGTAATTAAATTAAATATATTTTTAGTAACTAAACTTGTGAATTAATTTGTTTGAATTTTTTTGAACTTTTGTAGCATCGCTTCATGTTGGATCAGGAATGCCCTACTGAGATCTTCAAGGTCTTTAAGAAGAAGACTGACGATTATTTGCACAGCACTATGTGGACGAATGCGAAGAACGACATGAAGAAGCTTGATTTCATGTTTGAGGAGATCTAGCTACAATTTATGGCTGACTAGGATAAGCCAAAGGCTAGGACAGGGCCATAATGAACAGGAAAAACAAGGCCTCTGAGGCTACCCAAATGGCTCCAAATTCTGGTAGGCCCATCGACATCCAACAACAAAAGGAAAAACTAGTATCATTAGTAAATATTTTAATTCTTATCTTTCTAATTATGGTCTAAGGTTAACTTTTTAAAACTTATTTGTCGCTAACTTTTGAAATTCCTCTTTTGCAACAGAAGACTCTTAGCCACGAGTCTGATTGGGGAGATGTCTTCGAAGAGTGTTATAAAAAATTGGATAGCAATTGGAGTGGACTATGGGCCTAATCCATATATGAGTCGTATTAGAACCTCCGGGCGACTTGTAGACAGCAGATGGCCTCTTCTACTGTCGGCAAGTCCTCGGCACATTGCATACACTATGAAGGAAAAAAAAATGCTTCTTCTGAGCTAACTTGTGAAGTTTTTTTATGACTTTCTAAAGTGGGAAAGTTGTATTTGAAGAAAGCAACCATATGTTTCTTTCTGTGAAATCAACCTAAAGGTCGCTATATATATATATACATATATATATATACACGTGTATATATATATATATATATATATATATATATATATATACACACGTGTATATATATATATGTATATATATAAACACATATTATTCTAGTTAGTTAAATTGATTTTGTTATGTTTGTTTAATTTGTTTTAATTTTTTTTTTTTTTTTGTGGTTTCTTATTTGAGTATAGGGTTATAGAAGAAAATGATAATTAAATTAAAAATAAACTAAAGTAAGTAGAAAAAACATGGAACATTTTAAATTTAAAAAGTACATAAAATATTTAAGAGTAGACAAAATGCTTTAAAGAACAAACTATTTGTCTAGCCAAAACGCCTTGAGTTTGGACAATTCCTAGCATTGTGACTGGTCATGTTGCATTGGCTGCATCTCGTAGGAGCATCAGGACACCTTGTATCCATTTCATTGAGAATCCTATTGGGAAAGATGCTTAGGGTGAAATCTACGTCTTGCCCATAGTCTTGATGTCGGAGCGGATTGAAATAACCAGAGTACATGTGAAGATAAGTTTAGTTGGTGTGTACTTCACCAACCAGTGAAGTTGGATTGATGCTGCAATTAAAACAAGCTGCCATAATGTGAGAACAAGGAAACTGAAGTGCTACCCACTTCCCACAAGTACATGTTCTTTCTTGTAAATTAACAATTTGCACATTTTTGCCCCTCCCATCAGGCCAAAAAGCAGTTATAATGTTGTATATTTCACGTTGGTGATCAAACTTTTGAACTATATGGCCACGTGCAGTATTTTCAATCTTAATGTATTTTTCCCAAATTTACTTTGGTAAGTAAAATCTATACTGCCTTGCAAGTGTACTGTGTTTGTTGAATAATTCAATAGTCTTATGAAAAGTGAAATCAAAATGTGCCTTGATTCATAGGCAAATAGCGGGCACCTTTGAGGATTTATTCCAATTTTCTGCAATATTTGTTGATAAAATACCCCAACGATATCTGCCATCACGAGAATGAGCCCACATCTTTGGTAGGATATTCCTGTTCATAAGCCAATCATAAGCTTCCTGACTTATGTTGCGTATTTGCTCCATATACCAATTGAACTTCCGTGGTTGTCTATCACTCCCAGCCAGCCAACATAAGTTTTTTAACCTTTGATTCCTAAATTTCTTGTTGAAATTACTCCTGACATGGAATAGACAGAAACGATGTACCTCACACGGGGGTTTCTAAAAGTCTAGATTGTTCATCGCATTGATGATATCTTTGTGGCGATCTGATATGACACATACAGGGAGTATATCTCGGCAAACATGAGCTCTTAGTTGGGTCCTAAACCAATTCCAACTTTTACTGGTTTCCTCATCCACAAGTCCATATGCAAGTGGAAGTTGGTAATTTCCCACATCATATGCCGATTGCGACCAGTAGCTTCAATCCCCTTTATAAGCACCCCTTAAGAATGTGCCATCTACACATATGACTGGTTTACAGTAGCGGAAAGCTTGAATTAAGGTGCAAATGCCTAAAATACATAATCTAAGATCTTCTTGGACTAGTGGCTTTGTGGATGATGTCGCCACTCAACAATAGTACTAGGATTTTGTGCAAGCAACTCCTTGAAGTACTTTGGCAGCTCTTTAAATGATGATGGCCAATCCCCATAAACTATGTCAATTGCCTTACGCCGACAATACCATGACTTCTTGTATGAGATGTCAACTTGCATTTTATTCTTGATATGAACTTGAATTTCTTTCACAGGTTTATTGGCGTTCTCCTCAATGCAATGTATTATGTTCAACTGGTTGTGATCATTATTGTTACTTGTGCCCATGCACGAATGCACGTCAACAATTTTAGTTATCTGTCACATTTATGAGTGCTCTTTTCCACTGCTCTAAGCATCTAGTTGCAGTGATCATGTAATTGTCTTGATCCCCACTTGGCTACCCACGTGTTCTACTTGCTTTGAGTCACAATAAACTCTCTATTGTGCTTGATGGACCATAACTTGGTTGCCCTTTTAAGATGCTTCTTGCTGTCAAAAAGCATGCCCAAGCGGAGTTCCATATTAGTATCACTCCACACATTCATGTGCTCTACATATCCTCGGTCTGTAGCGTCAAAAGAAAGACCAGTGCCAAGATCTGAGTAGAAAGCGAGTGTGCGTGGCACATATGATGGTACTCCAATGTCATTGACAGGCTCATTGGAGGTAGAAGAGTCACATATAGTTGTGGTTTCGGCATGTGTTTCATCATCAGTGCTAGAACCTCCATCAGATTGGCTGTCATCAGTAGGTGATTTTTCTGAGTCGTAGTCAGAATCGCCATAATAGTTGCTGGGAATAGTATCACCAGTATATACAACAGTCGGGCTGTGATACAGAATCACAGGTCCCGTATCATCACATATACGTCGAACTGCTACAGAGGAGTGAGTTGGATGGTGACTACTTGTCTTGACCAACGTCAAACATTTGGGAAGAACTTGGTAACTCATGTCTAAATGGATTATATTGTTCATAATCGGTATGAGGTGGGTCAAAAGTTTGTGACCCAAATTGGCTTCCATAGAACTACGGCTCAGTATAAGACATATTCAAATCTAACTGAGATGTGCTTTCCCTGGGAAATTGTGGTATGTGTTCAGTTTCGACATAAATTTCTGCTTGAAAGTTTGGCATTTCAGATTTCATATCATATACTGCTTCTAAATCACCATCGTTTTCCAAAGGAATACCAAACCAAGTATAGTAGCCATGTCCATCAGATTGAGGCATTCGTAATGTTAGCCTCAATCTATATGAACTTGGATCGAGCTGTATATATCCAAAATAGTTTAGCTTGTAGCTTAGAAAAAGATATGCGTTGACGTACTGATACAAACTTATTAGCACGTTGTGGATCATAACTCAAACCACAATGAGGTAGGTTGACAATTTTTCCACCCCAATAAAAACATGTAAATCTAATGAGTTTATCAGAAGACATTATATATCAAATCTAACAAGGAATTTGTGTTGAAGAGAAATTAAGAGGAATGAAACTTGGATGGTTTCAAAATGTGATTTCCCAAGTGGTATTTATATACACCGTTGATCGCATTTTGTGAATGCGACCCTAAAAGAAAATATGGTTATGCAACACCAAAAGTTATATTTTATTATGAGGCTCTAAAAGTGCTAATGCTTTTAGAGACAGAAAAAGTGCTATTATGTTATGCCAACGTAATAGTTCATTTTTTGATAAGCAACACGAAAAGTGTTATTTTGTTATGAGACTCCAAAAGTGCTATTGGATTTAAGAAAAAAACCAAAAGTGGTATTTTGTTATGCGCCTCAAAAGGGCTAAATTATTATACACATTATTATTCATCATCTATTATTTCGTAATCACTGGCATAGGCCGGTGATGACCAAGCATAAAAGGCTATGTTAGCCCAGTCATTGTCTCCATGATGTCTAGTTGGTATTACACAGTCACGATAGGCATCACCTCGCTTCAAACGCAAAGCTATACGATTATTTCTTCTCGAATTCGAAACAGAGCTCTTCCAAATTCAGCAATAGTTGATTTTGTCATTGTTACAGCTTGCAATTTCAGAAGTTGCAACTTTAACCTATCATCCCAACCATCAAGCTGAACGGCTATGTCATTAATTGCTTTATCTATTTTTTCCTTTAGGTTGTCTTGTTCAAACAAACACCAATCCCATTCTGGTCGCATTGTCGCTTTCCATTCATCAAGATACCTATCATTAGGATTCATTGAGTATTCAAAAGTATCATACAATTCATAATTGCGGCCTAATATCTCAAAAAGCTGACAAGGCCAAAATTTCACCGGAAATGTATCTCCCATTTGAACAATATGAAGAAGGATGTACTTCAATCTACGAGGTAAAATGATCGTTACAGATTTTATTTATAACAAAAATAATCGCTAGTCTCAAATGCGACCTTAAAGTGGTGAAGATTCCAATAAAAATCAATATGTGTGCTTATTTGTATGAATGTGACCATAAAGTGGTTTTAGAAGAAATCAATACGTGTGTTTTTTTGTTTAAATGTAACCATAAAGTGTAGAAATAACAAATCAATATGTGTGCTTTTTTGCATATGAATGCGAATATTAAGTGGTGAAATAACAAATTAATGTGTGTTTATCGTTTATGAATGCGAACATTAAGTGGCGAAATTAACTCAAAAATTTTTGTGTATTAATATGACCATTAAGTGTCGAAAATATTATATACCTTAAAAACAATTAAATTTAACCGAATAGAAATATCTTTTAGAAGTCGAACCTTTTTTGTACATAATGTTTTCACAATAAACATAATAAAATAGTTGAATAAACAAGTACAAAACTAAAAGTCATCAACGACGATAGTGTCAACGGCGATGTGGGGTCGGCTGATCGGAGCAACAATGCTGATGACTCGTAACCCTATCTCGTAGTATCATCGTATGCTGTGCATGCTGGTCATAGTGCTACTCAGTATCCATACCATCCTAGTACCCTTCATTATCCTCATTTTCATCGCTAAAAAAAGGGGTATTAATATCAAAATCTAAGATTGGCCGGTAGGAAGGTGTTGGCTGGTCTGAGTGGCAAGATCCTTCTCCGTGTGATGGTTCAGCTCCATGTGATCTTTCAGCTTCACCTGAAGGTCCAGCTGCATGTGACGGTCCAGCTCCATCATCATATGTAGACCCTGACCCGAATGCATGCACGGTGTGTGGATGAGTCATCATGGTAAATCGTGATGGACCGTCATCTCCATGATAATCATCATCAGGCTCATCAACAAAACCATGCCTGCGACGTCGTCCGCCGCGTCGTGCTGGTCGTCGTCGCTCCTCAACTTGGACAGGTCGTTGACCAAGCTGTTGAGACTGAAAGGTACATCCAGTGGCAACTCAACTGGGCATATCTCATTCCTTCTCTGGTATCCAAGATGCTCCAAAGCTCCCATGGCAATTTGTCGCACTCTATTAATGATTTCAGCCTCATGCTCCGGCAAAACATTCATCATCATATAGACAATACGAGTAAGAACATTAGCCTTGAATTAATAATAATTAGAAAAGTAATTAATCACTTGCCATATATGATTAAAGTAAACCCAAACACAATCGATATCAAAGAACATTACGGTTTTGATTGAGAACACAAAATGAAAATATGATAAAAAAAAAGTAATTAATGACTTACCAAATACTCATAACCTTCTGACCTACAATGGAAGCCATCTGCCTCTAATGGTTGAACCATTGGGTCCCTAAAATATAATATAGTGCGTGCTCTAAACCAACATAAATAATCCATTGTATGACTAGGTGGTCCATGTAACAGGTCACCATCAACAACCAGTGCTTCACGACTGGCCCAACGTATCAAGTACTGGATGTGTCGCGAATTCCAATCTGCGCCAACGTGTCCAACTCTGGTTAAACTATGTAGTCGAACTTCAGTATCAATAAATTCAGGAATGTATTCTGCTGCAAACCAAATTGTAACATGACTCGATGTGGCATGTGGTGCTCAACTATCTCCCAACAAATTAACGAGCACTGAGACCTCCAAATATGGTGCCCAGCTGTGCAGTATGCAGGTAGTCTAGCCATAATCTTTGTTGTATATGGCATCCAAACAATCTACAAAATTCAATGAATTAGACATTTTCTAACAAATTTAGTATTCAAAATCGTAAAATTTAGTACGATCCACAATCGATAAAAAAAAAAAAAAAAAAACTTGGTCATGTTGGAGAGAAGATAGCTGATCTCTATATACCACTACAACACGGCGTGCTAGTCTAGTCAAATCAAAGGTCACTCGCCAATATGCACCTTGTGGGAGACCAACTACTATAGCATCGTCAGCAACCTGACGACGACAAGGTCACATAGTGGGAAATCTCTCCCAAACCCATAGCTGAAACAAAACCCGAAGTTTAATAGTTACATGATACAAATTATGTACTAAAAAATTGAAATGATGATACTTTCTTCTTACATTAACATAATTGTAACATACAAACCTGTAATAATAGAGTCGGCCCTCCAATTATATTCGTATCTCGCAGACTCCTCTTGTACAAACTACGGTATAATGCTGCTAGAACTGCACTACCCCCAACTAAGCTGTCCCGCACGCTCCAAGTCCTGAAGAAGACAAAGCCATTGCAATGAAACCTTGTTTCCAGATAGATCTGGAAATAATAGTCCCCCAATCAACTAAAGCATATACATATGGGCCCCCCTGCCTAACTATATCGTCATCTGCATTAGGCAATCTACGGTTTATCACGTGTTGAAATAAATTGAACAAAAGTCGGCCTCCCTTTAAATCTGCAAGATCTAGGATGAAACCTAACAACCTATTGCACAAAACTTGCCACTCCGGTGTCGTATGAGTCTCTGAGGGTGGAATCACTGGCTCTCCATCTACTTGCAACCCAAGTAACACCTCTATGTCCTGTAGCGTCACAGTAGTCTCACCAACGGGCAAATGTAAAAGTATGTGTCTCCTATCGCCACTGCTTGATAAATGTTGTAATTAGTGCACGGTCTAGCATGATTCGACCAACCCGCAATAAACCGTCAAATCCAGCAAATCTAATATAATACATGACCCTCTCGTCAATAGGCTGAAAGGACCAAAAATCACCCTCGCATCGTCTAATATTCAGCGGTTCATCCATTGGATCCCCTGCCAATAGCCGCTGACCTATGCTGGTACTGAATGTATAACAGCTCATCGTATCGAGGTCCCGCATAGGCATCGGGATATGCTGCAAAAGCGTCCATATATGTAGCACTGACAAAGAAAAGACTAATCAAAAAAAGTTTTGTAACACATAAACAATAATCAAAATGAACTGTCAACATCATAAATTGACAATACAATCACGTGTTCTTTTTTAATTTGTCCTGCTCATTAATTTTATACATTACATTATAAATACCATCAAGCATTCCCTAAACACAATCACTTATTCTCGTTCAAAAGAAAATGTGGTTGTATGATTATGGATACAAGAACGCGAAGATGATTATCAAGAGTGTCGTGAGTACGACCCTCGAGAATACTACTGCGGAGTTCGACAAGAATGGGCATTTCGTTGCCAAGAATCTGACCGACTCAGGGCTATACTACAGAGTCTTGGTGCTCCTGTCCCAAAATGCTATTCCTTACTTTGGTCCAGGAGGAATAGATTTGAATACGAGACGGTTGTTCATCTTATAAGGAAGGAAAACAATCGTATGTTAAATTGAATTTGTAGATATCAATCTGTATAGTTGGTCCACGACCAGCTGGTTTCAATAAACCACCAGCTAACTAATTCAGAGGTTACTACTATCTTATCAAATCCTTATTATTCTTCAAACGATTATTTGTCTGATGAAGATTATTAGTTTCAACTGTTAAAACATATATTTATTGTTCCATTTATTACTTTTATGTTTTTAAATTTCTGTAAAAATATAACCCTATGTGTTACCTAATGTATCATAATTTTTTTTTAATTTTCTAGTATAAGGATGGAAAGTATTATTAATTATAACGGTCTAACTGTTGGGTAATTTGAGTTAACGTGGGTAATTAATTAATAAGTTAATCATTTTAAAACTCAAGTCACAACTGGAGCATGAAAGTGAAATTTTAAAACATTTATAATTTTTGGAGAATGATTCCCATAACCACATACCCATAAACCAAACATATCTTCAATCTTTACCAATTGAATTCTATAAAAAGTGGAACGACAATGATTGATAAAGAATCTATAAATATTTGAGCATTAATAGGTATGCGAGATTTTTTTCCCATACTATTCTTGATCTTAATTAGCTTTGGCCCTTATGATTTTCCGCTAGTAGGGCATACTTACTTTATGACTTGTGCAGTTTTGGAATTTTTAGTCCCTAATGTAATTTATTCATTGTTTCTTTCTTCCTTTGTCTCTTTTTTTTTTTTTTTTACTCAATTTTGGTTTATGAGCTCACTTAATTTAACTTCTATTGATTTTGGAAAGACAGAAGTTGATAAAGGGAATAGATCCGTTACCAATTTTCAGTAACACATATTACATGAGTCGTTTATTTGGTCCATGTAACTTAATCCGTAGTTTTAAATCTTAATTAAAGAAATTTGAATAGGCCAACAAAGCAAACACAAATGATTGAACAAAGGTATTGATGCCAACAAATTTTAACACTTAAAATAATTAGAATAAATAACTAATACACGTGGATATAAAAAAGAAAAATTCTACAGTCTCTTTTAGAGAACCATTCCTTTGGCTTTAAAAGATTGTATAGTACTAGCTTATAAAGCACATGGTGTTGATTATACAAGCATTTAAAGTACAAGGGAATGATTCCCTAAAAGGGACCGTATAATTTCCATAAAAAAACTACACATGGATATTAGGAAAAAAAAAAAAATACAACTGCATATTAAAAAAAAAGAAGAGTACTACCCGTTTACATTAAAAAACAATTGAATTTTTATTGTCTAGTCCAACTTTTTTAATAAAATCATTAAGTTGTAACTGTTTCTTTTTATTGTGGGCGGTTACAACTTAATAATTTTATTAAATTCAGTAGGACTAGGTTGTAAATGAAGTTAAACTATTTGATACTCAAATAAAAAATCGGTTTGTTACGAGTTTGTCTAAATTTGGTTTGTCTATAATCAAATTACAGTTGTTATGAGTTCGTCTAAATTTGGTTTGTCAATAATCAAATTACAATTGAACAAAATTTAACATTCGTTAAGTTTTTGTGTTCGGTTTAAACTCAACTCGATAAGCTAAAAATGCTTATTTATATATAAAAATTCTAAACTATTCGGTCTCCATTCGAGTTCACCTTGATAAAAACTCATTTCGGTTCGACTCGAAATATAAACAAATCAAATTTGAATAAAATTCCAACTTCGTTAAGCAGTAAAAAAAGTTTGAATATTAGAGTATCGGGTTTGTTTATGTTCATTTACCCCCCTAAGTTGGACTTTTTTAAACTCATGTCTTTTTTGACTCTTTTATACACATATTTTAGAAGAATTGACTAATAGGTCATAGGCTGGCCAAAAAGAAAAAAAAAATTAAATGTACCAGTTGGCTCTTTTATACACATATTCTATTATTATTTACTATTGCATGGCTTTATTATTATTTTTTTACCACTAATAGTCAAAAAATAACAATTAAATTGCATACAATTAATTGAAACAAAAATAAAAAAGGCAAGGATATATAAAAAAACTACAACCGGATATTTAAAAAAAAAAAAAAAAAAGTACAACACATTTATATTTAAAAAAATATATATGCTACACATTGACATTAAAAAAACAAATACTACACATGGATATCAAAAAACATGCATTAAATCATGAAAATAAATTATTACAAAAATGTAATATAAAAATAAATTATTACCACATAAATATAAATATTAAGCATTTTAAATAAAATACATACCTTTAAGTTATTTGGATGATTTGGATTATTATAAACTCCAAAATAAAAGCAATAATCCACAGCCAAAAAAAAAAAAACAAAGAACAAGACAATCAGATATGGGAGAAAGAAATTTGACGCAAAGGAGAAGAAAGAGAAAAGAAGAGGAGTTGGGGGGACCGTTGGTAGGGCAATTTGAAAATGATGTGTCGGCTTCTTTTTTTATAAAACATAAAGAGGGGTGTCGTTATCATGTAATGCTACACCCTAAGTGATTTTTGTTAAAGCATCTTAAAAGATGCTTTTGCAGCAGAACAATATTTGACTGCTTTCCTTAAATACAAACTTACCACATTTAAAAATCAAATTAATTTCTTCACAATTTTAGAAGAAAATTTACTTCATTCAAACTTTAAGAAATTTGCCCAAGTCCTCCCATGCATCGTTCTATCTGATGCACCTGTGGGTGAAGGTTGTTGGTGGAATCAAGTACGAGATAGTGTTCGGTTTGGTCCACTAGCCAAACAATACACATCTTCGGCTCGTGCCATCTCTACATCTTCATCAATACTGGCTCTGCCTATGCCTCTGCTTTCTTCTAGAGTTGTAAGCCAATATAAGTTCATAGCTCATCAAGGAAAAGGAATCTTCACCAAAAGAATGAGGAGTTGCAGGACATGCAAGCTTTACCAAAAGAATGAGGAGTTGCAGGACATGCACACATTCTAAATCAAGTGCTTGGGTTCATTACGTAGCTACAGGATAAGGTCTTGGACCTTGATTATGCTGCCAATTCGAAGGTCAAAGTCCATCTGGACTGTCTACTAACTAGTTTTTTTTCTTCTTTTTTGTTTATAAATAGAACTTTTATGTACAAACAATTTTTTTATTATAAATAAATTTGTATATCTTCAATTTTATTCCTCGTTATTCTATTTTTGTGTAGTTTTAAATTCAAACAAATTGGTATAAAATTTAGAAAATTAATAACAAAAAAGAGAAAATAATAATTAAATGGGTAAATTCCACTTACATCCGTTGTGGTATGAGCGTTTTCTACATTATCCCCACGTAGTTTAAAAACCTATAAATAAACTCTTGTGCTTTCGGTTTATTTGTCCAATTGACGAAAAATCAATCTAGTTACGAATAGATTGAGGTGGATGCCTCATGGTAATGGAATGCATTTTGTTATAACATTTTTTTTACATCTGTTGCAATCTATTCCCAAACTACCCTTAATCAAATATCAATTATGTTACACTTAATTAGTTTCGGGCACAAAATAGAATTAAACAACACTTTGGGTTAAAATTAAAAAAGAAGAAAACTCACCCTATCTTCCTCAACTTCCCAACCTACAGCCTGCTTCTAGCACTACCGCCAATCCCACCACTCACAACCCTCTATCCATCTCCACAATCCTGATCTACCTCCACCATCAACATTCCCATCTACCTTCCTCCACCCCTATCCCCATCACCTAGGCCTCCAAAATCCCATATTTGCCATCCCTCAAACCTTATTCCTACCATCCCGGTCCCCAGGCCCCTTCTCCCCTCTCCCAATCTGCCTCTCCCATCCAATCTATGCCACTCAGCCCCTCCCCATGGCATCTCTATATCCCAGCCACTACAAATTTGATCTTTCACAACCATTCTTCCACCAAGTCCATCTTGATCTCACCCCATCCTTCATACACTAGCATCCACACTACCCTTTATAATTATATATTTTTTTGGGATTATTAAAGAAGAAAATAATTTTTAAAATAGAGGAAATAAAGCAGCAGCATAACTAACCATACAAATGGTTGCGTTAGTGAACCCATTTTCCTTTAGTTAGACAGTTAAACCAAAAGAACAAGGGTTTATTTGTAGGTTTTTAAATCACATGGGGTTAACGTGAAAAATAACCATACCGTAGGGGCTATAAGTAGAATTTCCCCTAAACAAACATTAAATTTGATGCTAATTACTTTTCTTTTAAAAAGATTGGAATAAAATTGTTGTTAAATTCATTGTTATTTTTTGGCCAAAAAATATATTTAAAAAAAAAAAAAATTTCTGCACCATTCTCTAGTGCTTAATTGTAACATTTCAATTAATTTGTTTCTATTTCTACTAGAAGCCCATACAAAATATTAAAAATTTACAAATACCGTTAAATATTATTCATCACAATAAATCATTGCAAATCTACCACGAAAATCATTCGTTGTTGATAATCATTGTGTTTACCATAAACAATTTGTTGCTACTTTTTTCGGTGCTAAATTTGTCACAAGGTTACATAGCAAATTATGTTGGTACTTTCCCTTCTATTACATTTTTCAATACAACAATGCAATTAATTTTGATGCAAATAGCAACAAATAATTCGTAACTAAATTCGATGGTATTTTATAATGAATGCAACTTCAACAATTTTTCATTGCAAAATAGCAACTAATTTTCTTTTTAGTGGCAATTTTGATTTGCAATGAGCTAAATTTCCATGAAGGTCTTTTCATTACTAAATTTGTTGTGGAGCAATATAGTCACAAAATTTTCATAATTTTCTGTGACTAAATTCATAGCTAATTTTGTGTTTTTGTAGTGTTATAGCATTAAGATATGGTATTTTGGGACCAAAAAATTCTTCATTATTTTCTTGAGGACGGACCAGATCTTTTTTCACATTAAGTGATCTAAATACAACTATTGGGATACTTAAATAGATGTGTTAGTAACACCCTGAACCCTAGACTGGCCCAATTTTGGCCCTAAACCACTGGGGTAAAATACTTAAGTCAAGTTATTAATAACCCGCGACCCTAGATATTATATTACAATCAGTTCTCTTCTATCCCATCAATGTGGGACATTACACTCACTCCCTCTTCAGGCCTTGCACCTTTGTAAGGTCCATACTGAACCACTGTTAGTTGTGCAAAACTTTAGAGATGGCTCATAGGGGCCTTAGAAATGGCTCCAGCCCTTAAGTCGACGTAGAACTTAACTTCTTCACTCCTCTGCATAGTCACGGCCCAATACCATTAGCCCAATCTCACCCTGTGTAGAGATCATACGAGATTCACTCTCATATCATTATAAAATAGGTTAAGAATACTATAACTTTCATATAGATACTTTCTTTAATTCTTGCTCAAATGTTCCTAAAAATAGCCTCATTTTACAGAATCAATATGAGTCTAGTTAATTTGATTTCTAGATTTGATAAGTCTTGAATGGTTGAATTTTCTTAGTAAATTAATATTTCAAATAAACATTGAAGGAATTGGATATGATTAAAGTTTTGGAGAGTTTGTGGGATCAAATGTGATTTTAAACTTTTATTATTTCTCTTTTTGAATAGCTAAGAATTCAGAGATTAAGGATCAATTCTTGATTTTGCCAAAATGAAAAAGAAAAAAAAATAGAAACAACTTTCGTACTTAGTTAGTGGGTGGGTTGTATGATTTAAGACATGAAGGTATATGACAAGTGTAGGGCTAAGTTTGCCACTTCTTTAAATCTTGCAACCCTAGACTTTTTATAAATAGTTGCCTACTCAAAAACTAAATTTCCATTCCTTAAATTTGATTTGTGTTGTAAGAGAGATTGAAAACAAAAAGTGAGTGGTAGTAGTGCTTGTGTTATTGGGTGTCTATTGAATTCTTCTGCATTTTGTTGAGACGGGACCAAAAAGAGAACAGAATGCACTTATGGACAACAAAGAGAAAAAGTAGAAAGAAAGTGGAATAGGAAAGCTGATTTAAAGGGGGAAAAAAGTAGTAGTTCAAAGGTTAATATAATGGAGTTAGAACCCAAGGTTAATTAGGGTAAAGATTTGTTTTTTGGAATTATATAACATATATTTATTGTACAAACTTAAAAATTAAAATCTCATTGATTGTCAGATTTTGCAACTTAAGTGTATGTATGTAGACAACAATATGAATTCATGATGATAAGATTTGGATTTATCTACTATTGAATTTGATCTAAGTTGATTGTATGCTACTACAATTACATATTTATACATGAGACCATGGACTTGGATATATAGTTCAAAAATTGCAGACAAGAAACTCAACTTATTTTGGAATTTCACACAAAAAAAGTTGCTATTATAATTTTGAATATAAATAAAAGTAATTATCTTGTTTGAACTAAAGTATGATGAGAATTTTCTTTTATATACTAGTTCTTATTAGTGAATATATGGAAGTTTTTATAATTTAAGTTTAGCAAGGGTACACGTAGGAATAGAATAGGAGCTAGTATCGGAGATCAAAAGATACCCATAAGTGAAAATTTTAAATATCTGGTAGTATAGATTGAGATGTTACACATTGGATACAAGCGGGATGGACTAAATTGAGAATGACATCGGGAATATTATGTGACCACAAAATTCCTTTACGACTTAAGGGTAAATTATATAGAATGGCAATTAGGCCAGCGATGCTCTATGGGTCTGAGTGTTGGGCAGTGAATCACACATATGAGCAAAAGATGAGAGTACCAGAAAATGCAAATGTTAAGATGGATGTGTGGGTACGCTAGCATACGGAATGAGCATATTCATGAGAAGATTGGAGTAGCGTCAATTGATGAGAAGATGAGAGAAACACACTTAAGGTGGTTAGGTCATGTGTTAAGACGACCAGTAGAAGCGCCTGTCTGGCAAGTAGATTTTAGAGAGAGTTGTCAACATAAGAGGGGTAGTGGAAGGCCGTGTTTAACATTAAAAAGACTTGGTGGGTAACTTGTAGGAAAGATATAGCTCAACTAGGAATTGAGGGATATGGTCCATGACAGAGCGCGATGGTGTAGTAGGATTCATGCAGCCGACCTACTTAGTGGGATTAAGGTTTGGTTTGTTTGTTTGTATACTAGTTCTTATTAGTGAATATGTAAAACTTATTTCTGCAACTGAAGATAGAGGATTAAGGAGTTAAAGTGGTGAGATTAGTTGTTAAAGTTGTATTATTTTGCCAAAATATAGAAGGTAGAAGAATGACTATTATTCAAGTTGATGAAAGCTTGTTGTCTTCAGCCATGAATTCATGCAATATTAGTCAATTTAGAGGTAAACTTGTGCAATGTCTAGATATTTGTGAACATAGTTGGATTGACGATTAGAAAATATTTGTGATAAAAAATTGGAATAAGGAGAGAGCAAAGTTAGAAAATTGAGTAATTGATGACCTATACTAAACTATTGAATCACAAGTATCAAATTACCCTTAAGATTATGTTTATAATAATATGAATAAATGGAGTAAATTGCATTTTGAGAATATGTACTTTGATGAGCCAATGCCATCTTATAAATATCTCTCTTGGTTAAATGTGGAAGTAACTAATTGTAATTGTGAGTGAAAGTTATAAACTAAAGCATCAAATGACACTTTATACTAGTTTTTGAAACTTATATATGGCTATACAATTTAGTCTCTTTTTATTGGATTTTCTACTAGAGATCATTTATCTTTGATAGGTATAAGTGATCAATTGTTTGGTCATGCTTATATAATAGATTTAGTAGTCTTTTCACCTAAGAAATAAATAAACGCTACAAAACCTGTAGTTGATAGAGTTCAGATAGCACTGGAACACTTCAGAAAATTAGCTATATCTTGGCGTGAGTATATAATTTTTTATCACCGTTTGTTGATTTTTCAATTATATTCATAGATTTTTGAAAAGGTTTAAATATATTCCCTATTTATTTTCAATTAACACTAGAAATTCTTCTGATAGAGGGCTGAAAATCTGCTTCTAAAAGCTCATAGATAGCACTGTACACTTGGAAAATGGTTACAACTCAGCGTAGGAACATCAGAATTGATTGCCACTAGTTGTGTTTCAAACTAGATTCATAGACCTTCAAAATGGTATAAATATATTTCCCTGTTTACTTGTCAATGAACACCAAAAATTCTTGACAATTGGATGAGATTTTGCTTCTGAAAAGCTGTTCTTGGAATTAAAGTTTCAAAACCGTTCTAATTCGTGAGCCGCTTTAGAGAAGGTTATATTAATAATTAGATACTAACGTCATCTTGGAAATTTTTGGAAATTCGATTATGGTTTCCATTTTTATAAAGATCATAATGATATGAATTGTAAATATGAAGATATGGCTATTTTGATAAATATTGTCAAATTTGAAAGTCTGTATTGGTATTTCTAACCTTTCAAAATTTTGAGACAGTTCTAGGGAATTTAGAATTAGAATACGAGAATGTTCTATTCCATAAGAGTTTTAGAGTTTTGAGTATATTTCACAAGGGTATAAAGTTCATCATTTTTTGACTTGTGTATCTCAATATATGATGGTTTCAAGAGTTGTTACCGAATCTGAAAATTTTCAATTATTGTGTTAATACTTCCTTATTCTAGAATCAAATGAGGTTGATTCTTTTTATCAATTGTTTCCAAATCTTCTAAAGCACTGTTTTGCAAATTTTAGAATATAGTATTTTTTAATTTGAATATTATATATTTTGAAAAGTGGTTTGGAAACACATTAAAGTTTAAAAATTAGAGTTTAAAAATGTGCAAAAGATTTTGAAAAATTGATTGCTAATTGTCTTGTATTAAGAATTGATGACAAGTATTTAAAGATTTATTTAAAACATGTAAAAGAAAAATGTTACCATTGTGATTATTGCTAGATAATATAGTTAATCTCTTTGTTGATTTGATGGGCATTTATTTTATGCGGCGCACAACTTATAGGTTGCACATGTAGCTGCTCATTTGGAAGCTATACGAACTAAGTGCTACGATAATAAAAGTCGTGAGCCACTTCTAAAACTTGTATAATTTTCATTTGAGTGATACATATTTGTTTAGTTGTGCATCTACGTCATTGTAAATTATATAAACTAAGTGCTTCGATAATTTAAATCATGAGCCACCTGTAGAGTATATATAATTTTTCAATTGAGTGAAATATAGTGAGGCCTAGTTGGTTGTGGTCAAGGTTTATCGGGAAGGTGTTAGATCGACGATTGACCTAGAATCTACTCTAACACGTTCCCATCTGTTATGATTATGAGGTTTAACCTTATTCGTTGTGAAAGAAGTGAGGTGTTCTAGATGTTTTGAATATGTAAAGTGATTTTTGCCAAATATTGTTATGGAATGATGAGGTAGCTTCGAGTTGTGCATGCAACAGAGGATATAAGGCTGGTAAAATGATTTGGTAAGTTTCTAAGATTAAAGTGTTGTGTAATACCAACTGATTGCATTGATTGATTCTAAGTGTGATTGTACTAAGTGTTAATTGTTCTTGATAAGTGTTGCAAATTTACATTTGTTTACTGTTTGTAAAAATAGAGTGACTATTGAAAAGTGATAATTTTTAGAGGTTATTGATTTATATCCAGTATTATTGGAAATAAATTTTTTTTTAAATAAATTATTTTATACCACTATTATGAAAGCACTAAGCTTATTAGCGCATTAGTTCTCCTCTATAAAAACTTATTTTTATGTATCGAGCACTAGTTCAGTATACATTGATCAAGTAGCACAATGGAAGCATTGTGGAGAATTATTATTTGGAGCTTAAAATTCTAGTCATTTAGTTTATTTAAGTTATGTACATAAATTTGTTGTGTATTTTTTTGGTTATTTGAGATGTAAATTACAAATTTTTATTTCTTAAGTGTATTTGAACTTGGGCTAGAATTAGACAGGCGTCTGACTAGATTTTCATACTGGGCTCAAGTTGGGACGTCACAAATTTGTATTAGAGGTCCATTAAGGATATGATTCTAAGACTATGGGAATGATTAGCCACTAAGTTTGGACACATTATGTCTTAGAAACTTGTGAAACTTTTAAGGAAATTAGTACAACAAAATATTCGATGATTTAAGGATAGAAATGAATACCGTACGCAAGGAACTATTTTGGCAAGATAGAAATATAAATGTTGAAACTCATGAAAGAGTGCCAAAAAGTTTTAGATAGAGTAACACTAGAGGTAAATGAAATAGTAGATTTATTTTAAGGATGTGAGCGTAATGGTTTTACTTTTGGTGTTTGAAAATTTATTCTAAGAAATTTACTTGTTGGACTTACATTGGAATTGTGAGGATGCAATTCTTTTAAGAAGGAAGAGTGTGAGATCTCCGATTTTTAAGGTTTGAATTTTCTTTAGTAAAGTAATATTTCATATAACTTTTGAAGGATTTGATTGATTTTACAAATTTACAAATTAGATTTAATTAAAATTTTCAAAAATTTGTGGGATAAAATGGTGTGATTTCAAAATTTAATTGTTTACCATTTTAAATAGCTAAGAATTCGGAGGTTTACGATGCAATTCTTGATTTTGCCAAAAAGAAAAAACATAAACAACTTTCTTACTTAATCAGTAGGTTGCATGCATAAGACATGGTCGTATATTATAAGTGCAGGGCTACGTTTACCACTTGTATAAATCTTGCATTCCTATACATTTTATAAATAATTGCCCACATAAAAACCAAAATTCCCTTTCCTTAAATTTTTTTTTTGTGGTAAGAGGGATTGAAAGTAAAAAGTGAGTGGCATTAGTGCAAATGTTATTGGGTGGCTACTGATTTCTTCTTCATTATGTTGAGAGGGGACCAAAAACAGAGATGAATGAAATGGACAACAAAGAGAAAAAAGAGAAAGAATATAGAATAGGAAAGCCGGATATTTGAGGAGGAAAAAAGTAGCAGTTAGAAGGTAAATATTGTGGAGTTAGAACCCAAGGTTAATTAAGTAGAGTATTTTTTTTCTATCTTTTTCTGAATTATTGAGCATATATTTACGGTACAAACTTAAATACTAAAATCTCATAGATTGTTGGATTTTACAACTTGTTTGTACATGTGTAGACAGCCATATGAATTCATGATGCTATAATTTTGATTATCTACTGTTGAATTTGATCTTTGTAACATCGGCACATTTCCAGCAATTTGACATTCATAAAACTATACCTAATTGTCTACTTGATGCCCAATGACCGTTCTGCAGATCATGATTTTCGTTTTAGTTTTGGGGTAGAAAGTCTTATGAACATGAAATTGAGGCATTAAAATATAATTTTTTCATATTCATTTCTACAAATAAAGAAACAACACCATTTCTAACTAAATAATCCAACAATCTAGAATTATTGTTAGGACAATTTCTAAACATAATCAAGGATGGAAATGGTCAAGAACAATTTGGCAACAAGAATTAAACGACTATGAATTGTAGGCAAAACCTAGAAATCCTAGGCAGAATAATTGATGGCTAATCCACAAATAACTTACATAAATAGCTAAATTCTCGGGTTAATAACACTTTTGAACCTGTAGTTCACATTAAACAACTTCTTTGTTAGCTAAAAATTAAATATGAGATAACCCACAGGTCTTAGGAACGAAAACCATGAAGGGCAGAATGGTCACTGGGCATCAAGTAGGCAAGAAATAGTTTTAGGAATGTCAAATTGTTGGAAATGTGCGAGTGTTACAGTCTTGGTTGAGTATATGCTACTACAATTACATATGTATACATGAGATCATGGACTTGGATGTATAGTTTGAAAATTGCGGAAAAGAAACGTAGCTATTTTCGAAATTGGCACACACAAAAGTTGCTATTATAAGTTATTAATAAAATATAATTCTCTTGTTTGAACTAAACAATGATGAGACTTTTCTTTTATATACTAGTTCTTGTTAGTGAATATGTAAAACTTATTTTTATTTCTATTGGGCAGAGGATTGAGGAGTTCAAGAGGTGAGAATTGTTATACATAAAGTTGTATTATTTTACTAAAACATATAAGGCAGTAGAATGACTATTATTCAAGTAGATGATAGCTTATTGTCCCCAGCCATGAATTCTTGCAATATCAGTCAATTTGGAGGTAAACTTGAGCAATGTCTAGACATTTCCTATGCATAGTTGTCGTGATTATTAGAGAGTGTTTATGATAAAAAATTGGAATAAGGAGAGAGAAAAGAAAAAAATTGGGTAATTGATGACCGATACTAAATTATTGAATCACAAGCATAAAATTACCCTTATGTTTATAATCATATAAATAAATGGGATGAATTGCATTTAAGAATATGTATTTTGATGTGCCAAGACCATGTTGTAAATATCTCTCTTGGTGAACCATAAAAGGGGCTAATTGTAGTTAAAAGAAAGTTATAAACTGAAGCAACAAATGGTACTTTATACTAGTTTTTCAAACTTATATGTGGCTGTACAATTATGTTCTTTTTTTTTATTGTAGGATTTTCTACAGGACATTAGTTAGGCCTTTGTTCCTGATATGTAAAAGTGATTAATTGTTTGGTCATGCTTATATAAGATATTTAGTAGTTTTTATACCTAAGAAATAAATGAACACGTCAAAATCCATAGTTGATAGAGTTCATAGAACACTACGCAATTGTAAGAAATTAGCTATATTTTAGTTTGAAAATATAAGATTTGATCATCATTTGTCAATTTTGAATCTAGATTCCTAACTCTTCAAAATGGTATAAATATATTTTCATGTTTAATTTTCAATAAATACCATAAATTCTTTAAAAATGGCTGAAATCTACTTCTGAAACTCACTGACAGCACTGCATACTTATAGGAGAATAGTTATAACTCTGGGTAGGAATATCAGAATCGATCATCATTAGTTGCATTTGAAACTAGATTCATATACCTTCAAAAAGGTATAAATATATTGCCTTGCTTACTTTTCAATAAGCATAATAAATTCTTGACATTTGGATTAGATTTCACTTCTGGAAAGTTGTTATAAAAATTCTGGAATCAGAGTTTTAGAACTATTCTGATTCGTGAGTCGCTTTAGATCAAGTTATAGTAATAATTATAGAATAATGTCTCTCAGAAATTTTAGAAATTTGAGTCTAATTTCCATTTCTATAAAGATCATAGTAATATAATTTGTTAATATCAAGGTATGGCTATTTTTATGAATACAGCCAAATCTTAAAGTTTGTATTAGTATTTGTAATATTTTGAAATTTTGAGACAATTTTGGGGAATCTAGAATAAGAATACTAGAGTGTTCTGTTCATAAGTGTTTTAGTATTTTGAATCTAGTTCGCTGTGGTATAAACTATATCAGTTTTGACTTGTGTATCTCAAGATATGATGGTTTCAAGAGTTGCTACCAAATCTAAAATTTTCAATTATTGTGTTAATACTTCCTTATTCAAGAATAAAATAAGATTGATTCTTTTCTCAATTGTTACTGAATCTTCTAACGAAATATTATGCAAATTTCAGAATATAGTACTTTTATTATACTATTAAATATTTTGAAAAATGGCATGGAAACCTATTTGTGTTTAAAACTTTTTTTTTTTAAATTTGTCAAAAGACTTTGGAAAATTGATAGAAAATTGTCTTCCATTGAACCATGCCTTAAGAACTGATGACAAGTATCTAAGGATTTATCTAAAATGTGAAAAAGAAAAATATTTCCATTTTTATTATTGCTTTAAAGCTAATAATGTTAATCTCTTTTTTAAGTTTGATGGGCATTTATTTTATGTATGCAATAGATTGCACATATAGCCTCATTTGGAAGTTATAGGAACTAAGTGCTACGAAATTAAAGTAATGAACCATTGATGCCTTCTTTAACACATCTAGTTATAATTCAATGAACATCGAAATCCTACTACTAACTAGATGGCATCCTGCAAGTATACGGTTGTCAACTAGTAGCAAAGAGAAGTAGGGATCATTCCCACAAGGATTGTCGATTGCAATTACCAAGGTTTAAGGGTATTTGTGTAGGTTAAGCTAAATCAATTGGTAGATGATAGAACTATTCTAATGAAAGCTATAATTTTAATTCTAACCTAATTTAATCTAATTAAAACTAAAATTTAGAACAAGAGAATCAATCAACTAAAAAGACTAAAGGAGAAAGAAAAATTTAATACTAAAAGTATTCATTTCTAACTTAAAAATTAGATAAAGATAAACTAGGAAATTAGATATTTTTGGATTTTTCGATTAGAATTAAGGAAACCCACTAAGAATTAACTAAAAATTAAAGCTAGAAATTGAAAATTCTTAAATAGAAAGCAAGAATTTGATAAGAACCCTAATTTTCCTACAAACCCTAATTTGAAAGTAAAGAAATTTTCACTAAAATGGATAAGAAAGCAAATAAAAATTATATCTACTTGAAGCTTACAAAAAACCCTCTACGATTATCTATTAAAAATTTAAACTTGATAAGAAATTTAAAGAAGATCTAAGATGAAAGTTAAGAGAAATTTCTATAAGAAAAAAGTAACTTGTAGTTTAAGCTATCCTAATCTATATAGAATTATCTAAAACTCTCTACTCTAATCTATCTAACACTCTCTAACTCTCTAAAACTAATTCTACTTTAGTTTAAATAGTGCAACATTATACAAGGCAAAATCAGGGTTTTTGGCTGCAAGTTTACAAAATTGCCCTTAAAACTTAGCATTTAGAGAGTCGAGATCGCGGTCTGGAACATTTAAGACCGCGATCTCGACTCTAAAATAGTAAAGCTAATTCCCGAGTCGAGATCGCGGTCTAGAACAGTCGAGACCGCGATCTCGACTCTCCTTCCAGCAATCTTCATCTCTTCCATTTTGCAATTTGGTCCCTTGAGTTTTGTTCTTTCCAGCTTCGAACCTTTAATTTTTAACCTGCATAATATTTACACCATTAAGCACTTAATTAAACTAAAAATTTAACACAAAATTATCATAATTAATTCAAAAACAAAAGTACCAATACATATGAAAGAAATTAACTAAAAAAAACTCGTCAATTACTTATCTAATATCGGAATTTAAACTATCAAAATGCTGTAATTTAGAGGAAAATAACTCTAGTTTACTAGAGTTATCACACCCCCAAACTTAGCGTTTTGCTAGTCCCGAGAAAAACAAAGATTAACAATAAATGAAACCTACTAACATTCAAACATTTAGACACTTCCAAAGTTGACGTGACACTTGATGAATCATGGATGTACTTAGAACAATTAAGAGATCTCTCAAGAAATGTTCAACACTACGTGATATGAAGAATATGAGTAAATCAATCCAAAATTGAAATTTCAATTTACAAAGAAGCAAAAATTCATTCACTACACAAGATTTCACATCACCAATCATTACCATTCTCGAAAAGAGTTACCAAAAGTTTTAGTTCTTTTCAATTGAAATATTATTACTTCTCAAATCACAAATATTACAAAGTTAATTAATTTTCTCGACTAGGCATTATGAAAGTAGAAGTTCAATTAGGAATCAACTTAAATGGCAATTGTCACACATTTCGGGAATAAACCTCTAACAAGGAATAAGTAATATGAGATTAATGATAAGTATTACAAACATTTACTCCTTAACTTATTGGTATACGAAAAATGCAATTCCTAATGGCTTAATTCGGAGAAATAACATGGGTATATGTCCTAGTCCCGTACTCGCCTTATTACTACTCTAATGGCTAAATTCGGAGAAACAACACGGGTACATGTCGGAATCACGTACTTGCCTTATTTATTTATTTATTTATTCGGCCCTAAACCAAGGAAAAGGAGTGAAATGTACCAAAAATTAATCTCGAATATCAATTATTCACAAGTTAGAAGAACATTCCCTATGCAAACACACGAAATGTCCCAAAATTCCTTCTACTTCATTTAACTCATTTCTTTCCAAAAGATAGTTCATCAACCACATAATATAAATGATTTGATAAGAAACAACATTTCAAATAAATTTTCCTAAAATTTCAGCACTTCTTTTTGAAAAATATCAAAAGCAATGCCAAGTTTATGAATTCTTCATATTGCAAATGAACTACTTACTCACACAAAAATTCTTGAAAAGAATCAATCATATACTTCACTCACAAGGCATTGAACATTAAAATTATCATCATTGAGTACCTAATTGATCAGCTTTCCATCCATTAATCATCAAGTGGCAACAGAAATATATAAAATGACCATTTCTAACACATCTAAGATAAATAAGAGACAACTTGTCTCTTTCATTCAAGTTGATGAATAAATCATCCTTCCACTCACCCAAAATTAAACATCAAGACAAAACCCAAAAATAACGAAAACTACTTAAACTATGTCCTACTTTTGAGCCTAGAATTAAAATTGAGTAAAATGTCAACAGCAACTATGCCATGCATCTCGCCAAGTAAGCTTCAAACAGAATCAATATTCCATTCAATTCATCAACTAATGCAAGGATGGCATCAGCTTAGGGCCCTTAGCCATATTACTCTTATTAGGCAATAACCAAACTTCTTAGTACCAAGTGTCAGTTTAATAATCCAAAAGAAATTTCATCCATAAAGCATCAAAATGTATCACTTGGCATCAGCTTAAGGCCATTAGCCAAACTACTTAAAAGAAAGAAAAACTGAAACACTTCAATTCCAAAAATTGAAAATAAAACAAACATAATCTAAAGTAATTAAAAGCTATGGTGTCCAATGAAAGCAGGAAAAATCATCATTATCCATATAATTAGTTCAATGATCAAGGCTGGTCTTCTTTCATGCACAAACAAATGGTGCCTTCTTCTTTTCATTCCATGTCGTCTTGACCTTCTTCTGCATCACTAGGTTGGGCCTCCTCGTGGTCATCATCTATGTCTCCTCCAGTCGCACCCTTGTGGCTAGATCCCTCATGATATGTGGTAGCCACCGGTGGTGTGTAGTACTGTCCACGAGATGGACCAAAGTGCCATGTAGGAGGAGATGGGGGCTGGACCCAAGTGCCTAATGAAGTAGCCCTTAAAGCTTCTCCAATACACGGTCAAGTTGTTGTGCATTACCAATTGACTGTACGACCAGTACCCCTGTAGATCGTTCCTTTCTTCTTTACTTACCGGAGCATTGAATACTACACTTGGTGGTATCGGAATCATTGAAGTTCTCTGAGGTGGTAGAGGCTGAGGCTATGACTATGGCTGGGTAGGGTGCTCCTCTTGGTGGTGCTTCTCATACTCTCTCACCATCCTATAGATATATTCCCAATTGATCCTTCCTCTAGGATGTGTCAATGACTCCAAAGGACTAATTGGGCAACCAGCTATGGTGCAAAGATGGTGAATTAGACTAGGGGCATAAAATATGGGTCGTTCTGACCTCCCACTCTCTAAAAACTCCTGTTTGATTAGGTGACCAATATTCACCGGGATCCCAGTCATGATGGCATAGACTAAGAGTACCTTGTCTCTCTGGATAAAGTTCACTGCATTGGACCCCCAAATGCGGCTACTAATGAAATAAACCACAACTTAGCCACTAATGAGAGTCCATATGTTGACGAGGAAATTTTAATTCCATGGCAGAAGAAGTACTCTAAATACACTCTACTCTCCTACCACAAATGGCATCTTTGATTGCATCCATGTCCTTATTTTTATTGTTAAAAAATGCCAAATTTTGACTAGAAGGTACGGGGTATGTTAAAATACGCATTAATCACATTAGCACCAAAATCTACCAAAACCCCCCGTATGCGCACCTTGCCATCTTCTAACTCATATAAATTGCAATGAAATTCTTTGACTAACTGGGTAGCCCCGGGTCAACCTGAGCGTTAAAACCTTCCCAATGCCTTGACCTAATTTGTTATTCTATCGCTCTCCTAGAATCCTCGTATACTCCCTAATGCATGGTTAGTTCAAAGTTCCTCTCTCTAATTACCTCATGCTTCTCGTTACTTCTGAATAACTGTAGAGTTTTATCACTTGAGAATTGAGGTTCAATTTTATCACCACTCTCAAATAGTTGTTCCGATCCCCCTTCTCCGCTTGTCCCCTCTCCGGATTTCCTTTTTCTTGAACCAGTCCCTCTCCCTGTCATTCTCACCCTTCACTCAGCACTGCCATAAACCCCTCTTGTCATATTCTAAAAGGAATTCAATCACCAATTCAAAAATCCAACTTTCAAGCAAAATTAAACACCAACAAATCACAATCCAAATTCCCAACAATTGTTCAAATAATTCAACTCAATCACAATTCAAACCAAGAATTTCAACAATTGAACAATTCAAAATTCTTCTAGCACAAATTAGCACCAATTACTTGTCCACAATTCACTTATTCAATACCCCAAAATTTTCACAAATTAATCCACCAAATTCCACAATTGTCTTCAAAAATTGCTAATTACAACTAATAATTCAAGGAAAGCTATTACCCGTTCTTTTTTTGAGTTGAAATTTCTCCAAAAATTGCCTTTATGTCAATCCCCCTTGAAGCCAAATTTCTTTCACAAATCTTCAAAAAGGTGGTTGCTTTGATGTTCCTATAGAAAAACAAAGGCAGTGAAATTAGTGGTGGGTGTGGAGTTTTTGGTGATTTTTGGTGAAGATGAAAGAAGAATTGGAGGAACAGGGGTTAGGGTTTTCGAAAGAGGGAAGAGGAATAGAGAGTGTTTGCGAGAAGAAAAGAGGAAGTCGATCTTTTAAAAAAATTTCTGGCAGTCGAGACTCCGGTCTCAGTTTTGAGACCGCTATCTCAACTTGGTGTAAAATAAGCCTTTACAGAAGTTTAGAGTTGAGACCGCAGTCACGACTTGGCATGAAAAATGCCTTTGCAGAAGTTGGGGTTGAGACCGTGGTCTCAATTTTGAGATCGCTGTCTCGAACCAAATGTCCATTTTACCCTCCAGAAGTTTGAGGTTGGGACAACGGTCTCAAGCTCAACTTCTGCAAAGTGAATTTTTTACATTTAGCCGAATTTGCTTCACTCTTGACCACTTTTCTCCATTTGCAAGGATAACCTACAAACAAAAAATTCACAAGTTAGGATGACAAATTTCACTCATTCTTTAGCTTACCATTTATTCAACTTAAAAACTCAACTCTTTTTCTCTAATTCAAACCAATTCACTCAAAATCAAGACAAGTAAAAATCACACTAAAGAAAGTAATAAAAACTAAATTAAAGACTTGGGTTGCCTCCAAGAAGCACTCTTTTATAGTCACTAGCTTGACTATGGCATGACCCTCATTCTTGTGTTAATCAGACGATCTCTCGTCCACCTTCAATAATTCCTCCAAAATATGGTTTAAGCCAATGTCCATTGACCTTGAAAGTTCCCTCTTTCCTCTTTATCTCCACCGTTCCATAAAAGAAAGTTTGGATCACTTCAAAGGGACCACTCCATCTTGACTTGAGTTTTCCCAGAAAAAATTTGAGTCTTGAATTATAAAGGAGCACCAAATCACTGACTTTAAATTCCTTCTATTGGATATGCTTATCATGCTAAGCCTTTGTCTTTTCCTTATAGATTAAAGAAATTTCAAATGCTTCCCTTCGGAATTCATCCAACTCATTCAGAAATCAACCATCCTTTTTTCATATGCCTTCTTCAACTCGAAATTCAATTTCTTTAAAGCCCAATATACCCTATGCTCAAGTTCCACCTGCAAGTGACACACTTTTCCATACACAATACGGTATGGTGACATGCCTATTGGAGTTTTAAATGTCGTACGATAAGCCCACAAAGTGTCATCTAACTTCAACGCCCAATCTTTCCTAGCATTATTCACCGTTTTCTCTAGGATTCTCTTCAATTCTCGATTGGACACCTCCACTTGACCCGATGTTTGTGGGTGATAAGCTAAAGCAACCTTGTGTTTCACCCCATATTTTGTCATTAACGCCTCAAATTGAGAATTCTTGAAATGTGATCCTCCATCACTAATGATGGCTCGAGAAACTCCAAATCAGGAAAAGATATCCTTGCAAAGGAATTTAGTAACCACCTTGGCTTCATTGGTTGGAGTAGCAATTGCTTCAACCCACTTTGACACATAGTCCACCGTGACCAAAATGTCACTGTACTTATTGGAGTATGAGACCGGAAAAGGTCCCATGAAGTCAATCCCCCATGCATCAAATACCTCCAACTCAACAATGCCATGAAGGGGCATTTCATGTTTCCTTGAAATATTACACACCCTTTGACATTCATCACATTTGAGCACAAAATCCCGAGAATCCTTGAAAACAGTTGGCCAATATAAACCGCGTTGTAAGACCTTGAAAGCCGTCCGTTGAGTTCCATGGTGTCCCCCAACCGGAGATGAATGACAATGTCTTAATATATCGGATATTTCACATTCCGGAACACATCTCCTTAGGACTTGATCATTGCACTTTCGGAACAAATATGGTTCTACCCCAAAATAATGCTTAAGTTCCACAAAGAATTTCCTCCTCTCATTGATGTTGAGCATCTTAGGTACTATCCTTGCCACAAGATAATTCATAATATCCGCATACCATGGACTCATCTCTTTCACCTCAAACAACTTCTCAATTGGAGATTCTTCATTGATTACCCTCTTCTTCACGATTGACAAGTCTAGATGACTCAATTCTTGACAAATGGTCGGCTACCATGTTTTTCACACCTTTTTTATCGACCACCTCCCAATCAAATTCCTACAACAAAAGTTTCCATCTCAATAAATGTGGTTTAGCATCTTGCTTAGAAAAAAAATACTTTAATGCGGAGTGATCGGTATGAACAATTACCTTTGATCCAATCAAATATGGTCTAAACTTATCAAATGCAAAAACTATAGCAAGTAGTTATTTTTCTGTTGTTGAATAATTGATTTGTGCATCATTTAAGGTCCTACTAGCATAGTAAATGGCATGCAACATTTTGTTCACTTTTTGACAAAGCACGGCACCTATTGCATAATCACTAGCATCACACATGAGCTCAAAGGGAAGAGACCAATTTGGTGCTACAATAACTGGTGCAATCACTAGGGCATGTTTTAATTCATTGAATTCTTTCAAACAAAAATCATCAAAATGAAATGGACAATCTTTTTGATGAGTAAAAAGCACAATGGTTTAGCAATATGAGAGAAATTCCTAATGAATCTTCTATAAAAACCCGCATGACCTAAGAAACTTCTTACCCCTTTAACATTGATCGGAGGAGGTAACTTTTCAATTACCTCCACCTTTGTCCTATCAACCTTTATTCCCTTTCATGGGACCTTGTGACCCAAAACGATTCCTTATCTCACCATGAAATGACATTTTTCCCAATTGAGAACTAAATTAGTTTCCACACACCTCTTTAATACCTTGGACAAATTTCAAGACAATTATCAAATGAGCTACCAAAAACACTAAAGTCATCCATGAAAATCTCTATGCTCTTTTCAACCATGTCATGAAAAATAGCAAACATACAACATTGAAATGTACTTGGAGCATTGCAAAGTCCAAAGGGCATTCTCCTATATGCAAAGGTACCCAATGGGCATGTGAAAGTTGTTTTATCTTGGTCTTCCGGGGAAATAACAATTTGAAGGTATCCGGAATAACCATCACATCAAGGAAACAGTAGTATGCAAAACCGACCAACCTCTCAAGCATTTGATCAATAAAAGGTAAGGGAAAATGATCCTTTCATGTGGCTTCATTCAACTTTCGAAAATCAATGCACATTCGCCAACCAGTAACCAATCTAGACGGGAGAAACTCATTGGTTTCACTTATGATTACGGTAATACCACCCTTCTGGGGAACGACTTGAGTGGGGCTAACCCACTCACTATCACTAATAGGGTAAATAATACTGGCTTTTAAAAGTTTAAGAACCTCCTTTCTCACAACCTCTTTTAAAGTAGGATTCAATCTCTTTGAGGTTGCCTTATCGGCTTATTCCCTTCATTCATCAAATTTTTATGCATGCATATAGAAGGGCTTATTCCCTTTATATCATCAATAGACCAAGCAAGAGCACTTTTATTCCTTTTAAGCACCACAATCAATCTTTCAAGTTGCTCATTTGTCAAAGATGCATTCACAATCACAGGGTATGTCTCATTTTAGGATCACCAAAATATGCTTACACTAAGTGGGTAGGAAGTGGTTTTAGCTCCAAATTGGGGGGTTCATTGGTTAGAGACCCCCCTTTATCTTTTTCTTGATTCTCTTCATCTTCCTTTTGCAACAAGTTCTCATCCTCCAAGTGGCTCACATCTTTCATTCCTTCTTCATCATCTTGATTTGGCACATTTGACTCCAAGATCTCTTCCTCCATTAAGAAATTTTCCATTGCATGCCTACAACAATCATCAATTAAGTTATCTACCACATTAATATTCATGACATCTTCAAAAATTGAAGGAAGTTTTAATGAATTAAAAACATTGAATGTAACAATTTCATCATTTATTTGGAATTCCAACTTTCCTTCTTAAACATCAATAAGTGCATGGCTGGTAGCAAGGAAAGGTCTCCCAAGAATGATTGGAATCTCTTCATCCTCTTCCATTTCAAGCACAATGAAATCAATTGGGAGATAAAGTTTGTCAATTTTCACAATCACATCTTTAAGCTGATGCCCTTTGGAAACTTTATGCTTCGATCCGCAAGTTGCAATGAGACACTTGTTGGCTTCAATTGACCTCCATTTAGCTTATTAAATACTCCAAAAAGAATGTGTATTATTGAAGCTCCCAAGTCACATAATGCTCTTCCAAATTGCAAACCTCCAATCTCACAAGGTATAGAAAATGAACTAGGATCTTTGAGCTTTGGTGGCAACTTCTTTGTAAGTAATGCACTACAATGCTCCGTTAAGCACAAATTTCATCGCCATGCAATTTTCTCTTTGAAGTAAGGACTTGTTTCATAAATTTGGCATAGGTAGGCATGTTCTCAAGTGCCTCCATGAAAGGGATGTTGATCTCTAGCTTTTTGAAATCCTCTAGAAATTTCTTGAATTTCTTTGACTTCTCTTCATCCCTTAGCCTTTGAAGGAATGGTACATTAACATGCTTTGGCTCATGATGCTTAGGATAATTGCCTTCATTGCTTTGTGAGTTAGGCATAATAGACTATCATTCATCATTTTGTCTTGCCCAATTGAAGACTCCCCTTTTTCTGCCTTTATCCTCAACCCTTTCTTGTTCTCCATTCTTCATTGAATTTCTCCCAACTCTTTCTTCCAACTCTTTTCCACTCCTAAGGGTAATAGCCTTGCATTGCTCCTTAGGGTTTGGAATGGTATTACTCAAAAGCACTCCTAATGGCCTCTCATTGTTCATCCTTGCCAATTGTTCCAATTGAATCTCTAAATTTCTTGTTGAAGCCTTAAAATTCTCATAATCTCTTTTATGCTCTTCCGCTTTCCTATCCAATTCCCTTCTCAAATACTCGGCTTCTTTTCTCCAATCTTCTTTACCCAAATTATCTCTAGGAGCATATTGATCATGGTAAATGGGTTGGGAAGAATTTTCATAATGGAAAGGAGGTCTTTGTTGTTGGTTTTGAAAAGAAGGATTGGAGAAATTTTGATATGAGTTGGGTTGGACATTTCTTTGATGTGGCGGTTGATAAGGTAGTCTACATGAAGAATTCAAGGCTTGAGTGTGTTGGGCATTTTGAGGTGGGGGATTTGGTTGGTAAGGAGGGTTAGATTGGTTGTTGGTGTTACTCTATGAGAAATTTGGGTGATTTCTCCAAGACGGATTGTAAGTGTTCCCATAAGCTTCCGGTTTGGTTCCTTGGAAATGAAGAATGATTAGCCAAATAATTGATTTGCTCATTAGCCCCATATGGCATCTCACAATTCCCATTGGCATGGCCGCCTCCACAAAAATCACATGTCATGCTTGGTTGAGTTGGAGAAGAAGTCATAGCATTTACACTACTAGGTTTCCCTAGATTCTCCAACGCTTTTGCCATGTTATTCATCACGTTCATGAACATGCTTTGTTGAGCTAAAAGGGTGCTTTGCATGTTTAGATTCAACGCTCCATTACTTGCATTTGCTTGATTAGCTTGATGTTGAACCACCGGTGGAGTTATCGGTCCATGATGGTAGTCGTTGTATGCCATCCCATTTGGGAACAACTCTTGAGCTTCTTCCGGAGTCTTATATGATATAGAACCGTCGGCGGAGGCATCTACAATGGATTTCGTCTCTTGAAGTAAACCATTATAAAAAGTTTGAACTTGAAGCCATAAAGGAATGGCGTGATGTAGGCATTTTCTTAGCAACTCTTTAAATCTTTCCCAAGCTTCTCTTAGGATTTCACCAACATCTTGTTTGAGCGATGTAATCTCAATCCTTAATTTAGCGGTTCTTGCGGGAGGAAAGTACTTCGCCAAGAACTCTTGAGCAAGTTGGTTCCAAGTGGTGCATGTTCCTTGGGCATGGAATTGCAACCATGACTTTGCCCTATCACGAAGAGAAAAAGGATACACCCTCATCCTAACACAATCCGGATGTAGTCCATTAAACTTAAATGTGTCCAAGACTTCTTCAAAATTCATGAGGTGTGTGTAGGGGTCCTCATTTGGTCCACCTCTGAACATGGCATGGGCTTGGAGCATTTGGATTAGGGGGGGCTAAGGCATGTTGATTTCAAAATTGTTGGCTTGCACGGGCATCCTTGCAATGCTTGAGTTTGCCCCATCAAAATTAGGTAAAGCATACTCCCTCAATAGCCTTCCATTCCCATTCATGTCATTTCCATTCCTATAACCACCCATTCCATTATTTCCACCTACCTCTTCTTCTTCGTTCTCCATATTCACATTCCCTTGATGAGCATTAGCATGTGCCATTTCTATCCTTTCTTGCTCTTGTTGCACCCTTCTCAACCTTTAAATGTGTCTTAGCTCTTTCTCCCTTTCCTTGTCTAAGGAAATGAATGGTTCTTGAGCTCCTCTTACCATGCACTACACAAAACCAAAATAGTCAATTGAAGTTCCAAGTTAATTCCGCAACACAACAAATCAAACATAAAAATCAACCAAATTAAAAAATAAATTAAACTATTCTAAAGTGCTTAATCTACACGACCCATAAAGCGCTTGATATTGCTAAAAACCGAAGACAATCCCCGGCAACGGTGCCAATTAGCCCAAACTTGATGCCTTCTTTAACACATCTAGTTATAATTCAATGAACACCTAAATCCTACTACTAACTAGATGGCATCCTCGCAAGTATACGGTTGTCAACTAGTAGCAAAGAGAAGTAGGGATCGTTCCCACAAGGATTGTCGATTGCAATTACCAAGGTTTAAGGGTATTTGTGTAGTTAAGCTAAATCAATTGGTAGATGATAGAACTATTCTAATGAAAGCAATAATTTTAATTCTAACCTAATTTAATCTAATTAAAACTAAAATTTAGAACAAGAGAATCAATCAACTAAAAAGACTAAAGGAGAAAGAAAAATTTAATACTAAAAGCATTCATTTCTAACGTAAAAATTAGACAAAGATAAACTAGGAAATTAGATATTTTTGGATTTTTTGATTAGAATTAAGGAAACCCACTAAGAATTAACTAAAAATTAAAGCTAGAAATTGAAAATTCTTAAATAGAAAGCAAGAAATTGATAAGAACCCTAATTTTCCTACCAAACCCTAATTTGAAAGTAAAGAAATTTTCACTAAAATGGATAAGAAAAAACCCACTACGATTATCTAATAAAAATTTAAACTTGACAAGAAATTTAAAGAAGATCTAAGATGAAAGTTAAGAGAAATTTCTATAAGAAAAAGTAACTTGTAGTTTAAGCTATCCTAATCTATCTAGAATTATCTAAAGCTCTCTACTCTAAACTATCTAACACTCTCTAACTCTCTAAAACCAATTCTACTTTAGCTTAAATAGTGCAGCATTATACAAGGCAAAATCAGGGTTTTTGGCTAGAAGTTTACAAAATTGCCCTTAAAACTTAGCATTTAGCGAGTCGAGATCGCGGTCTGGAACAGTCGAGACCACGATCTCGACTCTCCTTCCAGCAATCTTCATCTCATCCATTTTGCAATTTGGTCCCTTGAGTTTTGTTCCTTCCAGCTTCGAACCTTTAATTTTTAACCTGCATAATATTAACACCATTAAGCACTTAATTAAACTAACAAGAAATTTAACACAAAATTATCATAATTAATTCAAAAACAAAAATACCAATACTTATGAAAGAAATTAACTAAAATCTTCAATTACTTATCTAATATCGGAATTTAAACTATCAAAATGATATAATTTAGAGGAAAATAACTCTAGTTTACTAGAGTTATCAACCATCTCTATAAATTGTATAATATTTTGTTAAGTTATACAAATTTGTTTAATTGTGCATGTACGTCATTGTAAATTATACAAACTAAGTGCTACGATAATTTAAATCGTTAGCCACCTCTAGAACTTGTATAATTTTTCAATTAAGTGAAGTATAGTGAAGCCCAATCACTTGTTGTCAAGGGTTATCGGGAAGGTATTGGATTGACAATTGACCCGGAATCCACTATGACAAGTTTCCATCTATGAAGGTTAGGAGATTTAACCTTATTCAGTGTGAAACAAGTGACTTCTTCTAGTTGTTCTAGATATCTAAAATGGTTTCGGCCAAATATTGTTATGGAGTATAAAGTGATGATGTAGGTTCAAGTCTTGTACACAACAAAGAATATAAGCCTAATAAAGTGATTTGTTAAGTTTCTAAGTTTGAAGTGTATTGTAATCCCAACTGATTGCACTAAGTATGATTGTGCTAAGTATTATTTGTTCTCGATAAGTTTTACACATTTAAATTTGTTTCACTATTTGTAAAAATATTGCTTATTGATAAATGATATTTTTTAAAGGTTATTGATTTCTATCCAATATTACAAAACCACTAAGGTTATTACCTCATACGTTTCCTCTTTAAAAATTTAGATTCAGGTATTGAGCCTGAGTTTAGTATACATTCATCATAGTAGCGCAACAAATGTGTGGTGGAAAATTATTATTCGGAATTTAAAACTCTGCTCATTTAGTTTATTTAAGTTATTGTTTATGTTTGCAAATTTGAAGTGTATTTATTTAGTTATTTAAGATTTAAAGTTCAAAATTTTATTGCATAAGTGTACTTAAACCCTAGCAAGAGTTAGGCAAGCGTCCGACTAGATTTTCATAAGTGGGTTTGGTCGAGACATCACAGTAATTTATCCATGTAGAATGCTTTAATACCTTTAATGTATATGTTGATTGATTGATCGATAAAAGTACCATTAGTTAAGTTCTCCATATAGTATTAATTTTTAATTTTGCCTACACATTGATCACTCTAAAAATTTTGGGATAATTTATTTACCATGAACCCTAATCTGGTGTTTCATAACCCTAATTTTATGTGTTTTGTGTGTGATTTAGGGTTATTAGGTTAAAATTAGGTTTTGTAAGTTTTATTATGTTTTGGTAATTTTAGTGTTAAATTTGTGTTAAAATTATGTTAGTAATGTTAGTTTGTTTGTGTTATGCAAGAAAGGGTAATTTTGGAAGTCTAAATGTGGAGATTTACATTCCTAAATAAAGAAGGAAAAAAAAGAAAAAATAAAAAGATGAAGCCAGGCTCAATCGAGCCTGGCCAAACTTTGACAGAGGAATTCCTTGCTTAAGAATCTGTAGCAAAGATATTGATATGCTGCAACAAGGTTTATGGAAAGGCTTTCAATGTGCAAGGCAGCAAAGAAGTCTAATGGGCAAAGGCTACACACATGGCCCACGACATGGAGTTAAATGTGACTAGATCAAACATGGGCCGAACAATTAGTTTATTAAAAGAAAACCCGCACACTTCTATAAATAGTCTTTTTTCCCCTCATTAGGTCATAAGTTAATTAGAATTAGATTTTTGGGTATTTTTTAGAGTTGCCGTTAGGGTTTTCTCTAGACAACTCTATACTTCTCGCATTAATTTCTTTAGCAATTTTTAAATTTCAATTTCAAGAATTTGTTCATGGATTTATTACAATTCGTTATTTTGGATTCGTGGATTCTCCAGAAATCTGTGACAATCTTCGCAGGGTTCGAGTACGCTTCAGAATTTATTAGTTAATTATTTTTACTTTAATTTTGCCATTTAATTATTTAATTGCTTTTTGCCTAGTTTAGTTAATTTTAATTCAGACTGCATAGGATTAATTCTTAATTTAATTTCGTTATTTATTTTAATTTGCTTTCATTAGATTTTCAATTAATTTTAGGTAGGATTTCTGTGAATTAATTATTTCGCAGTTAAATTATTTAGTTTGTCGTTTAATTCACGTAAATTTATTTTCCATAATCTTCTAGGGTTATTTCATTATTTAATTTTTTTTTTATAAAAATAATCCGAAAACAATTCCTTTCAATTTGTGATTGTCTAAATAGTAATCGATACTAAGTATTTGGTAATTGACCGATAACTCTAGGAAACAAGTGTTACATGTACCCTAAACTTGATGATTTTGCTCATAGTTTCGAGTATTTTTAGTGTTTTCGTTTGTGTTTGTATCCATTTTTCTTTTATGTGTTAGTATGTGTTTATTAAGTGTTTGAGTACTTATTTAGGTGATAATTAGCATATTCTATTAAGTTTTTCCATTTAGAGTTGTGTCATTTCTTTGACTTAACTTCGTTGGGAGTAAAGATTTCGTTCGTCTTTGTATTTGTCCTTTGTTTTTTTGGACTATTTTGTGGGAATTTTATTTATATGTTTAGGTATTATTTTAAGTGTTTATTATAGATAATAATGTTCTCCTATGTGTTAGGGTCGCATGAAAAAAAACTACACATTAATCAGACGTCGGATGAAGATTTTGGAAGAAAAAATGTGAAGTGCTACATTTCAGAAGTTTCAGTCCATATCGCGATCTCAAATTTATCTCAAATTTGAGATCACGATCTGGAGGAGGCTAGAGCAAAAAATGACTTTGTTCGGGGCTGATTTTTGCTGCACAATTATCCCACTACCCTAGCACTATATATACCCCTTTTAAACCTCATTTGAGGGAAAACTTAGCTAGTAGAAGTAGGCTAGATTAGAGAGTAATTTTCTTCCTTTTTCCTCCCCATTTGGGGAGGGTTTTCTTAGATTAGATTAGAGTAGGATTTCTCTTTCTTGTAATCACAATTTCCTAGCTAAAGATTGAACCTTTTTAGTGGTAAGTTCCTTGGTTTATTGAAGTTTATGTTAAAACTCTTTTAGTTAAACTTTAATTTCATATGTCCTTAGTTTAATTAGTCTAATTACTTTCATATATTTGCTTTCTTTGCATGATTTCTTAAACTAATTGCTAGATTAGTTAATGGGTTTCTTTCAATTATGCTTCCTTAGTGGAATTCATAGTTTAGATTAGTTAATTAGGATCAATTAGTTTATGGGCTTTTCATTTAACTGCTTGCTTTGCTTGCTTTCTTAGTTTAATTGGTAGATTAGTTAATGGATTTTCCTTAATTGTGCTTTCTTAGTGTTAATTTGTAGTTTAGGTTAGTTAATTGCTTATTAAAAATCCTTTCTTTTTACATACTATCATAGAATAGATTAGGAGCTTTCTCTAATTGTACTTGCTTAGGGAAAATGAATAGTTTAGATTAACTAATTGCTTGCTTAATATGCTTTTCCTTTTAATTGTTCCCTTTATTTGCTTTCTAAAGATACTTCATTTTTAATTGCTTTCTTAGTGATAATACATAATCTTTACTTTAAATTGCCTTTTTTTTAGTTCCATTAGTTCTAGTTTTAGTTAAATCTCTTCACTTAATGAATTGCTTCAACTTGAAATCTAACCAAATAACTGGTAATTATCGACCAATCCTTGTGGGAACGATCCTTCTTCCCTTTACTACTAGTTGACAACCGTATACTTGCGGGATGCCACCTAGTTAGTAGTAGGATTTCGGTGTTTAATAAATTTATAACTAGGTGTGTAAGGCACCATTGACCCAATTTGATCATCATGGGAACGAATCTTATTACCTATATACTACTACGCGACCCGTGCACTTGCAGATATGTGTATTAGTACGTAGTTAATTTGTGAATTTAGGTTTGACACGTATCAAGTTTTTGGTGCCGTTTCTAGTGATCAAATATCTAGGCAATATCGAGCCACTTAGTATTATTGTTAATTTAGATTTTTCTTTTTCTTTTTTGTTTAATTTCTTCTCGTTTTCTTTCTGTGATTTTATTTTAATCCTGTGACTATTCATTTAAATTTTCCGCAGTGGTATGTTTAACTTGTGTTCTAGTGTTGTTTTATAGTTTTATGACCCTTGATAATAAGAAACTACTTCCACTTAATTTGGAAATAGAAAGAACTCTATGTGGGTTACGAAAACAAAAGAAACAACGAGAGGACTAAGAAAAATTTGCCATGGCCAATTTGAATGCACCAAGGAATGAGGATATTCCCAGGAATGAAGATGAGGAGGAAACTGTGAATGGGAATGGGAATGGTAATAGACAGCGATTGTTGAGGGATTATACTAGACCCACCTTTGATGGGGCTAATTCTAGTATTACCAGACCCGCTATCCAAGCAAATAATTTTGAAATCAAGGCATCTCTAATTTATATGCTTCTGACTTGTGCCATGTTTGGAGGTGGACCAACCAAAGATCCACATGCCCATTTGAGAAATTTTGAAGAGATTATTAGCACTTTTAGATATAATAGGGTTTCACCAGATGCAGTCTGAATGGTGACTTTTTTCCTTTATCTTTAAGGGATAAAGCCAAATAGTGGTTACAAAGCTACGATGAATGAACATTCACAACTTGGGGGGAACTTGCTCAAGGTTTTATAACTAAATTCTTTCCTCCCTCCAAAACTGCAAAGGTGAGGAATGAAATCACATCATTCAAATAGGATGTAGGAGAAGGCCTCGGCTAAACTTGGGAATATTTAGGGACCTATTCAGATGTTGCCCACATCATGGCATTTCACTGTGGATGCAAGTGTAAACCTTCTACAATGGGTTACATCTTGAGACCAAAACAATGGTGGATACTGCTGCAGGAGGATCTTTATCTTACAAAACACTCGAGAAGGCCCAAAGAATACTAAATATGATGGCCTCTAATTACTATCAAGTAGCAGCGGTTCAACCAATTCAACAATACAGGAAGGGAGTTCTAATCTTGATCAAACTGATGCCATCTTAGCTCAAAACAAAATGTTGACATCCTTGGTGTCAAACTTCACAAAAACTCTTGGTAGAAGACATTTGAATGTCAATTCGGTAGCTTCATCCTCTTCAACTCAAAATATTTGTGAACTATGTGGAGGACATCATGAGACTAATTAGTGTGGATTTGAAGAGTCATTCTGCCAAGAACAAGTCCAATTTGTCAACAACCAGCAGTTCAATCCAAGGCCTCAAAATAATCCATATTACATTACCTACAATGCAGGGTAGAGGAATCATCCCAATTTTTCTTGGAGTGGTAACAACAATCAACCCAACCATCAACAAAATAACTTTTTTTTTCAACCTAATCACCCACAAGCCCAAATCTCACAACCTAGACCATCATCTAATTCTAACCCTCAATTTCATCATACCAACCATTTCGGCCACCTCAAAACGAACCTCAATATCCAAATCAATTCCCAAATCAACATCCAAACCAACTCTTTAACCAACCCCTACAACCAAACCAAGGTCAAAGTTCCTGGAGTGTAGAAGATATGTTTTCTCAATTCATGAGGACTCATGAAACATCAATGTTGAAAAACTTACAAAGCATCAATTAGAAACTTGGAGAACAATGTGTGACAAATAGCTAGGCAACTGACTGAGAGACCGCAAAGTGCCATGCCAAGTGATACTTTCCCGAATCAAAGAAATCAATAACCAAGGAAGCAACGTCTACCAGAGTAATGTAATGCCATCACCTCGAGAAGCGAATGAGAACTAATTGTGGAAGATACGGAGCATAATAAAAAGGACCAAGTGGAAAAAGTCAATCTGCAAGTGGATAAAATTCCAAGTAAGGCCAAGAGTGATGAAAAGGTTGAGTATGGAAAGAATGAGGTCAAGTATCAAAGCAAGAAAAAGAGAAAACTTCAGAAATGGGAAGAACCATTGGAATTACATCATTCGGCAAAAATTCCACAAAGGTTGATTGATCCTATGGAGGTGGAGAAGGACAACTAATTCACCAAGTTCCTTGAAATGCTAAAAAAGGTTCACGTGAATATTCCCCTAGTTGATGCACTCACCAAAATGTCTAATTTGTTATTCCAAATTTATGAGAGAAATTTTGACCAAGAAGAAAAATTGGAATGATGGAGAAACAGTGTGCTTAAGTGAGAATTATAGTGCTATTGTGCAACGAAGATTGCCACCAAAGCTTAAGGGTGTATAGGAGCTTCTCAATTCCAATCAACATTGGGAGTCATACTTTAGATCAATCATTGTGTGATTTAGAGGCAAGCATCAATGTTATGCCAAAGGAAATAAGATGATAAATTGGGAATCACAAATGTAAAGCCTACACAACTTGTTCTTCAATTGGCAGATAAAGCCGAAAGGCGACCTTATGGCATATTGGAAGATGTGTGTGGTACAAGTGGATAAATTGATCCTCCTGGTAGACTTTTTAGAGCTTGATATGGGAGATGCTACTAATATTCCATTAATATTGGGAAGACTCTTTTTGGCCATGCTTATGCCGTGATTGATGTAATCAAAGAAAGTTGACACTACAAGTTGAAAATGAGATTGTTGAATTTAATGTATATAACATTGAATCATATGAAAATGTTTTAAATTTGAAAGAAAGTTATGTTGTCAACGCATTGGATTCTTTTGTTGATAGGTTGGATGAACACGCATCAAAAGTGAATGAAATCAAGTGCTCTAAGGTGAAGGACAAATTGAGGATTTCTCCAAGGATAAACCACCAAACATTGATGTTAACAGGAAAGAGATTCAAGTGGTTTATACCAACCATAGTAAATTTGATATGGAAGCTAAGGTGAAGAAGAAAAAAGAAACACTGGTATAAAATTGATTAGTTCGGTCTCTTGATTATTGCCAATGCTATGAAGAAGAAGGGACATACCCACTCAAATGATGGAAGCACAGAGTGCTTAGTGGAAAAAAATTAAAAGGAGTAAAGCTCTATCTATGGAGGCCAAAAGGAAAAGGTTGGCCATGCATTCTTTGTTATATCACATAATCGTCCCATTCACAAGTCTGGCTTAAACTATAAATGGCGTTTCTTGGGAGGCAACTCAAGTTTATTTACTTTACTTTTTCTACTCTAGTGCTTAGTAGTTTAGTTTAATATTAGAGTTTTAGTTGAGTTATATGATATTAATTAAGTGTATATTAATTTGCAAGTTTGAAGTAGAAGCGGAAGTGCAATACAAAAAAAAAAAAAAAAAATAGTGGCTAAGCTTGCTGTAGTGAGCTTATGCCTACTGCAGCAAGCAAAGTTACTGTTTTTAATTAAAAAAAAATTTATCCCCCTTCTTTTCTCTTTCTTTTCTTTTTCTTCTTTTTCTCCTTTCTCTCTCTCTTTCTTCTTTCTCTTTTCTTCTCTTTTCGTGTCTCTTCCTTTTTCCACCATAAACCATACCACCCATATCTTCTTCTCCATATCATCCTATTTTTTTGATACCATTATCACAATCTTTTCTTCTCCATTCCTACCCCACTATTTTCTCTCTTAGATCTTTCTCACTCTTCCACCGTCAACCTCATCACAACTACCACCTTCTTCTCATTCTATTTTTCTTCTTCTTCTTTTCTTTAATTTTCTCCATACCCTATCACAATCTTTTCTTTTCCTTCACCACAAACCTCTATCCTTTGTATGGACTCTTCTCCATCCAATCAAGGGTTTCCAATCAAATAGGGGAAAGATTAGTCTACTTTACGGAAGGAGTTTTTCAACACCAATTCTTTTTTCCAATGGATCAAGTAAGATCTTTCCACTATTATTTTTTCTACAATTGATGGTCTGAGTAAGAATCAACATTTTCTTGTTAATTATTATTTTGATTCCTACCTAGTGCTTACATTGTGGGCAAGTAATTTTAATTGTAAAGTTTTTGCCCTTACTTTTTAAGTATTCATTTTTTGACATTTGTTATGATTTTTGGGGTGCTTACATTGGTTGCACTGTTGTGGTGCTATTTGTGTGTTAGTTTTTATTTCTTCTCCTATTTTTGTAGAAACATTGGCGACAATGATTCACTCAAGTTGGGGGAGAGGTCTGTGGTATAGATGTGTGTGTTTTCGTCGTATAGGTTGTTTTAGTTTATTTTAAAAATACTTGGTGTTATGTATTTATTTTGTTAAAGTATGTCTTATGAGAATTTCTATACTTAATTGGTTCTTTTCTGTATCAATAATTTTGAAAATTTTTTTTTCCTTGAATCCACATGCATATAGGAATTTTTGTCCTTTAACCCCATTGATTCATGGAATGTGACATTACCCTTATATGACAATGTGTGACAATATGTGAGTAAGTGTGACAGTTTCGTTAATTTTAAATGTGAGATATCCTTGACCACTTATTGCAACTTGAATTTAACTTGTGACATATTAGTCGGGGGTCATTTCATATTTGTGAAGTATGAATGAAATTTGGACTAAAGAGATAATTTACGCAATTTCTTTGGACTGTTTGAGCCTAAAAAGCCTACCTTTTTATGATTATCCCTAGTATCCTTTTTTGAGCTATAAGCCTATTCTTTGTTGATAACCATACTATTTAGCCATTTTATCCTTTTGTTTTGTTTTGTTTTTTTTTCATTTTTCTACCTATCACCTTTGTTAGGTGTTGACAACATCAATGCTATTAAATTATTTTTGGTTGAAGGTTGAGATATATTGTTTGTTGGGATTGAAAACTCAAGAGAATATTTTGATTAGTGAAGTCGCTGTTTATTATTTTGAATGTTAGTTGGTATTGTTATTATTGTTGTTATTATTATTTTTAAAAAATTGAGAAAGAAAAAAAAAAGAGTTTGATGACAAAAGAAAAAATGATAAAAAAAATAGACAATTTTTTTTTTTTTTTGTGTTATTCAAGTTCAAGTATTGTTCTGTTGTGTGAATAAGAGGGCATGTGGTAGCCTTCTATGTTGTTGGTTAAATAATGAGTGGATTGAACATGTATTTGGGATTTTAGTTCAATGTCGTCAAGTGATGTAACTAAGGTGATTTGAACTACTTTTTCTGAATTTGTCCTACCTATGTACCTTAGCCTATATTACAAGTCAAAAAGTCCTATTTGATCTTCAGTCTGAATTAATTCGTATTAGTGATTTTGGGATAGAAACATTCTTTTGAATGTTTGACTACGTTGTCACTCGTTAAATTGTGGTTAATGTAAGTCTTGTCAAGATGGGTTAGGGAGTAATTCTGCTTTCCATACTTTTTTTTTGTGAGTGGAGTAGTTGCATTTTCATGATGAATATGGCATTATAGATCAAATTTTCTTATGTGTGTGTGGAATTCAATTGAAGTTTTTGTTAAATTTTTTTATTATTGATACATGGGAAGAGTTAGTTTTGTGTGAATTTTCTTTTTGTTAGTGGTCGTGTTATTGTCTTAGTCTTTTTTTTTTTTTTTTTTTTTTTAAGGAAATTCTTTGCAAAACATTAAGTTGGGGGGAGAGTTTATAACTCTAAAAATTTGGAAATAATTTATTTACCATGAACCCTAATTTGATGTTTTGTAACCTTAATTTTATGTGTTTTGTGTGTGATTTAGGGTTATCAAGTTAAAATTAGGTTTTGTGTGTTTTAATCTATTTTGGTAATTTTTAGTATTAAATTTGTGTTAAAAATATGTTAGTATAACAAAGATGTTAGTTAGTTTGTGTTATGCAAGAAAGGGTAATTTTGAAAGTCTAAAAGTGGAAATTTGCATTCCTGAATAAAGAAGGAAAAAAAAGAAAAAAAAAATGAAAAGATGAAGCCAGGCTCAATCAAGCCTGGCCAAACTTTGGCAGAGGAATTCCTTGCTGCAACAAAGTTTATTGAAAGGCTTTCAATGTGCAAGGCAGCAAAGAAGTCTAATGGGCAAAGGCTACACACGTGGGCCACGACATGGAGTTAAATGTGACTAAATCAAATATGGGCCGAACAATTAGTTTTTTAAAAGAAAAATCACATACTTCTATATATAGTCTTTTTTTCCTTATTAGGTCATAAGTTAATTAGAATTAGCTTTTTAGGTATTTTTGAGAGTAGCTGCTAGGCTTTTCTTTGGACAATTCTATACTTCTCGCATTAATTTCTTTAATAATTTTTAAATTTCAATTTCAAGAATTTGTTCGTAGATTTATTACCAGTCGTGATTTTGGATTTGTATAGTGTGGATTTTTTGGAGAACTTGTAACGATCTTCAGAGGATTTGAGTACGCTTCAGAATTTATTAGTTAATTATTTTTACTTTAATTTAGCCATTTAATTATTTAATTGCTTTTTGCCTAGTTTAGTTAATTTTAATTTAGGATTAATTCTTAGTTTAATTTCATTATTTATTTTAATTTGCTTTCGTTAGATTTTCAATTAAGTTTAGTTAAGATTTCTGTCAATTAATTATTTCATAGTTAAATTAGTTAGTTTGTCGTTTAATTCATGTAAATTTATTTTTCGTAATCTTTTAGGGTTATTTCATTATTTACTTTATTTTTGTAAAAAAAATTCAAAAACAATTCCTTTCAATTTGTGATTGTTTAAATAGTAATTGATACTAAATATTCGGTAATTGACTCAATTTGATTTTCATGGGAACGATCATTATTACTTATATATTTCTATGCGATCTGTGCACTTGCAGAGATATATGTAATTAATTTGTGAATTTAGATTTGTCATGTATCTTTACACATGCTAACCATCTACAACTGCATTGTTCAGAATAGAAAGGTAACTATATTGTGTCTATATAAAGAATGAGTTTAGACTATTCTGAACAGTCTAAACTCATTTTTTTTTTTTTTTTTGGCTTTGTTACGAGAGAAAGACTAGCTAAACTCATTATTAAAACAGTTACTATGTTTAGCAAATCCTTATTATCATTTTAGGATTACTAATATATCTATGTTTAGGAATAGATATATTAGGATTTGAGGTTTAATAAATCATTTTGGGGCTTTGATATTAAACTAACACACACGTGTTAACCATCTACACGTGCATTATTCCGAATAGAAGAGTAACTGTATTGGAAATGAGCCAAGTCCGTCTAATAAGCAAATCTAGTGTTGCCTAGTAATATTACTATGAACTCGAGCTTGTAATTAAATCCTTATTATCACTGAAGGCTGTATTTTGTCTAGATATATAGTATTTGTTTGTGTATATGTATGTGGGATACTCAATGCCATGTATGGATGTCAAAAACGAATAATGATATCCCCGCATTTATGACTTAATAATTCTTAAATTGCAATGATGCCACAGCCCACGGAGTTGCACATGTTTAGTAGAGCGAATTCGTGAATTTGTACACAATGGTGGACCACTTCTGTTCATCATTAGAACTTCTTTCTGCACTACTAGTGCTATTTGACAAAATGAACAAAGCCCACTAATCTTTTCATCATGGGTAACACAAAATGCCTTGTAATTAAGGAAAATTTTATGATCCGGTAGTAGAATTATTCCATTATATTTTAAAAACTTGTATAGTACTATATCATGTATTTTAAAAATTTATAATTTACAAATCATTAAAGTCTATGAGATAGTTCACTCACTAAAATTATAAAATTTCCCTGTAATTAACAATGAGGGCCATCTTTAGACATGAATCTAAATTTTGAAGGTTTAGCTGTTTTTGTAGCAATCAATAATGGTTCGAAGGTCTTGTGTTTTCTTTCTTTTTATAGAAAACTCTGGTCATGACTTAGTTATTAAATTCAATTCGGCCATAAACTAAGAGAGGCACTCGAATCAATGGGTTATATGTTTAACAAATGGATAATTAATTAAACAGGAGTTTTAAATAATAATTAAATATACAAAAATATTTTTTAATCCAAAATGTAATATATTATGAAATTACAAGATACAACCTATTTATAAAATAAAAGTTCTCACAAAACATAATCAAGTCTTGTAAAAAGTAATATCAAAATATAAATATTATCTCATCAAATGTGATAGTTAATAATTTGTGTTTTGTTGTTAATCACATGTCAAAAATAAGTGAATGTTCAATTTAAATATCACGTACAATGAGATTAATAAAGTCTTTTGAGGTAACTTTCTCAAACCCACCCAAGTGCTCAGCCTGTCGGTTCACCATTGAATTTCATCAGGTATCACTGAGTTTCATCCTCGGTCAAATTAGTAAATTAGCCCGATCCTATGAATGATTCACTAATTTAACAGTCTATATCGTGTCGGGTTTAATAACTATTATCATAACTCTAATTTATTTCCTTTTAGTTTATAGTAATGTATTTATTTTCGTATATTGAGTTTCTGAAAACTACTAATGTACCAAGGAAGATACTAGTTAAATTAGGTTTTGAATCTCACATATTAAAGATTAAATTTTATAAAATTTTAATTACGTGAATGAATATTATTTACTTTATAAAATTTCAAACCACATGATCATGGTTCAAAAATCAAGTCTATATTAGTATTTCTAGTTTATAGGAAAACATCGATGCATGCAGCTCTAATGGTGTAATTATACCATGTTTTTTAAACTTTATGGATGTTACAATAAGAATTTTGGAAGCTGAACTGGAGGGCAAATGGACTTGTGAAGTTGAGTTAGAAGGCAGGTGGATGCTGCTGTGGTTAGGTCTACGTGGGAGCTGAGCTGACTTGGCGGAAGTTAGTTCGGGAATTGAGAGTTAGACAGTTGCTTAACCTGTAAACTAACTATATACATACTTTTTGTTAGAGACAGTTACTGGATTTGCAATTGTAGTACTGAACAAGTATACAGAATTGTGGTAGAGGGAAAATATTCAGTTTTGGAATTTGTAACTCATTTCCCACTTTTCTCCAATTTCATCATCTCAATAAAACTCTCAATGCTAGCAGCCTTCCAATTATCTTCGATTAATATTCTCTTAATTGCTGATCCTAGAAATTGGATTAAGTGATCTTTACTACTCTCACCATCATTGGTATTCGTGCTGTGGTGCTGAGGAAGTATGGCTGAGGGTACTAGATCACAAGACATGAGGAAGATTGAAGAAGGGGTGAAGCAGTTTGTGAAGGAAAATCATGACAGGTTGGAGAAGGAAATTTCAGGTAAGATTGAAAGGGAAATTGCAGCTTTGAGAACCCTGATTCTTGAAGTTAACTCGCAAAGAAACTCATCTGTAAATCATTCTCCAAGTCAGTCTGATCATGGCCATCAAGGTCCCAATTTAGGTAATCATTATCTACCCCAACAAGATTTTCTGGATTGGAATTTCCCAGATTTCAAGGGGATGATTTCAAAGGTTGGTTATACAAGTGTGATCAATATTTTTTGGAAATTGATGAAACACCGAATAAATGCAAGGTAAAAGTGGCTGCAATGTACTTAGAAGGAAAAGCTTTGCAATAGCACTAGGTTTTCTTGAAGTCCAGAATGATTGGAGGCTTACTTGGATGGGAAGAATATATTAGAGCTATGTCTTCAAGATTTGGGAATTGCGTGTTTGATGACCCAATGGGTAAATTAATGAATTTGAAACAAAAGCGATCTGTCTTCTGTTATCAAGAGTAGTTTGAGGAGCTGCTGATCAGGGTAGAGTTGCCCGAGACTTGTGCCATTAGTTGTTTCCTTAGCGGATTGAAAGATGTCAGACAACTAACTGTGAAAATGTTAATGCCAAGGTCCCTGCAGCATGCTATTATTTTGGTCAAATTGGAAGAAGCTAAGATAAATAGCTAGTTTCAAGAAACCTAAGATTCCTCCAAGATTTTTTGGGGAAAATAAGGGGGATCATCTTAGAAGAATTCTAAGCCACTGTTGCCAACCCCTGCAAGGGAACAAGTAGAGAGAAGTTACAAGAAGCCTTCCAAAACACTTACTAGATTTGAAATGGATGAGATGAGGGCTAAAGGGTTGTGTTTTTGGTGTGATGAGAAGTATGTATGGGTGCATAAATGCAAGAAAAAGCAACTGTGCAAGCTTGAAGTCTATGATATTGAAGGATTGGAGGATGATTATGACAATGAGGAGGAGTGCACTTTTGGACATAAAGAGGGAAATGCGGAAAGAGAAATGGCTCATATTTTTGTCCATGCAATGAATGGTGCTATGATACCAAAATTCAGAACAATGAGTACAAATGGCCATGTTGGGAAAAGATTTATCAATATCTTCATTGATTGTAGTATCTCACACAATTTTATCCATCTTTTGGTGGCACAGAAGTTGGGATGCAGCATTGACACATCTAACAAAAACAGAGCCTATGGTGGTGGAGGTAGTAGATGGGAACAAACTTTCAGCTTCTAAACTCTGTGCTAAATTCCAATGGAAAATGCAAGGATAGGAATTTGAGGCTGACATGTTAGTTTTACCTATGGATGGATGTGAAATAGTCTTGGTAATTCAATGGTAATCTATACTACGGGATGTTAATTGGAATTTCAAGGACTTGAGAATGTCTTTTGTTTATAAAGGAAGAAGGGTGGTGCTAAGGGGACGTCAATAGGATTCTTGGCAGTTGATAAACAAGAAACAAATGTAGAAGGAATTGAGGCATCTTGATCAAGTATCTTCTGCTTACTCATGTATGCTACAAGGATCATCAGCTGAGTGTTTTAGCATTCAGGAAGAAAGCACCAAGGATGCAAGAAGTGTGTGGATTATAGAGAGTTGAATACTAGTACAGTGAAAGATAAATTTCATTCCTCTGATTGAAGAGCTTTTGAATGAATTGTTTGGTGCAAAATATTTTTCTCAACTGGATTATCGTCAAATCAGAATACTTGATGGGGACATTCCCAAAACAACTTTTAGAACTCCTAATATATGCCATTTGTCCTTATTAATCCCCTTTCCACATTTCAAAGTTTGATAAATGACATGTTGAAGCCTTACTTAAGGAAGTTTATTTTGGTGTTCTTTGATGACCTCCTAATATATACACCTCTTGGGAGCAACACTTGCAACACATCAGAAGCACTTTTGATGTTTTGATTGAATCAGCTTAAACTCTAGCAAAACAAATGTGCCTTTGGGGTTCAAAGCATTGACTATTTGGACCATGTCATTATTGGTGGTCGGGTGAGTGCAGAACCTTAAAAGATCAGTGCCATTTAGGAATGGCCACAAGCCAAAATTGTTAAACAACTAAGAGGCTTTTTGGGGTTGACTGGATACTAAGGAGATTTGTGAAGGATTATGGCAAAATTGCCAGACCATTAACAGATTTAACAAAGAAAAAGCTTTTTAGTAAATGGGACTGCAGATACTACCCAAGCTTTTGAGGAGCTCAAGCAGGCCATGGTATCCCATCCAGTGTTAACACTGCCAAATTTCAATCAACCTTTTGAACTGGAGACTAATGCATCTGGTAAGGGAATTGGTGCTATTTTAATGCAGAATTCCAGACCAATTGTTGTTCTCAGCAAGTCCTCGAGTCCAAAACACTTGGGAATGTCAATATATGAGAAAGAAATGCTAGCTGTGGTCACTGCTGTTCAAAAGTAGAGACATTATTTGATTGGCAGTCACTTTGTGGTGAAAACTGATCATCAGTCTGGAGTACTGGTTGGAACAAAGAGCTTCAACTCCAATTTAGTAGAAATGGATAACCAAATTGTTGGGATATGATTATGAATTGGTTTACAGGAAGAGTACTGACAATACAATTGTTGATGTTTTGTTCAAAAGACCTAAGGATGCGAAAGCAATTTTGTGCAATATCCACTATTACTGTTGATTTGCTTGACAGGATTCATACAAGATCCAACCTTGGCAGTCTAATGGCCAGCTGCAAGCTCTGACTGCTAAGTTAGTTCAACAAGGGGGAACATTTGGGAAGTGTACAGGGAAACACAATGGCTTGAGAAAAAAGTGAAAGTTGGTAGTAGGGCAGGATAATGCTCTAAGAACTAAGATATGAAGCTGTGGCATGCCAGTGCTATTGGTGGACATTCTGGAATCTCAGTAACTTACAAGAGTATAATAGTGGCTTTTTACTAGAAAAATTTGCATAAATCAGTAGTGGACTTTGTGGCTTCTTGTGATGTGTGTTAGAGACAGAAAGCTAATAATGCTGCCTCACTAGGTTTATTGCAGCCACTACCTATTCTTGACAAGGACTGGTGATGACATTTCTATGGATTTCATAGAAGGTCTTCCCATATCTCATGGCAAGCAGGTAATTTTAATGATGGTGGATAGGTTGAGTAAATATAGATATTTCATGGCTATCAGACAGCCCTACACAGCCCAGACAGTAGCTCAAGTGTAGGGTCTTCATGGATAAAGTTTTCAGGCTTCATGGATAACCACAGACAATTGTTAGTGATAAGAATCCCATTTTCTTGAGCACTTTTTGGTAGGAGTAATTCGGTAGACAACAGGTTTAGCTCAATCTGTTCTCTGCTTACCATCCTTAGACAGATGGCCAAACTGAGGTGGTCAATAGATGTTTGAAGAACTTTTTGAGGTGTATAACTGTTAAGTATCCTAAGGATTGGGCTCTGTGGCTTCCTCTTGCTGAATTTTGGTACAATACAAATTTTCACACAGCTAGTAAGTTTACCCCTCATCAGATAATCTATGGCCAGCAACCTCCCATTTATGATCCTTATCTAAGTGGAACTTCTCTGGTGGACATTGTGGATAGAAGTTTGGCAGCTTGGGAGTTGAGTGTTGCATCAGTTCAAACACAATTTGCAGCAAGCCCAACATAGGATGAAAAAATTAGCTAATAAGCATAAAAGTGAAACGGAATTACAAGTGGGAGACCAAAGCTTTATGTCAAATTACAACACTATAGACAACATTCCTTGAGGGATCACCACTGTCAAAAGCTATCACCAAGGTATTTTGGACCATTCAAGGTCCTAGCAAAGGTTGGATCAGTGACCTATATAGATTACAGCTTCCAGTTGGCACCAAACTACATTCTATTTTTTATCCCTTTGAAAAAGAAGATTGGCAATCAATCAGTTTAGTCCCATTTTCGTACTGGTATCACCACTCAAGGAGAACTGATTGTTGAACCATTGGCCATGCTAGACAGGATGTTGGCAAATAGGGGTAAGCTGCTTCTCAACTGCTTATTCAGTGGACCAACTCCTTTCCTACAGACACAACCTGGGAATATTGGTTTGACCTTCACAAAAGGTTTCCTATATTTAGTCGTTGAGGACAAGGACTTTCTGAGGGGTGGTAATTGCTACAATATGAATTTTGGAAGTTGAGATGGAGGGCAAATTGACTGCGAAGCTAAGTTAGAAGGCAAATAGATTGCTACAGTGGTTAGGCCTACGCGGGAACTGACCCAGCATAAGTTAGTTAGGGAATTGAGAGTTAGTTAGACAGTTGTTTACCCTGTAAGCTAACTGAACTGTCACTAGCTTTGCAATTGTACTACTGAACAAGTATATAAAATTGTAGTGGAAGAAAAATAGTCAGTTTTAGAATTTGCAACTCATTTCCCACTTTTCTCCAGTTCCAGCGTCACAAGAAAACTTTTAATTTCAATTGCCTACCAATTATCTTCAATTAATATTATCTTAATTGTCGATCCAAGAAATTGGATTAAGCGATCTTTACTACTCTCTCCATCAATGCGAGAAGTTTGCATATCAAATTCTTCCCAGAAGGAAGAAAGAAAATTAATTAATTGATGTGATATATGGCCTTTTTCTAAAGAAAAAGATGGATGCTAAGAAAAAATAAAGGTAGAATTTTAAATTTGATAGGTGAAAGGAGAATGATGACGCGGTTATAGAAAAGAATTGGCCATTTGTTGAAGTTCATGGAGGAGCGCTAGATGGGGTGGCATCGGAGGACGGATTAGGAGGAGGGCCAAGAGGACGGGAGTTCTAATGAAGTGAGGAGTCGGATGTTGACGAAATGTTTTGGAGAAGAGATGAAAATGCGTATGATACGTAAGTTATGAATGGTACGTTGTTGAGGGTAGTCTTGTCATTATGAAAAATACTGCTGTGGCAATAAGATTTATTTTGTGCCAATATCATTACCCTAAAGCACTAGGTGGGTGAGAGTTTGCATGAATTACTTCAATAGTCGTGGTGAAAGTTTGCATGAATTACTTCAACAATCGTACTCATGGCATGTAGCAATCCTTGTATTTCTCTTTTTTGGATTTGAATTTCATTTAAGCAGTCCAAGTGACAACGAAGGGGAAGTAACTATTTATGTCGGTAATTAAATAATTATTCAGTATGTTAGTAATTGCTTATGAGTTAATATGAGATTCTTATTTGAAAAAATAGGCGTATCTATTTTTAAATGAATAAAGTGGACTACTCAATTTAAATGACTTTTTCTTATTGATTATTGAATAACTACTTAAATTTTATTAGTTGTTTAATGATCATCATAAACCTTATTGCAGTAAGACATTTTCCAATGATTAATTAATAATGAATTCAAGTTATCAACTTGGAGGGAGGAGTCCTTTTTAATATATAAAAAAAAACCAGTCCATGTATTTTAATTGATATTTCAACTTCAAAATTGATCATATTGGAACATTAGGCGCTAAACAAACTAGGTTGCTCGCAAGTAATTTGGATAAAAACTCACAGTCTAATTCAAATTGATCGAATTTGAGTTGAGTTTATTCAAACTCGAATTGTTTGATGAGTTGATATCAAACATATAAGTATTCAACAAATATATATATATATATATATATATATATATGTATAATTACTAAATGCTTACATCTTAGATAAATCACATCTTTTATTTTTTAGAGAGTTGTATTATTTGAACTCGAGTCAAATTCAAAATCGTAGCCTTTATTTGCTTTTTATTCAAGTTAGATTTTTTGCTTGAACTCTATCATGTTTTTAAAATTCACTATTGAACTGTACTTTAAGTACTTGTTTGAAGTTTGAATTTGAGTTTGATCTTGAATCCAACAAAGAATTTCAAGATAGACTTACATAGTGCTTTGCCGATTCTTTTACATCACTACATATAACTACTGCTACACATAAAACATAAATGCAGTTAAATCAATCCCGTCTAATTAAGATCGTCGATTGGAAAACTGAGCAAACCAGGTCTGGATTAAGCATTAGTTGAGAAAGCGTTTCAGGAAAATTCAGAACATCTTGACCTCAGGGAATGTGAATAAGCTAATTAGACCGACAAACTAGTTTCTTTTTCTGTTGGTCTAAAAACATAAGCTAATTAGAGTACGTGCTATACCTTTTAGGTGTTAGCATGAAGCAACGACTTAATTTTTAATAGAAAGGAAATTAGAACATCAGATTTTGTTTCTTATTTCCCTTTTATGAAATATTGGGTCAATATTGGGAAGGAATGTAAATTGAATGTAAATTGTTGATCCCCTAAAAATTTTCTAGTATAAGAATCATTAGGTGCTAATGGACAAAACTAAAGTTGGGTGAAGTTCCTTTCAGAGTCTGTTATTAATTATGTTTTCACTTAATTGGACATAAAATCAGGAATTTTGTATTTCCAACCCCTTTCATTTCACACTATCCACAAAACTTAGTAACTCGCTTACCCCACCCAAAAAAAAAAAAAAAAAAGTACACGTCTATCCATCATATTAAATTCAACTAAATTCTGTCCGCAGCCTAGCCCTTTCAAATAGCAATCATAAAATAATGCATGGTTGTCATTTTCTACTGTGGTCCAATAATTTATCAATTAATCTCACATGGGATTGTGTCTCTTCTACTCATACTGCCACGAAACATCACATGGAATACAGTAAGGAAACCACAAATATATATGCTGATTGAGATTACAATATATTAATTGTTCTTCACATAGGATGCGAAATTTTGCACTAAAAGAAGAGTACACTTGTTCCTAGTAAATATTGATACATAAATTTTGAATTTTACAATTTGCCTTGAAGCATCATTGACTTGTCCTCACAATCCACAGGGACTCCCAAGGTCACGAGAAAATACCAAATTAAAAAAAAAAAAAAGAGACTAATTGCATTTTTACTCATAATTTATACTCAATTCTCATTTTTTATACCTCCAACTCTCAAATTCATTGACCTCAATCTAATTTTTAAAACCGTTAATAAATTTAACAGAATTTTTGCCTGTCCACTCTTAATATTGTGGTTATATTTTTGTATATCCTGTTAAATTTATTGTACATACAAAAAAAATTTGTTAATTTTTGTGACAGTGTTAAAAATTGAAATGGGATGAATTTGAGCGTTGGAGATGCAAAATGTTCAAAACTGTGTTTTGAAGGTGTAAAGTGAGAATTGGCTATAAAATGAGAGATGAAATATGGAATTTGTCTTTAAAAAAAAAAAAAACAAAGAGAATTAAAGGGAAATTCAAGTAGACTATCATAAAATAAAATCAAGTAGACTTATCTGTGGATGTTAGCCAATTAATGATTCCCTCGAGGAGATGAATTGTTTAGCTTGATATATCAACGACGATTTAGCAATTTGTAAGGTCTTGATCTTGGAAGATAAACAATGGATTCTGAAACTGCACAAGTCCGTTTGCAAGAAGCATACATGCTAACAAATCCAAATCGATGACTTAAAGTAGTAGTCTTTGATGAAACTCTCGAGCCTTTCCAAAAATTACCAATAACGTCACCCTGATATTGATGATGATCATCCTTGGAACATTCTATTAATGCTGCAAAAAATGGATCCTTTCGAAAACTTTCATTGTTGTTGTAATTTTTGGGAGAAATAATCACGTGATCTTCTCTGTTATTTTTCCTGAAGGAATTTGAGCTGCAGCTTCCAGCTGGTGGCAATGGGAGAAGACCTAAAGCAGATAAGTCTTTCTTCTTGGAAATTCCCTTGATTCTTGGGAATTCCAGGGATTTGTTCCCAGGAAAATGGGATTCCTGAGAATGGGGAATTGTGATCATTAGGGAAAGTAATTGATCCAGCAGAGGATGAATTGGATGAAAATGATGGTGATGAAGATAGGGATATTGAATTAGTCCGGCGAGACGATTGAAGGAAAACTGGAGTTGAATATGTGGTGGTGTCACCATCATTTGGTTCAGTTCGGGCATGGCAACTATATGCTGAAGTAGAAGCCATTGCTTTTTTGAGGAAGAAGTAGTACTAAGAAGAGCTTTTATTTGTCTCTCTATTGCTACTTGTGCTTTATAATGAGGTTTTTATTAGGGCTGTCAATCCTGTCGTGTGGTAATTGTCACTTTTTTGATATGTACTTGTCAGACACGTGTTATTCCACGTATCTTTAAAATCCTACTCCCATTAATACAAGGAATCATTTATATATCATAATCTCAAATATAAATTACGCAATGAAAATATCTCTTCATAGATTAAATATCTAATTTAATGCGGTACTTATTCAAATAATAAATCCTAAAATAAATAAAATTATAGAGTCACGAGCACACATACTCTACTAATTCCAGCAGATAGACTACTCAAAGTCAAATAACTATAGTAGAATCCTATTACTTAATAACAATTTTCTTTGTCCGAGCGCATCTATGTTTCGTCCTTTTTGATGACGTACTCGTATTCGTTGTCTGTATAAAAATATAAGGAATGGGGTGAGCGACAAGTCGCCCAAGAGATAGCACTTACACCCTGCTGGATCAATGCAGTTACATACATATATATATTTTACAGAGACAAGTCATACTATCGCATGTATATGCTTTTATCAAATTCATCTTTCCAAATCGTATGTCATTTTCATTACACGTAGTCACGTAATTCAACTTGCATTTCCAAATTCATTTATCATTACTTGTATCAAATCATATAACATACACTTTCCAAATCATGTACACTTTGTTAGAGGTTCAAAACAATACATGCCTATACCTCATCGGCATTGAGTATTCAGACTATTGATGGACCTCACCACAAAAGGTTGTCAAGAAGTTTCTATGGAACCACTTGACCTATCGTATATCGTTTATCATTTATCAGGGCATCAGTATATCAGTATAGCAGTATGAATCAGGACTATAATCCGTACCGACTATTTCATATCCGTTTATAGCCTTTGTCCATTAATGTTTACCCATTCATCACATGCATTTCATACATATAAAAAATCATGCATATATCACGTTTCTATAATTTGAAAATCAAGCAAGTCAAATACCCATACATGATCCATATTTTCATAATCAAATAATTATTTCGTAAGACATATTTCGTAAAACAATTTAGAAAAACATGCAAATTCATAAAATCATTTAAGAAAATATACCGGTTCGCAAACCAATTTACAAATCAGAGGGTAAATACCACCTACCTAGATATGCCAAAGAATTACGTTACTCTTGTACCGGCTCCTTTTTAGTATTTCATATAAAAAATTCACGTTTGTATGTCTATCACTTTCTACATGCTTGACCTTCACTTAAATATCCTATAACAATTCTCTAAATACTCAACCTTTCCATACATCTATAATTGTCCTTATATTCGCAAAAATAATATTTACTATAATATCATATAGTTTTCTTGCAATAAAAAAGTACTTTGAAGTCACTATTATAACCTTATAAGATTTACTATGTTTAAGAAAACTCATCTATTATATTTGAAAAACTTTTTGGACTCCATTTGTGCTAAACAAAATATTTTCGAATAGTTTACAAATTTAGAAATTTATTCGGGGTCTTTTATACACTTTAGAAATACTTGAAGGTATTTTAATCATTTAGGGGTCTCTAGATATTCTATAAAATATTTTGAGGTTAAATATTAACTTCATTTAAACTTTTAGAGGTCAATTTGTCATTTATAGAAACTTTCACGGGCATATGTAAAATAGTGACAAACTATAAAGGCCTTTTGGTAATTTTATAAGGCTTCTATGGAATGATGGGGTCCTTTGGTAAATCATCTGGGCTTATCTATATTTTCAAAACCTCTAAAGGACTCAATGTGTCACAATAAAAGTCTCTTTGGGCGTTTGTAAAAGTTTCATAAAACCTTGAGGGGTTAAGATGCAATTTCGAAAACCTTCATCAAATCTCATCTTCTTTCCCCGTCATTCTCCATGCCTGCAATTCACGGTTTCTTCCTTTTTTTTTTTTTTTTTATACTCTTTGGATTCTAATGTAAATCAAATCTCTCTTCGATCCGTTTTTCTTTCTCTTCATGATCAATCATCATCGACAATTTTTTATTTTATTTTCAACAATAATATAATATAATTCTAGAAAAAAAGAAATATAATTTCCATATACATAAATCCAATTTTAATTTCAAGAAAATAATTTTGTAAATTAACTACCAATAGTAACTTTTACATTAATTGAACTAACTTCATAAACAAAAATCTAATAAAGTGAATAACTAATATTTAAAATAATTAAGTATCTAATTTTCCTAATTCAAATTAAAAACGAAAATAATTAATTAAGACTAAATAAGAAGAAAACTAACCTCTAATATGGTTGAAATTCTCTCCAACGTTTGTGTTATGTAAAAAAAAAAATATCAGATACTCCATCCTATAGTATATACAGTCTAATCATTACTTGCAAATATGTGTATCATTATTTGCAAATATGTACTACCGAAATAATTGTACTAAGAGTAGTATAGTACTATTCTCGTTATTTTATCCCTTAGGACTCTTACACAGTTTTATCTTTTAGTAGGTTTAGGCATTTAATTTTAAAAAAATCGTAGGTATTACAGTAATCGTGTTCGGGTTGAGAAATTATAACCCTAACCCTACTCAATTAATAATCGATTTGTGTCATGTCAAAACTATTTATTATCGTATCATGTTGGGTTCAATCAGCCTAACATAGTTAGATTTCACTAGTCATTTTGTAAATTTGTATAATTACAGAATTAGTACAATAAATAATAAAAATAAATTTTTATTGATTGTTTTTTAAAATAATAGCATTCTTTTTAACTTCAATAATAGTGTGTTAGCAACTGATACAACATATTTACTAATTAGTATGTGATATTTGTATGCTACTTTTGAATATAACTCCTATGCATTATAGCTAAATAAATTATTCTTTAATGGAAGATGAAAAATGTGACTATTCAATCAGTTCAGTGAAACTCGTAGTTATTTTGGATAATAGACTATTACTCTACATGTGCTATTAGATATTTAACTGCTTACCTTTCATATGAAATGGTTTGTTAGATGACCAACTCGTCTAATACTATGTAATGCCTAGCCTAACCAGTGCGGCAATAATAATTTCATGTATTCAAAATAAGAAAGGGCATTATGAACTCATTATATATAATACCAAATTATTGGCCCACCCATACCCTTAATAATCAACCTCAAGTTTGAATCACAAAAATGAACAAATTACAGCACGATACATAATGAAAATTTTTAGCCAATAAATTATCGAGTTATCTAGGTAACCCGTAGGTCAATAAGCCCAATCCGACCCATTTATTTGTGTGTTGTAAATAGGTTGACCCGTTTACAACCTGAACCCGATAAGATCCAACCCTAACTTGCTAAATTCGTGACGTATTCGTGTTGAATTGTCGTGTCATGTCAGAAATTAACACCCCTAATTTTTATTTGTCTTTTTAGATTAATCTTGACAACTACTACTCACTAATACTACTTTGGTAAATGAAAATATAGGGCAACAAATTGAAAACAAAAAGATATTAATACGTATTAACTAACAAAATGACCCCATCACATGAAAAATTCTAAAATAGATTGAGTCAGGTCACTATGTCTTGGATAGTCGCCCAATCATATTATGACAAGAATGGAGAAAGATGAGCTGATTATGTGTATAGGAAATAAAATATACTGCTAGGTTTGAGGCTATATGAGATTGATATTGATTATTTTTCTTTCCAATTAAAACCACTTTAGAATACTAATTACTCAGTCCAAAAAAATGTAAAGGAGACCTTGAGTTCGTTGTAGCAAAGTTTTGTAGTCTAATCTTCGAAAAATATTTAAATAGACTCAGTTTATGATTTTACTTGTAGATCTTGTGATATGAATTAAATGTAATGGAATAAATGATATCAGTTGATGTAAACAAAATTTTATAAGATTTAATCATTACCACAAAATCTATAGGTAAAGTTTAAGATCGGATATATCTGAGTATTTTTCCTAATATTTTGGCCTCCTAAACAGTACACATTCAATTACATAATATAAAGGGAAAATTCCCTATATAATCTGAACTATTTTCTTCCAAAATGACCCTTTGAATTACAAGAACATTGGGGTCATTTAAAATTTCACAAAACTTTAGCTCCATCATATAAAAAGAAAAAATCAAAAGGTTGACTAATTTGAGAGTTATAGGTCTGGCGGTCAGGTGCTACCTTTTGGAAAAATACCTAGTTATATCATTTATAAAATACGAAAATTCCTGCTCCTAACTATGCGGCATCCCATAAGTATACAGTTGTCAGAATAGTAGTAAAAGAAAGTAGGGATCGAACCCACAACGATTGATCAGTAATTACTAATTATTTGATAAGATTATTAATTAAAATGATCAATTTTAAAGCAATTTAATTGAAACTAAAATTTAAAATACTAAGAAAGCAATTTAAAAGTTAACTGTTGCATTAAAATAAACAATAGCACTAAGGAAAGCATTAAAAAAAAAACAATTAAAGGAAGCATATAAAAAGACGGGATTTTTAGAAAGTATTTAAAGAAAGTAATTGAAGTGGAAAGCATGTTAAGAAAGCAATTAACTTCTCTAAACTACTAATTATCATTAAGCAAGAACAATTAAAGAAACCCCATAAATAATTTTAATAAATAGTGTACACGGAAAGCATTTTAAATCTACTAACTATAATTTACTGTTAAGAAAGCATATAAAAAGGAGGCTTCAAACTAATCTACTAATCAATCTAAGAAGGTAATTAAAGAAAAGTATTAAATAAATTACACTAGATTAATACATGAAACATAAGAAATTAGACATAAATTAAAGAGGTCTTCTACTAGGAGTCTTCAATCTACTACTAGGAGTTTTAAACTACACTAAACTACATCTAATCTTAGAAAATCCTCTCCAAATGGGGAGAAAAATGAAGAACCTTATCCTAAATCTACACTACTAGCTAACTTCTACCTTACACTACTTCCTACTTAGCCTCCAAAGAGACGTAAGAGATGTATTTATAGGCTTAGGCTTGGAGAAGAAAGCATAAACAATAACTTGCCACGGATTGGATGATTTCACCACTCCAAATATTCAAACAGCACTTCGTAATCGTAGTTACTAATAGCTTGGTGACCGCGGTTAATGGAATTCCTTCTTCGTTTTGGTGACTGCAGTACTAATGATTCTTGTTAACTTCTCTATTGATAGAGGCCATTAGATTTCCTTCTTCAATGTGATAACCATGGTCACTAGCACTTCTTATTGATAACCGCAGTCATTGAGTTTGGTCAAATTTCCAAGTAGCAATTTGAGTCCGGTGGCCGCAATCACTAGGTTTTCTCTATACTTTGGTGACCATGATTACCAACACTTTACGGCTTGATTTGATCCATTTATTATCCGATTTTCAAGCCATTTTATCCGATCAAACACTATAAATAAATACACTATTTTAATTATATAAAAAAAATACTAAAATAACATTAAAAACACTAAATTAACACAACTATCATATTTTGGAACATAAAAGCAAAAACTAGCCAAAACGATAGTTAAACCCTAAAAATGTCCAAAACAAAGGTAAAAATACTCAAATTTAGGATACATTGACTCTAGTTTCCTAGAGTAATCGCACCCTCAAACTTAACTTATCCCGAGCAAAATATAGAAAAGAAAAAGAACAACAAAAATGACTAACACAAGACATATAACACTACTAACAAAACTGAAATGTTGAACTCTATTGCACTAATCAAAAGTGAAAATTGGGTTTCAACTCAACAAACTCAACACTTTTCTCTCTCTACACTCATCCATTTACAAAAGTGTACACTAATTCTGATTACAAACATTACTTTGACTAATGAAGTGTTCATAAAATGCTAATTCAAATGCAAGTTGATCTTGGACAAACAAGACAAGTTTTTAAAAAATTTGCTTCAAGTATAAAAGGATCATTAAGACTTATTTTGAGAAACACAAATTGATACAAATTAACAAATAAAGATATTTATTTGCACCGCAAGGTTTAGTAAAGAATATGAATCAAAACAATGCTTCATCCCTGACTCTCTAATATCTAATAGTCCAAATTAAGGATCATTTAGCACTTTTAAAGCTTGTAATGTAGGCTAAGATAATAAGATAGGATCAATTTGGATATAAGTGACTCAAATCACCTTAGTATTTTCAATAAAAACCCTTGGACCTCTATCCCATACATAAAGTCCCAAAAACCAACTTCATTTATCCAATCAATACCTTGAAAGACAAATTTTATTTCTATCTAGATCAACTTTTGAAGATAAATGCATGAACCTTCTTTTTTGAGTAAGAACATAACACTTGCAATTTTCTTCGCTTTCCACTTCTCTCTCTCTCTTACAAGAATAACAATAACAATAACAATTATAGAAGGAAAAATGTAAGCAATGTTGAACTCTAGATTTCATCCCCTTGCGAATAATCAAAAAATCTTTTCAAACCGTCATGTAAGGTCTAACTCTTACATTGGAGAACTAATATAGATCCACAATGACTAAGGTAATGGGATGAAGAGATGATAAATAACAAAGCGGAATGTCTAAATTATGTGGTTGACATAAAAATGAGGCTATAAGGGACAAGTTAATGTGAAACGGTTCAAGAAATGTTTAGATCAATTTTAAAACCCACTATTTAACTAAAACGGGAGATTCACACTATCTCAACCATTGTACCACGCCAAACCTCATAAAATCCATAAAATATCCAAAAATGCAAGTTCATACAACATGATCAAACGAGAGCTTAAGTTATTTCTTTATATACTCAAAATCTGTTCAATTCTCAAAAATTTTGAAATGTTTAAACTATATCAACAATCAATTGAACTTGGCATTAAAAAAAATACTTACAGGAAAAGTAAAATTTGAGATAAAAACTAATTAAGAAAAGCATTTTATGAAGTAGTTGAAAACATTATTTAGTTTCAAATCCCATTTTTCACATGAAGTGTAGCCTATATGCAACACCCATTTTCAACTATCACAAAAATGAACAACCACACCATTCCAAATGAACAAGACACAGACACCACCACACTTGTCAATTTATTCAATGAAGAGTATAACTCATTCTACCATTCACCCATATCATAAGAATAAAAAATAGTAAAAAGTATAAAAACACATAACTAGTTAAACATAAAACGAGGCAATGACTTTGAATTATACTTGGACAATACTAAAAAAAAAAAAACATAATATGGAAGATGAGCAACATATTAACCAATTGAATGTCAAAGCAAGAAATTAAGCACAAGTTGAACTCAAAATATAGTTCAACTAATCTTTAGTCATAGAATTCATCAACAACAACCACAACACCAAACCAGGCTAAGCAAAGAGTAAATCCAAGCAAATCATACAAATACAATTTCAATTGAACACGTGAGTCTAGAGGTTACCTATCATTTTTAAACTAACAATGTTACACTAAGAAAGCGTCATTAAGTTTTCACGGGGTCCAAACAAATTAAGGAAGAAAACAAACACAAATAAGGTTAACAGAGTTTAAACACAATACAAGGGTTACCTATATGTCCAATTCCTCTCCCTAAAACTTAGATTCACACATAATTTGTCTTAGAAATTGATAAATTCACGTCAAACATTCATATCATTTCCTAAAAACTTAACCCAAAACTTAAGTCTAGAGTGCCAACAAGTACACTTTCAATAAATCAAGTAGCAAACCAACTTCAAGCTCATCTAACAATTATCACAATAATCACAAGAAATGCTATATTGCCATCAATATTATCATAAATTGCCAAATTCAGCTAAGTATAATCAAAATTCAATTTGCCAAAAACAAAACATAAGTTAAGCTAATCACAAGGTTACAAGCCTCTATTACCCACTGGATTCTTGAACTAAAGCAAGTAAACTAAAAGAAAACATAATAAATAAAAGGGATAATTTTATATTCCTCCCCTGAGGTTTAGCATAATTTTAGGAATCTCCCCTCAAGTATCAAACATTACACTTGCCTTCCTTCATGAAACAAAAAGTCTATAGTACCCTTAATAATATTTAATTAAAATATTTAAAAAGAAAAATAGAACAGATTAGCCACTCTCCTTCCCAATTAACCTAATTGGCATCCCACCATCATTATCCCTTTACCATCATCAACGTTTTCTCACTCTATACTATCATCCTCTCCCCAACAACTCACCACCATTTGCTGATTTCCTGTCACTGTCCACAAAAGCAATGGAAAAGAAGATATAACTATCAATTTGGCTCTCTTATTTCTCTCTTTCATTGTCTCCCATCAACCACAAAATTAATCATCATTGTTTAGAATATGTAGAAATTCTTGCGACTCATGATATAAATGAGGAAGAGAAGTAAATAAACAAATATTTGAACAAATTATCACAAGAAACATCCCCTAATTTATCTCTCTACCAAAGGGATAATTTGGTTGATAAAAGTCCTTAGGCACAAGTGCTATTACCGTCTCCTACAAATACATGTTGAAAAGGGAAAAGTGGTTGTAAAATATAGAAGTATATTGTGGCCTTGTGGTTGTTGCTTTTGTTGATTGACCCGAAAAATAAAAGCATTACTAGTCAATTACTACATGAAATTATAGAATCTTCAGTGGTGCAAAAATTTTCAATTGACAAACTAGTACCTAGAGGTAGAATATTTGGTTGGTTGGTCTTTGATGGGGAGCTAAAGGGCTTTGACTGTAGAACACAGTGGGAAAGGAAATAGTGCCTTGTGGAGGGTGGAGGAAGAAGGGCGAGCAGACAGTGATGGTGGTTTGTTGGTCTTTGGGGGTAGGAATTTGAAGAAGATTGGTGGTGGGAAATTAAATCCTTTTTAATCACAAAAGGGTATCCTAGGAAAATCATAGAAAAATTTTGCTATTGCCACCAAATTGGGTTTGTTTTGTTACATTAAAAAATTAAAATAGAGGATGTTAGTGTAATTTTTGATACCTTAGGGGACGTCCTGTAATTATGCTAACCTTAGGAGAGGAATATGAAATTATCCCTAAATAAAAAGGAAAGAGATACTCCCTCAACACCAAGGAGGCTTCTCAAGGATATCATATCCTGGATGCACTTGTACCAATTCTTAACTCCTCTAAAATCACCAAGCATTTGAACTTCTGCATATGTGGTTCTTGCCCCCTTGGCCTCCTCTAGAAGATATCCTTCTTATTCTACTCCTTCTCGAGCCGACTTTTGTTTCATAAAAACCCCAAATGGCAATTTATTAGTTATAACTGGGACAAACTCACACTCATTTACATAAGTGTTGAGTGATCCAATTGCTGTGACTTCAATTTCAAGAGACTCTCTTCGTGGGAATCGGTTTCTTGCAATACAATTTTAATTTATTCTTCTTGAACAGTTTCTTCACGTATTGGTAGGAGTATTGGAGTCCATTGTTCTTTACCATTTACCATTCCTTGAACTTCGGCAAGTTGGTAGAAGTGTTGGAGTCCATTGTTCCTCACCATTTATCATTCCTTGAACTTCAGCAAGTTGTTATCGGAGTTGGGCTATTTCTTGAAACATCATCTTCTTTTCTATTGATCTTGCCTCATCATATTCTTAGATTGGTGGATGAAAGAATTTGGACTCCACTAATTCATATAAATGCCCTTGAGGTAGGGAAGGTATAGGGATTGTTTTGGTAACTCTCATATGGATATGGATGGTAAGACAATTCCATTTGATAATCTAAGGGGTAAGGAAAGTAATCATAACAAGAATCATGCTCATTGGGAATGCCTCCATTATCATAAGAATGGTAATTTTCTTGGTATGAATAATTATGAGTAGATCCTTGCATGTTCTTGAAGAAAAGGTAACAAACAAAACAAATATAAACAAGAAAAAGAACTAAAACACAGAAACAATAAAATTAAGAAAATTTAGACTACTACGTAGTCCAAACTATCCATCACAAAGAAAATCTTTTTGTATTTTTCAAAATAAGAACACAACTATAAAATCAAAATCTTTTTGATTTTCAAATAGATGAGACAACTATTCAAGAAAGAAAAAGACTCCAATGTAGTATTCAACCAAATTATATTGATATCATTGAAAATCAATCCCTAGAAACAATGCCAAAAACTTGACGTTTTTTTAAAAAACACCTAGTTATATCATTTATAAAACACCTAAATTTCTACTATTAACTGGGCAGACTCCCACAAGTATACAGTTGTTAACAAGTAGTAAAGGGAAGTAGTGGTTGAACTTACAAGGATTGTTCGGTAATTATCGATTAGTAGATTGAATTATTAGTTGAAGTGATCGATTTTGAAGCGATTTAATTAAAACTATAATTTAATAGACTAAGAAACTTGTAATTTAAAAGCTACAATTGCATTAAAATAAATATTAACACTTAGGAAAGCATTTTAAAGAAAGCAATTAAAATAGAAAGCATTTTAAAAAGCAATTAACTTATCTAAATTATTATTTATCACTATGAAAGAACTATTAAAGAAAGCCCACAAATGATTTTAGTAAAGTATGTAAAATGAAAGCATTTTAAATCCATAATTGCAATGTACCACTAAGAAAGCATATAAAAAGGAGGCATAAAAATAATCTACTAATTAATCTAAGAAGACAATTAAAGAAAAACATTTAAATGAAACTAGACTTGATTAACACAATGCATAAAAAATTAGATATAAATTAAAGAGGTCTTACACTAGGAGTCTTTAATCTACAACTAGGAACTTTCAACTAAACTAAACTAAACTATATTTAATATAAAAAAATCCTCCCCAAATAGGGAGGAAAATGATGAACCATATCCAAAATCTACTTTACTAGCTACTTCTACCTTACACTACTTCCAAACTTAGCCTCCAAAGAGCCTTAAGGGAGGTATTTATAAGCCTAGTGTTGGAGAAGAAAGTATCAGTAAAAATTTACGGTAGATTGGATGATTTTGCCCTACAAATACTCGAACCGCGCTTGGTAACAACGATCCCTGACCTCTTGGTGATTGCGGTTACTGGAATTCCTTCTTTGTTCTACTGACCATGGTCACTTATGATTCTTGTTGACTTCTCAGGTGATCATGGTCACTAGATTTCCTTCTTCAATGTCATTATCGAGGTTACTAGCACTTCGTGTTGATAATCGCGGTTATTGAGTTCAGTCAAACTTCCAGTAGCAATTCGAGTCTAGTAACTATAGTCACTGGATTTTCTTCTATACTTTGATAACCGTGGTTACCAGAAGTTGATGGCTTGATTTGATCTGTTTCCAATCTGATTTTCGCGTCGGTTTCTCCAATTAAACCTTACAAATGAATACACTTTATCAATTATCTAAAAACAATAAAATAACATTTAAAATTTCAAGCTAAATTAATACAAGTACCACATTTTAGAACATAAAAGCAAAAACTAGGAGAAGCAGCATTTAAACCCTAAAAATGTCCATAATTAAGGCAAATATACTCAAATTTAGGGTATATATATCTCTAGTTTCTTAGAGTTATCATAAGGCTGGGGGAGAGGTTCTTGGCTTTATAATTAGATATGAAAGGAGGGTTGGGGAGGCGATTTCGAGGGCTGTAGGAGAAGAGACCGAGGGTTTGTGTGAAATCTAGTATTTTAATAGCCTTGTAAGAGACAACCAATTTAACTGGTTTAAAATATTTTTCAGAGATTATTTTTACAATAATTACGGAGACTATTTGGTCAACTTGGGTACTATTTGGGTCAACTTTGGAACCTTGTTAAGTCTTCTTCTAGAAAGGTTTCTTCCTACATTTTCTCCAGCTGCTGGCTGAAAGAGGGTTTTCCATTTTCCCCAAAAAGTTGGATTTCAAGTAGAAATCACTTGGAAGGTAAGATTTTATGTATTTTAGCATTTATGGCTTATGGGCTTTATGATCCAAGCTTTAATTTCAAGTTTTGTAGGATTCTTTATGGCTGAGAAAACCCTCTTTGCAGCCTTATATGTGTTGATTTATGTATGTTATGGGTTGTTTTTAGTGTTTTGGAGGTTGGGAAGTGATTGGGGTTGATTTTTAACAACTTTCCATGGTTAGATTACAAATTTTAAGATTATGAGTTAGGGTTTTGTCTTCCATATGTGGCCTAGAGTGTTATGCTATGAATGCTTATGTCTATGCACATAATGATGTTTTAAGAGTGTTTTAAGGTTAGTTTGGATAGGAATTGATTTAGACTTGAAACCAAGTGGAATTGATTTCCCTTCATTTTGTAAGTAAGCGGAAGTTTGGCGCAACTAGGATAATTTGGATAATTGGTTATGTTTGAAGGATCTTTAATGATATTTTGATGGTTTTAAGTGTTTCCTTGGTAGTGGGTTGGATAGGAAGCATGTTTGACTCATCTAGATTTGTAATCTTAAAAATATAAGTTCGATGAGATAAGAGGAATTCCAACCATAGGTTGTTGCTCTAATGTTGTAATACGATTAATTGTAGTGGTTATGGGGTATGGATTGTTGTGGAATGCTATTGATATAGTCCCGGCTATTGCTCCGGTGAATCTTTCCGTTTATGGATTTTGTTGGTTGGTTGAATATGTTGTTTTGAGTTGGGTTGTAACCAAGGTCCCTTGAATACCTTGGAAATGGATTTTGTTGGTTGGTTGAATATGCTGTTTTGAGTTGGGTTGTAACCAAGGTCCCTTGAATACCTTGGAATTGAGACATTTTATTGGCCAGTGTAGGGTAGCCTAATTATTGCCAGTTATATGGCGAAGTTTTCGGTTTTTCTGAAAACTGAGCTTATTATCTCCTAATCTAGTGTTTTAGAACTGTCTCTTATACACATCTATGACCTTTTCACAATTTCAGACCAACTTCGACAACGACACCACCCCAGCTCAAAACACTTAGTTGACCCCTTCAGCTATTGGTCTCGTTTTCTATCGTTTCGCGTCGTTTTCGCTTCCTTAGTGCCTGTCTTTAACTTCTACATCTCTTCTAAGAGTGTCTTATAAGAGACAGGCGGTACCACGTGGTACCTACCGCGGCGATCGCGTTCGGTGATCATTGTGCAATTTTGCTTTGATAGGTGGGTAACATAGACCCTCTTCCACTTGTATTTTGTTTAACGACTTTCAAATATGTTTGGATGGATTTTAAAATGTGTATGATGTTTGGAACTGCACTTTTACCAAGTTTTGGAATTATTACATATGAAATCGGGACCAAGCTATTTTATGTTAATCAAATAGACATACCTTTGAGGCTAAAAGATACTCATGCTATTTTATTATATTCTGGATTTGAAACTGTACTTGGATTTGTTCGCTATGCTTTAGCATACTATGTTTTGAAATGATTGGATCTTTTTTGGCTATGTTTTGGACATACCTGACGTTTAAATGGCATGAGACATTTTAGCTATGTTTTGAAATGAATGGATCTTTTTGGCTATGTTTTGGACATGCCTGATGTTTAAATGGCATGAGACATTTTAGAAGACTGCTTCATGACTATGGTTTTCGCAAATGTTATTATCTTTATGTTTTCTTTTTATCGAAATGCTTGGCCCCATTTGAAGAGCTTTTATGATATCCACTGAGCTAGTTATGCTCACCCCACGTGATTTACAATTTTTCAGATTAGGTGCTCATTTTATGACTCTTCACCGCGTTAGCAGCTTTTAGATCTTATACACATCCACATGTGTATGAGTAGATACTATGCGGATAATCTTCCAAGCTTCTCTTTTGTTTGGAGAGGGGTAGTGTATTAGATAGGTTTTGTATTGATGAACTTTGTTTTTGTTGTAGCATCTTTTGAATAAGAAGAAATTTTGTAATTCGTATTTTTGTGTAAAAATGAACTTATTCGATTTTATAGTTAAGAAATGGTTTGATGGTTCTATTACATTGCGGTTAAGTTCGTTGCTCTGTTCGTTTGTGCCTTGCGCTTTGGGCCGGTGTCCCATTAGCGCGGCGTGTTACGGTCCCGTTTTTGGGGCGTGAAGAGACAGGGTAAAGGGACAGTTTGCATGGGAAAGGATTGGTGGCAGGAGAAAGATGTTGGAGAGGTAATGGGGAAGGGAAAGAGGTATAGGATAGTATGTGGTAGGGAAAAGAGGAGGGAACTGGGGGCTAAGAAAAGAGAGAAGGGGTGGTAGGGAAAAGAGGGAGGAAAGGTAGCCGGGGGAGAAATCCATTTTTCATGATATTATGAATGGATCGGGTTTTGGCCATGGTAGTAGCAAAGGGCAACAAATAGTGGGGAGAAGGAGGAGAACGGGGAATTGGGGTGATGGCAATGGTAGAAAATCCCAACACTCAACTCAAGGAATTATAATAAGACAATGGACATTACAGCTAATGGTAGAAAATCCCAACACTCAACTCTAGGAATTATAATAAGACAATGGACATTACAGCTTGAATGAGGAAAGTAATATTAATTTATTGATGAATGAAGTGATTTACTGAGGTAGTAATAGAGAAGGTTAAATGAATGAAAGAATCTTAAAAAATGATAATAAATTCCTTTTCCTATTTTACACCCTTTAAGTAAACTACTGAGTTGAAACTAACTTCTTATGATGATTACTAATGATCATGATTCACGTACAATTATAACTGACAATTTAGTTACAAAATGAACTGACTAACTATGTTGACAGAGCATGCAGACGTGGCCAATTGAATTAACTACCTTCAACTCAATTCTTCATCATGCAACAAATGCCTTCCCCTAAAACAGTTCTTGTCCTCAAGAACTGAAGTAAGGATATTTCTTATATAAGAATTCCCAAGTAGCATCTTCTAAAAACCCATTAGTCCATTGCACGAAGACTTATATGGTTACTACGTTTAACGACTTCACCATCCTTCTATCTACAATAGCTAGGGGTTCTAGTAACATCTGTCATAGAGAGTAAGGTATGTAGTAAAGACTGCAAAACCCTTTGAGATCCTATCTTTTTCTTAAACATGCCGACTTGAAAGATAGAATGTATCTAGAATGATGCTGGTAGCAGAAGTCTTTATGTGCCACTGTCCCCACTTTATCTAACACCTTGAAAGGACCAAAGTATCTGGGACTTAGCTTCTGACAGTAATGAATTCCGAGAGACTGTTGTCCATAAGGTTCCAGTTTAACATAGACAAAATTCCCTACCGGAAGTGCCTCTCAGTTCTATGCTTATCTACTTGCTGCTTCATTTTATTCCAAGCCTTGTGTAAACGATATTTCAACTAAAGAAGTGTGGATTCCCTAGCTGCCTGGTATGGAAGTCATGTGCAATGGTAGAGGCTGACCGTACATTATGTTATTACTTATAAGGAGAAAATGAGTAGTAGTGTGGTAATTAGTATTACACCAATATTTTGCCAATTGCAGCAAAGAAAACCACTCTTTAAGACACTCACTTGTCATATACCTAAGTTAGTTTTCCACATACCTATTCACTACCTTAATTTAGCTATTCGACTAATGATGGTAAGCTGTAGAGATATTCAATTGACCTTCTACACCCTAAAAAGTTCTTGCCAGGGAAATTAACTAAGAAAGATGACGTCCCAATCACTAACAATAGATTGTGGTAAACAATGCAACTAGTAAATATGATCGTTGAATAGTTGAGCCAATGTAAGAGCAGTATAAGGATGACTCAAAGCTAGGAAATGAGTGTATTTGCTTTGTCTGTCAACTACCACCAAGATAGCATCCTTGCCACCAGATTTAGGAAGGCCGTTGATAAGATCCATTGAAATATCAGCCTTGACAACATTACAATATGGAGGGGCTATAATAAGCTAGAGTATTTTGAATTATCAGCCTTGCACCTTTGGCAAGCATCACAGGAAACAACAAAAGAAATAACATCTTGGAATATATGAGGCTAACAGGCTACACTCTTCAACTTCTTGTAAGTGACTAGTACCTAGAATTTCCTTGAACTGCTCCTCCATGCCACAATGCTATCAATTACAATCTCAATTACATTTTGCCCAACTACCAACATCCCTTTTCTCGTAAAAAAGGAATCAACAAGCTAGCTGTTCTAAATAAGCACCTACAGTTGACCATCACTTTACCAGCTAAACTCAATATCAGTCAGTAGATGAGTTCTAACTACAAAAATTGCACATAGATGCACCTCATCAGAAGGTCTCTTTGATGAAGCATCTGCAATAACATTGTCAATTCCCTTTTTGTGTTGAAGTTCATAGTAATACTCCATGAGTTTAGCTATCCATTTTTGTTGCATGAGTTTTTAAACATTTGTTCAAGTAGGTATTTTAAACTCTAATGGTATATTTTGATAGTGAAATGTCTCCCCAATACATACGATCTCCATTTCTGAATTGTACTCACAATATTTCCTTCTTCTAAAAGAAAAAAAAATGATATTTAGAAGTCAAGGTTTTGTTGAAGAAAGGCAATGGTCTTCCATTTGTAACAATAATATACCAATACCATTCCATAAAGAATCAGTTTCTAGAACAAATTCTTGAAAGGATCTGGCAAAGCTAAGACAGGAGGTTGACTCATCATTGTCTTCATAACCTACTGAAAGCCTAATCAGCTTGCTCATGCCACAGAAAGCTATTCTTTTTTAGCAAATTTGTTTATTGTTTAGATATTTTGCCATAATCTTTATGAACCTCCTATAGTATCCTGTTAAACCTAAAAATCCCCTTTAACTCCTTCAATGTCTTTGAAATTAGCTCAATTAATTCTAGATAGCTGATACCTTCTAAGGATTTGCCATCACCTCTTCAGCAGTGATGACATAGTCCTAAGTAATCCACTTGTTACTGAGTAAAATCACATTTTCTCTTCGTCACTTTTAAATTGTGCTTTCTTAGTAACTCAAAAATAGTTCTAAAATGATCCACGTGTTGATTCCAAGTTGAACTCAATACCATATGTCATCAAAGAAAACCAAAATGAACCTCCTCAAATAATGTCTGAACACATCATTCGTAAGACTTCAAAAAGTAGAAGGTGCATTTGTTAAATCAAATGACATCGCAACAAATTCAGAATTCCCATCAAGCATTTTAAGAAGGTTGTTTTCTCTATATCTCCTCCAAACATTCTGATATGTTAGTAACTAGACCTCAAATCCAACTTGGAAAAAAATTTTTGCACCAAACAACTCATCTAACAACTCTTCTATTACAGGAATAGGAAATTTATCTTTGATAACAGCTTGGTTTATCTCTTTGTAATCTACATACATTCTCCATGATCTATCTTTCTTTTTAACTAGAATCACTAGTGAAGAATATGGGCTAGTGTTGTGTTTAACAATTCTACAATAAAGAATTTTGGAAACCAAGTTTTCAATGTCACCTTTTTGAAATATGGGATACCTATAAGGTGTCACATTCACTTGTTGACCTTCTTTCAGGTGAATCCTATGATTATGTATTCTTTGAAGGGGTAAATTTTTAGGTTCTTGAAATAGATAATCATATCCAAATAGAAGCTAATGTAATTCAGATATGCAATCAGAAGGATTGTTTACTTGTACCCGTGTATCATGTTGATCACCCTCCAAACTTGAGTATCTGTCTTGATCACATATGGTCCAAGCAACTAATGAAACACAATTGAGATGTTACCACTAGATCACTTCTTCTCGAAATCTTTTGCATTGCCTTCTAATTTAACAACTGAATTACTTGTTGTTTGCTTCCTCTCAACACTACCCTTTTCCCCTTATTCTTAAACTCCATTGTTACTTCTTCAAAATCCCATTTGACATCCCCCAGTATAGATGACCACTGAATACCTAACACTACTTCACATTTCCCAAAGGCAACACTAACATGTCTAAGAAAACTTTTGTCCATGCATTCTCTAGGTAAAAGCCCAATAGGACTTGGAAGTGGCTATATTATTCCCATCTGCAACTTCTACCACCACCATTGGTACTTTGTGAATCTTGAGGCCTAATTTCCTTATAACCTCTGGATGTATGAGGTTATGAGAACTTTCACAATCTATAAAAAGACTGAAAAGATTTTTTGTCCACATGACCAAGAACCCTCATGGTTTTGAATTTGTTTCGGAATGGCTGTAGCAATTAGCAAAGATAGAATCGATTGAAATATGAGCCAATTCACCCTCTCCTCTAGATTTTTCAACATTATCCTTTTCCAACTCTACTTCTTCTATTTTCTCCTCATCTTATACTTCTAACCTATAGAATTGCTTACTTCTGCATTTATGACCAATGGTGTATTTATTATCAAAATAAAAGCACAATTTCTTAGCTGTTTTTTCCTTCATTTTATTGGAAATCAATTTCTTGAATGGTTTCTTGATCAACTGATTGGGAAAATTTTCTATTGCTAGTAAAGTGGTTAAATGTGGCTTTCTATCAAATAAGAGATTGGTTTTATTCCAGTGAAAATTAGGCTCTTTTGGTACAAAAGAAGATGAAGAAAGAATAGAAGAAAAGCCTTTAGGATAAGTTTTGGATTTGTTGATTTGATTCAACAGTTTAGCCTCCTCTAACCTTGCCAAAGTTCCAGCATGTTGTAATGTCTTAGGCATAAACATCACTGATGGTTGGTTGAATCTCAACTTTGAGCCCACTTCGGAAAAAATTTATGGCATATCAACTTTGTTCAAGAGCTCTTCAAACTACTCTTGAAATTCTTGCAATGTACCTTATGTTTCAGGTTCGTCAATGATCATCATGCAAGAAATCCCTAAATCTGGAAGACATTTCCCTTATGTATTCTTCCCAACTTGGAAATTCTTTGGTGATTCTTGATCTCATATATATTTGATGCCATTGCAAGGCTTTGCCTCAAGATGTATAGAAACATTCTTGACTTCGGCAGTGGTAAGAGTTGAATCCACATCCAAGAACTATTCACTCTTGTACAACCACACTTTGAAATCATCTCCAAAAAACTTTGGAAATTCCACTCTAGAAAACTTGCAGGCACCTAATATTGACCAATCTGAGTATGAGTATAATAAGAATTGGGTGGCAAAGAATTTTTCTCAGATGAATTTCTCTAAGAACTCACTTCTAGAACCAAAGCCCTCAAATTAACCATTTCTGTTTCTTCAGCAGTTCCTTTTGTTCCTTCAACATTCCCCAATCATTTTCTTCAAGTTTCATGGCATCTTGGGATCTAATACCATCACGCATGGCTCTTTCAAAGAACAACTCTAATACATTGATAGTGATGGTAGAAAATCCTAAAATTCAACTCAAGGAATTATAATAAAACTATGGTGAATACAATTCAAACGTCACAAACGACATTGATTTATTGATGAATAAAGTGATTTACATAAGTAGTAATGGAGAAGATGAAATAAATGAAAAAATCTCTAAAAATGATAATCAATACCCTTTTCCATTTACACCGTTTATTTATAGTACTGAGCTGCAACTAACTCCTTCTAATGATCATGATGATCATGATCAACTTGCAGTTACAACTAAGAATTCAGTTACAAAATGAACTAACTAATTAAAATGACAAAGCATGAAGATGTAGCCAACTAAATTAAATACCCTTCAGCTTACTCTTTTCAGCTCAATTCTTCGTCATGCAATTACAATAGGGGGTTGGTGGAAGAGAGAAAGGAGACGACAGAGAAAGACAAGGCCTATAATGGTTCTAGAGTTGTGGGTTTGGGAGTGGCGAACAATGGTGGCGGCTAGGGGGAGAGGTAGGGAGAAAGAGAAGGTAATTGCTAGTGAAATGGGTGCTTCTAGAGTGGGGTGGGTAACGGTTGGGACTGTGACGAAGAGGTTAGGGTTTTTAGAATTTTTAAAAAAAAAATGTTTTCCTTTTTTTTTTTTTTTTTTCACCTCTTCAAATTAACTTCTTTCATATTGTATCCTTTTTTTTAAAATTTTTATTTCATGATTTTTTAATTTTTTCTACTTATTATCATTTTATTTACTTTTTTGTTCCCTCAATTTTCATTTTTTAACTATTTCTTTGGTTTTTTATTTTTTTAACTTTTTCATATTCAGATAAAAATTAGTTTGTCCATTAGTAAAGGGTATTTTTGTCCACTACTAACAACATTGTTAGTAGTGGCACTTTTTGTCCGCAGGACAATTATACACAAAAAACCAAAAGCATGGGAATATTTTAGTTTTTAAACCATACGACGGTCATGTAAAAATTGACCAGTATGCATGTATATGGAATTTACGCCAATATAAACTCAAACTAGCCGTGTTTCGTCTTCAGGAGCCTCCAACACTAATGTCATTACTTCTTCTTAAGACAATAAAATTAACTCCAAGTTGAGAACCCAAGAGAAGTAATGTAAGGAAATTTTTAGGAATTGAAATTTGGGATAGTTTCATAAACTTTCCTTGAAATTTATGCTAATATCATCTAATACTTACGAACTTTTAAAAATCTCATAAATCTTTCTTAACTTTATATTTCTTGTAACGTATTAGTTCAATTCAAAAGATAATTATTAAATAATTCATTCGTTTACAACAGAGAAACTAATTTTATTCTAATTTTACCCCTTCGTTGACCCACTAGTTTGTTTAATATCAAAACTTCATTAACTAAAATATTTGGGGAAAAATGGTATGTTATGCTAATTTAATGCTAATCAAGGGTTATTAACAAAATAGAAATTAATTAATTTGAGGGGAAGTATTCTTTCCTTGTGTTTTGTGAAGTCTGCTTTCTTACTTTATTTATCATCATCAAAAAAGGGGAGATTGTCATCCTAATCCTAGTTTTTATAATGACAAATTAATCTAATGATTAAAATCTAGTCTGCAAGATGTTTTTCAAATAACAGGTTGAACAGATACTACTGATTGTCCGAACAGTAAAGGCTTGGATGCAAGGGATCGTCTGAATATTAACCAGAGAACTCTAAAAGATTACACTCTTTGCAGATGCGTATAATTGCTCGAAGGATAATGTTTCGGATGCAAATGAATGTTCAAAGAAGCAACAACATTGTTTCTTGACATTAAGGTTTGGACAAAGGATAACATCCAAACAACCAAGTGGTAAGGTTTAGAAGACATTGACCAAATATTGGACGCATAATCAGATGTCTGAACGAAGGCAAGTCAAGATTCCTTCAAGTGTTTGGAGGGACTACAGATGAATCTTGCGTAGTGAGTTAAGATCGGACGTCCGAACTGTTTAACAACTAGTTTTTCAACATTTAATGCATAGCTATTGGAAAGTATTTGGGGGCCATTTTTGTACATTTATAAATTATCAAGCCTGAAATAAATGATCCAATTTCCACAATTAATGTAAGTATCTATGAAAACTATTTTAGTGAAAATAGGCTCTCTATAGTGTTGTATTAGTTGAATTACAAAGTGCACAAATGCGAGATCTTCAAGTGTAAAGAGTGGAGAGACAACTATCGTACAAAAATGAGGTTGTATGTAAAACTCTTGGCTCAACTAGAGGTAATTAGTATGAGCAAGAGTGATCCTACTCAGTGTACAACAAAGTTATTGTCTCACCTACATTGAAGTGGCACAAAGTGTTGGAATTGTACTCCAAACTTGTGAAGTTTGGAAGTTTGGTTTGAACTTTCTTAATCTCAAAACTTGTCTTTTATTTCCTTTTAGTTGTGCATTTGTTGCTTTGATCATATAATTGCATTACATCCATCATGCTTGAGTTTTTATTGATCAAAAGTTGCAAATAATTTTATACAATTTAATTCACCTCCTCTTTGGTTGCTTTTAGGCCAACATTCTTATCGGGTTAGATTAGTTTTATTCTATTTAAGGTCTTATGGCCATGTAATTGGTATGTGCAAATTAGATAGTAAAGAAAGAAACCGCAATTTGCAGGTGTTAAGAATTTGGCACCAAGTTTAGTTTCGTTGAATTAAAAATGTTGATATTTCTTTCCAAAATTTTGCCAAATCATTTATGTGCTCTATCAATTGATTTATGAATAAAATATTGATTGATTATTTCCGCATTGTTTCTTTGGTGAGTAAATGTTTTAGTTTTTGGCCCTCTTAATTATATATTAATTTTTATCTTCTTATATAACACTCAAATATTGATATTGTTTTTCTATTATATGTCTAGTTTTGTTTTAATTTTGTACTTCTACTTGTTTTTTTTTTTGTTGCTTTCGAGTATTAGTGTGCATGTGTGCGTATATATATAGATATCCATCATGATAATTATATTTAGTTTTTGATCGGTTCCTATTTGATTGCTAGTAAAGTTTGTTCATGCTAATTGTCAAACAAAATATTCTTCACAAATGTTTCAAATGTTGTGGTTCATCACTTCAATTTTAGTTATATAGGTTGGTGTAGTTTTTACTGTAGTGAAGAATGTAAGTGTACTACAAAAACAATTCAATGGGTTAATCTTTTTGGCCGGCTGGAGTCTTCTCTGAAAGGCTTGGGGTAGGCCTCGACTGGATACCAGCAGACTAAAGTGTCAAGGTCAAAAATATTGTTAATATTGACAAAGGCTAAAATGAATAATTCAAAGGTAAGAAAATTACCTTAGCCAAGTGGGTCAATTTCCTGCGCGGTGGAAGTTGGATTTCTTCTTTTTCACTCTCTTCAAAAGAGTCGATTTCAGTAAACTGTGGCTTTATCAATTTTGCAAATAAGGAAACGTTAAAAGATATAGGATCGTAAACAAGTGAAGAATGGAGAAAACTGATACCTAAGTGAATGGAGGAATTTCCAACCACTGAAATCAGGTTGGCAGCAAGACTCCGGCCTCCAGGATGAGCATAAAATCCTGTGAGTGTCACGGTTTCACTAGTAGAGATGGAGATGGTAGAATAGAATTGCTCATATGTGAGAGAAAAGTCAGCTGAAGGAAGCTTTGGGACTTTCCAAATCCGGCTTCGAAAGAAATCTTCAAAAGTCGGGCATTTGTAGCTATCTCTAGTCTACATTAGAAACAATTCCATCAAGATTTTAGTATACCGAAGGATATTTCACTTAATGTTATAATATCTTTCGAAGGCTTGGATCTCCCTGATTAGCTCACCTTTGGATGCCTTCTTTCTTTTCTTAGGGTGCTCGATCTCCTGCGAGGTCGATGATGAGTTAAAGGTATAGACATGAAAAAAACAAATTTTATCAAAAAAGCCAGTAAAAAGCTGATGCAGTGTTGTTTAAGGAAACCTTCCACCAGGAATTGTAGATATCAATACATAAAAAACTGGGGTAAAACAACATAAAGTCAAGTTGGTCAAGAAGGTACACGTTTTGAGCTTGAAGCTCATCAAGTTTGGCCTCATCGCTGAAAACATGTCGTCGATTCCGGGTTGATTAATGGGATAAGGGAATAAAGCTGGAATTGATTGAATCAGCCCAAATTGGCAAGAAACAAAGCACGCAAGATAAACTTTAGCACCGATATTTGTAACCACAATACTTTTATAAGGCACGGGCCTACAACCAAAATGCAAATTGCGAGTGACGGCACATGATGCTCTGATTGCTACCCTTTCGTCTTCATCTTTCTCGCTCATGGATTGAGTGGGATACAAATTTATCAGCCAAGAGATGGATAAGTTTTGTCGAGATATTAGAACAGCGATAAATGGTTGACTATCACAATAAAAAAAGTCAACATAATCCGAAAACCTTTTCGATCTACATTTAGAAGGTGGGTCGAGCCCCAGCAAAGAGCATCCCAAAAAATAGTGGTCGGAGCATTTTCATCAATGGAAGCTGGTCTCATAGAAGAAAAGTAGCTCTGCAGCCATAGTTGCAAAATCCACATAGGGTAGTGAATATCTTCCAGTTTTCTTGTTTTAAATTCGGCTAGGCTCCTGTAAAGAGCAGATACAATAGCCGATGCTAAGGCCAAAGCTTCACCATCAGCTAGTACAGTAGCCAAATAGAAGAAACTAACAGCTATTAGAAGGCAGAAGATGTACTGATTTAGCCAAAAAGCTAGGGAACTAATATCTTTGCTCTTGGAAATAGGTTTGTCCTTCGCGATTATACCTTTGAAATTCTCAGCCAAATACAGGCTATAGGACTTGTGGGACTTGAAAGAATGACCAAAATCGGCTCTATCGGTCACCAATGATAGATTGTAGTCAGCCGATTTGCCATGAGGCCTTAAACTGGTCAAGATACCAATATCTAGGATGGTTGGTGTCATCGGTCTAGTGCTGCAAAAAAGAAATAGTTAATATTTGAGCTCCAAAAGCATCGAGCAGCCAGGATCAATTCGTGGTTAGGTTGGATAACCTTGGTGCACAAATCAATGGCTTCAAAGATGCCAACCAATTTTCATATGTCTTCGAAGGATGGTTGAAGTTTCTTGGTCAATGATACCCATCGATTGTGAATTCTCAAAGTGGAAGAACATGGTGCCCCTCGAAAATAGGAAAACGATGTTGATTTGTGCTTGAAGGGGTTAGATCGATGAAAGAATATACTTTCTCCAAAAGGGAGATGCAATAGGAGGAGGTCAAGTATTTGGTCGAAATAACTCTCATATCAGAGCCCTATAACATAATGTTGAGAACCATCACTCATAGAAAAAGGGGTTGATACCTACGTAGTGATTGGTGGAGCTTTAGTTACGCTTGTTGATTCAGCCTCTTTAGTAGAAGAAGGATTGGTAGCTATGAAGTCAGCGGCAAGAACAGAGGGAAAAGGGGTCAAGAAGGGAAACTTGGTGCCTACTTCTAGAGGGTGAAGAACAAATCATAAAGAAAAGACCCTAGAGCTCGCTAAAAAGAGTAAAAGAAGAGCACAGGTAGAGAAAGGTTTGAAAAAGGGTCTTGAAAATCACACTTATTAAGAACTCCTATTAGCTGGGGACTTGCAAATTTTGAAAAGGCGGAAATTATGGCGTTAGATCAGCCTTAATTAGTGTGGTTCTACTGAGTATAATTAAAAGAGTCTGATTCCCAAATTTCTCGGGAAAGCAAGATAATAATTGCCAAATCGATGAGGTGATAAGGGCCAACAAAATATCATCTAAAGCTATCTCAAATCTATGACATTAACACAAACGCATCATCATTGGACCCAACCAATGGCTAGCGTCTGAAGGAGGCAGTTGTGTGACCAAATCGGCGGTTAGTAGCCGATACTAATGATCAGCCGAAGTCAGGTACCAGGGTCAAAGTAGTAGAACCAAGATCAAGGGGGCCAAATCAGACTCGCACAAGCAATCTCATGGGCCACACGTTTGGGTACCAAATGAGGAGGAAAAAGCACAACTGATACAACGTGGGCAGAAGGATTGCAAAGAAATAAGCAAATTGGGGAAAACTGTTAGAAATTTCAAAAATACAACTCCCATGAGGTAGTTACGGAAGAGAAACAAAAAGGGGGAAAGGGAATGAAGGAGAAGACAAGAAATACACAATAGAAAATCAGAAACGAATCTCTCTTATAAAATTGGCCTCTAATTTAGGATTTAGTTTTAGGAAATCTGCATAAGGGTTTACATAATTGTAAAATCACAAACCAGTCCATTATTTGATATTGTTAAAGCCCAATAATAGATTGGTAGTTATACGAACCCACAAGTTATTAGTTTGGATTAATAGGTAATTAAGTACTATCAATGGACTAATTGTTAAATTTTGAAGGTTGAGAATTAGTATATATATCCAAGGTTAGACAAATATACAACATATTATTTGGGATTAGGGTTAGGGTCGTTCGAGGAAGAGGTAGAAAAAGGTGTTATTAAGTGTCGCAGATTCAATTAATAGGTAATTAATATTCTGTCATTACTCGTTTGAACAGTATGATTTAATTTTTTGTGAGTTTCTTGTTGTGTATTGTGTGGAAGTTTTTACGTATAAGTCCCGGAGAAAGAAGAAAATAAAAAAAGAATAATATAATAAAATGACTATTTGCTTCTGTTTACGAACCGTAAACTTGGATGGAGGAATAAGGACTCATATGGTAAGACAATATTATGACACGATGGCGGCAAAGAATAAATGGATTGATGAGTCACCGGTTTACTGTGGAAGTAAGTTAAGTATGAAATCGGTTTGGTAAAATAAATTATTGCATAATCCAGTGATAGGTAAGATTTTGGAGTTGATTTTGTCTTGTAGTTCTTATTGATAGTTGTACTACTTTTCGCTCGTAGTCAATTCATTAATCATTATACTTGATATAACTATTATCTGATTGATTAGATAATTTTGAGTTTAAGTCATGAATCGAATTAATTAAGGAATATATAGTCTAACATATTTAGTTAATTACTTTAAGGTTCTAGATTTATTCTATGTTATCGTGTAGAGGAATTAATTATACAATTAAGATATTTTGAATGTTTTATAGGCAATGATTCACGAGCTTCGAATTACTTAAGCTAAATTCACGTGTTTCGGAGAATTAGAAGGTAAGTGGTTCTAACTTCTTTTATGTTTTAAAAAGTATTTTTACGAAAATTATATTTTTGCAGAGTATTATGTTACGTATGAAATTCGGATTGATTATGATTAATTTAACATTTTTAATATTAACTTAGTAAGTGGCATTTTGATTAAAAATAATATCTGTCTAATGCATGATTTCTTATTTTGACATAAAAAGTAATTTGGCTCTTGAAATATCTTTGGTGACGTCGGTAGGAATTAGTTCCTAATTCTCTACCCAGCGGTGGGTAGCAGGCCTATGTTTGACTCCACTCAGCGGAGGGTAGCTAGCCTATGTATGGCCCTTGTCTAATGGATATAATAGATGTGTTAGTACTGGATATACAAGTTACCTATTAAATTTTAGGAAACCCTTGAGTCCAATGTTATGAATATGTACGATTGATACATATTGTTATTATTTGTTTTCGATTTATGTTATGGATATGAAATGTTAATTTTTATTTGCCACTTACCTATATGTAAATATTTTGCAATTGTGATTTTTATAAAATTGTATCTATATATGTATATGCATGTCCAACGTGTGAAACAGTATTTGCAAAGTTAGATCTATATAACATATTCAATCTGGTGAAAGAGAACCTGAGCTACTTACTGGGCAAGTGTTTGGTCACCCCATTATATTATATTATGTTGCAAGCATTCGTAGTCTTTAAGGTAGGTGATTAGAGATTTGAGACTTTGAGTCTGGTGTTCTCGTGGAAAGGTAGGGGCACGGTGTGTTATGACCTCAGTTTTGGGGCGTGACATTTAGTGGTCTTAGAGCTTAAGTTTTAAAATCATGCGACTAGTTTTAAGTTTGAATTGTACCTGTGAGTATGTGTTGGATATTGTTGAAGTTCTTGGAGTTAAGTGATTAATCTTGGGTACTATTGTTCCTAGATAGCCAAGAAGCAAAAGGGACAAGATAATCGAGTTCAAGGGGATCAAGAAGATGTGTTTGTAGAGGAAGTGAACATGGAGGATGAAGACACATGTATGGATTAGCCCATTGGAGGGTTGACGTCGGATGCCAGGCGTCGTCAGAAGCAGCGTAGAATCAATGTCCATGTGTCGCCTGTTGATTATGCAGTGATAATAGTTGCAGGGGCACAAGCTTTTCAGCAAGGAAGAAATTAGCAGGTTCCACCTACGCAACAACTAGTGCCTTCGAGGACCAAAATCCATTATAAGGCCATGAAAAATTATGATGTCTCAACTTTTAAGGGTGGACCAGATCCTTTGAAGGCTGAGAAATGGCTTGGTGAGGTGGAGCAGAATTTCATTCTGTTAGAAGTACCAGAAAAAGTAAGGTCAGAGATAATTCAACCATTTTTCTGGTTGGTGAGGCATCCAACTAGTGGGAAGGCATTAAGCCTGTTGTAAGGGAGGAAGGAAAACCAGTTACATGGGTTCAATTCAAGTAAGCTTTACTGGAAAACTATTTTCCTCCATCCCTGCACTCTCAAAAGATTACTGAATTTCATAACCTAACACAGACAAGTGGAATGTCAGTAGTTGAGTATGCTCACAAATTTCAGACCCTTGGGATATTTGTACCTACTATAATAAAGGATGATAAACTTGAGGCATATAACTTCAAGAAAGGTCTTTAGAGTGACAACCAGTTTGAAGTTGTTCTAGTATGAGCGAAGACCTACAAAGATATGTTTGATGTTGCAGTAGAGAACGAGGTAGACATCAAACGCAAGGCTGATGAGGAAAGTAATAAGAAAATAAAATTTGCACCGTTGGATGATCAAGGTGAGGGATATAATCAATCGGTGAAACAAGTTCAATCAATCATTCAGATTGGTTCTCCATGTTTTGTTGGCCACAAGGTTCAGAATCAAGGACTACGAACCACTGTTGCAACTAATTCGGTGAAAGAGTGCAGTTTGTCATAAAAGGCACCCGGGAGAATATTGTTGGCAAACCAATGCCTGTTTTGGTTGTGGAAGTTTTGACCATAGGCTAGGATATTTTTTGAATAATTAGGCAAATGCTACACAAATTACGTAAATAGGATAGAAGAAGCCAAAGAATTGGGAGAAAATAAATAAGCCTAACTCCCGAGTTTATGCAATGGCTCGTGTAGTGGATGACATGGATAATGAAGCAGCAGGTAATAAATTAGTAATTTTCGTACCCACTAGAATTCATCTTAGTTATGACATACTTTGCTCATACGGGTTATGGAGGTTTAGACTTTTCTTTGATGCTTGTTTGAAAAGGTAAATATCATAAGATGGGAACCTCGTAATAAAATTTTAGAGTACAAATTTGTTGGGTAGGTTTTGACAGTAGCATTAGATATTGCTCTCTTTGGGAATATGTGTGAAGTTTAGGTAGAGGACGAAACTTCTTTTAAGAGGGGTAGAATGAAAAAATCCAAACCGGTACATTATTTGATATTATTAAAGCCCAATAATAGATTGGTAGTTATACTAGCCCACAAGTTTTTAATTTAGATTAATGGGTAATTAAGTACAATCAGTGGACTAATTTTTAAATATTAAAGGTTAAGAATTACTATATATATCTAAGATTAGCAACGATACAACATATTATTTGGGATTTAAGGTTTGAGTCGTCCGAGGAAGAGGTGGAAAAAGGTGTTGTTAAGTATCTACGGATTCAATAAATAGGTAATTAATATTCTGTCATTACTCAGTTGAACATTATGATTTAATTTTTTGTGAGTTTATTATTGTGTATTGTATATAAGTTTTTATGTGTATGTCCCGGAGAAAGAAAAATAAAAAATAATAATAAAATAATAAAACGGCTATTTGGTTCTGTTTACAAATCGTAAACTTTGATGGAGGAATAAAGACTCATGTGATAAGACAATATCATATAGTCACACGATGGCAGCAAAGAATAAATGGATTGATGAGTCACTGGTTTATTGAGGAAATAAGTTGAGTTGAAATCGGTTTGGTAAAATAAATTATTGCATAATCCAGCAATAGGTAAGATTTTAGAGTTGACTTTGTCTTGCAGTTCTTATTGATTAGTTATACTGCTTTTTGCCCGTAGTCAATTCATTAAGCATTATACTTGATATAACTATTATCTAATTGACTAGGTAATTTCAGTTTTAAGTCATGAATCGAATTAATTAAGGAATTAGTCTAACGTATTTAGTTAATTACTTTTAGGTTCTAGATTTATTCTATGTTATCGTGTAGAGGTATTAGTTATACAATTAAGATATTTTGAATGTTGTACAGGCAAAGGACTCACAAGTTTCGAATTACTTCGGCTAAATTCACGTGTTTCGGATTATTAGATGGTAAGTAGTTCTAACCTCTTTTATGTTTTAAAAAGTATTTTTATGAAAATTATATTTTTGTAGAGTAGTTATGTCACGTATGAAATTCGGATTGAGTATGGCTAATTTAACATTTTCAACACTAACTTAGTAAGTGGCACTTTGATTAAAAAATTATAACTGTGTGATGTATGATTTCTTATTTTGACATGAAAAATAATTTGGCCAGCAAAGTGGCTATTTTGTCACTTAACTATGCCTCGGTTGTCAATTCACTAAACTTGTTAGATGGCCAAAAAGGTCGCTAAACTACTAAAAATGCGTCTCCATGATCACTCCGTCAATTGGAGGTGTTAAGTTTCCGTTAGTCAACGCACGAGCATGTCACATGCATCTCATCTAGGTCATTTTTATCCAACTACAGTAAACTAACATTAATAAAAAATTTGGAGTTAAAATTAGATGATAAAAAACAAGTAAAAATTATAAATGAGGTCTTACTAGAATATATAAAAAAATTTAGGCAAAAATTTAAATAATTTTAATTTATTAAATTTATAATTTGAGCCCTTAATCACCTCTCTCCCCTGTACACTATCCTAACACCTCCTTACCCCCAACCCCCATTTTCCTCCTTTAAGCACCAACCAAATCCCATCTCCACCAACCTTAATTCATCCTCCATCCCCAACCTCACTCTCCTATTCCTGTCCCGCACTCCCTACCTTTTCCTACCCAAAGTCGCTATCTCCCACCCCAAACCCGCCGCTTGTACCCTTCCCCAGCCCCAAACCTGATACGCCTTCCCCTTCCCCATCCCAAACCCACCACCCCATTCTCCATTCCAAACCCGCCATTCCCACCCCACCCTTTCCCCTTTCCAAATCCGCCACCCCACATATCCCCCATCCCAAACCCGCCACCCCCACCTTCCCCTATCCCCATCTCATCACCCAGATCTGCACGACGAGATGGGAGTGGGGAAGGGCAGGGGGTAGCGGGTGCCCTGTCTCTTATACACGGGTCTTGATGTGTATAAGAGCAGGGGGTCAGGGTTTGGGTGGGGGAGGAGTGGGAGGTGGCAGGTCCATGGGGCAGGGGTTGGGGATGGAGGATGAGTTAGGGTTGGTGGAGATGCGGTTTGGTTGGTGGTAGAAGGTGGTTAAAGGAGGAGGAGGAGAGTGGATATGGTTGATGGAAAAGTAAGATGTTAATAGTAAAGTATAATAAAAAGTAATTGGACAATTTTACCCTATTAAAACTCATGTCACGTGCACATGTGTTGACTAACGGAGACTTAACATCTTAAATTAATGGAGTGACCACAGAAACACATTTTTTGTAGTTTAGTGACTTTTTTGGCTACCAAACAAGTTTAGTGACCAAATTGACAACCGGGGCATAATTGAGTGACCAAATAAGCACATTGGTGACTTCGGTAGGACCTTGTTCCTAATTCTCCATCCAGCGGAGGGTAGCTGGCCTATGTTTGATTCCACCTAATGGAGGGTAGCTAGCCTATATCTGACTCTTGTCTAACAGGTATAATAGTTAGCACTAGATATCTAAGTTACAGTTTAAAACTTAGGAAACCATTGAGTCCAATGTTCACATGAATATATACGATGGATACTGATAACTCTAGTAAACTAGAGTTACTTTCCTCTAAATTCTAGCATTTTGATAGTTTAAATTTCGAAATTAGATAAGTAATTGAAGACTTTAATTAATTTCTTTCATATGTATTTATATTTTCATTTTTGAATTAATTATGATAATTTTGTGCTAAATTTTTAGTTTAATTAAGTGCTTAATGGTGTTAATATTATGCAGGTTAAAAATTAAAGGTTAGAAGCTGGAAGGAACAAAGCTCAAGGGACTAAATTGCAAAATAGAGGAAATGAAGATTGCTGGAAGAGAGTCGAGATCGCGGTTTCAACTCTTCTAAACCGCAATCTCGACTCGGGAATTAGTGTTACTATTTTAGAGTCGAGATCGCGGTCTCAAAACTTCCATACCGTGATCTCGACTCGCTAAATGCTAAGTTGTAAGGGCAATTTTGTAAACTTCCAAACCAAAAACCCTGATTTTTGCCTCGTATAATGCTACACTATTGTATTAGAGTAAGCTAAGTAGAATTAGTTTTTGAAAGAGGAGAAAGTAGAGTAAGAGTAGATAGTTTAGAGTAGAGAGTTTTAGATAATTGTAGATAGATTAGGATAGCTTAAACTACAAGTTACCTTTTCTAAATAGAAATTTCTCTTTATCTTCATCTTAGATCTTCTTTAAATTTCTTGTCAAGTTTACACTTTTATTAGATAATCGTAGTGGGTTTTTTGTAAGCTTCAAGTAGATATAATTTTTAATTTCTTTCTTATCCATTTTAGTAAAAATTTCTTTGCTTTCAAATTAGGGTTTTTAGGAAAATTAGGGTTCTTATCAATTTCTTGCTTTCTATTTAAGAATTTTTAATTTCTAGCTTTAATTTCTAGTCAATTCTTAGTGGGTTTCTTTAATTCCAATCGAAAAATCCAAAAATATTTAATTTCGTAGTTTATCTTTATCAAATTTTTACTTTAGAAATGAATGCTTTTAGTATTCAATTTTTCTTTCTTCTTTAGTCTTTTGACATCTTAATTGATTGATTCACTTGTTCTAAGTTTTAGTCCTAATTACATTAAATTATGTTAGGATTCAAATTATAGTTTTCATTAGAATAGTTCTATCATCTACCAATTGATTTAGCTTAACTACACACATACCTTTAAACCTTGGTAATTGCATCCGACAATCCTTGTGGGAACGATCCCTACTTCCCTAGCTACTAGTTGACAACCGTATACTTGCGGGATGCCATCTAGTTAGTTGTAAGATTTAGGTGTTTAATTGAATTATAACTAGATGTGTTAAAAGAGGCATCAAGTTTTTGGCGCCGTTGCCCAGGATTGTCTTCGGTTTTTGCAATATCAAGCGCTTTATGGGTCGTGTAGATTAAGCACTTTGGATTAGTTTAATTTAGTTTTTAATTTTGTTGATTTTTATGTTAGATTTGGTTGTCTTGTGGAATTGACTTGGAACTTCAATTGACTATTGTGGTTTTGTGTAGTGCATGGTAAGAGGAGCTCAAGAGCCATCTCATTTGCTTAGACAAGGAAAGGGAGAAAGAGCTAAGACAAATTTGAAGGTTGAGAAGGGTGCAACAAGAGCAAGAAAGGATAGAAATGGCACTTGCGAATGCTCATCAAGGGAATGTGAACATGGAGAACAAAGAAGAAGAGGTAGGTAGAAATAATGGAATGGGTGGCTATAGGAATGGGAATGACATGAATGGGAATGGAAGGCCATTGAGGGAGTATGCTTTACCTAATTTTGATGGGGCAAACTCAAGCATTGCACGGATGCCCGTGCAAGCCAATAATTTTGAAATCAAGCCCGGCCTAATCCAAATGCTCCAAGCCCATGCCATGTTCGGAGGTGGACCAAATGAGGACCATTACACCCACCTCATGAATTTTAAAGAAGTATTGGACACATTCAAATTTAATGGAGTACACCCGGATTGTGTTCGCATGAGGGTGTTTCATTTTTCACTTCGTGATAGGGCAAAGTCGTGGTTGCAATCCCATGCCCAAGGAACACCTGAATTCACCACTTGGAACCAACTTGCTCAAGAGTTCTTGGCAAAGTACTTTCCTCCCGCAAGAACTGCTAAATTAAGGAATGAGATTACATCGTTCAAACAAGATGTTGGTGAAAGCCTAGGGGAAGCTTGGGAAAGATTTAAAGAGTTGCTAAGAAAATGTCCACATCACGCCATACCTTTGTGGCTTCAAGTTCAAACTTTTTATAATGGTTTACTTCAAGAGATGAAATCCTTGTAGATGCCTCCGCCGACGGTTCTATCTCATATAAGACTCCGTAACTCAAGAGTTGTTAAATAGGATGGCATACAACCACTACCATCATGGACCGATAACTCCACCGGTGGTTCAACACCAAGCTAATCAAGCCAATGCAAGTAGTGAAACGTTGAATCTAAACATGCAAGACGCTCTTTTAGCTCAACAAAGCATGTTCATAAATGTGATGAATAACATGGCAAAAGCGTTGGAGAATCTAGGGAAACCTATTAGTGTAAATGCTATGACATTGACTTCTTATCCAACTCAACCAAGCATGACATGTGATTTTTGTGGAGGCGGCCATGCCAATGGGAATTGTGAGGTGCCATATGGGCTAATGAGCAAATCAATTATGTGGCTAATCAATCTTCATTTCCAAGGAACCAATCCGGAGCTTATGGGAACACATATAATCCATGTTGGAGGAATCACCCAAATTTCTCTTGGAGTAACACGAACAACCAATCCAATCCTCCTTACCAACCAAATCCTCCACCTCAAAATGCCCAACACACTCAAGCCCCCAATTCCTCATCTAAACCTTATCAACTGCCACATCAAAGAAATGTCCAACCCAATTCCTATCAAAATTTCCCCAATCCTTCTTTTCAAAACCAACAACAAAGACCTCCTTTCCATATGCAAATTCTTCCCAACCCATGTACCATGATCAATATGCTCCTAGAGAGAATTTGGGTGAAGAAGGTTGGAGAAGAGAAGCCGGGTATTTGAGAAGGGAATTGGATAGGACTCGGCAAGTGGAAGAGCATAAAAGAGATTATGAGAATTTGAAGTCTTCGACAAGGAATTTGGAGATTCAATTGGGGCAATGGGCAAGGTTGAATAATGACAAACCTATTGGGGCATTTTTGAGTGATACTATTCCAAACCCCAAAGAGCAATGTAATGCTATAACCTTAAGGAGTGGAAAAGAATTGGTTGAATCTAAGGAGAAGAAAAAGGTGGAGGAAGGAAGCAAAGAGCAAAAGTCCAAGGTAGTTGAAATTGAAAAAGAAGTAGTTGATGATGAAGCCAAGAAAGAGCAAAAGAATGAGATCAAGGTATCCAAGAAGAAGCATGTGGAGGAACCTTTGAAGATAGATCCATTAATAAAAGTGCCATACCCTCAAAGACTCATTGATCCAAGAAATGAGGAAAAAGAGAAGCAATTCACCCATTTCTTGGATATGTTGAAAAAGATTAATGTCAACATTTCTTTGATTGATGTCCTTACCAATATGCCCAACTATGCTCGTTCTCATGAAGGATCTTTTGGCAAGGAAGCGAAAGTGGGATGATGATGAGAAAGTATGCCTTGATGCCCAATGTAGTGCCATTATTCAAAGGTGGTTGCCCCCTAAACTAAAGGATCTCAGTAGTTTTATGATATTGGTGAATGTTGGAGGAAAAACGTGGCATCGATCACTTTGTGATTTGGGGGCAAGCATAAATATCATGCCAAAGGCCATCTATGACAAGTTAGGGATCAACAATGTCAAGCCAACTAATATCACACTCCAACTGGCAGATTTATCCGAGAGGAAACCATATGGCTTGTCGGAAGATGTGCTTGTACAAGTTGAAAAGTTGGTATTTCCCATTGATTTCTTTGTTCTAGATACGGGTAAAGAGAGTGAGTTTCTATTGATTCTAGGGAGGCCTTTCTTGTCGACCTTTCATGCATTAATTGATGTGCACAAAGGGAAGTTGATCTTACGAGTTGAAAATGAATCAATTGAATTTGATGTGTTTGAATACAAGAGATGATAATATTCCCATTGTTGAAGAAAAATGTGCTAACCAATCTCTTAATTCTATCCTTGCTAGGTCAAATGAAGAGCAAAATGAAGTAAGCCAAGGCAATTCGCTCAAGCAAGTGTTCGAAATAAAGGAAAATCCGAGAAATGAATTGAAAGAAAAACCACCCGATAAAGGATGTGTGTTGATAAAGGATGAAGAGAGTTTTGCAAAGAATAAATACAATGGTGATATCAAGAAATTGAAAAGGCATAAAAAGAAAAGAAAATGGTTTGAGAAACAATTGGAGATGTTAATTGGGGCACTAGCGATGTCTAAGGCTAGAAAGAAAGGACTTGTGCATGGAAAATCCGAAAATCAAGCTTTAATCATGAAGAAAAAGGGGATAAAACTTTTTCCGTGGAAACCAAAAGGGAAGGCAGGATCAATCATCCTCAATTACTTAGAATGAGGGTCATGCCATAGTCATGCTAGTGACTATAAAAGAGCGCTTCTTGGGAGGCAACCCAAGTCTTTAATTTAGTTTTTATTGCTTTCTTTTAGTGTGATTTTTAATTGTCTTGATTATGAGTAAATTGGTTTGAATTAGCTTAGAATTTTTGTTAAAAAAAAATTGAGTTTTTAAGTTGAATAAATGGTGCTAAAGAATGAGTAAAATTGTCATCCTAACTTGTGAATTTTTTTGTTTGTAGATTATTCTTGTAAATGGAGAAAAGTGGTCAAGAGTGAAGCAAATTCGGCTAAGTGTAAAAAATTCACTTTGCAGAAGTTGAACTTGAGACCGCGGTCTCAACTCTAAACTTCTGCAAAGGCTTATTTTGCACCAAGTTGAGACCGCGGTCTCAGTCTCAAAACTGAGACCGCGGTCTCAACATCAGTCTAGACCACGATCTCGACTGCTAGAAAGTTTTAAAAAGATCAAATCCTCTCTTTTTATTCTCACAAACTCTCTATTCCTCTTCCCTCTTTCGAAAACCCAAACCCCAAATCCCCCAATTCTTCTTTCATCTTCACCATTGGTAAAATCACCAAAAACTCCACACCCACCACTAATTTCACTTTGTTTTTCCATAGGAACATCAAAGCAACCACCTTTTTGAAGATTTGTGGAAGAAATTTGGCTTCAAGGGAGATTGACATAAAGGCAATTTTTGGAGAATTTCAACTCGAAAAAAAAGAACGAGTAATATCTTTCCTTGAATTATTAGCAATTTTTGAAGACAATTATGGAATTTGGTGGATTAATTTGTGGAAAATTTGTGGTGTTGAATTAGTGAATTGTGGACAAGTAATTTGTGCTAATTTGTGCTAGAAGAATTTTGAATTGTCCAATTGTTGAAATTCTTGATTGGAATTGTGACAGAGTTGAATTGAATTATTTGAACAATTGTTGGGAATTTGGATTGTGATTTGTTGGTGTTGAATTTTGCTTGAAAGTTGGCTTTTTGAATTGGTGATTGAATTCTTTTGAGAATATGACTAGAGAGGTTTATGGTAGTGCTGAGAGAAGGGTGAGAATGAGAGGGAAGAGATACTCGTTCAAGAAAAAGGAAATCTGGAGAGGGGACAAGCAGAGAAAGGGGATCGGAACAACCATTTGAGGGTGGTGATCAAATTGAGCCTCAATTCTCGGTTGATAGAGCTCAACAGTTATTCAAAAGTAACGAGAAGCATGAGGTAGTTAGAGAGAGCAACTTTGACCTAATCATGAATTGGGGAGTATACGAAGATTCTAGGAGAGCGATAGAAGAAAAAATTAGGTCAAGGCATTGGGAGGGTTTTAATGCTCAGGTTGACCCTGGGGCTACCCAGTTAGTCAAAGAATTTCAATGCAATTTATGTGAGTTAGAAGATGGCAAGGTGCGCATACCGGGGGGGGGAGGGGTTTCGTAGATTTTGAAGTTGATGTGATTAACACATATTTTAACATACCCCCCCGTACCTTCTAGTCAATACTTGGCATTTTTGAACAATAATAAGGAGATGGATGCAATCAAAGATGCCATTTGTGATAGGAGGTTAGAATGGATTAAGAGTACTTCTGATCGGCCATGCAATTAAAATTTCCTCATCAAGGACTCTCATTAGTGGCTAAGTTGTGGTTTTATTTCATTAGTAGTCGTATTTGGGGGTCCAATGCAGTGAGCTTTATACAGAGGGACAAGCTACTCTTAGCCTATGCCATCATGACTGGGATCCCGGTGAATATTGGTCACCTAATTAGACAGGAATTTTTAGAGAGTGGGAGGTCGGGATGACCTATATTTTACTCCCCTAGTCTCATTCACCATCTTTGTACAATAGCTGGTTGCCCAATTGGTCCTTTGGAGTCATTGACACATCCTAGAGGGAGGATCAATCGAGAATATGTCTATAGGATGGTGAGAGAATATGAGAAGCACCACCAAGAGGAGTACCCTGCCCAGCCACAGCCACAGCCTCAGCCTCCACCACCTCGAAGAACTTCAATGATTTTGATACCCCTGGGTGTAGTATTCAATGCTCCGGTAAGTGAAGAAGAAATGAACGATCTACTGGGGTAATGGTCGTACAGTCAATTGGTGATGCACAACAACTTGACTATTATTGGAGAAGCTTTAAGGGTGACTTCATTAGGTACTTGGGTCTAGCCACCATCTCCTCCGTCATGGCACTTTGGTCCACCTCGTGGATAGCACTACACACCACCGGCGGCTACCACACATCATGAGGGATCTAGCCATGCGGGTGCGACTGGAGGGGACGCAAATGATGATCACGAGGAGGCCCAACCTAGTGACGCAGAAGAAGGTCAAGACGAGATGGAATGAAGAGAAGAAGCCACCAATTGTTTGTGCATGAAAGAAGACTAGCCTTGATTATTGAACTACTTTGATGGATGATGATGATTTGCCTTGTTTTCATTGGAGACCATAGTTCTTAATTACTTTAGATTATGTTTGTTTTATTTTCAGTTTTTGGAATTGAAGAATTTCAGTTTTTCTTTCTTTTAAGTAGTTTGGCTAATGGCCTTAAGCTGATGCCAAGTGATACATTTTGATGCTTTATGGATCTAAATTCATCATCAGAGCTTTTGGATTATTAAACTGACACTTGGTGAAGTTTGGTTATTGCCTAATAAGAGTAATATGTCTAAGGGCCCTAAGCTGATGCCATCTTTGCATTTGTTGATGAGTTGAATGGAATATTGATTTTGTTTGAAGCTTACTTGGTGAGATGCATGGCATGGTTGCCCTTAACATTTTTACTCAATTTTAATTCTAGGGTTAAAAGTATGACATAGTTTAAGTACTTTTTGTTATTTTTTGGGTTTTGTTTTGACGTTTAATTTTGGGTGAGTGGAAGGATGATTTATTCATCAACTTGAATACAAGAGACAAGTTTGGGGTATTTATCTTTTTGTGTTGGAAATGGTCATTTTATATATTTTGTTGCCACTTGATGATTAATGGATGGAAAGTTGATCAATTAGGTACTCAATAATGATAATTTTGATGTTCAATGTCTTGTAAGTGAAGTATATGATTGATTCTTTTCAAAAAAATTGTGTGAGTGAGTAGTTCATTTGCAATTATGAAGAATTCATAAACTTAGCATTGCTATTTTTCGAAAAGAAATGCTGAAATTTTAGGAAAAATTGTTTGAAATGACAGAAATCAAATCACTTATATTATGTGGTTGATGAACTCTCTTTTGGAAAAAAATGAGTTAAATGAGGTAGAAGAAATTTTGGGACATTTCGTGTGTTTGCATAGGGAGTGTTCTTATAACTTGTGAATAATTGATATTTGAGATTAATTTTTGGGACATTTTACTCCTTTTCCTTAGTTTAGGGCCGAAAAAAAAATTAGGAATAAGGCGAGTAAGGGATTCCGACATGTACTCATGTTGTTTCTCCAAATTAAGCCATTAGAATAGTAATAAGGCAAGTACGGGATTCCGAGATGTACCCATGTTGTTTCTCCGAATTAAGCCATTAAGAATTACGTTTTTCGTATACCAATAAATTAAGGAGTAAATGTTTGTAATACTTATCATTAATCTCATATTACTTATTCATTGTTAGAGGTTTATTGTATCTTCCGAAATATGTGACAATTGCATTTAAGTTGATTCCTAATTGAACTTCTATTTTCATGATGCTTAGTTGAGAGAGTTGATTAACTTTATAATATTTGTTATTTGAGAAGTAATGATGTTTCGAATAAAAAGAACTAAAACTTTTGGTGACTCTTTTCGAGAATGGTAATGCTTGGTGATGTGAAATCTTGTGTAGTGAATGAACTATTTTGTGCTTCTTTTTAAACGGAACTTCAATTTTGGATTTATTTGCTCATATTCTTCGCATGTCACGTAGTGTTGAACATTTCTTGAGAATATCGCTTAATTGTTCTAAGTACATCCATGATTCGTCAAGTGTCACGTCAACTTTGGGGGTGTTTAAATGTTTGAATGTTAGTAGGTTTCATTTATTGTTAATCTTTGTTTTGCTCGGGACTTGCAAAACGCTAAGTTTGGGGGTGTGATAACTCTAGTAAACTAGAGTTATTTTTCTCTAAATTATAGCATTTCGATAGTTTAAATATAATCTAAAATTAGATAAGTAATTGAAGACTTTAGTTAATTTCTTTCATATGTATTTATATTTTCATTCTTGAATTAATTATGATAATTTTGTGTTAAATTTTTAGTTTAACTAAGTGCTTAATGGTGTTAATATTATGCAGGTTAAAAATTAAATGTTAGAAGCTGGAAGGAACAAAGCTCAAGGGACTAAATTGCAAAATGGAGAAAATGAAGATTGCTGGAAGGGAGTCGAGATCGCGGTCTCGACTATTCCAAACCGCGATCTCGACTCGGGAATTAGTGTTACTATTTTAGAGTCGAGATCGCGGTCTCAAAACTTCCAGACCGCGATCTTGACTCGCTAAATGCTAAGTTGTAAGGCAATTTTGTAAACTTCCAAACCAAAAACCCTGATTTTTGCCTTGTATAATGCTGCACTATTTAAGCTAAGTAGAATTAGTTTTTGAAAGAGGAGAAAGTAGAGTAAGAGTAGATAGTTTAGAGTAGAGAGTTTTAGATAATTCTCTGTAGATAGATTAGGATAGCTTAAACTACAAGTTACCTTTTCTAAATAGAAATTTCTCTTTATCTTCATCTTAGATCTTCTTTAAATTTCTTGTCAAGTTTACACTTTTATTAGATAATCGTAGTGGGTTTTTCGTAAGTTTCAAGTAGATATAATTTTTAATTGCTTTCTTATCCATTTTAGTAAAAATTTCTTTGCTTTCAAATTAGGGTTTTTAGGAAAATTAGGGTTCTTATCAATTTCTTGCTTTCTATTTAAGAATTTTTAATTTCTAGCTTTAATTTCTAGTCAATTCTTAGTGGGTTTCTTTAATTCCAATCGAAAAATCCAAAAATATTTAATTTCGTAGTTTACCTTTATCAAATTTTTACTTTAGAAATGAATGCTTTTAGTATTCAATTTGTCTTTCTTCTTTAGTCTTTTTAATTGATTGATTCACATGTTCTAAGTTTTAGTCCTAATTACATTAAATTAGGTTAGGATTCAAATTATAGTTTTCATTACAGAATAGTTCTATCATCTACCAATTGATTTGGCTTAACTACACACATACCTTTAAACCTTGGTAATTGCATCTGACAATCCTTGTGGGAATGATCCCTACTTCCCTAGCTACTAGTTGACAACCGTATACTTGCGGGATGCCATCTAATTAGTTGTAGGATTTAGGTGTTTAATTGAATTATAACTAGATGTGTTAAAAGAGGCATCCGATACGTATTGTTATTATTTGGTTTCGATTTATGTTATGGTTATGAAATTTTCATTTTTATTTGCCACTTATTAAAGTATGTAAATATTTTACAATTATGATTTTTATAAAATTGTATCTATTTATGTATATGCATGTCCAACATGTGAAACAGGATTTGCAAAGTTATATCTATGTAACACATTCAATCTGGTGAAATAGAACCTGAGCTACTCACTGAGTAAGTGATTGATCACCCCATTATATTATATTATTTTGTAGGCATTCATAGTATTTAAGACAAGTGATTAAATATTTCTGAAACTTTTAGTCTAGTGTCCTGGTGAAAAGGTGTGGGCATAGCATGTTACGACTCCGATTTTGGGGCGTAACAATAATGGTCGGTCATTAATCCTTGTCTATTGCGGCCATATCTTCGCTAGGAGCTTTTAATCTGTTCTTTTCAGAATCTTTCACTAGCTTTAGTTATGTTTATCAATGTATGTTTCCGTTTCTGTATTGTAAATGTTTTTCTCAATGAAGCTTTGTTTCTTAATCTCAAGTATTTAGTTCTTCTAGTCGTTTTTTTCTAATTTCATATACTCAATTTAAGTCTTTGATCTCAATCAAGACGGATGAACAATAATCGTTAAAGAGAGTTTAACGGCGCACTTTCAACTTAATTTACAAAGAATGACAGGCAGTTGAATAATCAAGAATTAAAAAGGTGGTTTATTTGTTACTTTCGGTATAATCAGCCGAAATTTGCACCAACAAATGGCATATAGTACAAATGTGTTCTGAGAATTATTATGGAAATCTATTGTGTACCAATGCACCAATAATAATACAGATATTTTAAATTCAAATCGGCGTCTCTATTGAAATTCTTCTATCTTTCTGGACGGAAATCACACCTGGTTGACCTGTCAAAGTACAAGAAATTTAACTGTAATTATATAATATCATCCCAAACCTGGATAATGGTAAACTGGATATGCAAATTTTCATCTAACATAAAAATTTCACAAAGCTAAACTTGCATCCAATATATTCTATTTGCACCCTCAAAGTTATATTCAATTCTCACTTTTCACCTTATATTTTAATGTGAAACACATTGCATCCCTTACCCTCATATCCATTCACCTCACTCAAATTCATTACACTTTTACTAAAGTTGATGAACGTTAGGTGCTTACATTTTGCACCTGATTGAAGTCATATTATAATAGTAAAGTCAGATCTAATTTTACTTTGCACCCGTTAAACTTAGCACTTTGCACGATCAATTTCAAAGTTAATAAATTTGACGGATTTGATCTTTTCAATTAAGGTCTGTGGTCTGCAGTTAGGTCAAAAGTATTTTAGATGATTGTTTCCTTAGTTCACATGTTATGTTGTTTTTCATTGAACATCCAACATAGGTCGAAATGAAACAGTTTTAGAAATATAAAATTCAAAATTAAACTATCTCAAGCAATTAGCCATTTCCGTTGCTATAAGTATACAAATACACGTAATTTTTTTTTTTAAAACCCACCTATCTCATCCTACCCACCTACCCTCTAGTTGCACATTCTAAGTTACATGTATCTAAATAGTATGTGCATTCAATTAAATGTGAATGAGTACAATTTGATTTAATTATACAATTTCGATATGTATTTTGACTTGAAATAATATCTTGCAAAGTTTTTTTTGAGTCATTATACAATACTACAACTTATAGAAATAACAACTTTACAACATGACGTGCTACATTATCTGCCAAAATTATTACATATTCTTGGATTACGCATGTTCATGAATGTATTTGAAATTAGAACAGAATATAAAATGGACCAGAACAGAAAAATAAAAAATACCGAGAAATAAAATGACAAAGATGCAAAGAAGGCTACTTACTTTTGAGTTGGGAGGCCTGCTCAGGAGTCAGTACAACAGAGAAGCCAGACCCAAGAGTTTTATAAACATACAATAGAGCCTTATCTGCCGCCGTTTGGCTAATCATAGAATGCACATCAAAATGCATATTTCATTTTAGTTCAATAGAAATTATCACATGACACAAGGAGTTGGCCGAATCCCCAGCCCGTTTATTAACATAAAAATCAAGAAATTACATGATTGGTAATGTGGAAATTACAGATGACATCAATATCTAATGATATAGTTATGGAAATAAATATGCTAGAAGTGCATGTATTACTTATACAGTGTAACCACAGGTGATGCAGACGTAACATATTTTGTTTCTTGTTTCTTTTGGAAGTTATTTGAATGGTTATTATTTTTTTGAAATAATTAACGCAAAGAATCCATTTTCAATTAAGAACAACTGGAATAAGATCTTTCCCCCTTTAAAAGCAAAAAAGGAAAGATTTTTCGAACTCGTCCCCAACGTTTGCAATACACACAATTTGTCATTTAAACAATTAGACTCACATTTATTTGGGATGTTGTTTTTTATGGCTTTTCATGGGTTAATTAACTATGCTTAAAATTTAAAATTTCGATAAAAAGTGGCCGAATTACACCTGTAGAATAAACCCTTGAAAAAAAAATTGACGTAATTTATACTTGCCTGCCCAGGACAGAGGTTAAAAGTTTAATAGCATAGTCCTTGAGGTCATGGTCTTTGGGTTCCTCAACCCACACTATGTAAACATTTGTAGCGCCCGTTGATGCTTTTACAAGGAAAGAAAAGGATAAAGTCATGAATAAAAACCATATTGATGACGATAGGTTTTGAGATTTCTGCAATGCCATTTTTTACTTCTATTAATCGAATAAAACTTGTTTATATAGGTGCCTTTATAGTAAACCTTTGAACTTCTGTCATTAATGACAAACTGGCTGACATTAAAGAACCTCAATTAAGTTACGTTTAAAAGAATGGCTTTGCTGTTATCTTTATGAGCTCATTACATCACGCTTGCTTCATTTTTAACTAACGGAAATATGCTGCATCTTTTCACGACCATACGTTGCAAGATCTTTCTAATGCAATTTTGAATACTAGAATGGTCGATACTTTTTTGTCTTCTCAATTTCCACCTTTACTATTTACATCTCAACAAGAAATCTTTTCGTGTAGAACTTTTGTATTGTCAATTTGACTTAAAACTAATTTTGGTCCTCACGCGAAACATGAGGATGCTCATTTTTTGATGGAAATGAGGTTTGTTGGAAATTCCACTTTAGGTGGTATAATAAGATAATAAGTAAATTTTGTTTGGAGCATACATTTAGCACTTCGAAGCATACCAACAAACAAAAATGAAATAAACATGAATACGTATTACACTCAAGGGAAACCTTTATCCATAAGCTTTTGGGCCATATTTGGGTTAGGATCAGTTGGAAATCATAGAAAGGAGAAAGGAAAAAATAATCAAAACATTAATATCAAGCTTCACATAGAAAGGCTGAATACTATATGAACATTATAGTTTCAAATTAAACAAAACGTGGGTGCTGGCAAAATTGTGCATAGTAATTAGAAATACATGAATATAAAAAATCAAAAATCAAAATGTTAGTTACTTTATTAACCAAAACAATTTCATTTTATATCTTTCTCTTCTTCCTCCTAATCATCTTGTTTGCTCAAAATCAAAATGTTATTTACCCTATTGAGATATACTATGTCGAATTATAATTTTCAAGCTTCGGGAATGTTTTCTGTTCTAGTTTTAAGCTTGCATTGTAGCTTTTCTTGATTATCAAGTGGAGGGTACTTGAGATACCCGTGATTTTTGTTGCAATCGTAAACGAATAAAATATTAAAATGATAAGAATCTTAGGAAAAATAAGTTACAGTAGACGTATTTAATTTTGAGATGGTAAGGGTAGCGTAAGTGTCCTGTAGGGGTAGGCATTAATTGTAAGCGATACACTAAATATCCGAGAAAGACTAACAAATTTTATTTTACACAGCACAAAATTTGTAAAGAGCATTTTCAAAAATTAGTTGAGGTTGGTCTCCTTTTGTTTAGTGTTTATTTTTTTTGAAGGGTTAATAGCACTAAACCCCACTGAAATATACCTTTAACTGCACTTTACTTCCTCTAACTCATTTTATAGGCACTTTTCATTTTTTGTATGATTGGACAAAAATATCCTTATTAAGTAATTGTTTTTCTTTTTGTTTTTCCAACTATTCTTTCTCACCTTTTCCCATTTTCCCCTTCTTCCTTTTTCTTCTTTTATTTTTCTTTTTCTCCCTTCTTGTTTACCATTAGTTATTTCCTTCATTCTACTATAAATATTTGTACACTTAAAACAATCTTTTACACTTATTTATTTTATTGTCTTTGTTTATTTTATAATTCTTATTATAACGATATTGAATATTTGTTATATTAATAAAGTAGTTTACACAAGTTAGATTTATAATTAGTTAATTATAGTAAAAATAAATAAGCAAATTAATCAAGTATTAATTTTTATTTGTTGTGTTTTACATTGATAAATTATTAACCCTCATTTTTATTTTTATCTATTTATTTGAAATTTTAAACTAATATTTGATTTATTAAGATTCAAAAATTTGAATTATTGAAACTCTAATTTCTTTAAATGTATTTAAATATTTTAATTAACATTTGAAATACACTTTGATGTAACTAACATATATTCTATTATAAAAGAAATCGTAATAAATTTTTTTTAAGCTAACCACTGGTGCCTTGGTGGGCCACTCCCAAATTTTCTTAGATTATGTAAAAATTATTACATGGAGGGGCACATGAAATCAAAACCTCCAATAATTAGAAACTTTCAAAGACATATAACCCTTTGAATCTTGAAACCCTAGCAAAATTATCTAGAAAATCTAAGATGAATACAAGACCATCTTATCTAATCTAGCAATTCCCTTGGCTAACCTAGGAATATCATAAATAGCATTGGTGCTGTTTGGACAGCTAATAATGGAGTATTATTCAGTGAATAATATTTATCTGTTGATTTTAGCGGTTTTTAGAAATAATGTTGACTTTTGGAATAATAGAATAATTGTTTGGATATGAAATAATATTTTGAAATAACTATTTGGATTGGAAATAATGAATAGTAACTATTATTTGGTGAACCTATTTATAAAAAAAAAATAATGCAAATAGAAAAATAACAATTATAAAAATTCTTTACTTATTCTCGTCACACTACATTTGATAAAAACTTGAAATTACATCTTTCCCTTTGTTTCTATCAAACTCCACATACATAAAAATGATTAATTTTACTTTACACCTTTAATATTTGTATTCATTATCATTTTAATTTGTAACGTTATTTTTTAGATATTTAAATCCTTCCGTTAAATTTAACTCAACATTGAATTTTTTTTTTTAAAGAGAAGAATTTAAAGTGAATCTCCACCTAACCCCTTGGTGAATGTGTATGACCTAAATCACAGGGAAAGTGTTGTTTTACACATTTGAACTGTACTTCATTGTCACTCAACATTCAATCCTATTTTAACAAAAAAAAACCTTATTCTCTCATTTTCTTATTTTTTTTTTCAATTTTACTTGATTTATTTTCTCTCTCTCACACACACTTATTTTATTGACATGTTTTAATAAATTTTGTATTATTCATCAACATATTTTAGATTTCATCAAACTCTATTTATGAAAATAAAGTAAGACATTTTGGGTGTTACGAGAAAATTTGTTTACACATCAATAATTTGAGGGTAAAAATATCATTTAAGGTGAAAATTTAACACCGTTAGCTTTAGCTGTTAGTCTAATGACTAAAATGCCTAAAAAATAACGTTAGGGACTAAAGTGATTATGATCCTAAACGTTAAAGGGATAAAGTGAAATTAAACCTACATAAAAATAAAATAAAAAGGGTACAAAATCAAGATAATGATAAAAGATAATTAACATCTATGCCCACGTATTTTATGTCATTATTAAGAGAACCGCCACACACACACATATATAAACATTTTCTATGTAATTGAGTAAACATACAAAATAAGTCAAATTAAACTAATAATAAATATATGTTCACCGTTCAACCGAACCCACAAAGGCAAATTAATTTTATATTCATAATATTAATATTTATAGATTACTAACAAAATATTGCAACAAACACGCGTTAAGATAAAAATACACGATTTTAATAGTTACCAGATTAAAACGTCCTTATGCGAAAGTAAGGATTGCAAAAAAATAATAATAATAACAATTAATTCCATTGTTTATACATAACTATTAATAGAATATTTTTTAAAATGTAAATAATGAATAGGACATGAATAGTGCAAATAATGTATTGTGTGAATAATGAATATGAATAATGAATAATGAATAATGAATAATGAATAAGACAAAATATGAATAGTGTAAAATATTATTTGAAGAGGTAGTTATTTGCTAACCGAACAGCAAATATTCTGACCAAATATTATTTAGCAATGCAAATTTTTTGCAATCCAAACAGCACCATTACATCTGTTATTGCAGCCAGCATTAGCCAAGAATTCTGCGAGTTAATTTCCTTCTCTGAAAATATGTTGAGATGCCATAGAGCAACTACTCATGAGCTTGATGATATGTTGAATCATTGCATCCACCTTCCATGCTGCTATCTTATTTCCAGTGACCATGTCCAGAAGCATCAGTGAATCAATCTCCACAATAACATTACGCAGTCCCAGTTCTTGACACATCTGCAAGCCTTGCTCTAGGGCTCTGCAAACAGATTAGATTGAAATGGATTATAATATGATGAAAAAGCTTTAATTATTTTACCTTCTGGATCTCGGATTACTCCTCCTCTAGTTGTGTGACCTGGATTGCCTCTTGGGACTCCATCTGTGTTGAGTTTAACTGAACCAATTCTACGAGACAGCCATCTTACCATTAATAATTTATTGTTAGAATTTTAATTCTTGGCACTTGGATTCTAATGTTTAAGATTGCTGCATGAAAGTTCTATCTTCCAGTATGCTTGAACCACAAGGAAAAGCCATGAGGATAGTTGTTATCATTTACCTACAAGCATCTATTATTCTGCTTGTACTAGCTGGATGATTGTCAAACAAACTACAACTTCTAGCTTTCTATACCTCCCAACAAATGATGCTAGGGAGCAACTTGACAGATACACCACGAGCTGTACCAGTCGAGGATTCAATCCACCAATTACTTGTGTAGCTTCTCATAGTAGATGCATCGACAATGATGTTCATTAGCTGTTCAAAAGCTCTCCAAACTCCTTTAGCAATCCTATACTCCAGGAAAACATGTTCAAGAGTTTCCTTTGATTCACAGAATTGACATTTGGATACCATGTGAAAACCTTTGCAGTGCATAATGTCATCAGTTGGCAGGGCATTATTTAGCAACCTCCACATAAAAATTGATAATTTAGTTGGTAACCTAGAATCCCAAATCATGATATTTTAGTTGGTAATCTAGAATCCCAAATCATCTTCCTTAAGAATAATGGGGCTTTGCTTCTCCTGCAACTATCAATTGCTAAGCTGATAGTGAAATTACCATGAGTAGTCTCTTTCCAGGACATCTCATCTTCTCCTTCAGACAATTGCACAGATTTCTACATCAATGTAGAGGCATCAAAGTCTAGAAAACATTCACCTATTTCACCAACGTTCCATCCATTACCATTCCAAGCCTCATTTAAAGATATGTTTGATAGTAAGCCTTCAGTAGGACCTTTAAGTCTTCAGTAGGACCTTGAAGTAGAGCTCCATTTCCTTCCCAGTTATCAAACCAAAATGAGATGTTACCTTCTCGCACTAAAGCTATCATTCTTGCTTCAGAAAATTTTTTGATCAGAATCATTCTTCTCCAACCATCAAATGAACTAGAAGCAAGCGCAACACATGATGGATAAAAGCTAGAATTTAGATACTCTTGAGGTTAAGAACTTACTCCACAAAGAAACTTTGCTCCTGAAAGACCACCACATTTTGATAGAGAAAGCTGTAACCATCACCTGCAGGCTTAATATTCTGAAGCCATTTTCTTCTTGTGGAAAGCATATTCTTTGTGTAGAAACCCAATGTGTTCTTTTGCCAAAATCAGATTTCCCCCAAAAGAAATCAGCAAAGCATTTCTCCAATGATTTGATAACACCTTTAGGGGGAGAAAAGACAGTGATCATATACAGAGGGATTGAACTTAGAACATGCTTAATGAGGATCAGTCTACCCCCTGGTGATAGCAATCTTGACTTCCTGTTATCTTATGCATGATTTTGTCAATTAGAGGCTGAAAAATCTCCTTTTTTCTTCTTTTGTATAAAGGGCAGCCAAGGTATGTGAGAGGTAAGGCCTTCTTATTAAAATTAGTGATCCTGGCAATCATCCTAGTGCTTGCAGTTGGCTTTTTAGATGAAACACAAGAATAACTCTTAAAGAGGAGCTTTATTCACTTTTTTTTGTTTCCAGATACTGCTTCAATTTGCTTATGAAGTTTATCAAGGAAGGCAAAGATCTCTTGCTACTATTGCCAAAGATAAATCACATCATCTGCATAAGCCAGATAAGTGACTAGAACTGCCCCGCTTCTTGTGTGACAATACTCTATCTCCCCTTCTTGAAAATTCCTGTTGATAGCCCTAGTGAAGACCTTAGCAGCAATAATGAATAGAAAAGGAGAGAGAGGATCTCCTTGTCTCAATCCCCTAGTGGATTTGAAAAAACCTGTTGGACAGCCATTAAAAAGAACTAAAAACTAACATGATTTAATGCAATGTTGTATCAAGGAAACCCAAGTCTCAGATAAACCAAATTTTGATAGCACTGAGTAATGGAACTGCCAGGATATCCTATCAAAGGCCTTAGCCATATCAAGCTTGTAAATAATGTTCCCTTAGCCATATCAAGCTTGTAAATAATGTTCCCTTCCCTCACTTTTTTATCAAGCAGAAAAGAAAACATTTCCTGAGTCAGCAGAATGTTTTCTAAGATAGCCCTACCTTGAACAAATCCTCCTTGCTCCTCAGAGATAATTTTTGGCAGCAATTTTCCCAATCTATTGGCATAATCTTGGAGAAAACCTTATTAGCAAATGTGCATAGGATAATAGGTCTGAACTAGGAGAAAGAAGAGGGTTTTGTACCTTTGGAATCAAGCATAATAAGGTGCTAGTCACAGCTTTAGGAAGCAACTGACTGGCAAAGAACTCTTTAGCAGCCTGTAATAAATCATCAGAGATAATATCCCAACATGAAATATAAAAGACTCCGTTAAAGCCATCCAATTGCACTATGAACACTAAGATTGAAAACTATATTTTTCACTTCTTCTATTGTAGGTTCAGCCATCAAAAACTCATTGTCAGCAGCAATGATAACTTTAGGAATGTTGTCTAGCATGTCACAAGGATGTTGAACTTCTTCAGCAGCAAGCAAAGCCTCAAGAAGGCATTTCCTTGCAAAGAAGGCAAGTCTTCCAACCAAGAGCCATCTTCTTGTTTCAATCTTCTGATACAAAGGTTGTTTCTCTTTCCTTGAGCTGAGTATGAAAAAATTTGCTATTTTGGTCCCCCTCCTTTAGCCACTTAATGCTTGATTTTTGCCTCCAATACTGTTCCTGTTCAGCCAAACATTTCAATAATGAACTCTTGTATTTAGCAAGGTTAATAAGAGATTGATCATCCTGAAGTTGTATATGTATCTGTTCCATGCGTAGTACATCATCCTCAGCTTCTTTAATTCGTTGGAAAATACTGCCAAAGTGTAGATGATTCCATGCCTTGGGGTCGTATTTTAACCTTTTTAATTTAGCAGCGAAAGATTGCAAGGCCTTACCTCTACTATATTGATTCCATCTATTTGCCACCACTTGATGGCAATCTGGGTGGTGAGCCCAAACATTTAAGAAACGAAATAATCTCAGTCCAGCAAAAGCATCAATCTTCAAGGGAAGTTGTGAAGGGGAGCATGATCTGAGCATGTTTTATTGAGATAAGCAATAGAAATGGAGTGAAAAGCATTAAGAAATTGCTAATTACAAACCAGTCTACCTAATTTCTTCCAAACAACTCTAGTAGGTCTCCTGCCACTCCAAGTGAACTGAGAGCCAGTGTAAGGAAGATCCAATAATGCACACGAGTTTAGACAATCCATAAAGTCTTGCATTTCTAAGTGATGGTTGTCTGTGTCTGAAGTATTCATTTACCTCCTTGATAACATTAAAATCTCCACCTACTAGCCAAAACCGGTAGTTGAAGCAGAAAAAGCAGACAAGGTGTTCCACAGCTCTCTTCTATCTTGACCAGTGCACTTGCCATAAACGGTAGAAACCCTAAAAGGCTCAAGGAAGGAGATGCAGTTTATCTTCTTGTGAACCACTTGCTCTTCACTTGATAGCACTTGAATATTTATGTCTGAAGGCCAGAAAATCCAGATGCCATTATTAGAGTTGAAATCCTGAAAATGATTAAACCCAAATTCACAGTTAAAACTGGAATTTGGCCATCTCCAACCATAGGCTCAAAGATTGCCAGCAACTTCATTTTATACATATGTACAAGCTTTTTCAAACGTCTAATAGAAGCTTTATTTCCAACACCCCTAATATTCCAAAATAAGCAATCCATCAGGATACAATGTTGGGAGGCAAATTAAGAGCCTTCAAGGCGCTTCTTGTTAACATAGTTGGAGCAGGAGCAATGGGATTCAAGCTTTTCCTTTTCTTTTTCCTACCGCGTTTCTTAACAACCAAAGTGAAATTCTACTGAGTCTTGGAAGAGAGTTTGTTATCAATCTAGACAATGAAATCCCGCTAGTCTGTTTTAAGCATCTCTATTGGCAATTCAGGAATATTACAATTTTTAGAATCTGAAAGCGTATGGATCTCCTGACAATACTCTTTCTGCCTTAACACCAAAGCATCATCATCAATAAGTGATTCTGAAAGTTGATTAGCATCTGGCAAATCCAAGATAACTTCAGTCCTAGATTTAGGGGATTTTTCTTCATCCAGCTGTGGGTCAACAATGGCCACAATAGGTTGCTCAAGTTGAGGAGTCAGATTCATTATTCAGTTGTTGTTCCTCCAGCATGTAATTAGGTTGTTGACATATCTGAGGAGCGTTTGGAGATGGTTGAGAAGCTGAAGGGCTTGCTTTCAAAGTTCCATCTTGAAGGGGGGCCTCTAACTTGTATTTCAAATTTGAATCTCCTGATTTATCTCTAACAGTCCCTCTAATCGTGGGAATTGCTCAGTGAGTTGTTGCACTTGCTTCTGCTTTCCATGATCATCATGTTTAGCTAGATTATCATATTTTGATGTTGAAGGTGCAGTTCTATCACCCTCTTTGAGTTCAGAGGGGCAGTCCTTCAAATTAAGCCCTTGCTTAAGACATTTGGAGCAATATGAGGGAAGGTTTTCATAATTTATCTTCTGCTACCTCCTTTCTTCCCCCACACCTAGAGTACAGTCAAATAGGTAAATTAGCTAACAAATCAGCCTCCACACATACCTTGGCTAGGCTAGGTCTGGACAATGTTGCAGTGGCCAAATCTTTAATGGCCTTCCAACTGCTTGTGCTAAGGAAAAAAACTGAGTGCTTACTGAAAAAACATTCTGGAAGTAATTCAAAGGTGATCTAGATTGGAGCCACAGATGTGCTCAATCTCAGGCTGAAATGATGGATGCCATTTGAACACTGGCATATGAAAGCCATTGGTGAATCAAGAGGATTTCAACCAGCAGTGTAAAAAATCCTCTTCCAACGTGAATCGAATCAGGACATGCTTGTAATCCAACAAACCAATCTTCAAATCTCCAACAACGCCTATTGTAAGAAAGCTCTTACGCATGACCTCCATGTTAGGCTTACCTCTCGTAAATTTTCTAACCAAAGCATATTTGAGAGGCAGCAAGAATAGCTACCTCCTCTTTTGAAAAGAGAATAGCTGGCTCTCCCATGTATGTCTGATTGCGTTGGCTTGAGGGGGACGTCCAATGCTTCAGCAAAAGCCTTGCCCGTCAGCGCATCAGCAAATGATTTGGATTTGGATGCCCTTTCAGCATCCTGCTGAGGGGCGGCCATTGACAAAAGACAGAACGATTGCAAGTAGAGGTGGCAATTGTGATCCAAATCCATTTATTATCCAAAATCATCAAACTTAAATGGATATGGTTCATCCTAAAAAATTTAATAGATATAAATGATTTATCTATTTACAGAATGGATAAACTATCTAATCCATATAAATCTATTGAACTACAACAGATTATTATAAGGTGATAATCTACACATACTTATATATATTTTCACACACACATTTGCACCCATTTTCACACACTCACACACACTTAAACCCATTTTCACACTTACACACATTTTCACACACATACACACATTTTTAGACATAAACACACTTATACACTTTCACATATTTTCACACACTTACATATATTTTCACACACACATTTAAGTGTGTTTTCACATATTTTCACACACATACTTACACTTTTACACATTTTTACACACACACTTTCACACATACACACACTTACTCACATTTTCACATACTTACACACACACATTTTTAAACACACACTTACACACATACACTATTACATACACTTTCACATATTTTCACACACACCCACGTACTTTCATATATTTTCACACATACATGCACACTTACACACATTTTTACACACACACACACTTACACTTTTACACATTTTCACACACACACACTTACACTTTTACACATTTTCACACACACACTTTCACATATATTTTTACACAGACACTTACACACATTTTTACACACACTTAAATATATTTCCACACAATTTCACACACTTACACATACAAACACAAACACGTTCACATATTTTCACACACATAAACACTTCCACACATTTTTACATGCTTACACACTTACAAACACACATATGTACACTTACATATATTTCCACACACTTACACTAAATATTTTCACACACATGCTTACACACATTTTCACACACTTTTACATATTTTCATACACATTCACACTTTTTCACACACACACACTTTCACACATTTTAACACACACCTATTCACACACACTTGCACACACATATAGACAAACTTTCACACATTTTCACCCACGTACACTTACATATATTTTCACACAGTCATACACACTTTCATCCACACACAAACTTTCACACATTTTCACACACACAGATTCACACCACTTAAAACACATTTTCACACTTACATACAAACTTTCACACATACACACACTTACACATATTTTTACACATACATATGCACTTACATTTTCACATATTTTCACACACACATGCACACTTACATACATTTTTACACTCACATTTTCACATATTTTCACACACACACTTACACTTTTACACATTTTCACACACATAGACACTTTCACAAATATATTTTTACACACACACACTCCTAAATATATTTCCACACAACTTGTGAAAGTGTCACACACATTTTCACACACTTACACATACAGATACACACACAAACACTTTCACATATTTTCATACACAAACAGTTCCACAGATTTTTACATACTTATACACTTACAAACACACACTTATGTACACTTACATAAATTTCCACAGGGTTACACATATATAATTTCACACACACACTTACACACATTTTCATATACTTGAACGCATTTTCGCACACTTTCACATATTTTCACACTTTCACACATTTTAACACACACTTACACACACATACAGACAAATTTTCACACATTTTCACGCACATACACTTACATACATTTTCACACACAAACTTTCACACATTTTCACACTTACACACACACTTACACACATTTTCACACATACACATATTTTTAAACACACACACTTACATACACTTTTACATAATTTTACACACATGCATTTACATAAATTTTCACACACCCACACACTTTTATATATTTTCACATACACACTCACACTTACACAATATTTTAACACGTACACATACACACACTCTTACACATTTTCACACACATTTACACTTTTATACATTTTCATACACACACTTTCATACATTTTTTCATACACATACACACATTTTCACACACTTACACACACACTTACATATATTTTCACACAATTTCATATACTTAAACACACGTACACAAACAAACACTTTCACATATTTTTCCACACAAACAGTTTAGAATATTTTCACACACACACACTTGTACACATTTTCACATACTTACACACTTACACACACTTACGTTCACTTACATATATTTCCACAAACTTACACTCAAACATTTTCACACACACTTACACATATTTTCACACACACCTTCACATATTTACATACACACACAATTACACAAATTTTCACACACACAAATATTTTGACACACATATTTTTTTGTACACATGCACACAGATACTTGCACACATTTTTCACACACACACACACTTGCACACATTTTTCACACATGCAAATATTTTCTCTCACACACACACCTACACACATTTTCACATACACACTTGCACACACACATTCACATATTTTCTCACACATACACTTACACATACACAAACATTTTCATACATGCACACACACACTTTCATATATTTTCACACACACACACATTTTCATACACACACAAACTGACACACATTTTCACACACTTATACTTATTTTCAAACACACATATTTACACTCATTTTCACACATTTTTACATACATATACACATTTTCACACATACACACTTACACATATTTTTACACACACACACACATTTTCAATTACGTTTTTACAAAATTTTCACACACATCCACACATATTTTCTCACACATGCTTTCACATATTTTCAAATACAATTACACATACACTTTCACACATTTTCTCATATGCACACTGTTGGACCCCAATTATGATAATCATATTTTGATGATGACCAAATCGTACTAACGGCTTGAAAACAAGTGTGCAGAAAAATAGGAAGGCTCAGATGGAAATGTTCATCCGAACACAATCAAGAAAAACAACCAAAAGTTGAACATCACCTTACGGACGATGAAGAGCTTTCGAAAGAAAGGAGCTCGGACACAAGGGAGCATCCGAAACATGACCAAACAACACCGAGGAAGAACACTTCTTTCGGACGTAGATAACTGTCGAAGGATAGTGCTTCGGATGCAAAAGACCGTCCGAGAAAAGGAATTTGAAAGTATGATGATCGAACGTTGAAGACCGTCCGAAGCCAAAAAGATAGAACGTTGAAGACCGTCCGAAGAAAGAAGCTCAAAATAAAGTAATTTTCTGTCAGAGCTGTAGGACGCATATGACCGTCCGAGACACTGTTCATCAAGCTGCAAGACGCATATGACTGTCCGAGACACTGTTCATGTTGCTGTAGGATGCATGAATAGACGTCCGAATCACCGTCCGAACCCCTAACGGCTACTTTTTAACAGCTAATTTTTTTACTTTTGGAGCTCAAATTTCAGCACATACACTTTTAACAATCTTTCACCTATAAATAGCCCAAGGATATCCAAATGATGTGTGAAACTACTACATTCAATACAAACACTTGTAAGAGCTATTTTGGGAGAAATAGGCTAAAATATTGTGGGTTATATTGGTTTGAGTAGTATAGTTCTCTTGGCTCAACTAGAGAAAATTTGTGTGAGTAAGAGTAGACTAGTGAGTGATCTTCAAGTGTAAGAGTGGAGGGATAACAAGTGTACAAAAGTGAGATTGTAGTGTAAAACCCTTTGGCTCATAGAAACTTAGTTGGTGCAAGGGTGAGCCTACTTTGTGTACAAGAAGGTTATTGTCTCACCTTCTTTGAAGAGGCACTACTAGTGGATGTACTCCAAACTTGAGAAGCTTGAGAGTTTGGTTTGATATTCTTTATCTCAATCTTTTATTTCTTCTTTAAGCTTTGATTGTTAAATATTTATCTTTGATCACTTGTGCTTAAGTATTCTTTTGTTGCACAAAGTTTGCATTTTTATTAAGCACAGCATTAAAAGGTTTGTTTTTTGAGACAACCTAATTCACCCCCCTCTTAGGTTGCTTTTGGGCCAATAATTGGTATCAGAGCATTGGTCTCTTTATTTTGCTTAAATTGCATTAGAGTAAAGATCATGGCAACCAATAATGCTTTATTTTTAGAGGGTCATTCTATTTCTAGACCTCCCGTATTTAATGGAATTAATTTTGTTTATTGGAGGGATAGAATGAAATTTTTTGTTCAATCTATTGACATTGATTTGTGGTATATTATTTATGAAGGTCCTTTTGAGGCCAATATTCTTGATGAAAATACTCGTAGATTAAGGCCTAAGACTAGATTTGAATTAAATGCACAAGATAAAGTAAATTTATCTTTAAATGCTAAAGCTATAAATATTTTGTATAATGCTTTGGATGCAATTGAATTTTCTAAAGTAAAAGGTTGCAAATTGGCCTAGGAGATATGGGATCAATTGAAAGAAATCCATGAAGGAAATGAAGATATTAGAGAGTAGGTTCAAAAGAAGTCACTTCTTGTGGCTAAATATGAATCCTTCAAAATGGAACCTCATGAGAACATTGACAAGATGTATTGTAGGTTCAATGATATTGTAAAGGATTTGGAAGGTTTGGGTAAAGAATATTCTTTGGGTGGAAAGAATAGAAAATTTTTGAATGCTTTACCTAAGGGATGGGAATCTAAATCCATTGCCATAGAAGAATCTAAAATTTTAAATTCTATGCCTATTGATTCATTGATCAATTCTCTAACGTCCTTTGAATTGAAGTTAAAATACAAGGTACAAGATGAGAAGGCAAAGGGAAAAAGAAGCATGGCATTTAAAGCTTCATCAAAAAGAAGAAAAAACTCAAGGAAGCCTCACTTCAACAACTTCCAAATCACTTGGGATGATTGCAATTTCGATGGAGAGGTTGAAAAGGAATATGAGGACGATCAAATAGCTTTTATGGCTCATTGCAATAATGAGGTATCCTCTAGTTATGATTCATGTGAGGATAGAAGGATGATGATGATGTTGAATCATTTATTTTTAAAATGCATGAATGTTTGAAAGAATCATATGCTAAGAACAAAGAGTTAAAAATTAAAGTCAATGCTTAATTGAGTGCCAACTCAAAACTTGTGCATGAAAATAACTCTTTGACAAAAGAAAATGATGTTTTGAAGAAAAAAATTGATGAAAAAATCAAGATCATGGAAGAACAAGCTTCATTGAAGAAGAGATTAGATGATTTTGATAATATTTTAAGAAAGAAGAAAGAAAATATTTTTGAAAAGAAAAGAACTAGAAATATGTTGTTGAACAAAAATTTTATCACCTATAGAAAAAATGATTTATGCTATGTTAAATTTAAATCTTCTTTTTATGGTAATAAGAATATTATTTGTAATTATTGTCATCAACATGGCCACGTAAAGAAAAATTGTTATGTTAAAAGAAATGAAAAATTAGGAATAAATTCTATTTGGGTGATTAAGCATGTTACTAACCCAATTGGACCGATAAAAATTTTGAGAAAGTTTGGGTACCAAAAGTTGTTGCTTAACTTTGCATGTAGGTATGCTTGGAGAGCACCAAGGCATTCAAGATAAATTATTAATGGAGGGTGTTCAAGGCATATGAGCTAAGATGACATTGAAATGGGTAACATTTAAAATTTTGTGTTAAGAATGTGATTTCATTTTCTTTTAAGAATGAACTATGTTCTCTTGAATGTTACTCATCTATGTGATTGAATTTGTTTGGAATGCTAGGGAATATGTGAAACCCAGTATTTTACTAGCCTTGTTCTTTGATTTTTTTAACTGGTTTAAAATGTTTTTCATATTATTTTTAGTCATAAAGTACTTCAACTTATTCGTTTTTCAATTCGGCAAATTTTTCGGTTTATGCACCCTCCATTAATCTGTCTCTTATACACATCAAAAATTGGACTACCAGTTAAAAAAATCAAAGAACAAGGCTAGTAAAATATGATGGCTGAATTATTCAGAAAAAAATGATAATTTAGTAGCAAAAAATAGCTAAGAATTTTTGGGTTAAATAGTCAACTTGGAGACTATTTGGTCAAATGGGGAACTATTTGGGTCAACCTTGAAATCTTTTTAGTCTTCTTCTTGCTTTGTTTCTTCCTCATTTCTCCTAGCTGCTGGCCGAAAAAGACTTCCCCATTTTCCCCAAAATTTTCTTGGATATCAAGTATAAATCACTTGGAAGGTAAGATTTTATGTATTTTAGCACTTTATGGCTTATGGGCTTTATGATCCAAGCTTTAATTTCAAGTTTTGTAGGATTCTTTATGGCTGAAAATAAAACCCTCTTTGCAGCCTTATATGTTATGATTTATGTATGTTTTGGGTTGTTTTTAGTGTTTTGGAGGTTGGGAAGTGATTGGGGTTGATTTTTAACAACTTTCCACGGTTAGATTACATATTTTAAGATTATGAGTTGGGGTTTTGTCTTCCATATGTGGCCCTAGAGTGTTATGCTATGAATGCTTATGTCTATGCATATAATGATGTTTTAAGAGTCCCGTTTTAAGGTTAGTTTGGATAGGAATTGAGACTTGAAACCAAGTGGAATTGATTTCCCTTCATTTTGTAAGTAAGCGGAAGTTTGACGCAGCTAGGATAATTTGGATAATTGGTTATGTTTGAAGGGTCTTTAATGATCTTTTGATGGTTTTAGGTGTTTTCCTTTGTTGTGGGATGCTATTGATATAGTCCCGGCTATTGCTCCGGTGAATCTTTCCGTTTATGCATTGGTTGGTTAGAATATGTTGTTTTGAGTTGGGTTGTAACCAAGGTCCCTTGAATACCTTGGAATTGGATTTTAGAAGATGTGTAAAATCACAGGATTTCGTAACTTTCTATCGTTTCGCGTCGTTTTCGCTTCCCTAGTCATTCTTTAACTTCTACATCTCTTCTAAGAGTCCTCTTATACCTGTTTTAGGTACCACGCCACCTACCGCCGGCGATCGCGTTCAGTGATCATTTGTGCAGTTTTTGCTTTGATAGGTGGGTAACATAGACCCTCTTCCACTTGTATTTTGTTTAACGACTTTCGAAATATGTTTGGATGGATTTTAGAATGTGTATGATGTTTGGAACTGCACTTTTACCAAGTTTTGGAACTATTACATATGAAATCGGGACCAAGCTATTTTATGTTAATCAATTGATATGTTTGTAAACTCTTTTGATATAAAAGCATTTTATGACTGTTTTGGCTCATATGTGACCTAGGTATATAATTTTGGATGTGTTTGGAAATGTTTGATTTGGGGAGAACCGGTTCTATAGTCATCCATGGGACGCCATGGTGACTGCTATGAACCTATTATGAACTATTTGATGCGGGGTCTTGTCTTTGGTCATAAAATGCTTTTATATCAAAAGAGTTTACAAACATATCAATTGATTAATGGAGTACCAGGGCTGTCCCGCCCCATATGTAATGGGTTCCGTAACACGCCAGCTAATGGTACACCGGCCCAAAGCGCAAGGCACAAACGAACAGAGCAACAAACTTAACCGCTATGTAATAGAACCATCAAACCATTTCATAACTAGCTCAGGCCAGCAGCTAGGAGAAATGAGGAAGAAACAAAGCAAGAAGAAGACTAAAAAGATTTCAAGGTTGACCCAAATAGTTCCCCATTTGACCAAATAGTCTCCAAGTTGACTATTTCTCTGCAGATAATCTTCCAAGCTTCTCTTTTGTTTGGAGAGGGGTAGTGTATTAGATAGGTTTTGTATTGATGAACTTTGTTTTTGTTGTAGCATCTTTTGTACTAAGAAGAAATTTTGTAATTCGTATTTTTGTGTAAAATGAAATATTCGGTTTTATAGTTAAGAAATGGTTTGATGGTTCTATTACATAGCGGTTAAGTTTGTTGCTCTGTTCGTTTGTGCCTTGCGCTTTGGGCCGGTGTACCATTAGCGCGGCGTGTTACGGTCCCATTTTTGGGGCGTGACAGAATAAGTATCCCCAATTTTTGTCTATAATAAGTCACTACTTGCAAAAGAAAGGGGGAGCATTCTCATATCTAAATGGTTTATTTTTAGAAATTAATTTGCATCACAAGAAATTGCATCACATGTGCTTTATTGTTTTGATGATGCTTTTTGGTAAGGAATTGGTGATAAATGCCTTTATGTTAATCCTTTGCATAGATTTCCTCATTTTGAATTGAATTGACATTTTATATTCTTGAACGGAAGATATATTTTGAACTTGACTTATCCTCTATATACTTACTTGAATTGCATGCATAGTTTAAGGGGGGAGATTGTGTATATAAACTATTTTTAATCTTATGTTTTGATGATGCCAAAAGGGGGAAAAATAATGGACAAAACCTCTTGTCTAGTGCTTCGTATGTTTTGGTTGTTTTTAGAATTATCTAATTGATTTGTCATCATCAAAAAGGAGGAGATTGTTGGACCCCAATTATGATAATCATGTTTTGATGATGACCAAATCGCACTAACGGCTTGAAAACAAGTGTGCAGAAAAATAGGAAGGCTCGGATGAAAATGTTTATCTGAACACAATCATGAAAAACAACCAAAAGTTGAACAACACCTTACGAATGATGAAGAGCGTCCGAAAGAAAGGAGCTCGGACGCAAGGGAGCATTTGAAACATGACCAGACAACACCGAGGAAGAACACATCTTTCGGACGTAGATAACTGTTCGAAGACAGATAGTGCTTCGGACGCAAACGATTGTCCGAGGAAAGGAATTTGAAAGTATGATGATCGGACATTGAAGACCGTCCGAAGCAAAAAAGATCGGATGTTGAAGACCGTCCGAAGAAAAGAGCTCAAAATGAAGTAATTTTCTGTCAGAGCTGTAGGACGCATATGACCATCCGAAACACTGTTCATCAAGCTGTAAGACGCATATGACCGTCTGAGACACTGTTCATGTTGCTATTGGATGCATGAACGGACGTCCGAACCACCGTCCGAACCCCTAATGGCTAGTTTTTAATAGCTAATTTTTTGACCTTTGGAGCTCAAATTTCAGCACATCTTTCACCTATAAATAGCCCAAGGATATCCAAATGATGTGTGAAACTACTACATTCAATACAAACACTTGTAAGAGCTATTTTGAGAGAAATAGGCTAAAATATTATGGGTTGTATTGGTTTGAGTAGTATAGTTCTCTTGGCTCAACTACAAGAAATTTGTGTGAGCAAGAGTAGACTAGTACCATAAGAGTGATCTTCAAGTGTAAGAGTGGAGGGATAACAAGTGTACAAAAGTGAGGTTGTAGTGTAAAACCCTTTGGCTCATAGAAACTTAGTTGGTGCAAGGGTGAGCCTACTTTGTGCACAAGAAGGTTATTGCCTTACCTTCTTTGAAGAGGCAATACTAGTGGATGTACTCCAAACTTGAGAAGCTTGGGAGTTTGGTTTGATATTCTTTATCTCAATCTTTTATTTCTTCTTTAAGCTTTGATTGTTAAATATTTATCTTTGATCACTTGTGCTTAAGTATTCTTTTGTTGCACAAAGTTTGCATTTTCATTAAGCACATTAAAAGGTTTGTTTTTTGAGACAACCTAATTCACCTCCCTCTTAGGTTGCTTTTGGGTCAACACGCACACACTTTCATATTTAACACATACACACTTACAGACATTTTCACACTTACACACAGTCTTACCCACATTTTCACACACTTACACACACTTATATATATTTACATACATTTTCACACACTCTTATTTACACGGACACATATTTACATACACACTTGTACACATTTTCACATGAAAATGTGTGAAAGTGTGAAAATTTGTGTAAATGTTTGTATAAATATATATAAGTATCTGTGTGTGTGAAAATGTGTGTAAGTGTATTTATGTGTGAAAATATGTGAAAGTGTGTAAGTTTATGTGTGTATGTCTATGTAATTATGTGAAAGTATGTGAAAATGTGTGAAAGTGTGTGTGCGTGAGAGAGAAAATGTAAGTGTGTGTGTGAGAAAATGTTTAAGTGTGTGAAAATGTGTGTCTGTGTAAAATTGCATGTAATTGTGTGCGAGTGTGTGTAAATGTGTGAAACTATGTAAGTATATGTGAAAATATGTGACAGTGTGTTTGTGTGTGTAAAAATGTGTGAAAGTATGTGATTGTATGAAAATATGTATGTGTGAAAAAGTGTGTACGTGTGAAAATATGTGTAATTTTGTGTGCATGAAAATGTGTGAAAGTATGTGTGTAAGTTTGTGTGTGTGATAAAATGTGTAAGTGTGTGTGTGAAAATATGCATAAGTGTGTGTGTATTTGAAAACGTATAAGTGTGTGTGAAAATATATGTAAGTGTGTGTAATTGTGAAGTGTGTAATTTTGTGTGTGGGTGTGAAAATATGTGTAAGTGTGTGCATCAAAATGTGTATAAGTATGTGTATAAGTGTGTGAAAATATGTGTGTGTATGTGTGAACATGTGTGTAATTATGTGTGTGTGTAAGAAAATGTGTAAGTGTGTGTTTTAAAATGTATATGTGTGTGTGTGTGAAAATGTGTAAAAATATTTGTATGTGTGAGTTATTGTTGTGTGTATGTGAAAATGTAAAGAGTGTATGTGTGAAAATATGTAAGCGTATGTGTACGTCTGTGTATGTGTGAAAATATGTGTGCGTGTGAAAATATGTGTAAGTGTGTTCGTGTGAAAATGCATGTATGTGTGTGTGAAAATATGTGTAAGTGTGTGTGTGAAATTGTGTGAAAGTGTGTGTAAGTGTATGTGAAAATGTGTGATAGTGTGTGTGTGTGTGAAAGTGTGTGAATGTATGAAAATATGTGTAAATATGTATATATGTGTGTGTGTGTATGTGTGAATATATCTGTAATTATGTGTGTTTGAAAATATTTGTATGTGTGTAAGAAAATATGTGCAAGTGTGTGTTTTAAAATGTATGTAGGTGTGTGAAAATATATGTAAGTGTCTGAAAATGTGTAAAAATATGTGTATGTGTGAGTTATTGTGTGTGTATGTGAAAATGTACGTGTGTGTATGTGTGAAAATATGTATAAGTGTGTGTATTTGTGAAAATGTCTGTAAGTGTGTGCGTGTGAACATGTAAGAAGTGTGTGTATGTGAAAATATGTGTAAGTGTATGCGTGTGAAAATGCGTGTATCAGTGTATGTGTGTGTGTGTGAAAATGTATAAAAGTGTGTGTAAGTGTGTGTGAGAAAATGTGTGAAATTGTGTAAGTGTATGTGAAAATGTATGTGACAGTGTGTGTGTGTGTGAAAGTGTGTAAATGTATGAAAATATATGTGTGTGTAAAAATGTGTGTAAGTCTTTGTGTGTGAAAATGTGTGTATATGTAAAAATATGTATAAGTGTGTGTATATGTGTGAACATGTAGGTATGTATGTGTGAAAATGTGTGCAAGTATGTGTGAGTGAGAGAAAATGTGTGTAAGTGTGTGTCTTTTAAAATATAATTATGTGTGAAAATATGTGAAAGTGTGTGAAAATATATGTAAGTGTGTGTGAGAAATTGTGTGAAAGTGTGTGTAAGTATGTAAAAATGTGTGAAAATATTTGTATGTGTGAAAATGTGCGTAAGTGTGTGTGTATGAAAATGTGTGTAAGTGTATATGTAAGTGTGTATATGTGTGAAGATGTGTGTAAGTTTGTATGTGTGAAGATGTGTGTAAGTGCGTGTGTGTGTTAAAATATGTGTAACTGTGTGAAAATGTGTGTATGAATATGTGTGAAAATGTGTGAATGTGTGTGAAAATGTGTGTAAGTGTGAGTGTGTGAAAATGTGTGTATAAGTGTGTCTTAAAATGTGTATGTGAAAATGTGTGTAAGTGTGTAAAAATGTGTGTAAGAGTGTGTGTGAAAATGTGTGTTAGTGTGTGTGAAAGTGCGTGTAATTGTGTGTAAGTGTGTGTGGGGAACATATGTGTAAGTGTATCAAAATATATGTAAGTGTGAACATACAAATTTAGATGGTTTTTAAATTGATAAATGATTTATCCATTATCCATTTAAATCCATCCTTTTAGATCCATTTATTAAATGGTTTAAAATGGATTGGATGAATTTTATCCATGTTTATTTAACTAAAACTATGAATCATCCATTTATCCATTTTGCCACCTCAAATTGGAAGGTTTAGAGAGCAAGAGTTTTTTTTTTTTTTTTTTTTTTTTTTTGTATATTAGATTTCTTTCAATAATAAAATTTAAGAAACAAATGAGTTACAAAAAAAAAGAAAAAGGAATTATAGTTAAATTTTCTCCCTTTTTCTCATACCAATAGCTAGTTTGTTTCTTATACTATTATTATTTGTGTAATCATGATTTATAAATTTTTTAATTTGATGCAACTAATTATTTTTTATGACTCGTTTGTTTCAAAAATTTTATCATTGTAAATCATTACAATTTCCTTTAGAATGGAATATTTGTTTAGTTACATCAAAAGTGTATTTAAATTATTAATTAAATTATTTAAATACATATAAATATATTAGAGCTCCAATAAATCAAAAAATTGAGTCCCAATAGATCAAATATTAGTTTAAAAATTCAAATAAATGGATAAAAATAAAATAAAGGTTAATAATTTATCAACTAAAAAAATAACAAATAAAAATATTACTAGTTGATTAATTTGCTTATTTGTTTTCCATATAGTTGACTGATTATAAATCCAACTTGTTTATATATGTTTGTATAATTTATAATTTAATTTAGATAAAAAAATACTTTATCAACATAAGAAATATATAAACAATTCCTCTTATAATAAATAAAAAATAAACAAGGACAACAAAATAAATAATTAGTTAAAGAAAATAGGGTAAAATGCAAAAAAACCCCTTATGCTCTGTCAAATAGATATTTTACCCTCTGTACTTATTAAATGTACAATTGAGTCCCTTGTGCTTTAATTTTTTGGCAAAATTCAAAGAATCCGTTAAAATTAACGTTTTTTGTCCATCACTCAACTTAAAGGTGTGTGACATTGTTTAATTTTTTTTCTCTTTTTCTATAAATTATATTTATATTTATATTTTTACACCTAAAAAAAACTATCCCTTACCTTCTCCTTCCCTACCTCAGCCACCATTACTTAACCCTAGCCCTGCCAATCCCTACCCTAACCCTCCTCAGCCCCTCACAACAATCTCCACCCTTACCCTCTCAGGCATCACCGTACCATCACAGTTAACCCATCCTTAACCTTACCCCATATCCCCAATTAGACAAATCACCCCCACCTCAAATCAATTGGAAGGAGAAAGAGAAAAAGAAATGGGACTTGAAGAAGAAGGCGGTGGTTGGTTGAATCAGCAGTTGTTGCCGTTGCATCAAAACGGAAGGAGTGAAGCTGCAGCTGCAGCTGCCGCCCCACTACAGCTACCCCCACTGCCGCTGCTACACCAAAGGCCGTAGTTTCGATTTGGAAGAAAAACACTGGAGTCGAACCAATTAAAAATGTCAAGATTCCAAACTCTCGTAGTCCATTCCACCACTAATTTCAACTAATCCCCTTCCCTTCTCTCTTATATGGAAAATGTCCCATCTTCATTTCTAGATATGGGTTCTAACGGGCCAACCAAGAAGGAAAGGCTCAACCAAATAATTTTTGAATAATTCCTTTCCTACCTCCCAAATCAATCAAACCAACCCCATTTTGGAATGAGAGAAGAATAGGGAAAGAAAGGTTGGGTGGTGGTGGTGGTGGTGTTAATGGCTACTGAGAAGGGTGGTAATGGCATCTATTAGTGGCTACTGGGTTAGATGGTGGTGACAGGCTGAATTGGGAGGAAGAGGAGGGTTAGGGATTTTTTATTTTTGATTTGACCCATTTTTTGTTTTTATTTTTAATTAACCTCAAAATTTGTCAATTTTATTATATCCCAATGTACATTGTTATACACACCAATTAAGTGCAAATATGACATTTAAGAAGCCACCGTTAGTTTTAACGATTTCCATCCATTTTTCAAAATGAATTGAAGCACAAGGGAGTTAAATACACATTTAATAACTACAAGGGGGTAAACGCCCTATTTAGCAAGCCACGGAAGGGGGTAGTTTTTGCATTTTACCAAAGAAAATAAAAAAATTTATTCTAGGTGTACAAATGTTTATAACAAAACGAAGGAAGTAGCTAATGGCAAGCTAGAAGGGAGAAAACCAAAAAAAATAAAAGAAGAAAACATTTTCAGGTAGAAGGAAACAATTGTAGGATAGAATAATTGGAAAAAGAAAAATAAAAGCAATTACTTAGCAAGGGTATTTTTGTCCAATCATACAAAAAAGAATTGGGTTAAGTGCCTATAAAATGAATTAGAGGGGGAAAAGTGCAACTAAAGGTGTAGTTCAAAGGGGTTTAGTGCTATTAACTCTTTTTTAATTTTGTTTTTATTATTAAGAATATTTGATTATTAATTACATAGTGTTTTTAATCATGTACTTTGTTGAACTAGTATGGGTGCACGTATGTTGCACGTTTAGATATACTAATTGTTTGATTTTTATTACTACGAATTAAAAAGTAAATTATGTTTGGAGATACTATCTGTTTGATTTTTTAGTTCACTTAACTTTCCTATTATATAACTATTGTTTCAACATTTAACCAAGCCAAAGAATTTTTTTGTATTTCGTATGAGTTTAGAGAAATATTTGCTCATAAGTGATTTTTATATATTTTCTTTATATATACTAGCTAGAAGTATAAAAGATTTTTGCAGTGTAATAGCTGAAATAATTTCATAAAAGCTAATAATTGTGTCTTGTGAATAACACGACTACCTTACAATTTTTAAATATAAAAGTCTATTTTATCGATTGAGAATTATTCAAGCATTCCACAATGAAATCATTAGTATTCTATTCAAAAATAGAAAAGTTTAAAGTATCATCAAATTGGAGAACAATGTATGATAGGAAATATATTAGAGTTTATTATTGTATCCATTCTATAAGTTTAGTAATCAAAGATGGTAGTGTAGTCTTGAAAAATGTTGACAATTTGTAGGGTTTATTGCAACCTCTTAGTCTATTCAATTATTCAATTTCTATGCTAAAAACTTTAGATTTATCAAGAGTATTAGGGTATTTGATTATTTTTGAATTCCTATACCTTTCTCGGAACCAACTTTATGAAGGAACCATTCATCTGCAAATACTAAATAACGATTTCTAATTTATGAAATAAAATCACTCACAAATACATAGTTTACACAACTACATGAATTATATCATGAAAACAAAAAAAAAAAAAAAAAAAGGTGAAAGATAGTCTACCATCATTTAGCAATTTACAACGTGAAATTTAGTGATTAATTAATTATGTTAAAATTATCACTCTGTATAGTAGTAAATTAAAAGGTAGACATTTAATATTATAAATTTTATTTGATAGAATAAGACCAACAACATATAGTTGCAATAGCTATCAACTTATATAGTTATAATTCAAAAGTAACAATAAACATTTAGTATTTAGTTTTATTAGACAAAGTAAACTTTAGTTAAAATTTAATTAGTAACTGATTTGATATCCCTATTTTTTAGTATGTAATTTATATGATTACTAATATTCGACATTAGATATTTACAAGTCTAAAGATAATAACAATCATTTTTCGTTAGGGATAAGAATTTTAGCTAATGTAATTTAGGAACTAATTTTTTATTATAAGGAAAGCATCACATAGATTAAATATGTCCTAATTATTCAATGTATGAAAAAAGAACTAAAAGAAAAGTAAGAATTGCAAGATAAAGATTATATTCTTTTAACAAAAATAAAATAGGTGTGGATCATATTTTCATCAACCCCTTTCCTACTCATCCAATTAGTTTAACAATAATCGAAAAGATTTGTTCTAAATAATATTTGTTTCTTTGCACACACACAAAAGTCAAATTCTTTTCATATTAGAGAATGAATCTCTTTCATTATTATAAAGTATATTAGAGACAAAATAAATTACATTGGCGGAAGGAAGGTGAAGATGTTGACAATACTATGAAGGATAATATCTTTGTTAATTCAAGTTTGGATGACCTTGAGGCTTTTAAACAACCTTACGTCTCCTTTGTAAATTTTTTTTGGTATCAAAAATAGAAAAAGATGTTAGAATTATTCTCTCAAATGACTCTAAAAATTTTAGACATGATTAGTCTTCCTTTTTTTGTTTAAAAATAATTCCTACTATTATTTAACTTAATTCTTAATCCTAAAAAGTTTTATTTGCATACTTGTGTAATTTCAAAAATTCATCCTTAAAAAATGGATACCAGATGGAACTTTCTATTATATATAAAAATCTTACCCTTTTTAGCAATAAAGTAATCATTAAAATTAAGAGTATATTTTAAAACTGTATGCTTTTAAAAGGTTAATTGTATTTTTTTGTATCGGAATATAGTTTGGAGAGAAAATTAGTCTCTTATACATTTGGAGGATTGAATTGATAATCTTTAGTTTTGTGGGGCATATTGGGACATTTGTTTTAGTTTTTAGAACCAAATTGAGAATTTTTAAATTTGAAAGACTATATTGAAATATATTTTTTAAATTATCAAGAACTTTCAATTTAAATGTCCATATCAAGATTTTTCCTTAGTTTGGATGACCAAAATGGTATTTAGATATTTAACTCTTTGGAATTAAAATAATCTTATTTTTCTTCTTTTTCTTCTTTTTCTTTATTTGCTAAACAAAACTTCCTTTTTTTTAACAGTTGTTAATAAACTATTAGTTTCTTTAATTGCATATAAATGTTCTATTTAATGAGAAATTTTATTCCATTAAGATTTTTTTTATAATTTTGTTTAATAATTTCATCGTCAATTTCTAAATCTTTCTCAGAATTCGACTCTATAAGAAAATTTAATTCAATCAAATTTAATTCTAAATGAAGCTCAAAAAGATAGTTTTTATTTCATGTCTACCTTTTTAGGATTTTTTTTAATTCTCTTTAAGGATCCAAAAGTATAGGTGAAATATGTAAATTTATTTTTCAAGTAAATTTTATATATTTATTTCTTCTTGATTTCTAAAACTCATCCCAAAAAAATATTTTCTACCCTCCTTTAATTTCTAAAACTCAATCATAATATTCTATTACATAATGAAATTTACTTTAATAAAATTTATTTCCTAATGTGAAGGATTAAAAGTAGGTCTTATTTCCTCTTATGCTTTTTGATGAGTTTTTACATAAATGTCTAAATAATTACAAAAAGGCATTCAATTTAGGGGGACATAACAAAGTAATTAAATTTTATAGTAAGGGTAACCTCAAAAATAAAATCTAAATTACTAAACCACATTTCGTCATTTATACCTCAAAAATAAAATCTAAATTACTAAACCACATTTCGTCATTTAATATAGTACTAGTATGGCGGCACGTGCTTTACATGATTGGAGATACTAATTGTTTGATTTTTATTATTATGAATAAAAAAAACTAAAGAGAAAATACCTATTTAGTCACTCAACTATGTTTCGATTGTCATTTTAGTCACTAAACTTGTTTGGTGGCTGAAAAGGTCACTAAATTTCTAAAATGCATCTTCGTAGTCACTCCGTCTATTTCTCCGTTAACTACTCTATTAGTGACCGCATGTGCAATTCACGTTTGTATTATCTAAGGTATTTTTGTCCAATTACAATGAACTAACAATAATAAAAATTTTAGGGTCCAAATTAGATGTAATAGACAAGTATAAATTATAAGTGAGGTCGTATTAGAAGGTACAAAAACTTTGGATAAAAAATTAAATAATTTTAAGTTACTAGATTTACAATTTTAGCCCCAGTCCCACCCCTATCCCTCCTCCCTCCATCTTACCCTTGTCCTATCCCTTATCCTACCCCATCCTGCTACCTCCTATCCATCCCTTCCCTACCCCACCATTGAATTGATCCAGATAACTTAATTTTTGCTTTTCTAATACTTATAAAATATGAAAACATCTAATTGATAGTGAATTCCAAAATTCTGGGAAAAGATTGAACTCGTATTACTTTACCTTGAGAATTCTCTTTCCTTATTCAACATTAGTACCCTCAAGATGAACAACTACTAGTACTTTCAGTTGAACCTTCAAGCAAAACTGAAAAACATTTATATATTTACAATCTATCAACTAATGGTGTCAAAGAGGTATTATTGAAGCCTTAAAAAATACTAGGATGGTCATTACTTGTAAATCATATATTTACTATTGCAAATATTTACAGATCTAGTAGTGCATTTGGTAATCCAAGTTCTGGTGCTCCATTGGTTGGTTCATTAGTAGGTCCTTATACGAGCAATAAAAGTGCTGGAGGAGATCACTCAACATGGCTAATAGGGGATGGCGGGATGGGGTGAGGAAGGAATGGAGGATGGCAGGATGGGATGGAGGAGATCTTATGGGATGGGGGTGACGAGATGAGGTAATGGTGGTGGATACACATGGGGGTATGGGAAGGGGTAGGAAGTGGCAGGATGGGATGGAGAAGGGGCTGGGAGGATTGGATCTGGGTAGAAAAGGGGCTAGGGGGTAGGATTTGAGTGGGGAAGGGGGTTGGGGGTTGGGTGTGGCAGAGATGACACTGGGGTGGTGGTAGGAAGGTAGTTATAGTTGCTAAGGGAGGAGGAGGGTAGTGATGGGAAAGAAAGATGTTAATGGTAAGGTGTGGCAAAGGTGATTGGACAATTTTATCCCTATTGAAACTTATGTAACATGTACATGAGTTGAGTAACGCAGATTTAATGTCTCAAATTGACGGAGTGATTACGGAGACGTATTTTTAGAAGTTTAGTGACCCTTTTGGCCATCAAACAAGTTTATGACCAAATAGACACTTGTTGTTCAAAACTATAACATATTTGGAGATACTAACTATTTGATTTTTTTTTTAGTTTACTTAATTTTCCGCTTATATAATTTCTATTTCAATGTTTAACTAAGTCAAAGAATTTTTTTGTAATTTGTATGAGTTTAGAGAATATTTGCACATAGGTAATTTTTATGCATATTCTTCACATATACTTTTTTTAGAAATATGAGAGATTTGTTTAATTTAATAGTTCAAGCAATTTCGTAAGAGTTAAATAATTGTTTCTTGTGAATAACTTTACCTTGAAATTTTTAAAATAGAAGTCCATTTTCACGATTGAGATTATTGTAGCATTCTACAATGATCCCATTACTACTCTATTAAAAAACAAGAAAGTTTAAAGTATCATCAAAATGGAGCACAATGTATGACTAGAAATGTATTAGAGTTTATTATTGTATCCATTCTATAAGTTTAGTAATCAAAGAGGAACCCTTTATTTTCTTCAGTTATTCAAGTTCTATTCTAATATTGCGATTTATCAAGTGCATTAGGTTTGATTTTCTTGAATCCTTATAATTCTATGGGAACCAACTTGATGAAGGAACTATTTGTGTGAAAATATTAAATAACAATTTCTAATTTAGGAAATAAATGCCTCTTAAATATATAGTTTGCACAACTATAAAAATTATATCATGAAATAGAAAAAAAGTGAAAGATAGTCAGTTACCATTTAGTAATTTACGACATAAAATTTAGTGATTAATTTATTATGTTAAAACTATCAATTTGTATAGTATTAAATTAAAAAGTAGATATTCAATATTATAAATTTTAATTGATAGAATAAGATTGATAATATATAGCTTCAGAAGCTATCAACTTGTACAGTAATAATTCAGAATTAACAATAAATATTTAGTAGTTAGGTTTTATTAGACAAAGTACACTTCAGTAAAAATATAATTAGCAACTGATTTGATATCTCTATTTTTTAGTATGTAAATTATACGGTTATTAATATTCAATATTAGATATATTTACCGGACTAATGAAAATAACAATAATTTTTTGTTGGAGGACAATAATTATCTATAAGAATTTTATCTAATCTAATTTATGAACTAATTTTTATTATAGGCAAAGTTTAATTAGATTAAATATGTGTAATTATTCAATGCATGAAAAGTAGGATAAAGCGAAGAATTATAAGATAAGGATTATATTCTTTTAAGAAAATTAAAATAGATGTAGATGACATTTTCAACCACTTTCTTACTCATCCAATTATATTATTCGTTAGTACACCACACAAAAATCAATTTTTTTCAAATTCTAGATAATGAATATCTTTTGTCATTACAAAGTGTAGACAGGCACATTAGAAACAAAATAAATGGCATTCGTGGAAGGAAGGTCAAGATGTTGATAATATCTATGAAAGGTAATGTCTTTATTAATTCAAACTTAGATAACCTTGAAACTTTTAAGCAATTAAATGTTTCCTTTGTTCTTTTGATTTTTTTAATATTAGAAATAGAAGGAAAAGATGTCAGAATTATAATCTTAAAAAAGTCCAAAAGTTTTATGCGTGATAAGTCCTATTTTTTTGTTTAAAGTTAATTATTACTATTATTTAACTTGATTTCTAATCGTAAAAGAGTTTCATTTGCATATTCATATAATTTCTAAAATTCAAACATAAAAAGTGAATACCTGATAGAACTCTCTATTCTGTTCAAAAATCTTATTTTAGCAGTAAAGTAATCATTAAGATTGAAAGTATATTTTAAAATTGTGTGATTTTAAAAGGTTAATAATATTTTTTGTATCAACATACAATTTGGAGAGCAAATTTGAACAGATTTTCAGTTTGTAGGGTTGAATTCATAATCTTCAGTTTTGAGGGCCATATTGAAACATTTATTTTAGTTTGGAGGATCTAATTCAGACTCTTTAAATTTGGAGAAATATATTGGAATATTTTGCAATTTGGAGGGTCAAATCGAGACTTTTTCAATTTAAAAAATTTAAATTGAGATTTTTGCTATTAGTTTGAATGGCCAAAATGGAATTTAAATCTTTGAAATTAAAAAAAAAAACCTTGTTTTCCTTATTTTCCTACTCCTACCATTGGATGAGGTACCCGGCAAAGAAGAAGAAAATGAGGATTACATATTGAAGGAAACAGATTCCCAAGAGCCTCATGAATTTGAAGTGACAACAACTGGGTCACTCGACACTTATGCATATGAGTGCAAGTTTGTCCCGATTCCAACAAAAGAGGTTCCATTTAGGGTGTTCGTGAAGAAAGAGCCAACTGAAGAAGTGGATAAAGAATAGGGATACCATTTAGATAAAACCTGGGAGGCAAAAGCCACATATGCCAAAGTTTAAATCCTTGGAGACTTCATGGGAGAAAAAAAATGGTGCAAGTTTACCAATGACTATCACATTTGTGAAAAGTCTCCTTGGTGTTTAGGGAGTAGATCTTTCCCTTTCCTTTATTTATGCGTTGTTTTTCTTTACTTGCTTTAGTTTAAGAATTCGGTGGGTAATAAAAGACTTGTAGCCCTGTGTTAAGTTAATTTATGTTTTGGTGTTGGTGATTGATTTTTGACTTTCTTAGACATATTTAGTGATAATGTATGATTTTTTGTGAGTTGCAAATGATATACATGCTTTATGGAATGAACTTTGACTTGGTTTTACCATTTAGTTTTGGAAATACAAGTTGATGATACACTTTATTTGCAAACTGTTTGGTTTTATTTTGAGGAAATCATGTCATTGCTTGATATGAATTGAGAGTAGCCTTCATTATTGAATGCTTTTTTAGACTAATTATGCGTGAATCTAAGTTTTGGGGGGGATGAGTTCGGCATTTAAATAACCCATTTGTTGTGTTAAACCTCATTACACCGTGTATTTTTCTTTTGTTTTAATTATTTAAACCTTGTGAAGACCCAAAGACTCTTTCTTAGTTTATTCATGAGTGGTTGTTGAAGGAATTCAATTTCTAAGACTCATGAGTTTAATTGATATAGTATGTATATGGTTTACCAACTGGTTGGAATTGGTCATTACTTAGCCTTAATAGTGTTGTGCTTATTGTTGGTAAAGTCCAGAATTAAAGGTTAGAACTCTTTTTTCTAAGTTCAATTTGAGCATAATTGGTTGCCTTCATCTACACTTGGTTCATATGCTGTACATCTTCTGTTTTAACATTTTGTTTGGCCAAGTATAATCAAAGTCATTACCTAGTGTTTTGTTTAGTGTCTAATGTGTTTTTATGCTTTCTAGAAGTATTATTACGTGTTTTGTTCTATTTTGGGTGAGTGGTAGGATAAGTTATACTCATCACTTGAATAAAATGATATGTTCGGGGTAGTTCTTTTTTGTGTTTTGAATGGTATTTTGATGTGATTGTAAATTTGTGTTTGGTGAAATGTTGGGTGGAAAATAGAATGATTAATGCACTCAATGATGACAATTGACTTGTAATATCATATGGTTGGCTTATTCAATTTAGGCATTTCATGGATCTTGGTGTGTGTTGTGTAGTTATTTTGAACAAACAAAAGTTTTCAAAAACCATGTAATACCTCTTTCAAAGAGTGAGAGGATCATATTTTCAAACTTGTACATTTGAAATGTATTCTTGTTCAATTCACAAGAATTACCTTGTTAGTTGACTTACCTTTTGAAAAAATTAGTTTAAATGGAATGGAAGCGATTTAGGCCATTTGTGTGTTTCCATAGTGGAGCTTTATTCTGTCTTGTGAGTAATTGGTTTCGATATGATCTTCGGTACGTTTTACTTCTTTTTCTTTATTTAAGACCGTGAAAAAAGTACATTGTAGGAATAAGGATAGTATGTTATTCCGGTATCACTAATGTAGCTTTTCTAAAACATGCCATTAGAATAGAAATAAGGCTAGTATGAGATTCTAGTATCACCAATGTTGTTTCTCTGAAATGGCCATTAGGATTGCTTTAAAATAGGCAAGTAGAAGCCAAGTCTTTGAAATGAAGCTTTACGTTTTAGTATACCAATAATTTGTAATACTCATCATTTTTATATCATTCTACTCACTCTTTGTTAGAATATTATTCCTATTTGTGTTTGGCATGTGCATATTAAGTAGTGTCCTAATGATCTTTCTATTTCCATTTAGTCTTGTCGAGATAGTTGAAAGACTATGTTATCCTTCTGAATTGAACAAAAGTGTGTTTCGGGTGAATGATTTTTGTTTTAAGAACACCTCATTTGATTACGGATAATGCTTGGTTATTTGAAAGCTTGTGTTGACAATTGAATATTTTCCTTGGGAAAGTAGAAAAACTTGGAATGACTAATTTGAATGAGCCAATTTCCATAAGTTATTTAAGGTCCTTGAGAGGTCACCCAATTATTCACAGTACATCCACTATTCACCTTTTGTGTTGTCTCATTGGTGGTGTCTAGTGTGTTATATCTTATGTTTTGTGTTTTTTGTTGGTTATTTCTGTTGTTCTTTTTCTTTTCATTTATTTTGCTCATGATGAGCAAAAATTTAAGTTTAGGAGTGTGATAACTCGAGAATAGAAATCTAAAGTTATATGTATCTTAAACTTGACGATTTTGCTCTAGTTTTGAGCACTGTTATTGTCTTAATGTGTGCTTTCATCACTTTTTACTTTTATGTGTTAGAGTATATTAGTATGTGTTTATTAAATTTTTTAGTACTTATTTAGGTGTTATTTATCATATTTTATTTGGTTCTTGTATTTAGATTTGTGTCCTATTCTTAATCTTATTTTGTTGGGAGTTAGGTTTTCGTCTTTTTTTGTTTGTCTTTCATTTTCAGTCTATTTTGTGAGTATTTTATTTAAATGTTTAGATTTTATTTTAAGTGTTTATTATATCTAATAATTTTCTCTTATGTGTTAGGGTTCGATAAAAGAAAACGGTGCATTAATCAGACGCTGAAAGAAAATTTTCGGAGCTAAATAGTGAAGTGCTGCATGTCAGCAGTTTCACTCGTTGTAACGACACTAAATGTCATGGCACCAAGACAAACTTTCAGAAGGTGTATTTCAGATTTCAATCGATATCGTGACAACACAAATTTGATGTTTGCGACACCAAAAAAATCAATGTCCGACACCGAAGGCGGTTGGGGCAAAAACGTCTTTGTTCGGGGCTGATTTTGTTGCACCATTTTTCCATTACCCTAGCATTTTATATACCCTTTTAAGCCTCATTTCAGGCGTAACTTAGCTAGCAGAAGTAGGTTAGGGTAGAAATTAGTTCTGTCTCTTTTTCTCCCTATTTAGGGAGGGTTTTCTTAGATTATATTAGATTGAGATTTATCTTTCTTGTTAGTGTAATTTCCAAGTTAAAGATTCAAACATTTTAGTCTAAGTTCTTTAATTATGTTCAAACTCTTGTAGATAATCTTTAATTTCATGTTTTCTTAGTTAGTTAGCCTAATTGCCTTCAATTAATTACCTTATTTATTTATTTTCTTAGTTTAATTGGTAGAATAGTTTATGGGCACTACATTTAATTGATTTCTTAGTGTAATTATTAATTTTTTTTATGGGCTTTCGTTAAAATAATATTTTCTTAATTATAATTTGTAGTTTAGATTAAGTTAATTAGAGTAGATTAGTTAATAGACTTTCATTAATTACACTTCCTTAGCGGTAATTAGTAGTCTAGATTAGTTAATTGCTTCCTTAAGTTGCTTTCCCTTTTAATTTCTTTCTTTAATTGCTTTCTAAAAATTACTTCTTTTAAATGCTTCCTTTAATTGCTTTCTTAAACATGCTTTCTTTGTGTTAATCTTTATGATAAGTTCATAATTATGCTATATTTTATGTGTCAATTACCACATTTTTATGTGTTGTAAGCAAGATTTGAGTTATTATTGAGCTTAATTTGGTTATTCTCAGTTTTTGTAGGGTTAAAGTGAAAAAGAGCTGAAAAAGATGGAAAAGATGAAAGAAAATGCTAAGGGCGGAACATGCATGAGTATGAAGCCATTTTGGATGTTGTTTCGTATTTCAAGTATAGATTTCGAGTCCAAGATCCGATTGAGATGATTTGGAAAGCTATTCTTAGAAGAGTTCTACAACTTTCATTTTTTGAGTTTTCCATGACTCTATACGCATCTTTTTCAAAATTGCAAAGTTGGAAAATGTGTACCGGTAGGAGTGATTCTGACACAGTTTGGTAGATTAAGCTTAACTTTCTTATTTGAGCACCAATTGAGGTGATTCAAGATGTTTTAGAAAGCTAAGATATAAAGCTACAACTTTACGGTTTTAGTTTTTCCAAATTCAATATACATCAGTGTCAAAATCGAAGGCGAAAGTGAAGCCCATCGCACATGCGCTGGGAAACTTTCAGCACTGCCAATTGGCAGCGCAATTTCGCCCGAAACATCAGTATTGCGTATTTTTGGATTTTTGGTGGATTTCTTTGCCCGTTTGGACTCTTTTTCACCCAATTTCACGTACTTATCCGTAGACCTTAATTGTAACCCTAAGTACTCATTATAAATACCCCATTTGGGGGGAGAAAAAAGAGATCGACACTTTTATTTTCTTTTGGCTAGGGTTTTTAGCAGTAGTTAAAAATTCTTCTTTATTCTTTTATGGCACTTTGTGCCTAAACCCTTTTCTTGGTAGGGGGATTTGAAGCCATGGTCAATTCTTCATAGTTGTGAGACACAAATGTGCTTGAATTATTCACTTTTAGATCAAGTATTGATTATTTTTCTGTGATTAAATTTATGATTGTTCTTTTTAACTTGTTATTACTGCAGAGTATTAAGTTATTAGAATTAGTCTCTGGCTAGATTGTTTTAACCGCGTGTGTTTAATTCAATCTGTGAAGCAACTGAATTTGATAATTACTCGATTAGTGTTATTGAATTTAGGGAAATTAATCATCTAATTGGCATAGCCGCTTGTGTTTATGTTTAATTAGCCTAATTGTTCTTGTTGATTTTAAAGCTTCTATTAAATTAATCTTTGGCGTGTGTCTGGGTTAAATTAATAATTAGGGTTAACTGGATCGCGTGTTGAAAATTAACCAACTTTAGAAAGAAATAAGAATCAACTTTGAATTGGTATTCATTATCGGGTTAATTCTTCAATTAGTGATTGATATAAAATTGAATTATCTTGTGTGTCAAGGATCAACTAGTGAAATTTCCATGGTGGATATGACCAAAACCAAGACTTTTCTTACATCGAATTTTCTTCAATTATTTTCTTGTTTTAGTTTTAGTTTAAAAGCATTCAAGAAAACCCCCTTTTTCCATTTAGCACAAGAATAAACTCCATTCTCTGCGGGACTACCTGTACTCACCACTACTACAGTATAATTAAGAGTTGTTAATTTTGGATGCCTACGACAGCATTGCAACTCGACAGCATCATTTTGCATCACCACTTTACTTTAATGAATTATATATCCTTTAAATTACTTTCTTTGCTCTTAAATTTTAGTTTTAGTTAAATCTTTTGTTAAAATCAACCACTTCAACTAGTAATCTAACTAAATAATCAGTAATTACAGATCAATCCTTGTGGGTGCGATTCCTACTTCCCTTTACTATTAGTTGACAACCGTATACTTGTTACAGGATGCCGCTTGGTTTGTTGCTGGATTTAGGTATTTTTATAAATGATATAACTAGATATTTTCCAAAGTGCATCAAGCAGAAATCAACTTAGGAGTATTTTTTTTTTTTGTGATTAGGTGATGTATGGTCTGCTTAACCCAGATTGGGTTAACTAAAGATGATAAACCTTGATGAAATTGTAGTAAATTAGTATCAATAATATTCAGTTGTATATAATTTTAAAACTTTTGATGTATCTTTATGTGTAGGAATGTATGATGCAGTTTATGATGTTTTATAATACTTTCAAGGAGCTGTTTCTACACCTGTATGTTCTGGTGTGTTAAGCTTGTTAGCTTAGCCTGAATTTCTGTTATATACATAGTATAAGAGCAAAGTGCTAATTTGGATACTAATCTATGCTTCGGTTGCCATTTTCGTTACTAAACTTTTTGGGTGGTTAAAAAGGTCAATAAACTTCTGAAACTGCATCAAGGGTAAATCTGTCTATTTTCCCGTTAACTGCTTCGTTAGTCAGGTCATGTACTATTCACGTGTATCTCATCTTGGGCATCTTTGTCCAAAAAAAGAGATCCCCATCCTTCCGCATAAAATTAGATCAAATTGCCCTAGTTAAACTCAAAAGAAATCTTTTTCTTCTCTTCTCCCTCTCAAAATCAATTTCTTCCTTTCATCTTCCTTCACTTCAAAATACGATTAGAGAAAACAAACTTTTCAAAAAAAATATTTGATTTTTCGGGATTTTATTTTGTGAGTTTTTATAATTAGCTCAAATTGTAGTATTTTGAACGAAATTGAAGGGATTTTTCCAATTTTGACAATTTTAAGGAAAAAAAAAAGATGCCTTTTTCGATGAAGATTCAACAAGGAATGCAGCATTTAAATAAGGCAAAGCATTTCCTAATGGTCATGGTGATGCACAATTGGTCTTAAACGTCAATTTTGAATTAGATCTACCAATTAGTTTTCAATCCAATAACAAAACTTAGATACAGAGAAGCACAGCCTTAGAGACTATTTGTTATTTCTTTTTCAATCCAATAATAGAATTATATATCAAGAAGCACAATCTTAGAGTGTATGCGTGGCCTTGCCAAGAATTCTTCTAGTGTGAGACTTCCATGCTCATTACTAGTCGTTATGTTAACTATCGAACTGACAACAATAAGAGTAGTTGCTATATTTCAAAGAAAATATTTCTTTCATGGCATCACTAAATTCCCACCAATACTACCTGAGTTCCTACAAATTTTGAAGAAATTTTCTTCATGTAGTCCACAATCTTTTGGAACACTTGCTTGCAAACAGGAGAAGAATTTATGGTTCCATCCTCCTTTAGAAAAATAGTAACTCTAGAAATTGCCATAACATCCCCAATTACAATCTCCTTATTATTTCTACTTATCATCAAAAGCTTAGTTCCATACCTTAGATCAATGTATTTATCGTAGTCTTCTGGTTCCTTGTAGTAACCCATCCCGATGTTACAAAAACTTGCTAAAGAAAAGATGGACTATTGGCTATAATAACTTGGCTTCAATGCTTCCATTTGCAAATATGAATGTGAAAAATCTTCCTCCACCCTAGCTGGTACATTTGTTGTTTAAGTACAAAGTGAAGAGAGATGAAATGAAGAATTATTTTTGAGAGGGTTAACGGTAAAATAGATTAGAGTATCCCCTTAAACAAAGTTTTAGAAGCTTAGTGTCATTTTTGGCCACCAAACAACTGTAGTGACTAAAATGACAATTGGAGCATACTTTAGTGACAAATTGGCATTTTGCTCTTAGTACAATTGCGATGGATTAAGCTTAAAGACCAAATTTTGTTTAATAAAAGTTCATTATCATCATAATAAGAAAATCCTCACCTATGTGTCAAAAAACTTGTCAACTCAAAATTGTCCTAATTTCCTTGGAACTCTAATTTATGTTGGTTGAAACCCCACTTCCTTGACGTACAACCATGGGAGGGTAGCACCACTCAATAATTCATAACTTAAGCTACAAAATAGGATCAAATATCAAGAATCAAAAACAAGAACTAAATTTTTGGATGATTAAGCCAGTTGGTGAACTATGAACAAGTTAGTTGGTGAATATGAATAAGCTAGTTAGTCACTCCAATCTAGAAATGAAATTCATCATTTTGGAGCTCAAATAATATGACAAAAGCTCAATAAGAAAGGGTAAATCAAGAACAAATAAGTTGGGAATGGTGTATGCATGTGAAAACAAGATTAAACACCCAAAACCCTAACTAGAAAACTCTAGGAACCATGCATCAACAAGTTAAAGTTCCACCCCAACTTAAAAAATCCTTTGAATTTGATGTTTAAAAAGTGTTTTTAACCATGAATCAAGGCTAGAAAAGGTCTAGAACAATTTGACAACAGGAATTAAGAAAGAACAACAAGAATTAAACAACTTTGAATAGTGGGCAAAAGTTGAAAACCCCAACTCAAATTAATGGTTGTTAATTCATAAAAAACTTACCTATTAAGCTGAAAGATTGTATTAGGTACACTTTTGAACTTTCAATTCACTTCAACCAATATATTTGTTGGGTAAAAATTGAAGAAAAGGTAAACAGAAGTTTGAGAGCAAAGTTTAGAAGAACTTGTATAAGAGACAATTGAGAATGACAATAAGAAAGGTTTAAGGTGCGTCCTAAATGTTTTAGGATAGAATTTGCAAAATTGCACTCTAGTCCTTCAATTTTATGCTTATCTCATTTTTCACCCCAAAACTAAATGAAGACTATGAAGGGCAAAATGGTCATTGAACATCAAGAGTAGACATTTTAGGATAGTTTAGCAATGTCAAATTGATGGAAAGGTGCGGATGTTACACTTTCCTCTCCTTAAGAGAATTGCGTCCTCGTAACTTCAGTTCAATTTGGTAAACCAATCTCAAAATGTGTACAGCTTTCAACCATCATATTTTGTTCCTTCATCAAAACATTTTCTAGACTTATAATAATATCACTCTTTAAGTACAACATGAAAAGTCCATTAAAAATAAACTATGTATCAACTCCAAAGAGATTGGCTGGAGCACTATACTCAAGATTAAGCCAACTCATCAATTGGGTCGGCCATTCCCAAGTTCAAATCAACTAAGCCTGAAATTCTTACTCAACAAACAATTTTAAATTCCACAAGTCAATATAAGAGATTATCAAACTTAATTCACTATCTCGCTACAATCAATACAAGAACCTATGAAACTTAACACAAAAACTTCTCACATTATAAGAATCATTTTCCTGCTTGTGCTACAAAGAGCTATGATCCTATCTACAATGCCCAATCATACTCCCACTCTAGAGACCTAGTCCAAAGCCCCCTGGATCTTGCCAGGGTTAAAGTACACTTACAAAATAAGAATCCAATATTACTCTTCAATAATCAAATAAATAGACCAATATAGAAATAGAATTTAGTTCACCAAATCTTGGCTATAAATTACAACTTTTGAGGAGCAAGTCCATAATACAAACTATCTTAGTTATAAAACTATAAATCAAGTACAAAAATATCTTTATGTATGATCTAAGGAACAGGGAATGCTCTGGAACACCTCTCTTATACAGATCCTTATTCTCTTAATCCTTTTCACCTAAGAAAAATAAATATAAAAGAAAATATGTGAGCTAATGCTCAATTAGGTTTTATGTTGTGAAATGCACGTTTACAATAGCTAATACGCCCTACCTCAAGTGACCCGGACACTAGTGACTACACTAATCCCACAGTCCGATATACGTCTTTAGCTTTTCCGCTTCGGAGGTAAATGTTCTTCTAAATAAGAGATACCTGAAGTCCAATAGCATGACTCAAGCTTAAGAAGCCTATCCTTGAAAAGCTCAGTCAAGTATATAGACTTAGGATTATAGTAGGATAGTGTAAGAAGTACATTACCTTCTTGATTTTCTTGTTTTCTCTCCTTATCTCTCTCTGTCCTCTTGTTCTTTTTTTTTTTCCTTCTCTTTTTGTTGTGTTTTCGTTTGCTGAATTCTACTACTTCTGTCTAAGTTGTACATATAAGGCTAAATAAACATATTAGAAAACCCATTTGGTGGCTTGGTAGCTGCAAGACTAGTTTAGGAAGTGACGTCTCCAACTAGTTTGAGCTTAGTCACCAATTTTTTTTATATTTTATTTTTTTACTTAAACCAAAAAAGTACACCTGAATTTGCACTTTATTTTTGATAATCTAACAAATAATTTTCCAATAATATTATTGTAATTATAATATGATAAAAATAAATGTGAGAATTTAATAAATTGTTATTACATAAAATAATTAGTATTGTTCATCTCGACCCAATAGCACGAAAAACCTGTTAACCTAGTCTTTCAAACCAAAAAATTTGGGCATCTGAATCAATTAATGTTACTGACTCAAGTTTTTTGGATTAGTGGGTTAATAGTTTGTGACATAGTATAACTTGATCTAATGCATATATAGAGTCAATTATTTAATTTTATATATTACGACATAATAATAAGGGACTTTTATTCCTCGAATACTATTTGCAAGTTTATATGTGCAATTAGCAATCTACACATACTTTTACTTTTTGAAAGCTTACTTATAGTTTGCCCATGTAAATAGGAGGTAGTAGCAATATTGCCCCTATGTTTATTTTATCTACAAATTACATGCTACGGTTTAATGAAGTCAAAATTTTCATTAAAGATAGTAGTAAAATGTCCTAGTTGCCATCAATATTTTTAGTTACACTTTGTGAATTTCTTTACTAAAATTCTTCTCTTTAATTTGAAAATGATAATAGACTAAATTTATTAGTCTAAATTTTTTGGCTTTTTTTTAAGGTAACATAAGGGAATGAATTAGTTGATCAATTTAAATTTAGAGTGCATCTATACAAAGTGACAAATAAAAGCCACTGACGTGTCACTACATCCAGAAAGATGGAAAGAAATCTGGCCGAGAATCTAAAATTACGGGGTCATGATTTGAAAGATCTTGCCACGTTGAGTGGTTTTGGCAAGTGGCTATGAATTTGTGGCTTTGTAAATGATTTTCCTAAAATTTATTTAAAATATATATTGCATTATATCTCAAAATAGTGTATTTACTCAAATGATGTGATTTTTTAAATACAAATTATTTAAAATATGTATTGATTATTTTACTCAAAGATCTTGCCACTTGGAGTGACTTTAGCAAGTGGCCATGAATTTGTGATTTGGTAAATGATTTTCCTTAAATTTATTTAATATATATATTGATTATATCTCAAAGTAGTATATTTACTCAAATAATGTGATTTTTTAAATACAAATTATTTAAAATATGTATTGATTGTTTTACTCAAATATCTTGCCACGTGGAATGACTTTGGCAAGTAGCTATAAATTTGTGGTTTTGTAAATGATTTTCCTTAAATTTATTTAAAATATATATTAACTATATCTCAAAGTAGTATATTTACTCAAATAATGTGATTTTTTAAATACAAATTATTAATAATAGAGAAAATAAATTAAGAAATAATAAAATTACATTAATGTGATTAAATAAACAAAATACTTTATTTTAGATATAAAAATAATAAATTGCTGATTGGTAGAACAAGTATCTCAGGGCATGCTAAAAATGAATGCGAATAAGAAAACATAAAATAGTAAACTAATTCAAACAATTAATAGTTAGGGGTAAAAATATTTCTCAATAATGTTGGATGAGAAAGTATCATTATTTTTTAATAACAAATTGCTTAGAAAATAAACTTAGATATCTAATTGCAAATCACCCAAATTTTATGTTGGTTAAAGTAATTAAAAGATTGAGGGCAATATTGACATTTTTTACTCCCTTTAGATGACAATTTTAAATTCATTTAACCCTAGGAGGCAACTTGAAGATAAAGTAAATATAGGGGCAATTTACAACTATCCCCTATTTATAGTGGCAAACTGTAATTAAGCCTTTTTAAATCATTTTTGTAATTTTACATTCTCCTATCTTAATATTAATGACTTTTTCTCCTATCCTACTCATTTATTGAGGCATTTGTGTAATAGGAAGTCCAATTTTTTTATTTTTTAAATTTTTGGAACACAAAGTTCTGTCTTAAATGTACTGGGTCGAGTATCATGTAAAAGTACCAAGTATTATATCAAATTTCTCTTGACCCGTTAAAATCGGGTCGTGTCGGGTCGGATTGCCCATTTGACATGTGAAACTATTGTCCAATTTACGAATACTCTTACAATCCAATATGACATCATATGATATAGGGTCATAAAGTTTATTAGGGGGGAAATTAGTCAAAATTTTTGTTATCCTATTTAGGAGTTTTCCCAAAATAACTAATATCATCTCCCCTATAGTATTATTTTATTCCTTTCACATGAGATTAAATCAGTGAGAATAACAATTTCATATTAAAAATAAAACCAATCAAACATAAGATAAAATTAGATTAATTATCTAATCTCACATCATCTTGTGAACTAAACCGACCCTAAGAGTATTTGGGCCAATGATGGAGCATTCCTACTTACGTTCTAGGTATTTTTAAGGTCCCAAATTCGAAGCATGGAGGTGACAATTACCAATTAGTGGCAATATATCTAGTGGGGTGAGCATGTGGGTCGGACACAAGCTAATACTTGATTGGTCCATTAATTGGTTGAGCCGGGGCTTTTGACGGGGTAGAGAATCTAGGCCCAATCCAGCCGACATGTACCTGGAGCTTATAAGCTTGTTAGGGAGAAAATTTTGGAAATCCATGCAAGTTATTAACACAATAATAAGAATATTAGACATTAAATTTTCATGATTCGGTTAAATTATCTCTATTTTTTAAAATTATCTACATCAATGAGCAAGATTTCATTGTGAATAAGAAATTCGGTTAAATTATCTCTATTTTTTAAAATTATCTACATCAATGAGCAGGATTTCACTGTGAATAAGAAATTCATATGTATAAAGTTTGAAGGATTGCTACTAAATTCACAAAGCATTACTATACTAATGCCAAAATATTATAAAAGGCCTAATGGTCAAGAGACCTAAGTGATTCACTAAACTTTCTTTGGTGCACTTCTAACCTTTATTAAAATATTTTTGTGTTGATCCCAAATGAAAGACTAAAAACTTCATGAACTAGTGTGTATAAGCCATAGATATCAATATCAAAATTCCGTAAGTACACAGTATACGTATAGCAAAGAATTGGGCACAGCATATATGGTGATGAGTAAGTAACAAAGACCTCCAAGAACAATAAGAACCGATTCACGTTTCAGGTTTGCCAATTCTATTATGTGTGTTGTAGGTAGAATAACTTTCTTGGATAATTATAGCCACTGTCGTTAATTAAGTTGGCTCAATAATTATTAAAATTATGAAAAATAAATTACAGAATTATAAATACATAACTAATTGTCAAAATCACTTCATACATTAAGATCATATCAAACCATCAATACTAATTTTAATTACTCTCCCAAATTTTGTTCATTTGTTTTTAAATTTAGTAACACATCAATGATTTTGTCACTTTATCATTTTGTAAAAATACATTGTGAAATTATCAATATATGCCTACGCTTCAATTTTTTTTTTAGTTAAAGAAAAAGTTTTTTGATTTGATTAAACATCATGAACGCAGAAGGTCCACCAATTAATGTAAAGAAGAATACAAATTAAGTTGGGAAATCATCGCGGAAACGCGTAAGCGATAAGGGCACGTCTGCACTTGCTCTTTTATCTTTAGATATTGCTGGAAGTTGGAAAAGCACACTAAAAAAAATAAAATAAGCAAAACAAGAAAGACAGATGGAAAATCACTGATTAAATAAAACAAGCAAAAAGAAAGAGGAAAACTTCTTGGCCAATGATAATGCCACAGGAAAAACCTTATTGCCACAGAAAATTTGCAGCAAAATTACCAAAATAACTTGGTCAATAATTAAGAGAATAAGGACAGGGATAATTTGGTGATTTTGACATCAAATTCGCTGTGGCATTATCATTGCCCAAACTTCTTAAGCACTTCTCAATATTGGAAAATACTACCGTAGACCAAGTATTTGGCTCCACCTCTACGATTAAAATTAAATATTATAAAATTTTACTTATATCAGGATCTCATTTATATCATAAATTTTATAATATTTAATTTATATTACAAAATTTATAAATAAAACTAAATATAAAATTTGTCTAAATATTTCCTAGTGGCGCAACATTACTCCCCGGTAATGTGGACAAAAAGCTGCAAAAGAAAGTAGAAAGAGGTGGACCCGTGCAGCCATGAAGTGACATAGCCAAATCGAAAAGCAGCACGTAGCCCATTGTAGCAAAAATTGACGACAGGATGAAATTGTATCTTTCAATTACGTGTTAACTATTTAAAAGATAATATTTTTATATACTTTCAACTTGATTTTTATACGTAACTCGAGGTTATAATTCACAAAAAGGGATATTTTTATAATTTTATATTTCGAGTTCATAAATTAAGTTTTTATTATTTTTATGTCAAAAATGTGTATTTATGCCCTTAAAATGCGTCATTGTAGGTTTTATTTACAATGGAGGTCAAATGGGACGAAAATGAAGCAAAATAGAGAAAACTGGGGACCCCTTGTGGCAAGGGAGCTAAGGGCGCTTAACCATTGACCTCTGGGCACTCAGCCACTGACCTCTAGGCGTTGCTAGCGCCCAGGAGGCTGTTAGGGGCACCCAGGCCCTTGAATTAGCGAATTGTGATGGGTTTTGATGTTTTGATTCGAGTTTTGGATATTTTAATCCATTTTCGTGTAAACCCTATAAGGGTCGTGCTAGGTCATTAATTAACATACTAAACCCTAAATCTAGGATTTGATTCATAATTTGTCATGAATCATAATTGATTCGATTTATTTTGTTCATGATTATGATTTTATACTTGATTTGCTTACTTAGATGGTATTAAATGTGTTTATAAGGCCGATCAACTTATAAATTGATTTGTAACTCTAATTCAGAAATTGAAAGAGGAAGTTTAGGGTAGGGAATTGGTCTAATTTGCCTTCGTTCAAAAGTTTTATTGGGAAGGACATATGTTTCCCTAATCCGAATCGAAAGATACATACTCATCTCAAGTACTCCTATAGAGACTGGTCATCTATGCATTAAATTTGGCTCGAATTCACATAGAAATATAGTGAGCTGGCTCAGTTCAGTGCATTTATGAGAGAAGTCGAAAGATAACTCATCAATATATACGATTCTAGACTAGTAAACGGTATAAATGAATCAAGAATTAATAGAATGAATAATCGGATCAATTGAAGGGATTGGTAAGGAGGAAATAAACCCTAGATAAGTAGTTTAATTCTAGTCTAAATATATTTCTTTATTTGGTTTTGTTTTGAATTATTTTTTTATTCTATTTAATAGTTTTTCTTTTTAGTGTTTTGGTTGGAAAGTCTTTGTTATTTATGCCAAAAAGATCAAATAGGGAAATTATACCCTTAGACCTTGAAATAGAGTGAACTACATGTCGACTACGAAAAGATCCTAAACGAGGGTTTCAACCGATAATTGAGATGGCAGACGATCAAGTTCCAGTCAACCCAGTGATACTATGTCAACTGAACAAGGAAGAGGCAATCCCTTTTGGATGGGACTTTGCTGTGCCAACTGTGGATGAACTTCAGTCAAGCATTATCAGCTGCCAATCCAAGCAAATAACTTTGTGTTGAAGCTGGTAGAGCATCAAATGATGACTCGAATGTGCACATATTCAATTTTCTTGAAATTTGTAATACATTTTGTCATAACAAGGTATCTAATGATGCAATCAGACTTCAGCTTTTTCTATTCTCTTAAGAATAATGCTAAAGCTTGGTTGATATCATAGCCCCCAGGTTCCATTATTACATAGAATGGTTTAGCACAAAAGTTTTTGAGAAAAGTATTTTCACCTTCTAAAACAACAAAATTGAGAAATGAATTATTACTTCTTTTGTGCAATAGGATAACAAACCGCTCTTTGAGGCTTGGGAACAGTTCAAGAATTTACTAAAGTTATGTCCACATCACGGTTTCTCAGGCTGGTTGTAGATTCAGAAGTTTTATAACGGGTTGCATGGGCTACCCAGACCATAATTCATGCAGCAGTGGGTGGGACATTACTATATAATGAGCAAAAGCTATGAGGAACGGGTTGATCCGTTTCCCGTGCAAATGCTTGGGGACATGTCTTCAAACAACTAGCAGTGGGCAACTGAGTGCAAGATGCCTAGAAAGGCAATGGGGATGTACAACATGGACTCATTCACTACTCTAGCTACACAAGTTGAGGTCCCCACCAAAAAGCTAGAAGGGGTAGATATTAAGCCAATAAATGTCCAATGTATAGTTGCAGCTTGTGAAATATGCCATGCGGGACACCCTACAGAGAAATGCCCAATTAATCGAGGGATGTCAATTACAATGCTTCAAAATCGGAATGTCATTCTCCAAAGCCATACAACATTGATCAGAAACTTGGAGACCCAAATGGGGCAACTTGCCATTGTCATAAAAAATAGGCCTCAAGGTTCTTTACCAAGTGACACAAAGGTTAACTCAAAAAATTACGGTAGGGAGCAATGCAAATCGGCTACTCTTCGTAGTAGTAAAGAGTTGGTTGTCGAGAACTAACATCACTAGTGAAAACAAAGGAGAATGACAAACAATTGAAGAGGAAATGAGAGGAGAAAGAGCATACTAGAAATTTTCAAGTAAAGCCACATTTTCCCTCAAATATTGATGTTTTCCAAACCTTATTTTGATGATGACATGAACACTTAACTCTGTAAAACAAGCTTTTACAGGAACAGATCTTTCGGACGCACAGAACCGTCTGAACTAGGTCAAAGCTCCTCGGACGCATTGCATCGTCTGAACAAACTAGCAGAAAGAATGGGATCCTACTGCCTTTCCTTCAGAAACTCAGGACCTTCCGAAACCTCTGTCGGACGAAGGACCGGACGCATGCACGGACGTCCGAACGAAGCCTCTCAACAAAACTGAAAGAAGATCGGACAATTTCGGACGCATTCAATCTCTCTTGGACGTCCGAAATACCAACGTTACTATTTTTTATGCATTTATTACTTAGCCGTTAGGAAGTAGTTGAAACCACTATTTATTGTGTCTTATAAATAGGTGCTTTGCACAAAATAACCTGAAAAAATTATCTAATACAGTGAATACAAGCCTTAGAAAAGAGTAATTTGAGTGCAAATTGACTATAGTGCTTTGTTGTATTAGTGTGAAGTTGTGAGTGCAAATTCAACTTTGAGTGGAGTGATAATCTTGTATGAAAGTGTGGTTGTAAGTAAGATTCTTGGCTCAACTAAAAAGAGTTTTAGTGTGAGCAAGAACTTCCCAACTTTATAAAGATCTTTACTCATCAAGTGTGTAAGCATTCAAAAGATTTGATACTTCAAGCTAGAGCTTGGAAGTATTGTTTGTTCACCGCTAAATCTTTACTGTTCTAGTAAATTTATTATATCTGTATTTAAATTAAAAAACTCACTATTTTCTAAAAGCATAATTTTTAAGAAACCTAATTCACCCCCTCTTAGGTTGCTTTGGGACCAACAATTGGTATAGAGCTTGGTCTCATTATATTGCTTAAACTGCTATTGAGTAAAGAAATATGGCAACCAACAAGACAGTGCTCTATTTTTTGAAGGCCAATCTGTTACTAGGCCCCCCATGTTTAATGGGGCAAATTTTATTAGTTGGAGAGATAGAATGAAAATATTTCTGCAATCTATTGACATTGATTTGTGGTATGTTGTCAATGAAGGTCCATTTGAAGCTTCTATCATTGATGATCACACAAATAGAAGAATAGAAAAGACAAGGAATGAGCTCACTCCACAAGACAAGGCAAACTTGACATTAAATGCAAAAGCCATGAATGTGTTATATAATGCCTTGGATGCAAATGAATCAACTCGCATGAAGGGTTCTTATTCATCTAAAGAAATATGGGATAAGTTGAAAGAAATCCATGAAGGGAGCGATGATGTTCGTGAGCATTCAGGCTTCCTTACTTGTTGTAAGTATGATTCCTTCAAGATGGAACCACATGAGAACATAGACAAAATGTACTGCAGGTTCAATGACATTATAAAGGATCTTGAAGCCTTGAGTAAGGAGTACTCACTGGGTGAATTATAAAAATAGAAAAATCCTAAATGCTCTATCAAAAGAATGGGATGCCAAAACAATTGCTATAGAGGAAGCCAAGAATTTAAATTTAATGCCTAATCAATTCTCTTACATCTTATGAACTCAAGCTAAAGGCCAAGGTTGTGGATGATGAAGAAGCAAGGCCAAGAAGGAGCATTGCTCTAAAGACCTCTCAAGAGGAAGATGAAAACAGCTCCATCAATCTAGAAGATGAAGATATTGATGAAGGAGATCTTGCACTCATCACCAAAGGTTTTCTTAAACATTACATCAACAAACGAAGAATGAGAAGAGGCGGAGCTACAAACACAAATAATTTCAAAGGGAAGTCAAGGCTTGAAATAAAGAAGCAAAATGATAAATGCTTTGAATGCGGTCAACTCGGACATTTTGCAAATGAGTGTCCTTCCAAGAAAAAGAAAGAAGGAAGAAAACCAAGATTCAACAACTTTCAAATCACATGGGATGATTGCAACTCCGAAGGAGATCTGAGTTGAAGAAGAAATGGAGTCGGCACAAATGGCCTTCATGGCCATTGGAGATGATGAGGTAAATTCTAACTATGACTCTAATGATGAAAATGGTGAAGATGATCTTGAAGCTTTCATTTTGAAATTGCATGATAGCTTAAAGGAATCATATGCTAGAAATAAGGAGTTAGTTAAAAAATCAAATGCTTTATTGAATGCTAACTCTAAACTTGTGAATGAAAACAATAGGCTATCACAAGAAAATCGTGATTTGAAGAAAAGAATGCATGTGATATCAAAGGTCAAGGAAGAACAAGCCTCCTTGAAGAAAAGAATGGATGATTTGAATGCTCTCCTAATTAGAAAGAAAGAAAATATTGTTGATATGAAAAGAAATAGAAATATAGCTATCAACAAAAATTTTGTCATGTTTAGAAGGGATGACTTATGTATTGTAAAACCAAAATCATTGTTGAACGGTAATAAAAGCATTATTTGTAGATATTGCCAACAACATGGACACTTGTTAAGAATATGTGTTATGTTAAGAAGAACGAAAAACTTGGAATGAAAGTTGCATGGATTGAAAGCAATTTCACTAACTCAAATGGACCCAAGAAAATATGGGTACCAAAAGTTATCAATTGATTTATTGTGTAGGTACTTAACATCACCAACAATGCTAAGTGGTTCATAGATAGTGAATGTTCAAGGCACATGACGGGTGATGCTTCTCTCTTCACAAATCTCACATCCAAAAACAGTGGAAAAGTCATTTTTGGAGATAACAATAAAGCAAAATCAATCGGCATTGGTGATGTAGGTAAAAATGGTGAAACTTTGATTAAGAATGTGCTTCTTGTTGATAATTTGAACTATAATTTATTAAGTGTTAGTCAACTTTGTGATAAAAATTTATATGTATTTTTTACCAAGCATGAATGTCTTATCCTTGTTAAAAAATCATATTGTTTTATTCAAGGGCACTAGGCACAATGATGTGTATGTGATTCATCTTGATAAAATTCTCAGCAATAGCAATGTAAAATGTCTTACCGCTTCCATAGATGATCCATGGCTTTGGCATAGAAGACTTTGCCATTTTAATATGGATTTGATTGAAAAACTTGCCAAGAAAGATTTGGTAAGAGGTTTGCCAAAACTGAAATTTCTGAAAAATAAAATTTGTGATGCTTGTCAATTTGGTAAACAAGTCAAAATTTCTTTTAAACCTAAGAATTTTGTGTCTACTCATAAACCTTTAGAATTGCTGCATTTAGACTTATTTGGACCTACTCAATATGCTAGTCTAGGTGGTTGCAAATATGCATTTGTTATCGTAGATGACTATTCTAGGTTTACTTGGGTATTATTTCTTGTTCACAAAAATGAAACATTTGAAAAATTTGTAAAATTGTTTTCCAAAATTCAAAATTTATTGGATACAAAAATTGTTCATTTAAGGAGTGACAATGGTGCCGAATTTAAATTTGGGAGTTTTCCCGACTTTTGTGATCACAACGGTATCTTTTGAGGGACTCTAACATCATGAATTTTTAGTTGTTAGAGTCCCTCAACAAAATGGTGTTGTTGAAAGAAAAAATAGGACTCTTCAAGAAACGGCTAGAACTATGATTAGTGAGTGTGACCTACCACAATACTTTTGGGCCGAAGCGGTTAACACGGCTTGTTATGTTATGAATCGAGTTTTATTAAGATCCTCTTTAAATAAAACTCCTTATGAACTCCTTTTTTGTAGAAAACCCGTTGTGAGCTATTTCAAAGTTTTTGGTTGCAAATGCTTTATTTTAAAAATCAAAGAGAACCTTGGAAAATTTGACAAAAAATCGGATGAAGGAATTTTTCTAGGATATTCTAGTGACAAGAAGGCATACCGAGTTTACAATAGAAGAACGCTTTTAATTGAAGAAGTTGTACATGTTACATTTGATGAAACTAATGATGTTATCTCAAAGAATTTATGTGAAGAAGAAGATGCAGGTATTTTAAAGGAGCTTGAAAAGCTCGTTATTCATGAAGATCATCAAGAGACTACATCAAGCGTTGATGTCAACAACCATCAAATTGATGATGAAAAGAATGAGGATGCTCAAAATGATCTTCCGAAAGCTTGGAAATTCGTCTCTAGTCATCCTCAAGATTTAATCATAGGTGATCTATCCGATGGGGTAACTACTCGTTCTCATAAACCTTTGAATAGTAATTGTGCATTACTCTCTCATATTGAACCTAAACATATAGATGTTGCTTTGAGTGATGAATCTTGGGTTAATGCTATGCAAGATGAACTTAGTCAATTTGAGAAAAATAATGTATGGACCTTAGTTGAAAGACCTTCTTCTCATCCCGTTATTGGTACTAAATGGGTTTTTAGAAACAAATAAAATGACAAAGGTGAGATCATAAGAAACAAAGCTAGACTTGTTGCAAAAGGTTACGCTCAAGAAGAAGGTATTGACTTTGATGAAACCTTTGCACCCGTGGCTAGATTAGAATCCATCCGCATGTTTCTTGCATTTGCATGTTTCAAAAATTAGGAGGTGTTCGATGCATAATTTAAAATTATTTCAAATGGATGTCAAAAGTGCTTTTTTAAATGGTTTTATCGACCAAGAAGTTTTCGTCGAACAACCTCCGGGCTTTGAAAATAAGAATCTTCCAAATTATGTTTTCAAACTTTCCAAAGCTTTATATGGTTTGAAGCAAGCTCCAAGAGCTTGGTATGAAAGATTAAGTGGCTTCTTGATAGAAAGTGGTTTCAAAAGAGGTATAGTTGACACCACACTTTTTACAAAAACCTATTTAAAAGGATTGTTAATTGTTCAAATTTATGTTGATGATATTATTTTTGGAGCAACTAATGAAAGTTTGTGCAAGGATTTTTCACAATTAATGCAAGAAGAGTTTGAGATGAGTATGATGGGCAAGTTGCAATTCTTTCTCGGACTACAAATTCATCAAACTAAGGAAGGAACATTTATTACACAAATCAAGTACACAAAGGAGCTGCTCAAACGATTTGGTATGGAAGATTGCAAACAAGTTGGTACGCCAATGTGTACTTCAACCAAACTTGATAAAGACGAAGAAGGTAATAGTGTTGATGAAAAACACTATAGAGGTATGATCGGAAGTCTACTCTACTTAACTGCCAGGAGACCAGATATCATGTTTGCTGTTTGTTTATGTGCCAGATTTCAATCTTGCCCTAAAGAATCACATTTGATAGCTGTTAAAAGAATTTTTAGATATCTAAAAGGAACAATGGATTTTGGTCTGTGGTATCCAAAGTCTTCTACATTTGATCTGATTAGCTAGTTTGATAGGTCATGAAACAAGTTTAATACATTGATAGAAAAAGTACCAGTGGTATGTGTTATTTTCGGGAAATTGTCTTGTGTCTTGGTTTAGTAAAAAACAAAATTCCATTTCTCTTTCTACGGCTGAAGCCGAATACATTGCTGCCGAAAATTGTTGTGCTCAACTTCTTTGGATGAAACATACTCTGAAAGATTTTGGTGTAATTTTTTATTGTGTTCCTATATTGTGTGACAACACTAATGCAATATATTAATCTCACAAAAAATCCTGTTATGCACTCTAGAACCAAACACATTGATGTCAAGCATCATTTCATTAGAGACCTCGTTTGTAAAAAGGAAATTCGTGTTGATTTTGTGCCTACTTCAGATCAATTGGCTGATATTTTTACAAAATCCTTAGCTCTAGATCGCTTTGAATCGCTCAGAAAATGTCTGGGGATTTTACAGATAAATTTGGCATAGGTTCATATTTCGGACGCACTACTTCGTCCGAACAACTTTTCTTTCGGACGCTCTGGATCGTCCGAACAACATTCTTTTCTTTCCTAAACTCTCTGGAAATCTTCCGGACGCACAGCATCGTCCGAAAGAACTTCGAACGCACTGGCTCCTCCTTCGGCGGTCCGTTCTTCAGCTTTCGGACGCTTTGTCAGACGCACACCAAACTTTCAGCCGTCCGAAAGGTACCCCTGTTTGATTAAAACCATCCAAATTCCCCTTTTCGGACTTACTCTCTCCCCCGAAAACCCTCAGGCGAATTTTGTTTTTCTCTCCACTACCCCCTCCAAATTCCCACTCTCTCTTCCAAAATTGATTGGAAAATCATCCTACCCAAAGGCGTTATCACCTAAATCACATCTCATTTCCCCCATCCACCATCTCATTTCCTCAAAATCTCACCAATCCTCAAATTTTTTTTTCAATTTTCTCTTCTTTTATTACAATGGTGAAATCTCGCGGAGGTTCCTCTACAGCAAATCACATCAAATGTGTATAAGAGACAGCTCCAGTACGAGGAGAATCATCAGCCAATCTTCAAGTCTCCACCACTCCAATTTTATCAAAATTTATAGATGCCAAGGCATCCGAACGGTATACTTCCCTTCTAAGTAAATCTATAATCGTTCAACGTCTTGCTTCTCATAGTCTATTTGATGAATATAATCTTCCCATTATCAAATCTTGTTTTGAAAAACAAAATTGGGGTCATCTTGTGCATCTTGATTTACCTGTTTATCATGACATGGTGCTTCAGTTTACGAATAACAAAAATAAAATTTGGAGGGGGTAGTGGAGAGAAAAAAAATTCGCCTGAGGGTTTATAGGGCCTAGATGATATACAAACCGTGTTAACCCCATCTCTTATAGAAGTCAGGACCTAGTGATGTGTTTATTTTCGTTAGACAAATGGCCCGCTGATGATACTCAGTTTGATATTGATGAAGTTAGAGCAATTTTTAACATTCATTTTAAACAGGCCTCGGAAGCCAAAACTACATTGCTCGCTCCTGAACTTAATATCCTGTATACCCTTGTCACAAATCTGTTATTGCCAACTGACGGGCATCGTACTAAGCCCGGAAAAATGTAACTTTACTTATTTTTTTGTGTTTTCAATGGTATTCCTCTTGATTTTGGGTATCTTTTTTGTTCCCTATGGGAACTCTTTCTCACTGATACCCGAAGAAACATTCCTTTTGAAAAATTCCTCACCAAAATTTTTGATTTCCTCAACATTCCTTTCAGCGGAAACAAACAATATCCTCCCTATTTTAACAGACCCAATCCTACATTGAACGCAAAGGCCTCCGTTTTTTCAACGATCAATGGCTAACTAAGGCAGCCTTTGATATTGCACAATCACAATCCCATGCCTCCACCTCTGATTTTGCGAATTGACTAAGTTCATCAACCACCTCCACTTACATCTGAACCATCTACTTCTGAATCATCTCTTTCCCATATCTGTGGACTTCTCACATCTCTGAGTACTCAAGTCAGTTCATTTCAACGTCGCACAAATCGAAAGTTAAAACGACTTGACACTCGTCAAATGATTCTCCAAGAGGCACTCAGTCTTGGCATGTCTGCTTCGGCTCAAGTTCAATTTTCTAATCTTCAGTCCCAATATCCACTTGAGTCATCTTCCGATCATTGACCTCTTTAGTGTAGATTCATCAACACTTTCATTACCTTCTTCGTCTTTATCAAGTTTGGTTGAAGTACACATTGGCATACCAACTTGTTTGCAATCTTCCATAAAATGTGATTCTGAAGCCAAGACTGAAGATCTTCCATCCAAACGACAAAAGACTAAAAGAGTAGCTCCAAAAAGATAATGACTCACAGTAGTTCTTTTGTACACTGTTTTTAGCAGTTCTCTGCTTTTTAGAACCTTTCAGTATTTCTTTTGGTTTTCCGCAAATGTGATTCTTTAGGGTTTCTTGAAATCTGGCACATTAAACAAACAGCAAATGTATTAAACTTGTTTCATTTCTATCAAACTACTTGCATGATCTAAGGGGGAGTCTTTTTGATTGATGTTAAAAGAGGGAGTAGTTATATTATTGTGCTTTGATATGATTGATATGTTGTGCTTTGATATGATTGATATGTTGATAATTGATATCCAATTGAGGTTTGTCATCATCAAAAAGAGAGAGATTGATGTTTTACAAACCTTATTTTGATGATGACATGAACACTTAACTCTGTAAAATAAGCTTTTGCAGGAACAGATCTTTCGGACGCACAGAACCGTCCGAACTAGGCTAGGTCAAAGCTCCTCGGACGCATTGCATCGTCAGAACAAACTAGCAGAAAGAATGGGATCCTACTGCCTTTCCTTCGGACGCTCAGGACCGTCCGAAACCTCTGTCGGAAGAAGGACCGGACGCATGCACGGACGTCCGAACGAAGCCTCTCAACAAAACTGAAAGAAGATCGGACGCTGCCTCGGACGCATTCAATCTCTCTCGGACGTCCGAAACCCCAACGGCTATTTTTTGTGCATTTATTACTTAGTCGTTAGAAAGTAGTTGAAACCACTATTTATTGTTCTTATAAATAGGTGCTTTAATAACCTGAAAAAATTATCTAATACAGTGAATACAAGCCTTAGAAAAGAGTAATTTGAGTGCAAATTGACTATAGTGCTTTGTTGTATTAGTGTGAAGTTGTGAGTGCAAATTCAACTTTGAGTGGAGTGATAATCTTGTATGAAAGTGTGGTTGTAAGTAAGATTCTTGGCTCAACTAAAAAGAGTTTTAGTGTGAGCAAGAAGGGCTTCCCAACTTTGTAAAGATTATTGGCTCACCAAGTGTGTGAAGCATTCAAAAGATTTGATACTTCAAGCTTGCTAGCTGGAAGTATCTTTGTACAGCATTAAGCTCTCTTTAACTTACTGTTCTAGTAAATTTATTATATCTGTATTTAAATTAAAAAGCTCACTATTTTCTGAAAGCATAATTTTTAAGAAACCTAATTCACCCCCTCTTAGGTTGCTTTGGGACCAACAAATATCTTATCTACTGAGGCTAAAACAATACATGTCAGATAGTCAATTTCAAAAATTTTAAGAAAGTCTTAAGATATTGCATATTAACATTCCTTTCACAAAGGCATTAGAACAAATGCCTAGTTATGTCAAGTTATGAAAGAATTGTTATCTAGAATAAGAAAGATCACAGACTTCGAAATGATAGCTTAGACAGAGGAGTGCAATGCAATTCTCCAACCAAAGTTACCACCGAAGCTTAAGGATCCCAGAAGTTTTACCATCCCATGCAAAATTCTTCTTGGCACAAGTTCACAGGTAAAGCCTTCTGTGATTTAGGAGCAAGTATTAATTTAATACCATTATCTATTTTTATGAAACTTGGAATAGAAGAAGTAAAACCAACAAATGTAACCCTCCAATTGGCCAATAGGACTCTAGCTCATCGATGAGGCATTACGGCAGATGTTTTGGTAAAAATAGATGAGTTTGATTTCCCTGTTGACATTAAAATAGTTGATTATGAAAATGATGCAGACATTCCAATCATTTTGGAAAGGCCATTTTTAGTAACCAGAAGGACTCTAATTGATGTACAAAAATGCGAGCTCACCATAAGAGTCCAAGATAGAATGGTAACATTTAAGGTTTTCAAAGAGTTAATAACGCCTAACCAATATGAGAAGTGTTTTGCAGACAAAACATGCAAAGGGGAAGTTTCAGTTCAAGCCTCCGTGGAAAAGCATCAAATCTTAGCCCAAGAGTGAAAGGACAAGATAAAAAAAGAGGTATTCAGATGAATAGACAAGTAAGCATCATCAACTCAATTCCTGATGGCAACCAAGTACAGTTCATCGAGTGCAAGCAGATAAAATATGAAACAAACTTGGAAATGAATGAGAAAGACAAATGGATAATTTGGAAGATAATAGAAGGATTGACATTTTACATTGATGAGTGAAAGTTTATTCCTACCATTTATAAGGATTATGTTTTCCCTCCCCGTGTTAAGGAATAGAAATGAATCCAATGCTTTTACCTCTTTATAGGATAATAGATTTGTTGGGCCTCAAAGAATGTAATCAACTCATTCAATTAGAAGATAGGATAATGGTAGGCCTAATAGGAGAATTAGATAATGTACTCATCAAAGTAAGGAAACTCAATTTCTTGGTTGATTTCATTGTCCTAGACATGAATGAAGAACATGAGGATGATATCTCCATCATATTTGGAAGGCTATTTCTCGCTACGGTAAAAGCACTAATTGATGTAGGCTAAGAACAAGTCATCCTCAAAGTAGGAAATGACTCACGTTACATTTAATGTGATGGAAGCAGGAGCATTTCCATACGGGCATTTTGAATGTGCAAAACTTAATGGCTTTCCTAATGGAGATTCAAGAGGATCGATCACCTGAAAAGAGTAGTAATATCTAGCTAAAGATGGTAAACAAGCACTTTGTGGGAGTCAATCCACGTTTCCAACTCTAACTTTAATTTTTGTACTTTGTTTCTAATTTTTAAAATATTCTGCATTTAGACTAAAATAAGTTAATTTGATCTTTTTATGTCTTAAATGGTGCTTGGAGAGAGTTTACGAAGAAAATTTTGAGGTACAAATGCAAAACGGTCCAAGCATGGACCGAAACGGTGAAACGACATGTGGCTGGGTGCTATCAGCGTCCAAACCAATAGGAGCCATGCCCAGCCATTGTGGGTTGGGTGCTGGTCATGCCTATAGGTCTACAAGGCATGCCTAGGCCTCGGCTTGCCTCATAAGAAGGGCTGCACATGTCCAGTCCATTCTTTCCCTTGTACCCGTACCTCTCCAAACTCTTTCAAAAGCCCCTAAACACCTCTAAACCCTTTCCCCATCCTTCCCCATAAAAAAACCCACCCCAAAAACACCTTAATTCTTGAATCTAACAATAAAAAATTGACAAATTTGCTGCAATTTTCAGATTTGAAGAAGAAGGGAAAAGGTGAAATGCAAGAATTCCAACAAAAAGAACTTCTTGGGAAAGATTCTAGGAGCCAAAAATCAAGCACAAGGTCTTTCAAAAGTTTCAAATTGTTGAAACCCTTCTAATTTAATGCTCTTTAACTAATTTTATTCCCTATATGTGAGATTAAATTGCTGGGTTGATGTGTTATTAGTTGTATGTGCTTTTGAATTGCTTTGCTTGAATTTGGCATCTTAAGAAGATTCCTTGGTATAAATTGTGATATTTGGTTTGTGGGTACTTCTTCAATTTGGTTTCATTCAAATTCAATTTTTGTGTTTTGTTGAAAATTTTACTGTGTCTCCTAAGGATAAAAATTTGGTTCCAAGGATTCTAGCTTCAAGAGAAAGTTTGACAAGAAAATTTTCACCTCCCAAAAAGCTTTACAAAGGTATGTAGAGAGGGAAAATAATAAGAAGCTAATACGTGAAAAGGGGTTTAAATTGGATTTAGATTGGGCATGTAATGACCTAAGGGCCATGGTAGAGAAGAACATTCGTAAGCGGCATTAGGATAGGATTTACGCATACCCAGATTTTTCTATAGAGGAAGTAATTAGAGAGTTCCATGCTAATTTCCTAGAACATGATAATAGATTTGGTTTTGTGTAGGGAATCCAAATTTTATGCATACATGAATCTTTAAACTCTTTCTTTGGTTTAACAAACATAGATAATGATGGTTTATATCCTTATCGACATTGTTTCACATTGGATTTGAATATGATGGCTAAGACTATATGCAATGGTGTTGATGTAACTTGGAAGATAGCACAAAATGCTTCATGAACAAAAGTTTCTTTTAAAAGTTTTCATTTAAGTCCAATTAACAAAATTTGGTTTAATTTCATTAATACTACCTTAATTCCAATTGGTCATGCCACACACATCACTGTTGATAGAGTTTTGTTGTTATTTTGTCTTCTTGAAGGGTATTTAATTGATGTTGGCCATCTTATTCATGCTCAAATTATGCATATGGCAAAAACCAAAAGTAAGGGATTATTGTTCCCTTGTTTAATCACCCATGCGATGATGATGATAATGAGGAGGAATAAATGCACTTCAAGTTTATCAAGTGAGTGTTTTTTTTTTTTTTTTGTACTTTTATGTCTTTATTAATTTTCTCTTTTCGTATGAAACATCAGGGACAATGTTTCATTTTATGTTAAGGGTGTGTTTGTATTTTGTTGGTGTGATTATGAATATGTGTTATGTGTTTGGATTGATTATTTTATTTATGTTCATCTTTGGTGGTGTAATTGTTTCAGAATTAGGTTTTCTTTTTCAAAACTTTCCCTAAAATCCAAAAGATTTTTCATTTTTAAAAACCGAAGTTTTTATGAGTCTTAAGGATCTGACTATATAAATGACTTGGACTACCTAGCTACCGGATGGAAACCTTTAGGATTTCTATGCCCTCTTTACCTAAAGTATTGTAGAAGGTTAAACCAAAAGATTTTATTTTTAGTGTCTTGTTTAACTTCATTAATTTTTGTTTTATGTGTCAAAGGTTTAAAAATGTTTCAAAGTGGAACTAATCTTGTTAGAGTTTATGGATTAAAAATGCATATAGGTTTTCTATTATTCTTTGAACCCTTTGAGTTATGAAGTGTTATCACTATATACTTAAGTATATTCCCTTTTGAGTGAGGGTGTGAAAGGGAAATAAATTTCAATGAGTGGTAATCATGATTGCCCTGCGATATTTGATTTTCTTGTGACATTCGATGGAATTATGTGTGATTTATATGCTTGCGAAGTATGAGTAGATTTTAGACCAAGGAAATGCTTTAGGCAAGTTCTTTGGACCTTTTGTATAAAAAAGCCTACCTGAAAGATATGTCATTTTATCCTTAGTGTCCCTTTTTGAACCTTATAGACCTTAATACTTTGTTTAACCATATTATTTAGCCAATTTAATTCTTTTTATTTTATCCTTCTTTCTAGCCATCACCTTAGTAGTTAGTGTTGGTAGTGCACAACATCAATACTATGTGCATATTGTTATAAATAGTTGGGAAGGACATGAGTTGTGTTTGGTTGGGAAAAAGTCACATTGAAGACTTTAACGTTTGTTATAATCCCCTATGTTTTGTAATATAAAAAAAGGAAAAAAGAGAAAATAAAAAAAGAGCAAAATGTTGAAAAAAAAGAAAGAAAGAAGGACAATTCCTTCTAAGTTGTAATAAAAAGGTGCATCTTTGCCTTCAAAAGTATAATTGGTTAAATGTTATAGTTTATGGAGGATGTATTAGAGGATTATGGGTCAAACTTATTCACTAACGTGTCTAAACTAATTTAAGCTACTTATTAGCCAAATATATAATACCATTATCCCTTAACCTAAACTATACATTACAAGCTTTAAAGACCTACTTGACCTTGGTTTGAGTTCACTTGTATTAGTAAGTATTTTGTGTGCTTAAAAATTTCTTCCTACTTGTTTGTCCCTTGCCGAACTTATGTTCAATGGGTTTTTCATTGATTGGTTAGCGAGTGATATATTCTATCATGAGTGGGAGTAACACTTCCATGATGATGATTTGGGATTGATTAACAGTGTTCTTTTATATCCATGTTGAATTCTTATCTCTTCGTATTTAGTTTTACCTTTGTTACAACAGTTGACATGTTGAAGAAAGTTTAATGTGATTGAATATGTTTACGTGTTTGTGTGTTTATGTGTTTTTGTTTTTTTACTCGGGACGAGTAAAAGTTGGGAAGTGAGGTAACTCTCTAAAAGAGAATATTGTCATTTACTTTCAGCTTGGCTTTTGTTCATAATTCGAGGGGTTTAGTTTATAGAATAGGGGTATTTTTGTAATTTTACACCCCAAGTCCATAAGTTAGGTTTTTATTTTTTATATTAAAAATGTGTATTTATGCCCTTAAAATGTGTTTTTGTAAGTTTTCTTCGCAATAGAGGTCAAATGGAACAAATATTTAGCAAAACAGAGAAGACTAGGCACCCCTAGCAAGAGTTGAGCAATACCCGTGGCTAGAAGGTTGGCAGGGGCACCAAGCCACCGACCTCTAGGTGTTTCCAGTGCCTAAGAGGTTGGCAAGGATGCCCAGGCCCCAACACTAGCAGGTTTGGACGTGTTCATTTTTTTAACCTGGGTTTTGGATATTTTGACCCGTTTTTGTGTAAAGCCTATTTAGCACTATGTAAGGGTCATGTTAGGTCATTAATTAATATACCTAGACTTATTCGAAGGTACAAAAAGTATGAGAGTCGAAAGAATTCATCAAACAGCCGTTTTCAAGAAAATCAATACAAAAATAACCATTTGAGGAAAGACAAGAAAGAAGAAGAGAAAGCTCAGCTTAATAACCTAGTTTTTCATTCCTTTACTTATGGAAATACCGTGTATTAAATATAATTTGCACAGTTGTATTCGAGTCTAGCACGGCATCAGTTGGTTTGATAATGCACTAAACTCTAAATCTAGGGTTTGATTCATAACGTGCCATGAATCTCAATTGATTTGATTTATTTCGTTCATGATTATGATCTTATGCTTGATTTTCTAAATTAGATGGTATTAAATGCATTTATAAGCCTGATCAACTTATAAATTGGTTTGTAACCGTAATTCAAAAATTGAAGAAGAGCTTTAGGATAAGAAATTGGTCTAATTAGCCATTGTTTAGAAGTTCTATCAGGAAGGACGAACGTTTCATGAATATGGATAGAAAGGTACCTATTCATCTTAGGTTGTCCTATAGAGTGGTCATCTATGCATTAAGCTTGGCTCGAATTGAGAAAGAAATATAGTGAGTTGGCTCAATTTAATAGATTTGTTAGAGAAGTCAAAAGATAATTCACACATACATATGACTCTAGACTAGTAAACAGCATAAGTCAAGAATCGTGAATTGATAGAACAAATAAGTGAATCAATTGAGGTGATTGGTATCGGATGATTGGACCCTAATTAACTTAATTATCGATTTCTCCACTCTTTACTCGAATTATTGCTTTGTTCTTATTTTGTTTATTATTATTTTCTATTCCATTATTTCTTAATTTAGATAGGATCAAAAGTGTAACATTCAAGTGCTTAATAGAGTGTTAGCATAGTCTCTGTAGGAACAATACTCTATTCATCATTATATTGTTTGTTCGATATGTATACTTGCGTATTTCATGAGTCATTTCTAATAATAGTTAATGACGACACGAACATTATGTTATCTTTTATGCTTAAAAATGTATATGAAAAAGTCACATGTTGTGTTAGGCTCCAAAATCAAAAGAATAAGGTTGATCTATTTACCGGTTGGTATGTATGTGAACATACATTTGTGATCGGCACTAGTTTTAGAGGCCCTCACGAAAGGCGTGAGGTGGCCCTGATTGGGATATGAATTTGGGAATATGCAATTTCATTTATTGTGCTATAGAGAGATTTTGCTCATTTAGCGTCTTTAAAGAGACTGTGTTTATTCATTTGGCACCATAAATAGATTGCTTACATGGATGCTACAGCAAAGAATTGGTGAACCAGGAAATATTCATGTAGGGCAGTTAAATCTGTTGGTAACGGAAGTTACCAAAAGATGACTGAGATTTGTAAACTACAGAGAGCTTAAAATATTCTAGATAGCTATGGAGTTAACGTGGTTTAGATTAGTTGTTTTGGAAACATGATATTGATATGACAAAGGTAAACATTTTTCAAGAGTATATATATTGCATAATATTATTGTATACAAATTAATATGAAATAATTACTTAAAGCACTTTAATTTACGATAATTTCTATTTGAGGATATCTTTAAGGAATTTTCTATTAGTTCCAATCAAATTTAGGTTGACAAATATCAGAACTACTAATACATAACAATTACATAAACTGTCAAATTTTTTGCATAAGTAATATAGATAGCCACTATGTTTAAATATTTATGAACACATCTTCTCAATTTACATGAATATATGTATGGGTTCTTTCTTTTTTCATAAACCACCAATTTGGTGGGAGGGTCTAGCCCTTTTATTTATGCGCAACAGTCAATGGAAAGTAAAAAAGAGTTAGGGACAAAATATCAAGCAAACTTCCATCTCACTAAGGGGACATCACATCTATCTAAGTAAAAAATCTCCCCAAGTGAACTAGGATAGTGAGATGACGTGAAAGAATGAGAAGTAAATGTGTTAGACCCTAAATGAACTGAGCAATCAGTCATAGAATTTGCTTTACAAAGTGCATGATGAAGAGAAAAGTTGCCTTGAGTCATCCAAAATCCAATATCCCGAACAATGGCATCAATCATCCAAGGCACAAGAAGAGAACCATTCACCATTTTACATAGCATGTCTGAGTCCAATTCAATAAGAATAGTCAAGAAACCACAAGTAACACACATTTTTTTCAAACCTTCCAGAAGTGCACGATCTTCAGAAGTCAAGTTCGATGCAATACCAAAACAGTGAGAAAAAAGCCTTAATTAATGCACCAGATGAATCCCTTACTATTCCACCATTGCCTACATGTCCAGGATTGCTGATAAAAGAACTATCGACATTTAACTTCAAGATCCCAGGCTGTGATTTTGTCCAATGAAGGGTTGGTCGAGGTTTATGAATCACCTTGCAAGGTATGGAACAAACAAATGGATGTCCATAATCATGCAAAAGACGATGAATATTGCAGATGTCCATGGCAAAACCAATTATTTTATTGAATGTAGTAAACGTAGAAATGGAGCGATTATTACATAAACAATCATTCTGAATAACCCGAACATGCCAACAAACAAGTGTTGGTAACAAAGCCATCAATTGTCCATTCGTTGATGAAGATAAATGTATCATCAAACCTAAAACTTATGGAGTAAAGATGAGACGACACTTTAAGAATACCAAGAATAGATGGTTAGTCTACTCCAAATCAGACCAAACTTTCCTAGCAAGCCAACAGAATACAAAAGTACGGTCCAAAGAATCCACCAAATTTTAAAAGCAAAATTTAGAAGGAAGAGGGATTCTAAACTCATAAGTACATCTGTGAAAGAAAGAAACTGATTCAATAATTTCCACACAAACACCTAGACTTTTATAGGGATCTATGAGCTCTAGATGTACTCCCTTGGCTTTAGTTTATTTTTCTTTTTTTTGTAAAGCTTCATAAGCTAAAGAATTTCTGAAAATACCACTTGTGTTCAAATTCCATATACATTAATCCTTGCCCTAGGGAAGAAAAATAGGGCAAGAAAGTATTTTGGAACGAATGTCCAAAGATAGATTTGTTGTAGAGCTTGCAAGTTCCGGTCATGTGTATTGAAGAATATGGACATTTTTTTGAATGTTTGGAAACTCAACATCATCAACATAATCAGCCATCACACCATTCCCAAGCCAATTATCAAACCAAAATAAAGTTTCTTCTAGACCAAATCAATTTTATAATATGCAAGTCAACCATCTGTTTAACCTTTGCCATTCTCTTCCAAACGCGTGAGGGGTTTGAAGGAGTGCCATTCTTGTATCTACCGTGTATGAGGTCAACCCAAAGAGAAGATGAATTATGGAAGTTCCACCACGTTTTGAGAGTGAAAGTTTCCACAATAGAAGAAAAGTCTCGAATCCCTAACCCATTTCATTTGTTGGGAAACAAAGAGCCCACCATTTTCTAATGCTGTCTTGCCCTCCATTCAAACTCTCCCCAATAAAAGGAAGCCAAACAACACTCCAAATCGTGTATAACTCGCTTAAGAGGATCTAATACGGACATGGAGCGAATTGAGATGAAACAAAGAACATGCCTGATAAGAATAAGCTGTGCACCCGAAGAAAACAGTTTTTGCTTCCAACCATCTAGCTTCTTCCTCACTTTTGCAACCAAAGGGTAAAAAATGTGATTAGTTTTCCTTCCAAGGAACATCAAAAACAACCAAGATATGATAAGGGTAAGGAAATCTTACGCATCCCTGTGGGTGTTTCTATAAAAGATATCGCTCCTCGTCCATACTTACGAGGGAACACAATAGAACTCTTTGAAGAACTATTCCTTTGCAATGAATATTATTGATACACGTCCAAAAAAGTGTTGTAGTTTGCACAAGGAATCCCTATCCCCTCTGAAAAAAATGATAAAGTCATCCGCATAGGCAAGATGTGTGATGCTAGGGTAATCACGAGTCACATGTGACTCCAATAAAGCTTAATTTTGCTTGATAAACCTCTGAAGTAAGAACAAACAATAGTGGTGACAATGGGTCCCCCTCTTTGACACCACTGGAAGAGTGGAAAAAACTATAGACCACTCCATTAATCAATAATGAAAACTGACTGGTTTGTAAATTATTCATGATGAGCTGAGCAAAGATAAGCGAGAAGCCAAATTTATCTAACACCACCGCCAAAAACTTCCAACAGACACGATCAAAGGCTTTACAGGTATTGCACATCATATCACTTGATTACCAAGTTATGTCCTTGAACCCTTCTATCTACGGAATGGATAATTTATTTAGCCAAAAGAATGTTATCTACCATCATTCCTCCTTGGACAAAACTTGATTAATCTGGAGAAATTAAGATAGGAAGAATAAGAGATAATCTGTTAGCTAAAATCTTAGAAAAAACCTTGCTAAAAAATTACACAATGCTATCAATAAAAAATCAACAAAAGAATTAGGCTTTTGCTTTTTTAGAAGAAGCACCAATAAAGCACATGCCACATCCCTCAGTACTAGGACACCTGGAAAGAACTCTAAAACAGCTATAAACAAATAATGATCAATAATATACCATCAAGTGTTGTAGAAAACCCTTCTCGTAGCACTGCCCTTATCTAGTTGCCAAACCATCGCTTTGACGTCCTCCAAACTTTGAAGGGCCAAAAGCACATCAATGTGCTCTACAGAAACTAGTGTCGAGACTAAATATAGAAGCAATCGAAGACACCTGAATCTTATCATCTATAGCCTCATCTGCAAGGAGGGTCTTGTAAAAATTCTCCCCTTCTATCCGAATGGAAGATTGATCATCTAAGCATACCCTTGTAGCATTCTTTATCGTTTTTGCAATCAAACTAGATCTCTGACTAGTCAATGAGGCATGAAAAAATTTAGTGTTGAGGTCTCCCTTAGTAAACCATTTACATCTAGCTTTTTGCTTCCAAAGAAACCTCTTCAGTTCTAAGCTTGGAGAAGAGAAACACATGAGATTGTTGAAGAAGAACATGATCATCAGAAGATTGAGAGGACTCATATGCAATTTCCCTATCACGAACCAAATCTTCTGCCTCTTTAATTCCTTGGAAAATATCCCCAAATATGTCCTCATTCCATGATCTAATGCTAATTTTAACCTTTTTAACTTCCAAACAAATGCAGCCATGCCATTGCCCATAACCAACCAACTCAAATCAAGCTTAACCATTTCCAGAAAACCCTCATGCTTACCCACATATGTTGCAAACAGATGAAAAGGCTTGGGGACCAAAGAATCCACCGTTTGGAGTGAAAGTAAAAGATGTGAGCGATCTGAAGCAGCTCGGATAAGATGTTGAACTGCAAAAGCAGGAAATTTATGTAGCCAATTTGCATTAACCAAGATCCTATCTAACCACTTCCAAATGGCCCTTTTTCTGGACTGAGTGTAGTTACTTCCTATAAAAGGTAGCTTCAAGAAACCACAATCATTCATTGTCTCATTAAACTCCATCATGGCACCCATATTATAAGAAGCTGAACCCAAATATTTAGAAACATAAGAGATGACATTGAAATCTGTAATACCCGACTTTTCTGATCATTTCACATATTTTTGTACTTTATCTTATCCTTTTAAATACTCATTAATATCCCTTTCAAGTATTAAATAATCGTTTTACTATTTTTAAATATTTCCTAAGATTTTCGGATAAAAGTATAATTTTATAAAACTTAAGGGACTAAAGTGAAATTTTAAAATTTCACCAAGACTTCTTGACAAAGTCATTAACCCTAGTTGTTCTTATCTCATTCTTATTCAAGCTTAATGGAATAAATTTCTAGAGAATATTTTCCTCAACTTCCTTTATCTCAATTCTCAAATCCTATATTTAGTTAATGAAATTTCACTCGCAAATCAAATTGGAGATCCAGGAATACTCGTAGACCTTTAATCCGTCTTCGCAAGTAAAAGTTTTACTTCAAGATTTGCATGGTTTTCTTGTTAAATTTCAAGTTCCTCAAGAAATTAATTTGTTTAACTTTGTTGTTTTGTGAGTTGATTTTATTACCAAACATGTTTATGAGCTACTGGAACTTGATTTATAGTTTGAAATGACTTTTTAAGTATTGTTTTCGTGATATTTGAATGAGGGTTTTGACAATTCCTAACCTGGTAATATACTTGCAACTATAAACCCTAAGTTTTAGATTTTTATCTTATTTTTACGAATTTAAGTCAACCCTTACTTATTTGTGTTCGATTATTGCCAAATTAGGGTGAGAATTTGGATAATACTCAAAAGTGAACCCCTATCTCTATTTTATCCTAACGGTATAACACTCTCTCGGTTTAGGTGATTCAGCACTAGAGTTTTAGACCGTTGAAATTAGGATACGTCTATGAAATCGATTTTCAAGTTAAGTAACGTTTACTCCTTTTATCGATATCCTGTATATGATTGGTTTTGCAACCCTTGAATAATTGATATTAAGGTAAGTATATTTATTTTGATTAATGTTTATAAGGTAAGTGCGTTTATAAATTATATATTTGTTATGTAATGTATTATTTGTTCATTATTGTACTATGTGTTAATAAATGATCACTATGAAGAGCTCAGCGGGTCACTTTAGTGGACTTGGCTATGAGTGAGTGAGTGAATTAAATGATATACTGAGTATTCTATTTCGTAAATGTTATATCCAATCTATCGAAAAGACAAGTGATAGATACTCCGTTATGCCTTGTCTACTTGGGTGGATAATAGGTAGACCTGGACTTCTCCAGTGTTGAGAAAACTTTTGTGAACCATGAACTCATTCATTGGCATTTGTATTTTAAATATTGATAATGTTTCGTATAATGTGCTCTACACTGATTATATGCGTGTTATCTATGATTAGGTTTAAATGTTATTTACTAAGTACTAGGTGCTTATTTCGTTATTATTTTTCCCCTTTGTTTACAATTGAGGACCAATAGGAGACGTTAGCAAGTCCTGAGTCGAGTACTAACCTAAGAGGAGGTTACAGTACAGACCCTAGTTATTGGAGTTAGAGTTTTCCTGTTTACCATCTTAGTGTGAGGTTGGTTCTTCTGCTTAGGCCTATGTGCCTATGAACTTGTTAGATTTGTCTTGTGATTGAACATCTGACTGTTGTTTGGGTTGTAGTTTGATGCTTGTATATGAGTGTGATTTGGTTATTGTGGATTGTTATGGACATGGTTGTTAAATATACTTTTGTGATCCTATATTGGTTGATCTTGAGATTTAATGACAGGTATTCTACACAAATATGGTTTGTTTATTGCTCTTATACTATGCCCTACATGCTTAGGGTGATCTCGAGGTGCGACGTGTCATTGTCCCATTTTGGAGACGTGAAATTGAGTGGTATCAGGGCATAGGTTATTCAATCTTGTGTCTAGTATTAAATTAAACTGTTATTGTTATGAATACAGTATTGGGGACTTGGACTTGTAAGTAACTCAGGGTTTGGGACTGGCCAACCTAAACTAAGAGTTACTGCTATTCCTTGTTCATAATACTTAGGCGAGGAGTGGTTGAAGTGTGTAAGTGTGTTATTTCATGGTTAGTGTCTGAATAAGAATTGACTGTGATACTTACCTTATATGAAATGTGCAAGAGATGAAATCCGAATTAAATAAATAGAAACAGGTTGTCATAACTCAAGAAGGACACTTGGGGAGGAGACTGGGACCAGTCAAGTACAGGTTGAGGAATCTGTTAGGATAGATCAAGGGGTAGGAGGACAGATTCAGACTGAGTCATAGACCCATGCAGCCACAACAATTACAGCAGTCTCAACCGTCATAGACACCTACGCCGGTGATAGATCATTCCACCATTGCGGCGATTGTGAGACAAGCGGTACATGCAGCCATTCATACTACTCGTGTAACTATTGTTACCTAATCCACCACCACAACCCAACGCTGAAGATGTTGATTATTATTACCGGGCAATTACGAAAATCAATATTCCCACTTTCAAGGGAAGACATGATCCCGATAAAGTAGAAAAATGGCTGGGACAAATTGAAGAAAATTTAGATTTACTGAAGGTGCCTGATGAGTACAGATTCCCGATAGTAAAGTCATATTTGGTTAGAGATGCAACAAGATGGTGGAAGGGGATGAGACTTCTACTTGCCCCTACAAGACAGATTTCCTGGATGGCTTTCAAAAAGGCATTTTTAGAGCACTTTTATCTTTCACACCTTAGAATTGAGCAGAGAGACGAATTTAATTCATTTAGACAGACTCTAGGGATGTCAATAAGATGGAGTATTCACACAGATTTCATGCATTGGGATATTTGCTCCGGGGGTCATGAGTGATAGAGTAAAAAAATGTGATCATTTCAGAAGAGGTTTACTGAAAGAGATCCGGGAGAAAATAGCAGCTGTGGACACAGATACATTCGAGAAGTTGTATAATGCTAGTGCCTGTGTAGATACATTCCTGAGACAAAAAGCAGCGGAAGAGAGGGATGACAGAGGTCCATATATTCCTCCACATAGACTAGTTTATAGACCTGCAACACCTTCAGCCCGCAGTGTACGACCACCACAGCCACCATTTTTACAGTTTTGCGGTTTCAAGCCCCAGCCACCACAGGTGAGACCACGGCCACCCTTAGCTATCGCTGGACCCTCTCGGTTTATTGACAAGTGGGAAGGAACAATATCAGCACCAGCTCCACTTCAGGCACGACCTCGCATTCTAGAGTGTAGTTATTGTCATCGTTATCACATGGGATAGTGCAGGTGGAGGTCCGGAGCATGCTTAGACAATGCCTGTGGTAGTTTTGAGCACAGGATCAGAGACTACCCTACTGCCAGGCCAGGACCATCACAGCTACAGATGCCACAGGAGAGCAGTCGTAGCGGCACAGGACCAGCTACAGCCCGAGTTTATGCTTTGATCCATCAAGAAGCAGATGGATTGGGCCAAGTTGTGTCAGGTATGATATTAATTAATAATGTGTCTGTGACTGCTCTATTTGATAGTGGTGCTACACATTTCTTCATTTCTAGAAGACTCGGTAGAAAGTTGAACGTTAAACCTGATTGGCTTGATACCCCTTATAGAGTGGGTACACCGAGGGATAGGATTCTTGAATCTAGATGGTATATCCTAGTTTTAAGATATCATTGGGTGATTATGAGTCCGATGCTAATTTAGTGAAACTTAATATGTCTGATTTTGATGTAATACTAGGTATGGATTGGTTGTCTCACAATTATGCTCAATTAGATTTCATGGAAAAGAAAGTTAGGTTTTGTTTTCCAGAGAAAGAGGAATCTTAAATTGTGTATTAGGGTGGTATCAAGAAACCAGACAAACAACCTATACCACTATTGTCAGCATTATAGGCACAGAAGGCACTGAGGAAGGCTTGTGAAGCATTCTTGGTTTACATGATTAATACAAAAAAGAAAGGTGCCAAACTAGAAGACATTCCAGTGATCCAAGAGTTTCCAGATATCTTTCCAGAAGATTTGACAGGTTTGCCACCAGAGCGGAAAATAGAGTTTGAAATTAATCTACCAACAAGGACTGCCCCAATCTCTAAGGCTACTTACAGAATGGCCCCAATAGAGCTTAAGGAATTGAAGACGCAATTGCTGGAGTTATTAGATAAGAAATTCATTAGACCCAGTGTATTTTCTTAGGGAGCTCCAGTATTGTTCGTGAAGAAGAAAGACGAGTGCCTCAGATTGTATATTGACTATCGGGAATTGAATAAAGTCACTATCAAGAATAAATATCCCTTGCTAAGGATCGATGATTTGTTTGATCAATTGAAAGGTCGCCAGGCTATTTTCCAAGATATGAGATTCGAGTACCATCAGCTGAGAATCAAGTCAGAGGATGTTCCAAAGAGTGCCTTTTGAATTAGATACGGCCACTATGAATTCTTGGTGATGCCTTTTGGGTTGACCAATCACCTGCAACTTTCATGGACCTGATGAATAGGGTATTCCAACCCTATTTAGACAGGTTTTGATAGTGTTCATTGATGATATTTTGATTTACTCACCTTCAGAGGAGGAGCACGAAACCCATCTCAGACTGGCTTTCCAGAAGTTAAGGAGCAGAAGTTGTATGCAAAGTTCAGTAAATGTGAATTTTGGTTGAAAAGTGCAACATTTCTTAGGCATATCATCTCGGAGAGTGGAGTATCTGTGGATTCCAAAAAGATTGAGGCAATTGTTGATTGGCCTAGATTGACAAATGTGATCAAGGTTTGCAGTTTCTTCGGTATGGCAAGTTACTACCGAAAGTTTGGAGAAGAATTTTCTTTGATAGCTATGCCATTGACAATACTTATTTAGAAGAAGACCAAGTTTGTATGGGATGCAGATTGTGAGGCTAGTTTCCAGGAATTGAAGAATAGGTTGATATCAGCACCGGTGTTGATTTTGCCATCTGGGACTGGAGGGTATGTGATCTATAGTGATACTTCTAAAAATGGTTTGGGTTGTGTGTTGATGCAAAATGGTAGGGTTATTGCTTATGCCTCACAACAGTTGAAGCCTTATGAATAGAATTACCCTACTCTTGATCTGGAATTAGCAGCCATTGTATTTGTTCTAAAGATTTGGAGACACTATCTTTACGGGGAGCAATGTGAAGTTTTTATTTACCATCAAAGTCCAAAGTACTTGTTCACACAAAAGGAACTCAATATGAGATAGCGTAGATGGCTGGAGTTACTTAAAGATTATGATCTGAAGATTAGTTATCATCTAGGGAAAGCCAGTAGAGTGGTAGATGTACTGAGTAAGAAATCTTTGGAGGTCACAGCTAAATGCTAATTTATAAGACAAATGGAGGAACTAAATTTGGAGATTGTAGAGTCCACAGCCAATGTTTTAGCAGCACTTGTGGTGCAACCAACTTTGATAGACATGATTAAACAAGCTCAAGTTACAGATATAGAGTTAATGAAGATCAGGAATAAGGTGGAAAGTGGAGATCCAAGGGAATTCCAGGTTGATAATGGCATTGTTTGGATGCAAAGACGGCTTTGTGTACCTGTAAATGAAGACTCGAAGAAAGAGATCATGGTTGAAGCTCACAATTCTAAATTTTCTATTCATCCTGCCAGTACCAGAATGTACAAGGATCTGAAATAACATTTCTGGTGGAACAACATGCAAAGAGAAATCGCTAAATTTGTATCCAAGTGTTTGCTTTGTCAACAGGTAAAGGCTGAGCACCAGAAGCCTAGTGGTTTATTGAGCCCATTGCACATCCCATAGTGGAAATGGGAGCATATCGCAATGGATTTCATTAGTGGATTGCCCAGAACCAGATGGGGACATGAGGTTGTATTTGGGTTATTGTGGATAGATTAACCAAAATTTCTCATTTCTTGCCTTTGAAGATTTCTACTTCTATGGATAGGTTAGTATGGATCTATATGGAGAATACTGTGAAGCCACATGGTGTACTTGTTAGTATTAGTTCAAATCGGGATCCAAGGTTCACTTCTAGGTTTTGGACAGCCTACCAACAAGCCATAGGTACAGAAGTAGTTTTGAGTTCTGTATTTCATCCCCAGACAGACGGACAATCAGAACAAACAATTCAGACTTTAGAAGATGTGTTAAAGACTTGTGCCATTGATTTTTAGGATAATTCGGATGAACATTTGATGTTGATGGAATTCTCCTACCATAGCAACATCGACATGGCTCTGTACGAAGCTCTGTATGGAAGGAAATGTCGGACACCCCTATATCGGGATGAAGTCGGGGAAAGAAGATTAACAAGGCCAGAGTTGATTCAAATTACCGTGGACAAGATAGCCGTTATTCGAGATAGACTCAAAGTACAGCTCAAGATAGACAAAAGAGTTGGGCAAATATAAAAAGAAGACCATTGGAGTTTCAGATTGGGGACAAGGTATACCTAAGGGTTTTGCCGATTAGAAGGGTTATGAGATTTGGCAAAAGCGGAAAGTTGAGTCCAAGATTTGTGGGACCTGTTTGATTCATTAGGTAGAATTCAACTTTGAAATGACAAACAAGCAATAATTAACCATACCAATTCACTATACTCTACCTAACTTCCGCAACTATACGGAGTTGATAGTGGTATAGGATGAGTGGGTATCGTCCCACAAGGATTGTTGGAAGGAAATTACGAAGATTTACGGATATTTGTGTAGTTAAACAAAATCAAACAAGGGATGATGAAACTATTCTAATAAAAACCATAATTAAATGAAAGCGATAAAAACTTAATTTAAAACTAGATTAACTAAAAAGCAAGTAAGTGAAAATAACTAATTACAATATTAAGGAACTAATTAAGCTATTCTAGTAGAAGCAACAGAACTTAAAGGAAAACACTTAATTTTAACTTAAATTAACCAAATTAAGACTAAAATTAAAAGCAAGCAAATTACACAATTAAAAGGACTACAAATAAGAAACATTGAAAACTAAAAGCAACCATTTCTAAACTAGAAATCTAAATATTTTTGAATTTTTGATAGAAATAAAGAAAGCCCACTAAGAATTAACTAGAAATTAATGCAAGAAATTGAAAATTCTAACTAGAAATGCAAGAAATTATCAAGAACCCTAATTTACCTAAGAAACCCTAAATTGCAGAAATTCTTACTAAATTAGACAAGAAAGCGAATAAAAATTATATCTACACGGAATTTGTGATTAAACCACTACGATTATCTAATCAAAATTCGAACTTGACAAGAAATTAAAAGAAGATCTAAGAGAAAATTAACGAGAATTTCTATTAAAAAAGAACACTTGGAATTCAAGATATCCTAAACTCTCCTAAAATCTAACTAAAACTATCTACTACTTCCTTACTTTTTCTATTTTTAAGTAGCTTAAATAGTGTAATGATACACAAGGCAAAAATCAGGGTTTGCTGGCCGATAATTTATCAAATTGTCCTTACAACTTAACTCTTAGAGAGTTGAGATCGCGATATGGAACAATTGAGATAACGATCTCGACTCTAATACATTAAGACCATTTCCTGAGTCGAGATCGCGATATGGAAAGTTGGAGATCACGATGTTGACTCTCATCTCAGCATTCTTCATTTCTTCCATTATTGCAATTTGGTCCTTTGAGTTTGGTACATCCCAGCTTCCAACCTCTAATTTTAACCTGCATAATATTAGCACCATTAAGCAATTAATTAAACTAAAAATTTAATAAAAACTTATAATATTTAATCAAGAACGGAAATACAAACACATTTGAAAGAAATTAACCTAAATCTTCAATTACTTACCCAAAATTCGGGAGTTAAACTATCAAAATGCTATAATTAAGAGGAAAATAACTCTATTTTACTAGAGTTATCATGGACCCTCCGAGATACTAAAGAGAGTTGGAAACCTGGCATATCAGTTGGCTTTACCTCCAGAATTGGCTCGAGTGCACAATATATTTCATGTTTCACAGCTTTGAAAATACATATCCGATCCAAGGCACGTGATCGAGTATTAACCTCTCAGTGGTAAGGAAGGATTGGTTTATGAAGAAGTACCCGTTCGCATTATTGATACCAAGGAACAAGCCCTTCGACATCGGTTTATTCCGTTTGTTAAGGTTCAGTGGTATAATCATTCAGAAAGGGAAGTACCATGGAAATCCAAAACCGACATGCGAAACAAGTACCCGTACTTGTTTGTCTCGTAGGTACGTTAAGTTTTGAGGTTGAAACTTTTTTTAAGGAGGAGAGAGTGTAATACCCAGCTTTCCTGATCATTTCACACATTTTCTTACTTTATCTTATCCTTTTAAATACTCATTAATATCCCTTTCAAGTATTAAATAACATTTTACTATTTTTAAATATTTCATAAGATTTTCAGGGTAAAATTATAATTTTATAAAACTTAAGGGACTAAAGTGAAATTTTAAAATTTCACCAAGACTTCTTGACGAAGTCATTGACCCTAGTTGTTCTTATCTCTTTCTTATTCAAGCTTAAGGGAATAAACGTACAAGAGAATATTTTCCTCAACTTCCTTTATCCTAATTCTCAAATCCTATATTTAGTTTATGAAATTTCATTCCCAAATCAAATTGGTGATCCAGGAATACTCGTAGACCTTTAATCCAACTTCACAAGTAAAAGTTTTAATTCAAAATTTGCATGGTTTTCATGTTAAATTTCAAGTTCCTCAAGAAATTAATTTTTTTAATTTTGTTATTTTGTGAATTTATTTTATTACCAAATATGTTTATGAGCTACTGGACTTGATTTATAGTTTGAAATGACTTTTTAAGTATTGTTTTCATGATATTTGAGTGAGGTTTTGACAATTTCTAACCTGGTAATATACTTGAAACTATGAACCCTAATTTTTAGATTTTTATCTTATTTTTATGATTTAAGTCAACCCTTACTTATTTGTGTTCGATTATTGCCAAATTTGAGAATTTGGGTAATACTCAAAAGTGAACCCCTATCTCTGTTTTTATCCTAAAGGTAAAACACTCTACTGGTTTAGGTGATTCGGGATTAGAGTTTTAGACCGCTGAAATTAGGATACGTCTATAAAATCGATTTTCAAGGTAAGTAACGTTTACGCCTTTTATCAATATCCTGTATATGGTAGGTTTTGCAACCCTAGAATAATTGATATTAAGGAAAGCATATTTTTTTTGAATAATGTTTATAAAGTAAGTGCATTTATAAATTATTTGTCTGTTATGTAATGTATTATTTGTTTATTATTGTACTATGTGTTAATGGATAATCACTGTGAATGGTTCAATAGGTCACTTTAGTGGACTTGGTTATGAGTGAGTGAATGAAATGATATACTCAGTCAATATACATAAATGAACACCCAATTTCACCCAAAACCCCTCCCAGTCGAACGGCATCCATTAATGGTTCAGTAACTACTAACAAAGAAATACCATGCAACTGGATCAATTTTTTAAGTCTTCGAATTGAGGATTTACCAACAATGCCTCAAATATTCTAAATCATCATATTAATCATTAAAAAGAATGAGGGATACAGTTAGAGTTCGACCGAGTCACCTGTCAAGTTGCCATTATATGTGTGATTGAATATTGCTTCTTCTTTCAACGTTTCACAGGATCCCCATCAAAGCTTCAGTTTCCATCTTAGAAGTATCAAACTCCTGATGTGCTAAATATGCCAAAAAATTGTGAAAATCTTCCAGGAGGTTTGGCCGAGACACCACAAATCTAATAACCATGTCCACATCCGTTAAGAAGTTAAGGATATCGCTCAGCTGCAAGGGTAAACATTTTTTAAGAGGACGACATTTGGCATGATTATCATCCACCACAAGCTCATGTAGCTTAACCGATTTTGAAAAAACCACATCTGCAATCTTCATGTTCATCATCCAAATTTTCTTCGAAAGTTGAAGACAATCTAGCATTCTTCACTGAATAAGCCCAGTGAAACACCACGTTCTTGGACAAGATAGGTGAAGAAGCAACTGCTCCAACGAGTAATTAAACGAGCAATAGTTCCCTATTGGCTGCTCAACATCTGAAAGGAAAACACTTGTATTAGGGTTTTTCGCTGCCTGATTAGCAACAGAATGCTGCAACAAGATCAGCGTCAGGTAATTTAGCGACTGAACCAATATTAAGGTTATCAACAATGCTTTTCATGACCAAATCTTTAACGACGGTGTTAAGGTTTTTAGTTCCTTCATCCGTGCACATTTCAACAGTTGTATTAACCTCCTTAGCATCTTTAATGCAAGAAAAAGAGACAACAGGCATAGATTGTTTCTCCAACTGAGTAAGACGCAAGGAACCCTTCATGGGCACAACTATATTATTCTATTTAAGAATTGCTTGAGGCTGTCAATATTTGTCAATTTTCTTGTGTGGACCATCTTGTCAAAATCCTTAGCTTTGGCTTGCTTTTACTTTCTCCCGACTCTCCTTCACAATGGCTAAAGGGTGGAGAAGGCACTCCTCTTGCGAGTGGCCAAGTTTAGAACAAAGAGAGCAATAGCTTGGCAAATCTTCATAGACAATATATCGCCATCTACCAATCTCACCTTTCCCAATCCAAAATGTTTTAACACTGGCTTGGAAACATCTATTTCAACTCAAAGATGGGCCACGTTCAGTGAGATAACAAAGTCGATGAGACGTCCATCTTCAGAAGTTGTCCAATCATGGAGGCCATTGAATAATGTGAATGTTTCTTATAATGATGAAGAGGTAATTGTTCTAGAGACACCCAAATTGGAACAACAAGCTATTCTTTATCAACTTGAAATTCTGAAGTCCATTTCAGAACTTGCATTCCAAACCTCTCAAAAGAGAGAAAACCTCTGAGCCAACATCTAAGATAATCTTCTTTGAGATCGAAACATGTGATTTGCACATATTGATAGTATATGAAACCAAGAATGAAAGAACCCTTAAAACCCACGGCTGAGAAGTCCTTCTGGAGCGCATTCATACTAGGCTTTCCTTTTGTAGAATTTCCAACAATAGCATGCTTCAAGGGCTTAGAAAGCAACTCTACTTCTTCTTCTGAAAAGAATAAAAGCGGTTCCCCCAATACAAGCTAGCTATCCTGATTGGCATGATTAGACCAAAACCACTAATAACATCTGCAAAAGTCTTGGGAACGTACAAACGGGGTTGCCCTCCAGTCATCGATTGAAGGACAGTTGTGATGGAGAAGGAAACCTAGAAACCTAAGGGGAGAACAAAGGAGAGGAGAGGTAATAACGTATTTTTCCCATATCTTCAAGTTTTCAAGTTTTTTGATATTTTTAAGTTTTCTACTCTCCCAAAACAATACACACTTTGGTCTTCACGAAAGATTCTCTAATATAAGTAAATATAAACGAATAATGTGGAAATTTGTTTTGTTACAAAAATGCCTCCGAAAATTTGTGTACGAAGTTACTTTCTATTTATTTAAATTATAATGATTATATATTATCCTTTTTTTAAATGGTCGTGCTAAATAATTTTACTTTTACAATAATTAAACGTATTTAAATTAAAATTAGTCTGTAAAATATATTTTATTTACTAATTTTATTTTTATTATGTTTAGTTACTGTAAAATGAAAATGAACAAAAAGTATTTGAAAATTTTTTCTATTGTGCTTATTTCAAAAATAAAGAAAGTAATGTATAAGTCAAGTATGGAAAATTTGACAATTTATTAAAAATAATACAATATGGAATTTTTTAAAATTAAATAAATAAAAAGTAACTTTTTCTAAATTTTTTTGAAGGGTTCGTATTTACTTATACAAGAAATCTTTCAAAGGCGTAAAATGTTTATTATTTGGGTTCCAAAGCCAAAGTAGAACTGTGTGAGTTCATGTGTAAATTTAACCCTATTTTTGTTGATAATAGTGATATAATATTCACTAACACCACTACATTCAAATTTTTTCATGCATTTTTATCGCAATCAAAACACTTTTATTTTTCCGAACTCTTTGTATTTTGGTGTAACGACATCCCATATGGGTGATGAGCCTTTTGACATCCCCATATAAGTGATAGGAAAATACTTAGGTAGATCCGATTTTTGGTCCCACCTGTAAATTCTGTAGTTAGGATTAAATCTTAAAGAATCTTGCTTACATGATGTCATAGGTTCTCTGAAATTTAATCCACACCACAAAATTTATAAGTGAGACCAAAAATCGAATCTGCTTAAATATTTGCCTAAGTGATATAGCTCTTCGAATATTAGAGGTCCAAGACATGGGTCCATTTTAAATTTGTCCCGCCCAATATCGAAGTTTCTAGTTGGTTGAGGCATTTAACAAGTTATAAATTAAATGCAGCATTTTAATACTGATACTATCAAGATTCACTGTGCTAATATTTTTCTTTCAGGTAGCTCATGTTTAATTTGTAAGATTTAGACGGACTATGGGGATTTTTAAATCTTCTTTCGAAAGAACATGTTTGAGGCGACAAACAAACTTGATCAGGTAGATTAACATCAATATCCACATAAACTCCCATAATTACCACTTCAAGAAAGTGAAAAAAAATAAACAAAATTGGCAAATAGATGAAAGGAAACATTTAACTCCATTATCCTCGAACCTAAGTAGTGTCAAAAGCTATAGTCCACAGGATGCAATAGCATTAGTATAAGTTAAATACTTAATTTTTCATTGAATTCTGATGATCCTAATTGAAAAATAGTCAAAACAAAATAGATAGTATCTAACTACAAACATACAATGAGTTATTACTACAAAATTCATAGTACAATTTTCCATCATTTTTGCGTTTTTTTTTTTCATACAAATTTTCGCGGGGATCTTACAGATTTAAAGATTCCAAAAATACTCATTTAAGAAATAGAGAATAAAAAAATCCTAAGTTAACATCAATAATCCACTACTTACAATAAAGGACATAAAAGAACATGAGAATTTATCAAGAAGATGGATTTCATGTTTCCTTGAATTCCTTTTTCCAAGATTTTCTTTTAAAGGAAACAAAGAACGAAGGATAATGTTGATGAAATCGGCAAGGAGAGGTAAGGAACAAACAGAAATCATTGGTGCTTAAGGATGAAGATAAGGAGATAGGAAGAAGGAGGGACAGGCGACAATTGAGACGGGTAAGTTTAGCGAAGGAATGAGGTTGTCGTGGGTTCACAGAATCTTAACAGTTTATTGACTGGTGTGACAGAAAATTATATAAAATATGAGATAGAATGATGACAAGAAAAGACAACTCAAATGGGCAACCTGTGTGCTTTCCACCGAAATGGCTAATTTGCTCCCAAAACACAACAAAATAACCAAAAAGGTGTACCAAAAGCAATGTAGATTAGCGATAGATACTTTTATATAGTAAGGATTTAAAAATTACTAAGAATATATAGCATCTGAGAAGCCAAGGTTATAATAATGACAACCTTTACAAAGAGACAATTAAATTTGTGGTAGTTTAAACAGGCATGTGATGCAAGCATTTTTAAAATATCCATGTGCAAAAAATTAAATTAGTGATAAAATTATCAATACAACATTAAAATTAAAAATCAGGACAACCAATGTGTTAGTTTTAACAACTTCTGCTAATAGAATGCTTTTAATTACGATTGGTATATAATTATGTAAATATTACTCGGTTTAGTTTTCTTCATTAAATAGAGGTGTCTGGTTTACGTTAGTAAAAAGTGTACAACTAATTATATAACACTTATATTACATAGTTTATATAACTCCTTAGCATTTGGTGTAATTTAAGTACAATTTATAATTAATTTATGACTTTTTTATTGTTTTCCTCTCTCAAGTCATAGCTTTCATTAATCCATTACTAATAACATTCCTTAAATGATTCCCTCCTTTAAACTACCTATAATATTTTCAATTGTATTTATTTTTTCAAAAAGAGACAGTAAAGGATAAATTTCAAACACATATGGTATTATGTATATTAGTTAAATTAATTTAATTGCATCATATAATGTTAAAAAAATACATAAATACATATTAGATTTTTATTTACATTCAAGTACAATTTTATCATTTGAGAAACAAAATTTTTATATATGATTATGTAGTTTTTTATCTTTAATGTACAATATTTAAATTTTTTATAAGTTGTGGATGCATAATATGAATAACAACAAAACTGCAGATAATGTTGATAATTTTTTATTTATTTAAAACAATTATGTTTTAACATTTCAAATATATATATATATATATATATATATATATATATTGAACAAGAAAAAAGAATACACATTCCATCCTAACAACTTAAATTACGAAATGGTGAGATTAAAATAAGCATTATTACCTATTTTGGGTATAAACTTATTGTGTCTGAATAACCTTTCCATTATTATGGTTCATTCCTTTGAACCAAACGTTGGGTATGGTGTTTTTGTTGACTAATGACTACTACTTTAGATAGCTCCCCAACATTGGTGTTCTAAGTTTTGGTGTAATTTATAATTAATTTAATATTTTTTATTGTTTTCCTCGCATAGTGAACCTCTAGGTGCCAGTTTTGTTGTCTTTTTTAGGCTTAAAAATGAATAGCAAGATGGAAATTATTTCTAATATTTATTTTTTCTTTATAAATTACTAATAGAAAGAACTTTTTTCTTCTGGTATAATTTTATTTTGAAAAGTCATACACTAACTCATTATCTCTCTTATTTAATCCATTAATGATGAACATATGAAATTTTAATGTGAAGTAAATAATAAAAAAAATAAGTAATGCGTAGAAAAAACAATTGAAAAATCAAACAATGAAATCGTTGCACTTGGTAAAATATGTTCACAGATGTTCATGATCCTTAAATATTCAATAGTTATCGAATAGAATGTTGACTTAACATGGACATAGCATAAGAAATTGTGAAATAAATCACAATTTGTTTTTAGATCGAAACAAAAAATACACACATAATAACAGTTGGTACTGAATTTAAATTTAATGCAACTTTTTAAAGTTTAGTATACTTAATAGAATTAAATATTTTTTTGGCCTTTAACTAAAGTCAAAATTTATTAGATACTTTTTACAAAAATTAAAAACAACAACATGAATTTAAAAGTTAGTATACTATAACAAAAGTCACATTTTACAAAGATGATATAAAAAATAGAGAAAATAAATAATAAAAATAAATAGTGGTCATGGTGTATTAAGGTTTTTACTTGTTAAAATACTGGGTAGTACATGTTGAAGTACTAGTAGTGTAAACTTCGATAAAAGAAAATATTACTCTAATTATTATTATAGCAAAATATATATCATGAAGTCAAAACCGCTAAGTGAAATAAAGAAATAGTAACATTCATAATGTTGTGAGAACATGTAGTAATAATCTTGATTTGTGGAGATCTCATATGGTTGTAGATCTTATTAAGAAAATAGTTACAAAAAATTGGTAAACTATAAAAAAATTTATAGCGATCGAAACATAATGCTTACGGTTAGATGTGCTTAAGATCTTTACATCATAAATATTCCTAACCTTATAGAAGGCATATTTTTATAAGAATGTTATAGCCTAGATATAAAATCATTGCTCATAACTTAAATAAAAAGGATATATAATCCAAAATGATATAATATACTTTGGAATGCATGATCAGTAAACTTTGTAAAATGTTTGTATCAATTTTTACAAAACGACTATAAATAATTCTTAGCATGAGTAATTTTTTTATGATGGTATGTTTCTTTATTGTATTTATTGGCAATTAAATACTGGTAGAATTTATTTTATACAATATTATAGTTTAAGAAGCATGGATACTAGAATGCTCACCGATTCAAATGACAAAGATGTTGAATAAACATAAGTTTGGTAAGCAACAATGACATGGACTAGAAAGGCTTTCTCAATTTATTCTTTCCATTTTCTTGATGGGTGTGAGAAATTCAAGTTGGAAATGTCGTTTTACAATGAAAACCCATTCAAACTTAATCTTCGAATCTCAATATTATTTCCTCAAAAAAATTTGAGGAAAACCCTATACAATTTCACTTTGGAAAGAGAAATTTATGGGGAAATCAAGTTTATCACATTTTTTTCAAATTTTATTCAAAAAATTTTATTTGCATTTGTAATACTATTACTGTTGATACAAAATTTTGAGATAGGGTTAGCCTATGTGCAGTATCGTCTAAAGTAGGGTTGAGCACTGTGCGTAGTATCCATCTTCGGATCACCAAAAATAAAAAGGCAGGGCTTTATCCCTGGGGTAGGCTTTGACGCTCAACTCAGTACTTAGATTAGAGAGTAAAATTCAATAAGAATTCAGAATTTAAGAAATTAAGAAAGTAATAATCTGAACCTCACTTGCCATTTCGATATTTATACGTATAGTTGTTGGTTCAGATCGATCCGTGGGTCAAATATTTAACAGTTGACCCATTTATCTTTAATTGGACCATGGGATAAAATTATTAAAATACCCCTAGTAAACTCGGGTTCGGAGGCACGTACAACATTGAAAATCAGATAATTGGATGTATTTGGTTCATTATATATCCCTCGGTCTCAAGTCGAATTTTTCGAGTTGAGAGTGCAGAGTACTTGATGTCGTATTCGTACCCCGACTAGAATTGTAGTATTGATCGGAGCCAATTTCATAACTTCAAAAATTATTTTCTAGAGGAAAAATATTTTTTGAACTTTACCAAGACTTGTACAAAATTTTATCCACTAGAGTGTAAAAATATAAAAAATAAAATTAATTATACTAGGGTGTACCTATGCCAAAGCTTGAATTGTTGCTTAGATTTCTCTTCTTCTTCTTTTTTTTGACAACGACTTATGCCAACGCTAACCAAGGAATTGTAGTGACATCCCTCCACTTGAATTACACACCAAACAGCCACTAGGGTTTCCATAAGTGTTGGCCATGAAATTACCCCTGCTGTTAGCATAAGTTTCGTGAAACATGTGCAAGAATTTAACTAATTCTTGGGCCATGTACTGGAGTTGATCTTTAGTAGTAGAACAAGTTACCTTGGTCTTAGGATTTGGTAGTTGCATGGCTTACGTAAGTAATATCAATTGCCCTTGCTTCATCCAATCAACCACTGCTGCCATTAAAATAGTACCAAGGATTTTACAATATCAACTGCCATAGCTTTATCCAATAACCCACTGCTAGCTTCCACCTCGATCAAAAATGCAAGGCTCTACCCGCCAGCCAAGGTCTCCTTCTTCAACACAAACCAGGGAGGCACCACTATCTCTCTCGAGCCTTGCTGCTGATATACACGGCCATGCTGTAGGACGACTTGAAGACAAGTGTCGCTCAGATGGTGGTGCTGCCGGAGATGGATGTCCGAGATGTCTCCCACCACTACACAATCTCATACCCACAAGGCCTCCACCATGCAGTGCTATTGGTAGGTTCCACCTCAGTAGCCCATGCCTCAAAGATCCCCATCAACCAAGAATTGATGCTACAGCCTTGGCCGTCAAAAAGTCTGTTGGGACTCAAACCTATAGCCATACTGGTTTGATATGTCCGAGTTACAACTATGGTTATCAAGTATCGACGGAGGAGTAACTGGACCAGAGGTATAAAAGGCCAACACCACTATTGTTCCAACTTGAAGATTTATCGTCTATGTTTGTTGTGTTAATGCCTGAATAGGCTTTGGTGAAGCAAAAGTCAACTAAGTTATATTACCCATTAGAAAAGACTTGACCCTTTCACAAGTTACATGGAAGTAGTAGTATCTTGGTTGTTCCAACTCAGTGTTACTTAATACGCTTCTTCTTCCTCTGATTTTTGTATTGGTACGTACGTACCGGAACACAATACATTCACATACCAATACGGTCAAAATAGCGTTTCGAAATTCTATCACTAAAAAATAAGCAAACAAGCTTAAAACTCTAATGCATCTAAAATTCTAATATAACTAAAACTATAATACAACTCAAATTCTAATATGTTGGTCCCAAAGCAACCTAAGAGGGGGGGTGAATTAGGTTTCTTAAAAAATATATTTTCAGAATTAGTAAGCTTTTTAATTTAAATGCAGATATAACAAAATCAATAGAACAGTAGAGTAAAGAGAGAAAAATTAAACAATCAATACTTCTAAGCTAGCAAGCTTGAAGTATCAAATCTCTTTAATGCTTCACACACTTGGTGAGCCAATAATCTTTACAAACTTGGGAAGTTCTTGCTTACACTAAAACTCTTTTAGTTGAGCCAAGAATCTTACTTACAACCACACTTTCATACAAGATTATCACTCCACTCAAAGTTGAATTACACTCACAATTGCACACTAATACAACAAAGCACTATAGTTAATTTGTACTCAAATTACTCTTTTCTAAGGCTTGTATTCAATGTATTAGATAATATTTTCAGGTTATTAAAGCACATATTTATAAGAGCAATAAATAGTGGTTTCAACTACTTGCTAACGACTAAATAATAAATGCACAAAAAATAGCCGTTGGGGTTTCGGACGTCCGAGAAGTATTGAATGCGTCCGAGGCAGCGTCCGATCTTCTATAAGAAGTTCTCTTAATTCTGTTTGTTGAAGAGCTTTGTTCGGACGTCCGTGCGTGCGTCCGTTCCTTCGTCCGACAGAGATTTTGAACAATCCTGAGCGTCCGAAAGAGAAGCAGTAGGATCCCATTCTTTCTGCCAGTTCGTTCGGACGATGCAATGCGTTCGAGGAGTTTTGACCTAGTTCGGACGGTTCTGTGCTTCTGAAAGATCTGTTCCTACAAAAGCTTTTTTTACAAAGTTAAGTGTTTATGTCATCATCAAAATAAGGTTTGGAAAATATCAATCTCCCCCTTTTTGATGATGACAAACCTTTATGTAAAAATAATTGGATATGACTAATTAATTTACAATATATCACAATTGGATATCAATCATCAAAGCACAATAGTATAGAGAAGACTACTCCCCCTTTTGACATCAATCAAAAAGACTCCCCCTTAGAACATGCAAGTAGTTTGACAGAAATGGAACAAGTTTCATACATCCAACTGAAAAGTTTAATGGTGCTAGAGTCAAGGAAATACAACAACCAAGCCACAGAAATGCTGAAAACCAAAAGAAATGCTGAAAGGTTCTAACAAGCATAAGAACTGCTGAAAACAAAATACAAATGTGAAAAGAACTAATGTGAGTCATTGCGCTTCTTAGAGCGCTTTTCAGTCTTTTGTCGTTTGGATGGAACATCTTCAGCAGTGGCTTCACTGTCATCCTCCTCTTCGGTGCGACGTTGCATGATGAAGTCAAACGTGTCGTCAACATCCTCGTCATCGTCATCGTCATCGGCAGCTCCTTGAGCAGCTTCTGCATTGTCTTCACGGGTATGTCCATCTTTAGGTTCATCACTGTCGGAAGATGATTCAAATGGATATTGGGACTGAAGATTAGCAAATTGAACCTGAGCCGAAGCAGACATGCCAAAGCTGAGTGCCTCTTGGAGAATCATTTGACGAGTTCAAGTCGCTTTAACTTTCAATTTGTGCGACGTTGAAATGAACTGACTTGAGTGCTCAGAGAAGTGAGAAGTCCACAGATATGTATAAGAGACAGCTGTCTGATACACAAGAGATGGTTCAGATTTAGATGGTTCAGATGTAAGTGGAGGTGGTTGAGGAGTAAGAGAATGAGGAATAGCAAAATCAGAGGTGGAAGCATGGGATTGTGACTGTGCAATATCAAAGGCTGCCTTAGTTAGCCATTGATCGTTGAAAAAATGGAGGCCTTTGCGTTCAATGTATGATTTGTTAAAATAAGGGGGAAATTGTTTGTTTCCGTTGAAAGGTATGTTAAGGAAATCAAAAATTTTGGTGAGAAATTTTTCAAAAGGAATGTTCCTTCAAGTATCAGTAAGAAAGAGTTCCCATAGGGAACAAAAGAGATACCCGAAATCAAGAGAAATGCCCTTAAAAACACAAAAGAATAAGTAAAGTTGCATTTTACCGGGCTCAGTACGATGCCCGTCAGTTGGCAATAACAGATTGGTGAAAAGAGTGTACAGAATATTGAGTTTAGGAGAAAACAATTTAGTTTTGGCTTCCGAGGCCTGTTTAAAATGAATGTTAAAAATTTCTAGTAGCCCTAACTTCGTCGATATCAAAACGTGTATCAATAGCGGGCCATTTGTCTAAGGAAAAGAAATAGGAGACATCATTGGGGTTTGATACTTCACATTCAAAAATGGTGTTAATGATGTTGGATGAAATATCAAGATTGGTGCAGTTAACACGAGAAATTAGAGTGCGAGCAGTAGGGCCTTTCCGAAGATTGGCCGTGAACTGAAGCAACATGTCATGATAAACAGGTAAATCAAGATGCACAAGATGACCCCAATTTTGTTTTTCAAACCAAGATTTGATAATGGGAAGATTATATTCATCAAATACACTATGAGAAGCAGGACGTTGAACGATTATAGATTTACTTAAAAGGGAAGTATACCGTTCGGAGGCCTTGGCATCGATAAATTTTGATAAGATTGGATTGGTGGAGACTTGAGGATTAGCTGATGATTCTCCTCGTACTGGAGCCTTCCCTTTAGTTTTTCGACCCCGATTTACTGTAGAGGAACCTCCGCGAGACTTTCACCATTGTGATGGAAGAAAAAGAAAAGAAGAAAAAATTGAAATTTTTGAGGATTGGTGAGAATTTGAGGAAATGAGATGGTGGATGGGGGAAATTAGATGTGATTTAGGTGAGAAGGGCTTCGGGTAGGATAATTTTTAAATCATTTTTGGAAGAGAGAGTGGGAATTTGGAGGGGGTGGTAGAGAGACAAATTTCACCAGAGGGTTTTCGAGGAAGGTGGTGAGTCCGAAATGGGGAAGATGGACTGTTTTAATCAAACAGGGGCACCTTTTGGACGGCCGAACGTTTGGTATGCGTCCGACGAAGCGTCCAAAAGACGAAGAACGGACGGCCGAAGGAGGAGCCAATGCGTCACGAAGTTCTTTCGGACGATGGTGCGCGTCCGAAAGATTTCCAGAGAGTTTGGTAAAAAAAAGAATAATGTTCGGACGATTATGAGCGTCCGAGAAGTAACAGAAGCTTTCGGAAGATCCAGAGCGTCCGAAAGAAAAATTGTTCGGACGAAGAAGTGTTCATCCGAACTATGAACCTATGCCAAATTTATCTGTAAAATCCCCAAACATTTTCTGAGCAATTCAAAGCGATCTAGAGCTAAGAGTTTTGTAAAAATATCAGCCAATTGATCTGAAATAGGTACAAAATCAACACGAATTTCTTTTTTACAAACGAGGTCTCTAATGAAATGATGCTTAACATCAATGTGTTTGGGTCTAGAGTGCATAAAATGATTTTTTGTGATATTAATTGCACTAGTGTTGTCACACAATATAGGAACAGAATCAAAAAATACACCAAAATCTTTCAGATGTGTTTCAGAGAAAGAAGTTGAGCACAACAATTTCCAGCAGCAATGTATTTGGCTTCAGTAGAAAGAGAAATAGAATTTTGTTTTTTGCTAAACCAAGACACAAGACAATTTCCCAGAAAATAACACATACCACTGGTACTTTTTCTATCAATTTGACATCCAGCAAAGTCGGCATCAGAATAACTAATCAAGTCAAATGTAAAGGACTTTGGATGTCTACCAGTGATACCACAGACCAAAATCCATTGAACCCTGTAGGTATCTAAAAATCCTTTTAACAGCTACCAAATGTGATTCTTTAGGGAAAGATTGAAATTTAGCACATAAACAAACAGTAAACATGATATCTGGTCTACTGGCAGTTAAGTAAAGTAAACTTCCGATCATACCTCAATAGTGTTTTTCATCAACACTATTACCTTCTTCGTCTTTTGTAAGTTTGGTTGAAGTGCACATTGGCGTGCCAACTTGTTTGCAATCTTCCATTCCAAATCATTTGAGTAGCTCCTTTGTGTACTTGATTTGTGTAATAAACATTCCTTCCTTAGTTTGATGAACTTGTAATCCGAGAAAAAATTGCAAATTGCCCATCATACTCATCTCAAACTCTTCTTGCATTAAATGTGAAAAATCCTTACACAAACTTTCATTAGTTGCTCCAAAAATAATATCATCAACATAAATTTGAACGATTAACAAACCATTTGAATCCATTTTTGTAAAAAGAGAGTGGTGTCAACTACACCTCTTTTGAATCCATTTTCTATCAAGAACCCACTTAATCTTTCATACCAAGCTCTTGGAGCTTGTTTCAAACCATATAAAGCTTTGGAGAGTTTGAAAACATAATTTGGAAGATTTTTATTTTCAAAGCCCGGAGGTTGTTCGACGAAAACTTCTGGGTCTATAAAACCATTTAAAAAGGCCCTTTGACATCCATTTGAAATAATTTAAAATTATTGAAACATGCAAATGCAAGAAACATGCGAATGGATTCTAACCTAGCCACGGGTGCAAAGGTTTCATCAAAGTCAATACCTTCTTCTTGAGTGTAACCTTTTGCAACAAGTCTAGCTTTGTTTCTTATGATTTCACCTTTGTCATTTAATTTGTTTCTAAAAACCCATTTAGTACCAATAACGGGATGAGAAGAAGGTCTTTCAACTAAGGTCCATACATTATTTTTCTCAAATTGACTAAGTTCATCTTGCATAGCATTAATCCAAGATTCTTGATCACTCAAGGCGACATCTATATGTTTAGGTTCAATGTGAGAAAGTAATGCACAATTACTATTTAGAGGTTTATGAGAACAAGTAGTTACCCCATCGGATAGATCACCTATGATTAAATCTTGAGGATGACTAGAGACGAATCTCCAAGCTTTCAGAAGATCATTTTGAGCATCCTCATTCTTTTCATCATCAATTTGATGGTTGTTGACATCAACGCTTGATGTAATCTCTTGATGATTTTCATGAATAACGAGCTTTTCGAGCTCCTTTAAAATACCTACATCTTCATCTTCACATAAATTCTTTGAGATAACATCATTAGTTTCATCAAATGTAACATGCACAACTTCTTCAATCAAAAGCGTTCTTCTATTGTAAACTCGGTATGCTTTCTTGTCACTAGAATATCCTAGAAAAATTCCTTCATCCAATTTTTTGTCAAATTTTCCAAGGTTTTCTTTGATTTTTAAAATAAAGCATTTGCAACCAAAAACTTTGAAGATATACTTATAGCTCACAACGGGTTTTCTACAAAAAAGGAGTTCATAAGGAGTTTTATTTAAAGAGGATCTTAATAAAACTCGATTCATAACATAACAAGCCGTGTTAACCGCTTCGGCCCAAAAGTATTGTGGTAAGTCACATTCACTAATCATAGTTCTAGCCGTTTCTTGAAGAGTCCTATTTTTCCTTTCAACAACACCATTTTGTTGAGGGACTCTAATAACCGAAAACTCATGAAAGATACCATTGTGATCACAAAAGTCGGGAAAACCCCCAAATTTAAATTCGGCACCATTGTCACTCCTTAGACGAACAATTTTTGTATCCAATAAATTTTGAATTTTGGAAAACAATTTTACAAATTTTTCAAATGCTTCATTTTTGTGAACAAGAAATAATACCCAAGTAAACCTATAATAGTCATCTACGATAACAAATGCATATTTGCAACCACCTAGACTAGCATATTGAGTAGGTCCAAATAAGTCTAAATGCAACGATTCTAAACCCTGTCTTTAGGTTTATGAGTAGACACAAAATTCTTTGGTTTAAAAGAAACTTTGACTTGTTTACCAAATTGGCAAGCATCACAAATTTTATTTTTCAAAAATTTCAGTTTTGGCAAACCTCTTACCAAATCTTTCTTGGCAAGTTTTTCAATCAAATCCATATTAAAATGACAAAGTCTTCTATGCCAAAGCCAGGGATCATCTATGGAAGCGGTAAGACATTTTACATTGCTATTGCTAATTTTATCAAGATGAATCACATACACATCATTGTACCTAGTGTCCTTGAATAAAACAACATAATTTTTATCAAGGATAAGACATTCATGCTTGGTAAAAAATACATATAAATTTTTGTCACAAAGTTGACTAACACTTAATAAATTATAGTTCAAATTATCAACAAGAAGCACATTCTTAATCAAGGTTTCACCATTTTTACCTACATCACCGATGCCGATTGATTTTGCTTTATTGTTATCTCCAAAAGTGACTTTTCCACTATTTTTGAGATGTGAGATTTGTGAAGAGAGAAGCATCACCCGTCATGTGCCTTGAACATCCACTATCTATGAACCACTTAGCATTGATGGTGATGTTAAGTACCTATACAATAAATCAATTGATAACTTTTGGTACCCATATTTTCTTGAGTCCATTTGAGTTAGTGAAATTGTTTTCGATCCATGCAACTTTCATTCCAAGTTTTTCGTTCTTCTTGACATAACACATATTCTTAACATGTCCATGTTGTTGGCAATATCTACAAATACTGCTTTTATTACCATACAAAGATGATTTTGGTTTTACAATACATAAGTCATCCCTTCTAAACATGACAAAATTTTTGTTGATAGCTATATTTCTATTTCTTTTCATATCAACAATATTTTCTTTCTTTCTAATTTAGAGAGCATTCAAATCATCCATTCTTTTCTCCAAGGAGGCTTGGTCTTCCTTGACCTTTGATCTCACATGCATTCTTTTCTTCAAATCGCGATTTTCTTATGACAAATAGCAAATTGTTTTCATTCACAAGTTTAGAGTTAGCATTCAATAAAGCATTTGACTTTTTAACTAACTCCTTATTTCTAGCATATGATTCCTTTAAGCTATCATGTAATTTCAAAATGAAAGCTTCAAGATCATCTTCATCATTTTCATTGTTAGAGTCATAGTTAGAATTTACCTCATCATCTCCAATGGCCATAAAGGCCATTTGTGCCGACTCCATTTCTTCTTCAATTTCTCCTTCGGAGTTGCAATCATCCCATGTGATTTGAAAGTTATTGAATCTCAGTTTTCTTCCTTCCTTCTTTTTCTTGGAAGGACACTCATTTGCAAAATGCCCGAGTTGACCACATTCAAAGCATTTTTCGTTTTGCTTCTTCATTTCAAGCCTAGACTTCCCTTTGAAATTATTTGAATTTGTAGCTCCGCCTCTTCTCATTCTTCGTTTGTTGATGTAATGTTTAAGAAATCCTTTGGTGATGAGTGCAAGATCTCCTTCATCAAATGATCTTCATCTTCTAGATTGATGGAGCTATTTTCATCTTCCTCTTGAGAGGTCTTTAGAGAAATGCTCCTTCTTGGCCTTGCTTCTTCATCATCCACAACCTTGGCCTTTAACTTGAGTTCATAAGATGTAAGAGAATTGATTAGTGATTCAATAGGCATTAAATTTAAATTCTTGGCTTCCTCTATAGCAATTATTTTGGCATCCCATTCTTTGGATAGAACATTTAGGATTTTTCTATTTTTTTCACCCAAAGAGTACTCCTTACTCAAGGCTTCAAAATCCTTTATAATTTGAACCTGCAGTACATTTTGTCAATGTTCTCATGTGGTTCCATCTTGAAGGAATCATACTTGGCAACAAGTAAGGATTTCTTTTGCTCACGAACATCATCGCTCCCTTCATGAATTTCTTTCTACTTATCCCATATTTCTTTAGCAGAAATGCAACCCTTCACGCGAGTTGATCTAGATTTGCATCAGAGGCATTATATAACACATTCATGGCATCTTTTGCATTTAACGTCAAGTTTGCCTTGTTTTGTGGAGTGAGCTCATTCCTTGTCTTTTCTCTTCTTCTATTTGTGTGATCATCAATGATAGAAGCTTCAAATGGACCTTCATTGACAACATACCACAAATCAATGTCAATAGATTGCAGAAATATTTTCATTCTATCTCTCCAACTAATAAAGTTTGTCCCATTAAACATGGGGGGCTTAGTAACGGATTGGCCCTCAAAAAACAGAGCATTGTTGGTTGCCATAAGATATCTCAGTAGCAGTTTAAGCAATACAATGAGACCAAGCTCTGATACCAATTGTTGGTCCCAAAGCAACCTAAGAGGGGGGGTGAATTAGGTTTCTTAAAAAATATATTTTCAGAATTAGTAAGCTTTTTAATTTAAATGCAGATATAACAAAATCAATAGAACAGTAGAGTAAAGAGAGAAAAATTAAACAATCAATACTTCTAAGCTAGCAAGCTTGAAGTATCAAATCTCTTTAATGCTTCACACTGTGACTCACTTGGTGAGCCAATAATCTTTACAAACTTGGGAAGTTCTTGCTCACACTAAAACTCTTTTAGTTGAGCCAAGAATCTTACTTACAACCACACTTTCATACAAGATTATCACTCCACTCAAAGTTGAATTACACTCACAATTGCACACTAATACAACAAAGCACCATAGTCAATTTGTACTCAAATTACTCTTTTCTAAGGCTTGTATTCAATGTATTAGATAATATTTTCAGGTTATTAAATCACCTATTTATAAGAGCAATAAATAGTGGTTTCAACTACTTCCTAACGGCTAAATAATAAATGCACAAAAAATAGCCGTTGGGGTTTCGGACGTCCGAGAAATATTGAATGCGTCCGAGGCAGCGTCCGATCTTCTTTCAGTTTGTTGAAGAGCTTCGTTCGAACGTTCATGCGTGCCTCCGTTCCTTCGTCCGACAGAAGTTTCGGACGATCCTGAGCATCCGAAAGAGAAGCAGTAGGATCCCATTCTTTCTGCCAGTTCATCTCGGACGATGCAATGCGTCCGAGGAGTTTTGACCTAGTTCAGACGGTTATGTGCGTCCGAAGATCTGTTCCTGTAAAAGCTTGTTTTACGGAGTTAAGTGTTTATGTCATCATCAAAATAAGGTTTGGAAAACATCATAATACAATTAAGTAATAACTTATGTATATACATGATATATGCTCAAATTTCTTAAGACAATTATACTGCCACTGTACCACAACCCAGAAATTATGTACCGATTAAGCTTACCCCAACGTATTACGAATTGTAAAATGATCGTACTCCATTTTCGTACCCGTACAGCGTACTACTACGAACCCCATATCATGCAAAACTGTTCCAACTACATAGAATAATGTCCATGCAGCAGCTGATGACCAAGGGAAATTGATATGAAATTCAATTATTTTTGACGAGTTATTCACATGGAATAAAATAAAATATTGAGTAATCATTTTGGCTTTTTGACCTAGAAATACTACTTATCCATTTGTTTTTTTGTATTACGATAGCATGCTTATAGTATATTTGTTGCTTGTGTAAAAAATGAATTTAAACGCTAAGCCTTAAATTAGGCTTTGCACGTAGGGCTTATTTTTTAAAGTTCCATGGACTTGGGACTTCTTTGCCAATTAATCACGTGAGAGAGCACAACACTTGAGTAAGTCTTTTGAAATTCAATTAAGGAGTGAGCAGTTGTTAAGTGTAGTTGTATAGGCCCGCAACTACATGCACTTTTTCTAAATGATTTTTGAAGCAATGGAATACTTTTCAAAAGAAAATAAAATGGATTGGGGACCCTTAATTTTGAAAACTATATTGAGATATATCTCAATGAGGAGAGACTAAATTAGAGGGTATTCACAAAGGAGAAATTTTGATCTCAAAATTTTTTTCAAGTACCTGAATATACTTAAATGACTAGTAAGTCAGCAGGGAGCGACTTCGGATGTCGCGAGTAAAACGTGACCCTGGAAGGTGTTAGTAGGGCTCAAACCTGGAAGGCATGAGTATAAAATGGCATTCCACCTCGAGAATGTCAAGCAAGAGCGACTTCAGAAGGTGCAAGTGAGACATGAACTTGAAGGGTGTGAGATTGGTTCAACCCGAAAAGATGTGAGCAAGTCTTTGGAGGGTATGAAGTGAGAGTGACCCTAGAAGTCGTAGGTGAGGCGTGACCCCGAAAGGTATGAGCCTGGCTCAACCCAAGAAGGCATGAGCAAGTGTTGTACGTAAGAGGATGTAAGTAAGGAGCGAGCAAGGCATGACCCAGGAGAGTGTCGGTCGGGTTCAATCCCGAAAGTCGTAAGAAATTGTTGTACCCCAGTTGGCGTAAGCAAGAAGGGACCTTGGAAGGCTGGAGCAAGGCGTGACCCCAGAAGGTGTCGGCCAAGCTCAACCTTGAAGGGTGTGGACAAGTATTGTACCCCGGGTAGCGTAAGTAAGGAGCAATGTTAGAAAGTGCGAGCAAGTCTTCCATTCTAGAAGGTAAGAACTGACCTTGGATGATGCTATTTTTAACACTTATCGCTGAAAGGTGAGCCTCACTCTTGGATGAGACTTAGCTTGTAGAAGCTTTCAATTGGAAAGACTTAGACATCTCCCCGAAAAGTAAGGTAATTCCTGGAAGATGAAATTTTTAACCCTTAGAAGGGTGAGTCTCACTCTTGGGGAGAAACTTAGATTTTCGAAGTCTTTAGTTAGAAATACTTAGGCATGCCTACCCCCAGAGGCGTGAGGTGATTCCAAAGGATGAGATATTTGACTCTTAGAAGGTTGAGACTCACTTTTGGGATAAGACTTAACTTGTAGAAGCCATCAATTGAGAAAATTTAGGCATGCCCCCGAAGGGGTGAGATGTTCCCGGAGGATGAGATATTTGACCGTCAAAAGGGTGAGGCTCACTCTTGGGGTGAGACTTAACTTGTAGAAGCCTTCAATTGAGAAGATTTAGGAATGTCCTCGAAGGAGTAATGTGATCCTAGTGGATTAGATATTTGACCTTCGAAAGGGTAAGGATCACTCTTGGAGTGAGACTTGGTAACTTGTAGAAGCCTTCAGTTAAAAAGACTTAGGCTTGCCCTTGAAGGGGTTAGATGTTCCCAAAGGATGAGATATTTGACCCATGGAAGGTAAGGCTCACTCTTAGTGTGAGACTTAGCTTGTAAAAGCCTTCAATTGAGAAGACCTAAACTTTGCCCTGGAGAGGTGATGTGATCTCGAAAGGTGCTTGAGTCTCAATGGACGAGTGCTTTTGAAGAACCTAAGTATGTGGAATTGTTCTTGTTCATCCTCTTTTATGCTGAACTTCTTATTGTAGAAAGTCTATTATACCATTTAAAGGATAAAAAGACTTTAAAAAATTTCCTTTATTGAAAATAAAATGTTGTAAGATGCACAAGCAGATTTCACCTCAAACAGGGTGCAACTTGGCCTAGGAAAGTACCTGAAAAGTTAACCTTTATATTAAGTGTACTATTCCTTAGGGTTTAGCTGGTAACATCTTTCCTAGGCCTTCAGTTGGGGACTACCTACTTCGTTCTCAATCATCTTGAATAAATTTTTCCAAGTAACCCTTTATGATGAGCTCTTCAATCACAACTTTCAAAGAAACATAATCATTGGTATTATGCCCATGGCCTTTTTGGAAATAACATAACTTCTTCTTGTCTCTATGCTCTGGGTTGCTCCTCATTAGAGTTGGCCATTTCACAAAAGGCTCTTTCTCAACATAGCTAAAATATGAGCTAAAATGGAATTGAGTGAACTACAAACCTTAAGAGGACTTCTCCCATGGGGCATGGTTACAGATAACTCATTCTTAATAGTGCTTTAAGGAAGAGGGAAATGAGAGTGGTAGGAGGACTCAAGTAGAGGTTAAAGTAGAATTTTTTGAGCTTCACCCCAATCTGAAAAGCCATGATCTGCATATCCTCTGTGAATCCTAGAATTTCGATAGTCTCTTTCTTAAATCTATCCAGATAATCCATGAGTGATTCTTCTTAAGAGTAAGTAGATGTGTTATTGTCTTTGAAATCCTTTTTTGATTCCCAAACTAAGTTGGTCAGGAACAAATCTGCTAACCAATCAAAATTTTTGATGTACCCCTTCTTATACCCTCTAAACCAGTATGAGACAGCGCCTTTAAGGGCTCCAGGAAACCCTCAACAGAGGATAGAATCAAATGCTTCATGGAGGTGCATTTTGGAGCAGTAGGCATCTAGATGTTTCCAGAGTCAGTACTTCCGTCATAAGAGTCAAAATGGAGAGTCTACCACGTTTTATAAAGAAGCTCCTGCATGATATCACTACTTAAAGGAAAATGAATACTTGCATCGGGTACTTCTCTCTTCCCTTTCATCCATTCTATCCACTATGGCTTGTACCTCTTCCAACCTTTTCCTTAGGTCCTCCTCTCTTATTGGGACTAGCACCATGATACAATCTCTCTCTTGGTGTCTCCTTCTCTCATGAGCTGCAAATATTGCTTTACCTGGGCTTCTTTCTATAATACCACTCATCCTTGATGAGGCCTTTATTTGTGATTCGTGTAAGGCGGACTGACTTGCCTAAGTTCCCGCTAAGGCAAACCCAGCTAAGGTGAGCTCATGTGTCTTTTGTTCGTTTCGCCTCCTCTCCTTTTGGGCACCCTTCTCCTCCTCGTTGGCATGAGACTCGGGGTGGACAATCTAGGGATAGCCACCTGAATTGCGCAGGGGCTTTTCATCATGGGAGAGATGAGGCTCCAACTATTGTCTTATGAGCATCTCTCTTAGCAAAGCATTCTGTTGCCTTACCTTATGAATCTCTTCATCTTTGTCCACAACATGGATACTGGATTCCCCTTTGTGTCTCCCTGTCGATTCATCACCTTACGGGATTGGCTGGAGTAATGTTAAGTTGAAATTTCATTGCCCCTGTCAGCGGTGCTCCTTTAAGTGTTACACGTGCTAGGTACCATGTCTTAGTAATGACTTTTAGTTCAGCTTTTCCATAAATGGAACCAAATGTTGATACAAAAATTTGAGCTAGTGTTAGTCCGTGTGCAATATCGTCTAAAGTAGGGTTGAGTACTTTGCGTAGTACTCATTTAGCCACGTGCTAATCACCTGAAAATGAAAAGGCGGGGCTTTGTCCCCCATGGTAGGCTCCGATACTCAAGTCAGTACTTAGACTAGAGAGTAAAATTCAATATGAATTCAAAGTTTAAGAAATTAGGAAAGTAATAATCTGAACCTGACCTACAATTTCGATATTTATACCTATACTTGTTGGGTCGGATTGATCTGTGTGTCCAATATTTAACACCTGACCATTTAGCTTTAATTGAACCGTGGGGTAAAATTACTACAATACCCCTGGCAGACCGGAGTTTGGAGCCACGTGTAACATTGTAATTGGGTGTATTATTTTTGCATTATCAATTACTAATAAATACCTTTTCAAAAATAAATGTGTTATTCTATAATTAGTTTAATTAGTTTAATTGCACAATATAATGTTTAAAAATTATAATGGCATTCTCTATTAGATTTTTATTTATATTCAAGTACAATTTTATTATTTGAATGTAAATAAAACTTTAAGAAAATTCTACCATTTCCAGTACTGTTAAGAAAATAATCTTGTTGTGCTTTAAAGTTTATACAGTACAATATAATGTGCTTTAGAAACTTGTACTGTACAAGTCCTTAAATCTAACAAGATGGTTTCCTCAACGAGACTATAAAATTTTCCAAAATTTTATTTATAGTTATATAATTTTTCATCTTCAATACAAAATTTTATTATTTTCTCCTCATAACTTCCCATAACCCACTACCAGTAACTTTCCTTAACCCACTATAAAATAACTTAACTCCTTGCTAGAGATGGTAAAATGGACTAATGTTTGACAAATAGTTTTAGTTAAATGGGTAGTGGATGAAATTCATCCAATCCATTTTAAATCATTTGATAATTGGATTTTAAATGAACAAATGGCTTTATATGTATAATACATAAACCATTATCCATATTAAACCATTTATTGATAATTCGTAAATTTGTTTAAAGGACATTACATGTTTTATTAGTTAAAAGGTATCGAATAACACCCTTGAGATTTATGCAGAGGAGTCAAAACAAAAAAAATAAAATAAAATAAAAGGATCAAAATAAAAATTAAAAAATTAAGGAGTTCAAATTGCAAAGTACTCTTTGAGAACAATGAACAAAAACTGTTCACAGTCTCCTCTTCCAAATATATATATATATATATATATATATATATATATATATATATTTTGAAAACGTATCCAAATCACTTAACTTGCACCAAAATGATCCTTGAAATGAGAAAAATACATATCCAATAAAATCTAGCCCCAAAACAACATGAAATTGCATGATAATGTAAAATATTTTTGTGGCTGCTAAGAATATTTGAACATTTTAAGTCATTTTTGGCCAAATCGAAGGTCGGATTTAGTCCTAAGATGTGCACTTTTACTTCGATTTGTTACTGAAATTTTTTTTTGGTGGCTACTTGCGATTGTCTAACTGGTTTTGATAATTTTTTTTAGTTGATTTTGCCTAAATTAAGGTTAGATTTATGATCTACATTGAAAACTAAGAAATTCGAAAGTTTAAACTTTTGTCTAGATTTGTTACCGAAAATTTTTTAGGTGATCGTTCCAATGGCGGCACCACCCCTTTAAACTCTATTTATGAGCTTAAATTTATGAGTTGTTGAAAAACTTTCCCAATAAATTGCAGGAATAAAATACGAAAACTACTAAAAATTAATAAAGATATCTATATTAAAAGTAAGACAAAAATAAGGAATAAAGTAGCAATGAGAATTTTTTCAAGCAATTTGAGTTAGTTGTGAAACTCACTTGTTCCTTTCACATATCACGTCAGTGGTAGGGAAATATTAGGTTAAATAGAAATAAAACCCCGTGGTTAGTCGAATAGACATTTTGTCCACTTTTGGTTATCAAATTTTCATTTGACATCATGTTTTAAATTCTTTTGCAAATTAAATAGAAACTGTCAAAATTAATTTTGATTTGTAAAATATCATGTATATTCCTTACCAATTCAAGTGTTTTATAAATTTTGGAATCAAATTAAAAACTCTAAAAAAAAAATTAAAAAGTTTTGGAGTCAAATTTAAATTTAAAAGAGGTCAATTTAAAAATTAAAAAATCCCTCCCCATCATCTTCTCCTTCCCACCATCGCACAGCAGCCCTCCGCCTTACCAGCCACCGCCACTCCTCCACCTTACTAGCCATCGAGACATCAACTATCACCACAACAGTCTCCGTAGTCCCTTCTCCCCTCCTTCTTGCCATCCCCACGTACCCGATCTCTCCCACCCTTCCCTTTCCCCTAGCGACCACCCCTTCTGCTTCCTCACTTGGCTAGATCTCCTTCCTTCCCAAGCCCCCAAGCTAGATTTTAGCCACCAAACGCAAAAGGAAAGATAAAAAAGGCTAGAATCCATGATTGATTGCAGAGGCTATTATGGTAGTTGTTGCTTCACAATTTATTTATTTTATACTCCAAATATCCTACAGATGGTTGATAAGAAATTATTCAAGCAATGTAGAGCCATAATTTCTGAGCAAAACCATGAAGAAAAAGTGCTCAAGAAAATCGAACAAATTTCGTTTTCAATAAACCCATAAAGAAAATGCTCAACAAAATCGATCCTATTTTGATTTTGAGCAACCCCACGAAGAAAATGCCCAGGAAATTGAGACCCATTTTGAATTCGAGCAAACCCACAAAAAAAATGAATAAGGGATGATGGTGATGACGGATGGGTAGGAAGAGGTGGAAGAGAAGGGGCTACTGTAGTGGTGGTAGCGGGTGCGAACGGTTAGGATTTTGGGGGTAAAGATGTTAATTTAAGACTCATTTTAATGTTAATTTTTTTAAGATACAATCTCACTCATGGTATACGTGTGTGAGCATCAAACGTGGTTAGGGGTGTAAACGACAGTGTATAAGTAGACAGAACTATAATAGTTCGACTAATATATTTTATTCGAGCTCGTTTTACTTATTTTCGAATCGAGCTCGAACTATGTCAAAATTTTCGAACTCGAGCTCCAGCTCAAATTTTGAAGCTCGTTCGAGCTCGAGCTCAAGCTCAAATTTTGAAGCTCGTTCGAGCTCGAGCTCGAGTTCGAGTATCAGAAAAAATTTCGAGTTCGAGTTCGAGTAGGGCACTATTCGTGCTCGATTCGGCTCGTTACACCCCTAAACGTGGTTAATTTTTATAATTTTCTGTCTATTTTATTAAAAAATTTAAAGTACAAACAAATTAAATTTAATAACTACAAGAGATAAAATATTTATTCAAATAACCATGACGGAGTTTTTTTTTTTTTCTTTTCTGCATTTTATCCAAAATATTAGGCGCACGAAGTTGCACCCATAGTTTAGAGGAGTCCTTAAGGAGGATCCCAAATATAGACTTAAACATGTGCAAGTGGAGTAGCGTTAGTGCACGTAATCTGATAATTGGGACTAGTACTTTTGGCATTTATTGTCTAAGTTATTATCTTCAATTTTTTTTTTAAAATATCACTTTACCTTTTAATACAAAAATTAAAATCGTTATCAAATAATTTAAATTTTAGGTAAAATTAATTTTATATGATTAAATTATTTTTTTGATTAATAATAAAATAAAAGAGTTCTAACATTAATTACAATTGAATAATTAATGAAGTTGAAAAGAGATAAAGACAAAATTAGTAAAAATATAATTAATATTTAATTAAATTTCTAATATGACATTTAAAATGGAACAATTATTTTTTACTAGAGCGATAATTAAAAAAAACGGAGATATTAATCTTCTAAAAGACTTTTCCTATAACTTTTTGTTTAAGAGTATTTCTTGGACACCAAAAAGAAAACCGATTGCCAAGCAAATCTTTTTATCTTATATTTTTGGGTATAGTAAAGAGAGAGCAGAAACTAATTCCCCAGCATCCTCGAACTAGTTAAGCTTAACACAAAGTATCCGGAATTGCGAAACAAAACAAGTTCCTGCTACTAATTTGCTCCTTCTTTCCTCGGCAAGTATGTGAGCTATTCGATTATTCTCTCAGAATATGTTTGTTATCACTACTTCCTCCACCTGATGAAGACTCTATAATCAGAAATGATAGGTAAAAGCAAATGACTATAAGTGCAATTATTCTTAATCAGATCGGCAATAACGTGTCACTTCTATATTGATCCTTCTAAGATTAGCCCAGGCTTTAGAAGCAATTGCGCGTGCTTCCTAAGAATGATAGTTACGAGAGATTCTCTTTACCTTTATAAATTATAATTCATTTGTATATCGAAATATGATTTATTTTTATTTCGAAACACAGCGATTTATATTTTTAAATATTAAACATAGCGAATTCTTTATTAGAATAAAAATACTTAGTTTCTTTTTATTTTTTTATTTTTTATTTATTTATTAAAAAAATAAAAAATATTTTTAAATTTGTCTAATTAAAATTATTTATTATTGAACTTATTTTTTAAATTTGTTAAGGTGGATAATAGTTCTTAACACTTGAGCATTTTTTAAATTTTCTATAATTATTAAAGATTCAATATTTATTGAAAATTTAGTACTATTTAATTACCAAGTATCATTTTATTCCTTTAATATAATAATTTTTTTTTATAAAAAGTGATGTATTGCGACGTACTAATTAAATGTATTAATACATATTTGATGCTTTAAATAGTAGTTTATTGTATCTCATACGCATATCGCATTTTCTTACGTACTGCATGCATACGTGATAATCAAGCTAAAAATAACAATTTACTCTCCATAATGATCCTGAATGACGACTCCAGCATATGTACGACCTGGGTTATCCAGGGAGAAACCATTTGCATTCATCAGTTTGCACTACGGATGCTTAGGAGGTGTCGAGTAGACGAATATCTCATGGTATCTTCCCTATTTGTTTTGTCGGGGATCAATATAGAAAAATTCAGATGCAGAGCAAATTTAAAACTCCTTTACTGCAACTTCCTCCTCGGCTCAAATAAACTTTAGTTTCTATACTACCGAAGTTCACAATACACAAAAGGCAATAAGGTGCACATGGTACCTCAGAAGCGAAGGCAAGGATGTGTTCTTGCAACCGAACTTAAGCAGTTAATCTAATCCACGAAGTCCGTATTCTTCAAATTGATTTTGTCAAGGGGAAACTTTAAGATATTCCAATTAGAGACTGCAAATGGGCAATTTCTTTAGAGGTTGCTTTTTCCTTTCGTTTCCAGCTTGCTTTCGATTTTTCCGCCTTTTGGAAAGTTTCAACAGAGTGAAGTTGTTAAGCAGAACGATAAACCTCCTCAGAATCAAACACACCATGGAGGCATACAGGAAAGAATCCCAATTAGTTGTGTTTGGACACCCATTATAGAGCTGCCTAGGTACTGTTAAAATCAGTCGGGTAATCTCGGGAGTCGAGCAGAAAGATAACAAAGAAAAATCCCTGCTATTAGTGTCTAAACAAACATTATGGTTCTCAAGTAATGAATTCTCCCAAGATAGTGTTAGTGTATGACCTAAAAATAATATATTTTAATGACAAATTATACTTTTATATTTATACATATTTTGTAATATGATATTTTTTATTTATTTAATATGATAAAATCTTTCGAATAAAATATATATGAGAATAATTATAAATAGTTATGATGATGTATTTCTTTAAATAATTATATCGTATTTGTAAATATTCCTAATTGTAATGTTTCACACGAGTAGATTAGTACACAGTTGTCTGTGGATATTTATTGAAAATAAGTGCATCGAATTGACCTATTAATAGTATTTCACACGAATTATCATCGAATGTCAGTAGATTAATCTCTTTGTGATAGTATTGTAATGATCCTTAGACTTGAATTCATGAGCTTATCTTGATTTTGGATTACTATACTTTGACTCTATTAGTTGTTACTCTTCAAGAGTCGTGTACATTGTAGAGATCGGGTATAGTTTGAATCATAACAAAATAAAATATGACCAATATAGGATTCACCACTCCTTAATTATGGTGGAAGAGTATATCCCGGTATTAGTGTGACCACTTCTTGAAATACGACTTCAAATCTTAGCGCAAAGTGAAATTAAAAGTGTCTTATCTTAACTTCTATGTCAAGTGAGTTATATTTTGGAAAGAAGTAAATTGATTAGTACAATAAAAGCTGGCACATTATATGTGCAGTCTTGAACTAACTGGCATATAGTATAGTAAAAGTATAATAATTATACGGTAACTAAATCATTGTTAAGTAAAGTCGAATCAGCTAACATATTTCAACACTTGGGTGGTCATGATACTTTGTTAGAAACTAATCTTGATCTATAAGTGTAAATTAATTAATTAGTAAGTTAATAATAAATTAAAGTTGTTTAATTTAACTAATTCAAATTATTTTAATATTGTAGTTTGTCTATTTCTAATTAATTTAGAATTATAATTTATACTTATTACCAACGTGAGTGGGAACCTAAAGGATATACCGGAAGCACATACTTTAGGATGATTAATTAGTGATTAAATGGATTTTTTATAAGTATGAGATACTTATAGGTTAATTTATAAGATAAACTAACTTTTAGGACTTAATTATAATAAGTCATAAATTTTATGATTTATTATGCATATATACATATAAGTTATACATATGTAATAACATATAAGTTCCTAGGTTATTAAGATATACATATATACATGTGTATATATATGTGTGTGTATGTATATATCTATATATATATATGTGTGTGTGTGTGTGTGTGTGTATATATATATATGTATGTATGTATTTGAATTCCAAGCCTATAGTCGTGGTTAATGCTTTCACTGGAAAAACCAAAGCCATGATTTAATTCACAAGATAAGGAATAAAAAATCTCACGTTTGAAAATCAAGAATAACGTGAGAGGAAAATTTTTGAGGAGCTACTGTTGGACCCCATTTATGATAATCATGTTTTGATGATGACCAAATCATACTAACGTTTTGAAAACAAAGCGTGCAGAAAAATAGGGAGTTTCAGACGTAAATGATCGTCCGAACACAATCAAGAAAAACAACCAGAAGACTCCATAGACGCAAATTACTGTCCGAAAGACAGAGATTCGGACGATGGTAATCATCCAACACAAAGAACCTGAAGCCGTCTCAGACGAAGAACAACGTCCGATCATATTTCCATCGTCCGACACAAAGAACCTGAAACCGTCTTAGACGAAGAACAGCATCCTATCATATTTCCAGAAGACATTGCATCGACCAGACGCAGGTCCGAACGCATCCTCGGACGTCCGAACGAATACCCTCAGAGAATGGACGCAACGTCAGATACAGGGTTTAGCAGCAGCCGTCCGAACGGTCCAACGGCTAGTTCGTTTGGACGCACACTTGCTGCATCGGCCGTCCGAAAGGTCCAACGGCTAGTTTTCTAGTAAATAGAAAATAGCTGTTGGAAAGTTGTTGGAAGCAGATTTTGGACAATTATAAATACCCCTAACCCTGAATTAAATAAGTAGAGATACTTCTACATTGATTACAAGAAATTCTTGAGCTATTTGGGAGAAATAGTGAGTACAAGTGTTGTAATAGTGTAGGTAATTTTGTGAAAAGAGTTTAGAAGTGCAAAAGTTCTTCAAGTGTAATAGTGGAGAGATAACAATTGTAACAAAGAGAGGTTGTGAGTGTAAAACTCTTGACTCAGCTAAAGAAAATTAGTGTGAGCAAGAGTGATCCTCACTTGTGCACAAGAGGTTATTGTCTCACCTACTTTGAAGAGACTTTTAGTGGCTGAACTTCAAGTTGAGAACTTGGTGGTTGCCTTGAGAGAAGCTCTTTGTGAATGTAATCCAAGCTTAAGAAGCTTGGGAGTTCGGTTTGCATCTCTTAATCTTAATCTTTTTATTGGTTCTTTGTGATTCAATTATTGAATCTATACTTGTGATTATTTGTGCTTAAATTGTCATTTGTTGCGTAAAGTTTGAATTACCATTAAGCACATTAAAAGGATTGTTTTTAGAAACAATAAGCACCTAATTCACCCCCCCTCTTAGGTTACTTTTTGGGCCAACAATTGGTATCAGAGCATTGGTCTCTTTATTTTGCTTAAATTGCATTAGAGTAAAGATCATGGCAACCAATAATACTTTATTTTTAGAGGGGCATTCTATTTCTAGATCTCCTATGATTAATGGAATTAATTTTATTTATTAAAGGAATAGAATGAAAATTTTTGTTCAATCTATTGACATTGATTTGTAGTATATTATTTTTGAAGGTCCTTTTGAGGCCAATATTCTTGATAAAAATACTCATAGATTAAGGTCTAAGACTAGATTTGAATTAAATACTCAAGATAAAGTAAATTTATTTTAAATGCTAAAGCCATAAATATTTTGTATAATGCCTTGGATGTAAATGAATTTTCTAAAGTAAAAGGGTACAAATCAGCCAAGGAGATATGAGATAAATTAAAAGAAATCCATGAAGGAAATGAAGATATTAGAGAACAAAAGAAGTCACTTCTTGTGACTAAATACACTATGAATCCTTCAAAATGGAACATCATGAGAATATTGACAAGATGTATTGTAAATTCAATGATATTGTAAAGGATTTGGAAGGGTTGGGTAATGAATATTCCTTAGGTGAAAAGAATAGAAAGATTTTGAATGCTTTACCTAAGGAATGGGAATCTAAATCCATTGCCATAGAAGAATCTAAAAATTTAAATTCTATGCCTATTGATTCTTTGATCAATTCTCTAACCTCCTTTGAATTAAAGATGAAATACAAGATACAAGATGAGGAGGAAGCAAGGGCCAATAGAAGCATAGCATTGAAAGCTTCTCAAAATAATAGATGCTTCAAGGTTGGATAAGTGGGACATTCTACAAATGAAAACCCATCCAAGAAGAAGAAATTATCAAGGAAGCCTCACTTCAACAACTTCCAAATTACATGGGATGATTGCAATTCGGATGGAGAAGTTGAAGAAGAATATGTGGACGATCAAATGGCTTTTATGGCACTTGGCAATAAATGAGGTATCCTTTAGTTGTGATTCTTGTGATGATTCATGTGATAATTATAATGATGATGTTGAATTATTTATTTTTAAAATGCATGAATATTTGAAAGAATTATATGCTAAGAACAAAGAGTTAAAAATTAAAGTTAATACTTTACTGAGTGCCAACTCAAAACTTGTGCATGAAAATAATTCTTTGACAAAAGAAAATGATGTTTTGAAGAAAAAATTTGTTGAAAAAACCAGGATCATGGAAGAATAAGCTTCGTTGAAGAAGAGATTAGATGATCTTGATGATATTTTGAAAAAGAAGAAAGAAAATATTTTTGAAAAGAAAAGAACTAGAAATATGTTTTTGGACAAAAATTTTATCATCTTTAAAAATGATAATTTATACTTTGTAAAATCTAAATATTCTTTTTATGGCAATAATAATATTATTTGTAATTATTGTCATCAACATGGTTATATAAAGAAAAATTGTTATGTTAAAAGAAATGATATATTAGGAATATAATTCTATTTGGGTGATTAAGCATGTTACTAACCCAATTGGACTCAAGAAAGTTTGGGTACCAAAAGTTGTGGATTAACTTTGCATGTAGGTCTGCTTGGAAGAGCACCAAGGAATTCAAGATAGATTATCAATGGAGGGTATTCAAGGCATATGAGTTAAGATGACATTGAAATGAGTAACATCTAAAATTTTGTGTTAAGAATGTGCTTTCATTTATCAAGTTGAACTATGTTAGTCATCTATGTGATTGAATGCCAGGAAATATGTATCCCCAATTTTTGTCTATAATAAGTCACTACTTGCAAAAGAAAGGAGGAGCATTCTCTTTTTAAATGGATTATTTTGCAAGAAATTGGATCACACGTGCTTTTATTTATGCTATTTTGTTCTGTTTTGTTTAGTGTTACTCCAACTTTCATTCGTGACGAGAGGATATTTAAACCAAATACTGCTCCAAATACGAATTAAATCCAGAGAACCTTTTCTATTTCCTATTTTAATTTTCACAAGCTTTTATTTTTTCATTGAGGACAATGCTTATTTTTAAGTGTGCAGTGGGGGAGTTATTTGGATTTTTAAGTTGTTTGGTGTATTTTGCTCAATTTTACTGTGATATTTTGACTTTTCTTTTGATCTGAAAGCTTGTTAAAATTTTTGAAAATTTTTGTTTTGTGGATTTATTGACCATTTTTGAAAATTTTCAAAATTTTTTGCTTAACATATTTTTCTCATTTTTTGGCATAATAAATCTTTAGTTGAACCATGCATGAATGAGTTGTCGGTGTTAATATTTTTTCATTCATGATTTTCAAGACTTTTGAGCACTAAGCCATACATTAATTTTTGATTTGGGACATTTAGAGAAATTTATGTAGACCCAATTATGTTGCATTCCAAAAACTTACTTTATTACATTTTTTAAGCGAATTTTTAGACGACCTGATTTAGTTTAAAGTTGAGGGTAGTACCTTCTTTATTTGTTGAGCCTTTCTAGCCAATCATTTAACATTTATTGTTCTAACATTCGTCTTCTTTCATTTAAATTCAGTTTACCTACCCTTATTGAGCCTAATATTTCTTTTAATTGCTTTCTACTAAATTTTACCTTTAAGAGCTTTATGGTGCACATGATATGTTATGGGGACATAAGGATGCAAGCTTGAGATAAGTGGGTGGTGTACATTTATGGAGCAAAATGGGGTATTGAAAAAAAATTGTTGAAGATTAAAAATAATCATAATAATAGGAGTTTTTGATATATACAGGTAGTGCCTATCACTGGTACCTGTAATTGCAGGTAGTGCTCTTATCTGGTACTTGCATGTTTATATGTTGCGGGTAATGCCTACTACTAGTGCCTGTACTGTGAGCGGACATAAAAAATAAAATAATGATGTGATGTGTATATGTCCAAAGGGATGTTAGCATGTTTGGCCAATTCGAGGAAGGGAGACTTATATGCTTATCAATTGTTCTGAATTTTCCATGGTTCTTTGTTACTCAAGTATGGGATTGTGAATGTATACAGATGTTTTGCATGCGAAGAGAAGTTTTATTTTAATGTCTGGCCACCATCACTACAAAGCTCTTGTTCTCATTTATTATATCCTTTCCCTCTTTGGTAACTAATATCCTAACCTATATTTCGAACCTAAAAAAAAAAAATCCTACCTAATTTCAATTGAATCGATTGTCCAAATTAATGGATGGGTGTAAGAACATTGAGCTATGGGGTGTTTAGAAAAAGTTTGAGGGTCTTCGTAATTTAATCTAAATATTTTCAAATCTAAATTTTTGAATAGCTATACATACGTACATAGGAATTTTATGTTTTGGTTTTTATTAGCATTTGAGCTCTTGGGTTCTAAGACTACTCCGATTGGTGGATAGATTATTGATTATCTATGTAGGTATTTGAGGGAATATGTTGAGTGGAATGTTGTTATGCATAAGTGTTTTAATTTTATGTTTGCTCGAAGATGATCAAAGGTTAGAGGACAAGAAAAATCTTCTTGTATGCTTCAATCACTTACCACACAATATGGTAAGTAAAATTGCAAAACATGGTTAATCACAATCACAATCAATATTTCCTTACTTTAAGCTTTCTAACTAGTAAACCTTTCTGTAATACTTGATAACAACATCAAGTAAGACCCTTCTATAAGGTTGGTTTTGTAGGGTACTATAGAGTCTTTCTGTAGCCACAACAACAATCATAAATAATCACACTCATCTAACGTTTCACACAAGAGAGTTCAACTCATCAATGAATCACATCATCACTAAAGTATAGCATAGAACATCCAAGTTCAAGGAATATATTACAATAAAGAAAATTAGATAGATTGATCCATCACTTAGACAAAATACATTATATATTCGTCATGCAGAATCACTGAACTCATGGCAATCATTGACTATTACAAGACTTTGGTTACTTATACAATTAACACACATAATTACATAATTACTCACATTTACCTTGGTTGAGTAGTACATAAGCTTATAGGTTTAAAATTCCATTAACATCCAGATGCAGACAACAACAAATTGTACAATCAAGCATTCAACATATTAATGGATGTCAATACAAGGTTTTATCATTCTTATGGCATGAGCTATACTTATGAGTGTTGATGCAGTGATAAACAAACTTACAACATTGACTATATTTACAAATATCAATGTAATACTCTTCATGAATAACATGTAAATGAGACTGGCCCTTACCTTCCCCGGTGAGTACTTAGGTGACAACCCTTACAAGATGGTGATTACCAATGTAATATTATATAACCCTATATGCTCTATTCTGAATGCTTTTATGAGTAATTAATACTTTAAATTTTCACACAATATCCAAAGAACTTGGTTTAATTATGCATTGACCAACACTTGCATACATGAGCATAAGGCCTAGGTATGTAATCACATGAAAGACTACACGATGAATTACATAATTTACAACTCACAATTCGCAGAAATGTTCAATTCCATAAACCTACACCAAACGCTTACTAGTCAAAATCTCAATATCAAATAGTAATCAAGGCATAATACCACTAGCATATTCATTAGGCAAATCTTCATAAAACTAATCGTTCTTACCTTCTATTGATCTTATTCACTGTAGCAGACAAGCCTTGCACTTAACAAGCAATGTGTAAGAACTACTTACCTTTTAATTTCCCCTCTTGGAACCCTAACATTCTTGGCTGAAAACTTCACTTTCTTAACCTACAACCATGGGAGTGTAACACTATTCAATAGTGCAGACCATTTGGTACAATATAAGATCAACAAGTAAATGACGCATAAACAAGTTAGCTAGTTCACATAAACAAGTACGCTGGTCACATGAAGAAGCAAGCTAGCAATTAGTCTTGAAGAAGCTCAATTTAATGATCAAACCTCACTCCAAAACTCCACCCCCTATGAGCTACGAGATTGCCACAAGGATGCCTTTAGTATCCAAGGGTCACGGGCTAATAATAGAACCCTATTCAATAAGTGGAACACAATAGCTATCCACTCTCAGGTTGGGCAGTAAGAGGATCAGAGAAGGGCAATCCTTAAAACAAATGCTTTAAGACTGACCAAAGAGTTGGGCGGAAAAGGAGGAAAAGCTCTCCATTTCGTCCCTGCCGACGAATTAGTCGGCATTTTTCACAAATTTTATGAATAGAAGTTCTTATATTCATACTTGTTATTCCTTATCTTTCTTAGAGACAAGTGTCAAAACATAGAGGAAAAAGTTGTGGAAATTCTAGGCAAGTGAAAGTGTGATTAGATACCAAAACTCTAGGCTTAAACACCAAGAAATGCAAATTCGTCCAACCAGTAGCCCTCAATCCAAGTACCCTCAAATATCATGTTTAAGAAGTATTTTTAACCACAAATCAAGACTGGACAAGGTAGCGAACAATTTGGCAACAATAATTAGTAATTAATAACAAGATTTAAGTATTTTGAATTCATAGGATTGCTCACGAGACCCTCATTCTTATCTTTCATTTCAAATATTTTTAAGTTGTTTTGAAGCATAAATCAAGGTTCTTGATATAACACAATGATAAATTTTATAACAACAAAAGTCTGTATAGAAGATTAGAACAATTTTGATTCTTGGAAGAACTAGGAAACATTACTGCAAAAAACGTGCAATAGTTGATGTTAAACTTATCTAATAAGTTGGAAAATCAGTTCTGGAACACTTTTACACCTTCAATTTCCATAATCTAATTTTTTACCTAGACATTGAGATTTTAGTTTCAAGAAGTTGTAGAAATTTTTTGAGAGAAAACTAAGTGCAAAACTGGTTTTGAAGTAGGAGAATGGTAGGGAGATGGCTTCTTAAGGAACCCTTACTAAATTTTTGAAATTGTACTTTGGTCTCTCAAGTTTCACTTAATTGCATATTGGCTTGTCGACTTATGAAAATGTTTCGAAAGAGAAAATTCTTTGAACATTAAGGACTGATATCAATGGATACTTTAAAAAATATAGATGAATATAAATGGATTTGAAATGATCCAAAAAGTCCATGTGTTACATAGCCAGCGTCAAATGATAACATTAAATCATGGTATGAATTTTTAGTGACTAAGTTCAGTTCAATTCAAATATATGATTGAGTTTTAAGGATTAAATTTCTCCTCACCAAATATGATCAAGCTAAAATTTAAAAATCACATACAAAAAAAAATTAAAGTCAACAATTCAAACTCTTATGAACTGAAACAGAGATTGAATTTCACTTAATAAAACTAACATGGTGTAGAGTTGTGGCTACACCAATCTTGAAGAAATGAGACTGCTCCACAACAATTCAAAAGATCAATATCAACTCTCCAACAATAGTCGTGGATGGTAACAAGGATAAAGTAAAGACAAAGACAGCTCCAGGAAAGCCTATACCATGGTGAGAGAATTGACCCTTGGGCACTCCTTATGGATAAAAAATGCCCGTCTCTTCAAGATTTGAGAACTCCTTCCATGTTTTTCCTTACTATTATGATATTAAAGACGGCTAACTCTGGGTATAGTACAAGACAAGATGTTTTTATGCTCCTAATGAGATCTGTATTTATAGCTTCAAGACACTCCTTAGGTTTGGACAAGTTTTAGGTTGAAGACACTTCATATGGGCTTGAAATTAGAGCCCATAGTTGAAGAAACTGCAAAAAGACCCAAGCAAGAAATTGCTGCAACACTAGTGCTTAAAAAGCATCTTAGGAGAATGCATAATAGTCTAGTATTGGATTCTCAGAATTCAGGAATGAATGTCGCAACACTGATTTATAGTGTAAAACATAACGTTGCAGTGATGTTGCCTCAGCTTCTCTCTTTTTGATATCATCCGTACTCGTACTATATCCACACTTAGCATCTCCAAACCTTTCAATATCCTACAAAACAACAAGTAGCACTTAAAACAAACAACAAAACACGTTGACGACACTAGAAGTTGCTCGGCTCAGATTAGTGGACACATGGCAGTGTATCCCGATCGCCTAAATAACATTGACAAAAGATTCAAACAGTTAACTATTTGAAGGTTCGACTCGTACCTATAGCAGTCCGATAACTGTAAATCATTCGGCATAAGTAGATCGGTCCCTTGAAAGTTCAGTAGGTTGGACTTGTAATAGTAGCTTGGTAGGTCGGAATGAAACAATAAGACAACACTGTTCATCCTGGGCCCACTATATTGTATAAATAACTTATTTCCTCTCATTTGCAAGGGGATAGGAAGAAAAAAAGAACAAATTCACACAAATAATTAGACAGCCAATTCATGCTATATACTTCTTGTACTTGATACACAAATAATATCAATAATATTGATTGTCTTACCCCAAATAATTTATCCCTATCTTCTACTATTTTAATTCAAAACTTTATTTCTTATTCTCTATTAAGCGATACTGAACAATTTCCGTATCGTCACACGTAAAAGTTATAACACCAAAGATGTACAAGATCATGCATTAAACACATTAGATGTCCTCAAATTCTAACCAATACTTAGGCCGAATAAGCGAAAAGTAACTCTACTAAATGGATTTATTGCTTGAAGTTTTATTGCTAAATAAAGTATTTATTAATGAGGTCGTGTTGGTATATGTTATTGTGAAGGACTGTAAAAGCTTTTGGATTGTGAGCAAACAGAACGTCCATAGGTTTTCTAATAATCTAGTAAGGTATGTTGCACAGATAAATTTTTTATTATTTTTTGTGCATAATTTTTATTGTTTAGAAGTATGTAGGTTAGTTTTGGTGATATCCATTCATTTGCTAAAATTTTGTGTAATAAGTGTTCGATGTCATTATTTATGTTGTAGATCATCATTTTTTAAGTTATTTGTTTTTGTATCATGGATTTAATTACCTTCAAGAAAACAGTTGGTTATTTTTCCTGTGTGCAAGTGTAGGTAAAAATGCAAAAGAGTAGAAAATGGATGTATAACAAAAATTTACTAGGTCATAGAGGATGTACGTACAAGTTTTTGACAGCTATGGAAGAATTTTTTCATTTGCAAGTGGAAAGATACAGTACATGATGGAAACCTAATTCAATACCTATGTGCCAAGTATAAGCAATAACGAAATCGTAAATTTCAAAGTGCAAATAAAGTGCACGAACACCTATACAAGTGCAATCTTGAGAGAGATTATTATAATTAGAATTGTCACAAGAAAGAGTTTTAACAATATGATCTAGGGGACTTTGATGTTCCAGTAACATATTCATTTGGTGATTACGATGAGTTAAATTCCTATCAAAGGATGGTGTTCGATGCAGTTAGGTAGAATGCTTCCTACAAACTGTGAAGTTGTAGTTATGAGCGAACATGGAGCACGGAGCCAATACAAGCTAGTCAAGGGCTTATGAACAGCTATTTATAGCTGTCCAAAATAGGGAAAATCTATGTGATTGTATTCAGATGTACTGAAGGCAACTAATGAACCACTATGATTAAGTTGCCAGAATCACTCTTAATTATTAGCTAGTTTAAGAATTTTTATTATTAAGGCTGAGAATAACAATTTCTAAAACTGCTTTAATTTAATGGTGCAACTAATGCGAGAGAAGTTGAGGAATAGTGAAAGTGAAACCGCATACCAGCAAGTGGAGATTACCTGGCCAATTGATCCTTAGATGCATGGCATTCCTATGCTTCGCAATCCAAGAGGTGAAGTGGCTTTAGTTAATGATATCGATATCCAGCTACCTCAATTGGGACAATTCGATATTGATAAAGAAGAAGAAGTTGACAACAAGAGAAGGAAAAAGTATGAAAATGAGTGGTGCTTTTCAAATCTGTTACCACTATTAACTAATAACTCTAGCATGGCTTTGCAAGTATACGTATTGCACAGTAGTACGTAGCAATAGCGCTCGTTCCAACGATGATCAAAGAAAAGTGGCTATTGAATACTCAGTGTCAATCACTATTTAGACGTTCACAAATAATGATGTTTTTTTTTTGTGTGTAATATTAGATTGAAAGCAATTAAAACTACCTAATTAACAAATAAATAAAGGATGACTAAAAAGTGAGTAATCTAGAATATGCAATAAAAGAAGCGTGAGTTGAATTTAAAGCTTGATTACTGCTCAGACGAAAAAGTAAATAAAACTTTAGATTAGATCTAACTATGGATTTCAATGAAAAGATGCAATCTTTCTATTTGTAACTACTAGCTAATGGTAAATGAAAATTAATAAAAGCAACAAAACAATAATAATTGCAAAGAAATTAAGAGAAGAAATAATCAATTCACAAACCTAGTAAGTATCCCCCAAGAGATCTTTATAAAATCCACAATTCCCAGAAACAATTAATTAAATGTACAAGTTAATCTAAGAATTGGAGAACAAAAGCTCCAACAGTTGATATGAAAAAGAGTGTTTTTTAATTGTAAGTGAGAAACCCTAATCAATGCTTTAAAACTACTCTAACTAATTGCCTAATGGGCCCCAAAACATTGTTGCTGAGGAGTATTTATAAGCTCCCAAAAACCCTACTGTCGACAGGCTCGTCTCGGAGAGCAAATTATAATGAGGGACCCTCGTTGCACAGAGCAAATCTTCTCTTTCTTATATCAGGGGGCTCACCAGTGAGAACAATAAGCCTTTCCTCTTTGGTGTCCTTTGCCACAGTCAAGGGGTCTCGACCAACATCCAGCTCGGCTTCCTACTAGCCTAACACTTCCTTTTCTACAAGCATTCTAAATCTGTGCATTGGACGAATTTACCCTTAACCTACACAAAGAGGATAAGCAAACATTAGTAGCTAATTTTAACCATAAATTCAAACAAAAAAACTATAAAACACCATAAAAATATAAAAACCTATTTCACACCACTATTACTCAATAAACTCACAAAACACATGAAATGTGACTTAGAGCATCAAGACTAATATAATACCCGACTTTTTTACTCATTTCACATATTTTCGTACTTGATCTTATCCCTTTAAATACTCATTAATATCCCTTTCAAATATTAAATAATCATTTTACCCTTTTTGAACATTTTCTAAAGTTTTTAGGCAAAAGAATAATTTTACAAAATTTGAGAAACTAAAGTGTAAATTCTCAAAATTTTATAAGACTTCTTCTCGATTCATATCCAGTCTTATCCTTTCAAATTTGCAAAACCCATTTCATTCCAAGGAGTAGCTATATCCTTGAAGAACGTTTACAAAACCCCTGCAACTCAAATCCAAATCCTTACATCTAGCCAAGAAATTTTACTTTCTAAATCAAATTGGTGATCTAGGAAACTCTTAGACATTTAATCCAACTTCACAGGTAAGTTTTACTTCAACTTTTGCATGGTATTCATGTTAAATTTCAAGTTCCTTAAGAAATTAATTTGTTTAATTTTGTTGTTTAAGTTTGATTTTATTACCAAATATGTTTATGAGCTACTCGGATGTGATTTGTGCTTTGAAATAATTTTTTAACTATTATTTCGGTGAGATTTAAATAATGGTTTTGACAATTCTTAACCTAGTGATATATTTAAAATTATGAACCCCAATTCATAGACTTTTATCTTATTTTCACGAATTTAAGTCAATCCTTACTTATTTGTGTTCGATTATTGCCTGATTTGATAATTTGGGTGATGCTTACCAAAAATTAACCTCTGCCTTGATTTTTATCCTAACGGTACAACACTTTCCTGATTTAGGTGATTCGAGACTAGAGTTTTAGACCGTCGAAATTAAGATATGTCTACAAAATCGATTTTCGAGATAAGTAACGTTTGTGCCTTTTTATCGATACCTTGTATATGGTTGGTTTTGCAACCCTGGAATAATTGATATTAAGGTAAGTATATTTATTTGAAATAATGTTTATAAGGTAAGTATGTTTATAATTTATGTGTTTGTTATGTGATATGTTATTTGTTCATTATTGCACTATGTGTTAATGAATGATTATTGTGGAGGGTTCAATGGATCGCCTGAATAGACTTGTCTATGAGTGAGTGAATGAAATGATATACTGAGTACTCTGCTTTGTAAATGTTATACCCAATCTACCAGGAAGACAAGTAATAGACACATCGTTATGCCTTGTCTACTCGGGCAGATAATAGGTAGACCTGGATCCAGTGTTGGGAACACTTTTGTGAACAACCATGAGCTTCTTTATTGACATTTATATTTTAATTATTGAAAATATCTCGTATATTGTGTCCTACACTAATGGTATACGTGTTATCTATAATTGGGCTTAAATGTTATTTTCTAAGTAATATGTGCTTACTCCGTTATTGTTTCTCTCATTTGTTTGCAATCGAGGACCAACAAGAGACGCTAGTGGGTCCTGAGTCAAGTGCCGACTTGGTAGGGAGTTACAGTGCGGACCCTTGTTACTGGAGCTAGAGTTTTCCTGTTTACCATCTTAGTGTAAGGTTTGTTCTTATATTTGGACCTGTGTGCCTAAGGACTTGTTAGAATTGTCTTGTACATCGAATGTCTGGTTGTCATTTCATTTGTAGTTCGATATTTGTATGCAAGTGTGATTTGATTATGTCGTGAATGATTGAGGTTATGTTTGTTGTGTATACCTCTTGTGACTTTGTCTTGGATGAATTTGAAGTTTAATAACAGATATTATGGGTTGTTTATTGCTCTCGTGTACTATGCCTTGCATGCTTGGAGTGATCCCGAGGTGCGGCGTGTCATTGTCTCGTTTTGGGGGCGTGACAACTAAAATCCCAAATACTAGTAAAATAAACCTAAATTCTAAGGTTATCAACGAGTAAGATGACGAGGAGGACGAAACGAAAGATTTTTTATCTCCACAGAATAACTTATTACTAAATACTTTTAAAATCAATGCAAAGACAAGTGTTTCAGGTGTATAATTTCATATTGATGTTATTTTAATTAGGAGTATTATATTGGTTTTAGTTAAATAAGAAAATTTAAGAAATTAGTAACGAAAACAAAATTGTCACTGATTTCCTTGTCTAATGTGTTACTAAGGGTGTGTTTGATAATACAAATTAATGCTTAAAATGAATACATTAAGAGATTTGTCATTTTTATCATGTTTGATAAATAAAATCTTATCCACTTAAAATGTTAAGTAGTGCTGAAACTGTATAACAAAGTTTCAGAGATACAGTTATAACTTAATTGTAAAACGCTTAATGCATAACACGCTCAGCAGATAAACTTTTAATGATTTTAACACATGTTCCAAGATTGTCCCTATCCATTCGCTTTTGTTCTCCAACTAAACAACTTCTTCCCTCACATACTCTCTCCTATAACGATATTCCTGATCCCTTTCTTTCCAAATCCTTCCATATCTTGCACTTTAAATCCCCTTTGCACACTTTGACTCTCTCTTCCTAAATCACTATCGAGAGTTTTCTATCACTACAAAAGTGCGAGTTCTTTTGTTTTCCAGTTAGTTAGGGTATTGCTCCAAGGATTGCTGCTGGTTAATTCAAGAAATCCTGTCTTCATATTTCTATTTTTTTGGAGTTATTATCCTTTTTTATCAAGGTAATAGCTTGATGCCCATCTTGGTTTTTTTTTTAAATCTTATATGATCTTTGTTCTTATTAATTTTATGTGATATATAGGGATGAAACCTTTACATACTGATAAGGTTACTAGGGCTAATTGGAAAGATCCTAATTTATTGAAGAACGGTTTATAGAATTATGCGTGGAGGAAGCTAAGTTTAATAATTACAGTGTGAGTAGTTTAAAAAAAGAATGTTGGGAAAGAATTAGGTTAGTTTTAAAAGAGGAAAAAATGGGTAATTTTGAACAAAGACAGTTGAAGAATGAATGGGATTATTTAAAGACAAAATACACAATTTGGAAAAGGATGACAAGTATTATCGGGAATAGTCATTATGATCCAATAACCAATACCATAAACTGGAGCTCAGAGCAATGGGACGATTACATACAGGTAACTATTTTTAAGTGTTATTCGAGTTAACTAAAATTACTAACTTATATCTGACTATAATTAAATATTTTATTACGATGTTACAGAAAAATCCTAAAGCACAACAATTTCGTTACAAGTCATTGGAATATCAAAATGAGATGAAAGCAATGTTTGATGGAGTCATGGCAACCGGTAAAGATGTATGGGGTCCATCTAAGGAAGGAATGTCAGATACTGCTGTCGAAACTTGTGGGGAGACATATATCAATCTTGAATCAGAAAATTTTGAAATACCCTCCTCATCAACTAACAAATCAAAATCAAAACATGAAAATAAGAGTGAAGGCAAGTGTCCAAAGCAAAGTAGCAGTGAAAATTTTGGAGATCTTGATAATCAATTGGCTTTTGTTCTCAAGACATTGGAAAAATCAGATGGAGAAAGTATTGAAGATTGTAATTTAAATTCTGTGTTGAGATGTCTTTAGGAGAGGATGATCCACTATATCTTGCTGCTGCTAGTATTTTTTGTGAAAGTAAGGCGTATAGAGAACAATGGATTCAATTTGTAGCAAAATCTGAACAAGCTAAATTAGGTTGGATATCAATGAATGCAAAAAAGTTAGGCCTAGTTTAAATTGTAGGATGTTTCATCTTTAAAATTTCAATTTTGTTTAAATGACTCTTTTCTGGTAATTTAGTATTTTTTTGAACAACAACATTTTATATTGGTTTAGGAAAGTTATTGTTGTTTTTGCATTTTTTTTTCCTAAGGCATTATGGTGAAAATTTTAATGGTTTTTTTTTTTGATAATTTTTGTAACATATATTTAATCTCAATTTTTGCTGATGTTAACTGAGGGACAAAAACTTATACACATCTAGATGTGTATAAGAGACAGGAATTAAGTAGTACTTAATCAAGGCGTATCGGAAGAAGACCGATACAAATTCTATATTGAGAGGGTATGATTATGTGAATGAAATTCTTGACAGAAATCCTTCACATTCATAGAAATTTTACGAATGAGGAAAGAAGTATTCTTGAATTTATGCCTTCACTTTCGAAATAGAGGTTGGTTAGAAAATAGTCGTTTTATTTCTGTTGAAGAAAAGGTAGCAATGTTCCTAACGAGTATGGGTCGGCATCATACAAATCGTGTAATTAAGAGAAGATACAATCATTCAACTCAAACAGTGCATAAATATTTCTATGAAGTGTTACGAGCTATGTTGAATTTTTCTAAAGAGATGATTGTCTCAAATTTTATCCGTGACAGAAATAATAATCCAAGTCAACAACAACGAAGACTTCTTCAAATATTTCAGGTATTAATATTAATTTTATTTAAATTAAAATTGATTAAATTAGGTTGCTAATTCTAGTGTTTTTGTTATCTTTCAAAAGGGTGCATTAGGTGCATTAGATGGAACTCTTATACCGGCGGTTATACCTTTGGATGAACAAATACCATATCGGGGAAAAGGAAAAGGATAGTGCATGCAGAATGTACTTGCTATTTGCGACTTCGATATGATTTTTACCTTCGTGTTGGCGGGTTGGGAAGGAGTGGCACATGATTCAAAAGTTTTAGCAGAAGACATAAGAGATCCAACATACAATTTTTCAATTCCTCCGCCAGGTTCACTGCGTTTTACATTGTATTTTAAATTTAACGACATATTTTTGTCTCCACATGCTTAAATCTGTTTTGTGCAGATAAATATTATTTGTGTGATGCAGCCTACCCACATGCACGTGGATTTATGACACCATGGGATCATATCGAAATGTATGATATTGGTTATCTGATTTTTGAAATGATGCTCGTCCAAGAACAAAAGAAGAGCAATTTAATCAAGCACATGCAAGATTGAGAAATGTGATTGAACGTGCTTTTGGATTTCTAAAAGCTCGTTTCCCGATCCTTAAAACAATTGCACCATATCCATTTCCAACGCAAAGAAATATTGTGATTGCATGTGTTGCCTTACATAATTATTTGCGAAGAACTTCTGCAAATGATTTTTGGTTTCAAGAATATGTAGATCATGACGCTATAATAGAAAATGATCAAGAGCTTGAAAATGACTCGACAACCCAAGAATTAGAAGGACGATCAAGACAAGCCGATCAAGTGTTCATGCATAATCTACGTAAACAAATTGCAGATCAACTTTCAAATTCTTAAATTAAATTTAGATATTTAAGTTTATTAGTTTATTTTATTTTATTTTTTAACAACAAATGTATAGTGCTTTATTTTATTTACTATGTAATTTTATTGTTCTGATCGATGCAATTCATTTCGTTAAATAACCACTTTTACTTGTTTATTGTCAATAATATTATTAATTAACTAAATTAAAATATAATTATATCACATATTTAAATGAAAAATTAAAGGAAGGGCATAATTGTTCAATTTGACTTATTAAGCATTTAGCTGCATGTATTTATCAAACAATATTAACAAATTCTGCATTTAGATTCAGACATAAGATAGTTGTTGTAGTGAACACAGTATAATTTCACAAGATCTTAAGCTGTTTGATATTCACTTGATTAAGTATTCAGATTTTAGAATTCAGTATTATCAAACAGGACCTAACTGTGTCACTACATTTTCCTTCTTGAACAATTGCTGGGCAGGAAAACAAAGACATCTTCGTCGTTAAAAGCATCACTAATCTCAAAATTAGCAATAACTATTTTCTCGCCACTAATTAAGCCATATAATGGTATACAACTGGCATGCATTATGATATACATCGCACAATTAGTTGCTAAATGCATTGTTGATAGTAACAGTCAAACTGTTATTTGTTACCGAAGACGTTGCAAATTCATTTATTGCATCGAATATCAAATGTAGTTAAATATGTTGCGAAGAAAAACTCTTTATCTTCCCCATATATATTCTTCCTTCTTTGAACACACTTCTCTCTCTCTTTCCATCGAACTCATTCCTCTCTACACTTTCCCTTCCCATCACTCCCACACACATACTCACAAACCCTCTATGTATTCTCTCTCTTCCCATCTCACCTTCACCTCTACTATCACTACACATCACCGTCACCCACCGCCACCACCACTACCTAGAGCCTCCACATGCAATCTAAAGCCACTTCTACAGAGCACGACCCACGGCTAGTGAACACGAGTAGCCACCACGAGCCACCATAGTGCCACCAAGCTTGCCACCACCTTCAATTCAATGGTATGGTTTATATTTTTTTCTTTTTAGTCATTTGATTGATGTAAGTTTTATTTTCTGTTCTATTTTTGGGTTAATTTTCACCAAATTTTGTAGGGTTTTATTTATAGGTTAATGTTATTTTAGGGACTACTAATTTTAGGATTAATTTCTGTTTATGGTAAATTTATGGTTAATTGTTGTTTGACAGTTAATTCATGTCAAGGTTTACTAAAAATTTTAGGGTTAATTTCTATTTTAGGGTTAATTTTTGGTTTATTTATTTATTAGTATTCAGTTTAATTTTATGTTTTTCTTGTAGATTTAATTTATAGTATAATTAGAGGGGTCGGTTTTCTATTTTAGGATAAATTTCACTTAAATTTTTAGGGTTAAACCTAATTATAATTTTTTGGGTGCTATTTACTTGTAGTTTTTAGCATAATTTAATATTGTTGTGTTTATTTATGGTTAAAATCCACTATTTTTAGATGTAATTTATTCTTACTTTAGATGCAATCTATTGTTAATCCACTATTTCCTTGGCCAACTTAACATGAGCCATGGTCAACTAGTTCTCTGCAACATCAATACTATTATCCAACTTCATATAAAAAAAGTTTCTTCATAGAATACAAAAGTTCACACAATGGACTTAAAATTATATTTGCATCAATCATCACTAAACAAAGGCTCATTCATAGCTTTAACCATAGGTTATGGTACAAAATATTCTAAGTCTTGGAGCTCTTCTGTTAGATTACTAAGTTTGCATGCAACTTCTTCTAGTTGCCCCCTCTAGGTAGCTCTCTTTGGTTGCCTCTTGCCACACGATTTCTCTGATCGGCCCCTTCACATGGCTTGTTCAAGTCCCACTAAATGACCAACTTTTTATTTAAGAGTTCCAACTTCAAAAAAAAAGACAAATAGAGCAGTGTAGCGGCTACTATTACAGATAGCACTGGTCAACCATTCCCTAATGGAGGACTTGGCTGCCAGCCCCTTCATGAGGGACCTGGCTAGCCGCCCAGCACTAGGGGGCTCGGCAGCCCCTTCTAACAAGGGGCACTTACCAATTATTGTCGTCCAAGGCCAAAGTTCAGTACCAAATTCCTAATTCTTACATTGATAAGACAAATAACACATTATTATTCATCCCCAAGAGGGTACCTAGCACACCCCTCCTCAAGGGAGCGCCCAACACCCCATCTCTCTAAGGGGTGCCCAGGTCTGTCCATGTCTTCTTCTCTAGTCTGCTCTCAGCTACTTGTCTACTCTTTCTCTCTCTATCTCTCTGCAATCTATACATGAGTAATCAACATTATATGCAGATAAAAGCATATCAATGCTCCCAAGCCATGTTATGTTCTATAGAAAAACAAATTTTTGACAAGTATGGGGACTCTTATTTGACAAACAAGCAATAACTTCAAGTAGATTTCTCATTTTCTTACTTCCAGTAGAGAAGACTTGGATTTTGACAAGTCGGATGACAACCTGACAAGTCAATTCAATGAAAAACTTGAATCCTAATAGAACTACTCTCAGATCTGATAATAGGCTCACCTCTCTGATAGCCACCTTTTAGGCTCACCATTCTAATTGCCCCCTTTCAAACTCACCTCTCCGGTGGTCCCCTTCAGCCTCGCCTGTTTGTGAGCCTCAGATCTTATGTACTTCTCACTATCATATAGCAACCGCCTACAATATGCAAGGTAGTCTATCATCACTTCAACTCAGGCAATCAATCAGCCATAAAATGTATCAAGACTCTCCAACACCAGACTTTCCTTATTCCTCTTGTAGCTAACAAGCTAGCAACGAGATTGGGGGCATCTGTTAGGATATATTTTGACATCTAATTAAATTGAAACACGTGACACAATTCATGTACACCTACCACATACAATCATGACATACAAGATCGGAACGTGGCCTCACAACAACAGCACAAGTTGGTAAGGTCCATCTAAACCCATTTCTTCTTCATAAATAGGGTTAGAAAGATACATTTTTATAAGTTCAGACGTAATAACACACAAATATTCACTCTCTTTGAACCCTCATTAAACTTTGGCTCATGTTTTAGACAACTATTGACTACAATATACTGAGGGTAGCCCTTCGCCACCTTGTTATTCTTTCCTAGCGGCCAAAATTCGAGACCAAGGGTAAAATCCATTACATTTAGAATATTTTTAATATAATTGGTGTCACTTTTTACCATCGACAAGAGAAAATTTGCGTTTCTCCTTACAAATTTCTGTAAATAATACATTAGTACAGTAGACTCATTAGTTCACGAATCCAAGCAAACAAACCATTATGATGAGGACGAAATATCACGAACACTCGTGAAATCGGGGGTCCTACTCTCACATGCCTGCTGCAAATAGAAGCATCAGCGAGTGCACGTGAGTCCTTCACTCATAACGTGGTCGTCGAAAACCATAACCATGGGGGTCCACTTTTGTCCTCATCTCCCGCTATAGAAATCCAGTGATATAATCGATACTTGAGGTAAATATACGTCATCGTCATTCGTCAAGGATAGATCTGGGTGTGTTCATTTAAATTGAAAATATTTTACAAGAAAAAATTTATTTTTTATATAATTTTTTGGTATTCGATTGACAAAATAAAAATATTTTGAAATAAAAAATTTAACGATTTTATTTTTAATTTTATAAATATAAATTAAAAAATTTATAACAATGGTAATAAATACTTTACAAGTAATTCTAATTAATAAGAGATTAATTTTGTTTAAAATTAAATGATAATTCAATATAATAGTAAAATATGCATAATGATAGTTATATTAGTGTGTGATCCATAATTGAAAAAAAAAAACGAATGAAAAAGAATTGAAAAACGAAAATAAATTTAACAAACGAAATTCTAAAAGTAACTATTTGAGATTTAATATCACTTTTGAATTATTCAAAAAATATTTACGTTCAAAAATTTTGTAAGTTATTTTCAGTTAGAGGAAGGAAAATTGAAAAATATTTTATATTAGAAAATATTTTCCGGTATTTAAAAAATTTTTAAAAAATATTTTCTTGAAAATATTTTTAATCCAAAAGAACACTCACTGACGAGACTGAAAGAACGTGTTATAAATGATCATCATATTTCTGGCATCATTAGCCATTAACTCAATTATTTTAAAATTTAAAGTAGATTTGTGCCTGGAGTCATGTTGATATAGGATCTTAAGCAAACATGATTAACTGGCTAATCCCCAACTCATTCTCAATTAGAATTTACCAAAATATCTAATACAGAGGTGATTTTGTTTTTATGTGCTTCCATTCACAAAAATTGCTTCACTTCTTGATGTGATTTTTGCTCTTTTTTTTTTTTATAAAAAAAATCATTACAATTACTATAACGTGAGATTTAATACAATGATCAGATACACACATGGTGAATACGCATATGTAATTGTAAAGAATACCCAAGTTTTCTGCTGTCTTTCTTCATTTGTTTTTGCTTTTAATTTCTTTTTAAGTTCAAGAAATCATGCGATATGGAAATATTAGTCAATGCTGTTTTCTTGCTTTGTACAACATGTTCTTATAGATTTATGCGAATGTGCGAGGTAGAAGCCATATTTTTCTATTAAACCTAATCTTTTACTTGGAGATGCAATTATTTTGACATTTCATATAATTCTCCAACCCCCAAAGCAGACGTAATGGTTCTCCAAACTTGTTAAATAACAAAGATGAAAGGTTGTGTTCTGACGGCCAGATTTGAATTGTGAAAAAAAAAAAAATGAAATGGGTAAATTTAAAATAATTTGAAATTTTGTTAAATTTAAAATTCAGTCATTTTAATCATTAAAATTTTACTCTTACTTGGAAATAAATTTCAAATTCCTAACTAAATTTATTAATTCGTTTAGAAACTTATTATAGATTTGAATTTAAAATCCAAATCCAGTCAAAATCCTTTCTTCTGAACACAACCAAAGATTTGTTTTTTTTTTGGTTTGATGTCTGAAAATGTATTTGTGGTAAACTCATATAGTGTATTTTTTAATGACTAAATCTATTTTACAGCCCTCAACTTATATTCAATTCTTATTTCGCACTTTTAATTTGAAATTTGGACAATTTGTACCTCTAACAGTCAAATCCGTCCAACTACACTCCAATTTTAACACCATTACAAAAATTAACGAAATCTTTGTTCGTGCACCTAAGATACTATTATGATAACAATATTGTACGTTCCAATAAATATGTAGTACACACAAAAAGATTCCGTTAATTTTAGTGACGTTATTAAAAATAGTATTAAAATGGGACAAAATCAAAAGTTGGTAGTGCACATCTCCAAAATGAACTTAACAGTGCAAAGTGAATATTGAGTAAAAGGCAATATTTTTAAATTCGGATCCACCACTTTGTCGATTCACAGTTTACCTGGTTTAACTTAATGGCTAATGTTTAAATAAAAATTAATTAGGCATTACATATAATGTTGTGCCAAACAATTGGATAAAAAGTTTTTTGCCCAATCCAAAGGCCAGAGGTTTGAGACTTACTAGGTACGACTCAATACAATTTTTTGTTTCATTTTATTTTCTTCACTATTTAATGCAAATTTTAAAACTTTAACAAAACAAATACAAAACCCTAATCTTTTCTCTTCCTCCCCGCCCTTCACCTCCTCTACTGCTACGGCTCTACTTCCTCTGCCGTCTCCTCTTAGACTTTCCCTTCTCCCTTCCTCTCCATCTCACCTTTCCCTTCTTCATCTCCTCACTCCTTCGCTTACCCTTTCCTTTTTCCCTTCAATCTCTCCCTCTTCTCTACGTCCTTTCCCGTCCTCCCATCTCCTCCCTCCTTGCTTTCTCCATGGATATCACCTCCAATCACTTTAGGTGAATCCGTCAATTCTATCTTCCTTGGTCTTAAAAGTGGCAAGAAAATTTAGGCTCTTTGAGTGATTTTGGATATAAGACTTGGATGAAAATGGTAATGGATTCATGATTCCATTGTTTCTTGATTAATTCCGTGTACACTTAGTTGTTTTTTTGAGAAAAAATGTCTACAGAAGGTTGGAAGTCGTTGCCGCAAAAAAGAGTTTCTTGGACTGTGATGAATACAAATAAAAAACGGCCATCAGTGGTTCGTTCCGGTTCAGTCCGGTTCTCCTGGTTTTTCCGGTTCTTCTTGGGGTTTTAGATATTCTGGCTATTATAGATGACCGGACTGGAAATGATTTCCATCACTATTATCAGTTCGAGTTTTAACCAGTCGAACCAACTAGTTCGATCCGAATTTCACCATCAAAACACTGGTGAAAGGATACAAAATGAAATTAGTCATTTTTTAAAAAGGGATAATATTTTGGTGAAAGGATACAAAATGAAATTAGTCATTTTTTAAAAAGGGATAATATTTTTGTCTTTAAACATTAATTGTATAAATATTATTGTCTCATAGATCATAAGACATGTAAAATATTGTACTCCTCAATTAAAATATTGTACTCCTCAATTTATACCTATTTTTTACTTCGTATCTCGAATTTCAGTTTTAGGCATATTGCACTCTCAATTTTAAAATTTGTCACACTTTATCCCTCTTTTTAATTCTGTCAAAAAAGTTGATGGAATCGTTGTTTTTCATGCAAAAACGCTATTCTATATCGTGTTTAATTTGTTATACACAAAGAAAAATTCAATTAATTTTTTAGAAGACATTAAAAATGGTAGAAATAGAATGAATTTGAACTGAGATCTAGTACAAAGTGTTCAAAATTAAAATTTAAAATACAAACTGAGAATCAAATTTAAGTTTACGAGGACAAAGTTGAATTAATCCTTTCTGTATTACCAAACTAATTAATTGGATGGATTCTAAACGCAAAATTATGTATTACAGTCATTGATTTCTTGACAAGCTCCGAGTATAAAAGGAGATGTGGACAAAAAGGCTTTCCCTTCAATCACCATTGGCAAATGAATGCAAACAAGATGATCTAATTAAATTATCCCATTACCTAAGAATGATCTCGTAGCGCTACAGTCCTATCAAACTTTTTCAGAAATTCGTTTGCATCTTTGAAATGTACTCTAGTTATTCCTTGTTGTCTAGATTCTTTTTTCAGTAATTGCCATTAAGATTTCAACCAAATTGAAGCAATGTCCATTCATGAAACATGAACCATATGTGCGCCACTAAGACTAATTGGATAAATCCTATAAAGACTGAAATATTTTTTTTCCAAAGTTTAGGTACCATTATAACCACACGCCTGCAAAAACTAAATAAGAATTAATTTTGTCGGAGTCCTACTACATTATTTAAGAGACAATACCTTAAGGATCGTGTAGTTACTCTAAAGAATTCAAGAAGGGAAAAAAATTTATCATAAAGTGATAACCCTAATATTTAGGGTTAGTTCTTTACCATTTTGTGCTTATTCTTTCATGTTTTGTCCCTAAAATTACACTTTTTTGTGTGTTATTTGGTAATTAAATATTGGGATGTCTTGGTGGTTCAAAATAGTGGTTTAATTGCACGTTTTATAGTCAAAATATATTAAAATTTAGTACTAGATATTTTTGCAAGTTTCTTGCACACTTGAAGGCAGAATCGTCCACTTTAGGTTTGGGAGCAATAAAGTCTAAGGAAGTCAAAGATGCCAAAAAGTCAACATGAGGGAGAAGGCTTCGCCCCTGACGAGGGTTGCAAGAAGAAAAAGCTCTCCACCATCAAGCCTTCATAGAAGGGGTCTCTCTGACTAAGGAGCGAGCTTTTCCCTTGCCGCTAGCGAAGGCCAATTTGAAGCATGGTCAAATAGATCAAGACCCTTGCCACTGGCAAGTTCCCAATGCAAAATCCCTCACCACTAGCAATGGCTCCGGACGAGCTGGGGTATTTAACTGCTTTCAGCAGTTATTTCGCACATACCCCTTTAGTTTTATACAGGATAGTTTAGCTAGGATTCTCAGCTCCTTTGAGGGGTGTTTTCGTTGTACTTTAGCCTCTCAAAAGCTTCATTTTTTGAGCTTTCATTTTGTTTACATTAGCTAAAACTAGTAGCATTCTTGCTTTTCTCTTCCTTCTCTAGTGGATATTTGATTTTCTCCAAGTATTACAAGTTTCCTTCTCTACACTTTTATGCAATTGAGTTATGTCTCTTTTAAACATTGTGTTATTCTACTAGATTAGTAGTGTATCTACTTGCATTTACTTCTTATGTTAGCTAAAGAACCCATCTTTTTACAAATTTCAACACATCTTTCATCTATTGAAATAACCCAAGGACATCCACTTGATTAGGGGAACTAATACATTCAATACAAACACTTGTAAGAGCTATTTCAGGAGAAATAGGCAAAAATATTGTGAGTTGTATTGGTTTGGGTAATATAGTTCTCTTGGCTCAATTAGAGGGAATTAATTTGAGCTAGAGTAGATTAGTGAGTGATCTTCAAGAGTAAGAGTGGAGGGATAACAAGTGTACAAAAGTGAGGTTGTAATGTAAAACCCTTTGGCTCAACTAGAGGGACTGAGTTGGTGCAAGGGTGAGCGTACTTTGTGTACAAGAAGGTTGTTGCCTCACGTTCTTTGAAGAGGCACTACTAGTAGATATACTCCAAACTTGAATAGCTTGGGAGTTTTGTTTGATATTTTTTTATCTCAATCTCTTTATTTGTTCTTTAATTAAGCTTCAATTGTTAAACATTTATCTTTGATCATTTGTGCCTAAGTGTTCATTTGTTGCACAAAGTTTTCATTTTCATTAAGCATTTGTGAAAAGGTTTATTTTTTGAGACAACCTAATTCACCCCCCTCTTAGGTTGCTCTTGGGCCAACAATAGGTATCAGAGCTTGGTCTCATTCTTTTGGTTTAATCACCTTTGAGTAAAAGATCATTATGGTAATCAATAATGCTTTGTTTTTAGAGGGGCATTGCATTACTAGACCTCCCATGTTTAATCGCATTAATTTTATTTGTTGGAGGGAAAGAATAAAAATTTTAATACAATCCATTGATATTGATTTGTGGTACATTGTTGATGAACGTTTTTTTGAGGCCAATATTCTTGATGAAAATTCACATAGATTAAGGACTAAGACTAGATATGAGTTAAATGCACAAGATAGAGTAAATTTATCCTTAAATGCTAAAGCCATGAATATTTTGTATAATTCTTTGGATGCAGATGAGTCTTCTAAAGTGAAAGGTTGCAAATCGGCCAAGGAGATATGGGACAAATTGAAAGAAATCCATGAAGGAAGTGAAGATATAAGAGAGCAAGAGAGATCAAGAAGTCACTTCTTGTGGCTAAATATGAATCCTTCGAAACGGAACCTCGTGAGAATATTGACAAGATGTGTTGTAGGTTCAATGCTATTGTAAAGGATTTGGAAGGTTTAGGTAAAGAATATTCTTTGGGCGAAAAGAATAGAAAGGTTTTGAATGCTTTACCAAAAGAATGGGAACCTAAATCCATTTTCATATAAGAGTCTAAAAATTTAAATTCTATGCCTATTGAGTCCTTGATTAATTCACTAACCTTCTTTGAATTAAATTTGAAATGTAAGGTACAAGATATGAGGAGGCAAGTGCAAAAAGAGGCATAGCATTGAAGGCAACACAAAATATACAAGCAAGAAGCCAAGTGAAAAATGCTATAAATATGGAAAATTGGGACACTTTGCAAATGAGTGTCCATCCAAGAAGAAGGAAGAAGGAAGGAAGCCTCGCTTCAACAACTGTCTCAAATCACACAGGATGATTGCAATTCGGATGGAGAAGTTGAACAAGAACATCACCTATCTGTGAGGTGAAACAAATGGCTTTCATGGTCTTCGGAGATAATAAGGTATCCTCTAGTTATGATTCTTATAATGATTCTTGTGATGATGATGATGATGATGCTGTTGAATAATTTATTTTTAAAATGCATGAATGTTTAAAAGAATCATATGCTAGGAACAAAGAGTTAAAAATTAAGATTAATGCTTTATTGAGTACAAACTCAAAACTTGTGCAAGAAAATAGTCGTTTGACAAAAGAAAATGATGCTTTGAAGAAAAGATTAGATATGAAAACCAAGATCAAGGAAGAACAAGCTTCATTGAAGAAGAGATTAGATGATCTTGATGTAATTTTACAAAAGAAGAAGGAAAATGTTTTTGAAAAGAAAAGTACAAAATATATGCTTATCAAAATTTTTTTTACCACCTCTAGAAAAGATGGTTTATGCTTTGAAAAATCTAAATCTTCTTTTTATGGCAATAAGAATATTATTTGCAATTATTGTCATCAACATCAACATGTGTATGTGCAAAAATGATTGCTATGTTAAGCAAAATGAGAAATTTGGAATGAAGACAATTTGGGTGATCAAACATGCTACTAACCAAATTGGACCCAAGAAAGTTTGGGTACCAAAAGTTGTTGCTTAATCTTGTATATAGGTATGCTTGGATAGCACCGAGAGATTCAAGATGGATTATCAATGGAGTGTGTTCAAAGCATATAAGCTATGATGACATTGAAATGGGTAACATTTAAATTTGTTGAGAATGTGTTAATGTGAACTATCTCTTGAATATTAGTCAACTATGTGATTGAATTTCTTTAGAATGCTTGGGTATGAGTATCCCTAAATTTTATACATATTAAGTCATTACTTGCAAAAGAAAGGGGAAGCATTCTCATTTCTAAATGGCTTACTTGTTAGAAATTAATTGGCATCGCAAAAAATTGCATCACATATGCTTTATTGTTTTGATGATGCTTTTTGGTAAGGAATGAGTGATAAATGCCTTGATGTTAATCTTTTGCATTAGGCATAGATTTCCTCATTTATACTTGATTTTGTATTCTTGAAGGGAAGAAATGTTTTGAACTTGACTTATCCTCTATATACTTACTTGAATTATAATGTAAGGGAGAGATTGTGTGTATAAACTATTTTTACTCTTATGTTTTGATGATGCCAAAAGGAGGAGAAAATAATGGATAAAAACTCTTGTCTTTTGCTTCGTATGTTTTAGTGTTTTCAGAATTGTCCAATTAATTTGTCATCATAAAAAAGGGAGAGATTGTTAGACTCCAGTTATGATAATCATGTTTTGATGATTACCAAATCATACTAATGGCTTGAAAACAAGTGTGCAGAAAAACAGGAAGGCTCGAACGAAAATGATGATCATCCAAACACAATCAAGAAAAACAACCAAAAGTTGAACAACACCTTATGAACGATGAAGTGCATCCAAAAGAAAGAAACTTGGACGCAAGGGAGCATCCGAAACATGACTAGACAACACCAAAGAAGAACACAACTTTCAGACACAGAAGCACTGCATAACTATCCAAAGAAAGTGCTTCGGATGCAAAATACCGTCCGAGACAAGGAATCTGAAAGACAAAAGAATCGGACGTTGAAAACTGTCCAAAGAAAAGTGCTCAAAGTGAAGAAATTTTCTATCATAGTTGTAGGACGCATATGACTGTCCGAGACACTGTTCATCAAGCTGTAGGATGTATATGACCATTTGTGACACTGTTCATGAAGCTGTAGGATGCATGATTAGACGTCCGAACTACCGTCCGAACCCCTAACAGCTAGTTTTTAATCGCTATTTTTTTGACCGTTGGAGCTTAAATTTAGCACATCTTTCATCTATAAATAACCTAAGGACATCCAAATGATTAGGAGAACTACTACATTCAATACAAACACTTGTAAGAGTTATTTGGGGAGAAATAGACTAAAATATTGTGGCTTGTATTGGTTTGGGTAGTATAGTTCTCTTGGCTCAACTAGAGGGAATTTGTGTGAGCTAGAGTAAACCAGTGAGTGATCTCAAGAGCCAAGTATAAAAGTGGAGGGACAACAAGTGTTCAAAAGTGAGGTTGTAATGTAAAACCCTTTGGCTCAACTAGAGGGACTTAGTTGGTGCAAGGGTAAGCATATTTTGTGTACAAGAAGGTTATTGCCTCACCTTCTTTGAAGAGGCACTACTAGTGGATGTACTCCAAGCTTGAATAGCTTGGGAGTTTGGTTTGGTATTCTTTATCTCAATCTCTTTATTTGTTCTTTAAGGTTCAATTGTTAAATATTTATCTTTGATCATTTGTCCTTAAGTGTTCATTTGTTGCACCAAGTTTGCTTTTCATTAAGCACTTCAAAAGGCTTATTTTTTGAGACAATCTAATTCACCCCCCTCTTTGGTTGCTCTTGGGCCAAAAATTTTGAGATTGGTCGGGCAACACTTAGATGTATTAATTGAATTTAAGGTAATATGGCTAATTTTCTAATTTATTGGGTGAAGTGATAGATACTAGCCATTGAAACTCCTCCTTAGGCCTAAACTATCTAGTGTTGGGTTGAATGACTTAGTGACTTGGATTGTGCTTGAGTAATCCAATTGGTTGGTTTGAGCTCTTTGGTGCATAATGAGTATACCTTCCTAGAATGAATGTCGGAGGGATCCTATCTCACTTTGGTTATGTGGAGAAACATAATTGACCAAGGGATATGTAATTGGATAAATTAGAGAGTGCAAGCTAGTAGATCACAATTTCCTCTATCAGGTATTCAATTTGAGTGGAACTCGAGAGTTAGCAAGCTTAACATTCAATCCACGTTCTTCTTATTAATTTCTAAAGTCGTTTGCTTGCTTAATTTTGTTTAACATACTTTAGTCCCTCTTAATTAATAGTTTCTTTGGTTTGAAAGGAAGATATTCTCAGAAACTCTGCTTTTCATTGTCTAAATAGAATTAATCTTGATTTGCTTGATACTTGAAACACTAAGATGCTTGAGGAATGATGCCTACTTCCACTTAATTGTGACACAAGTTTTATACTTGCTGCTTGTGCAAGTAAAGGTAGGAATTAGAGGTAATTGAAATTTAGCATGCAACAAACAAGTTTTTTGGCACTATGTCTTGGAATCCTTTTTGGCAATGTTGAGCCACTTAAGATTAGTACTAGTTTAAGCCTTTTTCTTTTTAGTTTGTTAGTTTAATCAATTCATATACTTCTAGGCCTTGATTCATGTGCTAGTGTTGTGTTTCTAATTTATGAACCTTAACAAGGACAATTGAGTGCAAGAGCTATTCGTAGGCTAAGTAGGAGAGCAAAATCACAACAAGCCAATAATACCATGAATGATCCATGACGAAATGATCGAAATGAAAGAGATAATCTAAATGAGAGAAACAAATCGAAGAGAGGGGCAAAAATGAGCATGAAAACAATGGCAATGGGAGGAATAAGAGACTATGAGATTATGCCCTGCCTACTTTTTATGGGGCAATTTCAAGCACAACAAGGATACTGGTGCAACGAACAATTTTAAAATTCAATCAGCCTTGATCCAATAAATATGCTCCAAAGTCATGCCATGTCCAGGGGAGGAGCAAATGAAATCTTCATGGACATCTTCACAATTTTGAGGAAGTCCACGATATCTTCAAGTTTAATGGTGTTCCATCAGAAGCCATAAGATTGAATTCCTTTCCCTTTTTCCTAAGGGAAAAGGTAAGGAGTTGGCTTCAAAATTTTGAGCAAGGGACATTCACTACATGGGACCAATTAGCCCTAGAATTCTTGATGTTTTACTTCCTTCCATCAAAGACCATGATTTTAAGGAATAAGATCACTTCGTTCTAAGAAAAAGGTGGGAAGTCCTTAGTAAGGCATGGAAACACTGTGCGGAGTTGTTAAGAAAATGCCCTCATTAAAGAATTCCGTTGTAGATGAAAATTCATACTTTCCACAACTAGCTACTCCAAAAATTCAAAACAATAATGGATACTTTAGCAAATGTGTCTATTTCAAAGCTAAAGCCGAAGGATGCTTGGGAGATGTTGAGTACTATGGCTTCCAAGACTCTGTATCAATTACCAACACAATCTACATGGGGTCGCTCAAATGATAGGAGTTCATGAGATGGATGCCATGAATGCCTCTTGCACAACAACAAGCATTGACTACTAAATTGGCAAACCTCACAAGATCTTTGGGAATCTCAATATGAATGCGGTGAGTTCTATGACCAATCCAAACTCCATGGTGTGTGAATTCTATGGTGCAACCACCCATATGGGTAACTCTTAATAGAAGAAACCCCTTTGCAAGAGTAGAAGCATGTTCACTGTGTTAACCAACCATCTCTTCAAAGACCTCAAAACAACCCATTCTCAAACACCTATAATCCTAATTGTCAGAACCATCCAAACTTTTCTTGGGGAGGTACTCACAATCAACAATAAGGCCACGCACAACCCTAATTTACTTATCTAGGACTATCCTTTTAACCCACAGCACGAATATCACAATCCATTTCAATACTACCAGGCCAATCAAGCCAATCCTGCAATAACCATGGTCAATCTTGCTTAATAGCCAATACCATCAAGGTCAATCAAGTCAATTTCATAACCGACAACCTCAAAACCAATTTCATCATCCCAACCCAAACCAACAACAGTTCCTTTCTCAATCACAATCTGTGACATGTTCACCTAATTCATGAGAAGTCACAAATCCTTTTTTAAAAACTTGGAAAACTAAGTAGGATAAATTGCAAGGAAATTGTTCGAGAGGCCACAAGGAGCCCTTCCAAGTGATACCATCCCTAACACAAGGGAACGCAATCCAAGGGAGCACGCAAAGGCTATTATTCTTAGGAGCGGTAAGGAAGTTGATAACAAAGTTGATGGTAAGGAATCAAAGAAGGAGGATGAAAAAAAGGCGCTGAATGTTTTGTGGCAACCTAAGCTATTGAGATGGTGAAATCTTCAATGAGGAAGGGCAAGGAAATTGAAGAACACAAAAAGTACAAAATTCCCCCTAGAAGGATCCAAGATGAAAAGAACACACACTTAGAACCTGTTGACCTACACAATCCTGGTTTTGATGATGATATATGCAATCTAACAATTTGAACTTAAGTTGTGCAGGAATTCTATTTTATCTGCTCATAATAGGATTTTTGGATGCTGCACATTTTCCAAACAGAAAAAAATTGCTGAGATACAGAACTTCATCTGAACAAAATTGTCACGGATGAAACACACAGTCTGAAAGGTCAGACAGAAAGCAAGATTTTGAGGCACTTACAACGGACACACCTAACTATTCGAAGGAAATTTTATCGGACGCTACTAACTGTCCGAAGGAAGACCAACCCTGGACTAGCACTAAACCTTTCGAATGCATTACTCTATCTGAGGATAGGACTTATCAATTTACTTGGTTCGGATGCAGGAACGGATGCAATCTCAGCCATCCGAACAAAGATGTCAACTCCATGATATCGCTAATCAGATGCTTGTTCGGGTGCTTAATAAATATCTCGAACGTCCAAAACCAATAACGGCTAGTTTCTCAGCATTTATTACTTAGCCATTAGAAAGTAAGCTAATTTGATGGTTGGGAGCTGATTTATTGCATCCATAAATGCCAACCCATCTGTATTTTGTTATATGAACTTACACATTGAATACAAGCAAGTAGAATAGCTATTTTAGTGCAAATTAGCTCTTTAGTGATACTGTATTGGTGTGTACTTAAGAGTGCTATTCAAAAGCATTGAGTGCAGTGATAATCTTGTAGAAAAGTGAGGTTGAGTATAAAATCTTTAGCTCGACTAAAGAGAATTAGTGTTAGCAAGGGTGATCCTACTTTGTGTACAATTGGGATTATTGACTCATCAAATTTGAAGAAGCATCGTAGTGGATTACTACTCCAAGCTGCTAGCTTGGGAGTGTTGTTTGTTTATTCTCTCTCTCTTTACTCATTCTATACATTTTGTGATTAATTGATTATATTGATATCAACTTACATGTTAGTGTAAAAGATTTTATTTGTGCATTATTTACAAATTAATTTTTAAGAAATCTAATTCATCCCCCTCAATAAGGTTTCTTTGGAAAGGCCAACAATTGGTATCAGAGCATTGGTTTCTGTATTTTGTTTAAATTGCATTTGAGTAAAGATCTTTTATGACAACCAATAATGCTTTATTTTTTGAAGGTCAATCTATCATTAGACCTCTTGTGTTTAATGGGGTAAACTTTATTAGTTGGAAAGATAGAATGAAAATCTTTTTGCAATCTATTGATATTGACTTGTGGTATGTTGTCAATGAAAATCCTTTTGAAGCCACCATTGTTGATGATCACACAAATAGAAGAAGAGAAAAAACAAGGTATGAACTCTCTGTACAAGATAAAGCAAACTTGACTTCAAATGCTAAACCATGAATGTGCTATATAATGCCTTGGATGCTAACGAGTCAACTCGTATCAAAGGATGTGTTTCAACTGAGGAAATTTGGGACAAATTGAAAGAAATTCGTGAAGAGAGCGATGATGTGAGAGAACAAAAGATCGTTACTTGTTGCCAAGTATGAGTCTTTCAAGATGGAACCACATGAAAGAAATATTGGTAAAATGTATTGTAGATTCAATGATATCATTAAAGATTTTGAAACCATGGGTAAGGAATATTAGTTGGGTGAGAAGAATAGAAAAATCTTGAATGCTCAATCCAAAGAATGGGTGGCAAAAATGATTGCTATAGAGAAGGCAAAGAACATAAATTCCATACTTATTGAGTCATTGATAAACTCTCTCACTTCATATTAATTGAAGCTCAAAGCTAAAGTGGTGAAGATAAAGAAGCAAGACCAAAGAGAAGCATTGCCTTGAAGACCTCACAAGAAAAAGATGAAATTGGCTCAATCAATTTAGAAAATGAAGATCTTGATAAAGGTGATCTTACACTCATCACCAAAAGATTCCTCAAACACTATATCAACAAACAGAGAATGAGAAAAGGAGGCGCAATCAACTCAAAAAATTTCGAAGGGAAGACCAAGCTTGAAATTAAGAAGCAAAATGAAAAATGCTTTGAATGTGGTCAACCTGGACACTTTGGAAACTGAGTGTCCTTAAAAGAAGAGGAAGGAAGGAAGGAAGCCCTGCTTCAACAATTTTCAAATCACATGGATTGATTGCAACTCCGAAGGAGAAGATGAAGAAGAGATGGAATCGGCACAAATGGCCGTAATGGCCATTGGTGATGATGAGGTAACAACTACTTATGACTCTAATGACTCTAATGATGTTAATGATGATCTTGAAGCTTTCATTTTAAAATTACATGATAGCTTAAAGGAATCAATGCTAGAAATAAGGAGTTAGCCAAAAGAACAAATGCCTTTTTGAATGCTGACTCCAAACTTGTGAAAGAAAGCAATAGGTCATCACAAGAAAACACTGATTTGAAGAAAAGAATGCGTGTGAAAACAAAGATCAAGGAAGAACAAGCCTCGTTGAAGAAAAGATTGGATGATTTTGGTGTTCCCTTGCATAGAACAAGGGAAAATATTGTTGATATGAAAAAGAATAGAAATATGTTGATCAACAAGAACTTTGTCACTTAGTTAAAAGGAATGACTTATGTTTTGTAAAATTGAAATCTTCTTTATAAGGAAATAAGAATATTATTTGTAACTATTGTCAACAATATGAACATGTGAAAAATAATTGTCATGTCAAGAGAAATGAAAAACTTGAAATAAATACCGTATGAATTTGTAGTCAATTTACTAACTCTTATGGACCCAAAAAAAATGTAGGTACCAAAAGTTATCACCTAATTTCTTGTGTATGAAATGAACATCACCAAAAATGTTAAATGGTTCACAGATAGTGGGTGCTCACGACATATGACCGGTGATGCATCTCTCTTCACCAATCTCAAGTCTAAAAAGAGTGAAAATGTGACTTTTGGGAATAACATGAAAGCAAAATCAATTGGCATTGGTGATGTAGCTAAAAATGGTGAGACTTTGATTAAAAATGAGCTTCTAGTTGATAATTTAAATTACAATCTCTTAAGCGTGAGCCAATTATGTGATATAAATCTATATGTATTCTTTACCAAGCATAATGAATGTTTAATTCTTGATAAAAATTTTGCTGTTTTATTTAAAGGTACTAGGCACAATGATGTTTTTGTGATATATCTTGATAATATTGGTGGTGGCAATGTAAAGTATTTAACCACTTCTATAGATGATAGTTGGCTTTGGAATATAAGGCTTTGTTATTTCAACATGGATTTAATTAAAAATCTTGCTAAGAAAGAATTGGTAAGAGGTTTGCCAAAATTGAAGTTTGAGAAAAACAAAGTTTGTGATGCACGCCAATTTGGTAAACAAATTAAAGTTTATTTTAAACTAATAAATTGTGTGTCTACTTCTAAACCTTTGGAATTATTGCATCTGGACTTTTTTGGTCCAACTCAACATGCTAGTCTCGGTGGTAGTAAATATTCTGTTGTGATTGTTAATGACTATTCTAGGTATACTTGTGTACTATTTATTTTTCACAAAAATGAAACCTTTGAAAATTTGGTAAAATTATTTTTCAAAATACAAAATTTGCTAAATCAAGATTGAAAATTATTCGCTTGAGAAGTGATAATGGAACTTAATTTAAATTTGGAGGTTTTCCCGGGTTTTGTGATGACAACAGTATTTTGCATGAATTTTTGGTTGTTAGAGTGCCTCAACAAAATGGTGTTCTTGAAAGGAAAAATAGAACACTTCAAAAGGCCTCTAGAACAATGATTAGTGAGTGTCACTTACCAAAGTATTTTTGGGCCGAAGCCATTAACACGGCTTGTTATGTTATGAATCGAGTTCTTTTGAGGCCTTTTTCAAGAAAAACATCTTATGAACTTTTGTTTTGCAAAAAACCCGATGTGAGCTATTTCAAAGTTTTTGGTTGTAAATATTTTATTTTAAAAATTAAAGAGAATCTTGGAAAATTTGACAGAAAATTGGATGAAGGGATCTTCTTAGGATATTCTAGTGACAAGAAAGTAACCAAGTATACAATAGAAGAACTCTTTGATTGAAAAAGTTGTACTTGTTACATTTGATGAGGCTAATGATGTTTTATTTCAAGAAATATTTGTGAAGATAAATATGCAGCTGTGCAAAAAAAACTTGAAAAGTTCATTATACATGAAGAACATCAAGAGACCAAGGCAAGCAATGAGGATGATGCTCATCACTTGGATGAAGAATGAGAAAACAACGAAGATTCTCCAAAAGATCTTTCAAAAGCATGGAGATTTGTCTCAAGTCACCCTCAAGAATTAATCATAGGTGATCCATCGGATGGGGTAAAAACTCGTTCTCATGAACCTTTGAATAATAATTGTGCCCTACTTTCTCAAATTAAACCTAAACGTGCGGATGATATTTTGAATGACGAATCATGGGTTCTTGCTATGCAAGAAGAACTTAGTCAATTCGAGAAAAATAGTGTGTGGATTTTAGTTGAAAGACCCTCAACTCATCCCGTAATAGGAACAAAATGGGTTTTAAGAAACAAAGTAAATGATAAAAGTGAGATAATTAGAAATAAAGATAGACTTGTTGCAAAGGGTGATACTCACTTCACAAGAAGGAATCGATTTTGATGAGACCTTTGCACCCGTTGCTCGTTTAGAATCTATTTGTATATTTCCTGCATATGCATGCTTAAAAATTTCAAATTATTTCAAATGGACGTCAAAAGTGCCTTTTTAAATGGTTTGATCAATGAAGAAATTTTTGTTGAACAACCCCCTAGTTTTGAGAATAAAGATTTTCCAAATCATGTTTTCAAACTAACAAAAGCTTTATATGGGTTGGAACAAGCTCCTAGATCTTGGTATGAAAGATTAAGTGATTTTTTGATTGAAAATTGTTTCAAAAGTGGTGTTGTTGATGCTACACTTTTCCCCAAAAAACGTTTTAATGATTTGTTGGTTGTTCAGATTTACGTTGATGATATTATTTTTGAAGCTACTAATGAAAGTTTGTGCAAGAAATTTTCTTGCTTAATGCAAAAGGAATTTGAAATCAGTATTACAATTCTTCCTTGGACTTCAAATTCACTAAACAAAAGAAGGAAACTTCATTCACTAGCACACAAATCAAGTACACATAGGAGCTTCTCAAGCGATTTGGAATGGAGGATTGCAAATAAGTTGGAAGGCCAATGTGCACTTCAACCAAGCCTGACTAGGATGAAGAAAGTAATTGTGTTGATGAAAAATACAATAGAGGTATGATCGGAATCCTATTTTATTTAACAGCTAGTAGACCGGATATTATGTTTGCCGTTTGTCTTTGTGCTAGGTTTCAATCTTGTCCTAAGAAATCACATTTAATTGCTGTAAAAAGAATTTTTAGATACTTGAAAGGGACGTTGAATTTTGGTCATTGGCATCCTAAATCCACTATTTTTGATGTGATTAGTTACTCAGATGCTGACTTTATTGGTTGTAAAATTGATAGAAAAAGTACTAGTAATATGTGTCACTTTTTGGGTAATTGTTTGGTGTCCTAGTTTAGCAAGAAGTAAAATTCTATTTCTCTATATACAGTAAAAGCCGGATATATCTACTAGAAATTGTTGTGCTCAACTTTTCTTTGGATGAAACATACTCTAAAAGATTTCGGTGTTATTTTTTATTGTGTACCTATTAGATGTGATAATACTAGGAAAGATCTTGTTGGCAAAAAGGAAATTTGTGTTGAATTTGTTTGCACAAAAGATCAATTGGCTGATATTTTTACTAAACCTTTACCGTTGGATTGTTTTGAATCTCTCAGAACTTGATTAGACATTATCGACTTAAAAAAATTTGTGAGTTTTGTTTTCGAATGCAAATGAGCGTCCTAAGCTCTTCGTTCTTTTGGACGAAAATATCCTTTCGAACTCCATATTTTTCTTACTTTTTGTCTCAGACGTTTCCCTTCATCAGAATTGTTTCCCTTTTTCACCAAACTCTCTGGAAAATCAAACAGACGATCACAACCGTCTGACATTCTTTCGGACGCATTATTTAGAATTTTGGCCACCCGTTCATCTGAGATCAGACGTATATCAATCGTTTAGACATCCGAACGACTGTTCTATTCATTTAAAACCTTTCACACTTTCCCCCTTTTCAGACATTCCAACCCTACTGAACCCTAGCTCTGGTGAAATAGGAGAAAATCACCAAATTTCTTCAATTTGTCCTTTTTCTTTGAACATCAAGAATTCACCTTACTATTTCTTCACCTACCCCATTTGAACTCTTTCTCACCTTATTAACGTCGCCATTCCTAAAATTTCCTTAAAATCCCTTCACTTTCATTTTTACACTCTTCAACTTCTTTGATTCAAAATGGTTCGTTCACATGGAGGATCTTCAACAGGTACCAGAGGCAAGAAATCGAAGGGAAAGGCTCTAGTAGAAGTCCAAACATCAAAATATCCTTAACCCACTCCAAATCCCACTTTGCCTAAATTCATTGATGCCAAGGCATCGAATAGGTACATTTCTTTGCTTAGCAAATCCATTATAGTGCAACGTCCTGTTTCTCAAAGTTTGTTTGATGAATTAAACTTATCTTTTATCAAGGATTATTTTGAAAAAAAAAAAAATGGGGGAATTTAATTCATCTAATGATTTGCCTGTATATCATGATATGGTATTACAATTCAGTGCTAATCTTCGCAAAGGTTCAACTGTTCAAACCTTAGTTTCTCGAGTGAATCACATCAATCTTGAATTTACTTTTAGTGTTATTAATTTGATTTTTGAGTGTGAAGTTCTTCCTTCCGATGAAATCTCACATTAATTTTCTTTATATAAATGGCCTTCTATTGATATTTGATTTGACATCGAGGAAGTAAAACAAATTTTTCATGTTAATTTTAAATGGGTTTCGGAAGCCAAAACCACTTTGCTTAGTCCTGAGCTCAATATTTTGTACTCATAGGTTACAAATTTGTTATTACGTACTGATAGACACCGTACTGAATCGAGAAAAATGCAATTGTATTTAATCTGTTGTGTTTTTAAGGAAATTAAACTTGATTTTAGTTATTTATTTTGTTCCTTATGGGAATTATTCCTGACTGACATTCGAAGGAACATCCCTTTTGGAAAACTCGTAACTAAAGTCATCTTTCGGTCATTTTGATATCCCTTTCACTGGAAAAAAAATAATATCCCCCATATATCAATAAAGCTTACATTGAACATAAAGGTTTGCAATTTTTTAATGACAAATGGTTCACTAAGGCTGATTATGAAATTGAGAAATCCAAAGAACATGCTTCAAGTTCAGGACATGCACTACCCCACTCCTCTCCTTCTCAATCCTCCTCTTCCATACCTCAACTTCCCCATTTCTCACACATTCCCTCCTCGGAACCCTCCCTTTCACAACTGTGCACACTTGTCACAAATCTCATCAACAAAATGAGCTCTTTTCAATGCCGCACACTTCAGAAATTAAAAAGGTTGGAGACCAAACAAACCATTCTTCAAGGAACCTTAAGTCTCGGAATGTCTGCCTTAGCTCAAGTTCAATTTGCCAACTTCCAGTCTTAGTCCATTCTTGAGTCCTCTTCCAACAGTGACAATGACGACATTGAAGATATCGACCATTCCAATCCTTAGCCCAAAGCAAATACGTGAAGATCCGGTTGGTGCAACCCATCCTGAGAAATCCACTATTCTTGGAGTTGATGATGATGATGAAGATGTTGATGACATATTTAATTGCATCATGCAACGCCGTGATCCTCAAGACCTAAGTGAATATGATATTGAGGCTACAGATGATGATTTGCCCACTAAAAAGCGAAAACGCAAGGAGTGCTCCAAGAAGAAAAATGATTTAGATTCTACCCCCTAGTTTACTTCTTTTCGAATACCTTTGCTTTGTTTATCCGTGGATTCGTGTGTTTGAACTTAAATTACATTTGCTGAACTTGGATGTATTTTCTTGACTATTTTTTCTATTTAACGGTGCTATTTTTACCTTTATTTTATCCCTTCTTGTGGTTTGCGAAAGAGGGACCATTCTCTTAGGGAGAGATTGTTTTGTTTTGATGATGCCAAAAGGGGAAGAAATAGAGTTGATTGCTTATGATTGTGTGTTTGATTGATCACGGTTGATGGATTATGCTTGTTGAGATTAATTATTTGAGTTATGATTTGGTATAATTGGTTTGCTTTGCCCTATAATTTGTCATAATCAAAAAGGGGGAGATTATTGACCCACAATCTTGATTTTGATGATGACAAATGCAATCTAACAATCTGAACTTAAGTTGCGTAGGAATTCCATTTTATCTGCTCATAACAGGATTTTCAGACGCTGCACATTGTTCGAATAGAACAAAGTTGCTCAGACACAGAATTTCGTCTGAATAGAATTGTCTCGGATGTAACAAATCGTCTGAAAGGTTAGGCAGAGAGCTAGATTATGAGGCACTTACAGCGAACGCGCCTGTTTGTCCGAAGAAAATTTTATCGGATGCTCCTGACTGTTCGAAAGAAGAGCGACCTTGGACTAGCACAAAACCTTTTAGACGCACTACTCTATCCAAGGGTCGGGCTCATCAATTTACTTATTTCGGACACAAGAACGGATGCAACCTCGACCATCTGAACAAATATGTCAACTCCATGATATCGCTAATCGAACTCTTGTTTGGACGCTTAATAAAGATCTCGGACGTCCGAAACCTATAACGGCTAGTTTCTCAGCATTTATTACTTAGCCGTTAGGAAGTGGTTGGGAGCTAATTTGTTGTATCTATAAATGCCAACCCATCTATATTTTGTTATACGAACTTACACAATGAATACAAGCAAGTAAAATGGCAATTTGAGTGCAAATTAGCTCTTTAGTGATATTGTATTAGTGTGTACTTAAGAGTGCTATTCAAAAGCATTCAGTGGATTGATAATCTTGTACCAAAATGTGATTGAGTATAAAATCCTTGGCTCAACTAAAGAGAATTATTGTGAGCAAGGTTTGTGTACAATTGGTATTATTGACTCACCAAATTTGAAGGAGCATCTTAGTGGATTACTACTCCGAACTTGCTAGCTTGGGAGTGATGTTTGTTTAATCTCTCTCTCTTTACGCATTCTATACATTTTGTGCTTAATTGATTGTATTGCTATCAAGACTTACTTGTTAGTGTAAAAGATTTTATTTGTGCATCATTTACAAATTAATTTTTAAAAAACCTGATTCACTCATTCCCCTCTTAGGTTGCTTTGGGGCCAACAGAATCAACAAAGAACTTCAAGATTCCATTTCCACAAAGGCTAAAGGGAGATGGAAAGGGATAAGAAGTTCAAGAGGTTCTTAGAGATTTTGAAGAAGATTGAGATCAACATTTTGTTGGTTGAAGCATTGGAAAACATGCTGAGTTATGCAAAGTTCATGAAACAAATACTCACTAGCAAAAGGAAGTTAATGGTGGATAAGATACTTTGCTAATCGAAGAGATGTAATGCTATCATCCAAAAGAGCTTTCCAGCAATGATGAAGGATCCCAGTTCTTTCTGAATACCATGCGAGATTGGGCGGATAAGTTTCGAAAGAGCTTTATGTGATCATGGGGTATCTATCAATTTGATCAAATTTGACTCTACAAGAAGTTGATTGGAGAAGGGTTGAAGCCAGGTGACTAATGTGTCACTCCTATTAGTTAATCCAAGCATCAAAAACCAGTAGGAATTGTTGAGGATGTTATTGTGAAGGTGGGGAAAAGTTCATTACCGGTGAATTTTGTTGTGCTCGAAATGGAAGAGGACTCTGAGATGCCATTAATCCTATAGAGGCCATTCCTTGCAACCGGGAAAGCACTGATAGATGATCAAGAGGGAAAAACTCTAATTGAGAGTCAACGAGGATGTCATCTCATTTATTGATTTTGACTTTCTAAAATTCCTTTTTATATATGATGATGTGATGCACATTGATATTATTGATGAAGTTGTTGATGACTTTTGTAGGCATAACCTCAGGGAGTTTCCAATGAGATGACACTTGTACAAGGAGATGGACAATGAGAGCATGAAGAAGACACTCAAGGAAGAATTGACTTGCACGAGTAAAGGTTTGAACTTGAAAGAGAAAGAGCACACTATGAGATTGGTAAAGGGGGATATCAGACCAAAGAATCGCCAAAGTCATTGCTGAGTTGAAAACTCTACCTTTGCACCTTCAATATGCATTTTTAGGTGATAATGACACTTATCCCATTGATGCCTCATTTTGAAAAATACCTAGTTATAACATTTATAGAAGTCCTAAATCCAACTACTAACTAGACGGCATCCTTTAAGTATACGGTTGTCAATTAGTAGTAAAGGAAAGTAGGGATTGAACCCACAAGGATTAGTCATTAATTACCGATGATTTGGTTAGATTATTAAATGATGTCATTGATTTCTGAAGAGTATGAACTGAAACTAGAATTAAAGAGACTAAGAAAGCAATGGAAGGTTATCTAATGCATTAAAGTAAACATTAACATTAAGAAAGATTTTTAGGAAAACATGCAAAAAAGAGCATTTTAAGAGATCAATTAACTAATCTCCCTACACATTAATAGTAAGGAAGCATAATTAAAAAAAGTCCATTAATTAATCCACCCATTCACTACAAAGAAACCAACTAAAGGGAGGAAATTAAACTAGATGGATAGTGCTACTATAATTAGCCAATCTAAACTACAAATTATCACTAAGGAAGTATTTTTAAAGAAAGCCCATAAGCTAATTAGCAATCATACTCAGAAATTAAATAAAGAAAGCAATTAAATGAAAAGCTTATGAACTATTTCTACCTATCAAACTAAGAAATCAAGTAAAGGAGTGCATTGAAACTAAACTACATTGATTTAACACAAAGAAAATGAAAATAAACATAAATTAAAGAGGTCTTACATTAATGGTCTTCAAATCTTGAACTAGGAAATTTAAAATTAAACTAAATTACATATAATCTGATAAAATCCTCCCCAAATGGGGAGGAAAATGTAGGAGAAATCTAGTCTACTTTTACGCCTACTAACACACTCTAACCATGTGAAAAAAGAGGTTTAAATATGTTATATAAAATACTAGAGTTGGGAAAGAAGATTCAGCCACAAATCCATCACGTTCTGGACATTTTTTCCCCTAGAAAACTCAAAATGTGGTGTCCAATTTTCCTAGCATAAAATTGGTAACTGCAGTTATCAACTCAAATTCAGCACACCTTCACTGTTTTGCTCTGAAAGTCCTCTTTTGAGGTCCGATTGATGCTCCATTTTTTTCCCATGACCCTAACACATAAGAGCATGTTATTAGCTATAATAAACACTGAAAATAACTTTTAAATACTGAAATAAAATACTCACAAAATAGACCAAAAATGACAGACGAATAAAGACAAATGAAAACCTAACTCTGAATGAAGTAGGTTACAGATAAAACACAAACTATAAACACATGAACCTAACAAAATATGATAATTAACAGCTAAATAAGTACTAAAACACTTAATAAGCATATACTAACACATTCTAACACATAAAAGTAAAAATACATAAAAACACATACTGAAGCACTAAGAATTCTCAAAATTGGTAACAAGACTATTAAATTTAAGGTACATATAGTTCTAGTTTTCCAAAATTATCACACCCCTAAACTTAACTTTTCTCGTCCCGAATGCAAAATAAAGATAAGAAAAGAAGAGCAAAAATGATTAATAGAAAGCAGATAATGCCACCAACAAAATTGAAATGTTCAACTGTAGTGTATTAATCAAGCATGAAAATGGGGTTTTCATTCAACAAAGTCAATATTTTCATCCACTCTTTCATTTACAAAAGCACACACTAGTTTTGGTTACAAACATTAGTTTGACTAATAAAGAGCTAATTCAAATACAAATTAATTTAGAGCAAACAATTCAAGTTCTCAAAATTGCCCAAGTATAGATGGATCATTATACTTGTTTTGAGAAGCACAAAATTATGCAAATGAAAACACAAGGATATTTATTGGCACCGCTGGGTTTAGCAAAGGACATCAATCAAAGAAATGCTTTGCCCCTAACTCTTTAATATATAATAGCCCAGATTTAGGATCGTTTAGAAATTTTAAAGCTTGTAATACAGGCTAAGGTAATTAGGTATGATAAATTTGAATATAAATGACTCAAATCAAATTACTAGTCATTTCAATACAAACTCTCGAACTACTATCCCAAACATACAAGTCCCCGAAAACCAACATAAATTAACCAACCAATACTTGAATGAAAAAAATATTATTTCTAACTAAATTAACTTTTGAAGGTAAGATGAACCTTCTTTATTCAAAAAGAGATCACAATACTTTAAATTTTTTTCTTTTCTCTCTTTTTTTTTTCATTTTTTCATTTTTTCAAAGAGAATTCTAAATGTGTAGAAAACAATAATAATATACATCAATTAATCTTGACTTCATATCCCAAAGCAATTTTACAAAATTTTTTCTTCTAACCTTCATATAAGCTCTAATTATTACATTGGATAACTAGGATAATTCCACAATGACTAAGATGATGGGATGAAGAGAGGATAAATAAACAAAGTGCAGTGGTTAAATTACGTGATCAACAAAAAAATTAGGTTATAAGACTCAATGGGGAAACTGGGGATAATATTAATTTAAGGTAGATTTTTTGGCTCAAACAGTACCTCAAGAAATGCCTAAATCTTTTCAAAAATTTAGCTATTTGGCAATAACGGGGAATTTACAATACGTAAATCAATGTACCAAAGCGAACTTCACAAAACTCACAAAACATCTAAAAATGAAAGTCCATGCAATATGACCAAGTGATGCTTAACTCACTTCGCCTATACCGAAAATCAATTTCCAACAACCTTCAAATATTTAAACCATATCAACAATAAATTGAACTTGGCAATGGGAATACACTTACGGAAAAAAGTAAAATTTGAGGTAAAAACTAATTAAGAAAAACATGTTTATGAAGTAGTTGAAAACATGGTTGAGTTTCAAGGGTGAAATCCCATTTTTCATATGAAGTGCAACCTAAGTTCAACATCCAATTTCAAACTATCACAAATAATAAAAACAAAACCATTCCTAATGAACAAGATAATAGACACCACCATAATTTTTATATTATTCAATGATGAGTACAACCCATCCTACCACTTACCCATATCACAAGAGAAATAAAAGATACTAATAAAAAGCATAAAAGCACAAAACTAACTAAATATAATGTAAGGCAATGATTTTGAATTACACTTGGACTATCAAAAAGCTCATAAGAGGATGGACAAAACATTAACCAATTGAACTTAGAAACAAGAGTTCTACCTTTTAATTATGGATTTAACCAATAATAAGCACAACACTAATCAAGGCTAAGAAATGAGCAATTTTTCAAGTAGATTATATAAATGTGATTTCCAATTAAGCACATGAGTCCCATAAGTTGATTTTCATTTTTCAACCAATCAAAATTACACTAGTTCCATTAGGACTTCACGGGATCCTAACAGTTAAAAGAAAAAGAAAAACATACATCTATATATATGTGCCCAACTCATTCTTCCAAACTTAACTTCACACATAATTGGTCCCAAAAAGATATTCAACAACAAAGACTACACCCAAACTATATCAAGCACTCACATGAATTCCTCAAAATAAGTTCAAACATTTAGTCACATAAAGTTTACCATCAACTAGAATTTTCACATGTAAAAGGTAAACATCAAGTCGAAGTTCAACCCATAAATCATATATCCATCACAAATCACAATTCCTAATGTGCCATCAACAATGTCATCAATAACCAAATTTGTCCAAGAAAGTAAAAAATTAATCACCAACATCACAACATAAATTAAACTAATCACAAGGCTACAAGCCTTTATTACCTATAAGGTTTTTAACTAAAACAGGTAAACTAAAAGAAAGCATAATAAATAAAAAGAAAAGAGATACTCCCTCAACACCAAGAAGGCTTCCCACCAATGTAATAGTCCTTGGTAAACTTCTTCCATGACTTAGCATATCCAAAGTCCCCAAGGAATTGTTGAACCCCGGCACAAGTGGCTTATACCTCTCCCGTCCCTTCTAGAAAGAACTTTTTTGCTTCCACTCTTGAGCTGGCTTTTTCTTCACAAACACTCCAAATGGAACCTCCTTAGTTGTAATTGGGACAAACTCACAATTATGAAAAAGAAAAATCGGTATTTGTTCTAAACAAGTGTTCAATGTCCCGGTTGTTGGAATTTCTGGCTCAATAGTCCTTGGCAACTGCTTTTTTCCAAGATATATTCATCCTTTTTTTTTTTTTTGGAACCAGTTCATTCTCATCTTCATTTGTTGGAAGTGTTGGAATCCATTGGTCTACACCATCTATCTTTCTTTGAACCTCAAAAAGTTGATCTTGAAACCTCTTGTTGAATTTCTCTTGGTCTTCGAAGAATCTAACTTGCTCTCCTCGAAGTTGAGCTTATTCCTCTCGGAGTTGGGCTAGTTCTTGAAGTATTGTCCTCATTTCCATTGATCTTCCCTCATCAACTTCTTGGATAGGTGGATGAAAGACTTGGGGCTCTATTGGTTCATATGAAGGCTCTTGTGGTGGAGAAAAATAATAGGAATTTTCTTTGTAACTCTCATAAGGATTTGGATGACTAGACCATCCCATTTGATAATGTAAGGGTTAAATTGTAGGAGAGTAATGCTCATCGGGCATACCTCCATTACCATAAGAATGTTAATTTCCTTGGTATGAATAGTCCCAATTAGTTTGTTACATGTTCTTGAACAACAAATAACAACATAAAAACAAGAAAAAAAGAACAAAGACACGCAAACAAGAAAAGTAGGAAAGTTTAGATTACTACTCAGCCAAAACTATACTTCACAAAGAAAATCTTTTTATATTTTTCAAGATAAGAACACCACTGTAAAATGAAAATCTTTTTGGTTTTTCAAAAGACAAAATAACTATACAAGAAAACAAAAGGCTTCAATCTAGTAACCTAACCAAATTATATCAATATCACCGAAAACCAACCCCTAGCAATGGCTCCAGAAACTTGATGCCTCATTTTGAAAAATACCTAGTTATAACATTTATTGAACTCCTAAATCTTGCTACCAATTAGGTGGCATCCTTCAATACAGTTGTCAACTTGTAGCAATAGGAAGTAGGGATCAAAACCACAAGTATTACTCGGTAATTACCGATTATTTGGTTAGATTTCTTGTTGAAGCAATTGATATTAGAAGATTTTAAACTAAAACTGGAATTAAAGAGACAAAAAAAGCAATTTGAGGTTATCTAATACATTAAAATAAACATTAACATTAAGAAAGCATTTTTAGGAAATCAATGAAAGAAAGAATGTAAAAGAGAGCAGTTTAAGAGAGCAATTAACTAATCTAACTACTCACTAAAAGTAAGGAATCATAATAAAAAACCCCATTAATTAATCTGCCCATTTACTACTAAGAAAGCAATAAAAGGAAAGAAATTAAACTAGACTACTTTAATTAGGCAATCTAAACAACAAATTATCACTAAGAAAGAATATTTAAAGAAAGCTTATAAGCTAATTTAATTATACTAAGAAATCGAATAAAGAAAGGAATTAAATGAAAAGCCCGTGAATTATTTCTACCCACTAAACAAAGAAATCAAGTAACAAAGAGCACTGAAACAGAACTACATTAATTTAATTTAACAAAAAGTAAATGAAATTAGACATAAATTAAAGAAGTCTTACATTAATGGTTGATAACTGTAGGAAACTAGAGTTACATGTACCCTAAACTTGAATATTTTTGCTTTAGTTTTAAGCATTTTTATGGTTTAATAGTTGTTTTTACTTATTTTACTTCCATGTTCTGGATTATACTAGTTTGTGTTAATTTTGTGTTTATAATGTTATTTTAGTGTTTTTGTGTAACCAATTGAGTGTATTTATGTGTAGGAGTTGATTGGAGAAAATAGCGCGACAATCGGATGAGAAACAAGCCAAAAATGCCTGTAAGTGTGGTTACCTCGTTCCAAAATCACAGTTACCAAGCCCATTGATAAGTTCATAATTTTGCTATATTTTATGTGTCATTTACCATGTTTTTACGTGTTGTATGCAAGATTTGAGTTATTATTGAGTTTAATTTGGTTATTCATAGTTTTGTAGGGTTAAAGTGAAAAAGAGCTGAAAAAGATGGAAAAGATAAGAAAGAAAATGCTAAGGCGGGAACATGCATGAGTATGAAGCCATTTTGGATGCTGTTTCGTATTTCAAGTATAACTTTCGAATCGAAGCTCCAATTGAGATGATTTTTGATGATTTGGAAAGCTATTTAATATTTCTACAACTTTCGTGTTTTGAATTTTCCATAATTCTATAGCCATCTTGTTCAAAATTGCAAAGTTGGAAAATGTTCACCGGCGAGGAGCGATTCTGACATAGTTTGGTAGATTCGACATAACTTTCTTATCTAAGCTCTAATTGAGGTGTTTCAAGATATTTTGGAAAGCTAAGACATAGAGCTAAAACTTTCATGTTTTTACATCCCAAAAACTCTCTTTATTACATTTTTGAAGCTAATTGTTAGACAACTTGATTTAATTTACAAATGAGGGTAGTGCCTTTTTTCGTTTGTTGAGCCTTTCTCGCCAACCATTTTAACAATTTATTTCTAAGTACCTTATTCTTGTGAAGAGAAACACCATTCATGTGAGGCCTTCTTTCACATAAACTCAATTTGCCTATCCTTATTGAGCTTAATGTTCCATTCATTGTTTTATCCTAAGTTTTGCCTTTAAGAGCTTATGGTGCACATTATTTGTTATGGGGATATAAGGGTGGAAGTTTGTGAGAAGTGAGTGATGTACATTTTTGTAGCGAAATGGGGCACTGGAAAAAAATTGTTGGAGAAAAAAAAATAAATATGGAAGTGTTGGTATATGCAGGTAGTGCCCATCTCTGGTACCTGAGTGTTTATATGTTGCGGGTAGTACTTACCACTGGTACTCGTAATGTGAGCGGACATAAAAAAATAAAATAAAATGATGATGTGATGTATATATGTTTGAGAAAGGTTGGCATGTTGGTTGTTCAGAATTTTTCAAGGGTGTTTGTTACTCAAGTGTAGGGTTGTGGATGTTTGATATTCCGCATGTGAAGAAAAGTTTTATTTTAATGTGTGGCTACCGTTACTATAAAGCTCTTGTTCTTATTCGCTATATCCGATATCCCTTCTTGCCTAGCAAATATCCTAACCTACAGTTCGAGCTAAAATTCCTACTGCATTTAAATAAAAAAGGTTGTCTAGATTAGTGAAGGGGTGTAAGAAGAGTGGGCTATGGGGTGTTTAGAATAAATTTATAGGGTCATCATGATTTAATCTAAATATTTTCAAATCTAAATTTTTGAATGGCTATACACAAATACACACGAATTTCATGTTTTGGTTTTTATTAGCATTTGAGCTCTTGGGTTTTTCGACTACTCTGACTGGTGGATTGATTGTTGATTAGTTATGTGGATATGTGAAGGAATATGTAGAGTAGAATGTGTTAAGTTTAAATGTTCTAATTTTAAGGTTGATCGAGGACGATCAAAGGCTAAGTGTGGGGTAATTTGATAAGTTCATAATTGTGCTATATTTTATGTGTCATTTACCACGTTTTTATGTGTTGTAAGCAAGATTTGAGTTATTACTGAGCTTAATTTGGTTATTATTAGTTTTGGTAGGGTTAATTGAGATAAAGTGAAAAAAAGCTGAAAAAGATGGAAAAGATGAAAGAAAATGCTAAGGCGGGAACATGCATGAGTATGAAACCGTTTTGGATGCTGTTTCGTATTACAAGCATAACTTTTTCATCCAAACTCCAATTGAGATGAGTTTGGATGATTTGAAAATATATTGAAGATTTATAAAACTTTCATGTTTTGAGTTTTCCATGATTCTATAGCCATCTTGTTCAAAATTGCAAAGTTGGAAAATGTTCACCGGCGAGGAGGGATTCTGACACAGTTTGGTATATTCAGCATAACTTTCTTATCTAAGTTCCAATTGAGGTTATTCAAGATGTTTTGGAAAGATAAAACATAGAGCTACAACTTTCATGTTTTTGTTTTGCCAAATTCGGTCTGGATCAAGGTCAAAATCGAAACCGAAAGTGAAGCCCAGCGCACATGCGCTGGGTTTTAGCAGCGCATGTGTGTTGGGACCAGAAGGGAACTTTCAGGACTGCCTAGGGCGGACATGAGCACCCAAAATAGGCAGCACATGTGCGCCCAAAACAACAGAATTGCGTATTTTTGAGTTTTTGACAGATTTCTTCGCCCGGTTGGACTATTTTTCACCCGATTTCATGTTCTTATTTGTAGACCTTAATAGTAACCCTAAGTACCCATTATAAATACCCCAATTAGGGTGAGAAAAAGGAGATCAACACTTTATTTTCTAGTTTAGCTACGGTTTTCTGTTGGAAATTCTTTTTTATTCTTTCACGGTACTTTGTGCCTAAACCCTTTTCTTGGTCGAGGGATTTGAAGCCATGGTCATTCTACAAAGTTGTGAGACTCTTAGTTCTTGAATTTATTCACTTTTATCTCAAGTATTGATTATTTTTCTGCAATTAATTTTATGATTGTTCTTTTTAACTTATTACTGCTGCAGAATACTAAGTTATTAGAATTAATCTATAGCTAGATTGTTTTAACTGTTTGTGCTTAATTCAATCTATGAAGCAACTGAATTTGATTATTGCTCGAATCACTTATACACATTAGTGTTATTGAAATTTGGAAAATTAATCAACTAATTGGCATAACCACGTGTGTTTATGTTTAATTAGACTAATTGTTCTTGTTGATTTTAAAGCTTCTATTAATTAATCTTTGGCGCGTGTATGGGTTAAATTAATAGTTAGGGTTGATTGGATCGCGTGTTGAAAATTAACCAACTTTAGAAAGAAATAAGAATCAACTTTGAATTGGTATTCATTCGAGTTAATTCTTCAATTAGTGCTTGATATAAAATTGAATTATCTTGTGTGTCAAGGATCGACTAGTGAAGTTGACATGGCGGATATGACCAAAACTAAGATCTTTCTTAATTGAATTCTCTTTATTATTTTCTTGTTTTAGTTTTAGTTTGAAAGCATTCAAAACCCCATTTTCCATTTAGCACAAGAATAAAATCCGTTCTTTGTGGGGCAACCTGTACTCACCGCTACTACATATTGAGAGTTGTTAATTTTGGGTGCTTATGACAGCATTGCAACTCAGGCATTACCCATGAAGCTACTGGAAGTTTAACCTCACTTCAAAACTGCGGTCACTCTTCTATCAAAAGTTAGAAATTTTTTTAAGTATCGAAAACCATGATTTTGATTGTAAAGAATGGATTTTGAAAACAACGGTTTTTCACTCATGCCAACATGGGATTTTGGGCACGATTTAAAAATTTTGAGAGCAAATTATGGATGCAAGTTCTCCCATTCAACCCTAGACTATAAATACATTCTTAAAGACTCTTTACATGCTAAGTAGGGTAGATTTAGTGTAGAGTAGATTAGGAAGGCTTAGTATAGTTCTTCCATTTTTCCTTCCCATTTGGGGAGGGTTTTAGTCGATTCGATGTAGATTAGTGTAGTTCCAAGCTACTAGTGGTAGAATAAAAACTCTTAATGTAAGTTCTTCGTAATTTATTTCTAATTTCACTTCCTTTGAGCTAATCTAGTGTAGTTTAGTTGAATTTCTTTCCTTTAATTGCATTCTTAGATTAACTTGGTAGATTAGTTTTTTGCCTTCTTAAAATATTCTTTATTAGTTGTAATTTTTAGATAGTAATTTTAAATGCTTTCTTAGTGGTAAATTGTAGGTTAGATTAGCTAACTAGGATAGATTAATTTATGGGCTTCCTATTTAATTGTCTTCCTTGCTTGAATTCTTAGTGTAGTTATTAATTTAGTTTATGGGTATCCTTAAAATTTCTTTCTTAGGAGTAAATTGTAGTCTAGATTGGTTAATTAGGATAAATTAGTAGTGGGCTTTCTTTAATCAAGATTTCTTAATGTTAATTTGTACTTTAGATAATTAATCTCTCTCTTAAAAATGCTTTCCATTTTACATGCTTTATTTAAATGCCTGCTTAAAATGCTCTCTTTTTACATGCCTACTTTCATTGATCTCTTTAAAATGCTTTCTTAGTGTAATGTTTAATTTGATGCATTAGTTAGTCCTTAAATTGCTTTCTTAGTCCCTTAAACTTCTAGTTTTAGTTGAATTGATACTTTAAAATCAATTACTTCAGCTAATAATCCAATCGAATGATCAGTAATCAGCAACCAATCCTTGTGCATTCGACCCTTATATCCCTATACTAATAGTTGACAATCATATACTTGTAGGATGCCGCCAGTTAGTATTAGGATTTAGATGCTTTTATAAATGATTTTACTAGGTGACCTTTTCTTAAAGGAATCAATGGTCTTCAAATCTTGAACTAGGAATTTATAATTGCACTAGACTACATCTAATCTAAGAAAATCTTCTAGGGGAGGAAAATCAAGGAGAACTCTTTCCTATTTCTACACCTACTAATACACACTAACTATGTGAAAAAGGGACTTAAATGTGCTATGTATAGTGTTGGAGTGAGGAGAAGAAGTTTCATCTACAAATCAACCACGTTTTGGACATTTTTACCCCCAGGAAAACTCATACCACAGTGTCCAATTTCTAGGAATAAAACTGGTAACAGTGGTTACCAACACAGCTTCAGTACATCTTCAATGTTTTGCTTCGCTGAAATCCTTGTCCAAGCTTCAATTGATGCACTGTTTGTTTTCCATGCGACCCTAACACATAAGAGCACAATATTAGCTATAATAAATACTTAAAATAACTTTTAAATACTGAAACAAAATACTTACAAAAGAGACTAAAAATGAAAGACGAACAAGGATAAATAAAAGCCGAACTCCTAATAGAAATAGGTTAAAAATAAAACACAAGCTCTAAACACTAGAACCAGACAAGATATGATAATTAAAATCTGAATAAGTACTAAAACACTTAATAAATGCATACTAACACATTCTAACACATAAATGTAAAAATTACACAAAAACACATACTAAGACACTAAGAATGCTTGAAACTAATAATAAAATCATTAATCTGGGGAACATATAAGTCTAGGTTTCTAGCGTCATCACCCATCATGTCTAGGTTTCTAGAGTCATCACCCATCATTATCAGTGCATTACTTTCTTGTAATGAATTATCCAAATTACTTCTTGTGTTGGATAGACCATTGTAGGGCAATTGCTTGGGACACTGACAACATTAAGGGTATTAGTCCTACCATCTGCATGCAAAAGATCCTTCTTAGTGAAAATTATAAACCTTGTAGGCAACCCCAAAGGAGGTTGAATCCCACTTTAAAAGAGGTAGTGAGAAAGAAAGTGCTTAAGCTTTTAGATATCGAGATAATGTATCCCATAAGTGATAGTGAGTGGGTAAGCCCTATGCAAGTTGTGCCAAAGAAAGGTAGGTGACTGTTATATCCAATGGAAAGAATGAATTGATACCCTCTAAGATTGGAACTGGATGGTGAATTTGCATTGAATTTTGGAAACTTAATGACACCATTAGGAAAGACCATTTCCTCTTCCTTTCATTGACTAAATGATAGAGCATTTTTTGGGACAGGCTTTTTATTGCTTTCTAGATGGTTATTCAGGGTACATCCAAATAGTGACTGTACTGGAAAACCAAGAGAAAATAACTTTTACTTGTCCCTATTGCACTTTTATGCTTACAGCCAAATAGATCAATCAACCTATGGTTTATGCAATGCATCAGACACTTTCCAGCGATGTATGTTTGCAATTTTTCATGATATGATTGAAAAATTCATTAAAATATTTATGGATGACTTTAGTGTCTTTGGTAATTCCTTTGATTCATGCCTGCAAAATTTGACTTGTGTGGTTGAAAGATGTGAGGAAACTAACTTAGCTTTAAATAGGGATAAATGCCATTTCATGGTTAATGAAGGGATTGTATTGGAGCATAGAATTTCTTTTAAGGAAATTGAAGTAGATAATGCTAAGGTTGAGATTATAGAGATGTTTCCCACTCTGTCTAATATGAAAGAGATTAGGAGTTTTTTAAGTCATGACGGTTTCCACCGACATATTATTAAGAACTTTTATCTTGTCTCTAAACCTCTTTGATTTCAATGATAAATTCTTGCATGCCTTCAATTTATTGAAAAATACTTTGGTTACTGCCCCAGTGATAGTTGCACCTAATTGGGCTTTGCCCTTTGAGTTGATATGTGGGCGTGAGTGACTATGTTGTTGGAGCGGTTTTGTGCCAAAATATCAATGTGGTTTTGCATGCAATTTGTTATGCTAGTCAAATTTTGAATGAAGCACTAGTCATTTACTCTACCACTAAGAAAGAGCTTCTTGCAAATGTGTTTGCATTTTATCAATTTAGATCATATTTTATTGTGAACAAAGTAATTGTTCACACCAATCGCTCGACCCTCAAATACTTGCTTGTAAAACATAATGCTAAATCAAGACTCACCTATTAGATTTTACTAAGGAATTTGATTGGGAGGTGGTAGATAAGAAGAGGAGTAATAACACCGTAGCCAACTATCTCTCAATGCTAGGACCCATTCGAAAAGCACAAAAGGATGTGCCTATTAAAGAGAGCTTTTCGGAAGAGCAAATATTCATGATTAAAGGATCAAAACCTTGGTATGCGGACATTGTGAATTACTTGTAGCCAAGGTGATTCCTTCAACCATGGACTTTAATCATACGAGAAATCTTCCCCTCCAAGGTGAAGTATTTCATTTGGGAAGAACCTTACCTATAATGCCAATGCAAGGATCAAGTAATGCGCAAGTGTGTTCCGAAAGAGGAGATGGTGGACATCGTCCATCATTGCCATTCTTCAGTGGTGGAGGGACACCATGGTTCTCAACACCAGTGGCAAAGGTTCTACAAAGTGGATTTTTCTAGTCAAACCTCTTCAAGGATGCAAGGGATTCGTTGTTCAGTGGAATGAGTGTCAAAGGTGGGAAATTTGTCAAGAAGAGATGAGATTTCTTTAAACAAATCCTAGTTTGCAAAATGTTTGATTTATGGGAGATTGATTTCATGGGACCCTTCCTAACCTCAGACAACAAGAAGTTTATCTTACTAGAGGTAAATTATGTGTCAATGTATGTGGAATTCGTGGCATTACCAACCAACAATGGTCGGATTGTTGTAAAATTTGTGAGGAAGAACGTATTTGCACAGTGTGGGATACCAAAGGCTATCATAATTGTACAGGGAGACACGCTTCAAGGATTCGCTCTTTGAATCCGTCCTTTCAAAGTATGGTAAAGTACGGAGTCACACACAATATCTCCTTCGCTTATCTCCCTGAAACGTTCGATCAAGTATAGGTCTCCAACAAAAATTTGAAAAGAATTTTGGAGAAGTCTATAGATGCATCAAAGAAAGATTAGTCCAAGAAATTAAATGATGCCTTATGGGCTTACTGAACTACGTACAAGACTCCTATTGGTACGTCACCCTATAGGATGGACTATGGTAAGCCATGTCACCTCCCAGTAGAAATTGAGCACAAAGCCTATTGGGCAGTCAAGAGCCTAAACTTTGATTTGAAATAGGCAAGCGAAAATAGGCTCCTTAACATCAATGAGCTAGATGAATTCTACAGAGAGGCATACAAGAACTCAATGCTCTACAAAAAAAGGACCAAAGCTTGTCATGACAAGCATATATTGGGGATCTTGAGGAATGAGTTTAAAATCAGGGATCTAGGGGGTCACTTTACAATTCAAGATTCATGTTATGCTTGGAAAAACTCAAGTGAAGATGGAGCGGCCACTTGAGGTAGTGCAAGTGTTTCCTTACAACACGGTAGAGTAGAAAGGGAAGGATGCAAACTTCATGGTCAACAGACACCGACTCAAGCTTTACTTTGGGAAAGCCAATAAGGATAAATAGGTGTTGAACCCCAGTTATGTTAATCATGTTTTGATGATGACCAAATCATACTAATGGTTTGAAGACAAGTGTGCAGAAAAACAGGGAGGTTCGGACGCAAATGATCGTCCGAACAAAAACAACCACACAGAGCTTCGGACGATGGTAATCGTCCGACACAAAGAATTTGAAGCAAGCCTCGGACGAAGAACAGCATCCGATAAATTTCCAAAAGACTTCTACATTGATTACAAACAATTCTTGAGCTATTTGAGAGAAATAGTGGGTACAAGTGTTGTAATAGTGTAGGTAGTGTGAAAAGAGCTTAGAAGTGTAAAAGTTCTTCAAGTGTAAGAGTGGAGAGATAACAATTGTAACAAAGGGAGGTTGTGAGTGTAAAACTCTTGGCTCAACTAAAGGAAATTAGTGTGAGCAAGAGTGATCCTCATTTGTGTACAAGAGGTTATTGTCTCACCTACTTTGAAGAGACTTTTAGGGGCTGAACTTCAAGTTGTGAACTTGGTAGTTGCCTTGTGAGAAGCTCTTTGTAATTGCAAGCTCCAACACTTGAGAAGCTATAAGTTTGGTTTGATTCTCTTAATCTCAATATTCTTAATTGTTCTTTAAGCTTAAACTGTTGAATATCTATTGTATTCATTTGTGCTTAAGTTTTTGATTTGGTGCACAAAGTTTGAATTTCTATTAAGCACAAAAAAAAGGTTTGTCTTTAGAGATAACCTAATTCACCCCCCCTCTTAGGTTGCTTTTGGGGCCAACAATAGGAAACCATTCAATTCATCAACAATTGATCGAGTGAGTCTTGGCTACTCACTCCGCAATGTGAAGAGCAGGTATGACAGCCGTTGAGACAACTGAAAATTGGATGGGTCCCATAATTTTTTAATCATCCAACGGTCTGTAATACTCATTCCACACTGCCCAATGAGTAGCAAAGAATTTTCAATCGATTATCATTATGCCATAGTCAAGCTTATGACTATAAACAAGAACTTCTTGGGAAGCAACTCAAGTTTCTTTACCTTTTAACCATCTTTCTTATGTAGTAACTTAAGTCTAGTCAAAGTATGTGTGAGTAGGTTTGGATAAGTAAATATATTATTTTAAATTGGTTTCTAGTCTGCCGTTAAAGCTACCGTGCATTGATTTGTGGTTGAATTGGTAATTTTGCATGTGGAGGAGATTCGAGAGAAAGAATTGGAGGAGTGAAGAAGGACCCTCACTGGAGACAAGGGTCCCTAAGGCAAAAAAGCTCACTATTTTTACAGAAAGGGGTTCGCCAATGGAAAGCCTTGAAGAAGAAAATACCCTTGATGTTAGCAATAGTCATGAGTTAGAAAAAATAAAATCAAAGTAAATAAAAAAAATTGAAAATTCATATCACACTGTCAGGAGTATCCGAAGAGCAAAGGCTCGCCAACGACGAGGTTTCACATAAGCATTCTCGCTGACAGCGAGTAATATCCTTGCTACTGGGATGGTGTATTTTTAGAAGTTTAGAAGGGTCTAGGTTCACGAACCCTAGCTCCCAAATAGAACTTTGCCTTCAAAGTGCTCTTACCTTCATATTCCCTCTCTACAAAACACTTCCTTCCTCCATAACCACGTAAAAACTCCTTAGAAACTTCATTTATCTATATTAAATCTTACCATAAATCCACAAAAACTCTACTTCAACCCATAAATTCTCTCTTTTACACCACAAAACCATCTAATTTCAACCAACAAGTGGAAGATTCAAGTCAAGTTGGGGGGATTTTGCAAGCCATCCAAAGAGACCTGAGGGCAAGAAAAAAAAATTCTTCATCTCTGTGGGAAAAAGTAAGATCCATTCAACCACCCTTACTTGTTTGTTTGTTTGGTTGCTAATTGTAGAATTTTGGTTATTATTTGGTTGATTTTGAGATTTTGGTGGTTGCTTTGTTAAGTTTATTATTCTTGTGGGTTATTATTGCATTAATTGAGTAGATTTGTTGGTTTTAATTGGTAATTTTTGAATTAATTTGAATTATTAGAAGGGTATGTGTGTTCTTGATTTGAAAACATCCCTAAAAGGAGAAAAACCACTCCTGGGTCTGTGAAAAGTTGGGAAGAAGCCAGTTTTTTTAGCATTGAAGCCCAACGTTGCTTCAAAAAACTAGCTAAAATTACATATTTTAAGAGATTTTTTGTTCTCAATGAAGAAGAAGAATAGATAAGCACCACAAAATTTATAATGTGTAAAATTGTAAGGGAAATTGAAAGAAAGAAGTGGGAAGACTTTGTAAGGGAATCCTCAGTTGTAGGGTTTGAGACACCAATCAAAGAATACTTTGAAAATACCTATAACATAGTTGGTCATGTGACTAGCATAGCATGAGGCCAAAGACTCCCTTTAGAAAAACCATTATCAATGCCCACAATAATTTTCTTGGTATGCAAAGAGAAAGTGAGTATACATGATTTCTAAGATCTGACATTGATTATAATGATGTCTTAAATTTTCTATGTGATGATAGGTACCTAAGGGTGTACCATTTTGGGAGTTTCATTCTAATGGGACTGTAAATAGTTTTTGAAAGTCTTTTTATCTATGGCAGCCACTACATGGCTTTACTTTACCTATGCCTGGTTTTCGCCTATCTCTCATGTAAGTGAAGTAACTAAGGAGAGGGCTTTCATGATTTATGCCATTATGAAAGGGTTCACCATTGATGTAGGCCTTCAGCTTCAATATGAAATCTTGAGAAATGGTCACTGAGGGAAAATGTGGGTTACATACTCCCTAACCTCATCACCTATCTTTGACAAAATGTAGGGGTCAATATGAAGACTGGTGTAAGTGGTTGAAATCAACCCTCAGGTTGCACTCACTACACCTGGTGGTGGCTTAGGCCAACTTGCTGAAGAAGAACTTTGGGATCTTCCCGTGAAGATAAGAGTAGATTACTTCTTGCACGATCCTGCAAATAAGCATGGAATCAGAACTATCCTCTCCTACAATAGAAGACACCTGAATAACATAAATTAGCATAAGAATTAATGACATCCACCTCTTCAACATGGAAAGCTGGTCCAAGGACTCCAAGCCTTCAAGCTGGCATTATACAGTGAAACTAAGAAGACCAATGATGAAAAGGATGGAGCTGAAGCTAGACCCTTGAGAGAGGGAGATGGAGCAGGAACAACCAGTGATGATGATCGAGAAGGAACCACTAGAGTTTCTTTACTTAGGAGAATTCCTCTTTCCTTTGATTTAACCAATTATCTGCTTTTTATGCATGTACTTATTGATTGACAAGTAGATTCTTAGTTTATTTTCTTTTTAATGAATAGTAGCTTTTAGTTTAAATTTGAATTGCTTGTTTTGGGATGTCTCATTGGGATGCATCCTTTACTACTATATTATTTGCTAGCCTTATGTGTTTAGACTTTGTCTAGTTTAGTTGTTTGGGTTGTTGGTTGGTAGAATGACATCTTTGGGCCAATTAGATAGGATGTCATTCATAGTATTTTTAATAAATAGTTGTGGGTGTGTGATTTTTTTACTTGTGGTTGGATGTAATATTTGGGCCGATTTGACAAGATTTTCACCCTTTATTTTTCTTGTTTAGTGTGATTTGTTTGGAATATGGATATTTGAAAAATTGGATATCTTGGTCTTTGTGGTAATCAATGACAAACTTAGCCAAAAAAATACCATGATGGTACTTATGTCCACAACTATAATTTTCTTGTCTTTTTATTTAATAAAAGAAAATTTGATTTGCAAAATGAAATTTGCAAGTTCATGATTTTCTATGTGATAACTCTAGTAAACTAGGGTTATTTTACTCTAAATCATGGCATTTTGTTAGTTTAAATTCTGAATTTTGGTTAATTAATTGAAGATATTAGTTAATTTTTAATATTATGTGTTTATATTTTAGTTATTATTAAATATGATACGCTTTGATTAGAATTTTAGTTAAATTGATTATTTAATTGGTTCAATATTATGCAGGTCTAAATTAGAGGTTGGAATCTGGAATAAACAAAGTACGAGGGCAAAGATGCAATTTGAGAAGAATTGCATATTTGCTGAAAATGGTGTCCATGTCGTGACGTCAATTTTGCCAAAATGCAACATGGACACGAAAATAGGCTATTGAAATTTTAGGGCCATGTTGCGACATCGCTTATTCCATGTCGCAACTTGGACTCGCTTTCAACATATTAGTAATAGCAGTTTTGTAATATTCCAGCTGCCAGTTCCAAATCTTTGTTTGTGTAATACTCTACTATTTAAAGTACTAGAGACATGTGATAGTACACATAGTTTTGGGTGTAGTTAGTGTTTTAGGTTAGATTAGAATAGAATAGCAAGACTTGACTCTCAAGTTTCACTTTCTTAGTACAAAATCCTCTTTAAAGATTCTCCTTTAGATCTAGTTTTTCAATTCTTGCAAGTTTAGATTTTGATTACCTATCAGTAGTGGATTAATATTTATCTTTAAGGCGATATAATTTTACTTGCCTTCTAGTTTAATTTCCTCAAAATCTCTTTGCTTTTATTTCATGTCTTCTCAGAGTAATTAGGGTTCTTGTTAATTTGATACTTTTTAATTCAAGTTTTCAATTTCATACTTTAATTTCTAGTTAATTTTTAGTGGGCTTTCGTTATTCAATACAAAAATAAAAAAATATTTAGTTTAAAACTTAGTTTTCCCACAAAAATCAATAGTTTTAATTGGTAGATAGTGGTTGTTACTTTGTACATATGTTCTTTAATTTCTTTCCTTAGTTAAATTACAACCATTTGCTTCCAATTTTAGTACAAAGTCAGTTCCTTTATCTTAAGTTTTATTTGCTTTCATTTAATTGCTTTCCACATAATAGAATGGTTAGTAGCTTAATTTTGTAGATAATTGTCTTTAGTTACTTGCTTTGTTAGGAAAGCTAATCTAATTTTTGAACTTAAATATGCAATTTTATTGAGATTTTGAGGAATATATATCTTTAATCTATTATTTGGATTGCTTAACTACACAAAGACTTAAAAAACTTAGTACTTCCCAACCACAATCCTCGTGGAACGATCCCGCTCATTCTATACTACTATCTAGCACCGTATACTTGTGGGTGCGAGCGTAGAAGTTAAGAATTACCGTGGTTTTATTATTTGACATTTTCGGATTGTTTTATCTACCCACGGATCAAGTTTTTGGCACCGTGGTTGAGTATTGTCCTTGGTACTTGGCAATATTGAGTGCTTTACGGGTTGTGTAGATTTAGCACTTTTGTTGAATTTAGTTGTTAATTTTTGTTTAATTGTTTATGTTGGTAGTTCTTCTTGTTAAATTTTCTTGGCACTTGAATTAATTACTTTCTTTGGCTTTTGTCATGCATGGTAAGAAGAGATAAGGGGCCTTTGACTTTCTTGGACGAAGAAAGAGAAAAAGAGTTGAGGGAAATCCAGAAGCATAAAAGAGTGCAACAAGAGCTAGAGATAATTGAAATGGCGAATGAGAGTAGTTTAAGGATTTGCTAAGTAAGTGCCCTCATGATGCAATTCCATTATGGCTTTAGAGTCAAATCTTCTGCAATAGATTGACACAAGAGATGAAATCAATAGTAGATGCCTCTGCCGATGGTTCCATATCCTACAAGACACCGGAGCAAGGTCAAGAATTGCTTAATAGGATGGCCTACAACCATTATTATCATGGACCAACGACTCCACAGGTAGCTCAACACCAAGCCAATCAAGCTAGTACTCAAAATGGAGTATTGTATTTGAATATGCAAGATGCCCTCTTGGCTCAACAAAGTATGTTTATGAATGTGATGAACAATGTTGCAATGTATTGGAGAATTTAGGGAAACCGAGTAGTGTGAATGCAATGTCTTCTTCTCCAACCTAACCAATCATAGTGTGTGACACACACCTTGTGACAATTTTTTGGAGGGCAGATATGCAATTAGGCAATGTGAAATACCCTATGATTTAAATGAGCAACTCAACTATGTGTCTAATCAATTATCTTTTCTAAGAAACCAACCCGAAGTTTATGGGAACACATATAACCCCTCTTGGAGGAATCTCCCAACTTATGATGGAGCAATACAAACAATCAATCCAACCCTCCCTATCAACCAAATCCCCCACCTTAAAACTTCCACAACCAAGTTTCAAATTCCTCATCTAGACCCTATCAACCCTTATACCAAAGAAAATTTCAAGCCAACACCTATCAAACTTCCTCTAACCCTCCATTTTAAAATCAACAACTAAGACCTCCGTTCCAATATGCAAATTCTTTCCAAACTATGTAGAATGAGCAATTTGCTCCAAGAGATAATATATGTGAAGATGGTTGGAAAAGAGAAGCAGAATCCCTTAAGAAGAGAGTTGGAAAGAGAAAGAAGCGATAAGGAAGAACAAAGGAGAGACTTTGAGTTCCAATTTGAGTGCCTCAATGAGAAATTTGGAAATTCAATTGGGTTAATTGGCAAGTTTGAATAATGAAAGACCTATAGGGGCATTATCGAGTGATACTATTCCAAATTCTAAGGAGCAATGCAAGGCCATTACCCTTAGAAGTGGTAAGGAGATGGAAGAAAGGATTAGGAAACACTCATTGAAGGGTAAAGAAAAAGAAAGGAAAAAGCAGAGTATTCAATGGGACAAGGCAAAAAGATGAATGAGCTACTATGCCCAATGTGCAAAGCAATGAAGGCAAGGATACTTATCAAGAGCTGAAGCAAATTAACAACCCATTTTCTCAAAGATTGAAGGATTAAAAAAAGGCAAAGAAGTTTGAAAATTTTCTTGAAATATTCAAGCTTGAAATTAACATTCCATTCATAAAGCCACTTGAGAACATGCCCGCTTATGCTAAATTTATGAAACAAGTCCTCACCTCAAAAAAGAAATTGCACGGGGATGCAATCTTATGTGTAATGAAGCCCAAATGTAGTGCACTCCTCACAAAGAGGTTACCACCCAAGCTCAAGGACCCCGGGTCTTTCACCATACCTTGTGAGATGGGAGATTTAAAATTTAGGAAAGGTTTGTGTAATTTGGGATCTTCAATAAACCTCATTCCTTATGTGGTGTTCAAGAAATTAAATGGACGACAATTGAAGCCCACAAGTGTCTCATTGCTACTTGCGGATTGTAGCATAAAGGTTTCAAAGGGAACCACCGAGGATGTGATTGATAAAATTGACACACTCTATCTTCTGGCCAATTTTATTGTGCCAGACATGGAAGAGGATGAAGTGGGAGGCCATTCCTTGCCACCGGTCATGTACTCAATGATATTCAAGAAGGTAAGTTAGAATTTTGAATAACTGATGAAATTGTTACATTTGATGTTTTTAGTTCATTAAAGCTTCCTTCAATTTATGACGATGTCATGAATATAAATGTAGTGGATGATTTAATTGATATTGTTGTGGGAATTAATTGAAAGAGAATTTTTCAATGGAGGATGAGATGTTAGATTCAAATGCCCTAATCCAAAAGGAAAAAGATGGAATGAAGAATGTGAATCACTTGGAGAATGATGCTTTACTACAATAAGAAGAAGAGGATAATAAATAAATAAAAAGGTAAAGGAGGTCTCCGACCAACGAACCCCCCAAAGTGGAGCTTAAACCTCTTCCTGCTCATTTAATATAGACATAACTTGGTGAAAATGAGACATACTCAATAATTGTGAATGCATCTTTTACGGGTGAGAAACTTGAAAGATTGAATGTGGTGCTTAAAATGCATAAAGATGCCACTGCTTGGTCTATTGATTATATTAAGGGAATTAGCCCTTCCATTTACATGCATAAAATTTTGTTGAATGAAGTGAACAAACTAGCAAGGCAATCTCAAAGGAGATTGAATCCTACCTTAAAAGAAGTTGTAAGGAAGGAGGTAATCAAGCTTTTGAAAGCTGATTTTATTTACCCTATTAGCGAGCGATATTGCGAGTAGGTTAGTCCCACTCAAGTCGTTTTGAAAAAGGGTGGTATTACCATAATAATAAGTGAAACCAATGAACTCTTCCCCTCTAAGTTGGTCACGGGTTGGCGTATGTGCATTAATTTTCGTAAATTGAATAAGGCCACCCGTAAAAATCATTTTCCATTACCTTTTATTGATCAAATGCTTGAGAGGTTGGCTGATTTGCATATCATTGTTTCCTTGATGGTTATTTTGGTTATCTTCAAATTGTCATTTGACCAGAATATCATGATAATATATAACTTTTACATTCCCATTTGGTACTTTTGCATATAGGAGAATGCCCTTTGGACTTTGCAATGCTCCTAACACATTTCAATGTTGTATGTTTTCTATTTTTCATATTATGGTTGAAATGTGCATAGAGATCCTCATAGATGATTTTAGTGTATTTTGTGTCTCATTTGATGATTATCTTGTAAATTTGTCCAATGTGTTGAAAAGGTGTGTTGAAACTAATTTGGAGTACTCAATTGAGAAAAATGCCATTTTATAGTGAAAGAAGGAATTGTTTTAGGTCACAAGGTGTCATCAAGAGGAATAGAAGTTGATAGGGCAAAAGTGGAGGTTATTGAAAAGTTACCTCCTCCCATTAATGTTAAGGCGTTAAGAAGTTTTTTATGTCGTGCAAGTTTCTATAGAAGATTCATTAGGAATTTCTTACATGTAACTAGACCTTTGTGCTCCTTACTTCAAAAAGATTGTCCTTGTCACTTTGATAATTCTTTGTTTGAAAGTATTCAATGAGTTGAAACAAGCTCTTGTAATTGCACCTATCATTGTGGCACCAAATTGGTCTCTTCTATTTGAGCTTATGCATGATGCTAGTGATTATGCATTAGGTACCATTATATGTCAAAATGTGAATAAAATGTTGCATGTCATTTACTATGCAAGTAGGACCTTGGTGAAGCACAACTTGATTATTCTATTATAGAAAAGGAACTACTTGCTATAGTCTTTGCATTTCTTGACAAGTTTAGATCATCTTTGATTGGGCTAATGTAATTGTGCCCACCGATCACTCTGCATTGAAGGGTTTTTCTCTAAACAAGATGGCAAACCACGTTTATTCGGATGGATACTTTTATTGTTGAAGTTTGATTGGGAAGTAGTGGACAAGAAGGTTGTTGAAAACACAGTACGGATCACTTATCAAGGATTGAACCATCTAGACTTGTCAATCGTGAAGAAAGAGCCATCAATGAATAATCATCCGCTGAGAAATTGCTTGAGGTGAAAGAAGCAAGCCTGTGGTAAGTGGATATTGTGAACTATCTTGTTGCTAGGATAGTACCAAATATGCCCAATATCAATGAGAAAAGGAAGTTCTTTGTAGAACTCAAACTTTACTTTTGGGAAGAATCGTATCTGTTCCGAAGATGCAATGATCAAGTTCTAAGGAGATGTTTTTAGAAAGTGACGTGACCAACGTTTTGAGACATTGTCATTCATCTCCCGTTGGAGGTCACCATGGGAGCTCAACGACTAGCTTTCAAAGTCCTTCAATGTGGCTTATATTGGACTACAATTTTCAAGGATTCTAGGGAGTTTGTACTCAAGAGTGATGAATGCCAAAGGGCAGGTAATATTTTAAGAAGACAAGAAATGCCCTCCATGGTATTGGGAAGTTGGAAGTATTTGATGTTTGGGGCATTGATTTTATGGGATTTTTTCTAACCTCACATGGTAACAAATTCATTATGGTTTTGGTGGATTACGTGTCAAAATGGTTTGAAGCAATAGCTAGCCCAACAAATGATGTTAGAATGGTCACCCAATGTCACCAAAATAATATTTTCTCTTGGTTTGGAGTGCCTATAACTATTATTAGTGATGGGGGTACACACTTCAAGAATTCACATTTTGAGGCTTTAATGACCAAGTACGGGGTGAAGCATAAAATAGCCTTAGCCTATCATTCTCAAACTTCGGGTTAAGTTCAGGTTTTGAAATGGGAATTTTGGAAAAAATGGCGAATAGTGTGAAAGGAAGGATTGGGCAATTAAGCTGGATGATGTATTATGGGCTTACTGGAGGAATTCAAGACTCCCATAGGCATGTCTCCGTACCATATCGTAAATGGCTAGGCATGTTACTTATCAGTTGAACTTGATCATAGAGCATATTGGGCAATCAAGAGCTTGAATTTTGGTTTGAATGAGACATGTGAAAAAGAATTCTTGATTTAAATGAGTTGGACGAATTCTAGAGATCAGGATTTGAAAATTCCTCCATCTTTAAGGAAAGGACTAAGGCATGGCATGACAAACTCATCTTAAGGAAGCAATTTAAAACCAGCGATTTGGTATTGCTCCACAATTCAAGGCTCAAACTACTCCCGAGAAACTCAAATCATGGTGGAGTGGGCCTGTTGAAGTGGTTCAAACTTTTTCTCATGGAGCAGTAGAGATCAAAGGGAAATAAGGGACATTCAAAGTCAATGGTCAACTGCTCAGGCCCTACTTAGGAGGAATTATTGAAGTAGGGCGAGAAATTATCCAATTTGTGCAAGAATGAACAACCATGCCATAGTCATGCTAGTGACTATAAAAGAGTGCTTCTTGGAAGGCAACCCAAGCTTTTAATTTAGTTGTTTTTTATTTATTTTGGTGTGATTTTTAATTAATCTATATTTTGAATGATTTGGTTTAAATTAGGTTACAAATTTTAGTTAAAAATATGTGTTTTTGGAAATGAATAAATGGTGCTAAAGAATGTGTGAAAATTGTCATCTAAACTTGTTATTTTGATGCTGGTAGGTTGTGCATGGGCTTGAAGAAAAGTGGTAAAGAAAGGAGAAATTTTAGCTAAATGTCAAAAATACTCTTTGCAGAAGTTTGGATCCATATTGTGACATGGATTTTTCATATCGTGACAACAACCTCAAATTTTTGGAGGGTATTCTTGTCATTTGGTCCAAATCTTGACAAGGAAATCCAAATCACAGTTTCAACTTCAACCTTCTGCAATTTTTCCCGAGTCGAGATCATTTGAAGAATGACAAGGGTTCTCCATGTCGCAACTTCAACGCACATGCATGCCACATGAGTAGGCCAAATTGCGACCTGGAATTTTCCATGTCCCAACATGGGGTAGCGTACTGGCAATTAAGATCAGGCCATATCGTGACATGGAAACTCCATGTTGTGACATCGACTCAATCAGAACCCAAATTTTAAAAAGACTCTTTCTCTTCTTCTCTCAATTTCTTCATCTTTTCCAAACAAAATCCGTGCAACTCTTCTTCAAAACTGCCTCTTTTCTCAACTTCTTCCACTTTCTTCCGTAAAAATCCCTTCTTAACACTCGAATTCACCACCATAATCCTTTTACATCACCTTTGGAACATTCAAGAAGGAACAATTGGAGTTTGCTTGGGAAAATTGAACACCAAGGAGGGACTTGCACCTAATTTCGTGAGCAATTGTTGGCATCAATTGCGTAATATTCTTCCTGACTTTGTGATTAAATTGTTAATTTGTAGAAGGTAATTTGTGAGTACATGTTCCTAACCAATTTCTTCTGGTAATTTGGAAAATAATTTGGGTAATTTTGGACTAAATTTTGTGCGATTTTTTTTACAAGATTGGATATTGGATTGATTAATTCATATATTTGGACTGTGGTTGGATTATTTCAATTATTATTGAGAAATTGTGAAATTTTGTTGACAAAATTGGTGGAATTTTTCTTGGTTGTGAATTTGGAAATTTTTAGTGCTTATTTGTAATATTGGTTGATAATTGCTATGAAAAATGACAAGAGGTGTGTATGGGAGTGCTGAGAGGAGGGCAAGAATGAGGGGTAAAGGGAAAGTTCAACCAAAAGGAAAGCCGATGAAGGGATAAGTAGAGAGGAAATGTAGGCCAACCTAGTGGGGGTGGTGAGCAAGTAGAACCTAAATTCTCTAGTGATATAGCTTATCAACTGTATAAAAATAATGAGAAACATGAGTGACTAAGAAGAGGAATTTTCATATATCCATACATTGGGGATAGTATGAAGAGGTTAGGAGATATAGGAGATAAAAGCTCAAATTAGAGTTATGCATTGGGAAGGATTCAATACTGTAATTGATTCTGAGTTTACACAAAATGTGAAAGAATTTCATTGAAACCTTTGTGAGCTTGAGGATGGGAAAGTGAGAGTCCGAGGGCTATTGGTTGATTTCAGTTCTGAATTGATTAATTCTTTCTTTAACATACCTCTTGTGCATTTTAATGAGTGTCCAACATTTTTGAATAATGACAAGAAGGATATGGATGCTATTAAAAGTGCAATTTGTGATGTGAATGTGGATTGGTTTCAGAGCACTACAAGTAGCAACGAAATAAAATTTCCTCATCGTGGACTCTCACTTGTGGCTAAGTTGGGGTTATATTTCATTAGTTGTCGAATTTGGGGTTCTAAGTCCTTGAGCTTTATTTAGAGGGATAAAGTATTGTTGGTTTATGCGATTGTAATAGGAATACCAATAGATGAGGGCAGACTGATTAGACAGGGGTTTCTCAAAAATGGCAGGTCTGGGAGACTTATTTTTTATGCACTCAGTCTAAACCACTATTTATGTATAGTTGTAGGATGCAATGTTGACCCGGCAGAGCCAAATGACCAATTCCAAGGGCAAGATCAATCATGAGTATATTTATAAGATGGTACGCGCGTATGAGAAGCATCACCCTGGAGAAGGCCTTGCACTACCACCACTACCACCACAGGAAGAATCATATATCCTACAGTCGGCTGGTTATGTATTTAATGCCCTAGTCAATAAAGAATAGTGGAATGAGTTGTAGGGTTATTGGACATATAGTTAGTTGGTAATGTACAACAATTTGGCAGTGATAGGAGAAACTCTCAAGACCACTACACATGAAAAATGGGTCGGATCGCTTGCACTTCCACTTCCACTTTGGCATTTTGGAAAACCTCGGGGACAATATTACATACCATCTACAATTGACGCACATCAGGCAAAAGCCCAACAAGCTAGAGAGGTCAGAAGAGCTCAAGATGATGACCATGAGGAGGCTTAGGTACTCATATCCTTGTGAGGCGGAAGATAGTCGAGAAGAAATGGAGCAAGACAGTTGAGCAACCAATTGCAATGGATAGGCATGACTTGGGACCCAAACATTTGAAGAATTTTCATGAAGACTGACAATTTCTATTATTCTTGATTTAACACTGTTATCTTTAGTTATTTTGTTTCTAGTTATTTTACTTTGATACTTAAGTTTTAATTAGATTGGCTAATGGCCTTAAGCTAATGCCATGTAGATTTCTTTTGATGACTTGATGGGGTAGATCATTTTGAGGATTAATTTGCTAAACATTTGGTTTGATTTTTGGTCATTTCTATTGCTTGATGACAGTAGATTGGCCCCCCCACATGCTAGCAATCCAAGTAAATATTTATATTCCAGTGGGGATGGCTATGATCATGGTAGCAGCAGTGGATGGTACTTTTTTTTTTCCCTTCCAGAAAAATGAAATGCATAGGGGACCATCCTTTTGTTGCGGCATGCTCCTTAGATTTACGAACTTTAAATACAAGTTGAATCTTCTTTATTCTATTCTAACATAAGGGATATCTTCTGGGATGGAAGGATTCGAACCTCTGAATAGCGGGACCAAAACTCGTTACCGAGCGAGAGCGGATTGGGGGTTTGAAGAAAAATTCTAAGTTACATCAAGGATTCCCCTAGGGAACACATCATGAATATGTATAAATAAAAAAATTTCAATTGAGATGGGTGATGTTTTAAATCAAAGAATGATCAATAATTTTACGCTCCGTAAATCTTCCTCAACCAGGCTTGGGCAGAATAGCAAAGCTTAAGCTGATGCCATATTTGACTTTATTGATGCTTTGATTTGGATTTTTATTTTTCTAGAGCTCAAATGGTTAAATACATGGATCAGTTAAGTACCCGTAGTATTTTCATTTGATAGTAGTTCGAGATAAAATTTTGCTATAGCTTATCTGGGTCTTGTTTAATTGCTTTTATGTTTTTATGCTGGAATTTTGGATGAGTGATAGGATGAATTATTCATCAATTTATAGAATAAAAGAGACAAGTTTAGTGGTGTTTATTTCTTGTTGTGGGAATGGTGATTTCATGTGTATTGGTGTGACTTGATGATAAATGGATGGAAAATTGATCAATTGAGTACTTGATGATGATATTTGACTTACAATATTATATGATTAAAGTATTTGATTAGGTCATTTCATGGATTTAAGTAAGTAGTTCTTTTACAACATAAAGATTTCAAAAACTTGATGTTACTATTTTTCAAAAAGAGGTGCAAATTTTGGAAAATTTTATTTGAGATATTGTTTTTGATCAAATCACCCATATTATTTTGTTATCCGATTTATCTTTTGGAAAGAGTGGAATAAATGAAATAGAAGGAAATTGGGACATTTTGTGTGTTTGTATATGGAATATTCTTATAATTTGTGAATAATTGGTGTTTGAGATTAATTTTAAGTACGTTTCACTCATTTTCCTTGGTTTAGGGCCGTCCTTTAAAAAAATTTAAATTCTATTACATTTGCTTGCTAGCAATAAGGTGAGTACGAGATTTTGGCATGTACCAATGTTGTTTCTCCGAATTAAGCCATTAGAATTTATGCTTTAGTATACCAATAAGTTGAGGAGGAAATGTTTGTAATACTTATCATTGATCTCATACTCCTTATTCCTTATTACTTATTAGAGGTATATGTCCAAATTGTGTGACATTTGCATTTAAGTAAATTCCTAATGAACTTCTATTTTCATGCAACCTTGTCGACATAATTGACTAACTATATAATATTTTGATTTGAGAAGAAATGATGTTTTGAATGGATAAAACTAAAACATTTAGGAATTTCTATTGAGAATAGTAATGCTTGGTGACTTGAAATCTTGTGTAGTAAATGATCGTGAATTTTTTTTAGAAAATTTGGAAACTTGGATTGACTCAATTAAATACTTTACTTATCATATAGTATTGAAAGTTCCTTGAGAAATTTCTTAGTTGTTCTAGGTACATCCATAGCTCATCACGTGTTTTGGTCAACTATGGTGGTGTTGTTGTGTTTAGTTGTTAGTAGGGATCTTTTAACTTTTAGTTTTACTCGGGACTAGCAAAATGCTCAGTTTGGGAGTGGGATAACTCTAGTAAACAAGAATTATTTTATCTGAATCATGGCATTTTGTTAGTTTGAATTCTGAATTTTGATTAATTAAATGAAGATATTTGTTAATTTTTGTATTACGTGTTTATATTTTAGTTATTGTTAAATACGATATGCTTTGATTAGAATTTTAGTTAAATTGATTACTTAATTGGTTTAATATTATGCAGGACTAAATTAGAGGTTAGAAACTGGAATAAACAAAGTACAAGGGCCAAGATGCAATTTCAGAAGAATTAAAGATTTGCCAAAAATGTTGTCAATGTCGCAACATCAATTTTTCCAAACTACGACATGGACACGGGAATAGGCTAATGAAATTTTGGGGCCATCTGGCGACATCGCTTATTCCATATTGTGACATGGATTCACTTTCAACATCTATTTTTAGTAATGACACTTTTGTAATATTCCAGTAGCCAATTCCTAATCTTGGCTTGTTTAATACTCTACTATTTAAAGTACTAGAGACATGTGATAGTACACATAATTTAGGGTGTAATTAGTTGTTTAGGTTTGATTAGAATAGAATAGCAAGACTTGACTCTCAAGTTTCACTTTCTTAATACAAAATCCTCTTTAATTCCTTTAGATCTAACTTTTAATTTCTGGCAAGTTTAGATTTGGATTACATATTAGCAGTGGGTTAATCTTTAGCCTTAAGTAGATATAATTTTTACTTTCTTTCTAGTTTAAGTTCCTAGAAATCTCTTTTCTTGCATTTCAAGTCTTCTTAGAGTAATTAGGGTTCTTGTTAAATTTGGTACTTTTTAATTCAAGTTTTCAATTTCGTGCTTCAAATTCTAGTTAAGTTTTAGTGGGTTTTCGTAATTCAATACAAAAATCAAAAAATATTTAGTTTAAGACTTAGTTTTCCCTCAAAAATATAATACTTTCAATTGGCAGATAATGGTTGTTACTCTATTCCTATGCTCTTTAATTACTTTCCTTAGTTAAATTAGAACTCTTTGCTTCCAATTTTAGTATAAAGTTAGTTCCTTTATTTTAGTGAATTAAGGTTAGTTTTATTTGCTTTCATTTACTGCTTTCCATATTAGTTAGTATATTAATTTAGTAGACAATTGTCATTATTACTTGCTTTTTTAGGAAAGCTAATGGAATTTTTGAACTTGAATATGCAGTTTATTTAAGATTTTGAGCAGTTTAGATCTTTAATTCGTTATTTGGATCGCTTAACTATACAAAGAATTGTAAACTTTGCATTTGCCAACCACAATCCTCGTGGGAACGATTACCCTCATTCTATACTACTCTCTAGCACCGTATACTTGCGAACACGAGGACAAAAGTTAAGAATTAGTGTAGTTTGATTACTTGACATTTTTGGATTTTTTTTATTTTACCCACGGATCACTATGTCAAAATGATGTTAGTTACTACTTTAAAAATAGTGTTTCAAGGTTACTTTGGTACTTCATAACTTGTTTTTAAGTTTGCTCAACCCAAACTTTTTGTACAGTTTGTTGACATGAAAATTGGTGGGAAAGAAGTTAGAACTTTAAACAATTTTTTTTGCACCATTCTTCTAAGAATTTCATGTGGTGAATATTTCATGTATCTTATGGGTGTTTAGTTCTAGATATGATCTTGTGTGTGCTCTATTCCTCTCCATTGTTTAAATTGCACTAAAAAATATTTTACTCTTTGGAATAAGGCAAGTACGGGATTCTGACATCACAAATGTTCTCTAAAATATGCCATTAAATAGGATCATAAGGCTAGTACGCGATTTTGAGATCACAAATGTTTCTTCACTATGGCCATTAACATTGCTTTTAAAAATTTGAGGCTAGTAAAAGAAAAGTTTGCGAAGTGAAGCTCTCTATTTTTAGTATACCAATAAGCTGGGGAATTTTCCGTCATGTAGTACTCATCACATCATGTCGAATTAAACACCCTAAACTAAACTAATGCTTTCCACTTTTGTGTCACTTGCACAATGTTTTTCACTCTATGTCCTAATGATTCCTTATGTTTTTTTTTTTTTTTCAAAGGTTAGGGTACATAAAACTTGAATGAATTGTGGAAACCAAATTTTTTTTGAATCTACTGGAACAATTTTTGCAAAAATTCTTTTCGCCTTAGGATAATCGTGTCCTTTGAAACCTTCATGCATAATATAGTCTTTGGTTTTCAAAATAAGGGGAGAATTTTGTGAGTGATGTTTTGGATAATTTATCGGTGGAATTTGGTGTTTGAGATGATCTCACTTGTACCAATAATCTCTTCTTTGCTATTCCATTCCATTCAAGTTGTTTTATTGTATTATTTTCTTGTTCTTATTGTTGTTTCCAGGGTATTTCATATTTTTACTTTTGCCCAAGGCGAGCAAAAAATTAAGTTGGGCAAGTGGTAACCCTAATATTTAAGGTTAGTTCTGTCCCATGATTTTGTGCTTAATCTTACATGTTTTGTACCAAAAATTATACTTATTTATGTGTTATTTGGTAATTCAATCTTTTAGGTCATAGTGGTCAAAATAGTTGTTTAATTGCACTTTTTATGGTAAGATTATAATAAAATTTAGTAATTGATGTCTTGGTAATTTCTAGCAGGGTTGAGAACAGAATCTTCCATTTTGGGCCTAGGAGCAAGAAAGTCAAAGGAAGCCAAAGTTTCCAAAAAGCCAACCTACAGGAGAGAAGAGCTCGCCGCCTTTCCCATACTACCAGCCAGGGCCAATTTTAAGAATTGTCAAACGGGTCAAGATCCTCACCGCAAGCGAGGACTCTAGATGGGTTGGGGTCTTTGACTGCTTTTAGCAATCATTTCACACATACCCCTTTAGTTTTAGATAAGATAGTTTAGTGAGGATTCTTAGCTCCTTCGAGAGGTCATTTCATTGTGCTTTGGCCTCTCAAGAACTTCACTTTTGTGCTTTCATTTTGTTTAAAACTAACACTTCAGCTAAAGTAGTAGTATTCTAGCTTTCATCTTCTTTATCTAATGGATATTTGAGTTTTCTCCATGTATTGTAAGTTTTCTTCTCTACTCTTTTATGCAATTATTTTATGTCTCTTTTAAGTGTTATGTTTTAGATTTGGTTCTTTTACCAGATTAGTAGTTTATTTGCTTGCATTTTCTTCTTATCTTAGCCAAAGAACCCACCTTTTCACTCATTTTCCTAGTTAATCATGGTTAGCCCTTTTGTTACTATTTTATCCATTGTTCTTATCTTTGCAATTATGAACTAATTTAGCTAGGTGTTAAGTATGGGTTAGCCTAATTTTCTATGGGTAACACTTAAAATGAATATTTCAATGGAAATTTTGAAATTGGCTGGGAAATGCTTAGTTGCATTAATTGAAATTATGTAATTTGGCTGATTGTCTAATTTATTGAGTTGAGGTGTTGGATACTAACTAGTGAACCTCTTTCTTAGGCCTAGACTATTGTTGGGCAACCTTGGGTGAATTAGTAACTTGTATAGTACTTGAGTATCCCAATTGGGTAGTTTGAACTCTTTGGTGCTTAGTGAGTATACCTTCCTAGAATGAGTGTTGGAGGGATCCTAACTCACTTCTGTTTGTTAAAGAAACAAGATTTGCCAAGGGAATGGTGATTGGGTAAATTAGGGAGCCTAACCCTAGTAGATCACAATTTTCTCCATCAAGTACTTAATTTGAGTGGAACCCGGAAGTTAGTTAACTTAACACTCAACCTACCTTCTTTTTATTAATTTCAAAAGTCATATGCTTGCTTAATTTCGTTCAATTTACTTGTTAGTTTTAGTCCCTCTTACTTAATAGTTTCTTTATTTCAAAGAAAATATATTCTTAAAAGCTCCGATTTTCATTGTCTAAATAGTAATTAATCTTGATATACTTGACACCACACTAAGATCCTAGTGGGATGATTCTCAATTCCACTTAATTACTACATAAGCTGTATACTTGCAGTGCGTGCAATTTCCGCTTAGTAAAAGAAGGAATTGGAGGTAACTAAAATTTGGCACGCAACATAAAGAAATCTTAACTAAAATGTTAGAGCTTACCAATCTCCGGCATGCCCTCTGGATGCTTGACACATCCTTTGACTAATAATTATTATTATGTGAGATTAAATATGCTAAACACATAGACTGTGTTGCAAAATAATGATAAACAAACTGAGACAGAAAATTTTATGTCTGAGTTTGACCCTGCCTTATTAATAAGACAAAAAATCTTGCGGCAAGTTTGACCCTGCATTATTCCAAACAATGCAACACCAAACTCCCTTTCCAACAAGCAAAATAATGTACCAAAAGAAAAAAAAGGAAAAAGAAATTGACTATATTTGTATTATTTTTAATAACTCTAGATATATTTACCTAAAAAGAAGAAGATAATTCCATCATAAGTGATTCTAAACACAGGACCTAAAGCTCTTTTTCTAGTAGACCAAACTTGAAGATTATATGCTTTGATCCTATCCTAGTGCATAATTGGCTTCACCACAACAAGCATTATCATTTAAAAGGGCCAATATGGTCAATCTTCACTCCAGTTATGCAACTCAATGCGTCTTACTCTATGACATAACATTTAGTTTGGTACTCAAAGGCACTTGAGATTATGCCTTACTATTGGAAAATCTGGAAAGAAAAATAATTAAAAGCATAACAGAATTTGTCGAGGCACATAATCACTGTCCTTGAAAATGATTTCATCCCTCACAGGATCATTATCCACTGATACAAATAGGACCACTTTCCAGGATTCAATAGCAGCCTCGATCGCCTGCACTTGCAAGAAAGGCTTTGAGCTCAATACAAGACTACTCAGTACCAAGGGAGAAAACAAGGGAGAGCACAAGAAGAGAGCTTTTTCAGTGCGTACTAAAGAGGACCTCAAGGCCTCTATTTATAGTGATAAATTTGGCCAAAATTTGGTAGTCACAACACTACCTTAAGAGAAAAGATAGGTGACTTGGAAGAAAAGAAAGTTGAGAAATTCATGAGAGAAAAGATAAGAACTATACGTAAGTAAAGTTGACAAGAAATAGGTAATTAGAATACAGAATAGGTAACCAGTACAGGCCAAAAATATAAGAAAGGAAAACCTGAAGGAACTAAAACTCTAGTGGTTCGCACGCATGCACAACACCACACACGCCATGTCGAGCGGGCGCGTGCGTATATTTGTTTGAGGAAAATGCCCAAATCACCAACCACGCATAGTTTAGGCCCCCAACTAGTGTTGCACATTGGAAAATACCAAACACATATGCAGTGAAAACATTAAACACGAAGTTCCAATGTGGAACTAAAGACTTCACAAAAGGAAGGAACACCAATGGAAGGATATCAAATTTATTGAAATATTTTTTGGAGGCAAACTTCCAGCAATCCCCTACATGACTCGAAAATACAAATGTGGTACTGAGTAGAGAAATCTAACACTTAAGTGATGATGTCTTTTGGACTTGAATCTCACTTAGTGCTTCAATAGGGAAGTATACAGAAGATAGGTAACAAAAGTCTTGAACCTTCCTCCTTGAAGCACACTCCAACAGCTGAGCACATGTTAGATTTCAATCCATTGTAAGCTCTCAGTGCCTTATCGGGTCATGTACCCTACCTGGATGTTAATGAGCTCAAGAGACATACCCATTAGTCTCATAGGAAGCGACCCACTTTCACACTCATATAGTTGAGCTTATCAACTGCCTATTTCCACACACCACCTATAAAGGATATAAACTCATTAAGAGTCATCGACTCAACCCTCACAAATTATAAATAGTAAGCAATATTTACACCATTGCGAGAGGCCGCATTTGATAGTGGAATTGGAACATCTTTGAGGCTTGGTATTACCCGTTGAACCTACTTCATGGGATCTCCACTAACATAGTTTAGGTTTCCATTGCATTCAATTCCCATCAACGAGTCTAAGTCCCATCCCCCTTGATGTGTCTTGGACTAACTTTAAATTCAATTCCTTAATCCAAGGTATCAGTCAAATTCTATTCAAACCTCAGGAAGTCCATGCCAATGACCCCATTGCACATGAGCTATCTCACAATATTGTGTCTCAAATAGATATGCTAGCTCTTCCTACTGTAAATTCTACTTTTGGCCCTAGCGAATGCTGCTTGTGAATCACAATGCAAAGAAACAGAAGGCACAAGCTTTGTCCACAAAGGAATATGAGTCAATAAATTATGAAGCCATTCTGCTTTTGAACATGCCAACTCTAAAGCAATAAATTTAGATTCTACGGTAGATTTAGCATTCCAGGTTTGTTTAGATGCTTTCCAAAAAATAGCACCTCCAGCAAGAGTAAAAACATAATTACTTGTAGAGTTACTCTCATCATCATCAAACACCCAATTAGCATCACAGTAAGCTTCTAGAACAGAAGGACTACCCAAAAAATAAAGTCCTAAATGCATGGAGCCTTTTAAATATCGAAGCAATCTGGATAATGCATTCCAATGACTTTTATCTGGATTAGATGTTTGCATGTATCTACTCAATCTACTAATATTATATGCAATGTCAAGATGAGTACAATTCATCAAATACATCCATTCTCAATAATTTTGAAATATTCAGTTTGTCAGACACAATCACCTTTATTCTTTTTCAAATTCATACTAGAATCATAAGGTATACTCAAAGAATCCAAATCAAAGTGGTTAAACTTCTTAAGGATTTTTTTCAACATAATGATGACTGAGAAAGCGTGAAATCAATGTTAAATTTAGACAACTTAAGGCCCAAAATAACATTAGCTTCACCTATGTCTTTCATATCAAAATTAGAAGCAAGGAAAGACTTGGTTTGTTTAACAATAGTTTCTTCAACCCTAAAAATAAGCATTTCATCAACATACAAGCAAATCAAGACTCTGATGTTTCCATGAAATATGCTATAGATAGAAGTATCAGATTCATTTACTTTAAAACCATTAAGAACAGGAGTCTTATCAAATTTTTCATGCTATTATTTAGGAGCTTGTTTAAGGTCCAAATATAATGTATGCCATGCAATGATTTAATAACTCTATACACTTTATGTTCTTGTCCTTCAATAAAAAAGCCCTCAGGATCATACACATATATTTCATTATCCAACTCACCATTCAAAAAAGCAGCTTTCACATCCGTTTGGTGTACAATCAAATTAAATATGGAAGAAATAGCAACAAGTACTCTAATGGTAGTGATTCTAGCAACAGGTGAATAAGTGTCAAAGAAATCAATGCCTTCTTTTTGTGTAAAACTTTTGGCCACTAAACGTGCCTTGAATTTATCAATAGAACCATCGAGCAATAATTTCTTTCTAAATACCCACTTACACCCAATGGGTATACACTATCTAGGCAAATCTACCAATTCCCAGATGTAATTATTCATTATGGACTCAAGCTCATTTTTAACTGCTTCTTTCCGAAAACTAGCATCAATTGAATTCATTACCTCTTTATAAGTTTTTGGATTTTCTTCAATTGTGAAAGAAGTTATAAAATCAGGCCCAAAATTAGTTGTCTTTCACTCTTGCCCTTTTACTTCTTCTCAATTCTTGAGCTTCCACATTATCATGTTCTTCTAAATCTTGAATTTCTTGAGATAACGTTTTTATAGAATTTTTGTTCCCTGGAAAAATATTCTCAAAAAATTTAGCATCTTTAGTTTCCGAAACATGATTAGACTCCAAAACCAAGAACCCATAGGCAGTATTATGATATGCATACCCAATGAAGACACTATCAACTGTTTTAGACCCAATTTTATTCCTTTTAAAGTTCGGTATCCTTTCCTTAATTAGACACCCCCACCTTTGAAATACCCAAGGTTAGGAGCATAACCTTTCCAAAGTTCATAAGGTATCTTTAAAGTTTTCATATGAGATATTCTATTAAGAATATGACAAAATAGCCTCCCACCACATATTAGTAGGTAATCCAGAACTTATTAACATTGTATTCATCATGTCTATAAAAGTCCTATTTTTCGTTTCCGCAATCCTATTAGATTGAGACAAGTAAAGCGAAGTAGTCTCATGAAATATTCCATTTTATTGACAAAACTTCTTGAGCAGAGTAGAATCATATTCACCTTATCTATCAGACCTAAGTCTTTTAATTTTTTTCTCTAGCTAATTTTCAACTTTATTTTTGAATTTAATGAACATTTCTCAAGATCATCTTACTAACTTATGATATATAATTTAGTATATCTTGAGTAAACATCAATGAAGATGATATAATACTTCTTTCCACCTCAATTCATATTATTCTTAAAATCCCCAAGATCATTGTGAATTAATTACAAAATACTAATAGTTCTTTAGTGGACTTAAAGGGTTTCTTATAATGTTTGGCTTCCACACAAATTTCATATTTTGTGAGCTTACGATCAGTCATACTAGGAATCAAATTTGAATTTTTCACTCTTCTTATTGAGTCTGCATTCACATGTCTTAGTTTAGCATGCCACATATAGAATCAACAATATAAGCAAAAGTAACATTGTTATTCATTCCTTTGAAAGAGATGCCTAGCATCAAGTACAAATAAGCCCCTCAAGCAAAAACTCTTTCCCACAAAGTCCCCATTCCTAGTCAAAACTAACTTATCACCTTCAAAAACAAGTTTAATAGCAGTTTTATTAAGCAAAGAACCAGAAATTAAATTTCTTCTCATGGATGGAACATGCAGCACATTGGTCAAAGTAATAATCGTTCCAGAGGTAAAAGTCAAAAGGACTTTTCCCTTTACTAGAACTAGAGCAGCATGAGTATCTCCAAGGAAGACTTGCTCCCCATCGTTAATCCTTCATACTCAAGGAAGTGACATTTGTCAACAACGATATGCTTCGTTGCTCTACTGTCCACAATCCATTCGGTCACATTATAGGCCAAGTTTGCTTATGAGACAACAGTAACAATTGCCTCATTATCACCTTCAGCAAGGTTCACCTGATTGGTTGGTTGCTACTCTTGTCCCTTGGAAACTTGCATTTGTTTGCCTTGTGGCCTCCAACTCCACAGACATGGAAAGGTATCCTTTGAACTTTTTTAAATTTTACCAAACTTTTTAAACTTACCAAATTTCTTGTTGTCCTAACTCTAGCAAATGTTGTTCCAACCCTTCATAGGTCTACAACTTTTGCCTTTGAACCTTTGAGAAGCTAATTTGAGCTTGTTGTCCACCATGTTCACCTTGGTTGCAAACTTATCAAACTTATCCTTTAGACGATTGCCTTCCTAGATCTAGATGTGAGTTATCATCTCATCAAGTGTCATGGCAATTTTTTCTTGTTCCAGTGTATTCCTGTACTCCTTCCAAGACAATGACAATTTCTCAATTAGAGCAACGGGATAGAAAGCATCATCAATTTTCATACCCTCCTGAGTGATGTCCAGAATAATATTCTGGTATGCATTAATTTGGTCAGTGACAGGTTTATCGTCAACCATCTTGAAATCCAAGAATTTGGTGACCACATACTTTTTCTTTCGAATGTCTTCAGAGTTGCGTTCTTGTCTAGGGCCACCAATATTTCTTTGGCAAAGTACTTATACGGGCGGTATAGATCAGGTAGGGCATCAGTCATGAAATTCAGTACATGACCCCTAGCAGTTCAGTTGTCATCAGCATAAACCCTAGTGGATTCAGAAGGGGCAACATTTACGAGTTCGACGTAATCTATTTGAGGGTTTGCAGTTAAAATAGAACCTTCTCGAACCAGCTTTTGTTATTATTATTGTCAAACAGTTGCAATGTTGACATGTCATGAATACTAGCATTGGCTATCGCAGCAAAACAGATAAATCACTTTCAAGATTATTGGAAAATTTGGACAGAAAAATAATTGAAAGTAGAATAGAATTTGCCAAGGCATGTAATCACTGTCCTTGAAAGTGATTTCGCCTCCCATGAGATCGTTATGCACTGATGTAAATGGGATCACTGGGTGGTCATTCTTCAGCATTCAATGGTAGTTTTGATCGTGTGCACTCACAAGCAAGGTTTCGAACTCAACACAGGACTACTTAGTATCAAGGGAGAAAAGAGCTTTTTTGAACGATATGTACTGAAGAGGACCTCAAGGCCCCTATTTATAGTGATAAATTTAGCCCAAATTTAGAAGTCACAACATTTTCTTGAGAGAAAAGATAGGTGATGTGACACCCTGTCCCACATTGAAAGTGGGAGGGGATATTGTATTGTTTATAACACCTTGGATCATGGGCTACTTACAACTTGGCTTAGGCATTTTGAGCCCGTTGCTTCCTCTCAAAAGTTGTTGGGCCAGCCCAGGACCCGGGGTGTTACAGTTGGTATCAGAGCAAACCTCGTGTGGTCTCTGTACGGGGTGAGACTGAGCCAGTGTATGTGATTTGTTATTGGGCCCAACTTGGGCTTTGCGAGGACGCAAAGCCTTAAGGAGGGGTGATTGTGACGCCCCGTCCCACATTAAAAGTGGGAGGGATATTGTATTGTTTATAACACATGGAGTCATAGGCTACTTACAACTTGGTTTAAGTATTTTGAGCCCGTTGCTTCCGCTCAAAAGTTGTTGGGCCAGCCCAGGACCCTGGACAAGTGTTACAGGTGACCTGGGAGAAAATAAAGGAAATTCATCTACCTTGGGAGAAAAGATAGGAACTATACGTAAGTAAATTTCACACGAAATAACAAAAATCACGTGGCAAGAAATGTACAGGCGACAGTAATCAATACAGACTGAAAATGTAGGAAAGAAAAATATGAAGGAAGTAAAACTCTAATAGTTTGCATGCACCATACTACGCCACGTCTGGCCAGGCAGCCGCGTGCTTGTGTGTTTGACGAAAATCTCCAAACCATCAACTACGCATAGTCTAGGCACCCAACTAGTGTTGCACATTGGTAAAACACCGAACACATATAAGGTGAAACATTCAGCACAAATTTCTAATGTGGGACAAAAGACTTCACAAAAGAAGGGAACACAAATGGAAGGAAAATCAAATTTATTGAAATTGTAATTTGGAATCAAACTTCCAACACTTACCTCGTTTAGATTAATAAAATGTGTTAGCCTAATGTAAATCAATGAAAGTCCAATTCTTACGTTAATTGAATATATTAAACAATTCTGTTGAGTCAGTTATTTGTCTTTTCTTTCATTAGAATATTGATAATAACACTAGAAAAACTTATATATAGAGAGAGAGAAATAGATAGAGATAGAGTTAGTTTATTTTGTTGGGTAGATAACAAATACTTTTAGGGCAAAAAATAGAATCTGATTCTCAGTCATTTGTTGATAATTTGATATTATTTGAATAGGTCTACACATCCTTGGAAGCTTGACCAAATAATTTGAATGATTAATTTCTAAACGAATAATACAGATAGATTTGTGTCAACCAGCAGAGACGTAAATATCATTATATCCAGTCACAATCATTTTGGCGATTAATTCACTTATTCTTGCTTTGCATGCAGTGGCGAAGGCACATGCAAGTGAGGGTAGGCAATTGCCCTCCTTAACTTTGCAAAATTGCAAAATATATAAAGAAAATTTTTAAAAGTTTTAATTTTATACTATACATAATTGCACGCCTAAAGTTTGTATAATTTCTCATTTTCTTTGGCTTTTCTCCCTAAAAAGTTAAATAAAACCATATAATTAAAAATAATAATATTTTCAAAATTAATAATAATTGTCGGTAAAATTTTTTTTGACACTTTTGAAGTATAATTTATAGAATAAATATATAGTTTTTGTTTAAAATTCATTTTTAGATACACGTTTTATAAAAATTAATCATTGTGTGTTATCTTTAATTTTTAAATCATCTATTCTATTATAATTGTTGATTATGTAAAAAATTAAGAAAATGCCATTGGATTCGTATAATTGTAGATAAAGCTATTTTTTTCTTAAAAATTTGTTTTTACATTGACAATTATTCAACACCTATCAAAGTATCAAAGCAGTTGCTTGCCCACCCTAATTTTGGGGTCCTAGTTTTGTCCCTGTTTGCATGAGTATGTCATCTCGCCTTACATATGTGTGTCATCTCACAAATACAACACTAATATAAATTGCAATAGTGTAAGAATCTTCTAGCCCTATGTCTAACCATAAAACATCATAGAATAGATGCAGTATCACAGGTTTATTAGGTTAGGCTAGGAACCTTTATTTGGAAGATAAAAATTCCTAAGGTTTCCTTTCATCAAGAAAATTTTCATAAATATTTAACCGGGAATATTTACGAAATAATATTTTCTTAATATATAATATTCTGACTAATTTATCAATCAAGTACCAACTATCATGTGAATCATATATAAGACAAATTTTACATTGCAAGTCATACATTCTCTCACTTGACCCATAAATATTAGTCAATAACATCATAAGATACAACTAATAGCCAAAACGGTTATTATTACTCCACTAACTTAATGGTTATTTAACAAATATTTAATTAGAAGCTATAAATACAGGAATAATGGCAGTTATGCTCTTAAAACAAATGTTTCCTTCCATATACTAGAATATGCCATATTTTTCAGTTAAATAGTATAACGACTTTATGAATGATTTATTATAAATTACTATGGGTCTAATTTTATGGTTCAAATGATCCAACATTGTACAAGACAATATGTGCTCCAAAAGACATGTAAATAATGAATATCTTGACCGTCTATACTTTTAAAATAGATAGAGAATAACTGTAAAACTAGAATGAGAGAGTGAGTCCCTTACAAGTTATCTGATCATTATCAGATCAACGGTCATAACTCAATACTTATATACTCAATAACTAATTTTTTCTAATAATTATCTCTCGACATTAAATCTATACGTCGATATGCATGTCTTGACTCTCATTTTTCTTAATATTCTTAATAAAGCATATTAAGACGAAGAAAACTTAATGACCAAATAGCAACATCAACAAAATTTTAGGCCATTGGAAAATGTCTATGATATAACTTCATAGCATCAATATATTTTCGCCGTCCATATATCTTTCCAATGTATAATATGAACATATTCAGTATGTTCACTCCAAAAAAGGGTTCACGAAAGTATTCAATTTCTTGGCTTTTCAAGAATTACTACCATGAAAGTTTTGACATAGATCAAATGTTCTTTATGTTTATTATTTGTTAAAGCCAATGCCAAGAAGGATTCCTCCAATATTCCTTCATCTCATAGTTATACGTAAGAAACTACTTGCCCCACATGTTTATTGCAAGAAAATTTTATATAGACTAAACATAATTTTCTCCCACTAACTTAAATGTACATTAATTTTATTTTTTAATGTTCGTCTGAAAGATCAAATGAAGAAATAAAACTAATATACATTTTGTGGGAATCTTACAACAAATAGATTACATTCTTTTCAAAATAAATTCTTAAGTTGACACATGTATGCCTTAACTTAAAGTTTCACATTGATATAACCCCAATCAAAAGAGTTATTAATGCCCTATAAAAAACTCTTTAAAACTTAATAGAGATTTTGTAGTAATCAATGTCTTTCTTTTGTGACATCATACTAAAATGTGGAGATTTTCAGCACTTATGTCTTTGAGAAACATAACGAGATAATCCTGTTTTGTCTAACTTTATAGTTACACTCTTGCATGTATACAATATAGTAACTAGAAATTATACTGCTCCTCAGAACTTTTTCATTCCCACTATTTCAGCGATAACAAAAGCCATTGATTTCTATCAATGTGGATTTCTCTTGGTGTTATTATGTAATATTAGCTACTCAATTTTTTTTTTGTCCAAAATAACTTGAATAATGATTTTGAGAAAAGCCATCAATATTACCATATGCAAAGGTACCTAAAGTGGATCCTTTACTTCTCCAAAATTGATTGAGTTAAATCACTCTAACTTACTTTATGTTTTTCAAGAAACATAAATATCTAGCTTTAACGATTCTAGGAATGTGTGAAAAAATCTAATTCTTTAGAGTTAATAACCTTATGGGAAAAAGACCAATTTAATCCCTTATCTTTGAAGTACTACCAACTAATTTAGTCCCTTATCTATCACAACAGACAAATTTGGTCCCTTATCTTTAAAAAAATTAGCCAATTTAGGATCCTATGATAGAAATTATGGACAAATTAATGGGCCAAAACACATGATAATTACTTACCCGTTAACATGCCATATATATATTGTCAAAGATTATGTTATTTTATCCAAAATTTGCATTACAAGCATTAAATTAATTAATTTTTTTATGAGGAAGAGGGATTAAATTGGTCGTTTTAATAGATAACGGACTAAATTGGTCAACACTCTAAAGATAAGGGACAAAATTGGTCTTTTTCCCATAACCTTCTTATTCATCTTCTTTATGTGGGGGTTATATACCCTCACTTCAACTGAAGATATCCATATATGTGTATATCTTAAATTTAGTTTCCATTTATTCAATGATTCAAATATTATTTAAACAATATTGAAATGAATAATAATCAAGACAAACACTTGGATCAAAAGGTTTCAGTCACAAGGACAAAATTAGTTAAATTGCCAATCATGCTTTGACCTTTAAATAATTACTCAATTCATTCATTAAGTTACGTTGTTTAAATGATAACTAATCAAGCATTATTTGTTCAGAATCAATGCTTCATAATTAAGTAACTACGAGAAATCGATATGTTGGTACATGCTCTTTATTATATATTTTTTTAGCCTTTAAGCTTCAAATTCTCCACTTCTAATTTGAACACTTATAAAAGTATCAATTGTTAATTCTTTATCAAAAAAGAAAAGTAGATGTAACACATTTGAATGGTTTCATAATATTGAGATAAACAAATATTTCTAACCACTCACAAAAGTTAGAAAATAATAAGTAGAATTTCAGTGTTATGAGCTTATTAAATGACCAAAACACCTTTGGCATCTTTAATATGCTTGAGTCCACCATTTTTATGTAGTCCATTCAATCACCATATCTGATAAATGTATAACTCTTAAGATTTATGATTAACCAACTCCTTATTTTTGTATTGTGGAAACATATCTCAATCTCTAATGCAAAAGAAATTTAAGTTGTTCCTCCATTAATACACATATTTAATGCTAATATAACTGATCTAATGAACAGTTTTGTTCTATTCAAAATTATGTCAAAACTACAAAACGAATAACTTAGTTTTAAAAGATTTGCCATTGAATGATCCAAGCAATTAAATTAAAAATTTGGAGCATGAGAAAAAATAATTTTTCAATAAAAAACATATTTCATAATTGAGCAATAACATTTCAACTTTTTATATGTCAAAATATAATAATTCCATATGGCCTTACTCCACTATGCATCATTTAACTTGTACCCAATTTTCACTTTACATTCTATACTTGTTTCTTGACTATATTGTACCCTAAATTTCCAATATCTCATTTTAGTCCAATTTTAAATACTGCTACTAAAGTTAACAGATGTTAAATAAGTACGTACCACGTAGTTTTCTAGGTGCATATTATACCAATGGAAGTAGCCATGACTAATTCCACTTTGCACTCCCAAACTTATGATATTTCTCACTTTGCACCCAATTCCAATTTTTAGACACATTACACTTCTAACTCTTACAATATTCATCCCACTTTGATCGAAGTTTTAACAATATTTAAAAAATTTGACAATGATAAATCTAAAAGTTCAGGGTTGAAACATCCGTTAACTAATTTTCATAAAATCGCTTACATTGAAGACCGAAAAAATCCCTAGAGTTTCCTTTCATCAAGGAAATTTTCATAAACACATAATTGTGAATATTGACAAAATAATATATTTCCTAATGCATAATATTCTATCTAATTGATTGAGCATATTATTTAATCATACCAAAATGAGATACTAATCAATTAAATAAAATTATCAATTATCATATGGTCATGTATCAGGCAAGTCTTGAATTATAAATCCGACATCATCATAATCTTGATAGAATTGAGTTTTGCATCAAGCATCAATTTAGAGAAAGCAGCAGTAGCGGATAGATCAGCTAGAATGGAACGTTCAAATTTGCATAATAGGTTTTTAAGGCTTTTCATTTTCCCAGAGAAACTAAGGGTTTGATTAGATTAGTTGACTCACGCTTTGTTATCCTTACATTAGATTGGCTAGATAGAGTTCAAGCATTGTTTGTATTCCTTTCTTTCCAGTAAAGGCAATATGTTTGAATGTTTGATTAAAATAGTTTAGGTCGAACAATGGCATATTAGTTAGTTGAATTCTGGGATTATCCTGTCAATAATTGCAAGAGAATCAAAGACTCAAATTGTGTTTTAGTGTAACGATGGAGCTTCTTATTGTCCAGTAGAAAATTTATTAGGTTTTTGAAAACAATAAACAAGGAATAAAGAAAACTTTAATTATCCTAATCAACTCCCACACACTCGCAAGTATACGAGGTGAGTTTATTTGTAGGATAAGTAAGGATCCTTCCCATGAGGACTATTGGAACAATTTCTAGGTTCACAAGCCTATTTACAAGTTCGACGAAATAATCAAGCATTTTTTATTAAAGTTAAACTCAATTTAACCACAAGAAATTAAAATAAAGACAAGAATGTAAAATTCTAACCCTACGGAAAGGTTCTTCAGTAATTAAATATAATTAACTAAAACCCTAATTTAATCTAACCTACTTGCTAGAATTTATTCAAAAACAAGAATCTAAATTAATCTACAATATAAAAGCAATCAAAAGCGATGAAATAAAACCCCAACTACTAAACTACAGAAGTGATTAAGAGTTTAAAGGCAGTAAAACAAGAAGAATAATTAAAGATCAAGAATGGAAGGAAAACAAAAATTGAATTTCATAAAAATAAATAAAACTCAGTAATTGCAGCAAAAATCAATGTTGATGATCGTCAAATTTTGAATCCTTCACAAGAGAACAAAATCCTAACTTGAACGCTTTAGAAAATCTACCCTACGGCTAATTTACTGATCTAAATATTAAAAACTAAGAAACTAAGAATGGCTGATGATTATTCTCGTTTCTTCCTCTTCTCTTAGTGTATTTATAGGTATTTTTAGTGTTATGGGAATCTGAGATGACAATTACACAATTTCCCATGCAAACGGGTCCACGGGAGGAAAGATTTTCTTTTCTTGCAAAATAAGCAAACTTATGTAACCTATCCAACGATCAGTGCCTGGGCATTGCATAAACATCACTCTTGCATGCGCTTGGCAGAACCAAGGAGTGGAGCTTTTGGTTTGGGTGCCTAGGCACTTCATTTTTGGGCTCCTGGGTGCGGTTGACAACACCCATTTCAATTTCATCCTCGATTTTGACCTTAATGCAGGACTAATTTGGGAAATCTCAAAACATGAAAGTTGTAGCTCCATATCTTATATTTTTAAAACATCTTGAATCACCTCAATTGGAGCTCAGGCAAGAAATTTATGCCCAATCTACCAAATTGTGTCCAAATCGTCGCTCACAAGTGCCCATAACTTCTAATTTTGCAATTCTCCTCCAATTTTTTGAACAATTTTGACTCTTTCTTAACTCAAACCCTTAAAAACTCAAAATAAATCACTTTATCTCATAATTACTCAATTCTTGCCTATACATCATGAAAAACAAGGTAAATGATACATAATAAAGTGATAATATACGACATTTACGAGCTTATCAACTACCCCACACTTAGTTTTTTATCGTCCTTGAGGAAAACATAGAAATAAACCACAAACATACTCAACACATCTCATCAATTATCCACATAAATAACCAAGAACCAAACCATCATAAGGAAAATAGTCAAATGATAATAAACCCCTATACATGAATTCCTGTGTAAGTGTGTGCATAACCATACAAAAATAACTTTTAAGACATTTAGATCAAATCATGCAAACCCTTTGAATTTTTCTAAACACACCATAGCTTACTCTTCTTACATTTCTTCACTAATGTAGACAACTGACTTGACTTACATTTGGTAGGACTTTTAACTTGTAACATAAGGCTAGAGTCTTGGCTAATAGAGAAGGGGGAAAAAAGGATAAACAAATAAGAAAAAGATATTTAAATTAATTTGCACCTCATTAATATAAAATTTCCTTTTGAACATTAAAACACCCATCCTTCCAAAAAGTAACCCCACACTTAACTTGACCAAATACCCATAAAAATTTTGCAACAAGCAAAGTAGAATCATACTTTCTCAATTTCAATCTTACTTACCAACACTTTGTAAAAATATCTCCCCTTCTTTTTTTTTTCCTTCTTTTGAATCGATTTCCCAAAATGGGTATCAGTGATAGGCACTACCCGTATAAAATATCTAAGCAGGTACCAGTGATAGGCACTACCTACTAACACACTAATGCAGGTGCCAGTGATGGGCACTACCTGAAATATTCCAACGCAGGTACCAATGATGGGCCCACCTACAATGGTCAACAAATTTTTTTTCTCACACCCCTATACCATAAACTGTACACCATTCATTCTAACATTCTCATACAACTACCTCCCATCCCTATATCACCTTAACAAATAATGTGGCATTAAAGCTCTCAAGGAACATTTAGGATAGCTCACAAAGGTAGATAAAAAATGAGTAAGAAAAAAAAAAAACGAATGGTGATTCTATGCATTCAAACAAATTAAGGATCAAATAAGTGAGTTCTAAAGATAAATTTTGCAATAGGGTTGGTTTGAAAGGCTCAAACGTCCAAAGAAATGCCTACCTTCATTCTTAAATCAAATCAAATTATCTAAAATTTGGCCTCAAAAATGTAATAAAGCAAGTGTTTGAAGTGCAATATAAATAAATCTACACAATTATCTCTTAGTGCCAAAAAGCTATAACATTGTAGGGATATTAGTGCTCAAAAAATTAGAATTCATGCTTGAAAAATATTAACACCGACTACCCTACTCGTGAAAACTTAGCTAAAAAATTATCGAGTAGAAAATCAAAGAAACAGCTAAGCACTTTGTGAACAAAATTTTCAAAAATTTGAGAAGTTCTCAAATCAAAAGGTAAGCTACAAATATAAAAGCAAAATTGAACAAAACGAACAAACAAACAGAGATTAAGAAAACTCCCCACCCCATACTTGGAGTATAGCATTGTCCCCAATGCAAAAATAAAGACTAAAAAGGAAAAAAGGAAAGCTTCTCTATCCATTTAATGAAGAATGTTTAGTGCCGTGTATGTTGCTAATTACCCTTGAGTCGAAGTGGAAAACATCAACCATTAAAACAAAAGAAAAACATAAAAACTCTTAAGACATTAAAAAAAACAATAAAACCAAGAAAATAAACAAAAACATAAAAAATAAAATTAAGAAAAAACATGAGTTGCCTCCTAAGTAGCACCCTTGGTTATATTCTTCGGCTCAACTTTTACAATCCCGCTCATGTGAAACATGCTAGGGTAGTTAGCCACCTCATTTCTTTAGGCCTCTATGGGAAAAGTTTAATCCTACTCTTATTAACTGTCATTTCTTGATTCCCGACTTTTCCTTAAAGAATTCCACATTTCCTTGTAGTCACCAAAGCCAATGTCCTCAGTAGCACATCCATTTGTTTTTTGAACCATTTCCACTTCATTTTGCACTTTTAAATTTTTGGACATCACAAGCTTTCTGATGCTTTGCATAACTTTCTTGATCCTTGCTCACCCCACACACATATATTAGGTTGTTTTGATTCCTCATTTGACCTGCCAATAGAAGGATCAAGTGAATGATTAGCACATTTTTCTTCAAAAAATAGGAAAATTGCATGTACGGTTGATAAAAATGGCTTCCCAAGAATCAACAATATTTCATTATCCTTGCCAATGTCCAACACCAAGAAATTAATGGAAAACACCAACTACTCTACTTGCACATGCACGTCCTCCAGCAAGCCATATGGTTTCCTTTCAGTCAAGTCTGGGAGTTGGAGTGTAACGTTGTCAGTTTGGCATTGGTGATTCCTAACTTATCATAAATGGTTTCCAAGATAATGTTGATACTATCCGCTAAATCACAAAGTGAATGATGTAGCATTGTTCTTCCAATATTTACCGGTATTGAAAAGTTACTAGGATCTCTAAGTTTAGGGGGTTATCTCTGTTGAAAAATTGCACTACACTTGACATTGAGATAAATTTTCTCATCATCATTCCATTTTCTCTTCCTTGCCAATAAACCTCCTTCATAAACCATGTGTAGTTGGGCATTTTGGTGAGCACATCAACCAAAGCAATGTTGACATTAAACTTGCTGAACATGTTGATGAATTGTTGAAATTGCTTGTCTTTTTTCTCCTGTCTACAATTATTGAGCCTTTGAGGGAATGGAATCTTTAACGAAGAATGCAAATTCAAAAGCTCGACTATGCGCTTCTTTTTCAACTCCTTGTTGTCATCCACTTTTTTCATCTTGTCATCATCACAACCAACTTCATTCTTCTCCTCAATCACCTTGGAGTTTTTCTTCTCTTCTTCTTTACCATCCTCTTGTTTTTCATTTGGCACAACCAACTTTTTTCCATTTCTTAGGCAGATAGCATTGCATTGCTCTTTCAAGTATGGGATTGTATCATTCGACAATGCTCCAATTGATCTCTCACTGTTTTGGTGAGCTATCTGTCCTAATTGCATCTCAAGGTTTCTTATGGTAGCTCACAAATTCTCATACTTTCTTTGCAACCTGATAGTCTCAAAATTCCTTCTCAGATTATCATCACGAGGTGTATCTTGATTCACATATACGGGATAATTTTGATTTTAAGATGGTGGTCATGGTAGTGGAAGTTGGTATGAGCTATTTTGTTGAGGTGAAAAATTATAGGGATTCCTTTGATATGGTGATTGGTATGGTCTAGATGACGATGGTTGATTGGACAAATTATGTTGAGGTGCATTTAACTGAAATGATAGGTTTTGGACATTTGCTTGGTTTGACCAGGAAAAGTTGGGATAGTTTCGCCAAGACGGGTTATATATGTTTCCATAATTGGTGGGCTAATTTCTTGGCGTAAGATTTTGATTGGAAATGAATTGAATCTGCTCACCTTGCATCACTGAAACATCACAGAAGCCATTTTGCTGATTTCCTCAGCAGAAATCACAGCTCAAGATCCCTTGGGATGTCAAACAAATGGAGTTCATTGAGTTTCTTCCCATATTCTCTATGGACTTGGTCAAATTTGTAATGGCATTCATCATCATGTTCTACTGGGATATGAAAGTGTAATAGCTAGGCACACCTCTTTGTATGACGTTAGCCTGATTCACTTGTTGTTGTTGTCCAACTATGGGAGCTATTGCTCTATGATAGAAATGAGTGGATGCCATTCTCTCCAACAACTCTTGCACTTCCTCCAGAGTCTTGTAGGGGAAAGAACCTTCCGCACTAGTATCAACTATTAATTTTGTCTCCAAAAATAGTCCATTATAGAAAGTTTGGACTTGTAGCCATAAAGGTATAGCATGGTGCGGGCACTTTCTCAATAGCTCCTTGAAGCGGCTCACGCTTCACCTAAACTCTCTCCAGTGATTTGTGTGAATGATGTGATCTTGTTTCGGAGCTTCGCGGTCCTAGATGGTGGAAAGTGTCTGGCTAAGAACTCTAGAGTGAGTTAGTCCCATATTGTGAAAGTACCTTGTCTATATGATTGCAGCCACAACTTTGCTCTATCACGTAAAGAAAAAGAGAATGCTCTCAAGACAAAATATCTGGATACAATCGGGGTGGACTCCATTGTGCAGGATGTATCAATGACCCCTCAAATTTGATTAAGTGCTCACAGAGATCTTCATTGGGTCCTACTCCAAACATAGCACGTGTTTAGAGCATTTGTATCAGTGCAGGCTTGATTTCAAAGTCATTTTCTTGCACAGGCAGCTAAGCAATGCTAGAACTCGCCCCCTCAAAATTAGGTATGGCATAGTCTCTAAGATGTCAGAGGTTAACATTAGCATTAACCTGGTTGCCATTATTGCCTGAAACCTTCTCTTGTCCATTCATGGTGCAGTTTGGATTCTCCATGAGATGGTCGCCTTGGTTTGAGTCTTGTCGTTTATGGTTTTTACTCATCGTACGTTCAATATCCAACTCAATCGGATGAAGTGGTGGATTGTATGAACGAGTATCTGGCATAAACTACAAAAAATGAAAACCAACGATTAAATATCGAAGACTATATCCAAACACAATTGAGAGAACAAGAAATAATTAAAAATAACAGCAAAAGAAATAAAAAGTTTAATCTAGTAAGACTCACTATACCTAATATTGTTTCCAAACAAAAATAGTCCCCAGAAACGGAGCTAAAAACTTGTCTAATAGAATATTGATTAGGTTTTTGAAAACTAACAAAGAAAACCTTAATTATCCTAATCAACTGTTGGGAATTTCCTTACAGAAATATCAAAATAACGCAGCGGAAAAACACCGAAAATCCCTAAAAGAGGATCCATGCGTTCCGATTAAATCGTTTAGGGTTTAGATATATACCTTTGATGCTCGAATGCAAAAGCGATCTGAACCTTTCCACGATCTGAACACCACGGTCACGATTTGGACACCACGGCAACCACGAACTATTCGTAGAACACGTCAGACCTTAGGCGCTGCTCTGGAATGAACGAACGCCCTCTACAGGTATCACTGTCTCTTATACACATCTAGATGTGTATAAGAGACAGAGTATAATCTGTTAATGATAAATTCAAGGTGTTTAATTTATTCATTGTGTGTTACTAATGAGTCGCATGTCGACATCCAAAACCCTAAAGAATCATATTCTATATATAGCGGTTAACCTAAATTCAAAGAACTCTTCTTTGATTAGAATTCTTCTATCACACGTATTAGGTATATAAACGCGTATGATAGTAACCAGATATATTTCCTTACGAATTATTATAATTACTATTTAACTGGACAGTCTTGAGGTTCCTCCAATGTAATTAGTAAATAATTCTCGTTCATTGAATCTAGACACAAATTCTTATTCAACGAACTTAGTCAACAATTAACTTAACCCAATGCTTACTCTTAGTGTGTGACCCTTTAGGTTCATTTAACGTTGGCAATAAGTATAATTTCTAATTCCAACACTGTTGCCTTTAGTACATAAACCAACAATACTCCCACTTGGACTAAAGACAATTAGCCAGGAAGTTTTGGAATTGAATAAATTAAACACCTTTAATTTATCATTAACAGATTATACTCATAGATCAAGATCAAGATTGGTGAGCCTCTAGCAAGGCATCATGACCACCCAAGTTAAATGAAGATCATTGATCTGACATAACCTGATCAAATAACCCATGTCATAATCCTTTTGTCACACGATGTCTTAGTTGGACATAGAGCATGGACAATGTCATCTCTATTTGTGTCCAACTATTTGATTTCTCGATCTCGAAGTAGAATGATAAAACAAATGAATTTGATCACCTTATCAATCCATTTGAGCATAAGGCCATGCATTTTACATTCCTACTAATCGAGGGCCCAAAGACATCTCTCTCATAATAAGAGGGACAAATTCCATCTTAATCACTCATTTTCCTCCGCATAATTTCTACATGTTCAATCACAATCTTTATAATCATCCGGTTAAAGACAACGTTTGATTGTGTCAAAACACATAAGTTCTTCTCTTAGGAAACTAAGGAGAAAATTCAGTTCTATACAAAGAACATGTTGTTCATCCTTAGACCCTGTCTCTTATACACATCTATGAGTATAAGAGACATGGTTACGTCAGTACTTTGTTCGCCAACAAATACCCATGATTTTTTATTATATCCATATATCCATAATCATCATATGATTATCAATAAAAAATCATACTAGTCTTAAATCAACACAGTTCCCACTATATTGAATAACTAGGGACATTTAGAATAATAAATTATTCATGGATTCTAATATTAAAACATGCAATAATAAATCTCTTTATAAATAAAATATCATGATGACAATATTCGTTTTAAAATTATCCATTAAAAGTCTCCCAATTAAACAATTAGGTCCAATCATACATATGTCTAAGAGACATGACCGAACATGGCGATCTGAAAGATGGTTGTGGAGACAGGTTTAGATATTGGATCTAGCAATGTATAAGAGATCTGTCTCTTATATCTGATCTAGGTGGTGAATATCTGAGTCAAGAATTTTATGACCATCTTAGAAATTGTGGAATTGTTTCACAGTTAATGGCATCTGGCTCTTTGGCACAGTGCAATAGCCCCATTAAATTGAACAATAGATATCAACTAGATTCAGTGTCTCTTATACACATCTACATAATTCGGTGACAAATTTCCTAATCCAAATCGCTTCCTTAGCCGCATCGATGCTGCTATATATTCTTCCGTTGTAGAATCTGCTATGGTCGCTTGCTTTGAACTCTTCCATTAACAGACCTCCATTTAAACAGAACACATATCCCATTGTGATCTAAAATCATCTCTGATCGAAACTTGCATCTGTAACCACTTACAACAAGCTCTTTTCCAGTCCTCCATAAACCAGAAAACATCTTTAGTTCTTCTCAAGTACTTAAGGATATTCTTGACTCTGTCCATTGACTTTCACGAGATCCGATTGGTATCTCTCGTTATGCTCAAAGCATATGTGTATATAGACATCTAGAGTGTATAACATCAGCATACATGATGGATCCTATAGCTGATGCATATGGAATCTCACTCATGCAATTTCGCTCATCTTGAGTCGCAGACACCGAGACAGATCCTTGAGAAGAGCAGAGAGAGATGCTTACAGTAAGCATTCTAATGACAACTACATTTGAATTAATTTTCTTGTAAACACAAGGTTCATCTTCATTTTTGATGTCCAAACCTTTGAAGCTTCATCATGAAGATTATAACATCTAGATGTGTATTAGATCCAGCTGGATCTTTCAAGCTTAAATACCTCAAAGAATTTATGGTTTGTACAAAACCCTCAGGTTGTGTCATATACACATCCTCGAGTAAGTTTCCATTAAGAAACGCTGTTTTGACATCCAGATATTTGCCATATCTCATAATCATAGTATGCTGCAATGGCAATAAGAATCCTTATGGATTTAAGCATAGCAACTGGTGAAAAGGTTTCATCATAGTCTATACCATGAGTTTGTTTGAAACCTTTTGCAACCAATCGTGCTTTGAAGGTATGTAGATTGCCATCCATGTCAGTTTTCTTCTTGAAAACCCATTTACACCCAATAGTTTTTATACCATCCGGTGGATCAATCAAAGTCCAAACTTGATTGTCAAACATGGATTGCATCTCAGATTTCATGGCACTTTGCCATTCCTCAGAGTCTGGACTAGTCATAGCATCTTGGTAGCTAGTGGGCTCATGGTGATCCATGAGTAACACATCATTTGTATGTGTAATAAGAAATCCATGTCTCAGGCATATTTCTAGCTCTACCAGATTTACGGAGTCCTTGTGTTTCATGTGGAAGCTCAACAACTGATTGTGAGTCATTCCCATGTTCCAATTGTGTTGTCTCATTCGAACCAACAACTAATTGTGATTCTTGATGAGATTGCACAGAAGAGAGTGTCTCTTATACACATCTAGATGTGTATGCCTGTCAGGTGCATAGCATGGCCCTAGATGGTATTATGACATGAAACTCTGATCCAAAAATATCCCATTTCTGGCAACAAACACTTTGTTTTCAGATTGTAGAAGTAGATTATTTCTTTAAATAGTAATTATAACAAACACTTATCAAATATATCTGCTAACTTATCTGATACCTGCCGTTTGATATAAGCCTAACAGCCCCAAATCTTAAGAATTCTAATCAAAGAAGGCTTTTTGAATTTCCACATCTCATATGGTGTCTTAGCTACAGTTTTAGTTGGAACACGATTCAATAGTGAATGCAGCTGTTTGTAAAGCATAACCCCAAAAGGATAAAGGGAGGACTGTATGACTCATCATGGATCGAACCATATCTAATAGGGTTCGATTCCTTCTTTCGATACACCATTCCATTGTGGTGTTCAGTGGAGTTAATTGTGAAACAATTCCACAATTTCTAAGATGGTCATAAAACTCTTGACTCAGATATTCACCACCTCGATCAGATCTCAGTGATTTAATTGTCTTGCCAAGTTGATTCTGTACTTCATACTGAAAACTTTTGAACATTTCAAAAGACTCAGATTTATGTTTCATTAGATAGACATAACCATATCTATACAATCCCTCTAAAAACCTGTTATGTTGGTAACCTCCTCTGGCAACAGTATTTAATGGACCACATACATCTGTATGTATTAGGCCCAATAAATCATTGGCTCGTTCACTGTGTCCAGTAAAAGGAGCTTTAGTCATCTTTCCCAACAAACAAGATTCGCAGATATCATAAGATTCAAGATCAAATTGATTCAAAAGCCCATCTTTATGGAGTTTTGATATGCGCTTCTCATTTATGTGACAAAGGCGACAATGCCATAAGAAAGTTTGATTTGAATCATCCAATCTAGGTTTCTTTGTATTTATGTTATAAACAATTCCCTGGATTGGGCTTTTCAATGTTTAGAACGTAAAGACCATTATGCAAATCAGCATTTCCATAAAATACGTCTTCACGGTGAATGGAGAATTTTTTATTCTTAATAAAGAAATCAAATCCATCATTGTCTAAACAAGAAACAGAAACAATGTTACTGCTTAAAGCAGGTACATAATAACAATTATTCAAAGTTAAAATCAGCCCGGGAGGCAAAAGGAGTTCACATGTTCCTATGGCTAGAGCAGCAACTCTTGCTTTATTTCCAACCAGCATCTCCACTTCACCTTTCTTTAATCGACTACTTCTTTTCAGATCCTTCACATTAACACAAATGTGAGCTCCACATCCACAGGGCGATGTGTATAAGAGACAGGGGTCGGGTACCCGGTCAACCGCGTTATTTTTATACTTTTCTTATAAGCCTTATTTGACCTTCCTTTCGTTTTCATCCCCTTACCTTTATGAACCATTAAAACTTGGCCAGGCATTTTTTTGATATTATGCTCAGCAGTTTTAAGCATCGAATGCAGCTCAGAAACAGATTTCTCCATGTTGTTCATGTTGAAGTTCATAACAAACTCTTATAACTCTCACATCTAAACTGCTGAGCGGGATCAAATCCGTTGCCGCTCTTGACTTATGGGAAATCCAAGTCTTTCAAGATGATCTATGTGACCCTTCATCTTCAAGACATGAGGACTAACAGGCGCTCCTTCAGCCATTTTGCAAAATGTAAAGCTTTGGTCGTTTCAAACCTTTCCTGCCTTGCTTGCTGTTGGAACATTTCCTTGAGATGATTGACTATCTCGAAAGCTTCCAAGTGCTCCAAGTCCTTCTGAAGGTCTGGGCTCATGGTTCCCAGAAGATTAATATAAAACTCCCACTAAATCAATTACCCTCATAAATGAATACACAACAGTTTGTATTTAGTGGGTTAAGATCCATATTTCACTTAACTTTAACTCAGCTTTGGCATGACAATTAAAATTAAGTTATTTAGGTAGGTAACTCTTTACCAATTACATCATATGTAACTCTTAAAACAATTATGAGATCAATACATCATATGTAGGCATGTTTAATCTCATCTTTTATGCCTATGGGCCCAAAACCGCAAGACCAATAAATCACTGAGATCTGATCGAGGTGGTGAATATCTGAGTCAAGAGTTTTATGACCATCTTAGAAATTGTGGAATTGTTTCACAATTAACTCCACCTGGAACACCACAATGGAATCTTTGGAAGGTGTTTAAATTTGGTGGCACTGATTAATTGAGGGCTGAACATGTTATGTGAACTTGTTAATTGATCATATGTTTTCATGCACCACATATATTTAACATTTAACATCACATAAACATATACAAATAACAGTAAGATAAACGTGTCATAGCATGGCCCTTAAACTATGGTGATCTTCATAAGCCAATATGAAGATCAAGGTCAATCCTAGGTCAAATTACAACTTCAAAATTTCTTCCATCTTCATGGAATACACCTTGTTGTTGATTGACGCCAAGTTGCTCCTCTTGCCTTCTTTACAAGCTTTGTAATACAATAATACAAAACTTTAAAATTACAAAAAAAAAGGATAATCCAAAACGACACGCAGGCCGTATTTATATAATTACACCCCAAAATAGAAATAAATTACTATTCTAGTAGGTATAAGAGCCATGCTATGCACCATGCATATGAACACATCATAAAACAGAAAACATACCACCCTTAAAACGCGTTATCGTAACCAAAATTTTTCATGATGCGAATTAAATTCGACGAACATACACATATCATATATGTAAATCATTCATATATACATATATGTATATATATATATGCATATTCCATGAAGATGGAAGAAATTTTGAAGTTGTAATTTGTCCTAGGATTGACCTTGATCTTCATCTGTCTCTTATACACATCAAATAGAATCATCGAACAGAACAGGTTTCTATCAAACAGAATCTTTACATACATCATATGTATGTATTAAGATCAAGATATCAAACAGATTTTCAACAGCATACATTCAGCCGTAACTACAGTTCATGAACTTCGATTATGTCCAACATAATATGTTTTTAACTAATTTCATCAATCCAGAGAAACGGTTTAATTGAAAACGCAAGCGGCTCTGATACCACTGTTGGGAATTTCCTTACAGAAATATCAAAATAACGCAGCGGAAAAACACCGGAAATCCCTAAAAGAGGATCCATGCGTTCCGATTAAATCGTTTAGGGTTTAGATATATACCTTTGATGCTCGAATGCAAAAGCGATCTGAACCTTTCCACGATCTGAACACCACGGTCACGATTTGGACACCACGGCAACCACGAACTATTCGTAGAACACGTCAGACCTTAGGCGCTGCTCTGGAATGAACGAACGCCCTCTACAGGTTAACCGCTATATATAGAATATGATTCTTTAGGGTTTTGGATGTCTAGAGCAGTGTTTGAACTATTTGGTAGGGTTTTCTTACATATGTGTGTTACTAATGAGTCGCATGTCAGACATCCAAAACCCTAAAGAATCATATTCTATATATAGCGGTTAACCTAAATTCAAAGAACTCTTCTTTGATTAGAATTCTTCTATCACACGTATTATAGGTATATAAACGCGTATGATAGTAACCAGATATATTTCCTTACGACACATTATAGATACTGTATAACTGGACAATCCAGTAAATCCAATGTAATTAGTAAATAATTCTCGTTCTGTCTCTTAGACACAAATTCTTGTGTAAAGAACAGGTCAACAATTAACTTAACCCAATGCTTACTCTTAGTGTGTGACCCTTTAGGTTCATTTAACGTTGGCAATAAGTATAATTTCTAATTCCAACACTGTTGCCTTTAGTACATAAACCAACATCAACTCCCACACACTCACAAATATACAAGGAGAGTTTGTATATAGGATGAGTAAAGATCATTTCCACGGGAACTATAGGAACAATTACTAGGTTCAAAATTATCAAGGGTTTTGACTAAAGTTAAATTAAATTTAATTAAAAGAAATTAAAATAAAAACAAGAATGTAAAATTTTAACCCTACAGAAAGCAATTAAATATAATTAACTAAAACCCTAATTTAATCTACCCTACTTGAGAGAATTTAATCAATAATAAGAATTTAAATTAGTCTACCGTATAAAAGCAATCAAAAGAAATGAAATAAAACCATAACTACTAATATGAAAGTGATTAAGAGTTTAAAGGCAATAAAACAAAAACGACAATTAAAGAACAAGAACGGAAGGGAAAAAATTGAATTGCATAAAAATAAATCAAACTCAGTAATTGTAGCAAAAATCAATGTTGATGATCGTTAAATCTTGAATCCTTAACAAGAGAACAAACTCCTAACTTGAACGCTTGAGAATATCTATCTTACCGCTAATTTATTGATCAAACTACTAAAAACTAAGAAACTAAGAATGACTGATGATTATTCTTGTTTCTTCCCCTTCTCTTGGTATATTTAAAGATATTTTTAGGATTTTGCGGTTCAAGAATGATAAACATATGATTTTCCACGCAAACGGGTCCATGGGAGGACTTTTATTGCAAAATAAGCAAACTTATGAGGCCCATCTGATGATCAAGTGGAACCTAGGCGCTACATAAACGTCGTGCTTGGGCGCGCTTGGCAGAACCAAAGAGTGGAGCTTCTTGTTTCAACGCCCAGACATTGCATATTTGGGTGCCTGGGCGCGCTTGGCAGCACCAGTTTCAATTTCATCCTCAATTTTCACAACGATGCAAGCTAAATTTGAAAAAATTCAAAACATGACAGTTGTAGCTCTGTATCTTAGCTTTCCAAAATATTTTGAATCACCCCAATTGGATCTCAGACAACAAAAGTATACTCATTCTACCAAACTATATCCAAATCACTGCTCGCCGGTACCTACCCTTAACTTCCAATTTTGCAATTCTCCTCCAATTTTGTGATCAATTTTGACTCTTTCTTCACTCAAACTCTAAAAAATTCAAAATAAACCATTTTAACTCATAATTACTCAACTCTTACTTATACATCACAAAAAATGAGGTAAACGATACATAAAATATATGACATTTTCGAGCTTATCACTTATCCACCACAATCTCAAATGATGTCCCTTTTCTTACTATGAATTTTGTAATTGTATCATGTTTAGCGGTCTGCCACCTTAAAAATGTCATTTTAAATCAACATTTGATAAATATAAGTATTGGTTGTTAAATACACAAAGAATCTTTCTTCTCTCTTAAACTTAAATTGCAAAAATAAACAGAAATTTAAATAAAATGATTAATTTCATTTTGCACTCCTCAACTTATACTCGGTTATTACTTGCATCCAAAACTTTAATTTTAGATATTTTGCACCCCGAACTCTCAAATTGATTTACTTCAGTCCTTTTCTTAATACAATGTCAAAAATTAATAGATTTTTTTATATGTCTAACAAATTTAGCGGATGTACAATAATTTTTGTAGGTGCAAAAACAAAAATTCTGTTAAATTTTTGACGATATTAAAAAATGAACTAAAGTGGAATAAATTTGAGATTGATGGTGCAAAGTGTCGAAAACTAAAATTTAAAGTATAAAATAAGAATTGAGCATAAGTGAAGCTTCAGGAAATCCCGTAAATCAGATATCGGATCTTACCGGGTAAAGCACGCTAATTAGAAGGCCCTTTGCTATCAATAACAAGGAAGAGTGGGATGCAGCATTACTAGTACCACGGTTGTATAGATCGAGTGATAACAAGATGGTAGAAGGAAGCACATCGACACTCAATCTCTTATCAGACCAAGTGAAATGCCCCTTAAAGTGACTTGATGTTAACTATCATAACTTCTCTATCCTGTGCAAAATGAAATTTGTCCTATACAAAGTAGTGACTCTGAGAACTTTTGTTCTTATTTTAGATTAAAAGCGCACACGAAGTTCTAATGACATTTTGATGTTATTTTGAGACAAATAATAGTAGGTACGGGCAATAATGAGTTATCTAGGTGCAGCCATCATGTAGTAGATATTTCACCATTAGGTTCGGTATTAGTTCACCACTTCAAAGTAGTCATCTTCATGGGAAAAAGTTGTGAATTGAGCATTGATATGGATAGCCAATAGTAAAACAATTTTATCCTATTTTAGTATTTGGCGACTGAAGGAACCAATATTCCTATTTTAATAATAATTTTGTAGTATTACCGACCAATTATATCTTATAATTATTTACCAGAAATTATGATTAATTAATATATAATGGTAATATTTTCGATGATACATTTGAGGCTCTAGACCAAAGTAGTTTTCAGAAAATTGGAGTCGCATTAAGTCGTGATGCACCTGTCTGACTGCGGACCACGATCTAAGCACTTAAGAAACACATGAACTTTTTTAATACTTGCCTAAACACTTTGTCTTATTTCATTGTGGTGGTAAGTAAGACATTGATATGTGTCCAAAACATAAAATAATAAGATTAGCTATCTAACCAATTAAACGTTTGACCCAATTGTATGGTATACCAACCCGGTCATCTACATCTGATACGTCACAACTACTCCCTCAAATTGGAAAATACTTAGGTAAATCTAATTTTTGACCTTACTTGTAGATATTATGGTCAAGAAAAATTAAATTTTAAAGAATCTTGTTTACATCATTTGATGTCATAGATTGTCTAAAATTTAATCCACACCACAGAATTTATAAGTATAATCAAATACCGGATCTACTTAAGTATTTGTCTCTCAAATTTAGTGCTTCTTCAGTCTAGACTACTTATAATTGCACCTTTAATTGGGTCCAAGCTATAGGGATGCCCACACACCGCTAGGACCACATTAAATTGATTCTCTACAATCCTAAACCCAGAGAGTTTATAAAGATGAAAGGCCCGCTTAGTTTAAAACCCCTTTATCCTATTGTATAAAATATAAATAATCATAACGCAAGGTTAGTAATTTCAAAGGATAACTTTATAAACCTCCCTTGATGTTAATGTTAATATCACCTAACATTTTTTAATTTTTTAAAATCTCACAAATCTCCTTTAATTTTTTTCAGTCTTGTAATACGTTAGCCCCACTGAAAAAGAAATTATTAAAAATTTATTTTAGAATAGAAAAGCTAATCTTTTGTTAATCCACTACTTTATATAGTATCAAATATGATTAACTAGAATGGTTGAAGAAAAAGCATGCAATGCTAATTTAATTTATTTTTTAACGAAGTAGTTAGACACACTATTTTGGTCATAGGAAGCATCTTGTGTCAAGGAGATACCTTAGAGTTTACATCCATGTAAAGATAAGTAAATTTGGCACTTTACAAAATGTGACCATTTCTCGGTAGGAAGTGCTTACAATATGGCCATCGAGAAGGATATTTTCAGGATCCATCTTAATTGACAATCTCAAAGATCCAGCGGAAACAATATACTTTTGAAGTAGCTGTGGAGTTTAGATATTACAAATAAAATCAAGATCTTCCTATGGAGAGTGAGTCGAGACTGCCTTCCAACTACAATAAAGTTAAAACAAAATGGATTGCCATTGAGGAGGATTGTCCGATCTTGTCTATGATCAAAGAATGCACCCATCACTATTTTTTTGAATACCTATCTACAGTGTAGGCTTGTAGAGCTTGAGTCACCTATATTATGAAGTTTACAGGTTTGAGTAGTCCTTTGATCATCACTTGATATAGGAAATGATATTCTTTTCCATCGGACCAACTAGAGTTCGTAGTCATTATTGTTTGGTTACTTTGTTCCACAAGGAATAATGACGTCTTTTGGTCGATTAGCCTCGATTGTGCTTCTTTAACCATCTTTGTAAATCAAGAATCTACTAGATTATGATCAGACTATTGATGCATGATTCAAATGTCAATAATTTCAGTTGGACTAGTAAGAAGTTTAATGGAGTTGTACATATGTTAGTTCAAGATGCTAGAAGTAATCTGTTATCCATTTAGAGTAGTATTCTTCTATGTATCCGGCTCTCTTGTTGATAGACTTTGTTTCCGAATGAAAAATGTTCTTAGCTTTTCTATAAAAAAGGAAATATATTATTTCATAAATTTTCTGATTACTATGTTTATGAAAATTTCATTGATAGAAGGAAACTGTAGGAATTCTTGTTCACCATGGATTCCTAACCAAGCCTATAAATAAGTCTGTGTATTAACTCCCCAAAAGATAGTTATTTGCATGCATTCTAGTTAGGGTATTAACCAAAATTTTTATGTTTTGTGTACGTAAAGTAAGGGTATATTAGAAAATTTTAGGGTTTATTCAAAACTAGATTGAGCTAATTTTTGTGTATTAAGTGTTTAAGTACATTTATTAATGTGTTTTAGTGTGTTTTTATAGGTTTGGAATGATTCCGGGGTCAAACAGAAGATTGGTGCGCAAAAGATTGAAAAATAGTGAAAGGTGCACCCAGCCTAGGCGCAAGGTTCACCTCAGGGGAATTATACTTTACTCTATCACTATTTGGTGGGCACAGAGGCTTAAGGCATGCCCACGCTGTGTTGAAAAATGAGATTAGCGAGGTTAGCAATTTTACGACTTTCTTGGGTTATTTCAGCCTACAACTTTGTAAGACCCCATTAAAGACTATATATGTGTGTGTCCGATTGTGTGTGTGTTCTAGGGTATTTCTTATAACTTAGAGTACATTAGGATAGGTGTATGTCGAGAGAAGCCTTCATTCAATCCAAGTGTTTGACTAAGAAGAATATTAAAAAAAGAAGCTTGGAAGAGCTTTATTCTTTTCTCCTTTTTTCCTTATACTCTTGCCTATAGAATTTATTGTAGAACTCATCTGTGATGTTTATATATGTTGAATCATGAACTAAAATTTTCATCTAGGTTTTGGTTTAGAACTTTTCATGAACATTGAATATTGAATTTTGTTTCTCTCTTAATTCTAAATAAAAGTTTTACTTGTTCAAGTTGTGCTCATTGCTTCCATTTGATTTGGAGCCTATGTATTAACTCTCCAAAAGAGAGTTATTTGCTTGCATTTTGTCGTACCCCCCCACAACCCGCGGTCTGGCCGGCACCTTTGGGACCGGCACCGTCACTAATGTGGTGCTCGTGAAATAGGTGATTAAATGCAAAAGTTTTATTTACAATTACAAACATAAATTACCTACTTACTATTACCAATTTAAATGAATCACCTATTTACTATTACATAACGGGGCTTTAAATGCGACTATGAATTGTACAAAAATAATCTAATGTAGGGAACACAGGATTGGAGTCGCCTCCCGGTGTGTTGGTACGCCGGGACACAAAAATACATCAAAATGTCAAAGAACCATAAAGAAAAAAAATAAACCCTAGTCTAGATTGACTCCTGGTCCACGTAATTCAAAAAACATGAGTTCAGGAATCCTGTTGTAAAATGGGAAGGTTTGGGATAGATTTGAATTTTTCTCGGCACCCACTTTACCCGGCGTTGGACCGGTTGCATGATTTTATCGCATTTCCCTTTTCAATTTTATTATTCATTATTGCTGACTTTGTAGCGTACGTGTGCTTAAGATAGTTTAAAAGTAATAAAATATGTACATATTAATGAGGAAATGAAAATAAATGGTAAATAAAAACATTGACAGGTAAATTTAGCCCGGGATCCAATTTAAAGTTACACACATTTAGCTTGTAGTGCCCTCTAAGTCCCAAGGGGCAAAACAGTCGTTTGTCATGCACGCCAGAGTTTACTTCTAGCCCAATTTTATATTATTGATACAGTTATTAAGTCATGGACTAAATTGAGTTTGATTCAAATATTTAATGTCTAGTCGTGCAAATGAACAAAATTTGAGGTTTACAGAAGAGTAAATTCACATCATTTAACAAGTAAGAAAAAGCATAAATATTATATCGAGACCAACAAACATAAAAAATAAAGCACAAATCATCACAAAAGAAACTAATCGAAAAATATGTGCAAAATCAGAGCCTATTTACAATTTAATACTCATAAGGGCAAAACGGTAATTTCACAATCAAAGGGTAATTAAACATATTAAAGCTTGGTGGTTATTGTCATTAAAAATGTAACTTAAAAGAAATTTGAAAAGGAAAAAAAAATGAAAATTAAGTCATAAATAATGTAAAAATAGTAAGATAAGCATTTTGTCACCAAAACAATCGATTCAAAAGCCCATTTAACTCACCTCAACCTCAGGAATGTGGTGGAATTGGTTATGCTTGGCTTGGAGTGAGTTTGAGCCGAATTTGCTTTCGGCACCTCCAAGCTTCCGGTTGATGAACCGGCCTTCTTCCACCACGTTTTCCACCCACGAGATGAACGATTTTTCTTGAGCTTTAAGAATCAAAGATAAGTTGTAGTCCCAGGTACCCTCTACAACTTTTCTTCTTTGATTTTAGTCTAATTACTCTTAGATCGCTTGGAATCTTGGCTCAAAGTTGGCTATCTGAAAAATTTTTCAGACTTGGAAAAATTTCTCTTTTTTTCTGCAGATTTTCTTGGCCACCTGCCTTCTTCTACCACGTTTTTGGCCCTCCAAATGAATGATTTTCCTTGAGATTTACAAATATAAGTTGTAGTCCCAGGTACCCTTTACAACTTTTCTTCTTTTAGTTTAGTCTAATTCCTTTTCAATCATTTGGAATTTTGGCTCAAATTTGGCTATTTGAAAGATTTTTAAACTTGGAAAAATTTCTCTCTTTTCTTTTCTGCAGAAATTTCGTCCTCTCCTCTTTAGACTGATTTTTTTGCTCTTTAAAGATGTGGATTGAGTGTAAAAATGGTAAAAGACCATTCCTTGTCATGTTGGGAGTATGGGGCATCTAAAATTTGGTGAGAATGGGTGTAATTCTTCTCCCAAAACGCAGAGAAAAATGTGGCCAAAACACTCTGTCGAGCTGACTATTCAGCGCGTGAACAGTACGCGTGGTACTGTTCTAGTGCTGAAATTTTTTTTTTTTTTTTTTTGAAAAATCTAAAAACTTAATAATATTAAAACTCATTCTTTGTATTTCAAAAATGCATAAAACACATAATAATTAAATACCATAAGACAAATTAAGTGGGAATTAAAGGATAAATTAAGAGGAAATCAAAGAGTAGGTTAAAAAGAAATTAAAAGGGAAATTAAAAAGAAAATTGAGAGTCAAACTAAAAGGAAAATAGGGGAGAACTTAAGTGACAAAAATAAGTGTCTACACATTTTATCTAGGGTTTTTATGTGTTCTAATGTTTTGTGTTTGTAAAGTAGGGATATGTTAGCCATTTTAGGATTTTTACAAGTTTTTGTGTTTTAAGTCTTTAAGTACATTTGTTAATGTGTTTTAATGTCTTTTCATAGGTTTGGAATGATTCAAGGACCAAACTACGGATGATCGGTGCGCAAAACTTTGAGAATGGTGCAAGGAGCACCCATCTCTAGTGCAAGATGTGCCTAGGGGGCCTTGTGCTATGCCCTGACATTATTTGTTGGGCATAGCTGTGGCCATAGAGGGTTCAAACGTGTCCTTGCTGAGTCAAAAACGGGATTAGCGAGTAGTAAACTACATACATACAATATTATCTTCAATCAATTAGTCAAAATATTGTATATTTAGAATATATATTATTTGATACGAGATAACACATTTGGAACACTCTTGCTTTATGGAATTTGAGAGGAAAACAAGCATGTACTAACATCTCAACATCTCAACACATACTCTAGCATAAGATAGTCATTCTTGAATAACAGTCTACTTGTTACCAAATAAAGGTGCCCTGATGGAGCAAAAAAATTTGTTCAAGGTTTTGTAGTCTGTGAAATATGAATCTAAGAATCTAGCCTAAATGGGAACACTAGTTAAGTCCTCATTCTCAATATTTATGTAAGGCATGTAGGACTCTGTAGCAACAAATAAAGCATTTTACTCCAAAAAGGCCAAGGAGCTTGCTCAAGACTTTGTTCCTTGCATCCTCACTCTCAAAATTCAATACAGATGAACTTTTGTGTAGCATCACAAGACCAATTTTTCATAAATTTATTACATTGATTATCTACAAAATTTTTCATTCCAAAATACATAAGTGTACTGTCCAACACAAACCCACTGTAGCATTTAGCCATTAATCAATACTATCAAAAACGTCATTATGTACTAGTTTCACTAATAACACATAATCTAATTTCAAGGGGCAAATCTTGAAGATCAAGACAACCATGATTTTTTCAAGGGGCAAATCTTGAAGATCAAGACAACCATGATTTTTTTTATCTCTAATAGGATAAGCTCAAGAGGTTTTACTCATATTTGAATAAGATAAGATCAATTAATGTCTAATGGTAGAAGTTTAACATTGTTAATAATTGAATTAGAAGGAATATAATCCAAAACAAGCTCTAAATTAGCCAGTTTACCTCAATTTATTGATTGTATCCATAGCATGTACTTTGGTTGTAGATAAGCTATATGTTTCCCAACATATTTTTAAATTTGAGTTTATAAAGTTTATACTAGTAGCTAATGAAGAAGCTACCATACTGAAGATTTTGGTACTAATTAGAAAGGATAAGCATTCCAAATGTATGCGAATTTAGGGTCCAAATTAAAAATACAAAAACAGAGGAGGAACTCGTATCAACATTGGAACATAGAACTAATTGAGCTCCAAAATATAAGGAAACAGAAAATCAAACCTAGAATAACATATCTAAAGTAGAATTATGAAGAATTCAGGTAGGAAAGGGATAGACTCAAGCTTCAAAGATGTATGCATGGAAGAAATTTCAAGCACACACTATTAAAAATCATTTTTTCTTTCAGCACATTTTTGTGTTTTAATTGCCTTCCCAAGAGTACTAGTTTTTTTTTTGGCTCCTTATACAAATTAAGTTTTTATATAGATAAAAATTCTGTAATAATTAGTAGGACAACGCGAGGAAAAAAACAATGACAACTGGTTCATTCAAAAGTTGGATGATTGGTCTTCACTTACATATCCTACTATACTGTCAGTTTAGTAAGACTTGTTAGTATAATAGCTTTCATGCTTGTCCAGTAGACTACTAAGACAATGATTTTTCATGCACCTATTATTTTTTGTTTGAAGTCGTAACTCCAAACACACATTTTTAGTTACGACACTTCTCTTGTCTATCTTTTCCATTTGTCTATATGCACCTTGTTTACAACTTTCTATTCCCTTTCAACAGAAAAAATCAAAGTAATTGTTAGTTTTGGAGATAGAACGGTAAACACTTAAAGATTTCTAGTTTGTACATTTTGGGGCAATTTATGGTCTCTAATAATCACATACAATGTCCTATGTTTGTAGTAGGAGAGATATGGGGTAGACTCAACAGACTGGGGCAGTATATGATAAGAAATTATGGGAAAGAAGGAGAGTGGAGAAAGAACTAGCCTTGGTTGTAGAAGATCAATCGTGGGGATTCAAAGTAGGTAGACAATCTTCTTGTTGATGATTCTAGTCTTTTGATAAATTAACACTATGGAGGGGTGTTTTAAAAATATATAGAATATAGGTCACTACTGGTAACTGTGTGATTTACTAAAATCATATTATTTATTGTCTAAGTGTCACTCTAATTTCAATTATCTCATATCCTAGTTTTTGTCATCTTTATATAGCTCTAAAGACTATTTGATAACTAGTACTTTTCTCTCTCTCTTACTTTTGACTTTAGCATACATGAAAGTTTCTAATTAGAGGGACAAAAAAGAGGCATCAAATTTTCTATCCTACTTTTTTATCACTCCCCCTCTAAAACACTAATAAGTTGATACTTGTCCATAATTTTAGAAACCTATGCACTGGGGAAACTACCCAGAAAAAAAGAAAAACTAAAATATAATAAAGAGTAGTGAGAGTCTATTCCCTCCACCACCCTTCTATCAGAGACATTCTGACCTCTCCTGAACCTTTTTGATAAATTCCGAACATCCACCATCATTCCAAAATTTGAAAATACCTTCCATAGGCTGTGACAACAGTTTTCACAAAATTGAAAATTTGTCAAATTCATAAATAATTTCTCAAAACAAGAAGATCACAGCGGAGCTACTATTTAAATTAATTGACAAAAACTACCTAGATATCTCCAAATAGAAATCAAATGCTTTTCATTTGATATCACAAAATAAATAAAACAAAAGGGAAATTATGGAGAAAAATGAATTTGAAAATACAATAATATATTGCTGAAATGATGAAATAATTTTACTCCTGTAGAAGAAATAGCCCACGACATTTTAAACATAATTTTATATGTTTCACAAATGTGGGAACAGCATTGTATGCTTGGAATTGATTAAGGAAAGAGAGACTGTCTTTGTTGCTAATGAGGGGAGGTGGAAATAAAGTGTAGGGGTAGTATGACTGTAACATTATTAATTTCTAAATTAGTTTATAGGTAATCAACTTGAAACATTAAACTGTTGGAACCTAAACAATGCTTTTATTATTTTTAGTGGATGGATAGGTGGCAATATATTAGAATGTGAGATAGAGAGTATGATACAAAAGTGGAATAGAAGATCCCTAACCCAAAATATGGGGAAACAAACACTCGAAACAACAAGGCAATGGATACTTTTAAAGTTATGCTACAACAATCAACTTATGAACTTCTTATTTATAACAAGAAAAACACACTCACTATTGAACCTCAATTTTACTCTATTGTTTTCCCAATTTCTCCAAAAGAAAAATAAAACAAACTATATTAGTACAAAAAAATTGGAACGCCAATAAACTCCAAATGTAGTTTTTAATGATTGGCTTGCTTACGACATTGATTTATACACTTCAGGTGACAAAAACAAACACCACTATTTCATTTATTTTTGCCTTTAACTAGAATGATACATGTAGCGTTGCAATAGCTTCACCAAGGAGATTTCAGTGGATCACTATGATTGGACTTGGTCAAGTCAAGCAAAAATTGCATTTTAATGGATGAATAGGAAGTTTGTTAGAATCACTTGATATTCCATCTTACACGTAATGGGAATAAACCACCCATGAAAATAACTATCTTCATTTATATAGAGCCATTGTCAGATGGTCAAACATATAGTTTGGAGGAGTTCCACTATTTTTTTTCTATACAAAATATTCTAACTACATTTTTCTTCAGATATGGCCAACTCAAAGGCAGTACTGTTTGTAGCTATCATTTATCTAATTCTTGTTCATGAGGTACATTCTCTTTAATAAGCTAGCAAGTGGTTTGTGACGATCTTGTTCAGTTGAATTTTGAATGATATACTCTACAGGTTGACGCAACAAATGTTGTAATTTTTATGGGCATAGTTACATATATATACATACATACATATTTTACATAACATGGTGTCATCAGTTTTATATAAATGCCCTTCAATTTTTCTTTCTTAATTTTGTTTTTTCCTATATGTACAAGCAAACTTTTCTACATTGTCTATTGTATTTGTGTTAGATAACAAACTTTTGAAGATTGAAGATTTGTTTGCCTTCAACATTGTTGCTTTCATTTATAGTCATGTTTGAAACTACATGTAATAAATAGAAAATTCAACTATATACATCAAATTAATTCCACCACGTAATATATATTTACATTAAGATGGGATTTTGATCATTAATTTATTTTCTTTATTCAACTGTTTTTTGTATAATTGGAAATTCAGTTGCTGGTGAATCTATCATGATATGTAGAATTCAAGCTACAACAATAACCATGAGTCCTTATATACTTGTTAAAATAATTATTTTTGTTTTATATATATATATTTGAATTTATCTAATTATAAAACTATTGTTAAAATTCATTGTAGATGAATTGTGAAGAAGGTTTAGCAGTTGAAAAGTCAACAATTGGTATGTCTAAAATTATATATCATTTTTTATATGATTTGATGAGCCAATACACTTAATATTTAGTTTTATTTTGTACTCTTTTGATTTATTGATAGATTGTGCAGGAAAATGTGATTATCGGTGCAGCAAGTCTTCTAGGCATAAAATGTGCATTAGGGCGTGCAATACGTGCTGCCAAAGGTGCAACTGTGTTCCGCCAGGCACATCTGGGAATGAAGATGTCTGCCCTTGCTATGCCAACATGACAACCCATGGCGGGAGGCACAAGTGCCCCTAAATTAATGTACTCACACATAAAGTGATTGAATAAGTTAAAGAAAATAGAATGAAGATTTTCTTGTTTTGCTTAAAAGAATGGAATGAGGATGGTTCCCTACAAAAATGGGAATTAGTTAAAGTTGAATAACATGAAGGCTTTTATTGAATACAAACCATACATGTTACAAAATTACTTCAATTACACCTCTTTTGTACCTCTTATTTTGTGCATTCAATTTAGTATGCTCACTAATGGTTCATTATTATGATTATATGTAATTTTGATTCAAATGTAGTTTCCTCATATACAATGCTCATTGTATTAGTTTTCAATATGAATGTATCAAAAATGCTGGGCCATGTGTTTTTTTAGTCTTTTTCTTGGTAGGTGTCCAATACATGTTATACTTATTCCTGCTCTTTTGTCTCTCATTCTGCCACTTACAAGTTTTTTTTGTTTCCAAATTTTAAGTCAGATTTTATAATACTTTGTATGAATGGAAATATTATAAGTTGATTTTTATGCACTTTCTTGTTGTTGGCCACCAAATTAACAACAATCATATTTCCATAAAGGCTCTTCAATATTTTGGGTAGCATCAAATTGGTCCTCAATGCTTTAGTCAAACCAAATATAGTTGATGATAATTCAATTTCGGGCAACTTAATCCCTAGCATTTCATCACAAACAAATGTAGTTAGTGAAGTATTCGACTTTGGCTAAATTGGTCCCAAACTAATGTTGAATAAATCAAGTAAAGAAATTCATTTGAAAATTATAAAAAATGAGTAGGTAAAAATTCATAAAAATTTTAAAAAGTACAAAATTTTTTAAATATATAAACATTTCCCTCCCTAATGCAAAAGAAGATGTGTCATATTTTTTGTTTTACTTAGTTTCTATGCCTAGAACTTTTGTATATTAGGTAACAAATAGATGTTAAGTCATATAGCTTTAATCCTAAATTTAAACTTGTTTCACAGGACCTGTCTTTTTATTGGATTTCTGTCATATAAATAAAGAAAATAAAAATTATTTATAAAATTTATGTTCTAATTAAATTAATTGATATATTTCATAAAAAAATATAAAAAGTAATAAATGGAGCACGTGCACAATGATTTATTATGTTAATTTGGAAAATCTTTTCATTATCTTCAATTCTTTGAAATTGAGTACTTTACAATTATTATATTTAGTTTATAGATTTCTACTATTAGGCCAAAATTGAATTTTTGGACTATATTTGTTTTATGCCCAAACACTTGGGCTTAGTTTGACAAATTAGAATACTTTGTGCATTTCATTAGTTTATGCCCATAATTCAAAAATTGAGAACTGAGGCCAAGTTTTTTCATATAACATATAAAGTAATCAACTTAAATTTAATACACAAAATTATTAACAGTATTTATGTGAGAGTTTAATGCACATCCTTTGAATAATGGACAAGAAAATTATGTCAAAATTTGTATATATATTAATGCCTGCAAATAAAAGGCTTATGTTAGTATACAGCCACTCAAACATCAAAGGCTTATATCATACTCTGACTTGTAAGTTTTCAACCGTTGAATGTTGTCAACTTAATTGACTTGGCTCATAATCATAAAATATTTTTCTGTCTTTTGTTTTAACAATATCTAATAGGAGCCACCAAACTTGTTTTCTTTGAATTGCAAAGATTGGTAAGAATTTCAATCTATAGGAGCATGGATTTTGTAATTGACTTTCGACGACTTAAGTTTGACATAATGTTTACATTCTGAAGGGCTGAACATAATAGTGACATCAAACTTTTAGGAATTTGACTATCATAATTTATTTGGACCGCTAATTGTAAATGATCTTGATTGTAAAATTTAAACAATGTATATTATGAACACACCCAATCATAGTTAACTTTATCTGTAAATATAGCCGTCACTAACCATATCCATACAACCCAAGAGTAACCATCAAGGACAAAAGGCGTCAAAACCTAACATAACATTAAACAAACAACTTCCATGAATAAATACTATTCCATAACAAACTTTCTAGTAATAAACACTCAAATGTGCGACTAACAAAACATAAAACTAAATTTCATGAAATAATCTATTGGTCCTAAAGTCACATAACAAAACCCTAAACTTAATCTTTTTCCTAACCAACTAGTAATACTAAATTTGTTAGGACATTATACACACATTGGTTGACGTGCTCCAATTTTTAGCTCACTATCATCATCTTATTGCTCTAATTCAGAAAAAAAATGTGATAACTAAGTGAGAATCCCTCAACCAACATCTAACACCACCCTTGACGGAAAAAACAAATTAATATATCTACATATATATATATATATATATTAACTAATTAACCATCCGAAATCTTGGTGGGCGCTACTCCTAAATTTTGTTAATAATTGGAAAAAGTAGAATACAAGGAAAGGAACTAGGCTAACACCTCCCAAGAATGCACGAAGCATGGACCTAAGTAGCTCTAGTGTACCTAGCATGGATATAGGGGAAATCCTTTAAATCCATACTATGTAATCGATGAATATAAGAAGGAGAATCATTCTAATGAAAATGAAGATTACAAGAAAGATCACTACTCCCAATCTTAGCTAAGATATCTGAGACACATTAGCCTCTCTATAAGTATGTTGGTGTTGAAGATTTGCTTGATGAAGTAGGCCTCTAATTCTTCGAATTATGGCATTTAAATGCCATGGAGTACAGACTGAACTATTGATCATATGGCCTAAGATTTGAAAATCAACATTAACCATAACCTAGACATAAAGTTCAATCAAACATTTTTGCAATCCCAGCATTAGACCATGCACTTCTACCTCCATATTTGATCCCTCACCCACATGTCTTGCACAGACAGAGATAAGAATACCAAGATGATCCCTAAGAACACCTCCACAACACATCACACCAGGATTACCTATTTCTGAACCGTCTACATTGAGCTTAAACCAACCAGCAATCTGTTTAATCCATGCAATAGCTTGGATTGAAAGTTTTCTTCTAAGCAAAATTTCCTCCACCATGTACTCTAGATTTGTATGTATCATATCAAACTTCTCAATCAAATAACACTCTTGAAGAAGGGTAGAGACTTTCTGTATTATGGTCGTTCTTGTTTACCTTTTAGCATTGTAGATAAAATCATTTCTATGAATCCAAAGAATATAACATATAAGGGTTGGCAGTAGTGAATTAATAGTGCCATCAATAGAAGAAGAACCATCCATCCACCAAAATTGACATTTGAGCAAGAGATTAATATGATTGTGGTTTGCAATACCAAATATCCTGCTGAAATAGCTTTAAACTTGCTGATAGGTACCCCCTAATTAGGGAGGGAAAAGTGTCAATATGTTAACCATTCAACTTTTCAAAATCTTATACCCTCTCGTATATAGAAAATCATGCAAACCACATGGTTTTATTTCAGGAATCATGGAAAATAGGTTATCTACTACCTAGTCTTATTTCCCCATAACAATCTAGTTTTGTTAAAGGTCAGCTTCTTGCAGACAATGTTTTGCTTGCTCAGGAATTAATTACTTCATTCAATAGAATGGCTCGGGGATCATTTTGAAGTTGGACCTAATGATGGCATTCGACAAGATTTAATGGAATTCTTTACTAGCTGTTCTTCAAAATTTTGGTTTTCATACCTACTTCGTTTCTTTGCTTAATGGTAAACGAACAGGCTTTTCAAACCAACAAGAGCTGTGAAACAAGGAGACCCATTATCCCCACTACTATTTATCTTTTGTGCCGAGGTTCTTTAATGAGGATTAAAGTAACCAACTCTTCGTGGTCAACTCATGCCCAATGCATTACGGCGCGGCTATCTGGTTATTATTCATTTGGTAATCGTGGATGATACAATGTTTTTCACTAAAGGGGACCGACACACAGTGCATAATCTCATGAAGTTTTTGCAATGCTATCAATAGGGTTCGGGTCAATGTATTAATTCCTCTAAGAGTTCATTGATTCTGCTGATGGGTTGCCTTAATTCTACACTAGCATTGTTGGAGCACTTTATAGGGATTCCACATGAATCATTTCCATTCTTTTACCTTGGCTGTAATCTTCTCTTTGGAAAAGCCAAATCTTACTATTTTCATCACATAGTTGAAAAACTAAAGCTAGATTGATAGGTTGGAAAAATAAGTTGTTTTCACCTGGAGGCCGATATGTATTAATCAAGCACATTTTGTCCTCTATACCTATGCACTGACTTGCTATCCATAAGGCAACAAAAAAATTTCTTTGATCCTTGGAACATATTATGGTCAATTTTTTCTGGGGTGAAATTGACATTGGCGATAGAAGGCAAATCAAGGAAATTCTGTATACCAATAGAAGAGAATGGATATTGGGTATTTAAAGCTTTCAAGACATGGTTCAGTTGTTCACACTAAATTATGGTGGAACTACAAAACCGCGGACTCACTATGGGCGAATTTCATTAGGAGTAGATATAAAATTCCACATGTGAGTAACCCTCACTGACTAGGAGAAGAGTGTTGAGGGCAAAATATTTGGTTGACCATTTTTTTCACAAACTCATTAGGAATGGAAATTCATCGTTTTGGTAAAACAATTGGGGAACAAAATCTTGAATGGGTATTGGCTAGGGGATGGATTACTATCCGAACAAGTGAAAGAAGACATATGTCAGCCGGATATTAAGGTTCAGGAAGTCTTTTTAGAAGAAAGATGGAACTTGTGTATTTGGCAGCTACCACTTATAGTGCAGGTCATCCAGCGGATTCATAAATTAAAGATTTTTTTGGTCACACCAGCCAAATGCAACCTATTGGTCTCAGGGTTCGAAGACTCGCCCGAGTCAGTATCGGTTCGGAGGCCACCGGTACAAGTCTTCGAACCAGGACATATCGGAGACGCCAGAACCGGCATCGGAGCGGGAAGACTCGGCCGATTCTCCGCGCTTCCGTTGAGTGAGATGCTGACTCGGCCGAGTTGCGGTGAGTCGACTCAGCCATTCCTCAATTGTAAAACCAATTTTCTACACCAACAAAATCCGATAAAAAAAAGGACATTAAAGAGGAGAATCTAGTCTTACAATTTGAGACAATTATTGAGCATAAAACACCAAAAATTTGATTGACATAAAGAAAAGTACCCTTACAATTTTAGACAATTATTCATCCGCAACAATCATATTATTTCCGAAAAAAAAAAATTGAACAGCAACAATTATTGAAGAAAAAACCAGCAACATCTCATGATTTTCATCTACAAAAAGAGGAAAAGGGAGATTGGAGAAGCATCTCATTTCATTTTTCTGTGATTTTACATAAGGAAAAGGGGTTTTAATTTTCCATAATAATATTGAAGAATTAAGGGGAAAATTTGGAGAAAAATTAGATCCAAGGAGTTGGCCACCTAATTTGAGAAAGGTGATTTTTATTTTTTTAATAATTAATGTTAATAACTTTCTATTTTTTATTGGTTTCTTTTTTTTTAAAGTTACGGTTAAGTAATTTTGTCAAAATAAAAGTAAAGCAAGACTATCTAAACTATATAATATATATATATATTTAGGTATATATATTTATATATATACATAAATATAATTATATATCTGTGTGTGTGTGTGTATATATTTATATAAATATATATAATTATATTTGTATACATATACACATATATATATATACACACACACACATACATTACAAAATTTTCTTTTTCTACTTGTTTTGGAAGTGTTGTTTTTTAACTTCTACTGTACATTATATTTCATTATTAATATTTTGGTACTAAGTTAATCAATCAATCTTTAATCTCAACTTGAAATGATTAAAAGAAAAATATAATATATGCTTTTAAATACATATATTTTTTGTCAATATTGTAGTTAAATGGCACGCAAAGATATTGGTTGGGAACATGGTATACCCGTTGGTGGAAATAGAAAAACTGTAAAGTGTAATTATTGTGGAAAAGTCGTAAATGGTGGAATTACTCGAATGAAACAACATTTGACCCATTTGTCGGGGCAAGTTGAAGCATGTCCAAGAGTACCAAAAGAAGTTACACAACTTTTAAAAACACATCTCAAGAAGGGAAAAGTTGAAAGAATTGCAACAAAAAAAGAAAAAACAAGAAATATTGAATTCTATTCGATAAGATAATTTGTATAATATTGAGGATGATGATGATGATGATGATGATGATATTTGTGAAATCATTGAAGAGGATATGATAGTGATGGAAAAAAAAAAAAAAACTTAAAAGTGCTGTAAGAGAATATGAAGTCAGTACCTCCAATTTGTTGAAGATCAACGAAGACATTCTATATCTGGAGCTCAACCTACCATACCGTATTACATTTTTTATTACATTTATTTTTTTTATAAAAATATTATATTTATTTTGAACATTGGCATATTTTAGGAAGTATTGGTACGGGTAGCTCAAAACCATCAACTTCTGGAAGTAAAAGAGATTTTTCTCATAGTTTTAGTGTCAGAGAGGATGATGGAATGTCAAGTCGAGGAGCAAATTATTTATTTCCTTCTAAGCAAAAATCTGTGAAAGCTATGTTTTCGAAGGAAAACATAAAAAAGGTTGGTAAGGCGATTTCAAGATTCTTTCATTTCAATGCTATACCATTTGATGCAGCTGACAATGGTTAATATTACCAATCAATGATTGATGCAATTACACATGCTGGACCTGGAATTAAGGGACCCTCAGGTTACCAAATTGAAGGTCAGTACTTAAATGAGGAGTTGAAAGAGGTTGAAGAGTATATTAATGCAACTATTAAATTGAAATTACTAGATTTTGGGTGTACAATAATGTGTGATGGGTACTCACACAAAACATCCAATCATCAATTTTATGATATATTGTGATAGAAACATGCTATATCATAGTTCTGCTGATTGCACAAATATTAAGAAGACTGCTAAATTTATTTTTTCTTTGATGGATAGGGTTGTAGATGAAATAGGAGAAGAAAATATTTTGCAGATTGCTACTGATAGTGAATCTAGTATGAGAGCAGTTGGTGAACTATTAATGCAAAAGAGAAAGCATTTTTTGGTCCCCTTGTGCTGCACATTGCATTGATTTGATGTTCGAAGATATAGGAAAAATGGATTCAATAAAAGACATAATTGCACAAGGGAAAAAAATAACTAGTTTCATATATAACAGTGACAAGATAGTAAATCTCATGAAATCACATACCAAAAATCAGGAATTACTCCGACCAGGTATCACAAGATTTGCTATTGAGTTCATTTCAATGGAAAGTCTTCACTTCGACATTGTATTGAGTTGAAAATAATGTGCACATCTGATGAATGGATAGAGTTCAATAATACTACTAAAAAAAGGACAGAAGCGCGAAATGTGGCTGACTTAATATTAAGTGAGAGTTTTTCGAGCAATGTTAGAAATATATGTGCAGTGATGAGCCCCTTGTGAAAGTTTTGAAGACTATTGATCAAGACAATAAACCAACCTTACCAATCATTTATGAGGCAATGGACAGAGCAATGATGGCAATAAAAAAAACATTCAAACATTGGAAAAGGTATTGGGATGTGATTGATAAGAGATGGTATAATCAATTACATCAGGATCTACATGCAACAGGTAATTTAAATTTTTACAAACTACTATTTTATTTATTGAAGGTTTTGAGTCAATGTAGATAAATTTAAAAAATTAATTATTTTCTTTAATTTAGCTTATTTTTTGAATCCGAGCCTTCAGTACTCTGGTACTTGTGTATTTGAAACAAATGAAGTTTGGAAAGGGTTAATTTTAAAAGGAGTAATCATGCGACTAGAGTCAAATGTGGACGTGCAAGTTGATGCAATAAATGAGGTATTTTGATAATACTTTTATTAATGTCTAAAGGCTTTTAGTAACTAACAATTTCTAAAATTCGACCTATGTATTTCTTTTTTACTGTAGCTTAAAACATTTCGAGAGAGAAGAGGATCATTTGAAAATACAGTTGCAATTAAAGCATTATCAAAATGTTTGCTAGGTTTGAAACTATACTTAAACATATAAGAAAATTTAATTAATATTGACATGTTTAAAATACTTTGAATTCTAAAATAAATTTGTTTTATTATTTTACTTTTTTATAGCTGAATGGTGGTTTAATTATGACGATGAGACTCCAAATTTAAAGAAGATTGTAATTAAATTTTGAGTCAAACTTGTACATCTTCTGGTTGTGAAAGAAATTGGAGTACATGGTCATTGATTCATACCAAACTTCAGAACCGATTGGCAATTGAGAAGTTACACAAATTGTGCCTGTTTTTGTGCATTATAATATGCGATTGAGGGTAAAGAATTTGATGTATCAAAGAGATTGTGATTATCTTTACAATCCAATTGATTTAAATCATATTTTTCACGAAGATGATCTATTGGTTGAATGGGTTAGGGAAAATGAACAGCCCACACTACCTGAAGACAACACTTGAGTTAGTTAGATCAGGGAATTCGTCAAAATAAAGAACAAGAAGAAGATGAAACTAGAGAAGGCAATGATCATGATAGTGATGATTTTGGTAGTACTTTGTCACAATTTATAAAGAAAATTAATAAGAAAAGTATTACCAAATCATCTACTATGAAAGATAAGGGTAAGGCAAAAAAAGGAGATAAATATGTTCCAATGCCATCTTCTTCAACTAAAAGCAATGGTAGTGATGATAATAATGGTGATGGATTTGACAATGGTGATGGAGGGGCTAACTCTAGTCAAGGACCAAGTAGAGGTGGTGATTACTATCAGGATAATCAGTATGCCGGAGGGGCTTCAAAATCATGTCATGGGCTCAGGGACACGATAATTATTATGCTACTCAGGGTACTGATCATGGTTATTGTCCTAGTATAGAAGCACAAAGCCAAATTTTGAATGAATTAACTGAGTTTTCAAGTGATTCCTCTCACTGCTCACATTCACAAAGAAATAGAAGAGTTAATGAGTAGTTACAAAATTTGGACATTGAACATGCCTATGGTAGCGATGGTTTCGCTCGAAGCAATCGATGGTTGGGATATGGCTATGATCAATCATATGGAGTTAATACTAACTCTTATTCTAGATATGGATCATATGATGAACCTAGACATCTTGAGAGGTCCACTAGTACTAGTGCTAGTAGATATTATGATCAGACATTTAGGAGATATCATGAGGGATCTTTATCTGGTTCAAGTAGCATTGACTATTATGGACAAGGTCATGCTTCATCTACTAGTGCTGGTGATAGTGTTCAATATAGAGGATTTGGATACTATAATCGTGGTATGGAACCTTCTACGACATTCTCCACCTCCCATACATAATGATTATGGTTCATCCAGCCAATCATCACAACTAGTAGATGGACAACTAAATTCATTTTTTCTACCTCATCCAAGTGTCTTGCCATATTGGAACTCCTATTACAGTGCACAAGGATAGAATGATTTGAACCTCATCGTCATTCATCACGGTATTGATAGGTATGACAAAAATTCTAAGGACCTTAGTTTTTTTTTTATATAATGAAATATTTTTTTTCCTTTCAGGAAATTGATTATGAAACAAGAGAAACTTTTCTTAATAGATTGGAGATAATTTGTTGCTTCGTATTGTTAGGAATTATTGAGTCTCTATTTTTATATGAAATGTGTATTTGACATTCTTATAATATATTTGTGGTATTTTGTGGTGCTACGATTTATCATTCTCTATGTATAATAAACAACTACAACTAATATCTAGTCGTGATTGTATTTTGCTAATTTAATTTGACAACTAAATTTGTTGTAGTGTTGTATATTTTTTAATTTTCTTTTTAGAATTTTTATATATAACAAAATATGCATGGTGCCCGATACACAACTGATACACTGAGACTGATGTGGAACGATACGTTTTGCGACCGTGACTTTGAACCAATAGTGGTCCCCATCTATCTCTGGCAACTTTTCTATCTCTACAACTTATTCTATGATTCGAAGACGGGGTACAAAACTCTTTTCTAGAAAATATATTTGGCACTCTCAAATACATTGTAAGCTCTTGGTTTTCTTTTGGAAGTTGCTCAATGGTTGCTTGCCAAATGCTGAAGCTCTAATATCATTTGGCTCCAATCTTCTATCTAAATGTCTCTACTATCATGCCATTGAGACTATAGATCACTGTTTTGTTTCTTGCCCATTAGCATGCAAACTATTGATAGCCATTGGATCGTTGCTTGGGCTGCCATCCAGACCGGTCTCCACACGTGCAATTCTACATCAATTGCAAGTAATTTGTTGCATTCTTCGACATCATTGGAAAGAGTAGTTGATCATTGTGCTACTAGGTGCTGATTTGTTGGCACTTGTGGTTGGCACATAATGCTTTTATCTATGAGAATCGAGCTCCTTAACTGAGACCCCTGATTGGCCAAAGTTCAATCCCTGCTATCTTCTTTAAGTGTAAGGAAGCCTTTCCTTAGAAACTCAGACTTCTTTCCACATCATCTCAAACACTGCTTTTCCATTCAAACAAGGTATCCAACACCTCATCGTATGTTAGATTGTGGTTGCTTGGAAAAAGGCCAATTATGAAGCAAAGATGAATGTGGATGCCTCATTTAGGGGTAACCCTGGTCTGGTAGATAAAGGTTGTATTGTTCGTAATCATTCTAGTTAGGTTCTCTTTGGATTTTCATGATCTTTAGTTCATCAAACGAATCTTGAGGCTGAAGCTTTAGCACTATTTCATGGTTTGCATCTTTGATCTGATTGGAGGCTTACAAATGTTGGGATAGGAATAGATTCAAGTGAGTTATGTCAAATCATATCAAAAATTTGACTATAGGCCAAGTTCGAGTTCCATGGAAGGTGAATGCAACAATTTGACATATTACAGCCATGCTCCAATAGTACAATCATTCTATCATTCATGTTTCTCGAGAAGCAAATATTGTAGCTGATTTAGTAGCTAAGTTAGGCAATTATAAACCTTCCACTGATGAACTTTTTGATGGTTCTTTAATCCCTATTTTGATCGATGGTAGTTTAGCATTGGACGTGTTAGGCATGCCATCAGTTAGACTTGTTAAGAAAACCCAACACCAGTTTTATTTATTTGATGCTTTGACTTAATAAATTTCGTCATAGTTGGTTGGCTTTAACCAATAAAAAAAGGCCTTACTCCATTTTGAACCCCTTAACTTGTAGTCGAGTCTCGTTTTGCACCTGATACTAACTTTTTTGACATATTGCGACTTGAACGCTCAGATTTGTCCCATAACAGTCTAATTTCTAACGATGTTACTAAAGTTAATGGATGTTAAGTAAGTACGTACCACTACAGGATGCTTGAATAGGGGTGTATGGCACTAATGGAAGTAGTCATTTGTAATTCCACTTTGCACTCTCTAACTTATGATCAATTTTTATTTTGCAGCCCCAATTCCAAAATTTTGAACACATTGCCACCCTAATTTGAAGATTCTTTTCTTGATGTAAAAGTAACTTTTATTTCTCAAAGATTTGTGATGCGAACCTCGTAGATAAACTAAAGAGACCCAGAATAGATGCGAAAACCAAGAACGCCTAAACAATTCTGATTTGACGGATTCAAACCCTTTGATTTAGAAATTAAGAATTTGATGTAGTTGTTTTTGGCTGTACGAGATATCGACCCCGTTGTCAATAATAAGACAAGAACCAATAGTGTTCGTGATAGGTAATCACAATAATCAATCTTACAAAGTACCCCAAGTCTTTGCAAGACAAGTAGTAGAATAAAGTCATGCAATATTGTTGTAAGAAGAATGAATGTTTCAGCTATCTGGGGAGGAATACATAACATGAAGTAATCAGCCCTTAAACCCTACACATAAGTCCTACCACCACTAGGACAATAACTTGCCAAATCCCAACTAGTTGAGGATTGGAACACTAGTTTAAAATGGCTATGAGGCTAATGTGGACTAACACTTGTCCAAGTTAAAAAAACACATAAAATAATAACTCATAAGAACAAGTCTTCAGGCTAAATGCTTGGCAAATAGGATTAAAGTGGATCAAATTTGTCTTCAAGTCTTTCAGCTGTATGGGGAGCGGATTAAATAACATGAAATCTGCCCCTAACCCTACACATAAGTCCTACCAATACTAAGACAATAACCTGCCAAATCCCAACTAGTTTAGGATTGGAACACTAGACTAAAACTTGGCTATAAGACTAATGTGGGCTAACACTTGTCTAATTTAAGAAAACACATAAAATAATAACTCCTAAAAACAAGTTTTCAAGCTAAATCCTAGGTTAAATGGATTAAGTGACTGATTCTAGAGTATGGCCGAAACTAGGGTCAATTCCTCGACCCCTTTATAGTAGATCAAATTTTCTTCAAGTCTTTCAGTTGTATGGCTGGTGTGAAGGGAGGGAGGGGGGAATATATAACATGAAAATCAGCCCCTAACCCTACATATAATTCCTACCAACACTAGGATATAATAACTTGCAAAATCTCAACTAGTTTAGGATTAGATCACTGGACTAAAAATTGGCTCTAAGACTAATGTGAACTAACACTTGTCCAAGTTCAAAAAAAACATAAAATAATAATTCCTAATATCAAGTCTTGCAGCTAAAAGCTAGGTTAATAAGATTAAATTGTCCAATTCTAGAGTATGGCCAAAACTAGGGATTCCTTGACCTCCCTTCATAGTGGATCAAATTCGTCTTTAAGTCTTGGGTCTTTAGACTTCACTATCTGAACCCTTGACTTGCTTGGGCTTCGAACTTAATTTTATTGACTTGTTGAGCTCCACTATTCATTGTGGATCAAATTCGTCTTCAAGTTTTTCAGCTGTAGGTGGCCGGTGGGAAGAGAGGGAGGGGGGATATATAACATGAAAGTTAGCCCCTAAACCTACACATAAGGCCTACCAACACTAGGACAACGACTTGCAAAATCTCAACTAGTTTAGGATTAGAAGGCTAGACCAAAAATTGGCTCTAAGACAAATGTGATCTAACATTTTTGCAAGTTCAAAAAACACATAAAATAATAACTTCTAATATCAAGTCTTGCAGCTAAAAGCTAGGTTAAATAAGATTAAAGTGTCCAATTCTAGAATATCGTAGAAACTAGGGTTTTCTTGACCCTTTCATGGTGGATCAAATTCGTCTTTATGTCTTGGGCCTTTGGACTTCTCTATCTGAACCCTTGACTTGCTTGGACTTCAAACTTAAATTTATTGACATGTTGAGCTCCACCATTCACAAGCTTGATGTCTTAAAGGACTTGAATATCTCTTCTTGTATCATTCGCTTCCTCTTCCAAAGGTTTCATCTTCGAATTCAAACCTGGATGGAAATTGCTGGACAAACAGTAGACAAAAATTTAAACAAATGATCTCACCAAAGTAAGAAAAGATGCAATATATGCGGCTCAAACGCAGAAGTATCAAAGACCAATGTTGAAAATGGATTTTGGGAAAATGACTTGTGAACTAAAGGCATCATGGAGCATTTGAACCCTTAATCACAGAACATATTGATTCAACCAGCAAATAAAAAAGAACCAGAAGATATTTTTGAAAGGTTGAACCAGTCATGCTTAAAAGATTATCACACCACTTTAAATGTGTATTGATGCATATCGAAAGAAAAAAAGAACTTATGCACATTATTGTGTAGAAATACACAATATTTATCCAAAACAATATTGAACTTAACACAAAAGGAATGGCAATTATAAGGCTTACAAATTAGCTCAAGAAAAACAATTGTGCTAGAAGAGTTAGAAACATTAACAAGTAAGGAAAAGGACACACTATGAGTACTTAAAATCTAAAATTATAAGAATTTGACAAATAAAAATTTCTTTTAATATGAAGTTTAAAGTACACCCGTCACAAACCAACGGCACTTTAGTTCGAATGATATATAGAAGTCACTAGAGCTTCAAACGTGGAAGGTGCAAATTCTAACTTTTCATTGTCTCCACTTGCTTCTTTGAATGGCTGCGCAAAAAAACTTGGTAGAAAATTGTTAGGAAACAAAAGATAAAAACTCTTAAAAACATTTTCCTTCATGATCAAGTTCTCTTCCTTTGGAATTACCATTAAAGTTGACTTTTCCTTAGGATTAGACATGGCATTCTCCTTACCTTTCTTTTGATTTTCAGCCAACAATTTAGCATGTTCTTCATATGATCTTTTAATGTAAAATTGATCTTTATAGACTTGATCCGGAAGTAATGGCTTAAGAGTAATCATTTTACCATCTTTCTCAAAACTATACTTATTTGCAAATCCGTCATGTGTAGCTTTCAAATCAATTACCATGGCCTACCTAACAAAATATAGCTAGCATGCATGAGTGCTACGTCACATAAAACCTTTGAAATAATCCTTATATTTTCCAAAGGTTAAAGAAATTAAGGATTGCTTAGTGACTTTTAGTTCACCACTTTCATTTAACCATTGTAACCTATTGGATGTGGATGTTTAGTGGTTGGAAAATTCAATTTATTGACCTTATGTTTGCTAGCTATATTCACGTAACTATCATGATCAAAGACCAAACCACATGCACCATTTTGAACCACACACTAAGTGAAGAAAATATTAGCATGTTGTAACCTATTCTGGTTGTCCTTAGGTTGAGCATGAAGTGCCCGCAAAATCACTCAGGAGGGTTTCTCAGAAAAATCTATCTCCTACTCATCATTCTCAAGAGAGCGTTGAATACATTCAAGAGACCTTGCCATTTTGCAAAAATTAGATTCTAAGGCATTGAACCTTGAACTCTCTCCTTCTTGGGACATTTTAAACCTATAAAAGAACAAAAACAAAAAGAAAACAAGGGATTCTTGATAGTTATGGTTAGTAAAATAACGAAAGACCTCACGGCACTCCCTTAGTGTTTATTCTCAAATTATACAATGTCACACAATATCACTTGTGTTTCACTCAAATTCAAGGCTTTTACTCTCTAATGAGCTCACTACACTTGCTTCTTTTCTCTTGTTTAAATTCTCCTCAAAGTCTTTCGCAAACTTGAAAGTACGAAGCAAGAACGACACAAACAATTACCAACACTTGGAACACAATTGGTAGTTATCGACTAACGAAGCAAAGAAATAACAATGTAATGATAGATCGATTTAACAAATAATGCACACTATGCACTTTAGAAAGTCAAACAATATTAGGGTTTTGGGCTAGAAATAAGTTAAACCAAGGTGACAAGTGTTTTTCAATATTTAACAATTTTTTTACACAACAAGATTTTGCACTAGTTTCTTGAAAATACTCAAGGAAAAATTTGCCCAAGATCAACCAGCAACTTAAAGAACAAGTCCAACACAAGAAAAACTAAATTGGATAGTGTTTTTGTGTATGGTTTTCCCTTTTTTTAAATTCAAATTTTTTTAAACAGCACAATTATGCAAAAACCAATAACCAATCTTTAAAAAAAAAAATAGGTAGAAAAATTGCACAAGAAGATTGAATTCGCAGCTCCAAAATGAAACACATGCAAAACCTTAAATTTCTAGGGCTTTGGAAATGATTTTTTTCCTTGTATTTTTTTCTGGATTTTTCCAGCAAAAATTTGCACAAAAAGATCGAATGGAGAATCAGGATTCCAATTGCCACAACAAGAACCTTGGACAACAGTTTTAGGATTTTTGTTCTTGAATCGAATTTTTTTTATACTGAAAAAAATCATAGCAATAAACAGGCACAAGAAAGCAAGAATTAAGGCTACAACTTCAAGAATAAGAACAAGAATCTAGAATCAAGAACGACGCTTGTTCCTTTTATCTCAAAATAGCATAAGAAGAACAAATAATACACAAATAAGCTGAAATTTTATTTATATTTTTTTGCGGATGAATAGTATGATAAATAGTAACAATAAATAGTAACAACTTTTTTTTTTAAATAAATAGATTACAACAGAAAGAAAAAAAAGTAGAAACATATGGAACAAAAAGTAGACGTGTTTAGGAACCAAAGCTCTTGATACCACTCTAATGCGAACTCCACAAATAAACTAATGAGACTCGGAATCGATGAGGAACCCAAGAATGGTTAAACAATTTTGACTGTACGAGAAATCAAGAATTTGAAGTATTTATTCTCGATTATACGAGATATCCAGCCATTGTCTATAATAAGACAAAAACCAATAGTTTTCATGATAGGTAATCGCAAGTATCAATCTTCAAAGTACCCCAAGTTACAGAAGTTTTTTGAAGATATGATGTAGAATAAACTCATGTAATATTGTTGTATGAAAAATGAATGCTTCAGCTGTATGGGAGGGACAATGAATAACATGAAACTCAATCACTTACCCTACACATAAATCATACCAAAACTAGGACAATAACTTGCCAAATCTCAACAAGTTTATGATTGGAACACCGGACTAAAAATTGGCTATAAGACTAATGTGGACTAGCACTTGTCCAAATCAAGAAAACACATAAGATAATAACTCCCAAGAACAAGTTTTGAAGCTAAATCCATAGTTAAATAGGATTAAAGTGGCCGATTCTATAGTATGGCCAAACTAGGGTTTCCTCAATCCCTTCATAGTGGATCAAATATGTCTTCAAGTCTTGGGTCTTTGGACTTCACAAACTCTAACCATTGACTTGCTTGGACTTAAAATTTAATTTTATTTACTTGTTGAGCTAAACAATTTACAAGCTTGATGTCTTGAAGGATTTGAATATCTCTTCTTGTATTAATTGGATTGTACAGCTTAACCTCAGGGATATTCTCCAAATTACATTAGAGAAAAATCACACTATACAACAACTTTTATTTATAGTAAAATATCTAGATTCAACTTCCATTCCATTACCAACACCCGATTTCTTCTAGTTCTAGAGATTTTACCCCAAGAACAAAACACATGCCTAACCATATCAATGATCTGGGGTACAACATTTAATTATAGTGATATGTTTGTTTTTAATCATTATCTCTTTTATGCATCTCCAAATTTGATAGACAGTGGTAGCAAAGGATAGCTTGTTTATCTGATCCTCAAAACAATTTTTATTCTAGTATTTGCTAAGCCATTCAATCTCATCCTGCTAGGTACCCTTCCTCTATATATTTGGTTTAATTATTGGAATTTAAGCCATACTGAGCTAAAGAAATCACATTTACAGTAAAGGTGATTCTGATTTTCATGTTTTATACCACACAAGCAGCAAAATGGATTGATATTCTGCATGTAGACGCCCCCATTTGATCATCCTATCTTTGGTTTTGAGTTTTCTTTGACACAACATCCACGGTATAAATGAGAATTTTGGGACTGACCCTTTTCCCCAAAACTTGTTGTGCCATACCACTTTTTCACCTCCCTCATAAATTGTCTTCAGCCGAACTAATAGAAAATAAGTCATTTGATCTAGGTGTCCAAAATGTCTGACCTTCTTTATTTGGATCAAATACAAAATCCTTTGGTGTTTCTTGTCTCAGTCTTTTGTCTTCTATATTAGCTGTCTCCTAGAAGGCCCAATTTCTATTTTCAATACATTTGCCCACTGACTTAAAACTTTTACAACTAAAATAGGATAATAATTTTTCAGTAAAGTTCATGAATAAAGGCCCTTCACGGCGCCAATTTTCATACCAGAAATTAGTCTCAACTCCATTTCCAATCTTTTTTTTATTTTTTATTAAAGGTTGAATAGTAGATCATCTGAAGAATCTTCTTCCAGTTCCATGAACTATCATTTGCTTCTAGAAAACTGCATTGCACCCTTGAAAGACCTCCTTTTCAATATAATAGTGTGAATCCATCTTACCCATAGAGAATTCTTCTTGTGATAGATGTTCCAAATGCACTCCATAATCAGGCATTTTCCAATGTCACAAGTTGAAAATTCCTAAGGCACCTTTATTTTTTGGTTGACAAACCTTGTACCCGCTTACTTTTGCACTATAATGATTCTTCATATCCCTAGTTCATAAGAAGCATACTTTTAATCTTTCTAATTACTGCTTTTGGGAGCACAAAAACAGTAGACCAATAAAGATGAATCCCCTAAAGCACATATTGGATAAGTTATAATCTCCCAGCATAGCTCAGAGTTTTAGAGTCCTAACCATGAATCTCCTATTGAATCTTTATGAATATCATGTTGATAGTTCTAATAGCTTAGCTTTGTAGAAATTAGTGGAAGTCCAAAATGCTTCACAAGAAGAGATCCTTCTCACATATTTAATATTCCACATAACTCCTGGATTCTTTCTTAATCTTGGCAACACTAGCCTGAAACACTTGGCATTTTTTAGTGTTTGGCATCAACCCAGGCAATTCACCAAACTCTTGCTAGGTATCATGGATTACCTCAAAGGACTTAGTAGTTGCTGCAGTTATGATGAATAATTATCTGCAAAAGCTAAGTATGATAACCTCAACTATTTACATTTATGGTGTTAATCATATCCTTGATGCCTAGTATTCCAAAAATACAAGGATGAGAAGACATCCATTGCCATCAAGAACAAATAGGGAGAGATTGGATCTCCTTGTCTAAGCCCTCTACCACTTTTGAAATACCCAACAAACTTATCCGAAAGCCCCAAAAGCTCCATAGCTACAAAGAGAAAGTCCCAATCTAAGGTATCATAAGCCTTCATAATGTCTATTTTGATCACTTCTCAGCCTTTTCCACACATCTTGTGATACCTTCTAACTATCTCATGTATAAGTACGATATTATCTATGCTTTGTCTATCTTTTACAAATGCATTTTGAGCACTATCAATCAAAGAGGAAATAACAAATTTCAGTCTATTAGAAAAAATGGTTGAATAGTATTTGCGTATCAAATTACAGTAGGATATTGGCTTAAAATCCTTCATTTTGTTAGCATTTTCCACCTTTGGTATCAAGAAGATAACTATGCTATTCATTGGATAGTACATGTAACCATTCCTAAAATAGAAGTTCGGAGCATCAAGGATATCCTTCCCAATCACCTCCCATTAGAGCACATAAAATTATGTAGTAAAACAATCTCAGCCTGTTACTATGTTATCAAGCATATCAAAAGCCACCTTTCTAATTTCTACATCATTAACTTTAGCTACTGGCATATTTATTTAATCCTAACTTATTCTTTTGGCGATAATCTGTTACTGATATCCCTGAGAAATTAGGGTTATTCATTAATCTTTTCATATGGATTTTATTCTTTTGGCTATAATCTATTCCTAATAATCCAAAGAAATTAGGGTTATTCATTACATTATAAATGCGGCTTTTACAGTAGTTTCAGCATTCTAGGATTATATGTGTTCATTTTCGTGAATTTTACTTATATATGTTAATATGTGTTAATATATGTTAAGTGTGATGTTTTGGTGTTTATTTGATGTTATTTAACTTATATTTATGTGCTTATGTGGTTAGGATTGTGTTTAGGTTGTTTATCTAATTCCTACCAGAATTAGTGTTCTTCGTGCGCCCTTATGTGTGTTTTGTTTGCAATTTTGTTTACAGTTTTAGTCATTCTTTAAGGGTTAATTTTGGGTTATATTATAGATATTAATGTGTGGTTTTATTAAATGGTCGTGTAGGAACAAATGGTGCATCAATCAGATGCCGGATGAGAATTTTATAGGCAAAACGACGAAACCACGCGAAGCTATGAAGGGTCACTCACTGACTGCAAGTGAGCAAGGCTAAATCAGCCGCGGTCAGCGAATAAAAAAGAATGACATGTGAAGTTAGTGGGTGATTGAAGGAAAATCAACTATTGATTTCCTTAGGTTGGATCGTCTAGGGCAAGCTGTTACACTGAATCACAACATTTTTTTAGAGTGTCCCAGTGTCCGTTTTGGGTGTATGAGTGCATTTGGAAGCTTATTTGGAACCCTACACTTTGTAACACTTGGAAACTATAAATAAGAGCCTGTAGAATCTCAAAATCATTATATAATTTAATCTCCCCCTTGGACTCTACAAATTAGACTAGGGTTTTATTTGTTTTTCAAGAAGTGTTGAAGAGCAGTTCAAGATTCACAACATTGGACTGAGAACTTGCAAATCTTCATTAGAGAATATTTCTTAATCCTTTTTTACATATTTTATGTTATTTAATTCATTGATTTTGTTAGTATTTAAGCTCTCATTCGTATTTTAAATAGTATGGGTTAAAGTTGGATGATGTCGATTGAAGTAGGTTACGATTAATTTGATCATCAATTGTAATAATCATAATAATTGAATAATAATTAACATAAATAGACAATTCTAAGGATTATCTAACATTATAACTTTTTGTTAGATTGGCTGAGGGGATAAGGCTTTTGAATCTCTGTCATTGACTAGTATTAAATTATTAGGCTAATTATTCCAGACCAAGGTGGTGGAATTGCCGAGTATTCTCGAAAGGAAACTCAACTTTCATACAAATAATGACTCCGATTCAATTGCCGATGGCTTCAAGGTTGGGTTGAAACATGTGAATAGAATCTCCATTAGTTATAATTGGACTAATTAATTGAATGAATTAATCAAAATGGAGAATTGACTTGTCTTAACACCAATTCATTGTTTTCATTATTTAAAGTCTTTAATTCTATTTTATTCAACTATCTCTACTATTTTCGATTCTTTAAATAGTGTTTGAACCAAATAACTGGTACTTGCTAAACCAATCCTTGTGGATTTGATCCCTACTTCCAAAATATACTGTTTGACGCCTGTACATTTGCAGTACGTTATCTAGTTAATAGTAGAATTAGGTTATAATAATTTTTTTAAATAGATATTCAAAGCATGTATTAAGTTCTTTTGGCACTGTTGCAGGAGATTGGGTTTTTGGCAATTTTGGTGTAATTTGGCTAGAATAATACTTTGAAATGTAATTGTGTTATACTGTGTTTGTGTCATTTTTGTTCTCAATATTTTGAAATAAGCAAAATGATTTTCTCTTTTAGTGGATAGTTTAGGCTAGCTACTAGTCTAATTTCTCTGTCTTTTTATAACACATGTATGATGTTTGTGTTAATATTTGTTTTTGTGTTAGCCTTATAAGAACATGCAACACATGAATTGGAATCAATCATGCGAAGGATAGTATCATTCTTCTGATTAAGGAGGCATAACCAATGAGTATGACTCTAATGATAAGTTGGATGCACTAATGATTCGTATTAATAAGATGTCAATCCAATTAGCAGCCTTACAAGAATAATTCTATTGTTTTTGTGCAAATTCCATTCCATCTACTAGTTTAAGCTGTGATTCTTTTAAGGCAACCATACTAATCTAGAATATGCATACTAACAATATGATTCCTACCCTTGTGATTATCAAATGGGATGGTCCAGCTATCCAAATCATTTTTCAAGTTACCACGATTTTTCTTTTTCTTTTATTGTACCTCAAGAGCCTATGCATGAACAAATAGAGCCCCATAGTGTGAATGTAATATCTGTGGTCCACAATGATGAATGCTACCCAAGAAAACTTTCTTATCCAACCAAACATCATTAAAGGGTATGGTGAAGAAGCTTACATAAAAAAGTACAAGTCAGCATAACCTATGGGACAATACCTATTTGGAGAGAATGGCATTCATGGAGACACTTATGATATCTATGGTAATGACTACACTCAACCACCACCTACTCAAGAAGAAGAGTCAAGGTTGGTACATATGTTGAATACCTTTATAGAAGAGGTAAAGCGAATGGCCAAATCCCTGAGGAATATCGGAGTTTATTGTGTTGAAATCACAGGATGTTAGGCATTGAAGACCAATGGACTCCAACACTCCCCAAAAATAATTCTAAGCAGAGGACTATGGACACTTAGAGGATAAATATGCAAGGGCCAAGTCATTAAGCATGTGCAACAAGGAGGAACCAAAAGACTGCTCAAATTTCATGACCAACATACCTAAAGAAGTACCATATTAAGCATTTGTTGAAAAGGAATAGGTTCAAGGAAATGAAAAAAAAAAATACATTTCAAAAGAAACCAGTTATAAAGGACCTATTGAGCTTGCATTCTCAACAACTGGGTCACTCATCACTTGGTTGGAATCACTACCGACATATTCTTTGAATGAGTGCGAGTCTATTCCAATGACCACAAAGAAGGTATCACATGGAGTGTTCGTGACAAAAGATGTGACTCAAAGTGTAAAAGAAAAAAGATATATTCTAGGTGGAACCAGGGATATAATAACTACGTATGTCAAAGTTTCACCTGTCCTGGGGAACTTAAAGTGTGCCACGCAATGCAGACTAAGTAAGGACTATAACATTCTCGGCAAGCCTCCTTGGCTTTACTAGGGGAGTGGCGATTTCTTTTAATTTTACTTTTATTTACATTTTAACTATTTATGTGATTCAGTTTAAGGAATCGGTTGGGGTAATAAAGGCTTGAAGCATCATGTCTGGTTAGGTTTATGTGGTTATTATTGTGAAATACTTTTTATTATGCTTGGAAAATGTATTTTTAAATGATGACAAATTAGTGTAATTTAGTTAGTGATGACTTTTATATGAATATTTGATGAATTATGGTTGTCATGAAATGCTCAATTGAACTTGAACTTATTTTCTATTTGGTTATGGAATTTGTAGTTTTTATACATTATCTTTGCTAGTTGAGTATTTTGATGGGAAAATTTTATGAATGTTTGTTATAGATTTGTATTGGCATGGGTTGTTCGGTACTTTTATAGATTGATTATTGTAGCTAAGTTAAGTTGGAGGGTTTGAATTGGGCACACATAAATGACCATTACATTGTTTTAAACCATGTTACACCTATGTTTGTTTTATTTTTCATTTTTTTAACCAAATATATCGTAAAGTCCTAAGGTTCCCTACTTAGCATGACCATGTTTGTTGAAAAGAAAACAATTTCTCAGACTCATGTTTTTCATCGAAGCTTGCATTTATATGACTCACTTACTTGGTAGTGTTTGGAGCGCATTGTTGAGTAATTTCTATGATTGAAAGTGAAATCCCAGTTTTAATTTGAATTTTGATGATTGGATTGCCTTCACAGTAATGTTTTATGCATATTATTCCTTATCTTTCAGAGTTTTGATTGTCCAAGTATGTTAAAAGCGGTTCACTAGTGTTATGTTGAGTTATGTTTATGTGTTTATTGTGATGTTTTTTGCATTCTTACGGGCCCAAAATAGTAGGGTTAAACTAAAAGATTTTCTATTTTTAGTGTTTCTGTATTCATTAGCTTTTGTGGCATGTTTCAATAATTTAAAAATATTTCAAGAAGACTATTTGTTAGAGTATTATAGATTGAAAGCATATATAAGTTTCTTTGCTTTTTGAGCGCTATGAATTGTGAAAGTTTTATCACTATACACACACACACACAGATATATATATATATATATATATACATATTCCCTTGAGTGAGAGTGTGAAAGTGAGATAATTTTCAGTGAGCGTTAATCATGATTTCCCTACGATATTTGTTTTATATATATATATATATATATATATATGTCTCTTAGTACAGAGTGTGAAATTGAGATAATTTTCAGTGAGTGTTAATCATGAATAAGTTGCGATATTTGTTTTGCTTGTGATATTCGTTAGAATTGTGTATGATTTTTATATTTGCGAAGTATGAGTGAATTTTACACCAAGGAAATGATTTAGACAAGTTCTTTTGACTGTTTGATAACTAAAAGGACTACCTACATGCCATTTTATCCTTAGTATCCCCATTTGAGCTTTCTAAGCCAACATTTATTTGAATATACCATAATAGACTAGAGTTAGCCTAAACCTGTCCTTATTTCTACCCATCACCATGGTAGTTAGTGTTGGCGGTGTAAAACATCAATACTATATGCACAATATTATGGATCATTGGGAAGAATATGAGTTTTGTTTGTTGGGAAAAAAATCTATTCTATGACTTTAACATTTGTAAGAATCCCCTACGTTATGTAATGTTTTGTTGGAAAAAAGAAAAGGAAAAAAAGAAAAAAGAAAGAGAAAAAAATTATAAAAGAAGAATAATTCCTTCTAAGTTGTGTTAAGTGTTATGGATAAAGAAAAAATTCCTTCTAAGTTGTAATAAAGAAGGTACATTTTTGCCTTTAGAAGTGGTAATTGGTTAAATGCTATGCTTGTTCGGGTGATGCTCTAAAGCATTATGGATCAAAATGATTCACTAATGTGTCTAAGGCTTTATTTGTGATATTAGCTACTTTTATCCAAATATATATATCCTACCCTTATCCCTTAGCCTATGTTACAAGCTTTAAAGACCAATTTAATCCTTGGTTTGAGTTCATTCGTATTAGTGAGTATTGTGTGTGCTAATTTCTTCCAACATCTTTGTCACTTGCAAAACTTTTGTTCAATGGGTGTTTTATCAATTAGTGATTAAGTGACATCTGCTTTCATGAGTCGAGAGATTAGCACTTTCATGGTAAATTGGGATGAATATCAAAGTTTTCTAATATACATGTTTGGTTCATTTTTCTACTATTATAGTTTTCTTTGTTATAATTGTTGATACATTAATAAAGTTATTGTGTTTCATGTCTTTTATTGATTTGTTTTCTCAGGACTAGGAAAACTTTAAGTTGGGGAGAATTTGATAACCCTAAGAAATTATGGTTATTCATTATTCTTTTCGTATGGTTTTGGCATTAGTTTCAACATTTTTAGGTTATATGTGTTCGCTTTCAGCTGAATATCTATTTATATGTGTTAATATGTGTTGATATATATTTAGTGTGATGTTCCAGTATTTATTAGATATTATTTAACTTATATTTATGTGTTTATGTATTTAGTGTTCGGTTTAGTTTGTTTATCTAATTCTTACCGGAGTTAGTGAACTTCATGCATTCTTGGGTGTGTTTCATTTACAGTTTTGTAGTCAGTGTTCAAGTGTTATTTTGGAGTTCAATTATAGATATTAATCTATGTTATTGTTCTATGGTCTTATAAGAATAAACAATGCGTTAATTGGATGTCAGATGAGGATTTTAGAGATAAAACGGTGAAACTGTGTGAATCTATGAAGGGTCACTCACCGACTGTGCGTGACCAAAGCTAAATCAACTGCAGTCAGTGAGTAAAAGTGGATGATACCCATAGTTAGTGTTTGATTGAACGTAAATCAACCATTGACTGTAGTTGGGGCAGCTGGGGCAAACTATTACGCGATTTGGACGATTTTTAGAGTTCAGGGTGGTCTATTTTGGGCCCGTAAGAATGCGTTTCAAAACTTATTCAGAGGCCTACACTTTGTAACAGTAGAAACTATGAATAAGAGTTTTTATGATATCAAAATCACATTCTAATTCAGTCTCTCCCTTGGGGGCTACACATTGGACTAGGGTTTTATTTATTTTTCAAGAAGAACTGAAGAGAAGGTTCAAGGTTGCCAACCTTGGACTGCGAACTTGCAGTTCTCCATTAGAGAAGCTTTCTTAGTCCTTTTAACATCTTTTATGTTATTTAATTCAATATTTCTTTTGCATTCACGGTTTCATTCATGTTCTAAATAGTATGGGTTTAGTTTGGATGATGCCGATTCCATTAGATTACGATTAATTTGATCTTCAATTGGAATAATCATAAGAATTGGATAATAATTGACATAAGTAGACAATTCTAAGCAGTAGCTAACTTAGTTTTCGTTAGGTTGGCCGAGGGGATAAGGCTTTTGAACCTCCGTCATAAATCAGTATTATAATTATTAGGCTAGTTGTCTCATACCACGGTGGCGGAAATGATTAGATGATTTGCTAAATATTCTCGAAAGGAAACCCAAATTCCATATAGATAATGACTCAAATTGGTGTTCTAGACAAGAGAAGGTTTCTCTAACCCTAGTTAATTAATTTCATATGATTCAATTACCAATGGCTTAGGGGTTGAGTTGGAATACGGTAATATTATCTCCATTAATTATAATTGAACTAATTAATTGAATGAATTAATCAAAATTGGGAATTGGCCAATCTTCACCTAATCCATTATTTTAATTATTTAAATTCCTTAATTCTAGTTTATTCAACTACCTCTTCTATTATCAATTGGTCAAATACTGTTTGAACCAAATAACCGATGCTTGCTAAACCAATCCTTGCGGATTCCACCCCTACTTCCACTATATACTATTTGACCCCGTGTACTTGCAGTACGTTATCTATTAATAGTAGATTTACGTGATTATAAATTTTATAACTAAGATTATATTCAACGTATCAGTTCCAATTGTGCTTGTTTCTTTTCATCAAATGATCCTGATTTGCTAAATATATTGTTATAGAAATCTATAGCTATCAAATGAAATTGATCTTAGTCATTTACAGTTACTGATAACTCTAGGAGACTAGAGTTATATGCATCCTAAACTTGATGGTTTTGCTACTAGTTTCAACCATTTTTAGTGTTTCTGTGTGTCTTTTTGTCTATTTTGATTTTATGTGTTAAAATGTGTTAGTATATATATATTAAGTTTTTTCATGCTTATTTAGGTGTAAATTAGCATATTTTATTAGATTCTTGTATTTAGAATTCGTGTCGTGTCCTTAACTCAACTTTAATAGGAGTTAGGTTTTAATTCGTCTTTGTTTGCCTTTCGATTATAGTCTATTTTGTGATTATTTTATTTAAATATTTAGTTATTATTTTTAGTGTTTATTATAGCTAAAAATGTTCCTTTATGTGTTAGGGTTCGGTAGGAGAAAACGGTACATCAATCGGACGTCGAATGAAGATTTTTAGAGCAAATAGTGAGGTGCTTCATTTCAAAAGTTTTAGCTGATGTTGTGACTCCAAATTTGACTTCGCAACACCGAGCCAACTAGAGCAAAAATGACTTTGTTCGAGACTGATTTTTGCTGCACAATTCTCCCACTACGTTGGCACTATTTAAACCCTTTTAAGCATCATTTGAGGCATAACATAGGTGGTAGGAGTAGGCTAGATTAGAGAGTACTTTTCTTCATTTTCCTTCTCATTTGGGGAGAGTTTTCTTAGATTAGAGTAGATTAGGATTTTTCTTTCTTTAAAGTTTAATTTCTAAGTTGAAGGTTGAAACTTTTTAGTTGTAAGTGCTTTATTTTTATTCCAACTCCTTTAATTAATCTTTCATTTCATGTTTATTTAGATTAATTAGTTTAATTTCTTTCATATAATTGCTCCCTTTACGTGGTTTTTTAGTGTAGCTGATAGATTAGTTGGTTGGTTTTAAATAGAAATGAAACTTAATTATGCTTTCTTAGTGGTACTTCGTAGTTTAGATTAGTTAATTAGGGTAGATTAGTTTATGGACATTTCATTTAATTTTTTCTTTACTTTCTTTCTCAGTTTAATTGGTAGATTAGTACGTGGACTTCCTTTAATCATGTTTTCTTAGTGCTAATTGATAACTCTAGAAAACTAGAGTTATATATACCCTGAACTTGAAGGTTTGGCAACTAGTTTCGAGTATTTTTAGTTTTTTCGTGTGTATTTTTGTCTATTTTGCATTCATGTGTTAGAATGTGGTAATATGTGTTTATTAAGTGTTTTAGTAGTTATTTAGGTCTTAATTAGTATACTTTATTTGGTTCTTGTGTATAGAATTTTGTCGTGTCTTTGACTTGACTTCGTTAGGAGTTAAGTTTTCGTTCGTCTTTGTTTGTCATTTGTTTTTTGGGCTATTTTATGAAAATTTTATTTATATATTTAGGTATTATTAAGTGTTTATTATAGCTAATAATGTTTAAGCTTCTATATGTTAGGGTCGCATGAAAAAGAACGACGCATTAATCAGACATCGGATGAAGATTTTCGAAGCAAAACTATGAAGTGCTATATGTTAGAAGTGTCAGTCCAAATCGCACTCTATATTTTCCAAATCATGATTTAGACGCGGCTGGAGCAAAAAATTAATTTGTTCAGGGTTGATTTTTGCTGCACAATTATCCCACTACCGTAACACTATATATACCCTTTTTAAACCCCATTTGAGGGAGAACTTAGCTAGCAGAAGTAGGCTTGATTAGAGAGTAATTTTCATCATTTTTCCTCCCCATTTGGGGAGGATTTTCTTATATTAGATTCCAGTAGGATTTATCTTTCTTGTAATCACAAATCCTAACTAAAGATTGAAACTTTTTAGTGGTAAGTTCCTTGTTTATGTTAAAACTCTTTTAGTTAAAGTTTATTTCATATTTCCTTAGTTTAATTAGTCTAATTACTTTCATATATTTGCTCCCTTTGCATGATATCTTAGTGTAATTGTTAGATTAGTTTATGGGTTTCCTTCAATTTTGCTTTCCTTATTGGTAATTCATAGTTTAGATTGGTTAATTAGGATACATTAGTTTATGGGCTTTTCATTTAATTGCTTTCTTTACTTGCTTTCTTAGTTTAATTGCTAGATTAGTTAATGGGTTTTCCTTAATTGTACTTTCTTAGTGTTAATTTGTAGTTTAGGTTAGTTAATTGCTTTTTAAAATTACTTTCTTTTTACATGCTTTCTTAGAATAGATTATGGGCTTTCTCTAATTGTACTTACTTATGGATAATGAATAGTTTAGATTAACTAATTGCTTGCTTAATAAGCTTTTCATTTTAATTGTTCCCTTTATTTGCTTTCTAAAGATAATTCCTTTTTAATTGCTTTCTTAGTTAAATTACTTCTTTAGTTCCATTAGTTCTAGTTTTTGTTAAATCTATTCTCTTAATCCATCATTCAACTTGTAATCTAACCAACTAACCGGTAATTATCGATCATCGATCCTTGTAGGTACGATCCCTACTTCCTTTTACTACTAGTTGACAACTGTATACTTGCAGGATTATACCTAGTTAGTAGTAGGATTTAGGTGTTTTATAAATTTGTAACTAGGTATGTAAAACAATCACCAATTTGTAGTTTTGGTTAGTTAATTGCTTTTTAAAAATCTTTTATTTTTACATTCTTTCTTAGAATAGGTTGTGGGTTTTCTCTAAATGTGTTTGCTTAGGGATAATAAGCAGTTTAGATTAATTAATTACTTGCTTAATATCCTTTTCCTTTTTAATAGCTCCTTTTAATTGCTTTCTAAAGATACTTTCTTTTTAATTGCTTTCTTTCAAAATACTTTCGTAGTGTTTAATCTTTACTTTAAATTGCTTCCTTAGTTCCATTAGTTCTACTTTTAGTTAAATCTTTTCTCTTAATAAACCGCTTCAACTTGTAATCTAATCAAATAATCAGTAATTATCACCAATCCTTGCGGGTACTTTTAGTTAATCCTTGCGGGTACGATCTTTATTTCCCTTTGCTACTAGTTATTAACCGTATACTTGCAGAATGCACCTAGTTAGTAGTAGGATTTAGCTCTTCTATAAATTTTGTAACTAGATGTGTAAGGCATCAATTACACCATTTTCCTCTTATAGAGAAAGTATGCTATTTTGGACTGTATGCACAATTACATTCCTACGAAAGAAAGCAATATTTCTATTCCCCATTTTAACCAATTTACCCTAGATTTGTTATTGTCGAATTCCTCCTCATCATGCAAACATTCTGTATATTCAACCTACAGAATTTTTTCCTTGCTTATCAGCTTTTCATTTTTTGGTAAAGAGTGTAGCAAAGCTTGCACACTTAGTAGTTGTTCCTTTCTTAAGGTGTTCATCTTTATTTCACTCTCCTTCTTCCAAGCCTTGTTCAAGATCTCAGAAAATTTAGTATTCCTCATCCAATACTTATCGAACTTGAAGGGTTTAGGATCAAAAGAAAAATTTTTCTTTATAGGATGAGGCTAATAGGTGAGTGGTCAGAGATGCCAAGACCCAAAAACTCCACCTCAACCACAGGAAAAGGCTGCATCCAGGATTCCTTTGCGAGAACCCTATCGATTCTGCTGCACTTTCTATGTCCTCATTCTCTAAGATTGCACCAAGTATAGTAAGCACCTCTGCCATGATATTCAATCTCATCTAGGTCTTCAGTGCTTTGATTAAGATTAGATAGCCTTATAATCATAATTAGAGTTGCCAATTCTCTCTCGTGTACTTCTTATGTCATTGAGATCCCCCATGATCACCCAAGGCTAACTTTTCACCATTCATTTTAAATTTTCAAGATGTCTTCCCAAGGGCACTCTACCCTTAGTTTTATTTTTCCCATAAACCATTATTAAGATAAACATACAATTCGTATTTTACTTTCCATATGACATGATATTACATGACAATGTATCTATAATACTATACATTTCACCTGGTTGATTGCAACCATTATAAACATAACTCCAATTAGGCAGAGAGTGATGATGGCTTTATCAATATTTTCAAGTCTCAGTATATTATTTACACTACCAAATATATTGACAGAAAGAACAATAGGCAATTTTGACAATTCAAATTATTTTATAGGGTCATTTAGATCTCTTGTACAAACAACTCTCATTGATAAATGGAGAATGAGTTTTTGTTACTTACTTTCTTTCTTGCACCCCTACCAAGTTTCTCCACCTTTGGCTTTACCTTTGATTTTTTTTTTTTCACTATTTCAGCCCCCAAGTTGTCCAAAGCACTATAGTTATTCTTGTTTTGAATTTCAATATGTTTTGCTAGAGATCCTCTTTGCAAAAGAGTTATTCTACTAGATGGTGAAATTGGTTGACAATACAACTGCTAGCTGTATCATTCACTTCAATTGATATCTTAATCACCAATTCATCAGCTATCTTAATTTTTTTCCTCTACTTTTGCATCCTTATCTGCCTTATTCTAGGCCCAATCTCGGCCTTTTCAGTCATTAGAGTCTCGCCTACTTATTGTTCCTTACCAGTAATCACTATTTCAGGAGCCATCTGGATAGGAGCTTTTACCTCTTTTGGAACCCATTCTATACACATCTTAGGGACATGAAGGCAATTCTTCTCCCGATGACTAAATCTTTTGCACTATGAACAACAGCGAGGTCTATCTGCTCCAACCTAAAATTCAATACAAATCCTAGCATAGAAAATCCTTTCCTGGCTAGCAGTTTGTTTATCTGAATATGGGGTTCTACGAATAGCACTAGCTAGCTTATCAAACCACACATTGTCTAGTAATGAGGTTCAAATGAGGAAACGGCACAACCAACTCTTTTCACTTCTTAGGGAGATAGCATTGCATTGCTCTTTTTGGTTTGGGATTGTATCACTCGGCAATGCTCCAACCGGTCTCTCATTGTTTTGTCGAGCTATTTGTCCCAATTGTAACTCAAGGTTCCTCGTGGTGGCTCATATAAATTTTCATATGCCATTTGCAATCTCTCAAAATCCCTTCTCAGATTATCATCATTGGGTGTATCATGATCACGTATGCGGGATAATTTTGGATTTTGAGATGGTGGTCTTGGTGGTGGAGGCTAGTATGAATTGTTTTGTTGAGGTGGAAAGTTTTGGGCATATCTCTAATGAGGTGGTTCATATGGCCTAGATAATGAGTTTTGGTTGGAAAAATTTTGCCACGGTTGGTTGGGTTGAAATGAAGGATTCTGGACATTATTTGGTTAGTCCAAGAAAAGTTCAGATGATTCGCCAAGAAAGGTTGTATGTATTGCTATAGTATTTGGGCTGATTATGTGAGTAAAATTTTGATTAGAAACATATTGAACCTGCTCATCTTGCATCACCGAAGTCTCACAGAAGCCATTTTGGTGATTTCCTCCACAGAAATCACAACTCATGATCCCTTAGGATGTCGAACCAATGGAGTTCATTGAGTTTCTTCCCATATTCTCTGGAAGTATAGCAGCCTTTGTCAAGTTTGCAATGGCACTCATCATCATGTTCTGCTGAGATCTAAAAGTGTCATAACTAGGCATACCTCCTTGATAGACGTTAGCTTGATTCACTTGTTATTGTTGTCCAACTACGGGAGTTGTTACTCCATGATAGTAATGAGTGGAAGCCAATCTCTCCAACAACTGTTGTGCTTCCTCCGAAGTCTCGTAAGGGAAAGAACCTCTCACACTAGCATCAACTATCAATTTAGTCTCTGTAAATAGTTCATTATAGAAAGTTTGGACTTGTAGCCATAGTGGTATAGCATGCTACGGACACTTTCCCAATAGCTCCTTGAAGCGGTCCCACACTTCACCTAAGATCTCTCTAGTGATTTGTCAAATTGACGTGACCTCTATTCAGAGCTTAGCATCCTAGCCAGTAGAAAGTGTTTGGCTTGGAATTCTTGAGCAAATTGGTCCCATGTTGTGAAAATACCTTGTTGATATGTTGTAGCCATGACCTTGCTTTATTATATCAAGGGAATGCTCTTATACAGATACAATTAGGGTGGACTCCATTGTATTGGAATGTATCAATGATCTCCTCGAATTTGATTAAGTGCTTATAGTGATATTCGTTGGGTCCTCCTCCAAACATCAAATGTGTTTGGAGCATTTGTATTAGTGCAGCTTGATTTCTAAGTTGTTCTCTTGCATGGGATGTCGAACAATGTTAAAACTTGCCTCCTCGAAATTAGGTATGGCAAAATCTCTAAGATGTCAGAGGTTAGCATTAAAATAAACCCGGTTGCCATTGTTGCATTCAACCTCCCCTCGTTCATTCACATGTGCGGTTTAGATTCTCCATTAGATTGTCACCTTAGTTTGAGTCTTGTCGCCTGCGGTTTCTACATATAGTCCGTTCAATTTCTAAGTCAATTGAATGAAGTGGTTAATTAGACGAACGAGTATCTATCATAAACTACCAGCAAAGAAAACCAAAGATCAACTATTGAAGACAAAACGAGAGAACAAGACTGAACATAATTAGAAGTAAATAAATAAAATAAAAAGTGTAATCTAGTAAGACTCACTACACCTAATATTGTTAACAAACAAAAATAATCCCTGGCAACAGCGCCAAAAACTTGTTCAGTGAATTGTTGATTAGGTTTTTGAAAACAATGAACAAATAATAATAATAAAAAGAAATCTTAATTATGCTAATCAACTCCCAAATACTCGTTATTAGATGAGGTAAGTTTGTATATAGGATGAATAAGGATCATTACCACGAGAATTATTGGAACAAGCACTAGGTTCATAAGTCTATTTACAACTTAGACGAAACAATCAAGGATTTTTAACTACACTTAAAATAAATTTAATCACGAGAAATTAAAATAAAAACAAGAATATAAAATTAATCCCGAGAAAGCAATTAAATATAATTGACTAAAAATCTAAATCAATCTACTCTACTTGCAAGAATTTAATCAAGAACAAGACATTAAATTAGTCTACTCTGTTATAGCAATTAAAAACAATTGGACTCAATAAACCCTAATTACTAAACTATGGAAGCAATGAAGAATTTAAATGCAAGAAAACATGAATAATAATTAAAGAATAAGAATAAAATGAAAACAAAAATTAAAGTCCATAAAAATAAATCAATCTAAATAGTTGCAGCGAAAACCAATATTAATGATTGTTGAATCTTGAATTCTTGACAAGAGAACAAAATCTAGCTTGAAAACTCGAGAAAATCTACCCTACATCTAAATTATTCTTCTAACTATTGAAAACTATAAACTAATGATGGCCGATGATCGATTCTTGTTTCCTCTCATTCTCTTGGTGTATTTATAGGTAAAAATAGGGTTTTGGGGCTGTTGAATGATAAGTACACGAATTTCCATGTAAACGGGCCCACGGGCATTGCATAAAAGTCACACTTGGACGCTGCTTCCGGAGCCTGTCTCTTGAGCTACTGCCTTGTGCGCCTGGCGCAGCAATTTGGTCGCCCCTAGGTGCCCCTGGCAGCATCTGCTCCATTAATTCCTCTTTGATTTTGAGCATGATGAAGGCTGAATTCAAAAAACTCAAAACACAAAAGTGTAGCACTCTGTCTTATCTTTCAAAAACATATTGAATTACCCCAATTAGAACTCGGACAAGAATGTTATGCTCAATCGACTGAATTGTGTCCATATTGCTCATCGCCGGTATACATAAATTCCAATTTTGCAATTTTCCTCTAATTTTATGATTAATTTTAACTCTTTCTTCACTCAAACCCTACAAAATTCAAAATAAACTATTTTATCTCATAATAACTCAATTCTTGCCTTTACATCACTGAAAATGAAGTAAAACTATACACAAAATATACGATATGTACGAAATTATCAAATAGTGTGTAGTATTGGACTATGATGCAACATATGAAAATTTAGGGTCCTATATATCCAAAAAACAAATATACGATGAAAAGTGAAAATCGAGTACAAGTTAGAGGGTGCAAAATATAAAAACCCAATTACAAAACTCTAAACACTATGTGCATTCTCTAATGGTTGCCTCGTGGGTTCTAAACTTAGCTATAATACCAAATAAAATATCATGCCCCATGCTTGGACAGGAACATGGCATCCACCGTATCACCAAGATTTACACTACAAGGGCACACGACATTAAAAACATAACATTAAACTAAGAACTTCCATAAATAAAAATTATTCCGTAACAAACATTCTAATGATGATTATCTAAAATGTGAGAGTAACAAAATATAAACTAAATTTCTTGAATTAAACTAATGTCTTGATCAACATAACGAAACCCTACATTACTATAGTTCCTAACAAACTAGCAAAACTAATTTCTCGCGACCAAAAACACCTAATCCTTGGTATGCTACAAATTTCCAAACTAACAATCATCCTCGCATGCTCTAATTCTTCAAAAATATAATAATGGGGTGAGCGATAAGTCGCCAGCAAGTAGCTCACACCACCTTTGCCGGAATAGTCAAGTTACATACACACAAATATATATATATATATATTATATATATATATATATATATAGACATACACGCATACACACACATACTTATGTACTTTTTCCCTCCACTTATATATATATAGACACACACGCGCGCACACACATACTTAAGTACTTTTTCCCTCCACTTTTGCCTTCAAATCTGGTGGTGTTTGCCTAGATCTTTTCCCATTCCCACATCTATAGAACTGCTATTAGTCTTTCTGATCCTGGGACTCTCTTTCACTCCATTTCCCTTACTAAGATTGGACAGGGTTTTGATTAAGTTGAACTTCGTATCCAACCACCTTATCGTACTTATCACTCAAATCCTTCACCATCTCTTCTATAGATTCCTGTATATTACCCATAATCGTCAGAAAAATTTACACGCTATCACTCCTACTATTGGTCCTTACTTAAACACCCAATCTACGGTATCGTTGTCAACCCTTTCGAAGCTTTCCTCCGTAGCTTTAGTTCTGATTTCTATCATGCCAAGATGGATCTAGCTGCTCTTATATCATGATACCATTGTAACAATCAAACCAACTTAATGGACTTAAACTTGTTCAAATTAAGTAATTGGAAAATGAAAACTCCAACAAGTTTCATTAATCTTACATTCAACCTCCAAATTATATATATATACACAGGCACATGCGCGCACACATACATATGTACTCTTTCCCTCCATTTTTGCCTTCAAATCTGGTGGTCTATCCCGAGAACCTTTTTCCATTTCCACTTCCTATAGAACTGCTATTAGTTTATCTAATTTCAAGACTCTCTTTCACTCCTTTTTCCTTACTAAGATTGGACAGGATTTGATTAAGTTGAACCTCGTATCCAACCGCCTTATCATACTTTTCAGTCAAATCCTTTTCCATCACTTCCATAGATTCCTATATTTTACCCATAATCGTCAGAAAAATTTTCAACCTATCACTCCTACCATTGGTCCTTAGTTAAATACCCAGTTCTAACACATCATTATCAACCCTTTTGAAGCTTTCCTCTATAGCTTTAATTATAGTTCTAATTTCTACCTTGCCAAGTTGGATGTAGCTGCTCTTATTACAATTGTAACAATCATACCTACTTAATGGACTTAAACTTGTTCAATTAAGTAATTGAAAAATGAAACTCCAACAATTTTCATTAATCATATATTCAACTTCGAAATCACATAAAATGGAACAAAAAAATAGAAGAAGCAGATGAGATGGAATCTAATAAAGAGAATGTTAAGATTTAAGGAATACAGAAAAATGAATCTCAAAAAAGCATTTTAAAAGGAAAAATCCTAGCAAAATATCAAAATAAAAAAACCTGATGAAGTCTACAGAACAAGCTGACTAAATAAAGCAGAAAGGTCCTTGTAACGGCCTTTCTAATCGTTGTCTTCCATGTGTCCAGTCTGACAAATAATTTGCACCACCTTTTGATAAAAAAGATGTTGTTTTCATAATTATTCTATCATACTCCCCACGTTTCCTTTTTGACACCATTTCATTTAATTGTAAAAATATACCAATTCAAACAACCCCAAAACACAAAAGGCCACTACATCCCATAGTTTTGTTAATTTTAATTTAATCTCATGTTTTCTAAAACTTCTTGTTCCTAGACTCTTAGTTTGTGACCCCTGAGTATTATGGCGGTTTTATTGCAAAACAATGCTAACAACCATTATCTGTCCAAGTCGGTCAGCTACAACAGCAAAAAAAAAAAGAAGAGAGAACACCTACACAAAAGATAATCTCTATAGCAACGGTTACTTTGCTTGTGAAACTTTTGGTTCAGTTCAATTTAGTCAACTTTTTATTGATGGACGTTTCTTAATGTTCCTCATCAGAAGTATGGGCTACAATCTACACTTCAACTTTTCTATCAAAGATGGAATTGTTATTAGACCAATGGGATTCAATTTTTCAATATACACTTCTTCAACCATAATAATAACTCTAAAAAATTAGAGTTATATGTACATTAAATTCATCGATTTTAAATTAGTTTTGAACATTCTTAGTGTTTATGTAATACTCAAGAATGCACATTTTTCCATCAATTTGATATTCCTTAGAACATTCATTAATGTTTATTCTTCAGTTTAGTGACCCATTTACCCTTCCTAGTTCTAGTATGACACTTGGACCTTTTTCGATCATTCTACTTGGACTTTTCTAATCATTCTATGTCGACTTTCTCTGACCATTCCACATATAATAATGTTCGTTCATATCTTTGAATAACATTCATAGACATCTCTTATTAATTTCTACTGACCTTTCTAATTCTAATGTCTACTGACCACTCTTAATGTCTGCCTTCTTAATTCTAATTTTAGTTCTAGGTAGCAAATAGAATGAGGTTGAAATTGTAATAACTAGATCTTTCACTCATTTCAAGGCCATTTTTATTCACTCTTATATTCTAAAGTATCCATCACATTAATGTCATTCTAACATCATTAAAGACTTTTTTGTTAGAAGACACATCTAGATGTGTATAAGAGACAGGTACTAACCCCCATTTTCTACTCCTAATAACTAAAAATGACACCCTAAAACTCTTTCATTTTCTCCTAAATTCTTTTCTCACTTTCTGAAATTTTAGCCAGGAAACTTGTTGTTTGGGGTGATTTGAAAGCTCAATAGTGTTCCTAATTCAACATTTAAGCTTCTTAGGTGAATTTTTGTGAAATTAATATTTATTTATTGAATTAGGGTTTGTAGGTTCTTTTTCAAGAATCAAAAGTGTCCAAATCTTTTTGTTAAGGCTGTGATTATAACATTTCAAATGTGTATAAGAGACAGATACAGGGCCGAGTGACCAACTAGCTTGTTCATAATCCACCTACAAGCTTATTCATGTGCACAAGCTTGCTTCGTCATCCAAAATTCCCTTCTTGTTTTTTCTTTCTTTTGAATCCTATATTGTACCACAAAGTCTGCACTTTTGAATGGTGTTACTCTCCCTTGATTCTATTTCAAGATGATAGGGTTTTCAACCAACCAAAGTTAGAGCACCAAGAAGTGAAACTTCAAGGTTAGTGGTACTTGAAACTTGTTATTGATTGTATTTCATATAGTTTAAGTGCTATTGTGAAATGTATTAAAATAAGGTAAGTATGATCAATTTATAAAAGTTTACATGATACTTATGCACAGTGATTTAAATGTCTTATATAATATGCAATGCTTTGTGATGTTGATTGCTTTGTGAATGCTCAGGGCATCAGTTGAGGGACAGGTTTTACTTTATGTCATTTACTGGGGTACTCACTCTACTTACTAATTAATGGCAGTACCCAATGCTACTTGAGCCTAAGCGTCTATTAAGGCATATAGTAGATAAACTAGTTCTAGTTATTAGAAGGCAATTTTAAACTATAAGCTTATTGAATTTGTCATGCATATTTTGATTATTGCTTATATTGTGTATATCGAATAGTGCATTGACTATGTACTTACATTAAGTAACTAGGCTTAGTGATATTTTCTGAGCATTGTTTTGCACATCCCATGTTGTTTATACTATTTTGCATTGTGTAGATCTATGGAGATTTGCTTGTGGATCTGAGCTGGTAAGGGATTTGGTATAAACTCTAGCTATTGTGGCTAGGGTTTACTGGTGGAATAGAGAGAGGTTTTTCCCATATGTTTAGCCTTGGGTGCCATTGTATCTCATTATGATTTGATTTGCTATTGAATAGTTTGTTCATGGCAATAAACTTCTCCTACCGTTAGTTGTTCTTAAGAATGTTTGTGTGTATAAAGAATGTTTCATTCTATCCTGGCTATATATTATGATTGGTGTGATGGTATTGGAAGACTTCTTATTGTGATCATGGTTGTTAGATATTCTTGATATCGAGCCTTGAACACTTGCGGTAAGCCCGAAGTGTGGCGTGTCATAGTCCCAGTTTTGGGACATGGTAGTTTAAGTATGTGTTTTTATCTATTTTTTACTTCTATGTGTTAGTATGTGTTAGTATGGTTTATTTAGAGTTTTAATGCTTATTTAGGTACTAAGCATCTTTTTTTTTTTTTGGGTGAAGAGATTTTATTAAGCCTTTGATGCAAATACAAATATTGGCTCTTGATTAATAGATTGGAGGGCATACCCAGCCTATCTAATTAAAGCAAAGAAAATCTCTATAGGAACATTCGAACTAGTAAAATATAAGCTAAAATCTAGGTTGGAGCATCCCGTTTTAGCAAGAAAAACAGCAACCATATTAGCCTATCTATATATATGTGGATGACCAAGGCATGCCATATCAACAATAAATATCTAGTTTCATGAATAATCGGGTATAAACGCCAAAGTATTTACGTTGCTTGTTCTAGGACAATGTTATGTAGAATCAAAGAGTCCACATCCACTTGAATGTTAGAAATTGTTAATGATGACAAATGCATAAGCCTTCATAAAGAGCTAGTGTTTTCGCTTCAAGACTTGATTTATGACCAAATGATTTGGAGAAACTGAATATGACCTCCCTCTGCAAACCTCGAAGCACTCCACCTCCTCCAGTAGATCCCGGATTGCTAAGAGAAGAACCATTCGCGTTAGCTTGAATCCCTTAGTTGGCCGAACCCATCTAATAGCTATGACCTTGGTTGAGGAGGCTGCTTGAGTATTGTGAAAAGATTTTTTAATACCTGTTCTTGTCACCATTATCTTGACTCTATGTGTGATCAAAGTTGGAAAGACCATATTCTCTTTGTGAATGAACTCATTTCATGTGAGCCAAAGTTGCCAACAGATTAAAGACGACACAATGCGTGTGAGCTCCCAATCCAATATGTCATTTGGCAGCCATCGTGATTAACGTAACAGGTTGATTAAGGCTAGTGTTGGTAAGGGCGAGGATGCCATAGAAAGAATCTATCCTAGACCACACCGTGTGAGCAACATGGCAACCTACAAAAAAATGATCAATGCAGTCCATAGAGTTGAAACAACATTTTGAAGGCATATGAAAGCCCATGTCCATCAAAGTTTCATGAAATGGAAGAAATCCATTTAGTTATCACCACATGAATATAGAAACTTTCCAAGGCAACCTGGAATCCCATATTAGCTTCCAAGAAGAAATGTGAACATGAGCCGGATGAAGAGCTTCATAAGCTTTTTTGACTGAAAACAAACTAGACGTAGACGATATCCACACATAAGTATCTGGATCATGGGATAAAAATATCTACACCTCCCTGAGTTTGTGTCGGACAGCCATTGGCAGAACTTGTTGAAGTGCATCAAAATTCCATCCTCTCCTATTTGAATCAACTTCATAGATTTTGATAGATGGCTGCGATACTCCATCTCATCTTGAAGTAGGCCCTGTTCTCCATCCTATTAGAAGACCAAAAACCACTATTCCCTTCTCGAACCAAGACCAAAAATTATTATTCTGCAATCGGCTAAAACGTAGCATCCTTTTCCACACTGATGATAGAACTCCACTAAAAGTTAGTTTGTAGAAAAAGCACATAAAATCGGCTCATAAATAGTCTAAATTGTAGAAATTCTACCATAATTTGAGAGTAAAAGCAGAGCATATGTCTGTTAGGCCCTTAATGCCTAGACCGTTCTCCATCGTAGAGGAACAAACTGATCTCCAACTTGCCCAATGCTTATATGCACCAAACTCCGAATCTAACACCCCGGGCCCTGGGCTGGCCCAACAACATTTGAACAGAAACAACGGGTTCAAAATGCTTAAGCCAAGTCGTAAATAACCCACAACTTAAGGTGTTATAAACAATATAATATCCCCTCCCACTTTCGATGTGGGACGGAGCATCACAATTACCCCTCCTTAAGGCTTTGCGTCCTCGCAAAGCCAAGTTGGGGTCCATTATTGTGTACCCTCTTATAACATATCACATACAATGTATAGCATAGTCCAATACCACTGGCCCAGTATTACCCCGTGCAGAGACCACACGAGATTCGCTCTAATACTAATTTTGGAATTGTATAACTCAAGATATGATGATTTTAATTAACCTTGGCAATTCTTAAAAAAAAAAAAAAAAAAAATCATATTGTTACCTTTATAATAATTTTATAAGACCATTTTTGTTCTAATTTGAGTAGAGATTTGAAAAAAAGAAAATTATTCTTCAGGAAAGTTTTAATTTGGTATTTGAAGTTTATAACGGTATAAAGAGTGAACTTTTTGATTTACAAATTTTCGGATATACTTGATTTATAAAATATTATTGAATGTGAAATTTTACTTGCTTGATAGCTTTACTATTTTGACCAGAATTCATAGTTCAATAATCAAATTAAAATGATTCATGATGTCATTCATCATCTTATTTAAATATATATATATATATATATATTTAAACAAGAATTTGATAAACTATGAATTTTCTTGATTCGTAAATTTCAAAATATGCTTATTCTGTTAAACAGTATCGAAATTGAAATTATAGTCACTTGATAGTTCTTTATTGTTTTGAACAAAGTTCATAATTGTAAAGTTTTTTTTTTATGTCTTTTGTTGTTTTGGAGTTTGAAAAAAAAAAAAAAGAAAGCTTTAATAGCATGACTTATAGGTTTGGGTCTATATTTGGTATATAGGATTGGATACTTGAAATTGTATATAAGGATACTTAATTCATCCACCCATTTGTTGTAGTGTGTGATCTTTATTGAGGAAAGTTTTATATATTTGGGACATTAGATAATTGACATTAGAGTAATTTAAGTACTATCTTAAGGACTAATGTGGAAGTTCCACATATCTACTTACATTTATGGATACATAACAAAAGTTTTGAAGTAAGGTATTATATTGTTTTTGTCTAGGAAAATGATATTGCAAACTTCAAAACGATAAATTGACTTAGAGTATGAGTATTCCATTTTAGAGATTGTATGTAGTGTTCTATTCTCTATATTCTAGATGTTTTTAACTTAGTATTTAACTCGGATAAATTTGTTGGTAATTGATGTAAACTAGGAAACAAGATATTTCTATGATTGGTGTAGTTAGTGGCTTAGTGGATTTGTAGTAGAATTTATCACTAAAGAGACGAAGTTCGACTACTATAAGTTTTGATTTGGACATTAGAGAAAGTTTTTAAATTTTTATACAATAGTTGTATTTTCGTTATAAATTGAGGAAAGTAACTCAGGTAAGTTTCGAGGATGAAACTTATTTTAAGGGGGGTAAAATGTGAAAACCCAAATCGATCCACTATTTGATATTAGTTAAGCCTTCATAATAATAGTAGTTTTAACTCCACAAGTTATTAGATGGGATTCAAAGGTAATTAACTTTTATAAAGGGACTAATCATTAAATATTATAAGTAGATATTTATTGGGTTAAAAGAGTATACGACATATTTTATAATGAATTTTAGGGTTACGGCCGTATAAGCGATTCAAAGAGGAACAAGAAGGAAAAAGAATTCGATCGATCTCAACGACTCAAAGTGGAGGTAATTATATTCGATCTTATTATTGGATTATTTAGGATATGTTTAGAGATGAAATTATGAAATTAATTCAATATTATTAATGAAATTAGGGTTTTGAGGAGAATGAGACAACCAAGACAAGGCATTCGTTTAAGACTGAGACTAGTACCATAGTGTAAGAATTTTGAAGGTAAGTAAGTTCTTATTGTAGTAAATTACCATTTTTATGATTATTTTGGAAGATCTAGAATAGGTTGAATTATTTATTCATGATTGGAGTTTTGATTAAGGTAAATAATTGATCAAAAAAAAAAATGGATCTTAATTTTTCTTTAAGGGTTCGTGTGTGTGAAAAAGAATAGGCCAGACTCAATACACCCTTCAGTGGTCAATGTTCGTACAATTGAGACAGATTCGTCCATATAATGATATTTGAGCCACTGGTAACTTGAATAACCAAAATGAATAAAGATGTGTAACAATCGCATGTATTTTTTTGTCTAGCGCAAGCTTTTGTTTAGTTTAATAGATAATTAAGTATTTTTAAAGGGACTAATTGTTAAATATTAAAAATTCAAGATTATATATATATTCACGTCTGGGGTCAACAACTATACGATATTATAATATTGAGAATTACGGTGATTAGCCATTCAAGAAAGAGAAATAGGAGGAAAAAGTTATTTATAGAATTTCTTTGAAGGCAAGAAGGAGGTAACAATTACGTCTCTTTAGTATATAGTCTTGGATTTTTAAATGAATAGGGTTCAACTGATAATTTATTTGATAGTTTAAGTTTATTTAGGGATTTAACGTATACGATGTTCTTTTGGTCAAAAATAAATAAATAAAGATAAAATGGAGTAGCCGTATGGCCCCGATGGCTTATATGGCCAAGAGATTATAATTGTTGTCGGAGTACTATTACTTGCCGGAGCGAAATAATTGGAAGTCATGAATGTATGAATGTTTTCTTATAGATTATGTCAAGGAAGTAAAAGTAACAATGGATTAATAGTTATATATAATATTAACAATAATGAGTATATGATTGGATGTATCCGTTGACAAACTAAAGGATAGCATTTTTAAGGCCTGCCGTGCATGGACGGAATATGCCAAGGCTTGAGGCTGGGTACATGGATGTAATTATGTCAGTTTTGGAGTTTAGATTAAGTTAGAATCTAATTGAATATACACATATATATATATATATATATATATATATATATATATATATATAAAAGACTACTACTAAGTGGATATATAGGATAATTAATTGACACATCAAATATTTGAATAGTTTAACGGGTTTGTTTAGTATTTCAGTTAGTTAATTTAAGGTCCTACATTTATTTTATGTCATTGCATTTAGGACTTATTTATACAATTAAAGTATTGTGGATATTTTATAGGCGAGAATTCACGAGTTCGGATTACTGAAGTTTAACTCACGTACTTCAGATTAATTAAGAGGTAAGGGGTTCCAATATTCTCTTTCATATTTTCAAAAATTATTTGTTAAACTCTTGTTTGAAAATTATATTTATATATTAAATCAGACCGAATATGGTTTACTTTTCTTATTTGATTACATAAAACTATTGTAAGTAGCAATTTGACATTATAAATTACTTGTGTGATGCATGCTTGATATTTTGACTATTGTATTGTTTGGCTCTTGGCTATCTTTTGTGGAATTGGTGGGAACTAGTTCCCAATACTCTATACGAGTTTTTGTATGGCCCTTTTTCCAACGGATTATAGTAGTTGGACTTTGTTATGGCCATTTTCTTAGAGGGTTATAGTAGTTAGGACTGGATATCCAACTTGCCAGTAAAGCTATAGAGAACCCATGAGCCTAATATTAATTATTGTATTGTGTTTGTACTTTTGTCATAGATATTTAGTATTGAATTCTAATTATTTGAATTATTGATAATGCCACTTATCTATTTATGTACTCGTATCATACTCGTTCTAGTGGAAGAGAACTCGAACTTCTTATTGAGTAACGTGTATGCTCACCCCATTATATAATATTTTTGCAGGTGTTCATAATTTTCCTTAAGGCGAGTGATCGGATATTAGAGATTTTGAGTCTTGTGTCATCGTGAGAAGGTGAGAAGGTGAGTACAGTTTGGAAGAGACTAGATACGAGTTCTAGATGTGTATAAGAGACAGCATGTGGACTAGGATTATGACAAAAGTACAAACACAATAAGTTGTTGGGCTAGCAGGACCCGGGGTATTACACCGAAGAACCCCAAAAAAATTTAGCCAACATTTTTCATAGGTTTTTATAGTGTCCTTTGGTGGTTCCATCACTGCAAGTGTGTTGATTTGCATTAAGGAGAGAACATGTCATATGATAACAGCCTCCTACCTGTTGTGAGTAACCGTTGCTGCCATCCCAGGATCTTAGCTTGAATTCTATCAATTAGGTACTGAAAGAATTGCTTCCTTTTCCTTCTCTTGTATAGCTGAGAATCTGAATATTGTAATGGAAATGGCTTTCCAGACAATAAGTCTAAGGATATTCTAAAGTGAGCAGAACTTTTATCCGAAAGAAAAAGAGGCCTCTTAGAAGCATTGATTTCTGCCGAGATCCAAGTTTATGCACAGTCCAAATACACCATAAGAGTCTTAACTGTGCATCAATCTACCCCTTGAAAATAAAATAGTATCATTTGCATATGAAAGATGGGAGATTGTTGGACAACCTCTTGTCAAATTATACGGAATTAGATAGCCTTTTTGGATCAACTCCTTCAAACTCCTCGATAGAGCCTTTGCATAGAGTATAAACAAAAACGGAGAGAGAGGGTCTCCTTGCTTGATTCTTCGGGAAGCTCAAAAGAAGCCACTGGGGCAGCCATTAATCAATAAAGAAAACCAACTACTTTCAGGTTATTCATGATCAAATAGATGAAATGAGTACGAAAACCAAACCGTTGAAGGATTTCTTAAAGAAACTTCTAGGATACTCAATCCAATGCCTTGAAATGGGACCTATGTCCAGTTTTATAATATTAGTGACCCCCGGCCATCTTTTCAAGTGACTGGACAAGTTCCTCAGCTAACAACGCGTCCGCATGAACCCTAGAGTCGACAAATCTGGATTTCACTCTTGTTATCAAAGAAGGAGCAAGTTCATCCTAAATAATCCAATAGTAGCTTGGAAAACATATCTGTTAATACACATCTACATTACGATATAAGTCTAATCATGCAAAGGTACACATTTTATCAAATTCAGGAATTAATACATTTAGTGCACGAGAAATCTTGTGAGGAAAAATTACACCAAAGAAAAATTCTTGCACTGCCTCAAGGAGATCATCCGCAATGATATCCCAACAGGTAACATAGAAAGTCCCTGAGAAGCATCCGAACCTAGAGCACTCTCCTTGTCTAACAGAAAAACAACCTATTTAACTTCCTCCATCATCATTGGTTTCAGCAAATCATTGATTTGCTACATGGATAACAAGGTAGGAATGCATTGCATGTGCAAAATCCATGGCTTGATCCCAAATCAGTTTCGCCTTCAAAAGCTTTTTTAAGAAGCTTCTCCTTGAGGCAGTGCAAGATTTTTTCTTTGGTGCCAATCTCCCACCATATTTTGTATTTTTTGAGTTGTTTATCTGGATCATTTGGCTGCCAATGAGGTGTGAAAAAATTTTGTATTTTAATCTCTACCCTAAAGCCATTTTATCCTAGCCCTTTGTTTCAGAAATATTCCCTCATTTTGAAGGCGCTAAAGAAGCTTCGCCTGAGCATGGTCAAAAGATTCCCGAGAATGATCGGATTGAAGTTGTTTGTGGTGAATGTCTCATTGTCTTACCTCCTCCTCCACCTCTTTAATGTTGTCAAATATATTGCCAAATGCTAATTTGTTCCATTCATGAAGGCTGTCCTTGAGACACTTGATCTTTACGAAAAACCAATCATTCCAACACCACTTACTGGCTACACCGAACTGTGTTGTACTAGATCAGGAAATTCTGGATTCGTTGTCCACGCTATGTTCTACAATTTAAAAGATCTTGGACCAGCCCTGAGTGATTGGCTGAAATCAATGAGCAAAGGGAAAAAGTCATAAGATGATCTATTCAATTTTTTCACCGAGGCATGAGGGAGCTTTTCAAACCATCCCTGATTAATCAAAACTCGGTCTAGTCTCTTCCAAACTGTACGTCCTTGTCTAATCCTAGTCCACATGTAGTTACTACAGAGTAAACAATTTCCATTAAACCACAATCAAAAATAAATAAATTAAAGTCGTCTACTACACCAATATTTTGTGCATCCCTGCAATGGTATTCCAACATGGTGGAAATAATGTTAAAATCACCACCCATACTCCCTTAATTGATGATGGTATTTCCTGAAGCTTTTCCCTTAACACCAAACTCTCTACCTGTATGATTTTAGCATAAACAAAAGTGGCATAGATGATATCCAGATATCATCAAGCGAAACTGCAACATGGATATATTGTTTCGAATTGTCTAAAATGTGTAAATAATAGATAACATTCCTTCCAAAATAACTAAATTTTATTCAACATGCAAAGCTTGAACCCTAGCTTTACACAAAAACCTTCAAGACATGGTGGTTGCTACTTGGGTTAAGAAATACAAAGAAGGGAGACACCTTGCACAATAATCAATTTTTTCAAAAGTCTAAGAGATGCCAAGCTTCCAACTTCCCAAATTGATCATTTGAATGAGAGGAAGTATTAGCGATTGAATCAGTTGACTGCCTCATTAGAATAGTTTGGGTTATAGGATATTGCTTCTTCTTGACCTTTGCATACTTGGAAGGAAGATCCAGCGGCGAATTTTTCCCAAGTTTATTATGCATCTCATGCAGAAATTCATACAACTTGATTTGAATCTCAACCCTTGTTTGGACAGGTTGAGTCAGGAAATCGGAGAAATTTCTAAAACTGTGCTTGTTTTAAAAATCGTTCTTTTTTTATGTCAATTAGAAATGGGATTTCCGGCGGGGGAACTCGCATGCAGGAGATGCGAGCTCGAGCTCATGGAAAATTAATGTCGTCAAAATTTAAAACAAAAAAAAAAAAATTTCATGACCTCGAATTAAGTGAATGCGAGGTCTGAGTATTTTTTTTTAAAAAAAAGTTTTATGACCACGCATTTAGTGAATGCGAAGTCATGAAAAATTTTTAAAAAAAAAATTGACTGACCTAGCATTCACTAAATGCGAGGTCAGAAATATTTTTTTTTAAAACAAAAAATTCACTACATGTAGCTTTGTATTTAGCAAATAAGAAGTCATGCGGAATTTTTTTTTTTTTTTTTTTTGCACTATTACAGAAACAGAAAAATGTTTGATATTTTTGTTAATTAAAAAAGGATTGGCTCAAGATAAAAATCATTTAAACGCTAAATCGTGAACATTTATTTAATACGATATATAGGAATACTAAACCATTATCTTTAAACCATATACTATAACATTAACGAAATATTACACGAATGAAATCTTGTAAGAAAGCAAATTTATTAATTTAGAATATTTTTTGATAAAATTTTTGATCGAAGACATAACCTCCCCTGTTTTACGAACATTCTCCGTGCCAACAACTATACCCAACAAGGGCAACAAACATCCATAAAAGCCTGACAAGGGCTAAAAAACAAAAATAAAAACCTAATAATAATATAAAAACACCCAACAAGGGCAAACAATGATATGCATAAGAGACAGACATCAATCACACATGATTCCGAAAAGTAATAACAAATGTCAACATCCATGATCTCCAAATCTCCAGCCCGTACCACACTCTCTAGGTTTAGGCACCCATTTTGATCAACGGACATAAAATAGAAGAGTGTCTTGTTGTTGAGTAGAGTGAGCAATTTGGGCTTGCGAAGCTATGTTTTGTTCGTGTTCGTGTTCATGTTCTTCATCTGAAACAGTAGCACCATTATGCTCTAGATCTGGTCCAGTGGACGACTGTCCGAAACATGATGGTCCCACCGGAGTGCGCATTGGCAAAAGTATATGTGAAGTGTAACCCTTGAATGGTATATTAACATGAGAGGATCCCCAGCATCTATATGGGGCTGAGGCGATGGAACTCGACGACGTCGACGACCACCTCCGTGTTGCCCGCCTCGCCGCGGAACCTTCTCTACTCTATGTGTGGATGTCGAACGTAAGCAGGAACTGTCGGAGGCCGAAGATCAAGACGAGTAGATTCGCCTACTGCATGTAGTGACTCATAAGCGAAATGTCTGATCTGTGCCCAAGGACTACTATCCAGAGCATCGTCCTCAGTCAGGTTGTCCAACGACATGTAGTACAATCTAGCCATGGAATCCATCTACCATAAAAGTTAAAATTAGTATTACTAAAGTCATTTGAAAAAGAAAAACAATAACAAAAAGTGAATAATTACTTACTAGATAATCTGCACGTGCACCATCGCCATGGTACCTCTCTGAAAAAGTAGGGCACTCACTCGGATTGGATATGTAAACCACCATCCTCGATCGGTATTATTGCATATAATCACCTGATACATGTGTAGTATCAACACATGGGAGACCAACCTCAACTGTATCCCTTCTTGCCCCCCCAAATATCTATATAAGCTCGGTGGATCAACTCCCAATCATTGTTTGCCCAACCACGGCGGTCTATCAAATAAAGCGCACCTTGATTACTAATCAATCTCTGATCTAGTATGGGTTGGTGCAACCCGAACTGTCGTATAACCTGATGAGGTAGTTAACATTCCACGATCTCCCAATGTATCAAATAAGTAGTTGCATGCCATATGTCACGACCAGCAGTGCAGTAATGGGGAAGCATATCAAGTACCTCATCAGAGAATGGCTGCCATATAATCTAATACCAAACAATTCGACAAAAAGTTAGTAAATAAACAAAATATGAGTAAGACAAAGTGTAAAAGAAATGTAATCGACGGATGTACGTCATTGAGTCTCTATAAACATGTTTAATTAAAAAGTTTAACAAAATATATACAGAGATCCATATGCACCGTGATCTTGGTGTGCGGGCTCTAATTGATTAGGACGCAGTGTCGGCATGCGCTCCTAAGCCCATAACTGTAATTTTTAATTAGTATGCATTCTACTAATTTTGACGGAAGTATACAATAAATAAATATAAAGTATTCAAATATACTGTACTAATAGCACTGGTCCGCAGATGTTTCTAACTCTGGGTGAAGTAGCATCACACAAGCTGCGATACAGTGTGCATAAAACTGCTGATCCCCAACTATAACGGCCCACAGTCTCCAAGTCCCGAAGCAAGTATAGATACAGTAATGGCAATTTATTGCCTGAATTGTCTGCAAATAAAATACCTCTAATAAGTATAAGTAAATATGTACGTGCCATCTGCCGACACATGTCATCAGTCGTATTATCAGGAAGGGGACGATCTAATGCAGCAGACAAACATCCAACTTTCAAATGACCACTGTCAATGTCTGATCTGGTAGGCATGAAACCCAATAACTCCTTGCATAACTGGCTCCAAGTATCTGCACAATGAGTAGTGTCTCTACCCGTCACGGGCGATCCGTCAATATGTAAACCCCAAAGTACCTCTACATCCTGTAATGTGATGGTGGCCTCACCAATAGGCAGATGTCTCTGTGTCTCAGGTATAGTTCGCTCGATAAGACTGGTGATCAAAGCATGGTCCACTGAAATACGTCCTAAAGATGCAATGCTCTCGAAACCTGCCAAACAAATATAATGCATACCCGATCCGGTATGGGCTTGTGATCCCAAAAAATCCCATCACAACACTTAACCTGTGTGTGAAATCATCGATAAAACCGTCAAACATAGATCTAGCCCTATGCGGCATCGTAGGTGATATAATATCATCTATATATGGTCCAGGATGAACAAGCTCTCGCGACTGATCATCTATACCTAACAAAGTAATATAGAAAGAGTGAAAAATTAAACCCATCTAGAAGAAAGTAGGTATTTAATATCATAAGTTTTAAAAGTTACATTCAAACATTAAAGGTCATGTCTTCGTAATCAATGATAATACAAAATTTTTTGATACATGAATAAATTAAAAACAAACAACTACATTCATAGAATACAACAAGTACATAAACAATACAATAGAAAAGACAAATCATTGTTGTCGTGAAGGGCAATTTCTTAGATATTTCCTGGTTGATGACAATTCGTACACCTTCTGGGTTCATGGGGATCCCTAATATCCATCTCGTTTTGGATGCGCCTTGCACGTACCTAGCCTGCCCTACGGTCTACGAACATACTGTCATCAACACATAACTGGCATTGGATAGGAGGCAACTCCTCTGGATTAGATTGTGGAACAAATCTACTAACGGTGTACTGCTCTCGATATATGCGAGTAGTGTAATGGTCCGCAAGCAGTTGTGTAGGATCATCACCCTTAAGCCTGCAAACTGCCATCGCATATGAGCATGGGAGCTTGTACAATTTCGATTTGCCATTTACCACAGGTACATGTCTTCTGTACATAATTGACAGTTTGTACATTGCCACCACTTCCAGTCACACGATGAGGTGTTTTAATTCTATATACACCAGTAGAATGATCAAAAACCATGACCGTGTGTCCTCCACCTTTTTTGTCTGCAGTCAACAACCTTTTTCAATTCTTGCGGACCATTACACCACTTCCATATGCAAGCACAATCCTTTACAAGAAAGCTTGGTATGCTTATAGATGCCCAACTTCCATATGCAAGCACGCTTTCCTGCGATCATACCAAGCTTTCTTGTAAGGGATGTCAACCTTGAAACTGTTCTTAATGTATGCCTGAATTTGTTTGACCTTGTGCCCAGGATCATTTTCAATTAAGTGCATAATTTGGTTAGCAATGACTGTAGATGTAAGATTTCTGTTGTTGTTACTGGATATTTCACCGAGACATACGTGATCTTTTACCCAATTCGTGACCTTCCACACAGTAAGAGATTCATTTCCACGTGGAAAAACCCGAATACTCCAATCACAATCTTCGAGAGCTAATCTATCAGAGGACGCAGTCTTGCATTTTGCTGCCCATGTCCTCTACCGGCTCTCTATCACTTTGAATTCTCATTTTTGAGCTATAGACCACATTCTAACTGCCTTACTAACTTGCTCCTTACTATCAAAGCACATGTGTTACCGAATATCATTTTTTTCTTCATTCCAATAAACCATCTCATCTTTATCATTACAGTCCATGGGATCGTAATCATCATAGTTACCAATATCATTGAAACAAACCATTCCTCTGGGTCGATAAATAGGAACATCCTCTTGCATCTGACATTCACTGTTATTTGTCCCCAACTTCTCGTCAGATTCATCTCCGATATATCTTCTGAGTCTGACTCTGACTCGTAATCCATGTCTAATGCATGCCACGACGAGTCACTATTAGCATTATCATCTGTCAAACCCTCATTTACGAGATCTTTCTCCATATGTTGATATTGCATGGTACTTGGGCCTTGTTGTGATGATTTTCACCTGCTGTGGTGTCCCTATTACACTGCGAGCAAATAGATTGATCAGATGGCATTGAGTTTGACATTGAAAACAAACACGTTCGGTTGTAAAACTCAAATGATCAAGGATGTTCAAAGAGATTCCACAGATTAGACTACAGCGGCTCGTCGTACATGGTCAAATGCATGAGAGACAACATTGGCCCCATACCATACAACCCTAGATTGTTGGTTACAGGTACCTATTAGAATTTCCTCTCTTGATAAACAACTCAGCACAAAAAGTAGGATCGGCATTAAACAAATCAAAAATACCATCCATACATCATCATCTGTCAATGGAATGCCAGAGTAAACACCACGACTAACTATATGCTTGTACAAAATATTCAATTTCAACTGCTCCCTATCAACCTCCATGAACTCGTATATCTTGTCAACCAACTCAACAAACCTAATCCGTTGCATTATTCAGAATAGTTTCTTGCATACCATTGGCCGGTAAGACATAGTACCTCCTTCATAAGTTGATATTTCCCCTCCCCAATAAAGGAGGATGTGATGGGGTCTATCAATTGTCATTTCCCTGTAAGGATGTAACATATTTAGACCCCATTTTTGGATAAGGAATATGTTTTTTTAAATTAAAAAAAATCGACAGAGTTCCTTTATATCTTGAGGATTCTCTATTACGCAGGTCATACCCGATAAGGGCTACAAATAACACAACAAATCAGCAACGCTTACAAGTAATACATGCCCGGCAAGGGCTACAAACAATGCAATAACCTGGCAAGGGTTACAAGTAATATATGCCCAACAAGGGATACAAACATAATTAAACGAAATATAACCAAATATAACCACTTTCATGACCACTTTCATATATACAACTTAAATACAACCAAATCCAATTTCATCAAATTATCCAATTTACAGAATTGGTGACCCAATAACAACAAAAAGCACAGTTGCATAAATTTCAACATCTCCGTTTAAGGACAGTAATTATTAACAGCCCCTCACCCCATATACCAAATTGAATATATTTATATTCACAATCACAAAAATAGGCAAAATATAATCTACCATCACAAATATTTTTTCTAAAATATTTACATTAACAAAATTAATTAACTAAAAAAAATTAAAAAATAAATTAATTAAAATAATTGGATCAAAAAAAATAATAATCTACCTAAAATATGTTGGTGGTGTTTGTTGAGGAGGAATATGGTGGTGGTGGTGGTGGTGGTGGTTGTTGTTGTAGAGGGGGAGGAAAAAGAGATGGTAGGTGGTGGTTGTAGAGGAGGAGGAAAAGGAGATGGTGGTGGTTGTAGAGAAGAAGGAAAAGGAGATGGTGGTGATTGTGACTGAAATCACAAATAGGAGGAGAGGAGGAGAAACTGAGAAGGAGAAGGATGAGGGTTCTGCGATTGACCCTCGCAAATGTATTTATCCCGACTGACCTCGCATTAGGTGAATGCGAGGTCAGTCAATTTTTTTCTAAAAATTAATTTGACCTCGCATTCACCGAATGCGAGGTCATGAAATCTTTTCTTTTTTTTTTTTTAAATTCACAATTTTAATTTGCCATGAGCTCGCATTCAGTAAATGCGAGCTCAATGAACTCGCATTCACTGAATGCGAGTTCCTCTATCCTGGATATCCAATTTTCAATCGACATGAAAAAAGAACAATTTTGAAAACAAGCACAGTTTCAGAAATTTTTCCAAGAAATCGTCTGAATCCTAAAATGAAGTATCCATATCACGTTTTAGAATTGTGGATCTTGTCTTGTTTTTTAGAAATCAAACATTTTAATCATCCATAACTGAATCAAAAGGCTTTGTAGACAAACATAATTCCTCTTCAATCAAAATAGCTGTGGATTGATGTTTTGAGAAATATTTTTCATTTGCTTAGTAGGAGGCATGTTCTCAATTACCAGAATATTTTGCTTTTCCAACGTGGCTAGACCTGATGTGTTTGCCATATTTGTTGAAAGTGAAGGAGGAGAAAAAGGAGCTAAGGGTTGTTTAATCTTCCAGATCGTGTCCTCTTTTACAAACATCTAATATGGGTTGATGAATTCTTCATCAATACTATATCTTTATCGATAGCCCTTGATTAAGATTGTGACTGTGGTTGTGTGGTCACCGTTTTATCTAAAGCCTTCAAATGACAAAATACAGCTTCATGACCAATCTTTGAGCATTCGGAGCAATAACTGGGAACATTTTCATAAGTAATATGTTCCCAGAAACCGTGTCTCTGTTGCCAAACCAAACCTAGAAGGATGCTTTTTTGAATCATCAAGTCCACACAAACCTAAGCAATCCCTAGTCGAATCAAATAGGTGATAGACAAATACACCTTTAAGGGAAACCCATTGAGGTTAGCAATAGAGGAAAGTGCTGATTTATCAACAAAAAAAAATGACAAGGAAGCCAATCAAAAGCTACCAAACCTGCACCTAAGAAGATTCAATATCTACTCGAAAATCCGAAATCCGTTTAAGGTTGTGCATCCCAAAACCACTAAGAGTTTAAAAACCTCTATACCAATAGCATAAATAGTCCTCTTGTGTCGAGATCAAACCTTGTAAGAATATGTCTTTAAACCAATAGTGGTAGCCTTCATCCGTTCCTTGAAGCCAATGGTTGCGGGATTGTTCAATTGAAGGACTTCCATTCGAGAATTTTCATGAGAGCATTTTTTCAAGTGTTGGAAAGGTGATCAATATTTAGCTTTCAGAAAGAAAAAAAATGGCGGGTTCTCCTTTGTACAAAGAAGGAGGCACAAGAGAGATGGAATTGGTTTAGGCGGAGACGGTGTCATCAAAGGAACGGATGAAGGAGGGAGGTATCCCTTTAGCCATAATTGAAGGGCAGCCAGGAATGCTACAAACCCTATAGCATGAGAGAGAGGGAGGGAAGGAGGAAAACCCTTGAGCATTTTCACTTTTTGTCGGTGCTAATTATCTTATATTATTTTGTTATTGTGTTTAGAGTTTGTATTTTGTCTTTAACACAATTTCATCGAGAGATAGGTTTTTCATTTGTCTTTGGTATTTTCTTATTGTGAGTGTTTTGTTCATCTTTATATTATTTTAAGTGCTTACTATAATTATGAATGTGTGGTTTTGTGTTAAGATTTTGTAGGAGAAATGGCACATTAATTAGATGTTAGACGGAGATTTTTCAACAGAAAATTGTGAAGTGGATTCAATTGATATCGGGTTATGACTACTAAAGAAAAATTTTGATGTCGCTGTTTCAAACTTCTTGGAGCAATATAACAGTTCATACCATGGAATGAATTCTGAAGAAGGGAAAATTCATCCGCAGTCTGTAAAGGGTAAAAATATCTAGCTTATGGTTGATTTGTGCTACACTAATTCTCCTCAACCCTACACTATAAAACACATTTGGGTCTCATTTGAAGGTATTAGCCTACAATAGAATTTAGATTGATTTAGAATAGTTTTAGTTCTCTTTTTCCTCTCCCTTTTGGGAGGAATTTCTTAGTTTTAGTTTTCTATCTTTGTAATTTCTAATTAATTTCAGATGCAGGAGTACTCTAGTAAGTGTTTAGTTTCTTAAACTAGAATATGTTTAATTTCTGTACACTTAGTTTAATTCATCTTTAATTTCAAGTTCCTTTAGTTTAATTAGTTTAATGGCTTTGACTAATTACTTTCTTTACTTGCTTTCTCATTGTAATTAGTACATAAGTTTATGGAATTTCTTTAAATACGATTTCTTAGTAATAATTTGTAGTTTAGATTAGTTAATTACTTTAGTTTGTCTTGGATTAAGGTTTGATCATGTCAATTTTCAATGGGTATTAATTGATTGGTGGGTTGAAAAAAGTGATAGAAAATTAGGTAATAATTGGTGTTTTAAGAGATAAGTGTGGTAGGTGGCCAACTCATGAACTTCTTACGTGGGTTCAACATTAGATACGGCAATTGCATGTTACACCTAGACCAAATCTTTACTCGACTAGGACGAATAGTAGTCGGATCAAGATACCATTTTTCCTAGTCAGTTTGTATAATTCCATGTTGAGAGATAAAATTATCATTATTAGCCAGCCTAAGAGCTTGATTCGTAGGACGAATGGTAGTCGGAATGATCAAGATACCATTTGTCTTAGTCAGTTTGTATAATTCCGTGTTGAGAGATAAACTTATTGTTAGCCGGGCTAAGAGATTGATTCATAATTGGGTAAGAGCTCCTAATTAGATACATTGAATCACTTTACCCAATTATCGATTAAATCCTGAGAATTGACTAACTGAACTCTCACTCATTTTACATTCACTTTCTTAATTTTCTTGCTTTTAGTTTTAGTTAAATTTCTCGTTAATCAACTTTTCAAATAATAATACAACCAAATAATTGGTCATTTGTAACAAATTCTTGGGGATCCCTTCAGCTTACTTGTTAATATTTGATCATGTATATTTGCAGTACACCATCTAATTAGAACTTAGAAATAAGATTTAGGGGTTTATAAATGTAAGCTACATGTGAAATACATCACAAAATAACTTAAAAGGGAAGAAAACCCAAAAAATATTGCATATGTAATTGTTGATTTCAATTTCAGGTATTGTGTCATCTTCAAAATGTTGGTTATTATACACAAATTACGATGACACTGTAGATCTTCGCTCTCTTTGTTTGTGACACGCAAGGAGATTATTATCATAAAAGCAATTTCGCAATAAATTTTGGAGAATGTTTTATTTTTGGGGATTATTTCATTATCTGGTACAAAGCTTGTCAAATGGGAATTTTGTTTTGTGAAAACGAAGTAGTAAAAGTGAAGAATAACGTGAAATAAAAGTTAATATTTTTAACGAGAATCTTGAAAAAACTGTAGCTTATGACTTTGGAAAACTTTTTCAAGTTATGTCAAAAGAGTCTATAAAACAATTCTGTCATATCCCAAAGCCAAGACACTACATGTGATCTTAAGCATACGAGGTTATGGTACAATAAGTCATGACATACCTACAAAACAAAACATTTATTGCCATTAACAATAATTCATCATTGTATCACCCAATTACTTAAAAGCTAAAATTGATGGATTAAGGAAAAGAAACAAGTGGACAAATTTAATATTTGAAATCGTGAAATGTGACATGTAAGCTAAATTTTCTAGCAACTATTAAGCTACACAAAGAGAAAAGCTAAGAATCAGAGTCCCTAACCATTGGAGTCTACACCGTATCCGATGTAAGTAATTATTAGTCACCTCGGCATAAAACTCATCATGTTCAAGTGCTGTAAAAAGTTCACAAATAACAAGGTAAGGAAACTCCTTGTTCATCAAATGACTCGCATTCCCTTTTTTGTGGATTGAGCAATAACTAATATACATATATACTAATATATATATATATATATATATATATATATATTAAAGCATTCGGTACAATCAACAATACATATGATATTTATATAATTTATGTGTTGTACAATAACATCATTCATTTAGTTCATGGTCACGTAAATCGATTGGCTATCAAATGTAAGCATAACTATTAGGAATTCATTAGACGAGCCGAGTGACAAGGTCAGATTTTTCCAACTTAGTTTTAAATAAGAATTATCGTGATAATAATAATCGATAAAAATTCTCATCAAATCAGCACATGTTACCTTTGAGCCAAGACACGTACTTCTTGCACATTCTATTAATTACATATTCATTATGCAATTGAATTGACAATATTAGCGTTAAGTCTTACATCACCATAGGAAACCTATTAATCTGCATTTGATACTTATAAATACATTGGATCAATGTGATCAGTTAAGAACTTTTTGAAAGTGACTAGCTTGGGTAAAACTGTTCCGGGGTGCGAATTCCTAGAAATTAAACATTGCTCAGTTTTGTTTCCATCACAACAATTCACTACTTAAATATCAGTTTTGACCACAACCACCAAATTGACACACAAAACCACTGATACATATCACATAAAACTAATTACATGAAGATATATTACAATACAACTAATCTGAGTACTTAAATAACAACAGTTTTTACCAACAGCCCCAATTCATTAATCCTATAACCCAAGACTCAAATAACAAATTATGATCAAAAGAAGGAAGGAATGGATCAACAATGGTTACCTCTCACTCTGATGATCATGTTTTCTTGTTTACCTCTCTCCTGTTGATCCTTCTTCTTGTCCTTGTCTAGTTGGCAATTCAGAGAGACATTAAATCCTCTTCGGAAAACTTCTAAGATAAAGTCAAGTTACAATAAATTTTTAAGATATTGTAAACTAATACCCCATGGATCATTAGATGAGCCCTAAAACCTCACAACTGAAAACCACTTAGGCCCTCATAAAGTTTCTGGCCTAATTGTTGGGTTTTAGATATCCACTTGTGGGTTTAGGTACAACAATGAAGATCAAGAGGAATATTCCATGAAATCTTCGAAAACTGGTGCTTTCACGCTTCAAAAGGTACTTAAAAATTTGCAAATAGAAGAGATATAAAGCCATATAGGCTGCTAGGTTGGATAGATTTAAATTATCGGAAGAATTCCCAATGGATAAATTTGAAATTGGTGTATATAAAATGACATAAAATTTGTTTTGAATTTAAACATTTTAGCCATTAAAATCTCTCTCTCACTTACTAGTAAATTTTAAATTACCAACCAAATTTCAAATTCTTTGAATAACTTAAGATAGATTGAAAAATTAAATTAATCATATTATGACCCGACAAATCACCAAGGGTTTGTATCGTATATATTTGTTTATCTTGAACTAGTTTAAATTTTTACAAGTTTTTCATAGTTTGAAAATGATGCCTTAAACTCGAATACGTTTGATTCAAATGTTGTTGACCCAAAAGAACTAAAGAGGGGTGAATTGGATTATATAAAAATAATTTGAAATATTTCACAATAAAAATTTAGATGAGACACAAGTAATTAATGAACCCATTTAAATATCAAAGTAATAAATGTATAAGGATAATTAAATTAAAGTTAAGATTGGGATTGAGAAAATCAAACCAAACTATCAATCTTCACAAGGTTGGAGTGAATATCAGCTAATTTGGACATCTTCAATGTAGGTGAGACAATAACATTTTTATACACCAAGTATGATGACTCTTGCTCACAATAAGTACCTCTGGTTGATTCAAGAGTTTTACACATAATCTCACTTTTGCATAATTGTTGTCTCTTCACTCTTATACATGAAAATCACTCATTATATCACCTTTGTTTCCACTAACACAACTGAATAGAGAGCCTATTTTCACTAAAAATAGGTTGAGTAAATGCTTTTATTAATTGTGGAAGTTCTTTTTATTTATTTTTTGCATAGACTAAGAGGTTTTCATAGGTGCTCAAAATTGACCTCCAACTACTTTCCAATGGCTATGCATTAAATGTTGAAAAACTAGCCGTTAAACTATTCGACCGCCCAATGTAAAGCCTTTGTGTCCGAAAATCTATTTGGTCCTTCAAATGAGTCCTGCTTTGCCTTCTTTTGGACGTCCGAGCTCTCGTCTGATCCATCATCTAGTAAAAAGTCAATGGCTTCTTAATTTTTGCGTATGACTAATCGGATGTTATCCTCCGTTCGAGAAAAAATGCCATTATTGCTCCTTCGAATGATGCCTTTCGTCCGTTCTTTGATGCTAGCAGTTCCTCTTGGATTTTCAATACTCTTTCTTGAACAATCACCTATGTCCGAGAGGTTACCTTTCACATGGTCAACTACGTCCAAAAAAGGTGTGTCAATTTTTGCAGCTACTGGTCTAGTTCTGAATGATCATCTTGTTCGAAACTTTACTTTTTGGATGATCAACAGCATTTGTTGATTCTAAGCAACTTCCAATGGCTACTGGTCTTGTTCCAGACGATCATCTTCATCCGAACCTTTACCTTTTGGACGATCAACAGCATCCATTGACTCGAACGCTTCTCGCATACTAGATTACAACCATTAAACTGATTTGGTCATCATCAAAATCAGGATTATGATTCAACAGTCTCTCCCTTTTTGATGATAACAAATCAAGGAAAAAATGATAACGAAGAAAGTCTTATTTACACAACCAACCAACCAAGTATTTTGGTCTATAAATGGCATTGCTCGTTTTCCCCCTTCTGGTTTCATCAAAACAAAATGAAAGCTAACCTTAAAATAGTGCTCCCCCTCAACTAAACACAACAATTGTAAAAATATCCAAGCAATATGAGCCAAACAATTTCAAATGAATATTCAAATGATCAATCAACGCAATTAATTAACATCGAAGACAAGATAACATCCATAACTAGGAAAAAGTGACCACAAAAACATAAAGAGAAAAGCTAGTCACTAAATCCTAACAGATGAGTCATTTTTCTTGTTGATCTTCGTTCTCTTTTCCGTTTGTTGGAGTGGACTTTCCGAATCAAGGGCACATTGTCTTCAGTGGCTTCACTATCATGACCAAACTCATCTTGGTCTTGATGTGGTAGAGTCGCTTGAGATGCAAGGATAGGGTCTCTTTGTTGCGTAATATAATTATAGGTTGCATCCATCCCATCATCATCATCATCATCTTGAGCTTCTTGACCTTTAATATCCTCTTGAGTATGTGTAGTGTCCTCATTAGGTTGAACGTCATCTTCTTGTGCTCCATGTTTGTCATGTCCAACTCTAGATCAAGAGCCTCATCCTCTTTACTCTCATTCTCAGAAGATGATTCAATGGAGTATTGACATTCTATGTTGGCAAATTGAACTTGGACTGAGGCAGAAAAACCCAAGGCTAGAGCTTCTTGAAAGAGGTCATGTTTGATTTCTAAATGCTTGAGTTTCTTTGAGGTCCTCCTTTGGAGCTTGGTCATAATTGAGCACCGAGGTTGTGAAGGAGATCCACCACTTGGGATAAAGTAGGAGATTTATAAGAAAGAGGTGGAGGTCGAATGGGTTGAGTGGAAGAACTAGCAATAGTACTAGGTAAAGGTGGTTGTTCAAAAGAGCTAGAGGCATCATCTTTTGCTTTTTCAATTATATACTCATTTTTTGTGAACCAGTGTTGTTTGTAAAATCTCAATACTTTTCTTTCAATATATGGTTTGGTAAAGTAAGGGGGGAATTGTAGTTTTCCAGAAATGGAAATTGAAAAATGATCAAAGATTTTACTCAAAAAATTTTCAAATGGGATGCTACTCCTAATATCAGTAAGTAGCAATTTCCATAAAGGGCAAAATACAACAACAACAAACTAAGTTTTAATCCCACTAAATAGGGTCAGCTACATAAATCATGCTACGCCATTGCACTCTATCATAGAACATATACTCCTCAATTCCTAGATGGGCTATATCTTTCTTACAAATTACCTACCAAGTCTGGTTTTTCGATCTTCCTCTACCCCTCTTATTTGACTACTCTCTCTAAAATCTACTCACCTGACAAGCGCTTTTATTGGTTGTCTAAACACATGACCTAACCATCTTAAGCATGTTTCTCTCATCTTCTCATCAATAGATGCTACTCTAACCTTGTCACAAATATGCTCATTGCGTATCTTGTCCATCCTAGTGTACCCACACATCCATCTTAATTGTTGCATTTCTGCTACTCTCATCTTTTGCTCATGTGTGTAATTCACTGCCCAACACTCAGACTCATAAAGTATCAGTGGCCTAATTATTGTTATATAAAATTTATCCTTAAGTCAAAAAGGAATTTTTCGGTCGCATAATATTTTTGATGCTGTATCCAAAGTGTTGTGATTAAGAAAAAGATTGAGGATTGAAAATTTAAAGAGTTTTATTCTTTTCTCCCCCTTTTCGTTGTAATCATTGCCTACAGAATTGATTGTAGAACTCATCTTTGATGTTTATCTATGTTTAATCATTAGATGAACTAAATTTTTTATCTAGGGTTTATTTGGAACTTGTCTTCAAGATTGAATATTAAATTTCATTTCACTCTGATTCCAAATTCTTAATAAAAGGTTCATTTGTTCAAGTTGTGCTCGTTGCTTCCATTTGATGTGATCACCATTTGTATTGATTCTTAAAACCAAAATGGTATACTAAGAAAGATAAGGGTTAGGCTTAATTTGAATAACTCAAGTTTGGTTTATTCTTCAATTGAATAGACTGATTTGTGAATAGGATAGATATATACCTATTCATCCTAGGTAATCAAGGTTAGCGTTCTTCCTATAATGCATTAATCCTAACTCAATTCACATAGACATTATTTTTTTTTTTTTGGAGACAAATAGATATTATTATGTCTTGGTTTGCATTAATAGAATTGTATGATTTTGTAAGAAAGTAATTTCAATAAACCCTAGATTAATAGTCCTATATCAGAATTGATATAGAAGTGAGACAAGATGTGCAATTGGATTGATTAAGCAAGAAATAAACCATGGATTCCTTACTCCTTGAATTAAACCCCATTTTGTTATTTTCTTTAATTTACTAGATCTATCTTTTTCAATTTCCACACAATTGTTGAATTATTTGGATAGAGTAAAAGTGTGTCAATTTTGGTACTTAGCAATATTCGAGCATAGTCTCTATGGGAATGACCACTACTTCATCACTTTATTAATTGAACAAAACGTGCACTTGTGTGTGAATTGTGTGAACATCGTGATGCTACTCTATCTATTCTATGATATTTTTGGTTAGGCATAGAATGGAAGATTATTACACTAATACACTTTATACTATATATTCTATTTGTGAGACAGCATTCGTATGTCAGGCGAGACAGCATACATGTATAAAGAATATGTAGATTAATCGCTTAAATGATTATGGTTGGAAGTAATTCTTATTTATGTTTCCACTACGTAATACACATTTGTGTATTATTTTACACAATGTTTTCATTTTCTGATTTTTTCTTTTAGTATAATTATAGCTTTTATTGATGATAGCATAAAATTAAAAAAATGTAGAGAATAACGCCTAATAATTCAAATTAAAAGCAACTATTTAATCTACTAACATGATCAATACCCCATTCACTACATCAATTCTTCTAACACTTCTCGAAGTCTTTGTAGAGGTCTAGACAATTGTTTTAGACATATGCTTCATTATGATGAAAAACAACTTCATTTCTTACTCTAAAAATATCATAGATTGGGATTGCCAATACCAATTCTAACAAATCACCTACGAATTCACTCTATGGTTTAGAACTTCGTAGCCAACTCAACTTGGTTTGTTTCCTTATACATAAAACAAAAAAGTTTAAGTCTTCCGCTAGGTTACTTAAGCTATTGAAGATTCAAAAAATAGACGAGTTGTAGATTCCCCCTTCTTATTGATAAAGCTCACAATTTGTATTCCTCATTGTTGCATTCTATTTTGGATTCGGATGAATCAAAGGTGTCGCAACAAATTTTTCTCCATATCATAGAAGAATTTGAAAGAATTTTGGGACCCCAAAACTTTTCCCTTTATGTTAAACAATATGCATCTATTTGCTCCATAAGTTGTACTTATAATATATATATATATATCAAAATATGGCTAGCAATGAGGCATTTTTTCCATAATGAAATATCTGATACCAAGTCCACTATCCTGAAGTGGTAATGACATATCCTACCAACTTATCTTTGTTTTGTAATTAATTTTTTCTTCACCAAACCACAATGAGGAAGAAAGCAAACTGCTCACATTCTTTAAAATTTTCTTAGGTAAAATGAATACATTACTCTAACAAAAATGGTAATTATTTATACCAAGGTTAATTAATAAGTTCAATGCCCATTCCTAAACTCAATTTTTTAGGATTTTATGATTTGAATTTTGAATTTTGTTGAGGATTACGTGGTAATATGCAACAACATAATTTGGTAGAGATTAAAGCAAGGACCATGTCAGGCAAACTTTTAAAAAAAAAAATCTTGTACCCATTTTTCCTCTAAAAGGCCAACTACAAAAAAACATAATATTTTTTTGAAGATTAGAGATAAACTAGTTACACTATTGCAACATATTTAAAGACATCTTCAGTTGCATCACATAGAATAATAGATCATCAGCAAAATACAATGTATGGTAATTTCAATTCTAGACATTTAGGTTAATATTGAAATCCCATCATCTTGGTATTAGATTGAAAGAGCATCGACAAGACTACTTTTGACAATAATAATAGATATTGGAAAATGGGATCCGTTTATGTCCCTTTTATTTTGTAAATATCCTATAAGTGTACTAGTTCAAGTTGAGAGATAATGAAGTAGTTGCAATGAACAATCTAATCCAATTCATATATTTTTTATGAAAATTTGCAAATCCAAAATGATTAAAAAAATTCCCAATTTTGGGTTTATTAATTGCAGTGTAAATTATTTTTTCTAGAAAACATATTTTCTATGAAAAGCATTTTCTAGGTCTTTTTAAATAATTTTCTTATAAAAATACAATCTAGAAATTCTTTTGCTTGTATTATATTCTTTTTTCATAAAAAAATAGTGGTTTAGCCAATAAAAGGCAATAACCATAAGAAATTTAGAATATCCCCGATTTTACCAATTATTAGTTAGCCCTATTACCCAAAAAATTTAACGGTTAACACTAGTCTACCACAAAATTCCCTACCTTCCTATACTAACTGTGGCATCGGTGGCATCATCAGCTGCATTAGAAAACAAAAAGCCTCATCAACAATCAAATTACCTTCTCAAAGAAACACAACAAATCCAAGTAATTACTAAGGAAGAATTGCAAAAAGCAACAATTGCCTACATAGATTCTCACAATTTTGTCGATTTTGTGCTTCTACTGTTACTGACTGGGGATATGTGGGCTAGTGTATGAGAGGAAAGACAAGAGAGATGTTGAGCTTGCTGAATGTGACAACACCCTTACCTTTATCTCTTGAAATGTTGGGGAACATCAAACAACAACTAACATTTTTAGTTGCAATCAAGTCTCTAGTGTTGAACTAGTTGTCACTGGACCTCATGCCTCATAAAATTTAAAAATTTTGTATTTCATTTTTTTTTTTTGCAAATAGAGATATATTTAAGTGATGGTGAAGATTTGTTCTTATAGAAAAATAAATTCAAATGTTTTACACCTGGCCGGGGAAAATGTTTGACACTATAAAATATTTTTCATGGCTGTAGTACAACCAAATGCTTGAAGTTAGGGAAAATATATTCTGCAAAATATGTTTTGTTCAAAAAACACATCCTTAGACTAGATAAATTCTAAAATTGTTATGGATTTAAAAATCTTTCTAAAAAGTAGCAATTTTGAGTAAGAGTTCTACAATGGGGATCCTTGCACTAGAGCAATGTGAGATTAATAAATGCTTTGTTGTTGGAAGTAAATGAACATCTGGATGTGTTGCCCATCAAAATTGCTCCCACCACTATTGTTGTCCATCTTTTCTTTTTCTCATTTTCTAGACTTACAAATTATGGAAGGATTTATACGTTGCAAGTCATGTAGAAGTATTTTCATCATGTGAGTTCTTCAATTGATGAATCGGAAATCTTTTTCCTACAAATTGAGGCCTGAGAGATTTCAAACAAACAACAATAAATAGTAATTTTTTTTCATAACCTATTTATAATATCTCTATTGTTTTAAGATATCTCAATTTTGAGATATTTGGTAATTTGTTTTGGTCTTGTTTGATTTTGTGGAAATCCCTTTAATTTGTATTCCTTTTGTCAAATTAGTAGATTTCTCCTCTTTCATCCATAAATGTATGTCTAATCGACCGAATCACTTAATTTATTATCTTAATAATTTATTTTATTTTTCTTTTGTTATTGTTGTAGAGTGTTGTCAAATAATTTAGATTTATCCCTAGGCCTCTTTCCTAAACATCTTGCATCAAAGTTTGGGAATACTGAGTTTAGTTTTAACAACCATTAAAACAATGACAAATGTCGTCATTAAAAAATTTGATCAGAGCATTAACTTTGGTTTATTGCAACTTAAGATGACTAAGCAATCATGACTAAGGATAGAGTACAAAAGGCTTTATTAGGAAAGGAGAAAAATATTTGAAATTCATGAATAAGGAATTTGATTAAATTGATAAAAAAACTTCTTTGTCTATTATTCTGAACCTATCTGATGAGGTTTTGCATAAAGTTAGTGGTGAAAAGACACCTCAAGATCTATGGGACAAACTAGAAACACTATACATGAGGGAAATAATAGAAAATTGACTATATTTGAAAAAAAGTCTCTGTTTCTTCATATAGCTCAAAGCACATCTCTAACTTCTCATTTTGATAAATAATTCCACGATTCAAGATTTGGTGAATATAGGCATTAAAATTTCAAAAGAATCTCGTTCCTACAACTATTGTGTTCACTTCCCTTATTATTTAAATATTTTGGGGATACCATGTAACATGAAATGGACAAAATTTCTCATAAAGAAGTTAAATCTAAAATGGACAAAATTTCTCATAAAGAAGTTAAATCTATCTTATTTTTTTGTTCTTATCACATTTGTTCTAACAAGTATGATTTTCTACGTACGAATCAATTAATGGTGAAGATATTTTATGACCAATGAGGTTTCTTATAAACTTGTTGGTATAGGCATGATTCAAATTAGGATGCATGACAATGTTATGAAATCACCCAATGATGTTAAATATGTTCCTGATTTGGGGAAGAATTTTATCTAGTTTGGTTCCCTTAATGGTTTTGGTTTTAAAATACAGCTGAAGCTGCGACCATGGAGTTGTGTAACAATGCTTTTGTTATTGTGAAAGTTTGCAAGTTTGGTAACTTGTTTATTTTGCAATGTTCTACCATTATAGATACCAACCCAGTCAACAAGTTCACATGTTCTTTGGACTTAGTTTGTTCCTCTAGTTGTTGAGTTTGTTCCTCTAGCTGCTGATTTACGGCAGTGGGGATTTTACGGAGAAGGCGGAGAAAGTATACTATTTGTGATTGTGTGGGATACAAGCCAAGGTGGAGATTCTTCAGAGGTAGTTGTTGGAACTAAATGAATATTGATGGCTTTATTCCAACAAAATCATTTCTACAACTATTGTTGTTCAGCATTTTCTTTCCCTCCTTACCCAAATTTACAAATTATGGAAGGATTTATATATTCTAAGTCGTGAAGTCTTTTCATCATCAAGTTTTCTAACTGATGAATAGAAAATCCTTGGCCTATAAATTGAGGCTTTTGGAGAGCTTTACAACAACCGTCAATGGAGAGTAATTTTAGTTTTATAACCTTCTTGATAAACTCTTTGTTATTTTAGGATATCTCAATTTTGAGATATTTGACATTTTGTTTGGGGCTTGTTTGGTTTTGTGGAGTCTCTCCAATTTGTTTTCCTTTTGTCAATAATAGATTTTTCCCTTTCATATGTGGATGTAGGTCTAAGACTAAACCACGTAATTTATTGTATCTTTATTCATTTTATTTTTTGATCCTTTGGTATCACTGTAGAGTGTTTTTACAAAAATTTATCTTATCCCATGAAGTTGGCCAATTTCACAATATTTTCTAGCAAAATTTTAATTTTATTTGACCTTGCATTTAACAAGTACGATTTCAAGCTAATAGAAAAAATGGAATGGATGTTGTCCTCCCACCCGCCCTTCATTAGAATCCAGCACAAATCATGTGCATCTTTTTCCTGTTATTTTCCTTGTCCTTTCAATATTATTGAAAGAAGCTCCACAAGTTTGTGGCCAGTTTGACTATTGATTTTGACTACAAAAACAGTCACACTACCTTAACCTTAACCTTAACTTGTAACAACTTCTGATTTAGTGTCTGAGAATATGATTTAGAGCTAAAGGGATGACAGGTGATATGATGGTGGTGGTTCTGATTTATGGCGCTAATTAATTTTGTAAAATTCTTTTTCCTTGGGATTGTTGCTTCTTAAAAATTATGTTTTTGAAAAAATAAACATTGACTTACATCATATTTGAGCTTCCATTTAGCGAATGTGTGAATCCCTCATACATAATACCTATAAAGGATCACCCTTGTTTAATAATGAACTTTGAAAATATAAAAATTTTAGAATTTTCTAATTTATGGTATCATAGGCTTTCATGATATCTACTTTGATAGGCATTTTGGCTTTACCACCTGTCTCACTATACCCCACGATAGCTACATGCATAACCATCACATTATCAGTTATATATTTTCATTTTACAAAAGCATTTTGAAGAAACACTTCTAAATTACAATACAACAAGATATGGCATTGAAGTTCTTCATACGAGTAGCATTCTCAATTTTCTTAACAATTGTTAAAGCAATAAAACTAAAAGTTTAATACATGTACAATTCTGTGAACATAAATATTTTATTATTTCTATTACAATCTCACAAGAAGTTATCAATGATTCTTCAAGCATTTCATGGGATATCCATGAGCTTTTGGTGCCTTGTGCTCCTTGATTTCAAGCATAATATATTTGATCTCATAATTTGCCACATTAACAATTAGTAGGCCCCTTGGATTCTCAATATAGTTGTTTGTTGATGAGCATTTTAAGTTTCTCAATAGATTCAGCTTCCAAATGGTTATTTTCTTTGAATAGCTTTTAGAAAAGGTTCGCATCCATTTGGTTATTTGTTAGATACTCAATAATAAGATCACAACTTTTATCTATCAGAGTTGTAATTCTATTTCCAGAAATATGTGATTTCACATTTCTATGAAAAGAACTTTTTTGTTATCCTTCAAACTTAGTCATTGAACTCTAGACTATATTTATAGAACTACTCTTTAATTAAAATTAATTAAGCATATACTCAATAGATATTTGTTTCTGTTTTCTCTTAAGCTTATTATCAAATGGTTGTACGTAGTAGTTGTGTACTGGAGTTAACATCCTTTCTTCTAATCGGTTCAACTACTAATATTACTATAATGATCCTTATTAACTACTTCACTTAGCTTTAAAATTCTAGTGCTTCAACAAAAAATGCTACATAGGATTGCTATAACAATGCTCCCCACCTAATATCCAATAATTCTAAGTATTTAGGATGATTAATCTAGAATTCTTGTATCTTAAATTATTTGTGGATGTAGTCAAATTACTCATTTATTTGCACAAATATAGGACCATGATTGGATATTGAAATGTCCAACACTTCAGATACAATAAGGCAAAGCATCTAGTCAATGGACATTTGCTTAAACTCTATCAATCCTACTATTTGTCTTATCCCAATTATCTCTTATGTTACATCAAGTGAAAAAGTAGCCCATAGATTAAGATTCTATTGATTCTAGATTCTCAATAAATTGTTTAAACTCTTCCACACCAACATTATTCACATCATCATATCATAATATTTTTGTTTGCAAAATCTTGTATATTAAAACACAATAAAATCAGCTTAGGTGTTTTGCAAATATAAATTTTCACATTTTTATGATAGCTCCAAAAAATATTTTTTTCCAATAGTAATTCAAGCATAGACCACTGTAATAACTACTTCCCATTTAATATTGTAATGATATACTAATTGATTAAATGTAATAGCCTAAGCATGCACGGATAATAAGAAATAGTTAACTATATAATCATTCCAAAAAAAGCCAAAACCATACAATAGTTCTATTAGTGCAGTGAAGATATAACACTTACAATATAATGAGGTAAACCTGCTTTTAACTTTATCAGTATTGTTACCTTTAATTCTTATCAAACCAAAAACTGTAGCATGTAGTTTAGTAGAAAGTTTGTTGACTTTAATGCATTTAATATGGTTAATTAGAACCCTTACATTACATACTATAATATTCTTAAATAATTTTTAGATTCGAACTCAGACCTCCTTTCATTGACTACTTCTTATACAACCTTTTTCAGAGTTGTCATTCCTTCCTTTATTTCCTAGCTCAACTATTTCCTTCTTATCCAATTCTAACTTCATAAATATTGTCAACCCTAAGCACTTGAAAACTGTTATGAGATTCCATAACATGTGCTAGATGTTCTTTTGATTATTCTAAAGGACTACTAGAGGAGCAAGCATTATTTCAGATTGACTTTGTGCATAGTTGTGGTTAGTCAAACATGTCCCATCCTCTTGTTTCTTTTGTTGCTTCTCTAAAGTTTTGTGTGTATTCTCATCTTAAGGATGTCCACCTTATTATCTACCGCTAATAAACAATTTTGAGAAAACAAAATATTAGATATAATAGGCTTGTTAGTTTTCTAATATTGGGCCTTTAGTGTCCATTCATCACAATTCCCCCCTTAGCCAATCAACCAATCAGTCAATAACAACAATTATAGAGATTGATTAATAATTACCAAGCATTCAATTAAACAACAATGACCAATCATCCAATTAAACAGAACATAAGAAAGGTAAAACAATCTAGTCCATAAAAGGGCAAAGGAAAAAAACTAAATCCTAAAATGAGGTATCATGATGCTTCTTTGATGGATTCTCTCTTTTGCACTTTTTATTGTAAAATTTTTGAACTAAAGAGATGTCATCCTCAGTTTCCTCACTTTCCTGTGCAGCTTTTTATACATGTTCTTGATTTGGAGTTTCTTGGACCTCAGAAAAGCAATATTCGACTCTCTTCGCTGCATGATATATGCAAAGGTATCATCTACGTCCTCATCATCATCATGAACAACTTGATCATCCCATCCTGAGCTTGATCTTTATGAGCAGCTTGAGTTGGATGCCTTTGCATATCTTGGTAAGGATCCTCGGCATTATTGGTTTGATCCTCTTGATTTGCTTGATTCTCATGCTTTAAATTGTTCAAGGATCTCATCCTCATCACTCTCACTTTCAAAAGAAGAATCAAGAGGATATTGAAATTTGATATTTGCAAATTGTACTTGGGCAGTAGCAGACATTCCCAAAGCTAGTCCTTCTTGAAGAAGGTCTAGTTTAATTTTTAAGTGCTTTAATTTCAATATGATTCTCCTATGAAACTTTGTCATTTGATCACTGAGAGAGTTTATGAGATCCACAATATGTGATAATGACAGAGATTTTGAAGAAGTGGTTTGGGAACAAATGGAGGGGTGTAGAAAAGTGAGGGGTAGAAAGTGGTGTTAGAGGTGCCTGCCCATAAGTAGAGGCCTCTTATTTAGATTTTTCAATTAAAAAAGCATTTTTAGTAAACCATTGGTTTTTGTAAAACTTTAAACCTTTTCATTCAATATATACTTTGGTAAAATATGGAGCAAATTGTTGTTTACCCGAAATTGGAATTGAAAAATAGTAAAAAATTTTGCTTCAAAACTTGCCAAATGGAATGCACCTCCTAGTGTTGGTGAGTAGTAGTTCCCATAAGGCGGCAAAAAAATAACCAAAATCAAGCCTAATGCCCTTGGATACGTAATAAAAAATGTACAATTGCATCTTGCCCGGCTCAGTCCCACGACCATGAGTTGGTAAGAGAAAATTTGTGGCTAAAGAGCACAAAATATTAAGCTCAGGACTGAGCAAATTGGTTTTGGCTTCTGAAGCCTATGTCTGACCTCCACAATAAGAAATTCAGTATTAGTGCTAGGCCATTTATTGGATGAAAGCAAATAAATAGAAGTATTCATCAAAATCATCCAATTCTCACCCAAAGACAGAATTCACAATAGTTGAATTGATTTCAATATCCTTGTGATTTACATGAGAGACTAAGCAATTTGTGTCCTTATTTTTCCTCAAATTTGCAGTAAACTGAAAAACCATATCACGATATACGAACAAATCAATATGTATTAAATGACCCCAATTTTGTTTTTGAAAACATTCTTGGATAAAATTTAAGTTTAATTTATTGAAGAGACCTTTATGAATGGATATTTGGTGCATAATTGACTTGCTTAAAAGAGAAGTATAGCTCTCCGAAGCTTTAGCATTAACGAATTTTGGTTGAGAAGAAGATGCTTCAGATCGAGATAAGATTTGATCCTTTTCCATCCTTGGATGATTTCCCTTTTGTTGGCATTTTTTTATCTGATTTGCCTTCCTCTTGCCTTAGAAACAGATCCACCTCCTGATCAAGCCATGGATGAAAGTATGAGGAATAAAGGTAAGAGTTAACGACCCTTAAAAAAAAATAAACGATGTGAAAGGTTTTTGATGGGTTAAAAAAGTTAGGACGGCTTGGAAATAAGTTTAATTATAATTTAAACACCATTAATTAAGAGAATGATGAAAGAAATTGAAGAGAAATTGAAAGGGGTGAAAATCACATGTTTTTCACTAGAGAGGAGTTCAGATGCTAAGAAGTGTCCGAAATGAAGTAGAAAGGGTTATAAAAGCAGATAAGGATAGTTTGGACTGTTGAACAAAGATGAAACATCTGAACGTGAAGGGTTGGTCAAGTGCCCGACGCTATCGGACGGAGATACACATCCGAACAAGTACTAGAAGTTTGGTTAAAAAAGATCCACTTTTTGGACAATGATACGTGTTCAAGCATACAAGAATCATCAATTTGCAATTTTTAAATAAAAAATTCCTAAATTTTTTATAAGAAATTCAAAACAATCCGAAGGTAAAGATTTTGTGAAAATATCAGCCAAATGATCTTTTGTCCACACATATTATCAATACAAACTTGCATTTTACAAACAAGATCTCTTGGTGCTTAATGTAAATGTGGTTTGTCCTAGAATGTTTAATTGGATTTTTAGTGAGATTAATGGCACTAGTGTTATCAAACTTAACTAGCACACATCCAAAATCTAAACCAAAATCATTCAAAATATGTTTCACCCGAAGAAGTTGAGAGCAACAACTAACGGCGACTATATATTTCGCTTCTGCCATTGACAAAGAAATTGAATTTTGTTTGTTACTAAACTAAGAAACCAAGCAATTTTCAAGAAAAAGACACATTCCACTAGTACTTTTTCTATCTATTATGCGACCGGCAAAATCAGCATCCAAGTATCCTACCAATTCAAAACTAGTGATTTTGGGATACCATAAACTATAATCAACAGTACCTTCTAAATATCTAAAAATCCTTTTAATTGCAATTAAATGTGATTGTTTAGGGAAAGATTGAAAAGGAGCACATAAGCATACGACAAACATAATATCGTACAAGGATAGACATACTAGCTGTTAAATAGAATAAACTACCAATCATAGCTCTATAGTTCTTTTTATCAACCTTCTTACCTTCATCATCTTTGTCAAGTTTGGTTGAGATACACATTGGAGTTCCAAGTTGCTTTGAGTCCTCCATGCCAAACCGCTTTAGTAGCTTATTTGTATATTTTTCTTGTGTGATGGGAGTTCCCTTCTTTGTTTGATGGATTTGAAACCCAAGGAAGAATTGAAATTCTCCCATCATACTCATCTCACATTCCTTTTGCATCATACAAGAGAACACCCTGCACAATTTTTTATTAGTAGCTCCAAAAATAATATAATCAACGTAAATTTGTTCAACTAGTAAATTTTCAAAATTAACCTTAGTAAAAAGAGTAGTATCAACAAATCTTCTTTTAAAGTCATTTTCAATTAGAAAACCACCCAATCTTTCATACCAAGCTCTTAGATGTTGCTTTAAACCATACAAAACTTTTGAAAGTTTAAAAATATGATTTGGGAATTTTTTCACGTTGAAAACCCGGAGGTTGTTCTACATAAATTTCTTGATCAATATACCATTTAAAAAAGTACTTATCATGTCCATTTGAAAAAATTTGAAACCTTTTACATTTATATGCAAGAAACATTCTATGGATTCTAGTCTTGCTACGGGAGCAAAGGTTTTATCATAATCAATTCCCTCTTCTTAAACATACCCTTTTACTACCAATCTAATCTTATTTCTAACAATTTCACCCTTCTCATTCAATTTGCTCCTAAAAACTCATTTTGTGCCATTTAACGAGTGATTTTGTAGCCTATCAACTAAAGTCTAAACTTTATTCCTATCAAATTGATTCAATTTCTCTTGCATGGCCAAAATCCAAACCTTATCTTTTAATGCATCATCAGCATGTTTAGACTCAAATTGAGAGAGTAATGTGCAATTATTATTTAAAGGTCAAAAAAATGACTTTTTTCCCCCTCGGAAGGATCACCTATTATTAGATCTTGAAGATAACAACTCGAAGCAAATCTCTAAACCATTGGAAGATTCTTTGGTGACTCTTCCTCCATTTCAACTTCTTCATCCATATGTTGTGCATTTTTATCTTTTTTCTCAATTTCTATTTGTTGATCCTCTTGGATTGATAATTTTTCAAACTCCTTTTGCATACCTATATCTTCATCTTCACAAACATCTCTTGAAATAATATCATTAAATTCATCAAATGTAACATGTATAGCCTTCTCTATTACAAGAGTTCTTCTATTGTAAATTCCATAAGTCTTTTTCTCATTAGAATAACCCAAGAAAATTCTTGCATCCGATTTTCTATCAAACTTTCCTAGATGTTCCCTAATTTTCAAAATTAAACATTTACAGCCAAACACTTTAAAATAACCCACAAAGGTTTGTTTGCAAAATAAAAGTTCAAAAGAGGTTCTGTTCAAAATGGACCTTATAAGAACTCTATTCATCACGCAACAAGCTGTGTTAACAACTACGACCCAAAAATATTTTGTACACTGCAAATCACATTCATTAATGATTGTTCTAGCGATTTCTTGAAAAGTTCTATTTTTCCTTTCTAAAGCACCATTTTGTTGAGGAATTCTCGCAACTGAAATCTCTTGAGAAATACCATTATGATCATAAAATTCAGAAAAACTGTCAAATTTGAATTCGACACCATTATCACTTCTAAGTCTCACCATTTTCAAATTCAACAAATTTTGCACCTTGGCAAACAATTTCACAAAATTTTCAAAAGCTTCATTTTTGTGAGCAAGAAACAACATCCAAGTATATCTAAAATAATCATCAATAATCACGAAAGTCTATTTACAAACACCAAGACTAGCATGTTGAGTAGGACTAAATAAATCCATATGCAAGAGTTCTAAAGGTCAAGAAGTGGACAAACTATTTTTGGGTTTGAAGGAAACTTTCACTCGCTTACCAAATTGACATGCATGACGAATTGTCTTTTACAAACTATAGTTTAGGCAAGAGTCTAACTAATTCCTTTGAATTTGACAAGGTTATCTAAAAAATCCATATTGAAATGGCACATCTCCCATGCGAAAGCCAAGGATCATCTTTGGTAACAATTAAGCACTTAATCTTACCATTGTCAATATTATCAAGATAAACCACATAAACATCATTATGCCTTTAACTTCTAAACAAAATAATAAAGTTTTTTTTATCAAGAATTAAGCATTCATGTTTGTTAAAGAAAATATGCAAATCTCCATCACATAATTGACTCACTCAAGAAACTATAATTCAAAATATCAACTAAAGCACATTTTTCACAAGTGTCTCACTACTTTTACCTATATCACTAATCCCTATAGATTTGGCTTTCATGTTGTCTCCAAAGGTTACTTTGCCACTATTCTTTGATTTGATATTTGTGAAAAGAGATGAATCACTGGTCATGTGTCTTGAACATCTACTATCAATGAACCACTTTGCATCCTTAATGGTGTTCTTTAAGTATACCTACACAAAGAATTATGAGATTACTTTGATGCTACGCATATTTTCTTGGGTCCATATGAGTTAGTAAATTGACTCAATATTCGCAAGATTCTATTCCCAAATTCTCATTTCTTTTAACATAAAATTTTTTTTCACATGTCCATGTTGTTGACAAGAATTGCAAATAATACTTTTATTTACATACAAAGAAGATTTGGACTTTACAAAGTATAAACCATCCTTTCTAAAGGTAGTGAAATTCTAGCTGATTGACATAGTTCTATTTCTTTTCATTTCAACAATATGTTCCTTTTTCTTTTGCAAATGTAAATTAAGATCATCTAATCTCTTCTTCAATAAAACTTGTTCTTCCTTAATTTTGGTTTTCACATCTAATATTTTTATTAATGCAACATTTTCTTGTGTCAACCTATTATTTTCATTCACAAGTTTAGAGTTAGCATTTAACAAAGTATTATTCTTTCTATTTAACTCCTTGTTTCTAACATAAGATTCTTTCAAGCTATCACGCAATTTCATCACAAAAACCCTCAATAGCATTAGTTTCATCAAGTTCATCATGTGAATCATCAAGAAAATCATCAAGTTCATACCTCATCATCGCCGAATGCCATAAAGGACATTTGAGTAGTTTCAACCTCCTCTTCTACTTCTCTCTCTGAATTGCAATCATCCCATATAATTTGAAAATTATTGGATCGGGGCTTCCTTCTTTCTTCTTCTTGGAAAGGTACTCATTAGCAAAGTGCCAGTGTTAACCACATTCAAAGCATTTTCATTTTGTTTTTAAATTTCTTGCTTGGTCTTCCTTTGAAGTTATTGGAATTGATTGCTCCTCCCTTTCTCATTATTCTTTTGTTGATAAAGTTCTTTAGGAATCCCTTGGTGATAAGTGCAAGACCACTTTCATCAAATTCTTCATCCTCCAAGTTGATGGAGTCATTTTCATCATCTTCTTGAGAAGCGTTCAAGGCAATGCTTCTCTTGGTTCTTGTTTCTTCATTATCTTGAACTTCGGATTTGAGTTTCAAAGCATTACTGATAAGAGGTAAGAGATTTAATCAATGATTCAATGGGTATAGAATTCAAAATTTTAAATTCTTCTATAGCAATAGATTTTGCTTCCCATTCTGTAGACAAAGCATTCAAAAATTTTCTATTCTTTTCATCCAATGAATATTCTTTACTCAAAGCCTCCAAATTCTTTTTAATGTCATTAAATCTACAGTACATCTTATCAATTCTTTTATGGGGTTCCATTGTGAATGATTCGAATTTAGCTACAAGTAATTATTTCTTTTGCTCTTTCACATTGTCACTACCCTCATGAATCTCTTTTAACTTGTACCAAATTTCCATAGCCGACTTGCAACCTTTCGCTCTAGTGGATTCATTTGCATCTAAGGAATTATACAACACATTCACGACTTTAGCATTCAAAATCAAGTTGGCCTTATTTTGGGGAGTTAACTCAATCCTAGTTTTGAGTCTAAGTCTACAAGTTTATGAATCTATAATGGTGACTTTAAAGGGACCCTCAACTGTTGAGAATGATTGACTATGTACAACAACTCAACATCTATTGATTGCAAAAAGATCTCCATTCTCTCTTTCCAACTAATAAAGTTCACACCAATAAACATAGGTGGTCTAGTGATGAGCCCTTCAAAAACAAAGCATTCTTGGTTGCCATAGCCATCTTTACTCTTAAGCTAGTTAAGTTAAGTACCAGAGACCAAGTTCTGATATTAATTGTTGGCCTAAAAGCAACCTAAGACGGAAGGGTGAATTAGGTTGTATAAAATTATTTGCAACTTTTGATCAGTAAAAACTTGAGTATGATGGATATAATGCAATTAATGATAAAAGCAATAAATGCACAATTAAGAGTAAATAAAAGACAAGTTTTGAGATTAAGAAAGTTCAAACCAAACTTCTAAGGTTCACAAGTTTGGAGTACAATTCCAATACTTTGTGCCTCTTCAATGCAGGTGAGACAATAACCTTCTTGTATACCAAGTAAGATCACTCTTTCTCACACTAAATACCTCTAGTTCCAGCCAAGAGTTTTACACACAACCTCACTTTTGTACAATAGTTATCTCTCCATTCTTTACACTTGAAGATCACTTGTGCACTTTGTAATTCTACTAATACAACACTAATAAGAGCCTATTTTCACTAAAATAGCTTGGATAGATACGTGATTTAATTGTGGAAGTTGGATCATTTATTCAAGCTCAATAGTATTTATAGATGCACAAAAATGGGCTTCAACTACTCTCCAACGGCTATCATTAAATGGTAAAAAACCAACCGTTAGACAGCTTGGATGTCCAATCCCAACTCACTATGTCCAATAGTCCATCTGAACACTTAATGAAATCTTGTCTTGCCTTCGTTTGAATGTCCGATCATGCATCCAGGATTACGTCCGTTATTTGGGCTTTTAGATTTTGGCTGTTCGGACGTTATCCTTTGTCCGAAACTTGAGGTCATGAAACAATGTTGTTTCTTCGTCGGACACTCATTTGCATCCGAAGCATTGTCTTTCGGACAACAGAGTAAAGCTCATATGCGTCCACTAAGAGTGTAACCTATTAGAGCTCTCTAGTTAATGCTCGAACGAACTCTTACGTCCTAGCGTTTACTATTGAAACGATCAGTAGCGTCCGTTCAACATGTTATTTGAAAAACACCCTGTACACAATATTTTATTCATTAGATTAATTTGTAATCATCAAAACTAGGATTATGATGACAAAAAAATCAACTAATAATTTTCTAACTTTAAAATTTTTAAATCCTAAATGGGTTTGTTTTATATGCCAATATTTTATCCCTTAAACCAAACTCTTCATGGGATTCTGTCTAACGCTATCGTGAGCCACAATCTCTATCGAAATTTGGTCGTCATGTAGAAGAAAAGTAACTCCAACTTATAATTGATCTTTATCTTCATCTTTATACGTGGTAGTGGACAAAACTTATACTTTATGTACAACTTGGTGGCTAATTTTGCTTGATCAAAGATTTAAGTCATATTTACTTCTCTATTGAGAAAACCATAAGATGACTGAACTTCTCTCACAAGTATTCATCAAAATAATTTCCAAAGACCATAATATCATACTTTTCTTATTGGAAATATTTCCACCTCCAAATTCTTAAATAACACGACAACTAATAAATTTTTTTGAATACCACAATTTTGACTTAATTGGTTCATCCTGATATAATCTTTGGCAACACTTTTAAAACTACCATTTTCCTCAGCTAACTCATCATCCACAGCATAGTTTTTCTCAATAAAATTTTCAAAATTTTTAATGGCCTCTTCTTCAAATTCTTTTCCTTCTTTTCCTATCAAATCACAAAATTCCACCTCATCTACTTCAACAATTTTATCTTTTTTCATGGACAAATTCCTCAATCACCCCAAACAATGAATGCAAATCAAGATTATCAGCCTCATAAAAATTTTCGCAAATTATGTCGTCATCAATATAAATATCTTCTTCAAAATCAACTTTCCATTCCAATTCACATTTAACTTTGCAATCACTAACATTCGCAAATTCCATTGAAATATAGAAAATATCTAACCAAAAATGAAAGTTGATTGAGCATTGAGAAAAGCCCCCTCTCTCCCCACCCCTCTCTCAATGATGACAATTTAGACAAAAAATTATGTACCTTGAGAAGAATTTCTTTTCCCCATTCTTGAATTGCTTGGCCTCCCTAGCTTATGTTGTGAACAAGCTACACAAACAACCAATAATTTGACACGATCCATTTTTTGATCGCTATCCAATACCAAGAAAATAATAATCATGACATTATTTGCCTTTCTAGTTCAAAGTCCTAAATAGGGTCTACCAAACAAGTACTTTAAGCTTAACCTCTCGTGGTCCAATTTCTAATATCCAAGTATTCCAACATAAAACTTTTTCAACAATTATAGTAAATACCAAAGACCCAAAGATCATAACCTAGGGCACTGATACCACTTTGAATGAGTTAAAAACTAATATTTAATTAAGAGAGCGAATAAGCTAAACACTAACTCAACAAAGAAACAACTCGGACTAGCAATCAATCAATATTTTATTGACAAATCAATTGATAGAGCACATAAACAATTTGGTAGTATTTTAGGAAAGAATACCAATTTTATTTCAACAAAACTCAACTTGAGGCCAAATTCTTAGTACTCTCAAGTTGCGGTTTCTTTCTTTATAATCTAATTTGCACACACCAATTACACCCGAAACTTCATGGGGATGACATACTCTACTTAATTAAAGGGTGTAGCATCATGATTTCCAAGAGGTTACCTCAAAAGTTGAATGACCTTGGATCATTCTCTATCCTTGTGACATAAGAGGAGTGCACTTTGAGCATTATGTGATTTGGGTTCATCCATGAACTTCATGCCATTCTCTTCGTACAAGAAAGTCAATGATAGAGACATGAAACCAGCAAGTGTACCCCTTTAATTGGCCAATAGGAGTATTAAATATCCAATGGGGGTCGTAAAGGATGTTATCAAGGTTGTAGTTTTTCCATCCGTCGAATTCTATTGTGCTCATTTATATGGAAGAGGATAAGGAGATGGCAATCTTGTTGTTGTATTTTTAATGTGCTTGATTCTTTAAAGTTAACTTCTACCTATGATGATGTGATGAGAATAGATTAGATTGATGAAATTGTAAATGACTATTGTAGGTACAATTGTGGCTAAGTTACCCGTGAGAAGGCACTTTTGAACTCTAATGAGTTGGACAAGCATAATGAAGAAACTCAAGAATTGTTACATCTTTTCAAGCAAGAGTGTCCCAACAAAGAAGCGAATGTCAATAATGAGGTTAAAGGTAATAGGGGTTCTCCATCCAATAAATTCCCCAAAGTTGAACTCAAATCATTGCTATCTCATTAAAATATATTTATCTTGGTGATGATGAAACTTTTTCGGTAATTGTGAATGGTCATTTGACATGTGAACAATTGCATGGAATATAGATGATATAAAGGGCATTAGTCCAACAATTTGTATACATAAGATCTTGTTAAATGAGGGGCACAAAGCATCTAGACAAGCTCAAAGAAGATTAAATCGTACTCTAAAAGAGATTGCAAGCAAACAAGTCATGAAACTATTAGACGCCCACATAATCTACCCTATTAGTAAGAGCGAATGGCTGAGTCCCATAAAAGTCGTTCCAAAGAAAGGGGGTTCACAGTAGTGCTTAGTGATAGTAATGACTTATCCCATCTTGGTTAGTTATCAAGTCGTGGGTTTGTAACGGTCTTAGAAAATTGAATGAAGTCACAAGAAAAGCCCATTTTCCTTTACTCTCTACAGATAAAATATTGGAGAGGCTAACAAAATGTGTATACCATTGTTTTCTTAACAAATATCCAAATATTCAAATTGTAGTAGTACATGAAGATCAAGAGAAAACTACATTCACTTGCCCTTATGGGACTTTTGTATGTAGAAGATTTCCCGTTTAGATTGTGTAATGCTCAAAGAACTTTTTAAAGATGCACGCTTTCCATATTTCATGACATGGTAGAAAAATGCATTGAAGTGTAATTATCATGGACGATTTTAGTATTTCTGGAAATAGCTTTGATGATTGCTTGAAAAATCTTTCATTGGTTTTAAGAAGATGAGAAGAGACGAATCACACCTTGAATTGAAAAAAAACGCCATTTCATGGTTCAAGAAGGGATCGTCTTAGATCACAAGACTTTCAAAAAAGGATAGAGGTGAACAAAGCAAAAGTGGAAGTAAATGAGAGATTACCACCACCTTGAAATTTGAAGGAAGTTAGAAGTTTTTTGGGACATGTCAAATTCTATCGCCAGTTTATTACAAGCTTCTCTCACATTGCGAGACTACTTTGCTCACTTCTCCAAAAAGATTGCATTTTCAAATTTGACAATGCTTACCTTAATACTTTCAATACTTTGAAGAGTGCTCTTGTAACCACTTTGATAATTGTTTTGCCAATTGGGGATTTGCCTTTTGAATTAATATGTGATGTGAGTGACTCGCCACAGGAGGAGTCTTGTTTCAAAAGGTTGAAAAAGCTTTACATGTACATGTTTGAAGGTACTATGCCAGTAAGACTTTGAATGAAGCTCTAGTGAACTGTTCTACCATTGAAAATGAACTACTAGCTATAGCTTCTGATTATGATAAATTTAGATCCTATTTGATATTTAAGGATGAAAGAACCACCATGGTATGCAGACATAGTGAACCACTTCGTGGCCAAGGTGGTTATTTCATCCTTAGATATCAATCAAATGAGGAAATTCTTCTAAGAGATCAAGAATTATTTTAGGGATAAGCCGTAGTTCTCTCGCCAATGCCATGATCATATCATAGGAAAATGTGTTCTGGATGATGAAATAGAGAACATTTTGAAGCATTGCCATTCTTCTCTTGTGGTTGGCCACCATGGTTCTCAAAGAACAGCTATTAAAGTCCTACAAAGTGTCTTTTATTGGCCAAATATCTTCAATGATGCAAAAGCATTTGTGTTGCATTCTGATGAAGACCAAAGAGTCGGTATCACCTCATCAGAGAAATCGTTGGAAGAGAGACATCTGTCGGGGTACAGAAAATTAAGATGCTTGACAATGTGGCAGATCCATTTACTAAGGCATTAACACTAAACAACTTGATCGACATCTTGAGAAGATGGGTATGAGATACCAAAATGATTGCCTCTAGTATAAGTGGGAGATTGTTAGGATAGTCCACTAAACCCAATCCATTCATCATGAATGTCATAGAGCATCTTTATGTTTAAACTTTTTTCATATTTTAATCAATAGCAAATTTATGTTTCATTCAAAAAGTACCAAAAACATATTTTGCTCTTAGTAATAATGCATCTAAATGCTTGCCTTCGAAACGGCCATTAGAATAGTTTTATAAGACAAGTTGAGGCAATGATATCGAAATAAGCCAACAGTGCCAACAAGTTCGGGGTGTTACATAAAATACTATCCATCTCTAGTCGAATTAATTATTCCTAACTAGATCAATTATTCCTTGGGTGACATGTGCAGCTTAGCTAGAGTCCTAACGATCCTTCCATTACTAAACTAGTTACCCATCATGAATGCTTGTTTGACTTTTGGTTCTTTTGAATAAAGTAAAATATATTTTGCATAAAGAGTGTGATTTTTGTCAAAACCATTTTGATAATTGAATAAAATGGTTAGTAGTTTGAAACTTTTATTGGCGATTGAACTAGTTTTTAAGGAAATGAATAGTGACCATTGAATGCTTCAAATTTATATGTTAGTGGTTTTTGAGATGTTACCAAATGATTCAAAGTATATTCGGTTGTCATTTCTTGTCTTGTGAAATATTGTGTTGTATTTCATGTGTCTATTTTCTAGTTCTTTTTCTTTCATGTTATGCTCGGGACTAGAAAAATGTTAGATTTGAGGGCGTGATAACTCCTCCTCGGTTCACTTCTAAGGATCTCTAGTTGGCGGGGGCAGCTAACAAGGCCTACTTCTCAACCGGTTCACCAGAAGGGCTGCTGCTTATGGGAGCAAGGTCACTAAGGTGACTAATCCATCATAAAAAAAGTCAAAGGCAGGAAAAGACTCTTATTCAACCATTCGCGGGTGCTCTTATAGATAGAATAATCTTTTTTTGGGGGGTCTAGTTCGTCAGGCTTACTCTTTGATTTTACTATTCAGAGCTAGAATTCCTCTTCTTTTGGGGCTGGGATTCGTATTTTCCCTAATATTCTCTCTGATCTCTAGCGGCCTAGACCGATGATAGAAAATCTCTCTTTCGACTTCCAGGAAAGGGAGAGGAAAGTTTATGACCTCCATTCTTTTTCCCCACGAGCCGAACACCAGAAGAGATGGACTGCACGTGGGCCTTGTCTAACGAAGACTACGTTCTATTCTTATAAATAGAGTTATTTTACCTATGAAATCGATGATATTTTGATACTATTTGCCCAATTTATGTGCTTTTTTGCATGTTTTTCTTTGAATTAGTATTAATTAGTATTTACATATGCAGTGGAGTAAAAGTAGAGTTTTAGTAATATTTTATACTATCACCACTTATGTATATAGCGGTGATCTGGTGTATGTAAATAGTGCAATCTAGACATAGATTAGGATAACCATAAGATGAAGACTAAAGTACAAAAATGAAGATTTCAATGAGTCGAGAATAAGACACGAACCACAGTCAAGGATTCCAAGAAGACAAAAGGCTAATTGCAGTCTGCATGGCCAAATTATAGTAATCAATCAAGACACGGAGCACCGTCAGAAATATGAATATCGAAATTCTTTAACCATGGTCTGCTACGCCATATCATATGTGTAATTTGGCCCATTTTGTAATAGTTTGGGCAGCCTTGTAATATTTGAACCTATACTAATACACTTGGTCAAAAGTAAGAGTTAGATGTAGTAATTTAATGAGTAAGCTTACATTTTTAGATAGTTCAAACTGTTGTTCTTATTTTATTTTTAACTTTCAGCATCTATTTTCCTTTAATTCTGGTTTAATTCTCTTGTTTGTTTACAAATTTCCTAAATTCGATTATTGTGTTTTTCACTAGTTATCATTTCATATAAAAATCTACCATTATCCTTTTATCAACTGAATTACTTAGTTTTCAATATGATTTGCATTATTTTTCCTGGTTTACCTTGTTCATTTACTTGTTTATGGCTAGCTAGATTTCTTAGGATTGGGCAAGGGAATGTGAATTCAAATGGTTCTAGTTGATTTGTTTGGATAATTTCTAAGTGGTGGAAGAAATATGTAGTCAATGAGCTTTCCTTGGTAGGATTTGGAGGGATGACTACTCTTTAAGTCCCATTCATGAACCTAATACAAAAGTACAGAAGTTGAGTATTGGGTTTAAATCATTCAATGTTTAGAGAGGAATAGGAGGTAGTCCGGTTAAGATAACACCTTTCTATTCAATTCATAAACTTCATGTGGTAATTCTTGTTTTAGAGTTAGTTACCCAGCTAAGGAACTGGTTCACAGTTCTCAATTCAACCCCATTAGCAATTAAACCTAACCCATAGAAGGAACATTCCCAAGCCCGGTCTATTTTCTATTATATACTGAGCAAATTTCTTGTTAATTACGTGTTTATTATTTATTTCTTTTTGTTTCTAGTTAATTTCAGTCTGAGTTTAAATCTCCAATTCACTTAATCATTGTTTAAATAGTGATAAACTCCTATATCTAGTGCTTGTCTATAGACAAATCTCCATGGAAATGATCCATCTCACCACTAGATATTATTACTCTATATAATTGTGGGAGAGTGGATAGTTAACTAGTGTAAAGAAGCTAATTTTATAACTTGTGTATTTTAAGGTATATTATCCACTGATCATGTTCAATAAACTTTTCTTCTCCCCTTTTTTGGTTTTCATTTTTCTTCAGCGTGACTTGGGTCATAACATATACTATTTTAGAATGTGAACTATAAGGGGTTTTGCCCTGTGGAAAGGTCTCGCTAGGACTCACTATACAAGATAGTGTTTATTTGTTATGTGTTTGCCGTTTTAATTAGGTTCAACATGTTAGAAATTATGATTTATGTATTTTATGTATTAACTTTGTTTAATTATTTTATTTTGTCAAGTTTATTTAATTTTTTAAATGTTTTCGTGCCACATCTGCACTAGCCCAATGCTAGTGTAGAATTTCATCCCTTTTATATCCATCCAACGCCAATACGAAAGTTGAATTTATTGTACTAGTCTAACATTGACACAGTGAGACCCCTTGATCTCCATACAATTTCTGCAAATATTTTCCTTCATTTGCATTTGATATAAATTAGGGTTAATTTCTTAAGAGATATGAATTAACACCTGCATCTGATTTTATTCGGGGTGAAAGGGTGTCTAAGTTATCTATAGAGCAGTCTAATCTTTCTTTTCATCAATTGAAATACAGAACCTTTTCCTTTTATTTTTGAAGAGTAGGAATTATGTAATACAGGATTTTAAGTTAATTTGTTTATTTATTTACCTTTTAATTATTGTCCTCGTGAATTTTTGTATTATGTTTTCCCCAACCTTTATGATTATCCTTTTAGGTTAGGTTAATTTCTCGATATACTTCACACACCAAGTAGCAGTGCTATTTATTCATTTATCTTTATAAACCAAATTCTAGATATTTTTAGACTCTTAGACATCGTACTTTTAATGGTCTAATCTAGATCCTCTTGAGTGTTACATTCAACGAAAACTGTTTATTTTATTTATTCCCAAAAATGGTGTGCAACATAGATATGATCAAATGGCCAAGATGAAGTGACAATACATTGAAGAAATATGGTTGGAAGGAAACCAACAAAAAAGCAACCAACAATGGAGAAGAGAAGCATGGCTATATTTTCTTAGCAGAAGAGTTAAAACTTAGAACAGATAAACTACAGCCATGGATAAAACTGAACTAATGCTAGATATAATCCAATGACTTTGGGTCCTCTGATACACATTTGGTTTTACATTATTTGATAATGTGACACTTAGCTCTGATATAAAATTTACTCATACTGAAAATACACATACTACCCATCATTTGTGTGACACCAAAATAGGTAATAGTGAATCGAAATCAGAAATTGTAACTTGTTAATTGAAGATCTGAGAAGCCTAGATGAGACCACAAATATTTTGACCCTTAAACATTGTATTAACCCACCATTGCTAAATCCTTTGGGCATCAGTTTTCATTCCGACCCATATTCTTTTTCAAGTATTGAGATTTGTTGCAATATTGTGAGGGTAAAAAAATGTAAACTCATGTGACACCAATCCAAACAAGAAATTTTCTTAGATAGATTTGGTCTCATAGGCATAAGATAAAATATTTTGACATATTATAAATAAAATCAAATTTATCCAAGGCTTTGCCCCAAACAAAGAGTTAAATACAAAAGAACTAAACTGATCAAGGAATATTGTTGATGGGATTTGCGGTTAATATCTGTGTGGCAACTAGTATAGTGGAAGAGCAATGGCCTATATGGCAAAGAATAAAAATAGCTTGGGACCTCGGCATTAGAGATCTTGAGGTATAATTGTACTCCTTGATGGCAGTGACGATGATCCTTACGCAAAAGGTGAGTAATGTGCATTATTGAATCTCATTTTTAAAATTATGGAGCTGTTAAGTCAGAATTAGGTATGCAGAATTCATCATTTCTAAGAGAGGGCAACAGTTATGCTGATATCCAGGCAAAGATAATCCTAATTTGCAGCAAGGGCTCCTTGTGCTTCCTGACCCTCCGGATAACGTTAGGGTTGCATTATCTATTACTAGGGGACCAAGTTGTGCTTTGGGCGATGACACTTAAGCCCAAATTATTAATGTAAAGATAGATAAAATAATTCTTAAATACAATCATCTAGTATCTCAATAGATCAGTCTAGTGGACATTAAACTTGGTCATTATTACAACATGAAAATTAAGAGCTACTTAACTAAAATTTGCCTTACGCATTTCTGCCAATGAAGGCCATGATTATTTTAATTTATAGTTATAGGATAAATTAGAAGCAACAAAACATTTTTTTCCTATCAACCTTGATTAAAATGTATAAAGTCACAAGTCATACAATAACAACTGTACACTTTCTTTTTATTTTTCAGAAAATAAAAAATAAATATTAAATTTAAAATAGCAACTGTACACTTTCTTTACCCTATCTACATCAAAATTATGGTAAAAAAATGTAGGAAATTCTATAGTTCCTTTCAAGGAACCATTCCCTTGTACTTTAAATGCTTGTACAGTATAATACCATGTGATTTAAATACTTGTACTGTACAAACTTTTAAAACTAAGGGAATGATTCTCTAAAAAGGGATGTAGAATTTTCCAAAAAATATAACCAAGTTAACAACTGTGATAGAGTTGCAAGACTACCAGCAAAAATGTCCCATTAAATTGACTACGACTCGCCTTATAGCCGTCCATTCCACCAAATAGGTGGCACACATATGTTTTGACAAATGCAACATAAAAGTCAAAAACACTTCATTAGCTGGTACTATGGTAGGTTAAAAACCTCCCCAACTCCTGTGGCACAGTATAGAGTAGAATGCTCTTTAACTGCGAAAATTCATAAATTGTATAATAAATATAAAATTTAATTGGAGAGAGAAGACTGTAGGCAAAATAATCCAAAGACATAAAACTAACCACACACTAAACAAAGGTGTCACTGCCAAGTGCATATTCCCCACAATCATAATATTGAACCACCATCATACTTGAACAACACAACACCCACCCCCCCCTAACCCACAAATTTTCTCAAAGATAAATACTAGATAAATAAAAAAAACAAGGAAAACCAAAGGAAATACATTAAATGGCCATCTAAAAGCATTATATGCCAAGCAAGCCAATGAATCATAGAGAGAAACCATAGATTGCTTCATGGCACATTTCAACATTGACTATGGTACAAAAGGTCAAAAATAAATTGATAAAGATTGAAGTTTTACAACACCTGGCAAAATACAAAAAAAGAAAATAAAACTATCTCGTATTTGAATCAATACACTACCATTCCATAATAGGACATTAATTTACAATAAAAGTGAAGCATTTATTTTCCTTTTTTTAAGTACATTGACTATATGAATTCAATTTTTTAAAGCTCATAAAATCAACAACAAAAATATTAATCTTCATAACAAAACCAGTCAAATAGAGTAGTAACAATAAGATTTAACATTCAGATAAAAGCAAAAAAATAATGCTCGCAATGACATGAAAGCATGCTCTAGTTAAGAAGTTTCTTATTAGTATACTTGAGGTGACCCTCTCCCCAACTTGTTTTGAGAAAAATGGAGACCAAAAAATTATGAAACAATTAAAATAGATATACTGTGGTTGGTTGAGAAAGAAATCTATAAAATCAGGTATAAAACTATAAAGAGAAATATAAGAAGAGAGGCACAACAAAAGGAAAAAGATAATCTAAAAGAAAGAGAAGGAAGAAATTTATTAGAATTTCCTTTGCTTATTTTACCCACAAACTATTTCTCTTCAAACCTGAATTTCAAAGAGAATTTTAAAAGAAGAAAAAATATCAAATTCCAGAAAATTAACATTACCTAGAAAGAGACTGAAATACTTCTAGATAATAACCAATGCTACTCCAATCAGTTAGCATTTACGCTTACAACACAATTGTACTAATAACTAACTTAAAAGGCTAATATAAGGGAACAAACCTCATCCGGGTCAAGTAATAAAGTTTCTTAAGTAATGTTGTCATTCCTTTCATGCCACCAAGTACCTATACAAAAATGCATGACAAATCTTATAAAAGAGAATATGTGATAAATCATTAAAAAAAATAATGAAAGATTAGGTTAGCACTTTCTCTTCTTGGAGAGAATAGAAGATTTTACATAACTACTCACCGAATAAAACAACAGTTCATGACAAGAAAGATATGAAAATTATTGACTTAGGAAAAAAAATTTTAAAAAAATAAAACCATTAGAACTTAATTGTTTTCCAATTGGCCGTTGACCTCCTAGAATTGCTTCCAATTCTATTCAATCCTTCAAGATTTAAGATGCAATTTTGGCAGTATACTTTCAATCAAACCCACACATAAGGAAAATCGCTCAAGATGGAGAAAGCAAGTAACAGACCAAGGTTGTTTTTTTTTTTTGAAAATGTTTTATTTTTTTGAACTTTTAGAAAAATCATGCACAAAAATATCTTCTTGTTTGTCAAAAAGGAAACAAAAAATTTCAGAAATAAATGTGAAAAAAAAAACATACCGACCTTTTGCTTTCACCAACTTTATTTTCACACGTATTTAATGCAAAGGAAAAAAAAAAACATAATAACACTTTACATATACATTCATACTGGTACGAACAAACATCTAACACTAAGTTTTTTTTTTTTTTTTTTTCAAATATTGAGGATGAATAAAAATAAACATCTAAAAATCAAGTTATTTTTTTTTAAAACGTTGAGGATGAATAAAAATAAAGATCTAAAAATACTAAAAAAAAATTAAAAATAACATAAGAATACCTTCAAAATCAAAGTCCATATAAGGCTGCTAATGGACCAAAAACCACTTCATTCTTTGTCGTTGACTTGGATGCAAGAAAATGTCAATATTCTCCTGCAATATCATCAATATGTATTTATATATATACACATAGGAGTAAATCAGAAAAGTTAACCAATAAAACAGTTAAAAAAGAAAGACAAGAAAAAAATAAAAAAATATAAGAAGATCTAAACACGGGAGAGGAGAAGGGGAAAATTCAATCTTCAACAGAAAATACAAAGAGATTTTGATCAAAAAAAATTATGCTAGTATTTCTGCCGACATTTTTTTGTTCAAGAAATTTTTTCTATTTTCCATATACCCATGGGTGTTGGGGCCTTAGGGTAGTGATGGTCATCTTATGGTGTTTTCTCACAACCCACCACCTATTTCCATACATCGATGGCTAAAAATCCAACCTTCAAATGTGTAAAAATTTTAAAATGATCTTCAAACTTTCCATAAATCAGAAACTGTGAAAGGAAATTTAACAAAAAACACAGAAATAATAATAATAATAATAATAATAATAAATCAAAAAAGGAAATCATCATAAGGATGAGAAGATCAGCCTTCATCAATAGCATGATCAACATGCCGTGTGTGGTTGTGGTAGTTTGTTTACGATTATCAGAGGGAGAAGAAATTTGTTAGAGAGTTGAGGAGAAAGAAGAGAATAGGGAAGAAAGATGATGGAAAAATAAGAGCAGGGTGGAGAGAGAGACTATCACGTGATGGGCGAGAGAATTGAGGAGTAGGTCAGCTCACGGGGTGTGTATTTGTAGAGGGAAATACTTACGTAAACCCTCAAAGTTACTTTAATTACCAAGTAACCAAACTAAATTCACGTAAGTGACTCATGATGTGACTACCAAAACTCAAACTATCAAGTGTCTCTATATACTATATGTTTAATAGTGAGTTCTACTTTTAGTATATTAGTAACTACGTAGTTGGGCTTTTTACCTCCATCTCACCAAAAAAAGAAAGAGCAAAATAGAAAAGAACATTGAAGGTTTCAACCGCCTTGTCTACGTGTCAAAATTGTAGGTTACTCACTTTTTAGCCATTAGCAACATTAACTAGGCTCCCATATATGGTAAGACTAATGGGAGAACTTGTAATATACACGGAAAAAAATACATTTAATTTATTGAAATTTAAATAATGTTAGTGAAATTATAAAACTTTTAGTAATTAAATCAAATAAAGATGAAAAAATTAAGTAGCAATATTTGCATGTTTTACAATATTAGAAACTTAATATGAAAAGACAATTAAGGAATATGGTTGTTCAGTATGTATTTAAAATCTTAATGTTTCCATCACACAAAAAGTGATTAGATATTAAATATATAAATTTATTATCATTAAGAACTACGTGGAAATGAATATATAAATCCTCTTTTTTTATTTAGATATGTATATATACTATCAATATAAAACAATGATATTTTAATTAAACAATTGTATGTGAAATTGAATTACTTGTGTTAGTACTTTCTTTGAAAATTAAAATTCTTGTCTAGTTAGGAATTCTAATAATTTATGGTAAATGCCTTGGACTAACTTACTGTCTAAATACATTTTGCTCTAGGAAAATAAGTCTTTTGCCAATTAAATGGTAATTTTCATTAAAAAAAATGGTGCAAATTTTCATTACAGCCACTTTTAGTTACCAAATAAGTATAGAAATTGTAGGATTTTTAACTAACTTTTAGGAATTAGAAGTTGGAGGCTTTTGGGAGTAAAATATGTATAACTAGGAGACTCTATAGGGTTAAGAAATTATTTTTGCTAGCTGAAATTTTGAACTTTGGAGAAAGGAGTTTTCGTGCACACTAGAAGTTCATCGTATATCAGATTCGGCATAATCTTCTAACGAAAATTTTAAATTATTCCATTTTCTTTATACATATTTTTCGTATATGGAATATCATGCCTAAACTGATATTTTTCTCTTAATTATTATTCGACGAATTCAACTTGATAAATTATTTTTCTATTAAAAGTTGAGATTTAATTCCAAGTATAAGAATTTATTTATGTAATTGTTTTACAAATATTATATATTTATTTTGAAAAGTTAAATCTAGAATTTTCAAAAAAAAAAAAAAAGATAGGCTGTTGCTGTGGCTGGCTACTCCGCTACTATGCTGGACGTTGCTTGTCTATCAGTAATGGAAGGGGTAGTAGCGTGCGGTTGCTGAGGCAAATAAGGAAGAAAGAGAAAGAGGAAGGAAAAGTAGGAGATGGAAAAGGCAAGTGATTAGGAGAGAGAAAAAAAGGAGAGAGAGAGTTGACCGGACTTTGCATAGCTTTTGGTAGGAAGTTTCAAAGTTTTGGTTAATTACAGTTTAGGTCCTTTAGGCCTTTGACATGATAGTTTGGGATAAATTATATAGTAAGTCCCTTAACTTTCTGAAATTTAAGTTTAGGAATGAAAACTTGAATACTTATTATATAAGTAGTTAGAAGATATTAAAGAACTATTTTTATAATAACTTATTGAATACATTTGTAGTATTAGTAAAATATTTTAGGTGATATGCTTTTATATAATTAAGAAGGATATATATATTTCAGTATGAACATGATTAAATATTTTTGGAATCTGAATAATACTTCGAAGTGCATGATAATCTATATACGAATTGAATTATTTTGAAATTGAGCTGTAGTTAATATTTGATAAATTTTGTTTAAGAAATTAGACGGTTTCTTGCTACAATTTTGTGCTACTTCAAAATAAGTGGTACCCCTTTGTAATTTCAAAAATATTTTGTCTAAATATTATTTTTGACAACATATTATTTTAGTTATTAAACTTAGACCTTACATGGATACTTGAATTGTTTTAAATTATGAATTTATATAAGTGGCATTATTTTGAACTTTGCATGGTTATTTGGCATGTGTATGTACTTGGAATATTTGTTCAGTAATCAATAATGGACCAAAACTCTTAAAATAATCACGAATAGCCGATAGAAACTATAGTTATACACTTTTTGAACTGCCAGATAAGAAAACTTCTGGCCTCCGAACTCTGAACTCTGGTTAAGATGATTTTCGCGAGACCTCTTAGCAACATTTTCTAGTGAGGTCTCCTAGCACTAAGTTGAATACTCAATAAGCCGATGATAGCGTGTTTGTCTTATGAGTCTATAATGAACCATGATATTGAACTTTGAGCTCTGATTATGGATTTTGATTCTGATATTCTGATTTTGATTTTGAACTTTCGATATCTGTGAAATTTGTTTTGTAATTTTTTGATATAATACCACTTGCTATAAAAGTATGTACGTTTTATTTTTTTTTGGAAAAAAAAAAACATTTTGAAAGGGAATCTTTGCGATAATGTAAAATATGATTTTTACTTTGTTGTCGAATAAAAACTCTTTTTGAAAAACTTTTGTATGACTGTGTGTTAAAACTTTGTAAAATATATATGTATATAACTTGTTTGGTCCAGTAAAAGTGGTGTTAGTTACTTGTTGAGCGATTTGTCGTTCACCCCACAAAATTAATACTTTTGCAGGTTATAATCATATATTCGATTAAGGGTTTTGATCAAGGATTGAAAGTTATTATTAGTCTGGTATCCTAAGGGGATGGTGAGAACACAGCGATCACAGAACCTCCGGGAGCAGGGCGTGACAGAATATGATAGTAGCAATATTAGTCTTTGCAATCAGTTAACAAAACAAAAAAAAAAAAAAAAAAAACCCATCATATGGCATGTTGAGTAGAATAAATTCATTATTTTTTGAAATTGATAAAATTAATTTTGTAGATGCAAATTATTAAATAAACACAATTTAAGTAATACTTTTTCAAATTTGTTATTTAGTTCGTATATATTTTTTCTTAATCGAAATTATCAATTACGAAGATAAAGTAAAAAATTTTGAATATCTGAAGATTTATCTTTCTTTTTTTTTATCTACTAAAGTATTTCTCTCAAGTTAATCCATAATGAATACAATATAACTGAAAATGTGGCATTTTATTGTGCACTAAAACATAGTATAAAGTATAGATATTGCATTTTTGAATTAAGAATTTTATAGTTCCATTAGAATATTATACTATTGGCTTTAAAGTTTGTACTATACAAGTATATTCAGACCACATATTATTGTATTCTACAACCATTCGAAAGACACAGTATAGTAATCAAATGATACCATAGAATTTTCTAAAACAGGTTTAATCCTACTCCTTCCCATTTCTAAAACTGTCATACTTATATTTTTGTATGTATCAAAATCTTTATAATTTTTCAAAGGAACAAAATACCTATTTGGTTTTTAAACTATGATCCGATTGCCATTTTAATCCTTAAATTTTTTTGACCACTAAACTTCTTAAACTGCGTCTAAAGGTCACTTCATTAATTTGTTTGTTAACTGCTCCATCAGCTAGCGCATGTGCAATTCACGTGTGCCTTAACTAGGACATTTTTGTCCAACTACATTCAATTAACATTAATAAAAAATTTAAGATAATTTTTATCTAACTACATTGAGCTAACATTAATAAAAAATTTAAGATAAAAAATTAGATGATACAAAAAACAAATATAAATTATAAGTTAAGTCTTAGTACAAGATATAAAATTTTTGGATAAATAATTTTAATTTATTAAATTTACAATTTAAACACCTCACCATTCCTCCATTATCACCACCCTCTTCCCCATCTAACCCATTTCAATCGCCGCCTCCCTCCCCTATCTCTCTTTTGCCACCCTCCCCTCCCCTACGTTCCTCCTTATCCCAGTCAACTACCATCTTTCTCCAAGCGATTTTCCCCCAGCGTTTGGAGTGATAAATGTTATCATTTTCTTGGCAAGTTAACTATCAAGATTCAATTTTTTTTTTATCTGATTTGATGGCCAACTTGGAAATTTAAAACAAAAATACTATCTTCAAAGTTGAAACCTTTTAATACTAGTATACTACTAATCTTTGCCTACTCTTAGATCAGAAGTCGTAGATCAGATCGGACCAAATAAAATTCAATAACTATACCGCCCCAATTTTTTTTTTTTTGTTTTAAAAAGAAAGTTTTAACTGTAACTCAAAAAAAATATATATTGAAGAAGGAAAGGCGCCTGGATGTTCTTGGCCTTTGATGGCATAATTAAACCAAACTCCTTATCAATTAGGAAATATGTTATTGTTAGGTTTTGGTAATTTAGTTATTTAAGTAATTTAGTTTCCTAATATAATTCACATGTTTAGAGTTGTTATTTCCTATTCTAATTAGGTTTCTAGGTTTCTTGGTAGTTAAATTTGTTACCCTATAAATAGAGGGTTTGTTTAGTTGATTCAGTTGAGATGAGTTGAGTTGAGAGAGTCTAGAATAGAGAGATTCTAGCCTAATGGTAATGCTATTATGCCATGGATTTATGCAGGTCTCAATATGAGAGTCCGATGTGCGTTATTTTGTAACTCCTCATCTTCTCTCACATATTTTTTATGTGTTGAATAAATTTATCTTCCGTTGCGTATTTTTTATGCTAACAAGTGGTATCAGAGCTCTAGGTTCAAGAGTTTGAATTCAGGATAATTGTCGAAAAGTGGAGAAAAAGTTTTTGTTGGAGTACTCGAACATCGAAAAATTAGACCACGTGAGGTTGGTCTTAGGGTACTCATTTAACAATTAGGGTGTAATGAAATTAGCTCTAATTGGACAGAGATCTAAAAAGAGGGATCCATTGTTTTTATTGGTGTTGAGCATCAATTATAGTGATGGAAGAAAAAAATCCTATCAAGTAGATTGTTAAAAATTGAGAATTTTGATACTAGTTATCACGAAATTCATGGAAGTTGATAAATTGAAGAAAAGTGTACGACGAAGATTTATTAGTCCAGATACGTGGATCGTTAGAAAAATTTTGAAGATGAAGATTAAATCAAATTGATGATGCCATATTGTGGTAAAAAAATTGCATGAAAATTTTTGATCGTCTTAATCGTGCATGGCGTGAATCTACCCTCATGGAGAGTTTGGATAGTTTGGTTTAAGGGAGGCATTGATGGCATAATTAAACCAAACTCCTTATCAATTAGGAAATATGTTATTGTTAGGTTTTGGTAATTTAGTTATTTAAGTAATTTAGTTTCCTAATACAATTATGTTTAGAGTTGTTATTTCCTATTCTAATAGGTTTCTAGGTTTCTTGGTAGTTAAATTTGTTACCCTATAAATAGAGGGTTTGTTTAGTTGATTCAGTTGAGAAGAGTTGAGTGTTGAGAGAGTCTAGAATAGAGAGATTCTAGCCTAATGGTAAGGCTATTATGCCGTGAATTTATGGGGTGTCACGCCCCGAAATCGGAACTATGACACGCCGCACCTCGGTTAAAACTCTAAGTGTGCAAGGCACAGTACATTGAGCCACTAAATACCAAAATTATCTATCAAAAGTTGGATACCACAATTCATTGGATAAATTATAATTCCTTTATTAAATAACAATTACATTTACAAGCTTAATGTAACAGAGTAAGCCCTACCCACAATTAAAACCATGACAAGCGCCAAAACTAATCTTAATAGAATCAAATGTTCCACTACACTTCCGCTGCGCCACTCTGATCACACTAAAGCTGCAAAAGTAGTTAAGAATAATGGAGTGAGCAAAAACTATGCTTAGTAAGTAGAACAAATCCCTTTCTAGTTGGATTGAGTAAGTTAATACATCAATCAGTGATAAACATGCAAACTAAAACAAACAGTATAAAATTGCGATAATAATAACTATAACATTTTGGAGATTCTTTCGTTAAGACTCTATATGCAATTCCAAATACGGTGCATGTATGCAAGGATCAAAGCTCCACATAGGTCTATCGGTTACTGGATCCAGGTCTAGTTATTGTTAGCCCACTAGACAAGGCATCACATTTCCAATTACAATTTCGAGACATGTGATCGGTTCATATTCATTCGATTCACATTCAAGACAGTCATTACAAGCAAAGCATGCAACATTTCATTCAATCATTACATTTACATTTCGATTACCGAGTCCACGATTGTAGAGTTTTGAAACAATGCAGTATGATATAGAGGATAATGATGCTATCACATCATTTAATGATACATTTATCCAGTTCAATTCAATTATTCAAAAGGAGATACAAAATCACATTCTCAAGATTTAGATTTACACAATTAAAGTAGCTTATCACAAATCAGGAGGTACAATTTTAAATTATTATTACCAATACAAGTATAAGTTATCAATTTTCATATTTTCCATCTAAATAGATATGTAAATATCATTTGCTCAACCCGTTTTACATACGGAAAATATATCATGGGAATTATACTTTTAAAAGAACAACCAAAATAATAGAAAGGGGGTCCGGTACTACTTACCTCACAAATGAATTTACTCAAACTTTAAACCGTCAATCGGTCGGATCACGTTTCCTTGAACTAGGTATACCACATACACCACGATAAATCAATACATACTCTAAAGCACATTCTTGAACTAGGAATACCACGACAATATTAAAAATAAACACATCCTCTTAGATACTACTAAACACCACTACCAACATGTCATATCTAGACCTAATAGAGCAAGACCAACAACAAACCAAGCTATCCTCCTTAAATTCAGCAATAACAGAGGCAAGTAAAACTGATCATAACATAGTCTATACATGTTGAAATATAATAAGGTTTAGGTCATCCGAAACTAGACTCAGGATGCTAAAATTTCCATGCAGACAACATTACGCAATCCATAACATAACGCTTACTCTAATTGTCTCTCAAACCAGAACAGAACATATTTTCAGAACAGAAATTTCAGTCCACTTTCTAAAAAATCTGGTATTTATTGGACTGGAAATAGAAGTCCATCTATATACCTTTGCGAAGGCCTATGAGTCTAGTTTCCAACGCAAGAAATGGAACTCAATTCCGATAGTCCTACACAAAGATACAACAAATTTCCCAAAGCTGTGCAGTGCTGTCTGCACAAGTATGCTTACGGGTTTTTGGAAAAAAAAATTTCATGAAAGCTTCTCAAACATCGATCATGCCATGCATCCATATAATCCATCAATCCTTGATGCAAACATACTTATTAAGTACAAAATATCACAACTAAAGCAACAATTCAACCCAATTTAACATTTTTATACCCTAGCAAACCATAAAAGATTCTAACTAACAATACTACAAAATATGGAAAGAAACACATTGTCTTACCTTTCAATCCTGTATGTATGCTGTTCCAATATCAATTCCCGCTTGAATATTCTCAAATTTTCTGGAATTTTGTTGATGAGGCATGAGGAAGAAGAAGTAACGGGTCTTGAGGAGTTTTAGGGAGTCTTTGTTAACTTAATAGCTATGTTAACCCTTACCTTTTAGATTTTGGGAATAAATCCTCAATTCCCTCTTTGTTCTATTTTAACCCCCAATAACTAATTACTCATAACTCATAACTCATAACTCATGTCCCTCTAATTATTCATTCTCTTTTACACCCCAAAACATTCCAAAAGTCACAAATTTGCTAGCAAAAATTAGTATCCACGAAAATAGAATATTGAAAATTCAATGTCAAGTCTAAATATGAACTGTAAAATATCGAGGGAAATACAAAACAAAGAGGTGAAATTGAACCGGATATTACAGCAGGTCTCAATATGAGAGTCCGATGTGTATTATGTTGTAACTTCTTATCTTCTCCCACATATTTTTTATGTGTTGAATAAATTTATCTTCCGTTGCGTGTTTTTTATGCTAACAGCCTTTTTATGTTAGAATCCAGCCGACTTCCTGCACGGGCAAGAGATCACGCATTTTATGATCTGTTATTTTATGATCTGTTTTGAGTTTTAATGGTTACAGTGACGGTGGGAAAAAGATACTGTTACAAGTATACTGCAGTATGATGTCTATTCTGTTTTGACATTGTTGTTAGCAAAAATGAAAAAAGGGTTTGAAGGGATTGAAGTTGAGCGGATCTGGGTGTGGAAGGGTTAAGGGTGGCAGAGATGGGACTAAGGATGGTGTCAAGAAAATGGTTATGGTGGTCAAAGGAGGAGGGTGGTTGTAGTTGATTGGAAAAGAAGATGTCGAAAGTAAAGTGTGAGAAAGGATGATGGAATAATTTTATTCACTGAATCTCACGTGAGATGTACAAAAATAGGTTAACGGAAATTTAACGCCTTAAATTGATTAATTGATCCTTTAAATTTGATTTTAAAAGTTTTGTGATTTTTTGGATCACTAAAGAAGTTTAGTAATTAAAATATCAATTAATGAAAATATAATTTAGTGAACAAATAGACATTTTAGTGTTTCCAAGAGTTCAAATCACACTTAACTATCTATGTCATGTATAAAACATGAGCAATCGTTTGGTATGATATCATTATTTATTTTATTAAATATATCTTTATTTTAATACTTAATTTCAATTAATACAATTATTAACTACCACTAACCAGTCAATAACTCTCTTAATTACTTACCTCCTTTCTTATTTCCATCATTTATTTTTTTTAATTTTGTATAAAATTTTATAAATTTCACACTCATAAATATGCCCTTCATCAGTAATCACCATAATTTTGTTTTTCTGTGAATGTAATAAGTTACATCATTAAAATTTCAAAAACAAAAAAAATCAAACTTTTGAAAACGACAAAAAAGAGAAAAAGTACTCGATATTTCTTTCAATATTTTGAATTGAATGTTTCACGGACCTTAATTTATTTTCTTTTATTACCGTAAGCAAAATTGTTCATAATTTAAGAAAAATTTATATATTTAACCTATTAGTTAGATAATTTTTTCATAATTATCTTCAATTAAGATATAAAATTTGTTAATTAATTTTGAATTTTTAAATTTTGAAATGATTTGTGTGACTAATTAATATTGAAATACGAATTTAATATTAAATTTTCAATCTTGAATGAAGGGTAAAATAAATTAAATAATTTTAAAATTTTTTTATTTTAAAAAATAACAAATAATTTGAAATAAAAAAAAATAAAAAAAACCACATATAAAATGGGACGGATATAATAAAAAATTTAACGAATACTCCCGACTTGAGTTGGAATGTTTCAAACACGTGGCCTGAAAAAGAGCCACCACGCTTGCATTGGAACATGCACAATAAGATGCAATCTTTAACGCACAACATCAAAGAGATCCTCTGTTTACATTGGGTCAAACTGAATCCACCGATTAAAAAGAAAACAAAAAAAAAAAAAAAAAACCCATATTCTTTTTACTTGGCAAAGAAAAAGAAACCATTTTCGTTTCTCCGATTTGCAGCTGTTTATTAATAAAATTGAGGATGATGAAAGCTCGAGGCCTACCTTCATCTGCTCGAAGTAATATAACAGCATGGGTTTTGTTCCTGACATTGTCATTTTCTTCAGCTGCAAAAATATCATTCGCTGATTCAGAAACAAAAGTTTATATTGTGTTCACTGATCACCCTATAGGCCAAGACCTCAGAGACTATGCCATTCAAATTATATCCTCTGTCCTCGGCAGGTAAATACATGGACTATAGATGCTCTGTACATATTTAGAATATAAGTCACTAAAGTTGTTCCTTGTTCAAATTCAATTTTCTGTTAAATGTTTTCTAATAGAAAATCTTCTACGAGAGAGTTTAAGTTTAGATGCATGAGCGTGACTGATAACTTTCTTCAATTTAACTGGTCAACTTTACAATTTGACTGGAGTTGGAGTTGGAGTTGGAGTTGGATGAGGGGTTAGATTAAATGAAATTTTGGTATTTGAAAGGCTAAATTGATATACAAATGTACTTTTGGATTAATCCACACTGGAAGCGTCTTGTAATTATGCTGATATTACCTTGGTGTCGTAAGTTAGACCACTTGTAATTGTGTTGATATTATTTGGATAATTTATTCTCGGTAGAATATTCATTCACCTATTAGTAAAGAATTTATGATTCTGAGTTGCTTTTGTTCTGTGGTAATTTTTAATTTTGAAAATCAACTTTTTACAACTACTGCATGTTTATGTGCATTGAATTTACAAGTCATGACGTGAATTATAGATATCTGTTCTTCACGATGGTTTTTTCTTTTATTTTTTTTATTCAACAATAATACTAACCTACTTTTATGTAAACCGGTATACTATACCCATTTGAAATTTAAGTCAGAAATAATTTGGACAGATGTAAGATCAAGGGCTTGGACCTGATCACACACTCGGGCAGAAATTACCTCTGCCTGGTAAATTCAGCATCTTTATAAACATCACGCGTCAAAGAATTGTGTTTTTTTTGTTTGATATGGCCTAATGATTCTTTAAAAAAAAAAACTCAGGATTATCCAAAGATATATATATTAAACTGAAGAAAACAAAAGTTGTGATGCTACCATTGGAAGTATTTTAACTATTAAAAAAAGATTTAATCCAATTGTGTTTTAGCACAAAATATTAGAGGCATAAGTTAACTAGACGCTTTATAGTTGTGGTAGACATATGGTTTGACTGGCTTTTGATGATTGTTAAATAGCCAAGAGGCTGCAGAAGAGGCTCTTGGGTATGTTTACAGTTATGTTGGGCCTGGATTCTCCGCTAGGCTGACTCCAGAGCAGGCCGCTCAACTCAAATGTGAGTGCCGCCCCATCTTTTTTTGGTTCATATCTCCACTTTTAATGATTTAGTATTCATTTTTAGCGTTTTCTTTATTCATTTTGTCACTTCTATGTTTGTTTTTTACAATTTTTTTAATACAGTGAAATTGTTACTTGAATATGTTAGTGTCCATCTCGAAAATGGGCAAGAAGAATGTGAATAACATGTAACAGGAAATGTTCGTAGGGGATTTTACCCCATAAATGATTGTTAACCCTCCCACCTCCAAAAACGAAAGTATTACTTCTAGTTAATACTAGAAGTAGAGGCGGCTGTGCAAAAAAGCCAATGTTCAGCTAAAGTGTTTGATGTGTTATGGTGTTGTGTATGTAGAAATAAAATTTAAAGCAAGTATTTGCAAAAGAATATGAAAACTGGGGCCAACAATAACATTCAAAAATATTAAAACACATACCTAATACAACATATGTTTGGATATTTCACAAGCATCTATGAATGAGGACCAAACATTACCTAAGTTATCATTATAATTAATTCCTAATTTGTCTTCTCTTTCAGCCATAATGACTACAATATAAGGCTTTACTGTAGTAACTTCATTGTTCTGGCAATTATCTTTTTAAAATTGTAAAGACTAATTAAAAAGTGGAATAAAAACGAAACCAAAGACACTAAACCAAAAGCATACGAGATAGAAAAAAAAAATATGGTCTCCAACCCCCCCCAAAAAAAAAAAAAAAAAAAAGAAAATGTTGCTGGGGGTTAGACTATTGTGGGAGAAAATATTTAGGGGAGGAGGAAAGATTTTAAGGTGTACTTTCTCTAAAGATGAAGAAACAGCCATGAGAGATGTTGCAATTATTATCTAGTGCTAGGAGGGATTTTTTTAGTGAGAGAAAAAAAAGGTAGATTGGATGAAGTCATGGAACTTGATAAAAGTGAGAATAGAGCAACAAAAATTTAATGTAAGGTGAGTACAACATCCTAAGAAGCCGCTATAAAATAACATGAGTTATATCTCTTCATCATTATATCATTATAGGTATTCAAAGGTTGTAATAGTAGATTGAATTGTGAAAGGTGATTGAAGTAGTATAACAATAATGAACATGGTATAAAAAAGATCGAACGTTTGCTTTGATGCTTCTAGGATAGCTTTTTCCCATTTTTTTTTTTTTTTTTTTTTTTTAAGGAAAATCTTCCGTCAAAACTAAGGCAAAGCGTCTCTTGTATATACAATAAAGATTCTTTCAATCTCTCAATTATAATTCATCATATTTGTCAACAAAAGTCTCCAAAGTAGTTGTTAGATGTCTCTTTTGATTTTTGAAGTCGCATCCTCTTTGAAAATAACTTCCAGGTGAAGAATCACAACTCTGCATTTAGAAACAAAATTGTCATGATGAAGTTTCATTGCTTGATTCGGACCCCGATCAAAAATTTAACAAAGTTATTAGTATCTTTAGATCAAACTCCAACTCTTCATATTCATTTGCAATCACAAAGCATAGAATATGCATCTATTGACATCGGGAGATTAACATTATATTTAGTACTATATGGTCACGTTCTAATCTTTTATTTATAAGAATTTTACAGAAGTTCTTTCAATCCCTTGTTGAAACGACATCACTTTAATGTCTTCAGCTCTTTGAGATTCTATTAAATTTCTTATATATCTAAGGCATTCTTTGGATAGTTCATATTGAAGCAATTGGATGTCTCGGAACAACTCAGGCCCATATGACATGACCGAACAAATAGAAGTACTCCACCTTCATCATATATTCTATACATCACACTAGATAGATATCATGTTCATGGAATATGATTCATCATGGACTATCCCATTTACGAGAGAAAGAATAATGGATAGGATCACTAAAAATTTAAATTTTGATAAAATAGAAAATAAATATGGAATGGAAGTTTTTTCTAAATACTCATGGAAAAAGAATCGTAATAAATGCAAGGAAGTGACGCCTTTTACTTTACCCAATTATGAAGGTTTTGAGCCAAAATTGAAAGATTTTTTTTATTTCTACAAAAAAATTAATCTATGGTTAAATGATACCACAGAATGTTGATAAAATCAAGGAATATACATCCAGTCATTGATATTGTTGGGTCACTGTAGAATAAAATTTTTTTTTTGGATAATAAACCTTAGATTTTACTGATACGATGGTATATTTTTTGAATAGAATGTCAGGGTTAGGGACCCAAAATACTCTCTCATATATTTATATATCATTTTTCCCTATCTAAAAAACTAAAGAGGTTATATTGAATGGTTATCACAAATGTAATAATTATCATATTGTGATAATTATCACAAAGGTTGTTATTATGTCAAATTTATAAACACCATAATTAAATATTAGATCAAATATTTGGAATTTAAAATAAAACCCACATGGGATAATTAAAAATTCCAACATTTCTCCCACTTGATCCACATATTTTATTCGATATACAAATTATCAAATCTCACAAATAATATCCAGAACACATGAATCATGACGACAAATCCTCTAAGAAACAAGTATTGTCTTCCATGTATTACTATGCATTATGTCTCTTCAACGCTAAACTTTATGTGATAACACAACTTAATTAATAAACCTTATGCTTATTATAGGTCAAATTTAAGTGATTTTTTCAAATAACCAAATAAGTATGTGCAACTAAATATGAAAAAATACAACTAAATAAAAGTTTCATTGGAAATATTAAATATACTGTATGTACATGTGAAATGAGATCACATTATGGAAGCAAGTCTCACTCTAACTATATGATCCCTGAAAATCTTTGGTGGCATGCCTTTACTCAAGGTATCGGCAATCATCAATTCAGTATTAACGTGTTCAATGACCACTTTATTCTCTTTAACACGTTCTCGAATGGCTAAGTACTTGATGTCGATGTGTTTGCTTCGACTATCACTCTTATTGTTCTTAGCCATAAAAACAGCAGCTGAATTGTCAAAAAATTACCTCAATGGCCTAGAAACAAAATCCACAACTCTAAGCCCATACATGAAACTCTTCAACCATACACCGTGCGAAGTTGCCCCAAAACAAGAAACGAACTCAGCTTCCATAGTAGAGGTTGCAATCAAAGTTTGTTTTACACTTCTCGAAGACACAGCTCCACTGGCCAGCATAAAGAGATAACTAAATGTCGATTTTCGCAAATCAATGCAATCAGCATAGTTTGAATCCGAGTAGCCAAACACTTCTGTATAGATTATCAGTCTGTCTGTACATAAGCGTGTAATCTTTCGTTCCTTGAAAGTACCTCATTACCTGTCTTTGCAGTTCTCCAGTGGTCCATACCTAGATTACTCTGATATCTTCCCAACATTCCCATAGCAAATGCAATGTCAGGTCTTGTGTAGACCAGAGCATACATCAAGCTTCCTAGGGCAGAAGCATATAGAATGTTTTTGATCTGTTCCCGCTCAAAGTCATTTTTCAAATATTGGTCCAAGTTGAACTTGATCACCCTTCACAATGGGTGCCTCACTTGGTGAACAGTCTTTCATACGAAACCTCTCTAGAACTTTGTTAATATAGGTCTCTTGAGACAAACCCAAAATGCGCCGAGTTCTATCTCTTTGGATCTTTATTCTAATATATTTTCATGATTCACACTACACACGATCTCTACAATATGTGTGACTCCTTAAGTTCAACAACCAATAGAGCCAAAGTATAATGATCCGCAATCAAGATAAACTCATGACCTCAATGTAAGATTAATCTACTGGCATTTGAATAATAATTCGTGTGGAAAAATCTTAGTGGGCCAATTTGATATGCTTATTCTCAATAAGCATCTACAAACAATTATGTGCTAATCTATCCATGTAAAACATTATAATTTGGGATATTCACGAATAAAATGTAACTATGCAGAGAATCTTATTATCATAACTATTTTTTATTTTTCTCATATAATTTCATTTGAGGGACTTTATCATATCAAACATATAAAGAATGTCAGATTACAAAATATGCTTAAATATAAAAGTTTAATTTGTCTGTAAAACAAATTGGCTTTAAAGCATACACTAACAAACTCCTACTTTTACTAAAGTCAATCATTCATGTGCTTAAGACTGAATAAGTTAACATAACATTCATGTTTCTTTTGGGATAAGGCTTTAGTGAATGGATCAAGAATATTATTATCAGTGAGGAATTTTTCTATCTTTACTTCATTTCTATCAACAATTTTTCTGATTAAATGATAGCACCATAACATATGTTTGGATTGCTGATGAGTCTTGGTTTCCTTTGCTTGTGCAATAGCTCCATTGTTATCACAATATTTGTATTAAGATCATTAATGGAGGGATCCACTCCAAGTTTAGCTGTAAACTTCTTAATCCAAATTGCATCTTTTGTTGTTTCTAAAACTGTAATGTATTTAGCTTCTATTGTAGAATTAGTCGTGGTATCTTACTTGGAACTCTTCTAACTGATTACACCATCATTAAGGGTAAATACGTATCCAAATTGTGATTTGTTATTATCTTTTTAAGATTAAAGCTAGCATAAGTATATCCATGAATTGTCAACTATTGACCACTATAAATCAAGAAAAAATCTCTAGTTCTTCTTAAGTTCTTAAGAATATTTTTGATTGTTATCCGGTGACCACTCTCTAGATTAAACTGAAACCTGCACGTAACACTTAGAGTATAGGAGACATCAGGTTTAGTACATAACATATATTATAGAGCCATGTTAAAGCAAACAGTATGGGATCTTTTTCATGTAATCTCTTTTGACATCTATTTTAGGACACATGTCATTGGAAAGGTACACACCATGAGACATTGGCAAGTAACCCTTTTTCGATTGATCCATGCTTAAGATATCTGTCTTAGGACACATGTCATTGGAAAGGTACACATTATGAGACATTGGTGAGAAACTCTTTTTCGATTGATCCATGCTAAATTTCTTTAGCATGTTGCCTATGTACGTTGATTGTGTAAGACCAAACAACTTTTTGGATATATTTCTATAAATCCTCATTCCTAGGATGTAGCTTTCTCTCCTAAATCTTTCATGAAAAAATTTCTAGACAACCATACCTTTACACTTTAAAGCACAGGCATGTCATTTCCCATTAATAATATGTCATCCACATAAAGTATCAAGAAAACAATGTCGCTCCCACTGACCTTCTTGTTTATATAGGGTTCATCCTCATTTTTGATAAAATCAAATTCTTTGATTGTCTCATCAAAATGGATGTTCCAACTCTTAGAATATTGTTTTAGTTCATAAATAGATCGTTGTAGCTTGCATACTTTATTAGGATTTGTGGATATAAACTCTTCAGGTTGCATCATATACAAATCTTCTTGCAGATTTCCATTAAGGCATGCACTTTTTACATCCATTTGCTAAACCTTATAATCATAATATGTAGTTATAGTAAGTAAAATACAAATGGATTTCAGTTTTGTAACTAGTAAGGAGTTTCATCAAAGTCAACTCCTTGTCTTTGCGTATAACCTTTTCCAACCAATAGCACCTTATAAGTAATCACATTACTATTTATGTCAATCTTTCTCTTAAAGACCTATTTGCACCCTGTGGGTTTTAATCCCTTCAAGTGGATCGATAAATGTCAAAACCTTATTGTCATACAAGGAATCTATCTTAGCCTTAAAGGCTTGCAGCCAATTTTGAGAGTCCTTATCTGATAGTGCTTCTTCGTTAGATGTAGGTTTATCAATCGTAATAATTCATACCATCATTATACTCGCTAACAAGAAATTCGTATCTCTTTGGGCACGACGTATCCTAGTAGTTCTACGAAGAGCTTGTATATCATTAACTTCACTTTCTATCACATCATCATGTGATTGAAGCTCTTGCTTCATTTGTTGATCAATGCCAAATTGTGTTTCTTGAATTTCTTCAAGATTTATTTTGCTCCCACTTGCCCTTTCAAGAATAGACTCTTTTTCTAGAAAGATGACATGTTTTGAGATACACTTTTTGCTCAATGGGATTAAAGAAATAGTATCTATATGTCTCTTTAAATACTCCACAAATAGGCATTTGTCTGACTTAAGTTTAATTTTGTCAGATTTTACTTTTTACACATGAGTAGGGCAACCCAAACTTTCAAATATGAATGATTAGGTTTCTTTCCAAACTATATCTCATATGGAGTGGAATCAACAACTTTTGATGGAACACGATTTAGTAAGTCGAAGGCAGGTATTAAGAGCATAACCCCAAAATGATTTTGGGAGGTCTGCAAGACTCATCATCGATCGAACCATATTTAATAGAGTTCGCTTACATTTCTCAGATATACTATTTAGTTGTGGTATTTAAGGAAGAGTCGAATTAGAATGTCATTCTCCTTAAGATAATTTTGAAAATTTTGGTTTAAATATTCCTCATTTTAATCATATCTAAGTATTGTAATGCTTTTGTCAAGTTGGTTTTCAACTTCATTCCTAAATTTTTTGAACTTTTCAAAGGGTTCGGACTTTATACTTCATGAAGTATACACAACCATATCTAGAATGGTTATCGAATGAAGTATGAAAAATCTCTTCTATCATGGATTGACATAGGACCACAAACATCAGCATGTATTAGCACGATCAATTTACTGGATATATCACCCTTTATAATGAAAGGTGATTTGGTCATTTTACCAAGTAAACAAGACTCTCACATTTATCATATGATTTTATAATCAAATGATTTTAAATAACCATTATTATATAATTTGGTAATCAGTGTTTCTCATTTATTTGACCAAGTCTACAATGCTAAAGGAAATATTGTTTCATATTATTAATTTTAAGCATTTCAAGATTTTATACAAAATGCCATCCCATGAAAAAGAACAATGCTTATTCTTTTGTATAATAGCAAAACCATCAGTGTCCAACACAGGAAATTGAAATAATGTTCTAATAAGAGATGGAACATAATAACAGCCTTCAAATTCTAAAACAAGATCACTAGGTCAAGGAAGATAATAAGTCCCTACTGCTAAAGCGGCAACACTTACTCAATTTGATTATACTTCTCTTCAAACCATGCATATTTTTACAAATATGTGATGGAGATTCGGTATCTAATTACAGAGAATCTAATTTTGAAGTAGAAATAATAATTTCAATCATAAACATACCTTAAGTAAAAGTTTCAGCAAGGCCCTTCAACTTCAAGGTATCCAGGTAATTGCCATAGTTTCTCTTCCAGTGTCTATTCTTTCCACAATAGAAGCAAGTGTTCCTTAGAGTTATCCTTTTTTTATTACAAGTGTTGGCTTAATCCCAGACTTAGCTTTCTTAAAGAAAACCTTGGATTTCTTTTTTCTTTTTCCATTGGAAGAATTAATAACCAACACTTGTTTCTTTTCCATTTTAATGGTATATTCAACAGTTTAGAATGAGTTGTTTTCCACTTATTCATGTTATAGTTCATCACGAACTGTAAAAAGCTTTAAGGAAAAGATTGCAAGATTAAGTCAATATTTAACTCATGATTTTGTACAAATTCTAATCATTCTAATTTTTCAATCAGTCTGATCATCTTTAGTACATAAATAGCTACTGAAGTACCTTATGTCATTTTACAACGAAAGAGCTCCTTAGACGTCTCACACCTCTCATCATCGACTCTTCATCAGACAACTCGTTGAGATGAAAAATCATAAAAGGAGCATCCATTTTTTGGTGCTGTTTTGACAATTCAAAATTCATAGTGGCCAATATGAAGCGACATTATCATTGCCCTCCTATGTGCTTACGATAAGTATCCTGAACTGCTTGATCAGCATCAATGATGCGGGCAGAATAAGATGATCAGGGACATAACCAATTTTCTTATGCTTGAGAACAATTCTCAAGTTGCATTGCCAATCTGTAAAATGTGACCAAATTAGTTTGCTATCACTTAAAATGGGACATAGATTGACGTTACTACTCATATTCTACAACATGCAAATAAAGATTGAATAAGAATTTGTTATTTATGTATAAACAAAGTTAAAATATAACATGGAGTTCATTTAATTTGGTTTTCCTCCCATCATTTTAATTCAAACCAATGACCCTCATATATTGATTTGGGAGTTTTCATAGAACCCTTAGTGGGTCAAGATTCCATTTAATTATTTTGGTCTTGTGTGTACCCAACAAACCATAACAATTTCGAAATATAGGTAGTTCTTACCGATTACAATACTTTGTAAATCCAAAATAGTTAGCTATCAACTCTTGATAGTACATCTTATATAACACGATCCTAACCTTTGTTTCAGAGACAAAGAACCTTGAGTGTACCCAACAAATTTTATGCCTCCGTTAAGTCATACCCATTATTCTGAGATTTCATCTTATAGCTTAAACATGTTCAACGTAGCGTAACGTTGGATTAGTCCAACAAGTTAACATCTAAGAAGAACTCTCATTTCTTGCTATAATAATGGAAGACAGCTTATTTATTGATTTAATATTGATTTGAGGGATTTTTTTCTTTCAATTATTTATTAGGTCTCCTTAAATTGCATGCAATATTGTCATATCAACATATAACGAATAAAACATGCACAAAACCATGGATGATTATGGACTTGTACTGAATTAGTTTCCTTGAGTCACAAAGGAAACTAGGTGGTCAAATCCTAAGGGTAACCTTCAACTCTTGAAAATTTTCTCCGTGGTTGCATGTTTGCATTATTTCCATCATTTTTGCATATTACAAATGTAATTCTATTTAAATATTTTAGATATTCTATCCTATCTTATTCAGTTACTAACCTACATCTATGTACATTATATGATTGATCAAGAAATCTCGAATTATATTCGAGAGGATTGAAATGAGTGAAGAATTACATGTAGTAGAGAAAGGAAGAACACACAGGCCTTATTTAAAATTTACAACTATTGAATTTGAACAAAGTAAACCATATACAATTACATTGGTTTTAAGTCTATAATCATCCATCATACTATTATATAATTCAATAATTAAATAAAAGCATAAAAACCACATTTAGTATCAAATCATGAATAGTGTGCATTATAATCCCATTTCCATTGAAATTATCATTTTTGGATTATTTATGAAAATATTTTATGGAGAAACATTATTTTTCAAAGTCATTAAAAAAATAGATACTTTAAATAATAGAACTTCAAAATAACGTGAGAAACAATTTTCAAATTTTTTTGAACATTTATTAAATTCCAATCTCATTGAATAATAATAATTTTCTAAAATTTAAACAAATTGTCTAATTCTAATATCATTTACGATTAAATAAATATTTTTAAAGGTGTTATACTTTTTAAATTTTAATCAAATTAAAATAGAGAAGGTTTTTAAATATTAACAATTAATTTTAACAACATTTGTTAAAATTTAATTGATGGTTTTAAAAATCAAATTTTGAAAAGCCCTTTATTTGAAAACATAAAATTAAGTATGACTAAAAAAATTTAGCTCATAAACTTACTTTTAGTGACAAAACCAAAAACTGTAACTAAAAGGTTTGACCTATAAGATTACTTTTAGTGACAGATACAAAACTGTCACTATATTAATTTAATCAATAAACTTTCTTTAGCAACGGAAACAAAACGTCACTAAAAGTGACATAAGTGGAGGACGATATCACGATGACGTCACTAATGACATTATCGTTATCCTCCTTGAGTAGTAATAGGACCAACAGATAAACAAGTCGTCCTGGCGTCGGCCTGTTCGATCTAACCCTAAATCTACCGATCTGAAACAGTCCAGAATCAATATTCCTTTTGAAACAATCAATTTCAAAATTAAATTATTTCTCAAATATTTTCAAAAATAAAAACTTAAAAAATTCATATACATCGAACAAATTAATTTCAATGACAACTAAACACATCTACATCATAAATTAATATCATATTCAATTTTGATCAGATCTCACGGTCCAAAGCAGTCCAGAATCAATATTCCTTTTCAAACAATTTCAAAATTAAATTTATTTCTCAAATATTTTCAAAAAACAAAACTACAAAAATTCATATAACTTGTACAAATTCAATATTCATGGCAACTAAACACGTCTACATTATAAATTAATCAAAGGCGGCTCGAATACCAGTGTAAGCAAGTAAATCATGCAAGGGGTAGTGGAAAATAAAATTTTTTACTTCCTTCCAAGAGTCACCTTCACCTTGATCAGTTTATATGAAGTAAAAGAGGAGTAGAGAGATTATGCCTCAAAATCGTGGTAAAAATCTAATTTGTCAAGGGATGTGGATCCATAAGGCGCATAGGTGTCCGACTATGGGATGAGCCTCTAATGCTATCGACACAGATGATTACTCGGGGATCCTCATAGTATTGATTCACCCAAACCACAGAGTGTTAGCTTCTTTATTTTCCTTTTTTCACTTTTTTTTCCTCCTTATGTTGTTTTTTTTTTTTTGGGTATATATAAGCACAAAACCCTAAGAGCTTTATGATATTACATAATAGTCCCTAAGATATATGGTTTATTATAATTGAGTCTAAAAGTTAATTTATTTCATAAATTAACCATAAGTATCTTATACTCATCAAAAATTAATTTAATCTTGAATTAATCATTTTAAAGTGTGACTCTTTAAATTCTCACTCATATTGGCAATAAGTATAAATTATAATTCTAAATTAACTAGGATTAGATAAATTAGACAACTTTAATTTATCATAATTTACTAACTAATTAATTCACACTTATAAATCAAGATTGACTTCTAGTAAAGCACCATGATCAATGTTGAGAAGTATCAAATGGTTCGACTTCACCTATCAGTGTTAATCGATTGATTATTGTGTAAATATTACTCTTTTACCACACTATATCCTAATTAGTTCAAGAGCATAGATATAATGCGATTTTTATTGAACTAATTAATTTACTTCTTTTCGAAATACAATTCACTTGAAATAGTACTTGAGATACTCTCAATTATATTTTTTTAATTTGCGCAAAATTTTTTGAATCGTATTTCAACAAGTGGCCGTTTTGGGATATACTCTCCCATTATAAGGAGTGGTAAATCTTATATTAGCATATCTTATCTTTTCATAATTCACACTACATTTGATCTCTACAATATGTGTGACTCCTTAAAAGCAACAATTAATAGAGTCAAAGTATAGTAATTCAAAATCAAGATAAACTCATGACCTCAAGTCAAAGGATCATTGCGCTACTATCACAAAGAGATTAATCCACTAATATTTGAATAATAATCCATGTGGAATGCTCTTAGCGGGTCATTCCGATGCACTTATTCTGAATAAGCATCTATATACAGTTATGATGCTAATCCATCCATGTAAAACACTATGATTAAGGATATTCATGAATAAAATATAACTACATAGAGAAGCTCATCATCATAACTATTTATGATTTTCCCTCATATAATTTTATTCGAAGGACGTTATCATATCAAATAGATAAAGAATATCATTTTACAAAATATACATAAAAATAAAAGTATAATTTGTCTTTCAAACAAATTGGCTTTAGAACATACACTAATACCTTTTGGGTGAAACAGTTAGCCAACAATTAAGTTTTGCATGTTTGTGTAGAATTATTGCTGCAATATGCTTTCTTACAAATCAAATGCAGATCGTATCCTGGAGATAAATCAACTACGATCCATGTTTCATTGTCCACAATTGAATCGCTCTCATCATTCAGTTCTTTCCAAAATGTTGCATTTTTTTGAAGACATTGCTTCTTTAAATGTTTTAAGATCATTGCAAGAGGTTAGGTAAATTATTAAGAACCATTGTTCTTTTACAATCTATTAGATAGATTGTTAATGAAGGCAAAAAGATTTTCTTGTCCCATTCTTTGGCTCCTATGTGGCTCGAAATTTTTGTTTATTTGTTCCCTATTTTTTGACACATTGTACTATCTAGTTAATACACTTTCGATATCTTTCGGTGCACCCGCACACTCTACATAGACCAAATTAAGAAAAATACTTGCATAGTTTCGGTTTTTGGCTCCACCTGTAAATCTTGCAGTTAAGATTAAATCTTATAGTATCTTGCTTACATCAGTTGATATCATAGATTCCATAACATTTAATCTACACCAAAGGGTTTACAAGTGGGGAGTAAAGATCAGATCTACCTAAGTATTTTCCAAAATAATCTTTCTACATTCCAACTATTACACGGATACATATAAATTCTTTTGTGAGAGTTGTATCATGTATATGACATGACAGCGAGAAAGCTTTTTCCAAACATTTCGTAGTCCATAACTTAGTAACAAGGAGTTTACATTTCAATTAAGGTTTTGTTCCTTATAACATTTTAGTCAAATCAATTGATTGTCCAGAATAAAGATTTGTTTGTTGGAAAATTGTTCCGTTAGCTTCACAATATTGTGAAAATTATTTAGCAAGTATTTCATCTTTTATCATTATGTAGAATTTCAATCCTCTTTTACTTTTGAACCTTGGAGATGAATTCGTGAAATTTACACAAATTTTATATTTGGTTATCTTTAGATGCACATTCATACAACATAAATAATTATCAAGCAATGTTCTAATCAAAATGCCATTTTATTTGCAAATGTCGAAAATGAATAATCATACAACATAAATAATTATCAATCAATGTTCTAATCAAAACGCCATTTTATTTGCAAATGTCCAAAATGAATAAGTTCTTATTTCTACTTCTGTGAAAGGTCTCTATGTCATTTTTGCTTCAACATGACATTTATCACTATGATCATTTACAAGAAATGTGACCACGCTTTGACATGAAGTTCAAAAGTCTAAAGCTTCAATCTCATAATGAAAATTATAAACACTCTATAACATAGACATGCAATTTTTTGATGCTGCTTAATTTAAATATCTCATCAGAAGAGTATTACTTTCTTACACACATATTGTTCTTAGAGACAATTTCTTAATCTAATTTAAGGAGTGTTTGAAATCTTCATTCATAGCAACTGTAGAGATTAGATTCTTTTTAAATTCAAAACATTGAATACGTTGGGCAAAATTAAATTTTTTATAATATAAGTTTAAGATCAGCCAAAACTTTTACATTATTATTGTCCTTTAACACTTCCTTTGATGTCTTAATTTTTAATCTGGAGTGTGTTTATTATTGCATGCATGAATGGTTTCTCCAAAATAAAGTCACTATTCTATGCAACGACCATGTTCATATTCAATTTGCGATCATTCCAATATATATTCCATTAACCATGGCCACCAGATCCTTTACTTAACCTTTAACCATATTAATATATTGACGTTAAATGCCCGACTTTCCACCATGACACAGTTCTTGTACTTATAATTACTTATCATTATATTTTTTGGAATAATATTTTATTCTTTTGATTTTAATCCTATGAAATCTGATTGTCATTTAATCTTATGTTAGTTGCGACTCTTTAACAAAGTTGACTTTGATATAGCAGTCACAAGTATGACTAACATAGCACCACATCACATGCACAATTTTCGGCCTCAATTTGCAAATATGTTCAAAATTTTCCAATTGTTCGCATATCCATCCTATAAAATTTATTTCCTATAGTGAACGTTTAGTTTGGAAAATATCATGGCCACTTGAAGTGAATTCTAATTTTGATATCCAATTCTCTAAGTTTAATGATGAAAACAAGCATTTCATTAATATGATACATGATATGCTTATTTCATTGATAGAACTTTGGTACTATACGTATTTTAATTTACTGTATACTCCACAAATTTGTACACGATACCATTCTCCATTTTATTTTCTTGTATCAATGAATTCTTGGAAATCATCCAGATCTGGATATAAAATCTTTGTTATATCAAATAGTGTATGATAAGTATACAATAAACTTTGGCAGTAGTGAGAAGTAAATCATCTTATCCTTCCATCTTGTGAAGTTGGTACCACTAAAGCGGTCCAACTTGATGACTTTCTGATTGATTTTGGTAGACGCACTATGCATGTATTGATCTTTTCATGACGAAACCCCTTTAAGATAGTTAGAACAAAGATCAAATGTTTGTTTTGAGATGTAGGAATTACTTAGGAGAATTGTCCCCACAATCAAGTCTCCTCCAACTGCAAGGATGCAATAAATCTTCCTACAATCTTTCAATTATAATTTGTAAATCATATATGTCAAAAAGTCTCTAAAATAGTTTTTTAATAGATATATCTTTGGATTTTTGAAGCCAGAAACTTTCAAATATAGGAATTGCAACTTTTCATTGAGAAATATAATTATCAGTACATTTCTGATATGGACTTTCTATGTACTTGATTTGTGCATCCCAATCAGTGGTGAATTTGAATAGTTACTCAATTTCGCCATTATTATTTATTATTACGTTTCACTATTGATTTAGATTTCCTATCTAGTCGTTAGGAAGTCCGAATTAGTAGTGAAACTTCGTAATAACAATCTCTTGTATCATTGTGAGACACTTCTTTTTATATAATTAACAAACTACGAAAAAAATAGTCACATAAAAGTACGAATAGATTTATTGAATATTCATGTCAACATGGTCTATGTTCTTTACTTCAAAAGAAAAACATTGTGTACATTCTTCGACCATATTGCATGCTCCCGTTTATTCTGTGACAAAAAACATTTTGCAGTCAGGTTTGTTGAATTATATTGTCACTAATCAAATCAAGTCATCCTCCTGCTTTTATTTCTGTCATTACTATTAAATTAAACAAAAGAATTTACTGTGTCTTAAAAAGATGGTGTTTTTGGTCATTTTATTTTAGTATGTTTATATGAATGTTTGATAAGACACAGTTGAGCGTATTAGACTAACACAAATTCATATTTGATAGTAACAATTTCAACATGATAATAGTTCTCCTAGTGTTGGATGATTTGATGATTGTATTCTTGATGCTTTGAATTTAGGAGAAAAAACTCCTAAACATTGACAAAATCTTATCCTTCGCTAACATAATCAGCTATATTGATTCCTCCATTGAAGACAAGTTTTTTTTTTTTTTTTTTTTCAGTTTCTTGTGGAATTACCGTTTTTACTATTTTGTTGCACAAATATTGTGTTGACAACAATTGGATAATTTGATAATCAATTGATTAGACAAGTTTGTTTGTTTTTTTTTCTTGTGGAATTATTGTTTTTACTATTATTTTGCACAAATATTGTGTCTACAACAATTGGATAATTTTATAATCAATTGATGAATGCATATATGTTAATTTTGGTAGTTGAACCTGGTGTGATATCCGTAAAAGAAAGCGAAGTGTATGAGCTGGATTCAGGACGAGTTGGCTATAGCTGAAGGTTTCAAATTAGACTTTTAAGGTATCCTCAATTCAACAACTTGTTGCTCAAGATTTGGTGGTTGATGGTGGATCTCTTGGCAATTTTGTTTCAAAATGGTAGTATGTAAATATTTCAGAGGCCCTGAAAATAAATTAACTAAGGTGTATCATTGTTATGGATAAATACATTTGGTTTTGACTACATGGATGATAGTTTTGTTAATTAATTAAAGTGGATATAGATAGCCAAAATAGGACAAACTAGACATAGCAACAACTTTTGCTTTCAATAACTTATGCATCAATTGACATGTTAGCCTTTTGACCTCAATGAACTATCTCTTTCATTAATGATCATTCAATAAAGATGGTTTTAACAAATAGATAGGTTTGTGGTGTATTTTGTTAGTCAAAGAAAAGGTGTGAAAAGCTGACAAAAATTGTGTCTAGTTTTTAATAACCTTTGATCTTTAATCAACGATTGCTCTTGTTTTGGTATCTGCAAGTAATTTGCTTGGTTTCATGTGGGGTAGTTAAAAATGACTATAGTGAATATCTGAAAAAAGTAGATTCCAATCTAACAACAGTTGAAAGTGCATTTAAAAAGTCCTACGAGTACTAAAATGTAGGAAATAGAACGGTAGGAAGCACATGATTTGTTAGGAAGGGGAAAAAGTAGCAGATCAAAAAAGTTACAATAGGAAGTACATGGGGAAAAAGTAACAGATAAAAAAGATGTAGATGATTGACTAGGGGAAGCAAGTGATCGGAGAACAAACAAAAAATTATAACGCATACCACTTGGATAAAGTATCCCCCAACGTGAGGAATTGGATGGACAAGAAATTAGGTGAGTCTAATAAACCCTAAACTAAATTCAGGCGTATTGCAATGATGAACAATTGCTTTTTTGTTTGAACTTTAATATATTTATTAAGGGTATTTTTGCATTATATAAAATTTTAGCCCTTTCATAGCACTTGGTGTCCTAATTTAGTGGTCTTTTTTCTATAATTTAGACCGACAGCCCTTGGAAGTGTATGCACATCTTTTTGTTGGAAATTTTTTTCATCTTTTGATTTTAATTGTCTTCCCTATTGTTGATGAATCAGCTAAGAAAGTAAGATAACAAGAAGAAATTTAGAAGTGTAATTCTACATTGCATACTTATTTGCCTATTTTCCCTGCATACATTGTCCAAACTTTCTTCTTTATGCTTTAAATGGGTAACCCCTATATCCAAATGGTCCTTCTCTTGTTGAAAACTTCATTGCTCTTTTGTTTCATCTTCTGCTTTGAATGTTACCAATATCGAAGAAGCTATAATGTAAGGTAAAAAACTAAATCATGTTCTACGTTAAGATGTCACAACCGTAATGATTAATTAAAAAAAAAAAAAAAAGAGCAAAAGAATCAGGTTTCAAAATTTTAATCTTTATAGTCAGATTAACTTTTTTAAATTCATAATATTTTCTTCCAATGCAATGGGGCGTGTGTGGGATTTATAAGCCTATCATGAACAAATGTACAGTAGAGAAACAAATTGATGCTTTGAAAAATCTATTTTTCATGGGCAGATTAACGTATAATTTGGTTCATAGTTTAGGGTACGAATGCAATTGGGGATATTGTGGGGTGTATAAGCCCTCAGGAAGGCATGAGTAGTTGAAGAAACATAAGACATAGGACAGTGGCACCCATACGACTGGTCTAAAGTAGTGAACAAAAGTGTAATTCCCAAGTAAAAAATTACATTATTGTTGAAACTAAATAAAAGTGTATTATTTGAGTAATAAAAAACATCAATGTGAATTTTATTTTTCGAAATTATTAGCAAACAAGGATCATGTTACGTGGAGTAATCTGGTGACCGTATAAACCATCGAATCCAAGGAGAATTAAGTGTAAAATAGCTTTAAAAAAGTTGAAATTGTAGTTCCCCACATTTATAAAAAAATAGAGTTGAAATTGTAGCATTCATAATGATTGTAGTTCGTGCAGGTTGCAAATTGAATGATGGATGGAAAGGTAATTGTGTGTTGCTCAATGAGTCCTTGATGGAGGAACCAAAACCAAAATTAGATATAGACAGATGGTCAAGAATGTTATAAGAGCCTTAGATCTGAAGGTGCAAATGAAAATGTAGGAGATGGGAATAGAGGATGGATGGGCAATACAATAAACGTGAATAAAGTAATGAAATGACCTTCGATATAGATGATGAAGTAAATGAATTCTACAAATTATTTGCAAAAAATAAGTGAATTTGGTTCATGAAAATGTAACTATAATCATGATAGCAATGTGACCATCAGGTTTAGAAAAGGCGCGTCACAGTGAAGTGTATAGGAATGAGAAGTGGTTAAAGTTGGAAAAAACAGAAAAATAGCACTAAAACAAGAAAAGGGTGTCAAGCTTGTTCACAATTCATATATGGTGAAGTGGCAATGAAATACGTGGTAATTGAATTTTATGTGGAACACAATCATCATTTGATTGCCAAATCAAATATTAACTTTAAGATTTCATAGACAAAGTGATGCAGATGTCGCCAAAGACAAAAGCACGCATGTAAATGATTGGTGCCAAAATATGTTAATGAAGTATTTCTGTAAACTTTGCAGGTGAGCACGAGAATGTCAGAATTGAAGAAAAAGAGTTATGCAACTAAATAGATGAAGAAAAAAGAGAATAAGTAGCCAATGGATGTGTGGGGAGGTGCAATTAAATATTTAGCATCAAAGAAAGATATGACATATTCATTTATGGATATCATCAAGATGAGGAAGGTATAATAATTTGGCTTTTTTGGATGGTTTAAGATTTTGTAGCTTTGGGACATGTATGTATCATACCAATACTTATCAGGAGGCATTATTGAGATTAATAGCCAATTCTATTGTAAAATATTTGCATGTTACTATTAGACAAAAAAATATGAGACTATATGAATGGATGTTGGGTTTATTGCTTGATCGAATATATTAGAAAAGGCTAGTATCAGTGATTACTGGGTGTTATAGTGCTATGTGGAAAGCTATAATGATATTAATACTTGATACTAGTAATTGGTTGTCCTCTTGGCACCTGGATATAAATGGACAAACCAATGTTTCAAATATGATGAGTTTAGTGATGAATTTAGTTATGATAACAAAATGTAATGAAGAGTTTGGCAAGGTTGGTTGCTAGTTGTTGGCATAGAAGAGAATGATTGGATGTACAAGTCTATGTCAGAAGGTCATTTCCTAGACATATTTTTGTGCCCATTTTTTACTAGGATATGGAGATAGAAGTGGTATGAGAAGTATTTTCTCGATTAGTATTTTTATGATAAAATTTAAATGTTCAAAATCGTTCAGATGATGAATTGTTCAGGGAGAAATTGGAGTTTTGGAGTGTTTTAGGAAGAAAAGGGTAGAAGATAAATGATAAAAATAAGTGAAATAAGGGTTGGAAATAGTACTTTCCCTGCATCTACAGTTTGAATCCAGATTGAGCTTGGTATAGGCTACTAATGGCTTTTTAAAAATAATTTACTATATGGACAATAGTACTTGAAAAGGTTTGAATTTTAAAGATTAATTTAAAAGATAAATTAAATACAAAAGCGGTTAATAAGAGGGTTAAGACTTACCCATTTATTTTCCCAAAGTAAGGTTTACCCAAATATTACCAACTGGACTACTAATCCGAGGCCATTTCCCAACCATAGTTGCTAGCTGAGTACACACAATAATAACTCTACCAATTTACCTAAACCCAAGCATAGAATTCTCTTATAACCTAGAATTAGACAAAAAGACTTTAATTTGAATTGGTCAATTAAACAGGATTCGTAAACAAAGTGTCATAGAAACCCAATCCAACTACCAAACTAGCCCTTTTTTTTTTTTTGGAAATAAAGGTTGGGACTAGTACCCCATTTATTAATATAAATCAAGAAGTACATTAAAATTTTAAGCAATCAAATTGAAGAGAAACACATGCTATCGAACCTGAGAGTCCTAATCCAGTCCAAGGAAAGAAAGATTGGATAAACGACTCTTGCAAACAAATAGACTAATACCCATTTTAGCAAAATGATCCGCAACCATATTAGTCTCTCTATATGTGTCGAGCTTAAGCATTGATAACTCTAAGAAACTAGAGCTATATGTATCCTAAATTTAAGTGTTTTGACTATAGTTTCATGCACTTTAATATTTAAATGGTGTTTTTGCTTACTTTTTCTTTTGTGTATGAGTGTTAATTTTCTATTTATGTTATTTTAAGTGTTTTTATTATAAATAACAAAATGTGTTTATATGCAGGGTTTGATCGGAGAAAACAACACAGTGACCGAACAAGAAATAGACAAAATTAAGCACAATTGGGCGGCGGAGCCAGGACAAACTGTGGTGTGGGAATGCAAGGCACAAAGCCCATACCACAGTCTCAAAATCTAGGTTGCTACTGTTTTTAACATTGCGGTGTCAAGCCCTAGTACAAAATTTTGACAGGCTTAGTGAACTCCTTTTCGAACCGCGGTGTGGAGTTTACAAGGCTAATTTTGACACTGTAGTCTGAACTTCTCTGAGGATAAAAATGTCTAGTCATGGTTGATATGATGCTGCAACCATTTTCCGCTTAAACCTAGCCCTATATATACATCTTGTAAACCTCATTTTGGGATATCAGGAAATAGTAGCTAGTTACGGTAGAAAGCTTTAGCAGGTTTGTGTTAGTTTAGTTCTTTTCTTCTCCATTTCGGGAGGGTTTTCTTAGATTAGGTTTAGTTTAGTTATTAGTTTTAATTCCAAGTTGAAGATTTGAAGAACCATTAGTATAAACTCTTTTAGTGTTCATGTTACTTAGATTAATGCTAATTTAGTGCAATTTAGTTTAATCTCTTTCTTCACTTGCTTTCTTAGTGTAATTATTCGATTAATTTATGGGTTTTTCTTTAAATATGCTTTTTTAGTGGTAATTTGTGGTTTAGGCTAGTTAAATTCTTTCTTAAGATGCTTTATTTTTACATGCTTTCTTTTAAATGCTCTCTTTTTATTTCTTGTCTTTAATTATGCACTAGTTAGTCTTGGGTTGGGGTAAGAAGACGTAATTTCTACTTGAGTGAGTAGTTCCAATTTGATGTAAAGTTCATAAAGTGGTGGATGATTGGAACTAATTGGTGCTTTCCAATTGGATGATCATAAAGTGGTGGATGATTGGGACTAATTGGTTCTCTGAGAGTTGGGAAGAAAAGAGGCTCCTTGAACCACTTTAGTGGGTTTTAGCACAATATACGAGCTTAAGTGTTAATTCCTATAAACCTTTTACTTGGTTAGGTTGAGTGGTAGTCAGCCAAGATACCACTTTTCTTAGTTGGTTCATAGAACTCGATCATGTACGAATGACTTAGAATTATGACTGGACCAAGGGATCGATTCATAGTTGGGAATGAACCTTTAATTGAACCTATAGGTTGGACAACCAATTGGAATGACAAGCTGTGGTGAAAAGAACATTTTTCCAAGCCCAATCCATCTTTAGTTTTGTTCGTTAGTTATGCTCTAAATTACTTTGTTAGTTTTGTTAAATCTAGTTTTAATTAAAATTTTTCTTAAATCCAACTCTTCAAATAGTAATTCAACAAAAAATAATGGGTAATTATTGACCAATTCTTGGAGTTCGATCCCTACTTCCACTTACCACTATTTGATCCCATATACTTGTGGTTCGCCATCTAGTTACTAGTAGGATTTAAGTGTTTTATAAATAATATAACTAGACGTGAATATATCACGCGCATCAAGTTTTTGGCGCCGTTGTTGGGGATTGATTTTCAGTAATATTTATATAATTTGGTTGGATTACTAGATTGAAGTCCTTTGTTTTTTTATATAATTGTTTCACCTATTTGAAAAACTAAAAAAAAAAACTTCCATTTTGTACTTGTGCTCTTATTATGAAAAATCCAAAAAGATTTTCCATGTTGATGGATGGTTTAGAATAGCCGGTAGTCTAAGCTTTCCTAGTTTTCTTGTTGCTGTTACTTTAGTTCTTTTCTTGTTTTTATTTGTGTTCTTTGTTGCTCCAATAACATGCATGGACTCAATTGGAGTGATTCATACGAAGGAAACTACCACTCGTACGGTAATGAAGTGTATGACTAATGAACATGTTTCTTGTTATGATTATTCTCCCTGGTCCTTAAACTATAAAGTGGGATGGTACATCTATCCATATCCTTATGAGAGCTACCAAGAAAATCTTTATTCTTTCCCTCCACTATAAAATCCTTCATACCAACAGATAGAGTCCCATTTCTTTCACTAACTTGCCCAAGAAATTGAAGGTGCAAAATTGGTGGAAATGTTTATGATGGTCGAAGAAAAGCAAGCCAAATCGAAAGAACTAGCCAAACTCTTTGAAGAAAAAACCAAATTCCGAGATGAGAAAGTAAAATTCTTTAAGGACCAAGTTCAAATTTTGGAAAATCTAGAGAACTCCACTAGAAGGTTATAAAAACCAAATGTCAAGCTCCAAAGTATGGTGGATGGAAAAGAACAAGGGCCTCCAACACTCCTACCAATTGAGAAGGAACCAATAAAAGATAAAAAAGAATGCTTTGGATTCAAAGTAAGATGTCCAAGATCATAGGACGAAGATTGGCAATAATCAACGTGATTCAAGAAGAAGAAAAGGAAAAGTACACATCAAAAGAAACTAGCTACGAAGAACCTCTTGAACTTGAATTCCCGACAACCAGGATAATCAACACTTGTTTGGAATCACTATCGACATACCCTTTGATTGAGTGTGAGTTTGCCCGGGTTACCACAAAGGAAGTACAATTTGAGGTATTTGTGAAAAAAGAGGCAGCTCAAGGAGTGGAAGAAGAGGGATATTTTCTAGAGGGGACCACGGAGATTCATAACTACAAATGCCAAAGTTCAACAAATCCTTGGGGACATTAGACATGCTAGGCAGTGGTGCAAGTTTACCAAGAATTATGATATCCTTGGAAAGCCTCCTTGGTGTTTTTGAGGGAGTATTTCTTTCCTTTTTTCTTGTTAATGCTTTCTTTTAGTTTATATGTTTTGGTTTAAGAATCCTGTGGGCAATAAAGGCTTGTAGCCTTGTGCTTAGTTTAATTATGTTTTGATGTTGGTAAAGATCGATTTTGATTCACTTTGATAAATTTGATTATTGATGAAAATGTTGAAGACAATATAAAAGTTTGTGTGATTTATGATTGATATATACTTCATGGATTTAACTTGGACTTAATTTTTATCTTTTACTTCTGGAATTTCTAGTTGATATACATTTTACTTGTTAAGTGTTTGAGCCAATTTTGAATAATTTATGTGAATTATTGTTATGTATTGGGAGATTTTTGTTGTTGTTGGATGTCTCTTTGAAGCCACTTATGTGTAAAACTAAGTTTTGAATGATTGAGTTAGGATTTAGACAACCCCTTGCATTGTGTTCAACCCGTTTACACTTATGTGTATTTTTCTTTTTGTCTAATTGTGTGAATCCCATGAAGTCCCAAAGACCTGTTTTCTTAGTATAAAAGCATGATAGGTTGAAGAAGGATAAGACAACTTATAAGACTATTGTACTCAAACGGAATTTACATTCATATGTTGCACTTGCAATTGCTCTTTGCTAAGAGCCGCATTATATGGTGTTGAGCTTAATGTTTATGAAGTCCATAATTAAAGGTTGAAATGTTGTCTCTAAATTCAAATTGTGCTCAATTGACTACTTTGATATTCACTTGGTTATAATATTATCCATCATTTGCATTAGCTTTTTTCTATCCAATTTTAGTTGAATGTTATTTCCTAGCATTGCTATGCTTTATTTGCTTTATTAGTAGTATTTTTTGAGGTTTATATTCTTTTTTGGTAGTATTTTTTTTAATATCTTGTGACATAGGTAAGTGGTAGGATGAGCTGTACACATCATTTCAATAAATTGACATGATTGGGGGGTTTTATGAGTCATGTTAGTTTTTAGAATGGTTTTGTTTGTGTGAATAAAAAGTTGTGTTTTTTGGATAGTAAAAAGATCATTTTAGTGCTCAATGATTTTATGGACCTAATATTAGCATATAACTTGTAGTATTGAATTGGTCATTTAGGTTTTAGTGAAAAAATGGATAGTTCTTGTTGCAAGTACTAGTGATGTTTTAAAAACCAACTATTTTCGATTTTAAAAAGAGAGTAGTGTGTCTATTGGTTTCTAAAAATGCCTATTTGGAATATCTTTTGTTATAATGACACAAAAATGCTAATTGTTGTCTAGTTGTTCATTTCGAAAAGTGTTTAAATGGCTAGAAATGAGTTAAGCCATTTGTATGTTTGCATTTTTGGCGGACTAGATCTATTTTATGGGCGTTTCGATCTAGATATGATTTTGAATGTATTTCATTATTCTTCCTTGGTTTAGGTCGTGTTTACTTCAAATTTAGAAAAATATTTTGCTCTTAAGAATAAGGTGAGTAGAGGTATCAACAAAACAAATGTCAAGCTTTTGAAATAGCCATTAGGAGTGTTTTTAAAATGAGGCAAGTAGACAGAATGTCTTCGAAATGAGCCTTTTCATTGCTAGAATATTGGTCGTGCTGTTGCCTGCACCCAAAAATAAAACCTATATGTCAAAAGATTAATGTAGTAGTGGATGTACAAGATCTTCCCACAGAGAATGTGTAGCTTACTATTTTCGTACTTTTGTGAATAAAGACTAGGGGGATTAAATACAAAAAAAAAAAAAAAAAAAAACTAACTAACAAGCAATTGAGATTCAAGGAGAGAAATAAAGAGAACAAACCTTGGTCTTGGTTACTTCCACCATAAAGATTCAACAGTTAATTATTGTTGTTAAAGATATAGCAATTCTTATATCAAATACTAATTGAAGAATTGAGCTCTAATTCTAATTCAAAGCTTATTCTTATATTTTACCTTAAGTTTAGTTAATGTTCAACATGCTATTCAATGACCCTAACTACCAATCAAATCCAGACAAGTGCCAAAAATTAATCAAGTAGAAACACTAAGAACTTGAAAGATCAATTAAACTAATAAAATATAAGCTCACGTGGTTGTTCAATTAGTTGGTTATTTTTCCTAGATTAAATAACCCTAATCCAACAATTATCAAATCTAGTTGCTTCACAGATTAAGTCGGGTGTGCGATAGTGCAGTTAATAATAATCTAACTATAAATTGAATCCATGAGTTAACTATGCTACAAACATAGCAATTAAAAGAAAGAAATCATAAAATTAGATGGAGAAAAATTAAACACAATAAGTCTCACAATTTTAAAGAATCCATGGCTTCAATTCCTTTGTCCAAGAATGGTGTTTTTAGGCACAAAAGGCTATGGGAAAGCACACAAAATAGAGCTGCTAAAACTATGACTAAGAATGATAAAAACTTCATCCCCTTCAACTCAACTATCAAATGGGTATTTTTAAGGGATCCTAGGGTTTAAATTTTCTTATCCCACAAGAAATGCATGAAAACCCTCGAAGAAGAGTCCAATTGGACGAAAAAAACAATGAAAAATAATAATTTTTGTAAATCCTTGTAGGCACAGGCGCACATGCACTGGGTTTTGGGCACACATACTCTTGAATTGGCTTCTGGAATCATCTTCTCTGGATCAGGTGCACATGCTCTGGATTTCGGGCACAAGATGTCACGTGCGCTCATTCTAGAACATTTGCTTCAAATTCAACCCCAATTTTAGCCTCAATGTTGATAGAATTTTGGAAAACACAAAACATAAAAGTTATAGCCTTTCCTCTTAAATTTTCAACACATCTTGGATCAACTTAATTGGAGTTTGGATGAGAAAGTTATGCTCAAAATACAAAATAATGTCCAAATTACTCAATACTTGTGCACACTTTGCTCTTTTGATTTTTCTTCACTTTCTTTCGCCATTTTGACTCCATTTGCACTTCAACTCTACAAACGCTAAGAATAAACCAATTATAATCATAATTAACTCAAATATTATTTACGACACACAAAAATAGGGTAAATGATATGCAAAATTGAAGATATTTATGTGCTTATCAAATCACCCTACATTTAGCTTTTGATCGTCCTTGAGCAAAAATAGAATTAAAACAAATTAGCTCATCAAAAATTCACCCAACATATCTCAATAATTGCCCACATAAATAATCAAGAGCTATCCATCCTCCATGTGGAGTAGTCTAAGAACTAAGAGTTCAAATGCTAATAAAACCCAAGACATGAAATCTGGTGTATGTGTGTGTAGCCATTCAAGAAAATAATTTTTTTAAGAAACTCAAATCAAATCATGAAAGCTCTTAGAATTTTTCTAAGCATCTCATAGCTCACTATTCTTACACCTCTTCAGTAATGTAGACAATTGACTCAATTTAAATTAGGTAGAAATTTTTAACTTGTAATGGTAGGCCTAGTATTTGCTAATCAAAGAAGGGATAGGGATATCACAAAACAAAATAAAGAGCTTTGAGATAATTTTGTGCACCATTAAAATAAAACTTCTCTTTAAACATCAAACCACCTATCCTTACAGAGAAATAACCCCACACTTAATCAACAAAAACCCAAAAAAAAATTTATACAACAAATAAAAAAAAATCCTCCTTCTTCAATTCGGCCCAACATGCCAACATTTTTTGGACATTTTCTTCATATTTCTTCTCATTTTTCCCATGTCTGTTGCCCACACGAGTACCATTGATACGCACTACCTGCAAATACACCAACGCAGGTACCACTGATAGGCACTGCCTGCAATTTTTAAGAAATGTTTTTTTCAATCATTATTTTATTTTTTATAAATTTGATATCCCTTTCTTGCCCCATAAAGCTACACCACTCATTCAAATAGTTTACTACCCTCATTCAACTTCCTTTCACCCATATATCCTCTTAACAAATAATTGTGTGCAATAAAACTCTTAAGGGACATTTTGGATAAAAAAAAAAAATTAAGCTCATAAAGGTAGGTAAAATGAGTATCAATGAAAGAAGCGAATGATGTTTCTCTCCGTCCATTACAAATTAAGGCTCAAACAGGGTATTAGGGATAAAAATTTCAAAATATGGGTTGGTTTGAAAGGGTCAAACATCCAAGAAATGCTCTACGCTCATTATTAAACCAAATCAAGTTGTTTATACAATTTTTCCTCTAAAGTGTGACAAAGCAAGTTTCTGAGTCGATTCAATATAGGTGAGTCCACATAATTATTTTTAAGTATCAAAAATAAAAATAATTTATGGCTATAGTGCTAAAGAATTCTTAGAAATCATACAAGGGAAATATTAATACTGATTACCCAACTCACGAATGGTTTAACTCAAGAATTATCATGCAAAAAATCAAAGAGATATGCTAAGCATTGCAAATTTTCTAAAAAATTCAAAGGTTTTCACTAGTTTGAACAAAAAATTTCAAAAGTCTTGAAAAGCTCGCAAATCAAAAGAAAAGATAAAAAAAAAAATATTGCAGCAAAAATGAGCAAGCTACATGATTGGTCCACCAAACAACTATAAATCCAGATAACTTCCTACCGCACACTTAAAAATATGCATTGTCCTCCATGTTAAAGAAAACGAGAACATAAAGAAGGAAAAGAAAGGCTTCTCTAGTGTAAGGAAGGTCATGTGACGCAATCGGTCCCAAAATAAATAGCCTTCAACTTGGGCTAGAGTCTTGACACCTACCCAAAATAATCACAAACACAAAACGACATTACTAGTCAATCAAGAAATTAAGAAAAACAAGAAAATCAAGTAATTGAAAATTCCAAGATAATCAGAAAAAAACCTTAATCCCTTAAACGACTAAACACAACATAAAACACAAACTCACAAAAAAAATAAAAAGATAAAAAAATATATATATATATGGTTGCCTCCAAAAAAAAAAAGAAATTTGGGTTTCTCCGCAAAAAGTACTCTTTTATAGTCAATAGCTTGATTATGAACAAGATAGTCGGAATAACCATCTCTATACTAGAAAAAAGAGTGCTCAATAATTGTAATCGGTCGTGTATAGGTCTTTCCTTATTGTGGCTCACCATATACTTACCCTCAAACTTCTTCTTGGCTCCATCATTCCCAAACTCAACTCTAAGCCACCCATCTTCCTCAGTGCAGTCTACCTTGACATTATTATCGTCTATACAAATCACCTTAACCCTTTCCTCATGATTCTCAGGGGACTCAATGATATGTTGAACTTTTTATAAGTCACTTCTTGATCTTCAATCCTTAAGGTCAGAGCATAATAAAATGTGGGGTATACAGGTTTCACATTACAATCCCTATCAACAGCCAAGTGGCGATCCTTCACACTGGTTGGAATTTCTTGTGCTTCCTCCATATCCAAGTCCAAAACCTTGATTGCCTCTTACTCTTGAAGATCTTGAGATATTGAAATCAGAAGCAATGAAGTAGAGTCACCCTCAATAAGCTCATCGTCTACTAATCCTATTTCTAGTTCTTACTATTTTTCTTCGCCTTTTTCATCATCAATCACTTTAGATTCTGGTCTACTTATGGAAGGTGTCAGTTGACTCAGTTTATGCTCCAACCTTTCAATATTGGCTTTTGTTTCCTGTTGTAATTGCAAAGCATTAGCAGTTGGAGAATTAACCAGTTTTTCTAAAGACTTACTATGCTGGGAATATGGTTATTATGGTGGAACAGGTTGTATACACTGAAAATCTTGTGGTTAACTGGTGGATAACTAAACTCGTGATAATCCATTCATCCTTGGTTGTAGTTACACATACAGGGGTCATACCAAGGAAACCATTCATTGCTTTGAAAGGTAGGGCACATGTCAAGTTCTTACCTGTCACATATCTTCTAATTGTTGAATAATAATAGTCAAATCTGAGCAATAAATCTTGTGCAAATTGGTAGCCATGATGGAGATGAAAAACAGATCAAGTAATAAGTATACATAGTTAAGAACAAAAATAGAAAAAAACAAAAAAATCAATAAAAAAACACAGGTAGAAATACAAAAATACAAAAACAAAAAAGCACAACATTCAGCTAGAATCACTTCCCGGCAACGGCACCAAAATTTTGGTTGTGTTGTTGCCTTCACCCAAAAATAAAACCTATACTTCTAAAGATGAATATAGTAGCAGAAGTACAAGATCATCGCACAGAGAGTATATAACTTACTACTTCGTGCTTTTGTGAATAGAGATTAGGGGAGATTAAGTACAACAAAAATAAACAGGTAAAAGAAACTAACTAACAAGCAACTAAAATTAAAAGGGAGAAATAAGAGAAAAAAGCTTGGTCTTGGTCACATTCACCAGGGAGATTCAACAATCAATCATTGATACCAAAGATATAGCAATTCTTATATCAAATACTAATTGAAGAATTGTGTCCGAATTTCAATTCAAAGCTTAGTCTTATATCTTTCCTTAAATTTAGTTAATCTTCAAACATGCGATCTAATTAACCCTACCTACCAATTACATCAAAACAAGCGCCAAAAAATAATCAAGTAGAAGCATTAAGAACTAGATAGATCAATTAGACTAATACAATTATAAGTTTACATGGTTGTGTCAATTAGTTGGTTATTTTCCCTAGATTCAATAACCCTAATCTGTTAATTATTAAACCTGTCATTTTACAGATTAAATCGGACAACGCAGCCAATATTAATCTAACTATAGATTGAATCTATTAATTAACTATGTTGTAGACATAGCAATCAAAAGAAAACAATCATAAAAGATTAAATACAGAAAAATAACCAGTACTTGAAATAAAGAATTGAATAATTAAACACAATAATTCTCACAACTTTAAAGAATCCATGATTTTAGTTCTCTTGACCAAGAATGGAAATTATAGGCACAAAAGGCCATGGGAGAGCACACAAAATAGAGCTGCTAAAAGAAGGACTAAGAAGGATAAAAACTTTGTCCCCTTCAACTCAACTATCAAATGGGTATTTATAAGGGATTCTGGGGTCTAAATTTTCTTAACCCACAAGAAACACATGGAAACTCTTGAAAAAGAGTTCAACTGGATGAAAAAAGTTGTAAAAAATAATAATTTTCGTAAACATTCACAAGAATAGGCACACATACTTTGGGTTTTGGGCGCATGTGCTCTGGAATTGTCTCTTGGAATCTTCTTCTCTGGATCGAGTACACATTCTCTGGATTTTGGGCGCACATGCCCTGATTCCAGAACATCTATTTCAATTTTAACCCCGATTTTGACCTTGATGCTATAAGAGGACAAAATTCGATAAAATGCAAAACACAAAAGTTGTAGCTCTTCCTCTTAGCTTTCCAACACATCTTTACTCAACTTAATCGAAGCTCAGACAAGAAAGTTATGCTCAAACTACAAAATAATATCCAAATTGCTCGGTGCTTGTGCACACTTCACTCTTTTGATTTTTCTTCACTTTATTCCGCCCTTTTAACTCCTTTTGCACTTCAACCCCATAAAAGCAAAGAATAAACCAATTATAACTCATAATTAACTCAAATACTGCTCAACACATAAAATTGTGGTAAATGATATGTAAAATTGAAGATATTTATGAGCTTATCAAGTACCAACAAGTTGGGGGTGAGATATTGAGTACTATCCATTATTAATCTCGAACCAAACACCCCAAACTAGATTAATGATTCATTGTGTGACATTTACATTTCAGATTGAGTTTTAACGATACTTCAATTTTTAAGTGGTTTATTCAGAAATGCTTGATTGACTTTTGGGTCATTTGAGACGTGTGGAGTAAAACATATTTTGCACAAACTTGAACTTTTGTGAGAACCTTTTAGATTGAGAAAAATAGTTTGTAGTTTGAAGCTTTGATAAGCAATTGAACTAGTTTTTCAGAAAATAAATCATTAGATTCATCATTTGAATGCTTCAAACTTATATTTTATTTGTGGTTTTTGACAAGTTGCCAAAAGATCCAAAGCATATTCAATTTCTAGTACTTATTGTTTATAATGTCATGTGTTTTATGTTAATCATTTTTGTTGTTGTTCTGTTTCTTTTATTATCTTTATTCTGCTGCGGATGAGCAAAAACTTATATTTGGGTGTGTGATAACTCTAGGAATCTAGAGTTACATGTACCTTAAATTTAAGTGTTGGCTTTAGTTTGAGCCTCTTTAGTGTTTAAATGCTACTTTTTCTTACTTTTTCTTTTATGTGTTAATTTAGTGTTTATGAAGTTATTTTAAGTGTTTTATTATAAATAACGAAGTGCATTTATATGCAACCAAGGTTTGGTCAGACAAAAGGGCGTGGCAATCAGACGAGAAACGAACAAAATCAAGAACAATTGGACAGTGGAGCCAAGTCGAATTATGTTGTGGGAATTCAAGGCACAAAGCTCGCATCGTGGACTCAAAAATCTAGATGGCTACTATTTTTGACAATGCGGTGTCAAACCCTAGTACAAAATTTTGATACCACGATTCGAGAATCTCAGCAGGCTTAGTGAACTCCTTTTTGGACCATGATGTGGAGTTTACAAGGCTAATTTTGACACCATGGTCAAAATATCTCCGAGGCAAAAATGTCCAGTCGTGGCTAAAATGCTGCTGCAGCCATTTCCCCTAAATGTAGCCCTATATACACCCTTTAAGGCTCAATTTGGGGTGTTAGGAAATAGTAGCTATTTAGGGTAGAAAGCTTTTGTAGGCTTGGGTTAGTTTAGTTATGCTTTTCCTCCATATTTGGAGTCTTTTTTTCCTAAATTCGGTTTAGTCTAGTTCTAATTTTTAACTTCCAAGTTGAAGATTTGAAGAACCTGTAATGTAAACTTTTATTGTGTTCATGTTAATTTAGTGTAGTTTATTTTAATTGCTTTGTTTAATTGATTTCTTTACTTGGTTTTTTTAGTGCAGTTGTTAGATTAGTTTATGGGTTTTATTTAAAGTAAAATATAATTTTAACCCTATATGTCCGGTGTGTATAAAAAATCGGTTGGACTGCGAACCGGAAGAACCACTGGCTCTGTCCATCTATATATCCGGTCCGTATAAAAGATTGGACAGAATCGGTTCAACCGGTTTTCTGGTTTTTTATATTTTAGAATAAAAAATTATTTAAATAAAGAGAAAAATATAAAAATAGTGAATTAAATTCCAAAATGGCCAAACATTGAATACACCAAAGTCTAAACTTTAAAGTTATTTTTTTTTATTTATATTTTTTATACTTTTTTTGTATGAATTTCATTTTTCTTATTAGAAATTTGAATAGTATTTTTTAGTATTAGAACTATAATTATCCATGTAATAAAATAGTGTTTCCCTTTTATTTTAGATTTTACATAAATATATTTTAGATCATTTTAAATTATACTACACTTTAGTAAAAATAAAAAAATAAACTAAATTAGTGAACCGGCTGGTTCAATCGGTTAGACCGGTTGAACTGAGAACTGAACAGGCCACCGGTTCAATACCCGGTCCGGTTTTCAAAACATTGGGTTTACTTCGTGACAGCAATGGAAATTTAATTACTAGTTTTGTAACATCCTTGAGACCAATATAGAAGGCAAAGCCTTATTTTTACTCAAAAGATTGGAGCTGTGTTTGGTTTTAGGCATTCGGTCGACTTAGGTGCACATGGACTCTTTGATGTTATTCAATTTTCTGACCAATAGTACACACCACTTTTGGGCGATTGATCACATTCTGAGGCAAATTATTACTCTCCTATCTCAAGGAAGCTTTGAACTCTCGATTACATATCGCGAAGCAAACATGTTGCAGATTTATTGGCAAAATTGGGTAGCTCTTCATCAAATTTCTAATTTGGAGACTACTTTTGCTAGTTGAATCATCCACCACTGATTCATGAACTACTTCATTTGGAAAGAATGGGCATTCCATCAGTTTGTTTGTTTCAGCCAGTCCATTAACCCTAGTCTATACTATATTAAAAGAGACTATGATTTAATGATTTAGATTTTCTTTCGAAACTACCATTACTATAAATTTAATTACTTTGTTATGACCCTTACTTGAATGTCTTTTTATAATTATTTAGGTTGTTTATGTAAATACTCCTCAAAGAGTACAAGAGAAAATAAAGCCTACTTTTAAGGTTTCATGTTTGAAATAAATTTGATTGAAGTAAATTTCCCTATATAATAGAATATTAGGAATGATTTTTAAAATTTAAAGAAGAGTATGAAATAATTTTATTGGGATGTATTTTAGGAATCAATAATAATAAAAAATAAATTTACATATTTCATTTATACTTTTGGATCCTTAACGAGAAAAAATTAAAAAAAGTACACAGAAAACAAAATATTAAAATTTTTAGACTTATATTTAGAATCAACTTTGATTGAAGTAAATTTTCACATAAAGTAAAATTTTGGAACAGTTTAAAAATAAAAGATGAATATTAAATAAATTTATTTAAAAAGTTAATTGAATATATGCTATAATAAATGAAGGAGTTTGATTTGATTTTAGATTTTTTTTCGCAAGTTAACCTTACTATAAAATTTAATGATTTTATTATGTTCCCAACTCGAATGTACTTTTTATAATTTTTTAGGCTAATTATATAAATACTCCTCAAAGAGTAAAAGAAGAAATAAAACCTACAATTAAAATTTCATATTAGGAAATAAACTTATATGAAATAAATTTTCTTACGTAATAGAATATTAGGAATCTTACTTTAGAAATTAAAGAAGAGTAAGAGTAATATAATATTTTTTTAGGATGGGTTTCAAGAATCAAGCAACAATAAAAATATAAAATTTACTTGAAAAATTATTTCCGAAGTTACCTTTACTATAAAATTTAATGGGATGATTCCTAAAAAATTTACTTGATGAAGGTGATCTTGCACTCATAACTAAAGGATTCCTAAAACACTATATCAACAAAAGAAGAATGAAATGGGAGGAGAAATCAATTACAACAATTTCAAAAAGAAGACCAAATTAGAAATTAAGAAACAAAATGAAAAATGCTTTAAAATATGGTCAACCCAGGCACTTTGCAAATGAGTGCCTTTCCAAGATGAAGAAAGAAGGAAGGATGCCCCGCTTCAATAGTTTTCAAATTACATGGGATGACTGCAATTTCAAGGGAGAAGTAGAAGAAGGGGTTGAAACCGTTCAAATGGCCTTTATGGCATTCGGTGATGATGAGGTATCTACCAGCTTTAATTTTCTTGATGATTCATGTGATAACTTGATGAAAATGATACTCTTGAGGCTTTTACGATGAAATTGCATGATAACTTGAAACAATCTAATGCTTGACATAAGGAGTTAAATAAAAGGAAAAATACTTTGTTAAATGCTAACTTTAAACTTGTGAATAAAAATAATAGATTGACAAAAGAAACTGATGTATTGAAGAAAAGATTAGATGTGAAAATAAGATCAAGGAAGAACAAGTTTAATTAAAGAAGATATTAGATGATCATGATGTCCTTTTGCAAAATATTGTTGAAATTAAGCGAAATAGAAATATTTCAATCAACAAAAATTTCACCACCTTTAGAAATGATGGTTTATGCTTGGTAAAGTCCAAATCGTTTTTATATGGAAATAAAAGTATTATTTATAATTATTGTTAACAACATGAACAAGTGAAAAATAATTGTTAGGTTAAAAGAAATGAGAATTCAGGAATGAAATCTATGTGGATATTGAGTCAATTCACTAACTCACAGACCCAAGAAAATATGAGAACCAAAAGTTATTTCTAAATTCTTTATGTAGGTATTCTTGAAGAGCACCACTAAGGATGCAAAGTGATTCATTAATAGTAGGTATTCAAGGCACATGACTGATGATCCTATCCCTTTTCACAAATATCAAATCAGAGAACAGTGGCAAAGTAACCTTTGGAGACAACATGAAAGCCAAATCTATAGGGATTAGTAATATAGGTAAGAATGGTGAGACACTTGTGAAAAAATGTGATTTTAGCTGATAACTTGATTTACACTCTCTTGAGTGAAAATCAACTATGTGGTAGAGATTTGTATGTTTTCTTTAAGTAATATGAATGCTTAATTCTTGATAAGAACTTTATTGTTTTGTTTAGAGGTAAAAGGCATAATTATGTTTATGTGATTTATCTTGATAATATTGACAATGGTAAGATTAAATGCTTAACCGTTACCAGCGATGATCCTTGGATTTGGAATAGCAACTTTGTCATTTCAATATGGATTTGTTGGATAACCTTGTTAAAAAAGGAATTAGTTAGAGGCTTGACTGAACTAAAGTTTGTAAAAGACAAAATTTGTGACACATGTCAATTTGATAAACAAGTGAAAGTTTCCTTCCAATCCAAAAAATAGTGTGTACACTTCTAGGCCTTTAGAACTCTTGCATATCGATTTATTTGGCCCCACTCAACATGCTAGTATTGGTAGGAGTAAATATGCTTTTGTGATTATTGATGATTATTCTAGATACACTTGGGTGTTTTTCTTTCTCACAAAAAAATGAAACTTTTGAAAATTTTGTGAAATTATTTGCTAAAGTGCAAAAGTTGTTGAATTTGAAAATTGTGAGATTTAGAAGTGATAATGGTGCCGAATTCAAATTTGGTGGTTTTCCCGATTTTGTGATCATAATGGTATTTCTCATGAGTTTTTGGTTGTTAGAGTTCCTCAACGAAATGGTGTTGTAGAAAGGAAAAACAGAACACTTCAAGAAGTTGCAAGAACAATGATTAATGAATGTGATTTGCTAAAATATTTTTGGGTCGAAACCGTTAACATGACTTGTTATGTGATGAATAGAGTTCTTATAAGGACCATTTTGAGCAAGATCTCAAACGAACTTTTGCTTTTAAGCAAAATGCCCATTGTGGGTTATTTAAAAGTGTTTCGCTGTAAATGCTTTATTTTGAAAATTAAGGAACATCTAGGAAAGTTTGGCAAGAAATCAAATGAAGGAATTTTCTTGGTTTATTTTATTGACAAAAAGGCTTATAGAATTTATAATAGAAAAACTCTTGCAATAGAAGAGTCTTTACATGTTATATTGAAGAATCTAATTGTATTGTTGCAAGAGATGTTTGTGAAGATAAAGTTGTAGGAATTCAAAAGGAGCTTGAAAAATTATTAATCCAAACGGATCAACAAATAGTAATTGAGAGCAAGGAGAAAGATGTACAACATATAGATGAAGGTGAAATGGAGTAAGAGACCAAAGAATCTTCCAAGGGCTAGGAGATTTGTTTCGAGTCATCCTCAAGATCTAACCATAGGTGATCTTCTGAGGGGGTAAAAACACATTCTTTTAAACCTTTAAATAATAATTGCGCATTACTCTCTCAATTTGAGCCTAAACATGTACCTGATGATGCATTAAAAGATTAGTTTTGGATTTTAGCTATGCAAGAGGAATTGAATCAATTTGATAGGAATAAAGTTTGGATTTTAGTTGATAGACTACAAAATCACTTAGTAATTGGCACAAAATGTATTTTTGGTAACAAATTGGATGATAAGGGTGAAATTGTAAGAAATAAGGGTAGATTGGAAGTAAAAGAATATGCACAAGAAGAGGGAATTGATTATAATGAAACCTTTGCTCCCGTAACTCGACTAGAATTCAATAAAATGTTTCTTGCATATGCATATTTTCAAATTTTCAAATTTTTTCAAATGGACATAAAAAGTGCTTTTTTAAATGGTTATATTGATCAAGAAGTTTATGTAGAACAATCTCCGAGTTTTGAAAATGAAAAATGTCCAAATCAGATTTTTAAACTTTCAAAAAACTTTGTATGGTTTAAAACAAGTTCCAAGAGCTTGGTATGAAAGATTGAGTGATTTTCCAATTGAAAATGTCTTTAAAATAGGGAATTTGTTGATACTACTCTTTTACGAAAGTTAGCTTTCAAAATTTGCTAGTTGTACAAATTTATGTTGATGATATTATTTTTGGAGATTCTAATGAAAAATTGTGCAAAGAGTTCTCTTGTATGATGTAGAAGGAATTTTGAGATGAGCATGATGGGAGAACTTCAATTCTTCCATGGGCTTCAAATCCATCAAACAAAGAAAGAAAATCTCATCACACAACCAAAATATACAAAAGAGCTACTAAAACTATTTGGCATGAAGGATTCAAAGAAATTTGGAACTCCAATGTCTAATACAATCAAACTTGACAAAGATGGTGAAGATAACAAAGCTGATGAAAAGCACTATAGAGGTATGGTTGGTAGTTTTCTCCATTTAATCGCGAGTAGACTGGATATTATGCTTGTCGTATGCTTATGTGCTCGTTTTCAATCTTACCCTAAAGAATCACATTTAATTGCGGACCAAAAGATTTTTAGATATTTAAAAAATACAGTTGCTATTGATTACGGTTTTTGGTATCCCAAAACCATTAGTTTTGAATTGGTAGGATACTCGGATGCCGAGTTTATCGGTTGTAGAGTAGATAGGAAAAGTACTAGTGAAATGTGTATTTTTCTTGAAAATTGCTTGGCTTCTTGGTTTGAATAACAAAATTCAAATTCTTTATGAACAGTGGAGGCAAAATATATAGCAACACATAGTTGTTGTGCTCACTTTCTTTGGATGAAATATACTTCGAATGATTTGGATTTGGATTTTGGATGTGTGCCTGTTCAGTGCTTTAACACTAGTGCCATTAATCTCACTAAAAATCCAATTCAACATTCTAAGACAAAGCATATTGACATTAAGTGCTATTTTATAAGAGATCTTGTCTGTGAAAAAGAAGCTTACATTGATTATGTGTGCACAAAAGATCAGTTGGGCGATATTTTAACAAAAGCTTTACCTTTATATCGTTTTGAATGTCTTAGAACAAGTTTAGGAATTTTGGATTCAAAAATAAACTTGTAACTTGCAAATTGGTGATTCTTGTGTGTTCAAACGCTCATATTCATCCAAAAGATGGACTCTTAAGTTTTAAGATGGACTCTTCTGTTTTAACTCTCTCACATGAGTTCGAACACTTATCACCATCTGAAAGGTTGGTTTTATTTTGTATTATTTTTAGCTAGTAACTCAGACATTATGATCCATGGGATGGGTCCAATTCCAAGTGAAAAAACAAATGATCAGTTGGAAGAAAAATCTAGTTAACCAACAAAGGATAGTGAATACAATTTTTTAAGAATCATTCTAAACTTGTTCACAGTAAGGAAGGCATACCACAAAGCCAACTACCGAAAGGATATTGAATATGCAATGAATGCGAGAATTTACTGATACAAATTCTTGAAATTATTTAAAATTATGAAAGGAGTTGTGAGTTTTGAAGAAATGAATTGAATATAGCCTATAATACATTATTTAAGTAAATAAGCCATTGCACACATTTTTCTCTTACTTTTGACCACGCAAGTGAAGAAATCCCAAGACAAAACTACCTTGATGAAGAATGAAACAGCAACTAGTAGGAGACTAATAGCCATCCCAGAAGAGGAGATCTGCAAAAAAAACTTCCATATTGTTAGGCTAATGATGTGTTATAGACCATATAAACAATGAATTTGAACAGCACGCTAACAATCAGTAGTAGCCTACGGCCATTTTTGTACGCCAACCATGTAGCGACTGCAGTGGCAACAACCTAACCAATGTATTTCTTTCCTTTTAGAGAATTATGAAATGCTTATATTTTAGATGCAAGTATATAAGAAATGGGCAAAACAAAGAAAATTTAAAAAAGTAAATCCTTCTCAAGTGAAAAACGTTCTTGCAGTTACCGAGAAGAAAGGCAAGTTTTGGAATAGGAGAAAGAATTAACAAGTGATGTCAGAAAATAGAATAAAAAAACCAAGTAGCTCTGGCAAAGAATCCTTAAAATTTACCTAGATAGTAGCCATTGTGACCGTTGCAATACAACTAAGTGACAAAATTCCTGTTCATATAAGGTCAATAAATTAGAGCAATTTGGCTAATAAATAAAGCAAATCAAAGTCAGTTATCTAAGGTGAAATAGAAGAATATAACTCCTGTGCGAAACACATCTTTTTGAAGTTTCGCGTCAATTTCTCGGTATCAAGTTAGATTAGAACTTAGAAGTTCTAATGGTGGTCAATGGTGTTGTAATCATTTATCACTTCCAGTGTTGCTAAAGTTGGCTATCAGGTTCGATTGTTGGTCAACTCTGCAGTAATCTATCTCAAATCCCAAGATATAAAATTTTTGGGTGAAAAAGAAGTAATGAAGTACTAGCTGATTCAAAAATGCTAGTAGTACAAAACAGAACACCATTAATCCCCCATAGCTGTAGAAGTACTAGTAATCCAATCCCTACCTGCTGTACATAAAGGATATAGAAATTTGATTAGACCAATTAACTTTAAACATACAAGATCTTTCCAATAAATACTAAAACTGAAGCAAGGTCTTGAATGAAATATTAAAAGCAGAATGTGCAGGATTTCTATGTACCATTAGAGGAAACCAATATCTCTTTCATTTGAGATCTCCAAAACAAATAGTTGTTCTTCGGCTTGTTGGTACTACTTATCTCTACCAACATTGGCAAAAAACTACAAGGAGATTGATTTCTAAAAATTACCTTGAAAATACTACTTTGAACAGTAAGTTGAAAATAACATTTCTGACATACATGCTCCCTACTGCTAGTGATCATATTCATGCTTCCCTTTCCACCCATCAACAGAAAAATTGGGAAATGGCACCAATTTAAGTACGTTTTTTTTTAATGTAGTTCAAGGAGACTTACCTTAATTTCATTTACTTCAAGGGAAATATCTGTACCAAAACTGCAGAGGACTTGCAAAGAAGCTTCAAAATCATTTGTCATTCCCATCGTTGCCTAGATATTTTAAATGTCTTCATCACTTCCTTTAGTTATGCATTGAACAAGAAACTAGGGGAAAGAAACTATAACAATGGATGCTCACTAACCATACCATCGAGAAGACTTCGAGATGACAAATAGGCCAGGTATCAATGCAAGGCAAGGCAATATTCTTGTTGAAATGTAAGATTGAGTCACTCTGCTCTAGGGACTATCTGGAGCTGATTTGTCAGCATAGGCAATGCTAGATATGTAAGAGTGGTTTAATAATTTGGCTAATATGCTGCTCATGGAAAAGTCTAACTTGACAGTACAATTTACTCCATTCAACAACTCATTTCCAAATAGCAGCATTTTTCACCAAATTTCACCAAGAATTCTGCCTTAAGTTTAAAAGCTAAGATCTTAAAATTTCCACAAATTTCATCCAATACAGTTTATACTTGCTCAAATAGAATTCTAAAAGTCAGGAGAAAAACATAATCAGACATTCATACATCCTTACAATAAGGTGAAACCAAGGGTGATACTAAACCTAAAGAGTTAAGACACCCCCAGTTCCAAAAACAATTCATTTCAATGAGACCAAGCTAGAATCCACTAAATCACGAAGAAGATCAAATTACAAATTAATAATACCAAAGAACCCATTTTATGTGAATAAGAACAAAATCGTATTACTTGACATCACTAATTTTCTCTTCAAAATAGCGCAATCCTCCTTCAATCTATTGTTGCGTTTTAGAATTTCTACTGAGTTGAAGAAGGTCAAATCTTTTCGAACAATTTTGTTCTTTACGGGGTTTTGATTTTTTGAAATTTTTGTTGATTTTACCGATCGATTTCTAGAATTTTGGTTGGATTGTACCGATTCAATGAAAATTGAAGAGGAAGCGTGTAAGATAGAATGAGTAAATTGCGAACGAATTGGGAAAGAGGTACAAAAGGTGGGCTAATGCACAAAACGACATAGTTTTGTGAAAAATTAAAGACAATGCTGGCACTAAAATATTTTGCTACTTTATCTTTATTTTCCTAGTTGTAGAATCACGCTTTCACTTTTTCTATTCAAAATCATGCTTTCAATTCAAGTATCACCCGAACACATATTTTATTTTCCACATTTATAGAGTGACTTTTTTTCTTTTTGTTTTTTTAAAAAAAAACTTTTTAACTTCAATTTTGTCGCTAAAATTAGGATCTTGTAATTCCCCCCCCCCGAAATATATAACCAAATTTATTTTCTTTAATGAAAATAATTTTCATGTAATTTATTTTGTAATAATTAATTTTGGGACATGAAGTGTTCTATGATATAGGAAAATATTCAATAGTCGTTCAAATCTAAATATAATTATAATTGAAATACAATAATAACTCGTATAGAAATTTGATTAGATAATTGTTACTATATATATATATATGTATATACATAATATGTGATTGTAAATGTTCCAAATATTATTTTAAAAGACTAGTAAATGTACAATAATTAATTAATTTGACCCTAGTGCAATATACTCCTTGTATTTACTGGCTAAAAAGTGATAAAATTCAAATTACATAACTAAAATCTTATAAGCAAGTATGTAAAATTGCTGGATTCGGGATTGCGAATACTCACCAAGTCTGTAAAAGTAGATCCATGTAAGGATCCATCAGATCTAGATCTAAATTTTGATATTATTTTTCTTACTTTGAAATATTTATATAGAAATTTTATATTCTTATAGAATCTTTTATGTAATTATAATATATTCTTATATATTTTATATTCTTATATATATATATATGTAAGATTTTATTATATATTAATATTTTAATCGGATTGAGTTATAACAACAAAAATCCATATTCAATCAATTTATTATAATAGCTAAATGGATGCAAATTTGATTTGGATAATATGACATAAAAATAAGTTTATATGAGAATAAACGGATCCGAAATGGGTAGGATTCAGCTCTAGACTGAACGTTGACACACTTAAAAATCAAAAACCACAAAACCTAATACTAGACGCTTTACACCTATTGCTGTAACATTTCAAATAAATACATAATTTATTACGTAGATAAACTTAGTATTTTAACATTTACGTTAGATTTATTATTATAAATAATCACTTTTTAAAAATGAAATAGATTAGTAAAAGAAAATATTATATAGAAATAGTGACAATAATTATTGTCCATAAATCTAGAAAGATACTTATGATGATAATTATTGTCACAAATCCTTTAACTAGTGACAGAGAAAAAGTGATGACAATTATTGTCACAAATCCTTCAACTAGTGACAGAGAAAAAGTTGCAATTATTGTCACAAATCCTTCAACTAGTGACAAAGAAAAAGTTGTGACAAATATCAAGTGTTTTAATGACAAGGTTGTCGCTAATGAGCATTTCCTTCCAACTCGGCATATGTTCTGTGACAAAAACTATGTGACAACACTCGAGCAGTCACTGAATGCTTATCCTTCATGATAAATTTTTTCTTACTATCACTATATGCTTTTTGTTGGCCCCAAACAGAAACCTAAGAGGGGGGGGGGTGAATTAGGTTATTTCTAAAACAAACCTTTTGATGTGCTTAATAAGAAATGCAAACTTTATGCACGGCAAATAAAAATTTAAGCACAAATGAATACAATAGATATTCAACAATTTAAGCTTAAAGAACAAATAAGAAGATTGAGATTAAAAATATCAAACCAAACTCCCAGGCTTCTTTTCAAAGCATGGAGCTTACAACCACAAAGAGTTTCTTACAAGGCAACTACCAAGTTCTTAACTTGAAGTTTAGCCACTAAAAGTCTCTTCAAAGTAGGTGAGACATTAACCCCTTGTACACAAATGAGGATCACTCTTGCTCACACTAATTTCCTTTAGTTGAGCCAAGAGTTTTACACTCACAACCTCCCTTTGTGATAATTGTTATCTCTCCACTCTTACACTTGAAAACTCTTACACTTCTAAGCTCTTTTCACAAAATTACCTACACTATTACAACACTTGTACCCACTATTTCTTCCAAATAGCTCAAGAATTACTTGTAATAAATGTAGAAGTCTCTCACAGTTTAATTCAGGCTAAGGGGTATTTATAGTTGCCCAAAATCTGCTGTCTAACAACTTTCCAACGGCTATTTTCTGTTTACTGGAAAATTAGCCGTTGAACCTTTCGGACGGCCTATGCAGTAAGTATGCATCCGAACGAACTAGCCATTGGACCGTTCAGACGGCCCCTACTAAACCCTGCGTCCGACGTTACGTCCGTTCTCTGAGGGTATTCGTTCGGACGTCCGAGGAAGCGTCTGAACCTGCGTCCGGTCGATGCAATTTCTTCTAGAAATATGGTCGTACGCTGTTCTTCATCCGAGATGCTTCAGGTTCTTTGTGTCTGACGATTATCATCATCCGAATTGTCTTCCTTTCGGACAATCATCAACGTCCGTAGAGTTTTACTGGTTGTTTTCTTGATTGTGTTCGAACAATCATTTACGTCCTAAACTCCCTATTTTTCTCCACACTTGTTTTCAAACTGTTAGTGCGATTTGGTCATCATCAAAATATGATTATCATAACTAGGGTTCAACACTTTTCAAAAGTGACAACGGCGGTTCCTGTCACTTTCGGAGAAAGGTTGTGACAACAATGAATGTTGTCACCGTAAGTGAAAAATAATGACAAGTTTATGCTTGTCACACCGTTTGTTGTCACTAGAGGTCAATTTTCTTGCAGCCACAATTCAACTAGAGGGTGATCAGTCATCTAGAAGCATTAAGATCAATTCAAATAAGCAAACAAACATAAGCAATCGAATAGAATAATCAAAACCTTAACAAACAATCTTCGTAGTAAAATTAGAATAAAACCCTAGGTATGGAATTAGTGCATCATCATAGTCACAAATACATCAAGGTATTGTTTTACAATCATTTCATAGTAAACGATCATAAAGGAAAGAGAGAGAAGATAAACTAGTTGTAGTCACGTTCTTTATCGTCTGCCTTGATGATTCATCTCCTCTGGAAGATTGAACAACTCCTATATGTTTCTATGGCTTCTCTCTACTCCAAATTACACTAACTTATGTTTCTATAATAAAGAATATGAAGCTTCTAGTCCAAGGTTATCAAATCTCTTGAGCCTCCTCTTTAATTCTTTGTGAAAAAATAGAAAAAATCTAGTTTAATTTTTAGCCCTCAAGGGGAGACTGGATTAGAATGTGTTTTCTAGTCTTAGAGACCCTTATTTATATGTTTGAAGAGTTACAAAGCATAAGGTTCTAAATAAGTTTTGAAACGTAATATTGCAGGCGCAAATAGACACCCGGAGTCCTAAAAGCACTCAAAATCGCGAGACTGCGAGTTCTATCACAACATGGGCATATCAAAGTCTGTGGGCAAACTGGTGGCTGGGTGCATCTCAGACCTCCCATTATATTTAGGCCTTGAAATTAATAACCAACTTCACTGTTTTGCTTTGGTTTCGTCCCGTTTGACATCTAGTTGATGCCAAACCTACAAAAACACCAAAAAACACAAATAATTGTATGTAAACATAAAATTTTGATGAACTAATATTTTAATACTAAAACCATAAGCTTACTAAAATACCCTAATTATTGAACAAGACAACTCAAAAACTGATTGAATAAACCCAAGTTAAAATGCGTGTAAAAAATTCTCTTTTGAAGATTCAAGAAAACAAATAAACTTCTATTCATTAAGTCACACAATAATAAGAAAAATGTTTATATGAAAGAGAATTCTAAGTGATTTTCTACCTGATTCAGAAAAATCACTCAAATAATAGATGTCAATTTGGGTGTATTATGAATGTTGATGCACTTGATGAATTTATCCTATTAATAAATGACATTGCCAAAATATAGTAGACTTCAAAATACAATGTATAGTTTGTTTCTTTATAGAAGTAATACATATGAAAAATTAAAGTATTGTTGCTCATTAATAAAACTATTTTTATGAAAACAATATTTTTATCGCACTCCAAAATTTTAAATTTAATCTTTATCGGATCCTTCAATTGTAAACATTTTAAAATTAATTTACTTGTATTAATAATAATCATATTGTCATTATGTATGTGTGTAATTGAAAGGATTACTTTGGCATATGAGGTTGAGATATATCCTGCTATAAGAAAAATAAGGAGTTGGTAAATTATAAACTCATTAGGGTTTTAGATTTATCAACAATGGTGATTGAGTAGACTACGTAGCATATTAAAGATCGCAAAAGAGTTTCAATCGCTTGAGATCATAACAACAAAATTCTATAAATTGTTTTACACCTTTTATCATTGGTTTGTGATTGTTGTTGATCTCATTACTAGACAAGCACTCAAAGTACCTATATTTCTCTTTTGATAAAAGATTAACACTTGATATTTTTAGAAGTGTTCAAACTAGAAGTGGACAGTTGAATTGTGAAGGGTTAGAAAGTAAAATGAATGCATACAAATAAAGAAACTTGAATGGCATTCTTCTCATAGTTCCTTAAATATAACGCACTAATAATGGACAAACAATAGTTGTTCAGTTACATTTGAATAGTGTAACTTTAATATCACATTGAGTGATTACAAACAGGGTAAAACATGATTAGAAATTTAAGTAATCTTTGTTCTTGTAAGTCAAAACCTTAAAATCATGGAGTAAGTCTTAAATACGGTTTCTTCTAATATTGTTTAGATGCCATTTGGATCTCGAAATGGATGGAAACCAAGTTTAATAAGTACACGGATGGTATATAATCCACACAGAAACTAATAATAAGGTTATCAACTCCAAGGAATTTAGATTCCTTCAAACATTAATAGAATCATTAAAACTAGACATTCATGTTTCTTGAATAGTATAAAATAAGTGTGAGTGATTTAACTCGAAGGAATTTAGAGAGGCAAAGGATCCACTTTAGGTACCTTAGCATGTGGTAAATTGAAGAATTTTCTCAAGATAATTATTCAAGCTATTTTGGATAAACAATCAATTGATTAACTCCTTATTGAATAATTACATCAAGATAAATCCTCATTAACAGAAATCCTTGGTCTTACTATCGCTGAAATGATGGGAGTGAAATGGTTCTCAACAGTAACTTGATCTCTAATTACTCTATTGTATAACTACAAGAGTATATAACTTTAAGGTTAGACATTCAACGTAGCTAGTTATATTTTCTAGAAGATATCAGTGGAGAGAACTTAACATTTTGGTATGATTCTAAAGAAGAAAGACATTGATTACAACAAAGTCTCCTTTATGTTTTAGATATATTTTATATGGCACTAATTAACTCATTTTATTTAGGTGTTATATTAGTGTGAAAGTTAGAGTTGAGATATACGTGTGTCAATTTTTGAAAAGAATGTTGTCCATTTATTACAAGATTGAAAAAGAACATATCCAAGAACTAAATATCCCATTAATGGTAATTAGTTTTATTTTTCATTTGATCTTTAAGAAGAACACTATTAAACAAAGTTAATATACATCAAATTTAGTGGGCGAAAAGTATGTTTAGTCCGTATGAAAATTTTATTGCAACAAATGTATGGGTAATACATATTCTTACGTAGAACTACTACATTAAGGATATTAGTAAGGCCTCATATATGGTTGGCAAGTACTAAGATAGAGCATGAATGATATTTGGACTATCTTGTAAGCCTTCATAAAAGATTCTTAAAAGATTAAGTATTGTTTAGTTTTGCAAACCTGTTTTCATGGTGTGAACAAATTATATATGTTCATGTTATGTATTAGAATTGTATATGGATGGCAAAAATATAAGAATACTATGAAGGTATATTGGCAATTTTGTATGGCTAAAAGTTGTTGATGTTGCTATTTAGTCATTAACTGTTTATCTCAATGTCTATATTCTTCATTAATAATATTATGAAAAGTGGGAGTCAAGATGTGCTCATCAACAGAAGGTTTTAATAGTTATAGACTATTTTTTGAAGCAAAGGTAGCTATTGAAGACATAAGAAATGAGTTATGATTATTGATCTGACAACTAAAATTGTTGGCTAAGTTATTCTTGATCATATAACTCATAAGGAATTCATTGGCTATTTTAGTTTTGCAATTAAGAGACAGATCTTTTGTGGAAGTCTGGATTTTCAAGATATTCATGGTCCCTATTTGGATTGTTTTCTTTCTCATTTTTTACCACTTTTTACTTTACTATTTGTACTTTATGAACTATTTGTTTGGTCAGCAAAAATTTTTTTTGTCAACTTTTTTTACTTTTTTCCAAAGATACTATTCATTATTTATACTATTCAAAATTTTCTTTCACTATGCATTACTATTCAATCAATTATTTTACTATTCATCTATACGCGTATTATACTATTCTCATATATTAGCATCTAAATTTTTTTATAATATCTATTACTATTCATTGCTCTGAATTTTTTTTGGGTAAAAAAAATAAAAATGTAAGTTTGGACTTTCGAACCTAGGTTCGGAAGTCCGAAGTATAGGTGAGAAATTAGAGTTTAAAATAGTATATAAGGTTCGGACTTCCAAACTTAGGTTCCGGAGTCCGAAATATAGGCGGAAAAATAGAGTTTAAAATGGTATATAAGGTTCGGACTCTCGAACCTATGTTGAAAAATTCAAACTATGGATAGAAAAGTGTAAATTTTTTAAATTGTTTTTTTATTTTGTATTAAATAAATATATGTTTAGCACATACGCATATGGATATATTTTATTTTTTTAAGATTCGAATTTCAAACGACGAACAGGTAACTACCTTTGTATGTGATTTTTAATACTTGATTTGATGGTATAAAAAAAAAAGGTGAACGGGATTATATATTTTGATATTAATAATTTTATTTAAATTTTGTCTACGTATTTTTTCTTTTAGTGCACAACATACTAAGTAATTTTTAAATTCTATTTTTTTTTATTTTATATTAAATAAATACATATTAGCATACATATATGAGTATATCTTGTTTTTTTAAGTTTTGGATCAAACGATGAGAAGGCAACTACGTTTGTGTGTGATTTTTAGTACTTGATTTGATGGTGTGAAAACGAAAGTGCAAAGAATTATATATTTTGATATTAGTAATTTTGTTCAACTTTCGCGTACATTTTTTGTCTTTTAGTGCAAAAAATGCTATCAAACACTTATTTACAAAAAAAAAAATAGGTATTTGCACTATTCACAATCCAAACAGTTACTCAAATTATTCACATTTTCTTATTATTTGCCACATTACTCAAATAATACTCCAAATAATGCAATCTATATGAGGCCATTGTTTACTTGACTTTTGGTGCACATTATTTTCATATATAAAGTTGGACCATTTGATACACAAAGTTGTACCCGAAGTGATCTATATTAAGCCATTCATAAAGCACTCATAGTACTTGATTAAAAGATGTGCAGTATAGTACATATAAGGAAATGTTCATTTTAAGAGCACAATCACCATGATTCATGTATCAATATTTTCGTAGTTTTTACGTAGCCATTGAATTAATAAAGTAACAGTAAAAATTTATGGCCGTTCTTTGTTACTCAAGATGTTGTCTGATTAACACATGTAGATCAAGAGGGAGAATGTACAACTTACAATACAAGACTTGCCTTATATGTGATATACATATTGTTTTGGTATTTTACTTAATTGATTAATATCCCACTTTTCTGGCATGATTGAATATTATCTTCAATCAATTAGTCAAAATATTGTATATTTAGAATATATATTATTTGATACGAGATAACACATTTGGAATTCGAAGTAGTTAGACACACTATTTTGGTCATAGGAAGCATCTTGTGTCAAGGAGATACCTTAGAGTTTACATCCATGTAAAGATAAGTAAATTTGGCACTTTACAAAATGTGACCATTTCTCGGTAGGAAGTGCTTACAATATGGCCATCGAGAAGGATATTTTCAGGATCCATCTTAATTGACAATCTCAAAGATCCAGCGGAAACATGTGTTAATCCTGTCTCTTATGGACATTAGATGTGTATAAGAGACAGCTTAATAACTGTATCAATAATACTTGAGTCACCTATATTATGAAGTTTACAGGTTTGAGTAGTCCTTTGATCATCACTTGATATAGGAAATGATATTCTTTTCCATCGGACCAACTAGAGTTCGTAGTCATTATTGTTTGGTTACTTTGTTCCACAAGGAATAATGACGTCTTTGATCTTCACTGTAGAAATCGCTTAGCATTCGAGTAGTTTGCTAGAAACCATATTTCATCTTTTAAGGCTGCAAATCATCAACTAGTAGTTTCTCCTATTTGTAATACTCAAATAAGGTAGGCTTCTACTCCTTTGGGTATTGATAAGGTGAATTGCGTCAGAGCTATTTTTTGTGACCGATAAGCAATAAGGGTTGATCTCATTCCTATATCTATCATGAACTTTTTGGGAGAGTCGTCGAAGAGATTTGAGGGTATTCTTTGTCCAGTAGTTGCTAAAAAAAATTTCAACTAGAGAAGCAATCTTGTTTGCTAAAACTATTCCATCCTGTGTGACCATTGAAGGTGACTTTAGCAAGCCCAAATTGTAAAAAACAATTATTAGAGAAAATAAAGAATCTACTAGATTATGATCAGACTATTGATGCATGATTCAAATGTCAATAATTTCAGTTGGACTAGTAAGAAGTTTAATGGAGTTGTACATATGTTAGTTCAAGATGCTAGAAGTAATCTGTTATCCATTTAGAGTAGTATTCTTCTATGTATCCGGCTCTCTTGTTGATAGACTTTGTTTCCGAATGAAAAATGTTCTTAGCTTTTCTATAAAAAAGGAAATATATTATTTCATAAATTTTCTGATTACGTGTTTATGAAAATTTCATTGATAGAAGGAAACTGTAGGAATTTCTTGTTCACCATGGATTCCTAACCAAGCCTATAAATAAGTCTGTGTATTAACTCCCCAAAAGATAGTTATTTGCATGCATTCTAGTTAGGGTATTAACCAAAATTTTTATGTTTTGTGTACGTAAAGTAAGGGTATATTAGAAAATTTTAGGGTTTATTCAAAACTACTAATTTTTGTGTATTAAGTGTTTAAGTACATTTATTAATGTGTTTTAGTGTGTTTTTATAGGTTTGGAATGATTCCGGGGTCAAACAGATTCGATTTAAAAAAATAAAGATTGAAAAATAGTGAAAGGTGCACCCAGCCTAGGCGCAAGGTTCACCTCAGGGGAATTATACTTTACTCTATCACTATTTGGTGGGCACAGAGGCTTAAGGCATGCCCACGCTGTGTTGAAAATGAGATTAGCGAGGTTAGCAATTTTACGACTTTCTTGGGTTATTTCAGCCTACAACTTTGTAAGACCCCATTAAAGACTATATATGTGTGTGTCCGATTGTGTGTGTGTTCTAGGGTATTTCTTATAACTTAGAGTACATTAGGATAGGTGTATGTCGAGAGAAGCCTTCATTCAATCCAAGTGTTTGACTAAGAAGAATATTAAAAAAAGAAGCTTGGAAGAGCTTTATTCTTTTCTCCTTTTTTCCTTATACTCTTGCCTATAGAATTTATTGTAGAAAACAGTATGTTTATATATGTTGAATCATGAACTAAAATTTTCATCTAGGTTTTGGTTTAGAACTTTTCATGAACATTGAATATTGAATTTTGTTTCTCTCTTAATTCTAAATAAAAGTTTTACTTGTTCAAGTTGTGCTCATTGCTTCCATTTGATTTGGAGCCTATGTATTAACTCTCCAAAAGAGAGTTATTTGCTTGCATTTTGTCGTATGTAAGCAGTGCCGATTAGTCTCCATAAACCTTTGGGACCGGCACCGTCGCTAATGTGGTGCTCGTGAAATAGGTGATTAAATGCAAAAGTTTTATTTACAATTACAAACATAAATTACCTACTTACTATTACCAATTTAAATGAATCACCTATTTACTATTACATAACGGGGCTTTAAATGCGACTATGAATTGTACAAAAATAATCTAAGCTAGGGAACACAGGATTGGAGTCGCCTCCCGGTGTGTTGGTACGCCGGGACACAAAAATACATCAAAATGTAAAGAAGAAATTAAAAAATAAACCCTAGTCTAGATTGACTCCTGGTCCACGTAATTCAAAAAACATGAGTTCAGGAATCCTGTTGTAAAATGGGAAGGTTTGGGATAGATTTGAATTTTTCTCGGCACCCACTTTACCCGGCGTTGGACCGGTTGCATGATTTTATCGCGTTTCCCTTTTCAATTTTATTATTCATTATTGCTGACTTTGTAGCGTACGTGTGCTTAAGATAGTTTAAAAGTAATAAAATATGTACATATTAATGAGGAAATGAAAATAAATGGTAAATAAAAACATTGACAGGTAAATTTAGCCCGGGGTATGTGAATTTAAAGTTACACACATTTAGCTTGTAGTGCCCTCTAAGTCCCAAGGGGCAAAACAGTCGTTTGTCATGCACGCCAGAGTTTACTTCTAGCCCAATTTTATATTATTGATACAGTTATTAAGTCTTGGACTAAATTGAGTTTGATTCAAATATTTAATGTCTAGTCGTGCAAATGAACAAAATTTGAGGACAGAAGAGGTAAATTCACATCATTTAACAAGTAAGAAAAAGCATAAATATTATATCGAGACCAACAAACATAAAAAATAAAGCACAAATCATCACAAAAGAAACTAATCGAAAAATATGTGCAAAATCAGAGCCTATTTACAATTTAATATTCATAAGGGCAAAACGGTAATTTCACAATCAAAGGGTAATTAAACATATTAAAGCTTGGTGGTTATTGTCATTAAAAATGTAACTTAAAAGAAATTTGAAAAGGAAAAAAAAAAACGAAAATTAAGTCATAAATAATGTAAAAATAGTAAGATAAGCATTTTGTCACCAAAACAATCGATTCAAAAGCCCATTTAACTCACCTCAACCTCAGGAATGTGGTGGAATTGGTTATGCTTGGCTTGGAGTGAGTTTGAGCCGAATTTGCTTTCGGCACCTCCAAGCTTCCGGTTGATGAACCAGCCTTCTTCCACCACGTTTTCCACCCACGAGATGAACGATTTTTCTTGAGCTTTACAAAGATATTAGTTGTAGTCCCAGGTACCCTCTACAACTTTTCTTCTTTGATTTTAGTCTAATTACTCTTAGATCGCTTGGAATCTTGGCTCAAAGTTGGCTATCTGAAAAATTTTTCAGACTTGGAGAAATTTCTCTTTTTTTCTGCAGATTTTCTTGGCCACCTGCCTTCTTCTACCACGTTTTTGGCCCTCCAAATGAATGATTTTCCTTGAGATTTACAAATATAAGTTGTAGTCCCAGGTACCCTTTACAACTTTTCTTCTTTTAGTTTAGTCTAATTCCTTTTCAATCATTTGGAATTTTGGCTCAAATTTGGCTATTTGAAAGATTTTTAAACTTGGAAAAATTTCTCTCTTTTCTTTTCTGCAGAAATTTCGTCCTCTCCTCTTTAGACTGATTTTTTTGCTCTTTAAAGATGTGGATTGAGTGTAAAAATGGTAAAAGACCATTAAGAGTCATGTTGGGAGTATGGGGCATCTAAAATTTGGTGAGAATGGGTGTAAAAACGCAGAGAAAAATGTGGCCAAAACAGCTCTGTCGAGCTGACTATTCAGCGCGTGAACAGTACGCGTGGTACTGTTCTTGTGCTGAAATTTTTTTTTTTTTTTTTTTGAAAAATCTAAAAACTTAATAATATTAAAACTCATTCTTTGTATTTCAAAAATGCATAAAACACATAATAATTAAATACCATAAGACAAATTAAGTGGGAATTAAAGGATAAATTAAGAGGAAATCAAAGAGTAGGTTAAAAAGAAATTAAAAGGGAAATTAAAAAGAAAATTGAGAGTCAAATTAAAAGGAAAATAGGGGAGAACTTAAGTGACAAAAATAAGTGTCTACACATTTTATCTAGGGTTTTTATGTGTTCTAATGTTTTGTGTTTGTAAAGTAGGGATATGTTAGCCATTTTAGGATTTTTACAAAAAAAATGCTAGTTTTTGTGTTTTAAGTCTTTAAGTACATTTGTTAATGTGTTTTAATGTCTTTTCATAGGTTTGGAATGATTCAAGGACCAAAGTTCCTACCACGGATGATCGGTGCGCAAAACTTTGAGAATGGTGCAAGGAGCACCCATCTCTAGTGCAAGATGTGCCTAGGGGGCCTTGTGCTATGCCCTGACATTATTTGTTGGGCATAGCTGTGGCCATAGAGGGTTCAAACGTGTCCTATGCTGAGTAAAAAACGGGATTAGCGAGTAGTAAACTACATACATACATACATATACATACATATATATATATATTTATATATATAACGTTAGTTTTATATGTATAAGAGCCTTCAATGTATCCAAAGTGTTGTGATTAAGAAAAAGATTGAGGATTGAAAATTTAAAGAGTTTTATTCTTTTCTCCCCCTTTTCGTTGTAATCATTGCCTACAGAATTGATTGTAGAACTCATCTTTGATGTTTATCTATGTTTAATCATGAACTAAATTTTTTATCTAGGGTTTATTTGGAAGAATCTTCAAGATTGACTATTAAATTTCATTTCACTCTGATTCCAAATTCTTAATAAAAGGTTCATTTGATTCAAGTTGTGCTCGTTGCTTCCATTTGATGTGATCACCATTTGTATTGATTCTTAAAACCAAAATGGTATACTAAGAAAGATAAGGGTTAGGCTTAATTTGAATAACTCAAGTTTGGTTTATTCTTCAATTGAATAGACTGATTTGTGAATAGGATAGATATATACCTATTCATCCTAGGTAATCAAGGTTAGCGTTCTTCCTATAATGCATTAATCCTAACTCAATTCACATAGACATTATTTTTTTTTTTTGGAGACAAATAGATATTATTATGTCTTGGTTTGCATTAATAGAATTGTATGATTTTGTAAGAAAGTAATTTCAATAAACCCTAGATTAATAGTCCTATATCAGAATTGATATAGAAGTGAGACAAGATGTGCAATTGGATTGATAAGCAAGAAATAAACCATGGATTCCTTACTCCTTGAATTAAACCCCATTTTGTTATTTTCTTTAATTTACTAGATCTATCTTTTTCAATTTCCACACAATTGTTGGAATTATTTGGATAGAGTAAAAGTGTGTCAATTTTGGTACTTAGCAATATTCGAGCATAGTCTCTATGGGAATGACCACTACTTCATCACTTTATTAATTGAACAAAACGTGCACTTGTGTGTGAATTGTGTGAACATCGTGATGCTACTCTATCTATTCTATGATATTTTTGGTTAGGCATAGAATGGAAGATTATTACACTAATACACTTTATACTATATATTCTATTTGTGAGACAGCATTCGTATGTCAGGCGAGACAGCATACATGTATAAAGAATATGTAGATTAATCGCTTAAATGATTACGGTTGGAAGTAATTCTTATTTATGTTTCCACTACGTAATACACATTTGTGTATTATTTTACACAATGTTTTCATTTTCTGATTTTTTCTTTAGTATAATTATAGCTTTTATTGATGATAGCATAAAATTAAAAAAATGTAGAGAATAACGCCTAATAATTCAAATTAAAAGCAACTATTTAATCTACTAACATGGCATGAATCAATACCCCATTCACTACATCAATTCTTCTAACACTTCTCGAAGTCTTTGTAGAGGTCTAGACAATTGTTTTAGACATATGCTTCATTATGATGAAAAACAACTTCATTTCTTACTCTAAAAATATCATAGATTGGGATTGCCAATACCAATTCTAACAAATCACCTACGAATTCACTCTATGGTTTAGAACTTCGTAGCCAACTCAACTTAGTTTGTTTCCTTATACATAAAACAAAAAAGTTTAAGTCTTCCGCTAGGTTACTTAAGCTATTGAAGATTCAAAAAATAGACGAGTTGTAGATTCCCCCTTCTTATTGATAAAGCTCACAATTTGTATTCCTCATTGTTGCATTCTATTTTGGATTCGGATGAATCAAAGGTGTCGCAACAAATTTTCTCCATATCATAGAAGAATTTGAAAGAATTTTGGGACATTTAAACTTTTCCCTTTATGTTAAACAATATGCATCTATTTGCTCCATAAGTTGTACTTATAATAGTATATATATATCAAAATATGGCTAGCAATGAGGCATTTATTCCATAATGAAATATCTGATACCAAGTCCACTATCCTGAAGTGGTAATGACATATCCTACCAACTTATCTTTGTTTTGTAATTAATTTTTTCTTCACCAAACCACAATGAGGAAGAAAGCAAACTGCTCACATTCTTTGAAATTTTCTTAGGTAAAATGAATACATTACTCTAACAAAAATGGTAATTATTTATACCAAGGTTAATTAATAAGTTCAATGCCCATTCCTAAACTCAATTTTTTAGGATTTTATGATTTGAATTTTGAATTTTGTTGAGGATTACGTGGTAATATGCAACAACATAATTTGGTAGAGATTAAAGCAAGGACCATGTCAGGCAAACTTTAAAAAAAAAAAATCCCCATTTTTCCTCTAAAAGGCCAACTACAAAAAAACATAATATTTTTTTGAAGATTAGAGATAAACTAGTTACACTATTGCAACATATTTAAAGACATCTTCAGTTGCATTCACGATCACATAGAATAATAGATCATCAGCAAAATACAATGTATGGTAATTTCAATTCTAGACATTTAGGTTAATATTGAAATCCCATCATCTTGGTATTAGATTGAAAGAGCATCGACAAGACTACTTTTGACAATAATAATAGATATTGGAAAATGGGATCCGTTTATGTCCCTTTTATTTTGTAAATATCCTATAAGTGTACTAGTTCAAGTTGAGAGATAATGAAGTAGTTGCAATGAACAATCTAATCCAATTCATATATTTTTTATGAAAATTTGCAAATCCAAAATGATTAAAAAAATTCCCAATTTTGGGTTTATTAATTGCAGTGTAAATTATTTTTTCTAGAAAACATATTTTCTATGAAAAGCATTTTCTAGGTCTTTTTAAATAATGCAAATTCTTTTGCTTTAGAATATTCAATATTTTCATTAAGATCTTTCTTAGGTACTGTCTCTTATAACCATAAGAAATTTAGAATATCCCCGATTTTACCAATTATTAGCAATGTGACAACACCCTTACCTTTATCTCTTGAAATGTTGGGGAACAGAAACAACAACTAACATTTTTAGTTGCAATCAAGTCTCTAGTGAACTAGTTGTCACTGGACCTCATGCCTCATAAAATTTAAAAATTTTGTATTTCATTTTTTTTTTTTGCAAATAGAGATATATTTAAGTGATGGTGAAGATTTGTTCTTATTAGAAAAATAAATTCAAATGTTTTACACCTGGCCGGGGAAAATGTTTGACACTATAAAATATTTTTCATGGCTGTAGTACAACCAAATGCTTGAAGTTAGGGAAAATATATTCTGCAAAATATGTTTTGTTCAAAAAACACATCCTTAGACTAGATAAATTCTAAAATTGTTATGGATTTAAAAATCTTTCTAAAAAGTAGCAATTTTGAGTAAGAGTTCTACAATGGGGATCCTTGCACTGCTGAATGTGAGATTAATAAATGCTTTGTTGTTGGAAGTAAATGAATTTGGATGTCTTGCCCATCAAAATTGCTCCCACCACTATTGTTGTCCATCTTTTCTTTTTCTCATTTTCTAGACTTACAAATTATGGAAGGATTTATACGTTGCAAGTCATGAAGTATTTTCATCATGTGAGTTCTTCAATTGATGAATCGGAAATCTTTTTCCTACAAATTGAGGCCTGAGAGATTTCAAACAAACAACAATAAATAGTAATTTTTTTTCATAACCTATTTATAATATCTCTATTGTTTTAAGATATCTCAATTTTGAGATATTTGGTAATTTGATTTGGTCTTGTTTGATTTTGTGGAAATCCCTTTAATTTGTATTCCTTTTGTCAAATTAGTAGATTTCTCCTCTTTCATCCATAAATGTATGTCTAATCGACCGAATCACTTAATTTATTATCTTAATAATTTATTTTATTTTTCTTTTGTTATTGTTGTAGAGTGTTGTCAAATAATTTAGATTTATCCCTAGGCCTCTTTCCTAAACATCTTGCATCAAAGTTTGGGAATACTGAGTTTAGTTTTAACAACCATTAAAACAATGACAATTGTCGTCATTAAAAAATTTGATCAGAGCATTAACTTTGGTTTATTGCAACTTAAGATGAAAGCAATCGTGACTAAGGATAGAGTACAAAAGGCTTTATTAGGAAAGGAGAAAAATATTTGAAATTCATGAATAAGGACTATTGTCATTGTTTTAATGGTTACTTCTTAAAATATAATATTCTGAACCTATCTGATGAGGTTTTGCATAAAGTTAGTGGTGAAAAGACACCTCAAGATCTATGGGACAAACTAGAAACACTATACATGAGGGAAATAATAGAAAATTGACTATATTTGAAAAAAAGTCTCTGTTTCTTCATATAGCTCAAAGCACATCTCTAACTTCTCATTTTGATAAATCTGATTCCACGATTCAAGATTTGGTGAATATAGGCATTAAAATTTCAAAAGAAAATTCGTTCCTACAACTATTGTGTTCACTTCCCTTATTATTTAAATATTTTAGGGATTCCATGTAACATGAAATGGACAAAATTTCTCATAAAGAAGTTAAATCTAAAATGGACAAAATTTCTCATAAAGAAGTTAAATCTATCTTATTTTTTTGTTCTTATCACATTTGTTCTAACAAGTGTGATTTTCTACATACGAATCAATTAATGGAGAAGATATTTTATGACCAATGAGGTTTCTTATAAACTTGTTGGTATAGGCATGATCTCAAATTAGGATGCATGACAATGTTATGAAATCACCCAATGATGTTAAATATGTTCCTGATTTGGGGAAGAATTTTATCTAGTTTGGTTCCCTTAATGGTTTTGGTTTTAAAATACAGCTGAAGCTGCGACCATGGAGTTGTGTAACAATGCTTTTGTTTATGTGAAAGTTTGCAAGTTTGGTAACTTGTTTATTTTGCAATGTTCTACCATTATAGATACCAACCCAGTCAACAAGTTCACATGTTCTTTGGACTTAGTTTGTTCCTCTAGTTGTTGAGTTTGTTCCTCTAGCTGCTGATTTACGGCAGTGGGGATTTTACGGAGAAGGCGGAGAAAGTATACTATTTGTGATTGTGTGGGATACAAGCCAAGGTGGAGATTCTTCAGGTAGTTGTTGGAACTAAATGAATATTGATGGCTTTATTCCAACAAAATCATTTCTACAACTATTGTTGTTCAGCATTTTCTTTCCCTCCTTACACAAATTTACAAATTATGGAATTTTGGATTTATATATTCTAAGTCGTGAAGTCTTTTCATCATCAAGTTTTTTAACTGATGAATAGAAAATCCTTGGCCTATAAATTGAGGCTTTTGGAGAGCTTTACAACAACCGTCAATGGAGAGTAATTTTAGTTTTATAACCTTCTTGATAAACTCTTTGTTATTTTAGGATATCTCAATTTTGAGATATTTGACATTTTGTTTGGGGCTTGTTTGGTTTTGTGGAGTCTCTCCAATTTGTTTTCCTTTTGTCAATAATAGATTTTTCCCTTTCATATGTGGATGTAGGTCTAAGACTAAACCACGTAATTTATTGTATCTTTATTCATTTTATTTTTTGATCCTTTGGTATCACTGTAGAGTGTTTTTACAAAAATTTATCTTATCCCTTGGCCAATTTCACAATATTTTCTAGCAAAATTTTAGATTATGTTTGAGATTGCATTTAACAAGTACGATTTCAAGCTAATAGAAAAAATGGAATGGATGTTGTCCTCCCACCCGCCCTTCATTAGAATCCAGCACAAATCATGTGCATCTTTTTCTGTTATTTTCCTTGTCCTTTCAATATTATTGAAAGAAGCTCCACAAGTTTGTGGCCAGTATTTTTGCTAATATCATTTTCAGCAGTGCAAGGATCACACTCTGTCTGCCACCGATGCCACAGTTCTGTCTATTATACACATCTAGAATATGATTTAGAGCTAAAGGGATGACATGTGATATGATGGTGGTGGTTCTGATTTATGGCGCTAATTAATTTTGTAAAATTCTTTTTCCTTGGGATTGTTGCTTCTTAAAAATTATGTTTTTGAAAAAATAAACATTGACTTACATCATATTTGAGCTTCCATTTAGCGAATGTGTGAATCCCTCATACATAATACCTATAAAATCACCCTTGTTTAATAATGAACTTTGAAAATATAAAAATTTTAGAATTTTCTAATTTATGGTATCATAGGCTTTCATGATATCTACTTTGATAGGCATTTTTACTTTATAAATCCTGTCTCTTATACACATCTAGATAGCTACATGCATAACCATCACATTATCAGTTATATATTTTCATTTTACAAAAGCATTTTGAAGAAACACTTCTAAATTACAATACAACAAGATATGGCATTGAAGTTCTTCATACGAGTAGCATTCTCAATTTTCTTAACAATTGTTAAAGCAATAAAACTAAAAGTTTAATACATGTACAATTCTGTGAACATAAATATTTTATTATTTCTATTACAATCTCACAAGAAGTTATCAATGATTCTTCAAGCATTTCATGGGATATCCATGAGCTTTTGGTGCCTTGTGCTCCTTGATTTCAAGCATAATATATTTGATCTCATAATTTGCCACATTAACAATTAGTAGGCCCCTTGGATTCTCAATTAGTTGTTTGTTGATGAGCATTTTAAGTTTCTCAATAGATTCAGCTTCCAAATGGTTATTTTCTTTGAATAGCTTTTAGAAAAGGTTTGTATCCATTTGGTTATTTGTTAGATACTCAAATAATAAGATCACAACTTTTATCTATCAGAGTTGTAATTCTATTTCCAGAAATATGTGATTTCACATTTCTATGAAAAGAACTTTTTTGTTATCCTTCAAACTTAGTCATTGAACTCTAGACTATATTTATAGAACTACTCTTTAATTAAAATTAATTAAGCATATACTCAATAGATATTTGTTTCTGTTTTCTCTTAAGCTTATTATCAAATGGTTGTACGTAGTAGTTGTGTACTGGAGTTAACATCCTTTCTTCTAATCGGTTCAACTACTAATATTACTATAATGATCCTTATTAACTACTTCACTTAGCTTTAAAATTCTAGTGCTTCAACAAAAAATGCTACATAGGATTGCTATAACAATGCTCCCCACCTAATATCCAATAATTCTAAGTATTTAGGATGATTAATCTAGAATTCTTGTATCTTAAATTATTTGTGGATGTAGTCAAATTACTCATTTATTTGCACAAATATAGGACCATGATTGGATATTGAAAATCCAATGTCCAACACTTCAGATACAATAAGGCAAAGCATCTAGTCAATGGACATTTGCTTAAACTCTATCAATCCTACTATTTGTCTTATCCCAATTATCTCTTATGTTACATCAAGTGAAAAAGTAGCCCATAGATTAAGATTCTATTGATTCTAGATTCTCAATAAATTGTTTAAACTTTTCCACACCAACATTATTCACATCATCATATCATAATATTTTTGTTTGCAAAATCTTGTATATTAAAACACAATAAAATCAGCTTAGGTGTTTTGCAAATATAAATTTTCACATTTTTATGATAGCTCCAAAAAATATTTTTTCCAATAGTAATTCAAGCATAGACCACTGTAATAACTACTTCCCATTTAATATTGTAATGATATACATTAAATGTAATAGCCTAAGCATGCACGGATAATAAGAAATAGTTAACTATATAATCATTCCAAAAAAAGCCAAAACCATACAATAGTTCTATTATACACAGTGATGTGTATAAGACTTAATGTCAATTATAATGAGGTAAAGATGCATTTAACTTTATCAGATTGTTACCTTTAATTCTTATCAAACCAAAAACTGTAGCATGTAGTTTAGTAGAAAGTTTGTTGACTTTAATGCATTTAATATGGTTAATTAGAACCCTTACATTACATACTATAATATTCTTAAATAATTTTTAGATTCGAACTCAGACCTCCTTTCATTGACTACTTCTTATACAACCTTTTTCAGAGTTGTCATTCCTTCCTTTATTTCCTAGCTCAACTATTTCCTTCTTATCCAATTCTAACTTCATAAATATTGTCAACCCTAAGCACTTGAAAACTGTTATGAGATTCCATAACATGTGCCCTTTCGGTTCTTTTGATTATTCTAAAGGACTACTAGAGGAGCAAGCATTATTTCAGATTGACTTTGTGCATAGTTGTGGTTAGTCAAACATGTCCCATCCTCTTGTTTCTTTTGTTGCTTCTCTAAAGTTTTGTGTGTATTCTCATCTTAAGGATGTTTTGTCTCCACCTTATTATCTACCGCTAATAAACAATTTTGAGAAAACAAAATATTAGATATAATAGGCTTGTTAGTTTTCTAATATTGGGCCTTTAGTGTCCATTCATCACAATCTTAAGTGTCTTCATACAATAATTTTTTATGTGTCCAAAAGGACCATTAGCCTAATAATATGGGGGATCTACTACTATTCTAGGACCTCATATTTAAGCACTCTTGCTTTATGGAATTTGAGAGGAAAACAAGCATGTACTAACATCTCAACATCTCAACACATACTCTAGCATAAGATAGTCATTCTTGAATAACAGTCTACTTGTTACCAAATAAAGGTGCCCTGATGGAGCAAAAAAATTTGTTCAAGGTTTTGTAGTCTGTGAAATATGAATCTAAGAATCTAGCCTAAATGGGAACACTAGTTAAGTCCTCATTCTCAATATTTATGTTAGGACTCTGTAGCAACAAATAAAGCATTTTACTCCAAAAAGGCCAAGGAGCTTGCTCAAGACTTTGTTCCTTGCATCCTCACTCTCAAAATTCAATACAGATGAACTTTTGTGTAGCATCACAAGACCAATTTTTCATAAATTTATTACATTGATTATCTACAAAATTTTTCATTCCAAAATACATAAGTGTACTGTCCAACACAAACCCACCGTAGATAATGTGATGGTTATGCATGTAGCTAAAACGTGGGGCTGTCTCTTAGTTTCACTAATAACACATAATCTAATTTCAAGGGGCAAATCTTGAAGATATGATTTTTCAGGTTCTACCATCTTGAAGATCGTTGATCTTATGATTTTTTTTTATCTCTAATAGGATAAGCTCAAGAGGTTTTACTCATATTTGAATAAGATAAGATCAATTAATGTCTAATGGTAGAAGTTTAACATTGTTAATAATTGAATTAGAAGGAATATAATCCAAAACAAGCTCCAGTTTACCTCAATTTATTGATTGTATCCATAGCATGTACTTTGGTTGTAGATAAGCTATATGTTTCCCCAATAACATATTTTTAAATTTGAGTTTATAAAGTTTATACTAGTAGCTAATGAAGAAGCTACCATACTGAAGATTTTGGTACTAATTAGAAAGGATAAGCATTCCAAATGTATGCGAATTTAGGGTCCAAATTAAAAATACAAAAACAGAGGAGGAACTCGTATCAACATTGGAACATAGAACTAATTGAGCTCCAAAATATAAGGAAACAGAAAATCAAACCTAGAATAACATATCTAAAGTAGAATTATGAAGAATTCAGGTAGGAAAGGGATAGACTCAAGCTTCAAAGATGTATGCATGGAAGAAATTTCAAGCATTCACTATTAAAAATCATTTTTTCTTTCAGCACATTTTTGTGTTTTAATTGCCTTCCCAAGAGTACTAGTTTTTTTTTTGGCTCCTTATACAAATTAAGTTTTTATATAGATAAAAATTCTAATTAGTAGGACAACGCGAGGAAAAAAACAATGACAACTGGTTCATTCAAAAGTTGGATGATTGGTCTTCTCACTTACATATCCTACTATACTGTCAGTTTAGTAGGACTTGTTAGGGTAATGGTTTTACATGCTTGTCCAGTCAACTCACTATTCACAATGATTTTTCATGCACCTATCCTTTTTTGTTTGAAGTCGTAACTCCAAACACACATTTTTAGTTACGACACTTCTCTTGTCTATCTTTTCCATTTGTCTATATGCACCTTGTTTACAACTTTCTATTCCCTTTCAACAGAAAAAATCAAAGTAATTGTTAGTTTTGGAGATAGAATGGTAAACACTTAAAGATTTCTAGTTTGTACATTTTGGGGCAATTTATGGTCTCTAATAATCACATACAATGTCCTATGTTTGTAGTAGGAGAGATATGGGGTAGACTCAACAGACTGGGGCAGTATATGATAAGAAATTATGGGAAAGAAGGAGAGTGGAGAAAGAACTAGTTGGTTGTAGAAGATCAATCGTGGGGATTCAAAGTAGGTAGACAATCTTCTTGTTGATGATTCTAGTAATAACTTTTGATAAATTAACACTATGGAGGGGTGTTTTAAAAATATATAGAATATAGGTCACTACTGACAATATGATTTACTAAAATCATATTATTTATTGTCTAAGTGTCACTCTAATTTCAATTATCTCATATCCTAGTTTTTGTCATCTTTATATAGCTCTAAAGACTATTTGATAACTAGTACTTTTCTCTCTCTCTTACTTTTGACTTTAGCATACATGAAAGTTTCTAATTAGAGGGACAAAAAAGAGGCATCAAATTTTCTATCCTACTTTTTTATCACTCCCCCTCTAAAACACTAATAAGTTGATACTTGTCCATAATTTTAGAAACCTATGCACTGGGGAAACTACCCAGAAAAAAAGAAAAACTAAAATATAATAAAGAGTAGTGAGAGTCTATTCCCTCCACCACCCTTCTATCAGAGACATTCTGACCTCTCCTGCTTTTTAATAAATTCCGAACATCCACCATCATTCCAAAATTTGAAAATACCTTCCATAGGCTGTGACAATAAACAGTTTTCACAAAATTGAAAATTTGTCAAATTCATAAATAATTTTATTTCATCAAGATCACAATGAGCTACTATTTAAATTAATTGACAAAAACTACCTAGATATCTCCAAATAGAAATCAAATGCTTTTCATTTGATATCACAAAATAAATAAAACAAAAGGGAAATTATGGAGAAAAATGAATTTGAAAATACAATAATATATTGCTGAAATGATGAAATAATTTTACTCCTGTAGAAGAAATAGCCCACGACATTTTAAACATAATTTTATATGTTTCACAAATGTGGGAACAGCATTGTATGCTTGGAATTGATTAAGGAAAGAGAGACTGTCTTTGTTGCTAATGAGGGGAGGTGGAAATAAAGTGTAGGGGTAGTATAATTAGTAACATTATTAATTAATAATGTAACAGTCTAGTCTTATAGGTAATCAACTTGTGTATAAAACAGTTGGAACCTAAACAATGCTTTTCTTATTTTTAGTGGATGGATAGGTGGCAATATATTTTAGAATGTGAGATAGAGAGTATGATACAAAAGTGGAATAGAAGATCCCTAACCCAAAATATGGGGAAACAAACACTCGAAACAACAAGGCAATGGATACTTTTAAAGTTATGCTATAACAATCAACTTATGAACTTCTTATTTATAACAAGAAAAACACACTCACTTGTGAACCTCAATTTTACTCTATTGTTTTCCCAATTTCTCCAAAAGAAAAATAAAACAAACTATATTAGTACAAAAAAATTGGAACGCCAATAAACTCCAAATGTAGTTTTTAATGATTGGCTTGCTTACGACATTGATTTATACACTTCAGGTGACAAAAACAAACACCACTATTTCATTTATTTTTGCCTTTAACTAGAATGATACATGTAGCGTTGCAATAGCTTCACCAAGGAGATTTCAGTGGATCACTCCTAAGACTTGGTCAAGTCAAGCAAAAATTGCATTTTAATGGATGAATAGGAAGTTTGTTAGAATCACTTGATATTCCATCTTCTAAGCTTTACACGTAATGGGAATAAACCGCCCATGAAAATAACTATCTTCATTTATATAGAGCCATTGTCAGATGGTCATACATATAGTTTGGAGGAGTTCCACTATTTTTTTTCTATACAAAATATTCTAACTACATTTTTCTTCAGATATGGCCAACTCAAAGGCAGTACTGTTTGTAGCTATCATTTATCTAATTCTTGTTCATGAGGTACATTCTCTTTAATATGCTAGCCTTTAGATAATTTTGATCTTGTTCAGTTGAATTTTGAATGATATACTCTACAGGTTGACGCAACAAATGTTGTAATTTTTATGGGCATAGTTACATATATATACATACATACATATTTTACATAACATGGTGTCATCAGTTTTATATAAATGCCCTTCAATTTTTCTTTCTTAATTTTGTTTTTTCCTATATGTACAAGCAAACTTTTCTACATTGTCTATTGTATTTGTGTTAGATAACAAACTTTTGAAGATTGAAGATTTGTTTGCCTTCAACACCCTTGTTGCTTTCATTTATAGTCATGTTTGAAACTACATGTAATAAATAGAAAATTCAACTATATACATCAAATTAATTCCACCACGTAATATATATTTACATTAAGATGGGATTTTGATCATTAATTTATTTTCTTTATTCAACTGTTTTTTGTATAATTGGAAATTCTGTTGCTGGTGAATCTATCATGATATGTAGAATTCAAGCTACAACAATAACCATGAGTCCTTATATACTTGTTAAAATAATTATTTTTGTTTTATATATATATATTTGAATTTATCTAATTATAAAACTATTGTTAAAATTCATTGTAGATGAATTGTGAAGAAGGTTTAGCAGTTGAAAAGTCAACAATTGGTATGTCTAAAATTATATATCATTTTTTATATGATTTGATGAGCCAATACACTTAATATTTAGTTTTATTTTGTACTCTTTTTGATAGATTGTGCAGGAAAATGTGATTATCGGTGCAGCAAGTCTTCTAGGCATAAAATGTGCATTAAGGGCGTGCAATACGTGCTGCCAAAGGTGCAACTGTGTTCCGCCAGGCACATCTGGGAATGAAGATGTCTGCCCTTGCTATGCCAACATGACAACCCATGGCGGGAGGCACAAGTGCCCCTAAATTAATGTACTCACACATAAAGTGATTGAATAAGTTAAAGAAAATAGAATGAAGATTTTCTTGTTTTGCTTAAAAGAATGGAATGAGAATGGTTCCCTACAAAAATGGGAATTAGTTAAAGTTGAATAACATGAAGGCTTTTATTGAATACAAACCATACATGTTACAAAATTACTTCAATTACACCTCTTTTGTACCTCTTATTTTGTGCATTCAATTTAGTATGCTCACTAATGGTTCATTATTATGATTATATGTAATTTTGATTCAAATGTAGTTTCCTCATATACAATGCTCATTGTATTAGTTTTCATGTATCAAAAATGCTGGGCCATGTGTTTTTTTAGTCTTTTTCTTGGTAGGTGTCCAATACATGTTGATACTGGCGGAACTCTTTTGTCTCTCATTCTGCCACTTGCAAGTTTTTTTTGTTTCCAAATTTTAAGTCAGATTTTATAATACTTTGTATGAATGGAAATATTATAAGTTGATTTTTATGCACTTTCTTGTTGTTGGCCACCAAATTAACAACAATCATATTTCCATAAAGGCTCTTCAATATTTTGGGTAGCATCAAATTGGTCCTCAATGCTTTAGTCAAACCAAATATAGTTGATGATAATTCAATTTCGGGCAACTTAATCCCTAGCATTTCATCACAAACAAATGTAGTTAGTGAAGTATTCGACTTTGGCTAAATTGGTCCCAAACTAATGTTGAATAAATCAAGTAAAGAAATTCATTTGAAAATTATAAAAAATGAGTAGGTAAAAATTCATAAAAATTTTAAAAAGTACAAAATTTTTTAAATATATAAACATGCAAAAGAAGATGTGTCATATTTTTTGTTTTACTTAGTTTCTATGCCTAGAACTTTTGTATATTAGAGGTAATAAATATTATTACGTCATATAAATAAAGAAAATAAATTCAGAACTTGTAAATTTGTTGGTGTCTTTTTATTGGATTTCTGTCATATAAATAAAGAAAATAAAAATTATTTATAAAAATTATGTTCTAATTAAATTACTTGATATATTTCATAAAAAAATATAAAAAGTAATAAATGGAGCACGTGCACAATGATTTATTATGTTAATTTGGAAAATCTTTTCATTATCTTCAATTCTTTGAAATTGAGTACTTTACAATTATTATATTTAGTTTATAGATTTCTACTATTAGGCCAAAATTGAATTTTTGGACTATATTTGTTTTATGCCCAAACACTTGGGCTTAGTTTGACAAATTAGAATACTTTGTGCATTTCATTAGTTTATGCCCATATTTCAAAAATTGAGAACTGAAATTGCATTTTTTCATATAACATATAAAGTAATTTATCTGAAAGTTTAATACACAAAATTATTAAGTTATTTATGTGAAAGTCTTAATGCACAAAAAGAGAATAATGGACAAGAAAATTATGTCAAAATTTGTATATATATTAATGCCTGCAAATAAAAGGCTTATGTTAGTAGGAGCCACTCAAACATCAAAGGCTTATATCATACTCCGACTTGTAAGTTTTCAACCGTTGAATGTTGTCAACTTAATTGACTTGGCTCATAATCATAAAATATTTTTCAGTCTTTTGTTTTAACAATATCTAATAGGAGCCACCAAACTTGTTTTCTTTGAATTGCAAAGATTGGTAAGAATTTCAATCTATAGGAGCATGGATTTTGTAATTGACTTTCGACGACTTAAGTTTGACATAATGTTTACATTCTGAAGGGCTGAACATAATAGTGACATCAAACTTTTAGGAATTTGACTATCATAATTTATTTGGACCGCTAATTGTAAATGATCTTGATTGTAAATTCAATGTATATTATGAACACACCCAATCATAGTTAACTTTATCTGTAAATATAGCCGTCACTAATAAGATCCATATCCATACAACCCAAGAGTAACCATCAAGGACAAAAGGCGTCAAAACCTAACATAACATTAAACAAACAACTTCCATGAATAAATACTATTCCATAACAAACTTTCTAGTAATAAACACTCAAATGTGCGACTAACAAAACATAAAACTAAATTTCATGAAATAATCTATTGGTCCTAAAGTCACATAACAAAACCCTAAACTTAATCTTTTCCTAACCAACTAGTAAAACAAAAATTGTTAGGACATTATACACACATTGGTTGACGTGCTCCAATTTTTAGCTCACTATCATCATCTTATTGCTCTAATTCAGAAAAAAAATGTGATAACTAAGTGAGAATCCCTCAACCAACATCTAACACCACCCTTGACGGAAAAAACAAATTAATATATCTACATATATATATATATATATATTAACTAATTAACCACCGAAATCTTGGTGGGCGCTACTCCTAAATTTTGTTAATAATTGGAAAAAGTAGAATACAAGGATAAAGGAACTAGGCTAACACCTCCCAAGAATGCACGAAGCATGGACCTAAGTAGCTCTAGTGTACCTAGCATGGATATAGGGGAAATCCTTTAAATCCATACTATGTAATCGATGAATATAAGAAGGAGAATCATTCTAATGAAAATGAAGATTACAAGAAAGATCACTACTCCCAATCTTAGCTAAGATATCTGAGACACTGTTAGCCTCTCTATAAGTATGTTGGTGTTGAAGATTTGCTTGATGAAGTAGGCCTCTAATTCTTCGAATTATGGCATTTAAATGCCATGGAGTACAGACTGAACTATTGATCATATGGCCTAAGATTTGAAAATCAACATTAACCATAACCTAGACATAAAGTTCAATCAAACATTTTTGCAATCCCAGCATTAGACCATGCACTTCTAAAACATATTTGATCCCTCACCCACATGTCTTGCACAGACAGAGATAAGAATACCAAGATGATCCCTAAGAACACCTCCACAACACATCACACTTATAGGATTACCTATTTCTGAACCGTCTACATTGAGCTTAAACCAACCAGCAATCTGTTTAATCCATGCAATAGCTTGGATTGAAAGTTTTCTTCTAAGCAAAATTTCCTCCACCATGTACTCTAGATTTGTATGTATCATATCAAACTTCTCAATCAAATAACACTCTTGAAGAAGGGTAGAGACTTTCTGTATTATGGTCGTTCTTGTTTACCTTTTAGCATTGTAGATAAAATCATTTCTATGAATCCAAAGAATATAACATATAAGGGTTGGCAGTAGTGAATTAATAGTGCCATCAATAGAAGAAGAACCATCCATCCACCAAAATTGACATTTGAGCAAGAGATTAATATGATTGTGGTTTGCAATACCAAATATCCTGCTGAAATAGCTTTAAACTTGACAGATCATATCCCCCTTTTAGGGAGGGAAAAGTGTCATTAACCATTCAACTTTTCAAAATCTTATACCCTCTCGTATATAGAAAATCATGCAAACCACATCTAGGTTTTATTTCAGGAATCATGGAAAATAGGTTATCTACTACCTAGTCTTATTTCCCCATAACAATCTAGTTTTGTTAAAGGTCAGCTTCTTGCAGACAATGTTTTGCTTGCTCAGGAATTAATTACTTCATTCAATAGAATGGCTCGGAAGAAAACTTTCAATTGGTTTGAATAATGGCATTCGACAAGATTTAATGGAATTCTTTACTAGCTGTTCTTCAAAATTTTGGTTTTCATACCTACTTCGTTTCTTTGCTTAATGGTAAACGAACAGGCTTTTCAAACCAACAAGAGCTGTGAAACAAGGAGACCCATTATCCCCACTACTATTTATCTTATGTGCCGAGGTTCTTTAATGAGGATTAAAGTAACCAACTCTTCGTGGTCAACTCATGCCCAATGCATTACGGCGCGGCTATCTGGTTATTATTCATTTGGTAATCGTGGATGATACAATGTTTTTCACTAAAGGGGACCGACACACAGTGCATAATCTCATGAAGTTTACTTTGCAATGCTATCAATAGGGTTCGGGTCAATGTATTAATTCCTCTAAGAGTTCATTGATTCTGCTGATGGGTTGCCTTAATTCTACACTAGCATTGTTGGAGCACTTTATAGGGATTCCACATGAATCATTTCCATTCTTTTACCTTGGCTGTAATCTTCTCTTTGGAAAAGCCAAATCTTACTATTTTCATCACATAGTTGAAAAACTAAAGCTAGATTGATAGGTTGGAAAAATAAGTTGTTTTCACCTGGAGCCCGATAGGTATTAATCAAGCACATTTTGTCCTCTATACCTATGCACTGACTTGCTATCCATAAGGCAACAAAAAAATTTCTTTGATCCTTGGAACATATTATGGTCAATTTTTTCTGGGGTGAAATTGACATTGGCGATAGAAGGCAAATCAAGGAAATTCTGTATACCAATAGAAGAGAATGGATTGGGTATTTAAAGCTTTCAAGACATGGTTCAGTTGTTCACACTAAATTATGGTGGAACTACAAGTAACCGCGGACTCACTATGGGCGAATTTCATTAGGAGTAGATATAAAATTCCACATGTGAGTAACCCTCACTGACTTGGAGAAGAGTGTTGAGGGCAAAATATTTGGTTGACCATTTTTTTCACAAACTCATTAGGAATGGAAATTCATCGTTTTGGTAAAACAATTGGGGAACAAAATCTTGAATGGGTATTGGCTAGGGGATGGATTACTATCCGAACAAGTGAAAGAAGACATATGTCAGCCGGATATTAAGGTTCAGGAAGTCTTTTTAGAAGAAAGATGGAACTTGTGTATTTTGCAGCTACCACTTATAGTGCAGGTCATCCAGCGGATTCATAAATTAAAGATTTTTTTGGTCACACTAGCCAAATGCAACCTATTGGTCTCAGGGTTCGAAGACTCGCCCGAGTCAGTATCGGTTCGGAGGCCACCGGTACAAGTCAGAACCAGGACATATCGGAGACGCCAGAACCGGCATCGGAGCGGGAAGACTCGGCCGATTCTCCGCGCTGGATCCGTTGATTGAGATGCTGACTCGGCCGAGTTGCGGTGAGTCAACTCAGCCATTCCTCAATTGTAAAACCAATTTTCTACACCAACAAAATCCGATAAAAAAAAGGACATTAAAGAGGAGAATCTAGTCTTACAATTTCAGACAATTATTGAGCATAAAACACCAAAAATTTGATTGACATAAAGAAAAGTACCCTTACAATTTTAGACAATTATTCATCCGCAACAATCATATTATTTCCGAAAAAAAAAAATTGAACAGCAACAATTATTGAAGAAAAAACCAGCAACATCTCATGATTTTCATCTACAAAAAGAGGAAAAGGGAGATTGGAGAAGCATCTCATTTCATTTTTCTGTGATTTTACATAAGGAAAAGGGGTTTTAATTTTCCATAATAATATTGAAGAATTAAGGGGAAAATTTGGAGAAAAATTGGGGAAGAAATTGGGGGAAATATTTGGGGAGACATTGGAGGAGAAATTTGCTCTAGTAAGGAGCGTGAAAAAGAAGGGCAGAGGAATTTTGAGGAGTTGAAGAAGAAGCAGCGGCTAAAATAGTGGAGTTATCCAAGGAGTTGGCCACCTAATTTGAGAAAGGTGATTTTTATTTTTTTAATAATTAATGTTAATAACTTTCTATTTTTTATTGGTTTCTTTTTTTTTAAAGTTACGGTTAAGTAATTTTGTCAAAATAAAAGTAAAGCAAGACTATCTAAACTATATAATATATATATATATTTAGGTATATATATTTATATATATACATAAATATAATTATATATCTGTGTGTGTGTGTATATATTTATATAAATATATATAATTATATTTGTATACATATACACATATATATATATACACACACACACATACATTACAAAATTTTCTTTTTCTACTTGTTTTGGAAGTGTTGTTTTTTAACTTCTACTGTACATTATATTTCATATTAATATTTTGGTACTAAGTTAATCAATCAATCTTTAATCTCAACTTGAAATGATTAAAAGAAAAATATAAAAGAAGTATATGCTTTTAAATACATATATTTTTTGTCAATATTGTAGTTAAATGGCACGCAAAGATATTGGTTGGGAACATGGTATACCCGTTGGTGGAAATAGAAAAACTGTAAAGTGTAATTATTGTGGAAAAGTCGTAAATGGTGGAATTACTCGAATGAAACAACATTTGATGTCTCGGGGCAAGTTGAAGCATGTCCAAGAGTACCAAAAGAAGTTACACAACTTTTAAAAACACATCTCAAGAAGGGAAAAGTTGAAAGAATTGCAACAAAAAAAGAAAAAAACAAGAAATATTGAATTCTATTCGATAAGATAATTTGTATAATATTGAGGATGATGATGATGATGATATTTGTGAAATCAATGAAGAGGATATGATAGTGATGGAAAAAAAAAAAAAACTTAAAAGTGCTGTAAGAGAAAGTCAGTACCTCCAATTTGTTGAAGATCAACGAAGACATTCTATATCTGGAGCTCAACCTACCATACCGTATTACATTACATTTTTTATTACATTTATTTTTTTTATAAAAATATTATATTTATTTTGAACATTGGCATATTTTAGGAAGTATTGGTACGGGTAGCTCAAAACCATCAACTTCTGGAAGTAAAAGAGATTTTTCTCATAGTTTTAGTGTCAGAGAGGATGATGGAATGTCAAGTCGAGGAGCAAATTATTTATTTCCTTCTAAGCAAAAATCTGTGAAAGCTATGTTTTCGAAGGAAAACATAAAAAAGGTTGGTAAGGCGATTTCAAGATTCTTTCATTTCAATGCTATACCATTTGATGCAGCTGACAATGGTTAATATTACCAATCAATGATTGATGCAATTACACATGCTGGACCTGGAATTAAGGGACCCTCAGGTTACCAAATTGAAGGTCAGTACTTAAATGAGGAGTTGAAAGAGGTTGAAGAGTATATTACAACTATTAAATTGAAATTACTAGATTTTGGGTGTACAATAATGTGTGATGGGTACTCACACAAAACATCCAATCATCAATTTATGTTTATGATATATTGTGATAGAAACATGCTATATCATAGTTCTGCTGATTGCACAAATATTAAGAAGACTGCTAAATTTATTTTTTCTTTGATGGATAGGGTTGTAGATGAAATAGGAGAAGAAAATATTTTGCAGATTGCTACTGATAGTGAATCTAGTATGAGAGCAGTTGGTGAACTATTAATGCAAAAGAGAAAGCATTTTTTGGTCCCCTTGTGCTGCACATTGCATTGATTTGATGTTCGAAGATATAGGAAAAATGGATTTGAGAGTGCCAAATATATTTTCTAGAAAAGAGTTTTGTACCCCGTCGCGAAATGTGGTGACTTAATATTAAGTGAGAGTGCTCGAGCAATGTTAGAAATATATGTGTAGTGATGAGCCCCTTGTGAAAGTTTTGAAGACTATTGATCAAGACAATAAACCAACCTTACCAATCATTTATGAGGCAATGGACAGAGCAATGATGGCAATAAAAAAAACATTCAAACATTGGAAAAGGTATTGGGATGTGATTGATAAGAGATGGTATAATCATGTAACATCAGGATCATCATGCAATAAGAGCCATTTCTACAAACTACTATTTTATTTATTGAAGGTTTTGAGTCAATGTAGATAAATTTAAAAAATTAATTATTTTCTTTAATTTAGCTTATTTTTTGAATCCGAGCCTTCAGTACTCTGGTACTTGTGTATTTGAAACAAATGAAGTTTGGAAAGGGTTAAAAGGAGTAATCATGCGACTAGAGTCAAATGTGGACGTGCAAGTTGATGCAATAAATGAGGTATTTTGATAATACTTTTATTAATGTTTGTAAGCCTAAAGCAAATTATCATTAACAATTCCATAAAATTCTTCTAATATGCCTTTCTTTATTTGTAGCATGCTGAACTTGCATCTATTCCTATCCCAAACATTTTGTAAGCCTACATTGCAATTAAAGCATTATCAAAATGTTTGCTAGGTTTGAAACTATACTTAAACATATAAGAAAATTTAATTAATATTGACATGTTTAAAATACTTTGAATTCTAAAATAAATTTGTTTTATTATTTTACTTTTTTATAGCTGAATGGTGGTTTAATTATGACGATGAGACTCCAAATTTAAAGAAGATTGTAATTAAATTTTGAGTCAAACTTGTACATCTTCTGGTTGTGAAAGAAATTGGAGTACATGGTCATTGATTCATACCAAACTTCAGAACCGATTGGCAATTGAGAAGTTACACAAATTGGTTTTTGTGCATTATAATATGCGATTGAGGGTAAAGAATTTGATGTATCAAAGAGATTGTGATTATCTTTACAATCCAATTGATTTAAATCACATATTTTTCACGAAGATGATCTATTGGTTGAATGGGTTAGGGAAAATGAACAGCCCACACTACCTGAAGACAACACTTGAGTTAGTTAGATCAGGGAATTCGTCAAAATAAAGAACAAGAAGAAGATGAAACTAGAGAAGGCAATGATCATGATAGTGATGATTTTGGTAGTACTTTGTCACAATTTATAAAGAAAATTAATAAGAAAAGTATTACCAAATCATCTACTATGAAAGATAAGGGTAAGGCAAAAAAAGGAGATAAATATGTTCCAATGCCATCTTCTTCAACTAAAAGCAATGGTAGTGATGATAATAATGGTGATGGATTTGACAATGGTGATGGAGGGGCTAACTCTAGTCAAGGACCAAGTAGAGGTGGTGATTACTATCAGGATAATCAGTATGCCGGAGGCATGTCATGGGCTCAGGGACACGATAATTATTATGCTACTCAGGGTACTGATCATGGTTATTGTCCTAGTATAGAAGCACAAAGCCAAATTTTGATTAAGAATGAATTAACTGAGTTTTCAAGTGATTCCTCTCACTGCTCACATTCACAAAGAAATAGAAGAGTTAATGAGTAGTTACAAAATTTGGACATTGAACATGCCTATGGTAGCGATGGTTTCGCTCGAAGCAATCGATGGTTGGGATATGGCTATGATCAATCATATGGAGTTAATACTAACTCTTATTCTAGATATGGATCATATGATGAACCTAGACATCTTGAGAGGTCCACTAGTACTAGTGCTAGTAGATATTATGATCAGACATTTAGGAGATATCATGAGGGATCTTTATCTGGTTCAAGTAGCATTGACTATTATGGACAAGGTCATGCTTCATCTACTAGTGCTGGTGATAGTGTTCTAATATAGAGAGATTTGGATACTATAATCGTGACATGGAACCTATTTTACATTCTCCACCTTATAAGACTTAATCCGATTATGGTACATCTGAAAGATCATCCAAGTGTCTTGCCATATTGGAACTCCTATTACAGTGCACAAGGATAGAATGATTTGAACCTCATCGTCATTCATCACGGTATTGATAGGTATGACAAAAATTCTAAGGACCTTAGTTTTTTTTTTATATAATGAAATATTTTTTTTCCTTTCAGGAAATTGATTATGAAACAAGAGAAACTTTTCTTAATAGATTGGAGATAATTTGTTGCTTCGTATTGTTAGGAATTATTGAGTCTCTATTTTTATATGAAATGTGTATTTGACATTCTTATAATATATTTGTGGTATTTTGTGGTGCTACGATTTATCATTCTCTATGTATAATAAACAACTACAACTAATATCTAGTTGTGATTGTATTTTGCTAATTTAATTTGACAACTAAATTTGTTGTAGTGTTGTATATTTTTTAATTTTCTTTTTAGAATTTTTATATATAACAAAATATGCATGGTGCCCGATACACAACTGATACACTGAGACTGATGTGGAACGATACGCCCTTTTGCGACCGTGACTTTGAACCAATAGTGGTCCCCATCTATCTCTGGCAACTTTTCTATCTCTACAACTTATTCTATGATTCGAAGACGGGGTACAAAACTCTTTTCTAGAAAATATATTTGGCACTCTCAAATACATTGTAAGCTCTTGGTTTTCTTTTGGAAGTTGCTCAATGGTTGCTTGCCAAATGCAGAAGCTCTAATATGTGTATAAGAATCTTCTAATCTAGCATGTCTCTACTATCATGCCATTGAGACTATAGATCACTGTTTTGTTTCTTGCCCATTAGCATGCAAACTATTGATAGCCATTGGATCTGTTGCTTATACTGCCATCCAGACCGTCCCTAACACGTGCAATTCTACATCAATTGCAAGTAATTTGTTGCATTCTTCGACATCATTGGAAAGGTAGTTGATCATTGTGCTACTAGGTGCTGATTTGTTGGCACTTGTGGTTGGCACATAATGCTTTTATCTATGAGAATCGAGCTCCTTAACTGAGACCCCTGATTGGCCAAAGTTCAATCCCTGCTATCTTCTTTAAGTGTAAGGAAGCCTTTCCTTAGAAACTCAGACTTCTTTCCACATCATCTCACACACTACTTTTCCATTAAAACAAGGTATCCAACACCTCATCGTATGTTAGATTGTGGTTGCTTGGAAAAAGGCCAATTATGAAGCAAAGATGAATGTGGATGCCTCATTTAGGGGTAACCCTGGTCTGGTAGATAAAGGTTGTATTGTTCGTAATCATTCTAGTTAGGTTCTCTTTGGATTTTCATGATCTTTAGTTCATCAAACGAATCTTGAGGCTGAAGCTTTAGCACTATTTCATGGTTTGCATCTTTGATCTGATTGGAGGCTTACAAATGTTGGGATAGGAATAGATTCAAGTGAGTTATGTCAAATGACTATAGGCCAAGTTCGAGTTCCATGGAAGGTGAATGCAACAATTTGACATATTACAGCCATGCTCCAATAGTACAATCATTCTATCATTCATGGTTTCTCGAGAAGCAAATATTGTAGCTGATTTAGTAGCTAAGTTAGGCAATTCTAAACCTTCCACTGATGAACTTTTTGATGGTTCTTTAATCCCTATTTTGATCGATGGTAGTTTAGCATTGGACGTGTTAGGCATGCCATCAGTTAGACTTGTTAAGAAAACCCAACACCAGTTTTATTTATTTGATGCTTTGACTTAATAAATTTCGTCATAGTTGGTTGGCTTTAACCAATAAAAAAAGGCCTTACTCCATTTTGAACCCCTTAACTTGTAGTCGAGTCTCGTTTTGCACCTGATACTAACTTTTTGACATATTGCGACTTGAACGCTCAGATTTGTCCCATAACAGTCTAATTTCTAACGATGTTACTAAAGTTAATGGATGTTAAGTAAGTACGTACCACATGCTTGAATAGGGGTGTATGGCACTAATGGAAGTAGTCATTTGTAATTCCACTTTGCACTCTCTAACTTATGATCAATTTTTATTTTGCAGCCCCAAAAATAACATTCCAAAATTTTGAACACATTGCCACCCTAATTTGAAGATTCTTTTCTTGATGTAAAAGTAACTTTTATTTCTCAAAGATTTGTGATGCGAACCTCGTAGATAAACTAAAGAGACCCAGAATAGATGCGAAAACCAAGAACGCCTAAACAATTCTGATTTGACGGATTCAAACCCTTTGATTTAGAAATTAAGAATTCGATGTAGTTGTTTTTGGCTGTACGAGATATCGACCCCGTTGTCAATAATAAGACAAGAACCAATAGTGTTCGTGATAGGTAATCACAATAATCAATCTTACAAAGTACCCCAAGTCTTTGCAAGACAAGTAGTAGAATAAAGTCATGCAATATTGTTGTCAGAAGAATGAATGTATCAGAACAGGTTGGAGGAACACATAACATGAAAATCAGCCCTTAAACCCTACACATAAGTCCTACCACCACTAGGACAATAACTTGCCAAATCCCAACTAGTTGAGGATTGGAACACTAGTTTAAAATGAGCTATGAGGCTAATGTGGACTAACACTTGTCCAAGTTAAAAAAACACATAAAATAATAACTCATAAGAACAAGTCTTCAGGCTAAATGCTTGGCAAATAGGATTAAAGTGGATCAAATTTGTCTTCAAGTCTTTCAGCTGTATGGGGAGCGGATTAAATAACATGAAATCGGCCCCTAACCCTACACATAAGTCCTACCAATACTAAGACAATAACCTGCCAAATCCCAACTAGTTTAGGATTGGAACACTAGACTAAAACTTGGCTATAAGACTAATGTGGGCTAACACTTGTCTAATTTAAGAAAACACATAAAATAATAACTCCTAAAAACAAGTTTTCAAGCTAAATCCTAGGTTAAATGGATTAAGTGACTGATTCTAGAGTATGGCCGAAACTAGGGTTTCCTCGACCCCTTTATAGTAGATCAAATTTTCTTCAAGTCTTTCAGTTGTATGGCTGGTGTGAAGGGAGGGAGGGGGGAATATATAACATGAAAATCAGTTGCCCCTAACCCTACATATAATTCCTACCAACACTAGGATAATAACTTGCAAAATCTCAACTAGTTTAGGATTAGATCACTGGACTAAAAATTGGCTCTAAGACTAATGTGAACTAACACTTGTCCAAGTTCAGAAAAAACATAAAATAATAATTCCTAATATCAAGTCTTGCAGCTAAAAGCTAGGTTAATAAGATTAAATTGTCCAATTCTAGAGTATGGCCAAAACTAGGGATTCCTTGACCTCCCTTCATAGTGGATCAAATTCGTCTTTAAGTCTTGGGTCTTTAGACTTGTCTCTTACTAGTGTAGGTAGTTGACATGCTTGGGCTTCGAACTTAATTTTATTGACTTGTTGAGCTCCACTATTCATTGTGGATCAAATTCGTCTTCAAGTTTTTCAGCTGTATGGCCGGTGGGAAGAGAGGGAGGGGGGATATATAACATGAAAGTTAGCCCCTAAACCTACACATAAGGCCTACCAACACTAGGACAACGACTTGCAAAATCTCTAATGCAACTAGTTTAGGATTAGAAGGCTAGACCAAAAATTGGCTCTAAGACAAATGTGATCTAACATTTTTGCAAGTTCAAAAAACACATAAAATAATAACTTCTAATATCAAGTCTTGCAGCTAAAAGCTAGGTTAAATAAGATTAAAGTGTCCAATTCTAGAATATCGTAGAAACTAGGGTTTTCTTGACCCTTTCATGGTGGATCAAATTCGTCTTTATGTCTTGGGCCTTTGGACTTCTCTATCTGAACCCTTGACTTGCTTGGACTTCAAACTTAAATTTATTGACATGTTGAGCTCCACCATTCACAAGCTTGATGTCTTAAAGGACTTGAATATCTCTTCTTGTATCATTCGCTTCCTCTTCCAAAGGTTTCATCTTCGAATTCAAACCTGGATGGAAAGGACAAACAGTAGACAAAAATTTAAACAAATGATCTCACCAAAGCAAGAAAAGATGCAATATATGCGGCTCAAACGCAGAAGTATCAAAGACCAATGTTGAAAGATAATGGATTTTGGGAAAATGACTTGTGAACTAAAGGCATCATGGAGCATTTGAACCCTTAATCACAGAACATATTGATTCAACCAGCAAATAAAAAAGAACCAGAAGATATTTTTGAAAGGTTGAACCAGTCATGCTTAAAAAGATTATCACACCACTTTAAAAATTGATGCATATCGAAAGAAAAAAAGAACTTATGCACATTATTGTGTAGAAATACACAATATTTATCCAAAACAATATTGACCTTAACACAAAAGGAATGGCTCAAGAAAAACAATTGTGCTAGAAGAGTTAGAAACATTAACAAGTAAGGAAAAGGACACACTATGAGTACTTAAAATCTAAAATTATAAGAATTTGACAAATCAAAATTTCTAAGTACACCCGTCACAAACCAACGGCACTTTAGTTCGAATGATATATAGAAGTCACTAGAGCTTCAAACGTGGAAGGTGCAAATTCTAACTTTTCATTGTCTCCACTTGCTTCTTTGATAAATGGCTGCGCAAAAAAACTTGGTAGAAAATCGTTAGGAAACAAAAGATAAAAACTCTTAAAAACATTTTCCTTCATGATCAAGTTCTCTTCCTTTGGAATTACCATTAAAGTTGATTTTTCCTTAGGATTAGACATGGCATTCTCCTTACCTTTCTTTTGATTTTCAGCCAACAATTTAGCATGTTCTTCATATGATCTTTTAATGTAAAATTGATCTTTATAGACTTGATCCGGAAGTAATGGCTTAAGAGTAATCATTTTACCATCTTTCTCAAAACTATACTTATTTGCAAATCCGTCATGTGTAGCTTTCAAATCAATTACCATGGCCTACCTAACAAAATATAGCTAGCATGCATGAGTGCTACGTCACATAAAACCTTATCCTTATATTTTCCAAAGGTTAAAGAAATTAAGGATTGCTTAGTGACTTTTAGTTCACCACTTTCATTTAACCATTGTAACCTATTGGATGTGGATGTTTAGTGGTTGGAAAATTCTAATAGAATTTATTGACCTTATGTTTGCTAGCTATATTCACGTAACTATCATGATCAAAGACCAAACCACATGCACCATTTTGAACCACACACTAAGTGAAGAAAATATTAGCATGTTGTAACCTATTCTGGTTGTCCTTAGGTTGAGCATGAAGTGCCCGCAAAATCACTCAGGAGGGTTTCTCAGAAAAATCTATCTCCTACTCATCATTCTGAGTATGTCGGTAATTCCTTGACCTTGCACCTACATCATTCAGTTTGTCATTAAATTCATAGTTGTTGGAATAGCAATTAGGACACATACCTCGACGAGCATGTCTCATTGTCCAAGCATAAGGCTCAGCTCGACTAGATTGCTGACTAGGCTCATTCCGTGCCTTAGTTAATGTCTCAAGAGAGCGTTGAATACATTCAAGAGACCTTGCCATTTTGCAAAAATTAGATTCTAAGGCATTGAACCTTGAACTCTCTCCTTCTTGGGACATTTTAAACCTATAAAAGAACAAAGTAATAACAAAAAGAAAACAAGGGATTCTTGATAGTTATGGTTAGTAAAATAACGAAAGACCTCACGGCACTCCCTTAGTGTTTATTCTCAAATTATACAATGTCACACAATATCACTTGTGTTTCACTCAAATTCAAGGCTTTTACTCTCTAATGAGCTCACTACACTTGCTTCTTTTCTCTTGTTTAAATTCTCCTCAAAGTCTTTCGCAAACTTGAAAGTACGAAGCAAGAACGACACAAACAATTACCAACACTTGGAACACAATTGGTAGTTATCGACTAACGAAGCAAAGAAATAACAATGTAATGATAGATCGATTTAACAAATAATGCACACTATGCACTTTAGAAAGTCAAACAATATTAGGGTTTTGGGCTAGAAATAATTAAACCAAGGTGACAAGTGTTTTTCAATATTTAACAATTTTTTTACACAACAAGATTTTGCACTAGTTTCTTGAAAATACTCAAGGAAAAATTTGCCCAAGATCAACCAGCAACTTATAAAGAACAAGTCCAACACAAGAAAAACTAAATTGGATAGTGTTTTTGTGTATGGTTTTCCCTTTTTTTAAATTCAAATTTTTTTAAACAGCACAATTATGCAAAAACCAATAACCAATCTTTAAAAAAAAATAGGTAGAAAAATTGCACAAGAAGATTGAATTCGCAGCTCCAAAATGAAACACATGCAAAACCTTAAATTTCTAGGGCTTTGGAAATGATTTTTTTCCTTGTATTTTTTTTCTGGATTTTTCCAGCAAAAATTTGCACAAAAAGATCGAATGGAGAATCAGGATTCCAATTGCCACAACAAGAACCTTCTCTTAACAGTTTTAGGATTTTTGTTCTTGAATCGAATTTTTTTTATATTGAAAAAAATCATAGCAATAAAAGGCACAAGAAAGAAAGAATTAAGGCTACAACTTCAAGAATAAGAACAAGAATCTAGAATCAAGAACGACGCTTGTTCCTTTTATCTCATGTAGCATAAGAAGAGCAAAGAATAGAAAGACACAGTTAAATAAATTTATTTTATTTGATTTTTTGTTCTTTAATAGTATGTCTTTAGTAACAATAAATAGTTCTCAACTTTTTTTTTTAAATGTCATAGATTCCTTTGTTTGAAGAAAAAAAAGTAGAAACATATGGAACAAAAAGTAGACGTGTTTAGGAACCAAAGCTCTTGATACCACTCTAATGTGAACTCCACAAATAAACTAATGAGACTCGGAATCGATGAGGAACCCAAGAATGGTTAAACAATTTTGACTGTACGAGAAATCAAGAATTTGAAGTATTTATTCTCGATTATACGAGATATCCAGCCATTGTCTATAATAAGACAAAAACCAATAGTTTTCATGATAGGTAATCGCAAGTATCAATCTTCAAAGTACCCCATTACATTTTTGAAGATATGATGTAGTAAACTCATGTAATATTGTTGTATGAAAAATGAATGCTTCAGCTGTATGGGAGGGACAATGAATAACATGAAACTCAATCACTTACCCTACACATAAATTGGTCATACCAAAACTAGGACAATAACTTGCCAAATCTCAACAAGTTTATGATTGGAACACCGGACTAAAAATTGGCTATAAGACTAATGTGGACTAGCACTTGTCCAAATCAAGAAAACACATAAGATAATAACTCCCAAGAACAAGTTTTGAAGCTAAATCCATAGTTAAATAGGATTAAAGTGGCCGATTCTATAGTATGGCCAAACTAGGGTTTCCTCAATCCCTTCATAGTGGATCAAATATGTCTTCAAGTCTTGGGTCTTTGGACTTCACAAACTCTAACCATTGACTTGCTTGGACTTAAAATTTAATTTTATTTACTTGTTGAGCTAAACAATTTACAAGCTTGATGTCTTGAAGGATTTGAATATCTCTTCTTGTATTAATTGGATTGTACACAACTATACAATGATTCTCCAAATTACATTAGAGAAAAATCACACTATACAACAACTTTTATTTATAGTAAAATATCTAGATTCAACTTCCATTCCATTATCCAACACCCGATTTCTTCTAGTTCTAGAGATTTTACCCCAAGAACAAAACACATGCCTAACCATATCAATGATCTGGGGTACAACATTTAATTATAGTGATATGTTTGTTTTTAATCATTATCTCTTTTATGCATCTCCAAATTTGATAGACAGTGGTAGCAAAGGATAGCTTGTTTATCTGATCCTCAAAACAATTTTTATTCTAGTATTTGCTAAGCCATTCAATCTCATCCTGCTAGGTACCCTTCCTCTATATATTTGGTTTAATTATTGGAATTTAAGCCATACTGAGCTAAAGAAATCACATTTACAGTAAAGGTGATTCTGATTTTCATGTTTTATACCACACAAGCAGCAAAATGGATTGATATTCTGCATCCCCCATTTGATCATCCTATCTTTGGTTTTGAGTTTTCTTTGACACAACATCCACGGTATAAATGAGAATTTTGGGACTGACCCTTTTCCCCAAAACTTGTTGTGCCATACCACTTTTTCACCTACAACCTCCCTCATAAATTGTCTTCAGCCGAACTAATAGAAAATAAGTCATTTGATCTAGGTGTCCAAAATGTCTGACCTTCTTTATTTGGATCAAGTACAAAATCCTTTGGTGTTTCTTGTCTCAGTCTTTTTTCTTCTATATTAGCTGTCTCCTAGAAGGCCCAATTTCTATTTTCAATACATTTGCCCACTGACTTAAAACTTTTACAACTAAAATAGGATAATAATTTTTCAGTAAAGTTCATGAATAAAGGCCCTTCACGGCGCCAATTTTCATACCAGAAATTAGTCTCAACTCCATTTCCAATCTTTTTTTTATTTTTTATTAAAGGTTGAATAGTAGATCATCTGAAGAATCTTCTTCCAGTTCCATGAACTATCATTTGCTTCATTGCACCCTTGAAAGACCTCCTTTTCAATATAATAGTGTGAATCCATCTTACCCATAGAGAATTCTTCTTGTGATAGATGTTCCAAATGCACTCCATAATCAGGCATTTTCCAATGTCACAAGTTGAAAATTCCTAAGGCACCTTTATTTTTTGGTTGACAAACCTTGTACCCGCTTACTTTTGCACTATAATGATTCTTCATATCCCTAGTTCATAAGAAGCATACTTTTAATCTTTCTAATTACTGCTTTTGGGAGCACAAAAACAGTAGACCAATAAAGATGAATCCCCTAAAGCACATATTGGATAAGTTATAATCTCCCAGCATAGCTCAGAGTTTTAGAGTCCTAACCATGAATCTCCTATTGAATCTTTATGAATATCATGTTGATAGTTCTAATAGCTTAGCTTTGTAGAAATTAGTGGAAGTCCAAAATGCTTCACAAGAAGAGATCCTTCTCACATATTTAATATTCCACATAACTCCTGGATTCTTTCCTTGGCATAACTAGCCTGATACACTTGGCATTTTTTAAGTGTTTGGCATCAACCCAGTCAATTCACCAAACTCTTGCTAGGTATCATGGATTACCTCAAAGGACTTAGTAGTTGCTGCAATTATGATTATGAATAATTATCTGCAAAAGCTAAGTATGATAACCTCAACTATTTACATTTATGGTGTTAATCATATCCTTGATGCCTAGTATTCCAAAAATACAAGGATGAGAAGACATCCATTGCCATCAAGAACAAATAGGGAGAGATTGGATCTCCTTGTCTAAGCCCTCTACCACTTTTGAAATACCCAACAAACTTATCCGAAAGCCCCAAAAGCTCCATAGCTACAAAGAGAAAGTCCCAATCTAAGGTATCATAAGCCTTCATAATGTCTATTTTGATCACTTCTCAGCCTTTTCCACACATCTTGTGATACCTTCTAACTATCTCATGTATAAGTACGATATTATCTATGCTTTGTCTATCTTTTACAAATGCATTTTGAGCACTATCAATCAAAGAGGAAATAACAAATTTCAGTCTATTAGAAAAAATGGTTGAATAGTATTTGCGTATCAAATTACAGTAGGATATTGGCTTAAAATCCTTCATTTTGTTAGCATTTTCCACCTTTGGTATCAAGAAGATAACTATGCTATTCATTGGATAGTACATGTAACCATTCCTAAAATAGAAGTTCGGAGCATCAAGGATATCCTTCCCAATCACCTCCCATTAGAGCACATAAAATTATGTAGTAAAACAATCTCAGCCTGTTACTATGTTATCAAGCATATCAAAAGCCACCTTTCTAATTTCTACATCATTAACTTTAGCTACTGGCATATTTATTTAATCCTAACTTATTCTTTTGGCGATAATCTGTTACTGATATCCCTGAGAAATTAGGGTTATTCATTAATCTTTTCATATGGATTTTATTCTTTTGGCTATAATCTATTCCTAATAATCCAAAGAAATTAGGGTTATTCATTATTCTTTTCGTACGGCTTTTACAGTAGTTTCAGCATTCTAAGATTATATGTGTTCATTTTCGTGAATTTTACTTATATATTTTAATATGTGTTAATATATGTTAAGTGTGATGTTTTGGTGTTTATTTGATGTTATTTTTACCTAAATGAAAAACTTATATTTATGTGCTTATGTGGTTAGGATTGTGTTTAGGTTGTTTATCTAATTCCTACCAGAATTAGTGTTCTTCGTGCGCCCTTATGTGTGTTTTGTTTGCAATTTTGTTTACAGTTTTAGTCATTCTTTAAGGGTTAATTTTGGGTTATATTATAGATATTAATGTGTGGTTTTATTAAATGGTCGTGTAGGAACAAATGGTGCATCAATCAGATGCCGGATGAGAATTTTATAGGCAAAACGACGAAACCACGCGAAGCTATGAAGGGTCACTCACTGACTGCAAGTGAGCAAGGCTAAATCAGCCGCGGTCAGCGAATAAAAAAGAATGACACCTGAAGTTAGTGGGTGATTGAAGGAAAATCAACTATTGACTTAGGTTGGATCGTCTAGGGCAAGCTGTTACACGATTTTAACATTTTTTTAGAGTTCCCAGTGTCCGTTTTGGGCTGTATGAGTGCATTTGGAAGCTTATTTGGAACCCTACACTTTGTAACACTTGGAAACTATAAATAAGAGCCTGTAGAATCTCAAAATCATTATATAATTTAATCTCCCCCTTGGACTCTACAAATTAGACTAGGGTTTTATTTGTTTTTCAAGAAGTGTTGAAGAGCAGTTCAAGATTCACAACATTGGACTGAGAACTTGCAAATCTTCATTAGAGAATATTTCTTAATCCTTTTTTACATATTTTATGTTATTTAATTCATTGATTTTGTTAGTATTTAAGCTCTCATTCGTATTTTAAATAGTATGGGTTAAAGTTGGATGATGTCGATTGAAGTAGGTTACGATTAATTTGATCATCAATTGTAATAATCATAATAATTGAATAATAATTAACATAAATAGACAATTCTAAGGATTATCTAACATTATTTTTTGTTAGATTGGCTGAGGGGATAAGGCTTTTGAATCTCTATCATTGACTAGTATTAAATTATTAGGCTAATTATTCCAGACCAAGGTGGTGGAATTGCTGAGTATTCTCGAAAGGAAACTCCAACTTTCATACAAATAATGACTCCGATTCAATTGCCGATGGCTTCAAGGTTGGGTTGAAACATGTGAATAGAATCTCCATTAGTTATAATTGGACTAATTAATTGAATGAATTAATCAAAATGGAGAATTGACTTGTCTTAACACCAATTCATTGTTTTCATTATTTAAAGTCTTTAATTCTATTTTATTCAACTATCTCTACTATTTTCGATTCTTTAAATAGTGTTTGAACCAAATAACTGGTACTTGCTAAACCAATCCTTGTGGATTTGATCCCTACTTCCACTATATACTGTTTGACGCCTGTACATTTGCAGTACGTTATCTAGTTAATAGTAGAATTAGGTTATAATAATTTTTTTAAATAGATATTCAATGTATTAAGTTCTTTTGGCACTGTTGCAGGAGATTGGGTTTTTGGCAATTTTGGTGTAATTTGGCTAGAATAATACTTTGAAATGTAATTGTGTTATACTGTGTTTGTGTCATTTTTGTTCTCAATATTAACTTTTGAAAAAAGCAAAATGATTTTCTCTTTTTAGTGGATAGTTTAGGCTAGCTACTAGTCTAATTTCTCTCATTTTTCCTTTTTGTGTGCTTTTGTGTTAATATTTGTTTTTGTGTTAGCCTTATAAGAACATGCAACACATGAATTGGAATCAATCATGCGAAGGATAGTATCATTCTTCTGATTAAGGAGGCATAACCAATGAGTATGACTCTAATGATAAGTTGGATGCACTAATGATTCGTATTAATAAGATGTCAATCCAATTAGCAGCCTTACAAGAATAATTCTATTGTTTTTGTGCAAATTCCATTCCATCTACTAGTTTAAGCTGTGATTCTTTTAAGGCAACCATACTAATCTAGAATATGCATACTAATATGATTCCTACCCTTGTGATTATCAAATGGGATGGTCCAGCTATCCAAATCATTTTTCAAGTTACCACGATTTTTCTTTTTCTTTTATTGTACCTCAAGAGCCTATGCATGAACAAATAGAGGATCCCCATAGTGTGAATGTAATATCTGTGGTCCACAATGATGAATGCTACCCAAGAAAACTTTCTTATCCAACCAAACATCATTAAAGGGTATGGTGAAGAAGCTTACATAAAAAAGTACAAGTCAGCATAACCTATGGGACAATACCTATTTGGAGAGAATGGCATTCATGGAGACACTTATGATATCTATGGTAATGACTACACTCAACCACCACCTACTCAAGAAGAAGAGTCAAGGTTGGTACATATGTTGAATACCTTTATAGAAGAGGTAAAGCGAATGGCCAAATCCCTGAGGAATATCGGAGTTTATTGTGTTGAAATCACAGGATGTTAGGCATTGAAGACCAATGGACTCCAACACTCCCCAAAAATAAAGAGGACTATGGACACTTAGAGGATAAATATGCAAGGGCCAAGTCATTAAGCATGTGCAACAAGGAGGAACCAAAAGACTGCTCAAATTTCATGACCAACATACCTAAAGAAGTACCATATTAAGCATTTGTTGAAAAGGAATAGGTTCAAGGAAATGAAAAAAAAAAATACATTTCAAAAGAAACCAGTTATAAAGGACCTATTGAGCTTGCATTCTCAACAACTGGGTCACTCATCACTTGGTTGGAATCACTACCGACATATTCTTTGAATGAGTGCGAGTCTATTCCAATGACCACAAAGAAGGTATCACATGGAGTGTTCGTGACAAAAGATGTGACTCAAAGTGTAAAAGAAAAAAGATATATTCTAGGTGGAACCAGGGATATAATAACTACGTATGTCAAAGTTTCACCTGTCCTGGGGAACTTAAAGTGTGCCACGCAATGCAGACAGCTAAGTAAGGACTATAACATTCTCGGCAAGCCTCCTTGGCTTTACTAGGGGAGTATTTCTTTTAATTTTACTTTTATTTACATTTTAACTATTTATGTGCTTCAGTTTAAGGAATCGGTTGGGGTAATAAAGGCTTGAAGCATCATGTCTGGTTAGGTTTATGTGGTTATTATTGTTGTTCGAAATACTTTTTATTATGCTTGGAAAATGTATTTTTAAATGATGACAAATTAGTGTAATTTAGTTAGTGATGATTTTTATATGAATATTTGATGAATTATGGTTGTCATGAAATGCTCAATTGAACTTGAACTTATTTTCTATTTGGTTATGGAATTTGTAGTTTTTATACATTATCTTTGCTAGTTGAGTATTTTGATGGGAAAATTTTATGAATGTTTGTTATAGATTTGTATTGGCATGGGTTGTTCGGTACTTTTATAGATTGATTATTGTAGCTAAGTTTAAGTTGGAGGGTTTGAATTGGGCACACATAAATGACCATTACATTGTTTTAATCTAGATGTTATAAGAGACAGAATAAAAAGTATTTCACAATAATAACCTCGTAAAGTCCTAAGGTTCCCTACTTAGCATGACCATGTTTGTTGAAAAGAAAACAATTTCTCAGACTCATGTTTTTCATCGAAGCTTGCATTTATATGACTCACTTACTTGGTAGTGTTTGGAGCGCATTGTTGAGTAATTTCTATGATTGAAAGTGAAATCCCAGTTTTAATTTGAATTTTGATGATTGGATTGCCTTCACAGTAATGTTTTATGCATATTATTCCTTATCTTTCAGAGTTTTGATTGTCCAAGTATGTTAAAAGCGGTTCACTAGTGTTATGTTGAGTTATGTTTATGTGTTTATTGTGATGTTTTATGTTTTAGGATTTTTGTCTTTTAAAAACTAAAAGAAAAAATTTCTAAAAATTTGAAAAGATTTTTGTTTTAGTGTCTTATTAGAAAAGAGTTTCAATTTTGAAGATCTAACTGTTTAAAAGACTCCCAAGCTACCGAATGACTGCCTTCAGAATTTTTATACTTTCTTTGCCTAAAGTATTATAGAGGGTTAAACTAAAAGATTTTCTATTTTTAGTGTTTCTGTATTCATTAGCTTTTGTGGCATGTTTCAATAATTTAAAAATATTTCAAGAAGACTATTTGTTAGAGTATTATAGATTGAAAGCTAATAATATATAAGTTTCTTTGCTTTTTGAGCGCTATGAATTGTGAAAGTTTTATCACTATACACACACACACACAGATATATATATATATATATATATACATATTCCCTTGAGTGAGAGTGTGAAAGTGAGATAATTTTCAGTGAGCGTTAATCATGATTTCCCTACGATATTTGTTTTATATATATATATATATATATATATATATATATTCCCTTGAGTGAGAGTGTGAAATTGAGATAATTTTCAGTGAGTGTTAATCATGATTTCCTTGCGATATTTGTTTTGCTTGTGATATTCGTTAGAATTGTGTATGATTTTTATATTTGCGAAGTATGAGTGAATTTTACACCAAGGAAATGATTTAGACAAGTTCTTTTGACTGTTTGATCTAAAAGGACTACCTACATGCCATTTTATCCTTAGTATCCCCATTTGAGCTTTCTAAGCCATATTTCTTTGTTCAACCATGTTTTCTAGCAACAATTATCATTTTTTTCCTTATTTTCTACCCATCACCATGGTAGTTAGTGTTGGCGGTGTAAAACATCAATACTATATGCACAATATTATGGATCATTGGGAAGAATATGAGTTTTGTTTGTTGGGAAAAAAATCTATTCTATGACTTTAACATTTGTAAGAATCCCCTACGTTATGTAATGTTTTGTTGGAAAAAAGAAAAGGAAAAAAAGAAAAAAGAAAGAGAAAAAAATTATAAAAGAAGAATAATTCCTTCTAAGTTGTGTTAAGTGTTATGGATAAAGAAAAAATTCCTTCTAAGTTGTAATAAAGAAGGTACATTTTTGCCTTTAGAAGTGGTAATTGGTTAAATGCTATGCTTGTTCGGGTGATGCTCTAAAGCATTATGGATCAAAATGATTCACTAATGTGTCTAAGGTGATATTAGCTACTTTTATCCAAATATATATATCCTACCCTTATCCCTTAGCCTATGTTACAAGCTTTAAAGACCAATTTAATCCTTGGTTTGAGTTCATTCGTATTAGTGAGTATTGTGTGTGCTAATTTCTTCCAACATCTTTGTCACTTGCAAAACTTTTGTTCAATGGGTGTTTTATCAATTAGTGATTAAGTGACATCTGCTTTCATGAGTCGAGAGATTAGCACTTTCATGGTAAATTGGGATGAATATCAAAGTTTTCTAATATACATGTTTGGTTCATTTTTCTACTATTATAGTTTTCTTTGTTATAATTGTTGATACATTAATAAAGTTATTGTGTTTCATGTCTTTTATTGATTTGTTTTCTCAGGACTAGGAAAACTTTAAGTTGGGGAGAATTTGATAACCCTAAGAAATTATGGTTATTCATTATTCTTTTCGTATGGTTTTGGCATTAGTTTCGACATTTTTAGGTTATATGTGTTCGCTTTCATGAATATCTATTTATATGTGTTAATATGTGTTGATATATATTTAGTGTGATGTTCCAGTATTTATTAGATATTATTTAACTTATATTTATGTGTTTATGTATTTAGTGTTCGGAGAAACTTTAGTTTGTTTATCTAATTCTTACCGGAGTTAGTGAACTTCATGCATTCTTGTGTGTGTTTCATTTACAGTTTTGTAGTCAGTGTTCAAGTGTTATTTTGGAGTTCAATTATAGATATTAATCTATGTTATTGTTCTATGGTCTTATAAGAATAAACAATGCGTTAATTGGATGTCAGATGAGGATTTTAGAGATAAAACGGTGAAACTGTGTGAATCTATGAAGGGTCACTCACCGACTGTGCGTGACCAAAGCTAAATCAACTGCAGTCAGTGAGTAAAAGTGGATGATACCCATAGTTAGTGTTTGATTGAACGTAAATCAACCATTGACTGTAGTTGGGGCAGCTGGGGCAAACTATTACGCGAAAATAAACGATTTTTAGAGTTCAGGGTGTGTATAAGAGACCATATAAATACAGTGTCAAAAATCAAGGCCTACTTTTGTAATAGTTTCTAGCCGTTACTAAATCATTATGTCTCTTATACACATCTAGATGTGTCTCTCCTTGGGGGCTACACATTGGACTAATAAATAAATTTTTCAAGAAGAACTGAAGAGAAGGTTCAAGGTTGCCAACCTTGGACTGCGAACTTGCAGTTCTCCATTAGAGAAGCTTTCTTAGTCCTTTTAACATCTTTTATGTTATTTAATTCAATATTTCTTTTGCATTCATGGTTTCATTCATGTTCTAAATAGTATGGGTTTAGTTTGGATGATGCCGATTCCATTAGATTACGATTAATTTGATCTTCAATTGGAATAATCATAAGAATTGGATAATAATTGACATAAGTAGACAATTCTAAGCAGTAGCTAACTTAGTTTTCGTTAGGTTGGCCGAGGGGATAAGGCTTTTGAACCTCCGTCATAAATCAGTATTAAATTATTAGGCTAGTTGTCTCATACCACGGTGGCGGAAATGATTAGATGATTTGCTAAATATTCTCGAAAGGAAACCCAAATTCCATATAGATAATGACTCAAATTGGTGTTCTCAGACAAGAGAAGGTTTCTCTAACCCTAGTTAATTAATTTCATATGATTCAATTACCAATGGCTTAGGGGTTGAGTTGGAATACGGTAATATTATCTCCATTAATTATAATTGAACTAATTAATTGAATGAATTAATCAAAATTGGGAATTGGCCAATCTTCACCTAATCCATTATTTTAATTATTTAAATTCCTTAATTCTAGTTTATTCAACTACCTCTTCTATTATCAATTGGTCAAATACTGTTTGAACCAAATAACCGATGCTTGCTAAACCAATCCTTGCGGATTCCACCCCTACTTCCACTATATACTATTTGACCCCGTGTACTTGCAGTACGTTATCTAGTTAATAGTAGATTTACGTGATTATAAATTTTATAACTAAATATTCAACGTATCAGTTCCAATTGTGCTTGTTTCTTTTCATCAAATGATCCTGATTTGCTAAATATATTGTTATAGAAATCTATAGCTATCAAATGAAATTGATCTTAGTCATTTACAGTTACTGATAACTCTAGGAGACTAGAGTTATATGCATCCTAAACTTGATGGTTTTGCTACTAGTTTCAACCATTTTTAGTGTTTCTGTGTGTCTTTTTGTCTATTTTGATTTTATGTGTTAAAATGTGTTAGTATATATATATTAAGTTTTTTCATGCTTATTTAGGTGTAAATTAGCATATTTTATTAGATTCTTGTATTTAGAATTCGTGTCGTGTCCTTAACTCAACTTTAATAGGAGTTAGGTTTTAATTCGTCTTTGTTTGCCTTTCGATTATAGTCTATTTTGTGATTATTTTATTTAAATATTTAGTTATTATTTTTAGTGTTTATTATAGCTAAAAATGTTCCTTTATGTGTTAGGGTTCGGTAGGAGAAAACGGTACATCAATCGGACGTCGAATGAAGATTTTTAGAGCAAATAGTGAGGTGCTTCATTTCAAAAGTTTTAGCTGATGTTGTGACTCCAAATTTGACTTCGCAACACCGAGCCAACTAGAGCAAAAATGACTTTGTTCGAGACTGATTTTTGCTGCACAATTCTCCCACTACGTTGGCACTATTTAAACCCTTTTAAGCATCATTTGAGGCATAACATAGGTGGTAGGAGTAGGCTAGATTAGAGAGTACTTTTCTTCATTTTCCTTCCCATTTGGGGAGAGTTTTCTTAGATTAGAGTAGATTAGGATTTTTCTTTCTTTAAAGTTTAATTTCTAAGTTGAAGGTTGAAACTTTTTAGTTGTAAGTGCTTTATTTTTATTCCAACTCCTTTAATTAATCTTTCATTTCATGTTTATTTAGATTAATTAGTTTAATTTCTTTCATATAATTGCTCCCTTTACGTGTGTAAAATGTACGTGGACTTCCTTTAATCATGTTTTCTTAGTGCTAATTGATAACTCTAGAAAACTAGAGTTATATATACCCTGAACTTGAAGGTTTGGCAACTAGTTTCGAGTATTTTTAGTGTTTTCGTGTGTATTTTTGTCTATTTTGCATTCATGTGTTAGAATGTGGTAATATGTGTTTATTAAGTGTTTTAGTACTTATTTAGGTCTTAATTAGTATACTTTATTTGGTTCTTGTGTATAGAATTTTGTCGTGTCTTTGACTTGACTTCGTTAGGAGTTAAGTTTACGTTCGTCTTTGTTTGTCATTTGTTTTTTGGGCTATTTTATGAAAATTTTATTTATATATTTAGGTATTATTAAGTGTTTATTATAGCTAATAATGTTTTTCTATATGTTAGGGTCGCATGAAAAAGAACGACGCATTAATCAGACATCGGATGAAGATTTTCGAAGCAAAACTATGAAGTGCTATATGTTAGAAGTGTCAGTCCAAATCGCACTCTATACAAGTTTTTCCAAATCATGATTTAGACGCGGCTGGAGCAAAAAATTAATTTGTTCGGGGTTGATTTTTGCTGCACAATTATCCCACTACCGTAACACTATATATACCCTTTTTAAACCCCATTTGAGGGAGAACTTAGCTAGCAGAAGTAGGCTTGATTAGAGAGTAATTTTCATCATTTTTCCTCCCCATTTGGGGAGGATTTTCTTATATTAGATTCCAGTAGGATTTATCTTTCTTGTAATCACAATTCCTAACTAAAGATTGAAACTTTTTAGTGGTAAGTTCCTTGTTTATGTTAAAACTCTTTTAGTTAAAGTTTATTTCATATTTCCTTAGTTTAATTAGTCTAATTACTTTCATATATTTGCTCCCTTTGCATGATATCTTAGTGTAATTGTTAGATTAGTTTATGGGTTTCCTTCAATTCTGCTTTCCTTATTGGTAATTCATAGTTTAGATTGGTTAATTAGGATACATTAGTTTATGGGCTTTTCATTTAATTGCTTTCATTAAAAACAACTAGCCTAGAATTTAGATTATTAATTTCTCTAATTGTACTTACTTATGGATAATGAATAGTTTAGATTAACTAATTGCTTGCTTAATAAGCTTTTCATTTTAATTGTTCCCTTTATTTGCTTTCTAAAGATAATTCCTTTTTAATTGCTTTCTTAGTTAAATTACTTCTTTAGTTCCATTAGTTCTAGTTTTTGTTAAATCTATTCTCTTAATCCATCATTCAACTTGTAATCTAACCAACTAACCGGTAATTATCGATCAATCCTTGTAGGTACGATCCCTACTTCCTTTTACTACTAGTTGACAACTGTATACTTGCAGGATGCCACCTAGTTAGTAGTAGGATTTAGGTGTTTTATAAATTTGTAACTAGGTATGTAAGGAACAATCACCAATTTGTAGTTTTGGTTAGTTAATTGCTTTTTAAAAATCTTTTATTTTTACATTCTTTCTTAGAATAGGTTGTGGGTTTTCTCTAAATGTGTTTGCTTAGGGATAATAAGCAGTTTAGATTAATTAATTACTTGCTTAATATCCTTTTCCTTTTTAATAGCTCCTTTTAATTGCTTTCTAAAGATACTTTCTTTTTAATTGCTTTCTTTCAAAATACTTTCGTAGTGTTTAATCTTTACTTTAAATTGCTTCCTTAGTTCCATTAGTTCTACTTTTAGTTAAATCTTTTCTCTTAATAAACCGCTTCAACTTGTAATCTAATCAAATAATCAGTAATTATCAGCCAATCCTTGCGGGTACTTTTAGTTAATCCTTGCGGGTACGATCTTTATTTCCCTTTGCTACTAGTTATTAACCGTATACTTGCAGAATGCACCTAGTTAGTAGTAGGATTTAGCTCTTCTATAAATTTTGTAACTAGATGTGTAAGGTAAGACATCAATTACACCATTTTCCTCTTATAGAGAAAGTATGCTATTTTGGACTGTATGCACAATTACATTCCTACGAAAGAAAGCAATATTTCTATTCCCCATTTTAACCAATTTACCCTAGATTTGTTATTGTCGAATTCCTCCTCATCATGCAAACATTCTGTATATTCAACCTACAGAATTTTTTCCTTGCTTATCAGCTTTTCATTTTTTGGTAAGGAGTGTAGCAAAGCTTGCACACTTAGTAGTTGTTCCTTTCTTAAGGTGTTCATCTTTATTTCACTCTCCTTCTTCCAAGCCTTGTTCAAGATCTCAGAAAATTTAGTATTCCTCATCCAATACTTATCGAACTTGAAGGGTTTAGGATCAAAAGAAAAATTTTTCTTTATAGTAAGGCTAATAGGTGAGTGGTCAGAGATGCCAAGACCCAAAAACTCCACCTCAACCACAGGAAAAGGCTGCATCCAGGATTCCTTTGCGAGAACCCTATCGATTCTGCTGCACTTTCTATATGTCCTCATTCTCTAAGATTGCACCAAGTATAGTAAGCACCTCTGCCATGATATTCAATCTCATCTAGGTCCTCAGTGCTTTGATTAAGATTAGATAGCCTTATAATCATAATTAGAGTTGCCAATTCTCTCTCGTGTACTTCTTATGTCATTGAGATCCCCCATGATCACCCAAGGCTAACTTTTCACCATTCATTTTAAATTTTCAAGATGTCTTCCCAAGGGCACTCTACCCTTAGTTTTATTTTTCCCATAAACCATTATTAAGATAAACATACAATTCGTATTTTACTTTCCATATGACATGATATTACATGACAATGTATCTATAATACTATACATTTCACCTTCACAGGATCCCTAAAAAATAAAATAGACAAACTTTGTCATTGCAACCATTATAAACATAACTCCAATTAGGCAGAGAGTGATGATGGCTTTATCAATATTTTCAAGTCTCAGTATATTATTTACACTACCAAATATATTGACAGAAAGAATAATTAAGATCAATAGGCAATTTTGACAATTCAAATTATTTTATAGGGTCATTTAGATCTCTTGTACAAACAACTCTCATTGATAAATGGAGAATGAGTTTTTGTTACTTACTTTCTTTCTTGCACCCCTACCAAGTTTCTCCACCTTTGGCTTTACCTTTGATTTTTTTTTTTTCACTATTTCAGCCCCCAAGTTGTCCAAAGCACTATAGTTATTCTTGTTTTGAATTTCAATATGTTTTGCTAGAGATCCTCTTTGCAAAAGAGTTATTCTACTAGATGGTGAAATTGGTTGACAATACAACTGCTAGCTGTATCATTCACTTCAATTGATATCTTAATCACCAATTCATCAGCTATCTTAATTTTTTTCCTCTACTTTTTACATCCTTATCTGTACTGATTTAGAAAAGGCCCAATCTGTGCCTTTTAGGTCATGTCTCTTATACACATATTGTTCCTCTAGTAAACACTTATTATCTGTCAGAGGGTATCCTGGATAGGAGCTTTTACTCTTGTTCTTAAATATTCTATACAATCTTAGGGACCTGAAGGCAATTCTTCTAGATCCGATGACTAAATCTTTTGCACTATGAACAACAACGATTCTATCTGCTCCAACCTAAAATTCAATACAAATCCTAGCATAAGGTTTTTATATTTTGGCTAGCAGTTTGTTTATCTGAATATGGGGTTCTACGAATAGCACTAGCTAGCTTATCAAACCACACATTGTCTAGTAATGAGGTTCAAATGAGGAAACGGCACAACCAACTCTTTTCACTTCTTAGGGAGATAGCATTGCATTGCTCTTTTTGGTTTGGGATTGTATCACTCGGCAATGCTCCAACCGGTCTCTCATTGTTTTGTCGAGCTATTTGTCCCAATTGTAACTCAAGGTTCCTCGTGGTGGCTCATAAATTTTCATATGCCATTTGCAATCTCTCAAAATCCCTTCTCAGATTATCATCATTGGGTGTATCATGATCACGTATGCGGGATAATTTTGGATTTTGAGATGGTGGTCTTGGAGTCCGTGGTGGAGGCTAGTATGAATTGTTTTGTTGAGGTGGAAAGTTTTGGGCATATCTCTAATGAGGTGGTTCATATGGCCTAGATAATGAGTTTTGGTTGGAAAAATTTTGCCACGGTTGGTTGGGTTGAAATGAAGGATTCTGGACATTATTTGGTTAGTCCAAGAAAAGTTCAGATGATTCGCCAAGAAAGGTTGTATGTATTGCTATAGTATTTGGGCTGATTATGTGAGTAAAATTTTGATTAGAAGACAACCATCTAACTTGTACTCGATTTTCACTTGTTCCAACTACGGGAGTTGTTACTCCATGATAGTAATGAGTGGAAGCCAATCTCTCCAACAACTGTTGTGCTTCCTCCGAAGTCTCGTAAGGGAAAGAACCTCTCACACTAGCATCAACTATCAATTTAGTCTCTGTAAATAGTTCATTATAGAAAGTTTGGACTTGTAGCCATAGTGGTATAGCATGCTACGGACACTTTCCCAATAGCTCCTTGAAGCGGTCCCACACTTCACCTAAGATCTCTCTAGTGATTTGTCAAATTGACGTGACCTCTATTCAGAGCTTAGCATCCTAGCCAGTAGAAAGTGTTTGGCTTGGAATTCTTGAGCAAATTGGTCCCATGTTGTGAAAATACCTTGTTGATATGTTGTAGCCATGACCTTGCTTTATCAAGGGAATGCTCTTATACAGATACAATTAGGGTGGACTCCATTGTATTGGAATGTATCAATGATCTCCTCGAATTTGATTAAGTGCTTATAGTGATATTCGTTGGGTCCTCCTCTCAAACATCAAATGTGTTTGGAGCATTTGTATTAGTGCAGCTTGATTTCTAAGTTGTTCTCTTGCATGGGATGTCGAACAATGTTAAAACTTGCCTCCTCGAAATTAGGTATGGCAAAATCTCTAAGATGTCAGAGGTTAGCATTAAAATAAACCCGGTTGCCATTGTTGCATTCAACCTCCCCTCGTTCATTCACAGTGCGGTTTAGATTCTCCATTAGATTGTCACCTTAGTTTGAGTCTTGTCGCCTGCGGTTTCTACATATAGTCCGTTCAATTTCTAAGTCAATTGAATGAAGTGGTTAATTAGACGAACGAGTATCTATCATAAACTACCAGCAAAGAAAACCAAAGATCAACTATTGAAGACAAAACGAGAGAACAAGACATAATTAGAAGTAAATAAATAAAATAAAAAGTGTAATCTAGTAAGACTCACTACACCTAATATTGTTAACAAACAAAAATAATCCCTGAATTCCAAAAACTTGATCAGTGAATTGTTGATTAGGTTTTTGAAAACAGGTGAACAAATAATAATAATAAAAAGAAATCTTAATTATGCTAATCAACTCCCAAAGTGACTCGTTATTAGATGAGGTAAGTTTGTATATAGGATGAATAAGATGATCTTACCACGAGAATATTGGAACTAGCACTAGGTTCATAAGTCTATTTACAACTTAGACGAAACAATCAAGGATTTTTAACTACACTTAAAATAAATTTAATCACGAGAAATTAAAATAAAAACAAGAATATAAAATTAATCCCGAGAAAGCAATTAAATATAATTGACTAAAAATCTAAATCAATCTACTCTACTTGCAAGAATTTAATCAAGAACAAGACATTAAATTAGTCTACTCTGTTATAGCAATTAAAAACAATTCAATAAACCCTAATTACTAAACTATGGAAGCAATGAAGAATTTAAATGCAAGAAAACATGAATAATAATTAAAGAATAAGAATAAAATGAAAACAAAAATTAAAGTGATAAAAATACAATCAATCTAAATAGTCGCAATAAAACCAATATTAATGATTGTTGAATCTTGAATTCTTGACAAGAGAACAAAATCTAGCTTGAAAACTCGAGAAAATCTACCCTACATCTAAATTATTCTTCTAACTATTGAAAACTATAAACTAATGATGGCCGATGATCGATTCTTGTTTCCTCTCATTCTCTTGGTGTATTTATAGGTAAAAATAGGGTTTTGGGGCTGTTGAATGATAAGTACACGAATTTCCATGTAAACGGGCCCACGGGCATTGCATAAAAGTCACACTTGGACGCTGCTTCCGGAAAGGAAAACTTGAGCTACTGGTCTTTGCGCCTGGGCGCAGCAATTTGGTCGCCCCTAGGTGCCCCTGGCAGCATCTGCTCCAAATTCCTCTTTGATTTTGAGCATGATGAAGGCTGAATTCAAAAAACTCAAAACACAAAAGTGTAGCACTCTGTCTTATCTTTCAAAAACATATTGAATTACCCCAATTAGAACTCGGACATCAGAATGTTATGGAAAATCGACTGAACAGATGTGTATAAGAGACAGATATAGGTATACATAAATTCCAATTTTGCAATTTTCCTCTAATTTTATGATTAATTTTAACTCTTTCTTCACTCAAACCCTACAAAATTCAAAATAAACTATTTTATCTCATAATAACTCAATTCTTGCCTTTACATCACTGAAAATGAAGTAAAACTATACACAAAATATACGATATGTACGAGCTTATCAAATAGTATTTAAAATTGGACTAAAATGGAAAAATATGAAAATTTAGGGTCCAATATATCCAAAAAACAAATATACGATGAAAAGTGAAAATCGAGTACAAGTTAGAGGGTGCAAAATATAAAAACCCAATTACAAAACTCTAAACACTATTCTCTAATGGTTGCCTCGTGGGTTCTAAACTTAGCTATAATACCAAATAAAATATCATGCCCCATGCTTGGACAGGAACATGGCATCCACCGTATCACCAAGATTTACACTACAAGGGATTTACACACGACATTAAAAACATAACATTAAACTAAGAACTTCCATAAATAAAAATTATTCCGTAACAAACATTCTAATGATGATTATCTAAAATGTGAGAGTAACAAAATATAAACTAAATTTCTTGAATTAAACTAATGTCTTGATCAACATAACGAAACCCTACATTACTATAGTTCCTAACAAACTAGCAAAACTAATTTCTCGCGACCAAAAACACCTAATCCTTGGTATGCTACAAATTTCCAAACTAACAATCATCCTCGCATGCTCTAATTCTTCAAAAATATAATAATGGGGTGAGCGATAAGTCGCCAGCAAGTAGCTCACACCACCTTTGCCGGAATAGTCAAGTTACATACACACAAATATATATATATATATATATATATATATATATATATAGACATACACGCATACACACACATACTTATGTACTTTTTCCCTCCACTTATATATATATAGACACACACGCGCGCACACACATACTTAAGTACTTTTTCCGCTCCACTTTTGCCTTCAAATCTGGTGGTGTTTGCCTAGATCTTTTCCCATTCCCACATCTATAGAACTGCTATTAGTCTTTCTGATCCTGGGACTCTCTTTCACTCCATTTCCCTTACTAAGATTGGACAGGGTTTTGATTAAGTTGAACTTCGTATCCAACCACCTTATCGTACTTATCACTCAAATCCTTCACCATCTCTTCTATAGATTCCTGTATATTACCCATAATCGTCAGAAAAATTTACACGCTATCACTCCTACTATTGGTCCTTACTTAAACACCCAATCTACGGTATCGTTGTCAACCCTTTCGAAGCTTTCCTCCGTAGCTTTAGTTCTGATTTCTATCATGCCAAGATGGATCTAGCTGCTCTTATTACCATTGTAACAATCAAACCAACTTAATGGACTTAAACTTGTTCAAATTAAGTAATTGGAAAATGAAAACTCCAACAAGTTTCATTAATCTTACATTCAACCTCCAAATTATATATATATCAAACTTACACAGGCACATGCGCGCACACATACATATGTACTCTTTCCCTCCATTTTTGCCTTCAAATCTGGTGGTCTATCCCGAGAACCTTTTTCCATTTCCACTTCCTATAGAACTGCTATTAGTTTATCTAATTTCAAGACTCTCTTTCACTCCTTTTTCCTTACTAAGATTGGACAGGATTTGATTAAGTTGAACCTCGTATCCAACCGCCTTATCATACTTTTCAGTCAAATCCTTTTCCATCACTTCCATAGATTCCTATATTTTACCCATAATCGTCAGAAAAATTTTCAACCTATCACTCCTACCATTGGTCCTTAGTTAAATACCCAGTTCTAACACATCATTATCAACCCTTTTGAAGCTTTCCTCTATAGCTTTAGTTCTAATTTCTACCTTGCCAAGTTGGATGTAGCTGCTCTTATTACAATTGTAACAATCATACCTACTTAATGGACTTAAACTTGTTCAATTAAGTAATTGAAAAATGAAACTCCAACAATGTTTCATTAATCATATATTCAACTTCGAAATCACATAAAATGGAACAAAAAAATAGAAGAAGCAGATGAGATGGAATCTAATAAAGAGAATGTTAAGATTTAAGGAATACAGAAAAATGAATCTCAAAAAAGCATTTTAAAAGGAAAAATCCTAGCAAAATATCAAAATAAAAAAACCTGATGAAGTCTACAGAACAAGCTGACTAAATAAAGCAGAAAGGTCCTTGTAACGGCCTTTCTAATCGTTGTCTTCCATGTGTCCAGTCTGACAAATAATTTGCACCACCTTTTGATAAAAAAGATGTTGTTTTCATAAGAAGTTTATTGCCATGAACAAACTGACACCATTTCATTTAATTGTAAAAATATACCAATTCAAACCCCAATTTTTCCTTTGGCCACTACATCCCATAGTTTTGTTAATTTTAATTTAATCTCATGTTTTCTAAAACTTCTTGTTCCTAGACTCTTAGTTTGTGACCCCTGAGTATTATGGCGGTTTGTATTGCAAAACAATGCTAACAACCATTATCTGTCCAAGTCGGTCAGCTACAATAGCAAAAAAAAAAAGAAGAGAGAACACCTACACAAAAGATAATCTCTATAGCAACGGTTACTTTGCTTGTGAAACTTTTGGTTCAGTTCAATTTAGTCAACTTTTTATTGATGGACGTTTCTTAATGTTCCTCATCAGAAGTATGGGCTACAATCTACACTTCAACTTTTCTATCAAAGATGGAATTGTTATTAGACCAATGGGATTCAATTTTTCAATATACACTTCTTCAACCATAATAATAACTCTAAAAAATTAGAGTTATATGTACATTAAATTCATCGATTTTAAATTAGTTTTGAACATTCTTAGTGTTTATGTAATACTCACACATTTTTCCATCAATTTGATATTCCTTAGAACATTCATTAATGTTTATTCTTTGATTTAGTGACCCATTTACCCTTCCTAGTTCTAGTATGACACTTGGACCTTTTTCGATCATTCTACTTGTCCAGGACTTTTCTAATCATTCTATGTCGACTTTCTCTGACCATTCCACATATAATAATGTTCGTTCATATCTTTGAATAACATTCATAGACATCTCTTATTAATTTCTACTGACCTTTCTAATTCTAATGTCTACTGACCATTCTTAATGTCTGCCTTCTTAATTCTAATTTTAGTTCTAGGTAGCAAATAGAATGAGGTTGAAATTGTAATAACTAGATCTTTCACTCATTTCAAGGCCATTTTTATTCACTCTTATATTCTAAAGTATCCATCCATTAATGTCATTCCTTAATGTCTAAAGACTTTTTTTCCCTTTTTGGACATTTTCTTAAGTTAGCGGACCAACTTGCAATTAAGTGGAACTTGAGGGACTAAACTGGCATTTTAGAAGATTCAGCTATACATAACAAGATGGCAGCTGAAATCCCCCATTTTCTACTCCTAATAACTAAAAATGACACCCTAAAACTCTTTCATTTTCTCCTAAATTCTTTTTCTCACTTTCAGAAAGAATTCCTTATATGAGGTGAAATTTTAGCCAGGAAACTTGTTGTTTGGGGTGATTTGAAAGCTCAATAGTGTTCCTAATTCAACATTTAAGCTTCTTAGGTGAATTTTTGTGAAATTAATATTTATTTATTGAATTAGGGTTTGTAGGTTCTTTTTCAAGAATCAAAAGTGTCCAAATCTTTTTGTTAATTCATTGATTCTTGTTGCAAATTGTTTTGTACTTTGTCCAGCCTTGATTTGTAACTAAAAACACTTCTTGGTGTTTAATCCTTGGTTTTTTGTGTTTAATTACAGTTTCATTGCCAGGACATCCATAACTTGTTCTTGCATGTTTCAACACTTGTTTCTAAGCATTTGGAGTGATTTTTGATCATCAAATTGAGCTGCTTCATGGATGGAATTGAGTGACCAACTAGCTTGTTCATAATCCACCTACAAGCTTATTCATGTGCACAAGCTTGCTTCGTCATCCAAAATTCCCTTCTTGTTTTTTCTTTCTTTTGAATCCTATATTGTACCAGACAAAGTCTGCACTTTTGAATGGTGTTACTCTCCCTTGATTCTATTTCAAGATGATAGGGTTTTCAACCAACCAAAGTTAGAGCACCAAGAAGTGAAACTTCAAGGTTAGTGGTACTTGAAACTTGTTATTGATTGTATTTCATATAGTTTAAGTGCTATTGTGAAATGTATTAAAATAAGGTAAGTATGATCAATTTATAAAAGTTTACATGATACTTATGCACAGTGATTTAAATGTCTTATATAATATGCAATGCTTTGTGATGTTGATTGCTTTGTGAATGCTCAGGGCATCAGTTGAGGGACAGGTTTTACTTTATGTCATTTACTGGGGTACTCACTCTACTTACTAATTAATGGCAGTACCCAATGCTACTTGAGCCTAGTCTATTAAGGCATATAGTAGATAAACTAGTTCTAGTTATTAGAAGGCAATTTTAAACTATAAGCTTATTGAATTTGTCATGCATATTTTGATTATTGCTTATATTGTGTATATCGACATGACAGTGGTGGAATAGAGAGAGGTTTTTCCCATATGTTTAGCCTTGGGTGCCATTGTATCTCATTATGATTTGATTTGCTATTGAATAGTTTGTTCATGGCAATAAACTTCTCCTACCGTTAGTTGTTCTTAAGAATGTTTGTGTGTATAAAGAATGTTTCATTCTATCCTGGCTATATATTATGATTGGTGTGATGGTATTGGAAGTTCTTATTGTGATCATGGTTGTTAGATATTCTTGATATCGAGCCTTGAACACTTGCGGTAAGCCCGAAGTGTGGCGTGTCATAGTCCCAGTTTTGGGACATGGTAGTTTAAGTATGTGTTACTTTATCTATTTTTTACTTCTATGTGTTAGTATGTGTTAGTATGGTTTATTTAGAGTTTTAATGCTTATTTAGGTACTAAGCATCTTTTTTTTTTTTTGGGTGAAGAGATTTTATTAAGCCTTTGATGCAAATACAAATATTGGCTCTTGATTAATAGATTGGAGGGCATACCCAGCCTATCTAATTAAAGCAAAGAAAATCTCTATAGGAACATTCGAACTAGTAAAATATAAGCTAAAATCTAGGTTGGAGCATCCCGTTTTAGCAAGAAAAACAGCAACCATATTAGCCTATCTATATATATGTGGATGACCAAGGCATGCCATATCAACAATAAATATCTAGTTTCATGAATAATCGGGTATAAACGCCAAAGTATTTACGCTTGTTCTAGGACAATGTTATGTAGAATCAAAGAGTCCACATCCACTTGAATGTTAGAAATTGTTAATGATGACAAATGCATAAGCCTTCATAAAGAGCTAGTGTTTTCGCTTCAAGACCGTTGATTTATGACCAAATGATTTGGAGAAACTGAATATGACCTCCCTCTGCAAACCTCGAAGCACTCCACCTCCTCCAGTAGATCCCGGATTGCTAAGAGAAGAACCATTCGCGTTAGCTTGAATCCCTTAGTTGGCCGAACCCATCTAATAGCTATGACCTTGGTTGAGGAGGCTGCTTGAGTATTGTGAAAAGATTTTTTAATACCTGTTCTTGTCACCATTATCTTGACTCTATGTGTGATCAAAGTTGGAAAGACCATATTCTCTTTGTGAATGAACTCATTTCATGTGAGCCAAAGTTGCCAACAGATTAAAGACGACACAATGCGTGTGAGCTCCCAATCCAATATGTCATTTGGCAGCCATCGTGATTAACGTAACAGGCTAGTGTTGGTAAGGGCGAGGATGCCATAGAAAGAATCTATCCTAGACCACACCGTGTGAGCAACATGGCAACCTACAAAAAAATGATCAATGCAGTCCATAGAGTTGAAACAACATGTATACTTTGAAGGCATATGAAAGCCCATGTCCATCAAAGTTTCATGAAATGGAAGAAATCCATTTAGTTATCACCACATGAATATAGAAACTTTCCAAGGCAACCTGGAATCCCATATTAGCTTCCAAGAAGAAATGTGAACATGAGCCGGATGAAGAGCTTCATAAGCTTTTTTGACTGAAAACAAACTAGACGTAGACGATATCCACACATAAGTATCTGGATCATGGGATAAAAATATCTACACCTCCCTGAGTTTGTGTCGGACAGCCATTGGCAGAACTTGTTGAAGTGCATCAAAATTCCATCCTCTCCTATTTGAATCAACTTCATAGATTTTGATAGATGGCTGCGATACTCCATCTCATCTTGAAGTAGGCCCTGTTCCCATCCTATTAGAAGACCAAAAACCACTATTCCCTTCTCGAACCAAGACCAAAAATTATTATTCTGCAATCGGCTAAAACGTAGCATCCTTTTCCACACTGATGATAGAACTCCACTAAAATAGAAAGTTAGTTTGTAGAAAAAGCACATAAAATCGGCTCATAAATAGTCTAAATTGTAGAAATTCTACCATAATTTGAGAGTAAAAGCAGAGCATATGTCTGTTAGGCCCTTAATGCCTAGACCGTTCTCCATCGTAGAGGAACAAACTGATCTCCAACTTGCCCAATGCTTATATGCACCAAACTCCGAATCTAACACCCCGGGCCCTGGGCTGGCCCAACAACATTGTAACAGAAACAACGGGTTCAAAATGCTTAAGCCAAGTCGTAAACCGTAACCTTACAACTTAAGGTGTTATAAACAATATAATACTCCCATCCCACTTTCGATGTGGGACAGGGATCACAATTACCCCTCCTTAAGGCTCTGTCTCTTATACACATCTAGATAACATATCACATACAATGTATAGCATAGTCCAATACCACTGGCCCAGTATTACCCCGTGCAGAGACCACACGAGATTCGCTCTAATACTAATTTTGGAATTGTATAACTCAAGATATGATGATTTTGCAATTAACCTTGGCAATTCTTAAAAAAAAAAAAAAATCATATTGTTACCTTTATAATAATTTTATAAGACCATTTTTGTTCTAATTTGAGTAGAGATTTGAAAAAAAGAAAATTATTCTTCAGGAAAGTTTTAATTTGGTATTTGAAGTTTATAACGGTATAAAGAGTGAACTTTTTGATTTACAAATTTTCGGATATACTTGATTTATAAAATATTATTGAATGTGAAATTTTACTTGCTTGATAGCTTTACTATTTTGACCAGAATTCATAGTTCAATAATCAAATTAAAATGATTCATGATGTCATTCATCATCTTATTTAAATATATATATATATATATATATATTTAAACAAGAATTTGATAAACTATGAATTTTCTTGATTCGTAAATTTCAAAATATGCTTATTCTGTTAAACAGTATCGAAATTGAAATTATAGTCACTTGATAGTTCTTTATTGTTTTGAACAAAGTTCATAATTGTAAAGTTTTTTTTTTATGTCTTTTTGTCGTTTTGGAGTTTGAAAAAAAAAAAAAAGAAAGCTTTAATAGCATGACTTATAGGTTTGGGTCTATATTTGGTATATAGGATTGGATACTTGAAATTGTATATAAGGATACTTAATTCATCCACCCATTTGTTGTAGTGTGTGATCTTTATTGAGGAAAGTTTTATATATTTGGGACATTAGATAATTGACATTAGAGTAATTTAAGTACTATCTTAAGGACTAATGTGGAAGTTCCACATATCTACTTACATTTATGGATACATAACAAAAAGTTTTGAAGTAAGGTATTATATTGTTTTTGTCTAGGAAAATGATATTGCAAACTTCAAAACGATAAATTGACTTAGAGTATGAGTATTCCATTTTAGAGATTGTATGGTTCTATTCTCTATATTCTAGATGTTTTTAACTTAGTATTTAACTCGGATAAATTTGTTGGTAATTGATGTAAACTAGGAAACAAGATATTTCTATGATTGGTGTAGTTAGTGGCTTAGTGGATTTGTAGTAGAATTTATCACTAAAGAGACGAAGTTCGACTACTATAAGTTTTGATTTGGACATTAGAGAAAGTTTTTAAATTTTTATACAATAGTTGTATTTTCGTTATAAATTGAGGAAAGTAACTCGGGTAAGTTTCGAGGATGAAACTTATTTTAAGGGGGGTAAAATGTGAAAACCCAAATCGATCCACTATTTGATATTAGTTAAGCCTTAATAATAATAGTAGTTTTAACTCCACAAGTTATTAGATGGGATTCAAAGGTAATTAACTTTTATAAAGGGACTAATCATTAAATATTATAAGTAGATATTTATTGGGTTAAAAGAGTATACGACATATTTTATAATGAATTTTAGGGTTACGGCCGTATAAGCGAAAGAGGAACAAGAAGGAAAAAGAATTCGATCGATCTCAACGACTCAAAGTGGAGGTAATTATATTCGATCTTATTATTGGATTATTTAGGATATGTTTAGAGATGAAATTATGAAATTAATTATTTCAATATTGTTAATGAAATTAGGGTTTTGAGGAGAATGAGACAACCAAGACAAGGCATTCGTTTAAGACTGAGACTAGTACCATAGTGTAAGAATTTTGAAGGTAAGTAAGTTCTTATTGTAGTAAATTACTATTTTATGATTATTTTGGAAGATCTAGAATAGGTTGAATTATTTATTCATGATTGGAGTTTTGATTAAGGTAAATAATTGATCAAAAAAAAAAATGGATCTTAATTTTTCTTTAAGGGTTCGTGTGTGTGAAAAAGAATAGGCCAGACTCAATACACCCTTCAGTGGTCAATGTTCGTACAATTGAGACAGATTCGTCCATATAATGATATTTGAGCCACTGGTAACTTGAATAACCAAAATGAATAAAGCAATCGCATGTATTTTTTTGTCTAGCGCAAGCTTTTGTTTAGTTTAATAGATAATTAAGTATTTTTAAAGGGACTAATTGTTAAATATTAAAAATTCAAGATTATATATATATTCACGTCTGGGGTCAACAACTATACGATATTATAATATTGAGAATTACGGTGATTAGCCATTCAAGAAAGAGAAATAGGAGGAAAAAGTTATTTATAGAATTTCTTTGAAGGCAAGAAGGAGGTAACAATTACGTCTCTTTAGTATATAGTCTTGGATTTTTAAATGAATAGGGTTCAACTGATAATTTATTTGATAGTTTAAGTTTATTTAGGGATTTAACGTATACGATGTTCTTTTGGTCAAAAATAAATAAATAAAGATAAAATGGAGTAGCCGTATGGCCCCGATGGCTTATATGGCCAAGAGATTATAATTGTTGTCGGAGTACTATTACTTGCCGGAGCGAAATAATTGGAAGTCATGAATGTATGAATGTTTTCTTATAGCAAGGAAGTAAAAGTAACAATGGATTAATAGTTATATATAATATTAACAATAATGAGTATATGATTGGATGTATCCGTTGACAAACTAAAGGATAGCATTTTTAAGGCCTGCCGTGCATGGCTTTACGGAATATGCCAAGGCTTGAGGCTGGGTACATGGATGTAATTATGTCAGTTTTGGAGTTTAGATTAAGTTAGAATCTAATTGAATATATATATATATATATATATATATATATATATATATATATATAAAAGACTACTACTAAGTGGATATATAGGATAATTAATTGATCGGTTCAAATATTTGAATAGTTTAACGGGTTTGTTTAGTATTTCAGTTAGTTAATTTAAGGTCCTACATTTATTTTATGTCATTGCATTTAGGACTTATTTATACAATTAAAGTATTGTGGATATTTTATAGGCGAGAATTCACGAGTTCGGATTACTGAAGTTTAACTCACGTACTTCAGATTAATTAAGATGTAAGGGGTTCCAATTCTCTTTCATATTTTCAAAAATTATTTGTTAAACTCTTGTTTGAAAATTATATTTATATATTAAATCAGACCGAATATGGTTTACTTTTCTTATTTGATTACATAAAACTATTGTAAGTAGCAATTATTGACATTATAAATTACTTGTGTGATGCATGCTTGATATTTTGACTATTGTATTGTTTGGCTCTTGGCTATCTTTTGTGGAATTGGTGGGAACTAGTTCCCAATACTCTATACGAGTTTTTGTATGGCCCTTTTTCCAACGGATTATAGTATTTGGACTTTGTTATGGCCATTTTCTTAGATGTTTATAGTAGTTAGGGACTAGGATATCCAACTTGCCAGTAAAGCTATAGAGAACCCATGAGCCTAATATTAATTATTGTATTGTGTTTGTACTTTTGTCATAGATATTTAGTATTGAATTCTAATTATTTGAATTATTGATAATGCCACTTATCTATTTATGTACTCGTATCATACTCGTTCTAGTGGAAGAGAACTCGAACTTCTTATTGAGTAACGTGTATGCTCACCCCATTATATAATATTTTTGCAGGTGTTCATAATTTTCCTTAAGGCGAGTGATCGGATATTAGAGATTTTGAGTCTTGTGTCATCGTGAGAAGGGTGAAAGTGAGAAGGTGAGGGGATATTGTATTGTTTATAACACCTTAGATCATGGGCTACTTACAACTTGGCTTAATTATTTTGAATCCGTTGCTTCCACTCAAAAGTTGTTGGGCTAGCCCAGGACCCGGGGTATTACACCGAAGAACCCCAAAAAAATTTAGCCAACATTTTTCATAGGTTTTTATAGTGTCCTTTGGTGGTTCCATCACTGCAAGTGTGTTGATTTGCATTAAGGAGAGAACATGTCATATGATAACAGCCTCCTACCTGTTGTGAGTAACCGTTGCTGCCATCCCAGGATCTTAGCTTGAATTCTATCAATTAGGTACTGAAAGAATTGCTTCCTTTTCCTTCTCTTGTATAGCTGAGAATCTGAATATTGTAATGGAAATGGCTTTCCAGACAATAAGTCTAAGGATATTCTAAAGTGAGCAGAACTTTTATCCGAAAGAAAAAGAGGCCTCTTAGAAGCATTGATTTCTGCCGAGATCCAAGTTTATAAACCTCCAAAAAATTTTAACTCCATAAGAGTCTTAACTGTGCATCAATCACCCCTTGAAAATAAAATAGTATCATTTGCATATGAAAGATGGGAGATTGTTGGACAACCTCTTGTCAAATTATACGGAATTAGATAGCCTTTTTGGATCAACTCCTTCAAACTCCTCGATAGAGCCTTTGCATAGAGTATAAACAAAAACGGAGAGAGAGGGTCTCCTTGCTTGATTCTTCGGGAAGCTCAAAAGAAGCCACTGGGGCAGCCATTAATCAATAAAGAAAACCAACTACTTTCAGGTTATTCATGATCAAATAGATGAAATGAGTACGAAAACCAAACCGTTGAAGGATTTCTTAAAGAAACTTCTAGGATACTCAATCCAATGCCTTGAAAATGTCCAGTTTTATAATATTAGTGACCCCCGGCCATCTTTTCAAGTGACTGGACAAGTTCCTCAGCTAACAACGCGTCCGCATGAACCCTACCTTCGACAAATCTGGATTGCTCTGGGGAAATCAAAGGACTCAAGGGAGCAAGTTCATCAACCTATTGGCTAGTAGCTTGGAAAACACTTTGTTAATAAAATTACATAACGATATAAGTCTAAAATCTGCAAAGGTACACAGATTATCAAATTCAGGAATTAATACATTTAGTGCACGAGAAATCTTGTGAGGAAAAATTACACCAAAGAAAAATTCTTGCACTGCCTCAAGGAGATCATCCGCAATGATATCCCAACAGGTAACATAGAAAGTCCCTGAGAAGCATCCGAACCTAGAGCACTCTCCTTGTCTAACAGAAAAACAACCTATTTAACTTCCTCCATCATCATTGGTTTCAGCAAATCATTGATTTGCTACATGGATAACAAGGTAGGAATGCATTGCATGTGCAAATCCATGGCTTGATCCCAAATCAGTTTCGCCTTCAAAAGCTTTTTTAAGAAGCTTCTCCCTCGTGCTTCATTTCCTCCCCAAAATCCAGCCAATCTCCCACCATATTTTGTATTTTTTGAGTTGTTTATCTTTGGATCATTTGGCTGCCAATGAGGTGTGAAAAAATTTTGTATTTTAATCTCTACCCTAAAGCCATTTTATCCTAGCCCTTTGTTTCAGAAATATTCCCTCATTTTGAAGGCGCTAAAGAAGCTTCGCCTGAGCATGGTCAAAAGATTCCCGAGAATGATCGGATTGAAGTTGTTTGTGGTGAATGTCTCATTGTCTTACCTCCTCCTCCACCTCTTTAATGTTGTCAAATATATTGCCAAATGCTAATTTGTTCCATTCATGAAGGCTGTCCTTGAGACACTTGATCTTTACGAAAAACCAATCATTCCAACACCACTTACTGGCTACACCGAACTGTGTTGTACTAGATCAGGAAATTCTGGATTCGTTGTCCACATGTTCTACAATTTAAAAGATCTTGGACCAGCCCTGAGTGATTGGCTGAAATCAATGAGCAAAGGGAAAAAGTCATAAGATGATCTATTCAATTTTTTCACCGAGGCATGAGGGAGCTTTTCAAACCACAGATCTAAATATCCCTGATTAATCAAAACTCGGTCTAGTCTCTTCCAAACTGTACGTCCTTGTCTAATCCTAGTCCACATGTAGTTACTACAGAGTAAACAATTTCCATTAAACCACAATCAAAAATAAATAAATTAAAGTCGTCTACTACACCAATATTTTGTGCATCCCTGCAATGGTATTCCAACATGGTGGAAATAATGTTAAAATCACCACCCATACTCCCTTAATTGATGATGGTATTTCCTGAAGCTTTTCCCTTAACACCAAACTCTCTACCTGTATGATTTTAGCATAAACAAAAGTGGCATAGATGATATCCAGATATCATCAAGCGAAACTGCAACATGGATATATTGTTTCGAATTGTCTAAAATGTGTAAATAATAACATTCCTTCCAAAATAACTAAATTTTATTCAACATGCAAAGCTTGAACCCTAGCTTTACACAAAAACCTTCAAGACATGGTGGTTGCTACTTGGGTTAAGAAATTTTTGCACAATAATCAATTTTTTCAAAAGTCTAAGAGATGCCAAGCTTCCAACTTCCCAAATTGATCATTTGAATGAGAGGAAGTATTAGCGATTGAATCAGTTGACTGCCTCATTAGAATAGTTTGGGTTATAGGATATTGCTTCTTCTTGACCTTTGCATACTTGGAAGGAAGATCCAGCGGCGAATTTTTCCCAAGTTTATTATGCATCTCATGCAGAAATTCATACAACTTGATTTGAATCTCAACCCTTGTTTGGACAGGTTGAGTCAGGAAATCGGAGAAATTTCTAAAACTGTGCTTGTTTTAAAAATCGTTCTTTTTTTATGTCAATTAGAAATGGGATTTCCGGCGGGGGAACTCGCATGCAGGAGATGCGAGCTCGAGCTCATGGAAAATTAATGTCGTCAAAATTTAAAACAAAAAAAAAAAAATTTCATGACCTCGAATTAAGTGAATGCGAGGTCTGAGTATTTTTTTTTAAAAAAAAGTTTTATGACCACGCATTTAGTGAATTAAGCGAAGTCATGAAAAATTTTTAAAAAAAAAATTGACTGACCTAGCATTCACTAAATGCGAGGTCAGAAATATTTTTTTTTAAAACAAAAAATTCACTACATGTAGCTTTGTATTTAGCAAATAAGAAGTCATGCAGAATTTTTTTTTTTTTTTGCACTATTACAGAAACAGAAAAATGTTTGATATTTTTGTTAATTAAAAAAGGATTGGCTCAAGATAAAAATCATTTAAACGCTAAATCGTGAACATTTATTTAATACGATATATAGGAATACTAAACCATTATCTTTAAACCATATACTATAACATTAACGAAATATTACACGAATGAAATCTTGTAAGAAAGCAAATTTATTAATTTAGAATATTTTTTGATAAAATTTTGACATAACCTCCCCTGTTTTACGAACATTCTCCGTGCCAACAACTATACCCAACAAGGGCAACAAACATCCATAAAAGCCTGACAAGGGCTAAAAAACAAAAATAAAAACCTAATAATAATATAAAAACACCAACGCAACAAGGGCAAACAATGATATGCAAATAACAGACATCAATCACACATGATTCCGAAAAGTAATAACAAATGTCAACATCCATGATCTCCAAATCTCCAGCCCGTACCACACTCTCTAGGTTTAGGCACCCATTTTGATCAACGGACATAAAATAGAAGAGTGTCTTGTTGTTGAGTAGAGTGAGCAATTTGGGCTTGCGAAGCTATGTTTTGTTCGTGTTCATGTTCTTCATCTGAAACAGTAGCACCATTATGCTCTAGATCTGGTCCAGTGGACGACTGTCCGAAACATGATGGTCCCACCGGAGTGCGCATTGGCAAAAGTATATGTGAAGTGTAACCCTTGAATGGTATATTAACATGAGAGGATCCAGCATCTATATGGGGCTGAGGCGATGGAACTCGACGACGTCGACGACCACCTCCGTGTTGCCCGCCTCGCCGCGGAACCTTCTCTACTCTATGTGTGGATGTCGAACGTAAGCAGGAACTGTCGGAGGCCGATAGATCAAGACGAGTAGATTCGCCTACTGCATGTAGTGACTCATAAGCGAAATGTCTGATCTGTGCCCAAGGACTACTATCCAGAGCATCGTCCTCAGTCAGGTTGTCCAACGACATGTAGTACAATCTAGCCATGGAATCCATCTACCATAAAAGTTAAAATTAGTATTACTAAAGTCATTTGAAAAAGAAAAACAATAACAAAAAATGAATAATTACTTACTAGATAATCTGCACGTGCACCATCGCCATGGTACCTCTCTGAAAAAGTAGGGCACTCACTCGGATTGGATATGTAAACCACCATCCTCGATCGGTACCATTGCATATAATCACCTGATACATGTGTAGTATCAACACATGGGAGACCAACCTCAACTGTATCCCTTCTTGCCCCCCCAAATATCTATATAAGCTCGGTGGATCAACTCCCAATCATTGTTTGCCCAACCACGGCGGTCTATCAAATAAAGCGCACCTTGATTACTAATCAATCTCTGATCTAGTATGTAAGAGGTTGGTGCAACCCGAACTGTCGTATAACCTGATGAGGTAGTTAACATTCCACGATCTCCCAATGTATCAAATAAGTAGCTGCATGCCATATGTCACGACCAGCAGTGCAGTAATGGGGAAGCATATCAAGTACCTCATCAGAGAATGGCTGCCATATAATCTAATACCAAACAATTCGACAAAAAGTTAGTAAATAAACAAAATATGAGTAAGACAAAGTGTAAAAGAAATGTAATCGACGGATGTACGTCATTGAGTGGCAAACTATGTAGCTGATCTCGAAAAATAGATAAAACATGACGAGGAGCATGCGCAAATCAAAACCAACATCCCACCTGCAATACAAATTAATAAATATCAAGTCCAATGTAAACATGTTTAATTAAAAAGTTTAACAAAATATATACAGAGATCCATATGCACCGTGATCTTGGTGTGCGGGCTCTAATTGATTAGGACGCAGTGTCGGCATGCGCTCCTAAGCCCATAACTGTAATTTTTAATTAGCACATTAGATAAAGATGAATTATGCATTCTACTAATTTTGACGGAAGTATACAATAAATAAATATAAAGTATTCAAATATACTGTACTAATAGCACTGGTCCGCAGATGTTTCTAACTCTGGGTGAAGTAGCATCACACAAGCTGCGATACAGTGTGCATAAAACTGCTGATCCCCAACTATAACGGCCCACAGTCTCCAAGTCCCGAAGCAAGTATAGATACAGTAATGGCAATTTATTGCCTGAATTGTCTGCAAATAAAATACCTCTAATAAGTATAAGTAAATATGTACGTGCCATCTGCCGACACATGTCATCAGTCGTATTATCAGGAAGGGGACGATCTAATGTGTAGCAGACAGCCGTCAAGACTTTGAAATCAGCAGTTTTAATGTCTGATCTGTAGGCTGGAACCCAATAACTCCTTGCATAACTGGCTCCAAGTATCTGCACAATGAGTAGTGTCTCTACCCGTCACGGGCGATCCGTCAATATGTAAACCCCAAAGTACCTCTACATCCTGTAATGTGGATGGTGGCCTCACCAATAGGCAGATGAAAAGAATGTGTCTCAGGTAGCCATCGCTCGATAAGACTGGTGATCAAAGCATGGTCCACTGAAATACGTCCTAAAGATGCAATGCTCTCGAAACCTGCCAAACAAATATAATGCCATACCCGATCCGGTATGGGCTTGTGATCCCAAAAAATCCCATCACAACACTTAACCTGTAGTGTGAAATCATCGATAAAACCGTCAAACATAGATCTAGCCCTATGCGGCATCGTAGGTGATATAATATCATCTATATATGGTCCAGGATGAACAAGCTCTCGCGACTGATCATCTATACCTAACAAAGTAATATAGAAAGAGTGAAAAATTAAACCCATAGAAAGTAGGTATTTAATATCATAAGTTTTAAAAGTTACATTCAAACATTAAAGGTCATGTCTTCGTAATCAATGATAATACAAAATTTTTTGATACATGAATAAATTAAAAACAAACAACTACATTCATAGAATACAACAAGGTACATAAACAATACAATAGAAAAGACAAATCATTGTTGTCGTGAAGGGCAATTTCTGCGATATTTCCTGGTTGATGACAATTCATACACCTTCTGGGTTCATGGGGATCCCTAATGTCCATCTCGTTTTGGATGCGCCTTGCACGTACCTAGCCTGCCCTACGGTCTACGAACATACTGTCATCAACACATAACTGGCATTGGATAGGAGGCAACTCCTCTGGATTAGATTGTGGAACAAATCTACTAACGGTGTACTGCTCTCGATATATGCGAGTAGTGTAATGGTCCGCAAGCAGTTGTGTAGGATCATCACCCTTAAGCCTGCAAACTGCCATCGCATATGAGCATGGGAGCTTGTACATTTGCCATTTACCACAGGTACATGTCTTCTGTACATAATTGACAGTTTGTACATTGCCACCACTTGCAGTCACACGATGAGGTGTTTTAATTCTATATACACCAGTAGAATGATCAAAAACCATGACCGTGTGTCCTCCACCATAAGTTTTTTTGTCTGCAGTCAACAACCTTTTTCAATTCTTGCGGACCATTACACCACTTCCATATGCAAGCACAATCCTTTACAAGAAAGCTTGGTATGCTTATAGATGCCCAACTTCCATATGCAAGCACGCTTTCCTGCGAGCATACCAAGCTTTCTTGTAAGGGATGTCAACCTTGAAACTGTTCTTAATGTATGCCTGAATTTGTTTGACCTTGTGCCCAGGATCATTTTCAATTAAGTGCATAATTTGGTTAGCAATGACTGTAGATGAGACAGAATTCGAGCTCATGAGTAACTTGCTCCTTACTATCAAAGCACATGTGTTACCGAATATCATTTTTTTCTTCATTCCAATAAACCATCTCATCTTTATCATTACAGTCCATGGGATCGTAATCATCATAGTTACCAATATCATTGAAACAAACCATTCCTCTGGGTCGATAAATAGGAACATCCTCTTGCATCTGACATTCACTGTTATTTGTCCCCAACTTCTCGTCAGATTCATCTCCGATATATCTTCTGAGTCTGACTCTGACTCGTAATCCTTGTCTAATGCATGCCACGACGAGTCACTATTAGCATTATCATCTGTCAAACCCTCATTTACGAGATCTTTCTCCATATGTTGATATTGCATGGTACTTGGGCCTTCACCTGCTGTGGTGTCCCTATTACACTGCGAGCAAATAGATTGATCAGATGGCATTGAGTTTGACATTGAAAACAAACACGTTCGGTTGTAAAACTCAAATGATCAAGGATGTTCAAAGAGATTCCACAGATTAGACTACAGCGGCTCACAAAGTCGTACATGGTCAAATGCATAAGAGACAACATTGGCCCCATACCATACAACCCTAGATTGTTGGTTACAGGTACCTAGGGAATTTCCTCTCTCTTGATAAACAACTCAGCACAAAAAGTAGGATCGGCATTAAACAAATCAAAAATACCATCCATACATCATCATCTGTCAATGGAATGCCAGAGTAAACACCACGACTAACTATATGCTTGTACAAAATATTCAATTTCAACTGCTCCCTATCAACCTCCATGAACTCGTATATCTTGTCAACCAACTCAACAAACCTAATCTGCCATCATTCCTTTTTGAGGATTCTCTATTACGCAGGTCATACCCGATAAGGGCTACAAATAACACAACAAATCAGCAACGCTTACAAGTAATACATGCCCGGCAAGGGCTACAAACAATGCAATAACTGATGTGGGTTACAAGTAATATATGCCCAACAAGGGATACAAACATAATTAAACGAAATATAACCAAATATAACCACTTTCATGACCACTTTCATATATACAACTTAAATACAACCAAATCCAATTTCATCAAATTATCCAATTTACAGAATTGGTGACCCAATAACAACAAAAAGCACAGTTGCATAAATTTCAACATCTCCGTTTAAGGACAGTAATTATTAACAGCCCCTCACCCCATATACCAAATTATTTATATTCACAATCACAAAAATAGCCAAAATATAATCTACCATCACAAATATTTTTTCTAAAATATTTACATTAACAAAATTAATTAACTAAAAAAAATTAAAAAATAAATTAATTAAAATAATTGGATCAAAAAAAATAAATTTAATCTACCTAAAATATGTTGGTGGTGTTTGTTGAGGAGGAATATGGTGGTGGTGGTGGTGGTGGTGGTTGTTGTTGTAGAGGGGGAGGAAAAAGAGATGGTAGGTGGTGGTTGTAGAGGAGGAGGAAAAGGAGATGGTGGTGGTTGTAGAGAAGAAGGAAAAGGAGATGGTGGTGATTGTGACTGAAATCACAAATAGGAGGAGAGGAGGAGAAACTGAGAAGGAGAAGGATGAGGGTTCTGCGACTGACCCTCGCAAATATATTTATCCCGACTGACCTCGCATTAGGTGAATGCGAGGTCAGTCAATTTTTTTCTAAAAATTAATTTGACCTCGCATTCACCGAATGCGAGGTCATGAAATCTTTTTTTTTTTTAAATGTCACAATTTTAATTTGCCATGAGCTCGCATTCAGTAAATGCGAGCTCAATGAACTCGCATTCACTGAATGCGAGTTCCTCTATCCTGGATATCCAATTTTCAATCGACATGAAAAAAGAACAATTTTGAAAATCATCAAGCACAGTTTCAGAAATTTTTCCAAGAAATCGTCTGAATCCTAAAATGAAGTATCCATATCACGTTTTAGAATTGTGGATCTTGTCTTGTTTTTTAGAAATCAAACATTTTAATCATCCATAACTGAATCAAAAGGCTTTGTAGACAAACATAATTCCTCTTCAATCAAAATAGCTGTGGATTGACGTTTTGAGAAATATTTTTCATTTGCTTAGTAGGAGGCATGTTCTCAATTACCAGAATATTTTGCTTTTCCAACGTGGCTAGACCTGATGTGTTTGCCATATTTGTTGAAAGTGAAGGAGGAGAAAAAGGAGCTAAGGGTTGTTTAATCTTCCAGATCGTGTCCTCTTTTAGGGTTGATGAATTCTTCATCAATACTATATCTTTATCGATAGCCCTTGATTAAGATTGTGACTGTGGTTGTGTGGTCACCGTTTTATCTAAAGCCTTCAAATGACAAAATACAGCTTCATGACCAATCTTTGAGCATTCGGAGCAATAACTGGGAACATTTTCATAAGTAATATGTTCCCAGAAACCGTGTCTCTGTTGCCAAACCAAACCTAGAAGGATGCTTTTTTGAATCATCAAGTCCACACAAACCTAAGCAATCCCTAGTCGAATCAAATAGGTGATAGACAAATACACCTTTAAGGGAAACCCATTGAGGTTAGCAATAGAGGAAAGTGCTGATTTATCAAAAAAAAAAATGACAAGGAAGCCAATCAAAAGCTATCCAAACCTGCACCTAAGAAGATTCAATATCTACTCGAAAATCCGAAATCCGTTTAAGGTTGTGCATCCCAAAACCACTAAGAGTTTAAAAACCTCTATACCAATAGCATAAATAGTCCTCTTCGAGATCAAACCTTGTAAGAATATGTCTGTAATCCAATAACACTAGCGTGAAAGAACCCTTGAAGCCAATGGTTGCGGGATTGTTCCATTGAAGGACTTCCATTCGAGAATTTTCATGAGAGCATTTTTTCAAGTGTTGGAAAGGTGATATCAATATTTAGCTTTCAGAAAGAAAAAAAATGGCGGGTTCTCCTTTGTACAAAGAAGGAGGCACAAGAGAGATGGAATTGGTTTAGGCGGAGACGGTGTCATCAAAGGAACGGATGAAGGAGGGAGGTTTCCCTTTAGCCATAATTGAAGGGCAGCCAGGAATGCTACAAACCCTATAGCATGAGAGAGAGGGAGGGAAGGAGGAAAACCCTTGAGCATTTTCACTTTTTGTCGGTGCTAATTATCTTATATTATTTTGTTATTGTGTTTAGAGTTTGTATTTTGTCTTTAACACAATTTCATCGAGAGATAGGTTTTTCATTTGTCTTTGGTATTTTCTTATTGTGAGTGTTTTGTTCAATTATTTTAAGTGCTTACTATAATTATGAATGTGTGGTTTTGTGTTAAGATTTTGTAGGAGAAATGGCACATTAATTAGATGTTAGACGGAGATTTTTCAACAGAAAATTGTGAAGTGGATTCAATTGATATCGGGTTATGACTCAACTAAAAAAAAAGAGACAGTACCTGTAACCAAATTCTTACCTGTCTCTTATTCATATCATTGAATGAATTCTGGAGAAGGGAAAATTCAACCGCAGTCCGTAAAGGGTAAAAATATCTAGCTTATGGTTGATTTGTGCTACACTAATTCTCCTCAACCCTACACTATAAAACACATTTGGGTCTCACTTGAAGGTATTAGCCTACAATAGAATTTAGATTGATTTAGAATAGTTTTAGTTCTCTTTTTCCTCTCCCTTTTGGGAGGAATTTCTTAGTTTTAGTTTTCTATCTTTGTAATTTCTAATTAATTTCAGATGCAGCTTACTCTAGTAAGTGTTTAGTTTCTTAAACTAGTTTAATTCATCTTTAATTTCAAGTTCCTTTAGTTTAATTAGTTTAATGGCTTTGACTAATTACTTTCTTTACTTGCTTTCTCATTGTAATTAGTACATAAGTTTATGGAATTTCTTTAAATACGATTTCTTAGTAATAATTTGTAGCTTTAGATTAGTTAATTACTTTAGTTTGTCTTGGATTAAGGTTTGATCATGTCAATTTTCAATGGGTATTAATTGATTGGTGGGTTGAAAAAAGTGATAGAAAATTAGGTAATAATTGGTGTTTTAAGAGATAAGTGTGGTAGGTGGCCAACTCATGAACTTCTTACGTGGGTTCAACATTAGATACGGCAATTGCATGTTACACCTAGACCAAATCTTTACTCGACTAGGACGAATAGTAGTCGGATCAAGATACCATTTTTCCTAGTCAGTTTGTATAATTCCATGTTGAGAGATAAAATTATCATTATTAGCCAGCCTAAGAGCTTGATTCGTAGGACGAATGGTAGTCGGATCAAGATACCATTTTTCTTAGTCAGTTTGTATAATTCCGTGTTGAGAGATAAACTTATTGTTAGCCGGGCTAAGAGATTGATTCATAATTGGGTAAGAGCTCCTAATTAGATACATTGAATCACTTTACCCAATTATCGATTAAATCCAAGTAAACCTGAGAATTGACTAACTGAACTCTCACTCATTTTACATTCACTTTCTTAATTTTCTTGCTTTTAGTTTTAGTTAAATTTCTCGTTAATCAACTTTTCAAATAATAATACAACCAAATAATTGGTCATTTGTAACAAATTCTTGCGGGATCCCTTCTTTTACTTGTTAATATTTGATCATGTATATTTGCAGTACACCATCTAATTAGAACTTAGAAATAAGATTTAGGGGTTTATAAATGTAAGCTACATGTGAAATACATCACAAAATAACTTAAAAGGGAAGAAAACCCAAAAAATATTGCATATGTAATTGTTGATTTCAATTTCAGGTATTGTGTCATCTTCAAAATGTTGGATTATACACAAATTACGATGACACTGTAGATCTTCGCTCTCTTTGTTTGTGACACGCAAGGAGATTATTATCATAAAAGCAATTTCGCAATAAATTTTGGAGAATGTTTTATTTTTGGGGATTATTTCATTATCTGGTACAAAGCTGCTCTGTCAAATGGGAATTTTGTTTTGTGAAAACGAAGTAGTAAAAGTGAAGAATAACGTGAAATAAAAGTTAATATTTTTAACGAGAATCTTGAAAAAACTGTAGCTTATGACTTTGGAAAACTTTTTCAAGTTATGTCAAAAGAGTCTATAAAACAATTCTGTCATATCCCAAAGCCAAGACACTACATGTGATCTTAAGCATACGAGGTTATGGTACAATAAGTCATGACATACCTACAAAACAAAACATTTATTGCCATTAACAATAATTCATCATTGTATCACCCAATTACTTAAAAGCTAAAATTGATGGATTAAGGAAAAGAAACAAGTGGACAAATTTAATGTTTGAAATCAAATGTGACATGTAAGCTAAATTTTCTAGCAACTATTAAGCTACACAAAGAGAAAAGCTAAGAATCAGAGTCCCTAACCATTGGAGTCTACACCGTATCCGATGTAAGTAATTATTAGTCACCTCGGCATAAAACTCATCATGTTCTTTCAAGTGCTGTAAAAAGTTCACAAATAACAAGGTAAGGAAACTCCTTGTTCATCAAATGACTCGCATTCCCTTTTTTGTGGATTGAGCAATAACTAATATACATATATACTAATATATATATATATATATATATATATATTAAAGCATTCGGTACAATCATATATACATATGATATTTATATAATTTAGATGTTGTACAATAACATCATTCATTTAGTTCATGGTACGTAAATCGATTGGCTATCAAATGTAAGCATAACTATTAGGAATTCATTAGACGAGCCGAGTGACAAGGTCAGATTTTTCCAACTTAGTTTTAAATAAGAATTATCGTGATAATAATAATCGATAATTCTCATCAAATCAGCACATGTTACCTTTGAGCCAAGACACGTACTTCTTGCACATTCTATTAATTACATATTCATTATGCAATTGAATTGACAATATTAGCGTTAAGTCTTACATCACCATAGGAAACCTATTAATCTGCATTTGATACACCTTATAAATACATTGGATCAATGTGATCAGTTAAGAACTTTTTGAAAGTGATAAAAAGAAAATAAACACCACTTACCTCACTAGTGATACCAAGGTAGCCACAGTCTTTGTCCTTTCGGCGCCCATGACCTATAAAGGAGTCAAATCATTGTTACTTAGCCTTGTATTGATTCATTACATTTACAGATTCATACCCAAGACAGCCCCTAAACCCAAAATGACTCAAAAAAACCCTGCCCGTGAAAAAACCATGCATCGTGGCTCAAGCCGCGGTTTAGGATTCAAGGCGCCACTCATAAGAAGAAATGTTTGCCCCGGCCTGACAGAGTTTGTGCCCGTGCCGAACTCTTCCAAAGGGTAAAACTGTTCCGGGGTGCGAATTCCTAGAAATTAAACATTGCTCAGTTTTGTTTCCATCACAACAATTCACTACTTAAATATCAGTTTTGACCACAACCACCAAATTGACACACAAAACCACTGATACATATCACATAAAACTACAATATTACATGAAGATATATTACAATACAACTAATCTGAGTACTTAAATAACAACAGTTTTTACCAACAGCCCCAATTCATTAATCCTATAACCCAAGACTCAAATAACAAATTATGATCAAAAGAAGGAAGGAATGGATCAACAATGGTTACCTCTCACTCTGATGATCATGTTTTCTTGTTTACCTCTCTCCTGTTGATCCTTCTTCTTGTCCTTGTCTAGTTGGCAATTCAGAGAGACATTAAATCCTCTTCGGAAAACTTCTAAGATAAAGTCAAGTTACAATAAATTTTTAAGATATTGTAAACTAATACCCCATGGATCATTAGATGAGCCCTAAAACCTCACAACTGAACTTAGGCCCTCATAAAGCTTCTGGCCTAATTGTTGGGTTTTAGATATCCACTTGTGGGTTTAGGTACAACAATGAAGATCAAGAGGAATATTCCATGAAATCTTCGAAAACTGGTGCTTTCACGCTTCAAAAGGTACTTAAAAATTTAATAGACCTGCAAATAGAAGAGATATAAAGCCATATAGGCTGCTAGGATGGATAGATTTAAATTATCGGAAGAATTCCCAATGGATAAATTTGAAATTGGTGTATATAAAATGACATAAAATTTGTTTTGAATTTAAACATTTTAGCCATTAAAATCTCTCTCTCACTTACTAGTAAATTTTAAATTACCAACCAAATTTCAAATTCTTTGAATAACTTAAGATAGATTGAAAAATTAAATTAATCATATTATGACCCGACAAATCACCAAGGGTTTGTATCGTATATATTTGTTTATCTTGAACTAGTTTAAATTTTTACAAGTTTTTCATAGTTTGAAAATGATGCCTTAAACTCGAATTTTGATTCAAATGTTGTTGACCCAAAAGAACTAAAGAGGGGTGAATTGGATTATATAAAAATAATTTGAAATATTTCACAATAAAAATTTAGATGAGACACAAGTAATTAATGAACCCATTTAAATATCAAAGTAATAAATGTATAAGGACATAATTAAATTAAAGTTAAGATTGGGATTGAGAAAATCAAACCAAACTATCAATCTTCACAAGGTTGGAGTGAATATCAACTAATTTGGACATCTTCAATGTAGGTGAGACAATAACATTTTTATACACCAAGTATGATGACTCTTGCTCACAATAAGTACCTCTGGTTGATTCAAGAGTTTTACACATAATCTCACTTTTGCATAATTGTTGTCTCTTCACTCTTATACATGAAAATCACTCATTATATCACCTTTGTTTCCACTAACACAACTGAATAGAGAGCCTATTTTCACTAAAAATAGGTTGAGTAAATGCTTTTATTAATTGTGGAAGTTCTTTTTATTTATTTTAGACTAAGAGGTTTTTATAGGTGCTCAAAATTGACCTCCAACTACTTTCCAATGGCTATGCATTAAATGTTGAAAAACTAGCCGTTAAACTATTCGACCGCCCAATGTAAAGCCTTAGTGTCCGAAAATCTATTTGGAGACAAATTTACAGAGTCTTGCTTTGCCTTCTTTTGGACGTCCGAGCTCTCGTCTGATCCATCATCTAGTAAAAAGTCAATGGCTTCTTAATTTTTGCGTATGACTAATCGGATGTTATCCTCCATTCGAGAAAAAATGCCATTATTGCTCCTTCGAATGATGCCTTTCGTCCGTTCTTTGATGCTAGCAGTTCCTCTTGGATTTTCAATACTCTTTCTTGAACAATCACCTATGTCCGAGAGGTTACCTTTCACATGGTCAACTACGTCCAAAAAAGGTGTGTCAATTTTTGCAGCTACTGGTCTAGTTCTGAATGATCATCTTGTTCGAAACTTTACTTTTTGGATGATCAACAGCATTTGTTGATTCTACAACTTCCAATGGCTACTGGTCTTGTTCCAGACGATCATCTTCATCTGAACCTTTACCTTTTGGACGATCAACAGCATCCATTGACTCTGAACGCTTCCTGCATACTAGATTACAACCATTAAACTGATTTGGTCATCATCAAAATCACAGGATTATGATTCAACAGTCTCTCCCTTTTTGATGATAACAAATCAAGGAAAAAATGATAACGAAGAAAGTCTTATTTACACAACCAACCAACCAAGTATTTTGGTCTATAAATGGCATTGCTCGTTTTCCCCCTTCTGGTTTCATCAAAACAAAATGAAAGCTAACCTTAAAATAGTGCTCCCCCTCAACTAAACACAACAATTGTAAAAATATCCAAGCAATATGAGCCAAACAATTTCAAATGAATATTCAAATGATCAATCAACGCAATTAATTAACATCGAAGACAAGATAACATCCATAACTAGGAAAAAGTGACCACAAAAACATAAAGAGAAAAGCTAGTCACTAAATCCTAAGATGAGTCATTTTTCTTGTTGATCTTCGTTCTCTTTTCCGTTTGTTGGAGTGGACTTTCCGAATCAAGGGCACATTGTCTTCAGTGGCTTCACTATCATGACCAAACTCATCTTGGTCTTGATGTGGTAGAGTCGCTTGAGATGCAACACATAAGGATAGGGTCTCTTTGTTGCGTAATATAATTATAGGTTGCATCCATCCCATCATCATCATCATCATCTTGAGCTTCTTGACCTTTAATATCCTCTTGAGTATGTGTAGTGTCCTCATTAGGTTGAACGTCATCTTCTTGTGCTCCATGTTTGTCATGTCCAACTCTAGATCAAGAGCCTCATCCTCTTTACTCTCATTCTCAGAAGATGATTCAATGGAGTATTGACATTCTATGTTGGCAAATTGAACTTGGACTGAGGCAGAAAAACCCAAGGCTAGAGCTTCTTGAAAGAGGTCATGTTTGATTTCTAAATGCTTGAGTTTCTTTGAGGTCCTCCTTTGGAGCTTGGTCATTTGAGCACCGAGGTTGTGAAGGAGATCCACCACTTGGGATAAAGTAGGAGATTTATAAGAAAGAGGTGGAGGTCGAATGGGTTGAGTGGAAGAACTAGCAATAGTACTAGGTAAAGGTGGTTGTTGAAAAGAGCTAGAGGCATCCAATTGGTGCTCAAACGATCTTTTGCTTTTTCAATTATATACTCATTTTTTGTGAACCAGTGTTGTTTGTAAAATCTCAATACTTTTCTTTCAATATATGGTTTGGTAAAGTAAGGGGGGAATTGTAGTTTTCCAGAAATGGAAATTGAAAAATGATCAAAGATTTTACTCAAAAAATTTTCAAATGGGATGCTACTCCTAATATCAGTAAGTAGCAATTTCCATAAAGGGCAAAATACAACAACAACAAACTAAGTTTTAATCCCACTAAATAGGGTCAGCTGTCTCTTATATCATCTAGATTGTCTATAATAGACACATATAGATCCTGAATTCCTAGATGGGCTATATCTTTATAATAAGTAAATTACCTACCAAGGCACTTTCGTTCCTTATGGGTCCGAACAACTCATCTATTTGACTAGTGAGATCTCTAAAATCTACTCACCTGACAAGCGCTTTTATTGGTTGTCTAAACACATGACCTAACCATCTTAAGCATGTTTCTCTCATCTTCTCATCAATAGATGCTACTCTATAAGGGTACCTTGTCACAAATATGCTCATTGCGTATCTTGTCCATCCTAGTGTTTCCAATTGACCTGTCTCTTATGGGATCTAGAGAGTGCAATGGAGTAGCTCATGTGTGTAATTCACTGCCCAACACTCAGACTCATAAAGTATCAGTGGCCTAATTATTGTTATATAAAATTTATCCTTAAGTCAAAAAGGAATTTTTCGGTCGCATAATATTTTTGATGCCATTCTCCATTTAGTATTATTCGCTTGTATCGGATGTGTAACATCTCGATCTATACCATCATCATTCTGAAAAACTGATCCTAAATATCCATAATCCAATTTAATTTCCTTGAAAACACAATAAAAAATCTATAATTATATTTTTCTAGGTTCAATCCTATGGCCATCAGTGGAAGCAACAAATTTGTAGCCAAGGTATACAAATATTCAACTCTAGACTAAGTAGAGTAGTTTTGGCTTCCGAGCCTGTCTGAAATCAAGTTTGAAAATTTGTTTGACTTCTTAGGCAATATCAAGATATGTGTCAAGACTAGGCCATTTATCAAAAGAAAAGAAGTACGAGAAATCGCTAGGCTCTCATTCACCTTACATTCAAAAATGATATTGACTATTGCAGCTTTTAATTCAATGTCCTTATGATTGACTTGTGAAATTAAGCTATTTGTATCTGTGATCTTTCGAAGATTAGCAGTAAATTGCAAAACCATGTCTTGATAAATAGGCAAGTCAAGATAGATCAATTTTCCCTGATTTTGTTTTTCAAAAGATTCTTTAACAAGATTCAAGTTCAATTCATCATATAAGCCTTAGTCACAGGTCTTGGAGGTACAATAGATTTGCTTAGAAGAATGGTGTACCTAACCGACTTTTTCATCAATGAATTTTGGCAAAAAGGTAGAAGATTCAGATTGTTGACACAGCTAGGCCATGTGATGATGTTCCTGCTTTGGATATTTACCCTTTGAATGGTGTTTTCCCTTTGTGTTCTTTCCCTTGCTACCAGACATGAATCACACCGCGAGATCGAACCATCTTAGAAGAAAACAAGAAGTTTTGAAGAAAATAGATACTCTTGATCAATTAGTGAAAAGAGAAATTAAGTAGGTTTGAAACTAATAAAATTTAGTGCAAAGGGGTTTAAACTTATTTAATCAAAGAAAAATGATTTTTAAATGGTAGAAATTAAGGGTAAAAAATGAAAGGGATTAAGGGTGCTCAGTTTTGGCCGGAATGGATTTTGGATGAAAAGATGTGTCCGAAATAATGATAGAAAGGTATTTAATAGGAAAGGAACGCCGTTGGGACGGTCGAACGAGAAGGAAGCATCTGAACGAGTGTCTGAACAAGATGAACAGACGTCCGACGGGGTTAAAGGATTGTCTGAACCTATTGGAACAAGCACAACGTTTGATCGCACACAAAAGGTTAGTGCAAAAGTTAGTCAATTCTTCGGATGAAAATAAGTGTTTGAACCACATAAGAATCAAATTTCAATTTTTGACAATAAAACCCCTAAATAGTTGTTTTAAGAAATTCAAAATTATCCAAAGGCAAAACTTTAGCAAATATCATCTAATTTATCTTTAGTACACACATAGTCAATGCAAATTTCCTTTTTGGAAACAAAATCTCTTGTAAAATGATACTTAAATTCTATAAGTTTAGTTCTAAAATGTTGAATTGGATTTTTAGTGAATTTGATGGCATTGGTATTATCACATTTAATAGGCCCCATTAAAAATTCATACCAAAATCTTTTAAAGTGTGTTTTATCCAAAGAAATTAGGCACAACAATTACCAGGGGCTATGTATTCCACTTCCACCGTTGACAAAGAAATCGAACTTTGTTTTTTACTAACCAGGATAGTAAGCAATTTCCTAAGAAATGACACATTCCACTAGTACTTTTTCTATATAATCTACAACCAGCACAGTCGGCATTCGAGTAACTAATCAAATCAAAAGTAGTGATTTTAGGATACTATAAACCATAATCAATAGTCCATTTTAAATATAAAAACAATTCTTTTAGCCGCAATAAATTGAGATTCCATAGGATAAGATTAAAATCTAGCACATAAGCAAACGGAAAATATGATACCGGTTTGCTAGCAGTTTAATAAAGTAAGCTACCAATCATACCTCTATAGTCCTTTTCAAGAACCTTGTTACTTTCATCATCTTTGTCAAGTTTGGTTGAGGTGCACATTGGTGTTCCAACTTTCTTGGAATCCTTCATGCCAACTCTTTTGAAAAACTCTGTTGTGTACTTTGCTTAAGTGTTGAAAGTCCCATCCTTTGTTTGGTGAATTTGAAACCCAAGGAAGTATTGAAGTTCCACCATCATGCTCATGTCAAATTCATTTTGCATTAAACAAGAAAAATTCTTTGTACAACTTTTCATTAGCAAATCCAAAAATAATATCTTCAACATAAATTTGCACAACTAACAATTTTTCATAACTTAACTGTTGTAAGAAAGTTGTGTCAACAATTCCTCTTTTAAAACCATTTTCAATTACATTAGAAAATCACTCAATCTTTCATACCAAGCTCTGGGAGATTGCTTTAAACTATATAAAGCCTTTGATAATTTAAAAACATGATTAGGAAATTTTTCATGTTCAAAACCCAGATATTGTTCTACATAAACCTCTTGATCATATAACCATTTATGAAAGTACTTTTCACATCCATTTGAAAAAGTTTGACATTCTTAAAACATGCAATAGTAGGAAACATTCTAATAGATTCTAATCTAGCTACGAGAGCAAAAGTTTCATCAAAATCAATTTCTTCTTCTTGTGCATATCCTTTTGCTACCAATCTAATTTTATTTATTACTATTCCATCTTTATCATTTAACTTATTCCTAAATACCTATTTGCTGCCAATTATAGGGTGATTCAACGGTCTTTCCATTAATGTCCAAACAATATTTCTATCAAATTGACTTAATTCTTCTTCCATGGCCAAAATCCAAAATTCATCTTTTAAGGCATCATTAACATGTTTAGGCGATCAAGAAATTAAGAAAGTAATGCACAATTATTATTTAAAGGTTTAGAGAAATGAGCTTTTACCCCCTTGGAAGGATCTCCTATATTTAGGTCTTGAGGGCGACTTGAAGCAAATCTCCAAGCTCTTGGGAGATTCTTTGGTGGCTCTTCTTAATTTTCAAATTCTTCATCTAAAAGTTATGTATCATTCTCCTTACTCACACTTGGTTCTTGTTGATCGTCTTGGATTGTTAGCTTTTCAACCTCCTTTTGAATACCTTCATCTTTACAAGAGTCTCTTGAAACAATATCATTAGATTCATTAAATGTAATGTGCATAGCCTTTTCTATTACAATAGTTCTTCTATTCTATACTCAAAAAGACATTTTATCACTAGAGTAACCTAAGAAAATTCCTTCATCTGATTTCTCATCAAATTTTTCAAGATGTTCATTTATTTTCAAAATAAAATATTTATAACCAAAAAGTTCAAAGTAACCCTCAACTGGCTTTTTACAAAACAAAAGTTCTGATAAATGTTTTATTTAAAATAGGTCTCATAAGAACTCTATTCATCACATAACAAGCCATGTTAACGGTTTCAGTCCAAAAATATTTAGGCAAATAACATTCATTAATCATTGTTCTAATGGCTTGTTGAAGAGTTCTATTCTTTCTTTCTATAACGTCATTTTGTTGAGGCACTGTAGCAAATGAAAATTCATGAGAAATACCATTATGATCACAAAATTTGGGAAAACCTTCATATTTAAATTCAACGCCATTATCACTTATAATTTGAACAATTTTCAAATTCAATAAATTTTGCACCATAGCAAACAATTTCACAAAATTTTCAAAAGTTTCATTTTTAAGAGCATGAAATAACAACCAAGTGTATCTAGAATAATCATCAACAATCACAAAAGTATATTTACTTCTAGCTAGACTAGCTTGTTGAGTAGGACCAAATAAATCCATATGCAAAAGTTCTAATGGTCTAGAAGTAGACACACTATTTTTAGGTTTGAAAGAAACTTTAACTTGTTTACCAAATTGACATGCATCACAAATTTTGTCTTTCACAAATCTCAATTTTGGAAAACCTCTAACCAACTCTTCCTAGCCAAAATATCCAACAAATCTGTATTAATGTGATAAAATCTATCTTGTAATTTTATAATAAAAGCTTCAAGATCATCATTATCATCAATTTCATCACTTGAATCATAAGTAGTAGTTACCTCATCATCACCAATAGCCATAAAGGCCGTTTGTGTCGATTCTATCTCGTTTTCAACATCTCTTTTGAAATTGCAGTCATCCCAAGTGATTTAAAAATTGTTGAAGTGGAACTTTCTAGCTTCCTTCCTTTTCTTGGATAGACACTCATTTGCATTGTGTCTGGGTTGATCACATTCGAAGCATTTATCACTTTGTTTCTTGTTCTCAATTTTGGTCTTCCCTTTGAAGTTATTAGAGTTGATTGCTTCTCCTTTCTTTATTTACCTTTTGTTGATGTAATGTTTGAGAACTAGATCCTTTTGCGATGAGTGCAAGATATCCTTCATCAAGATCTTCATTCTCTAAATTGATGGAGTCACTTTCATCTTCTGTCTGGGAAGTTTTCTAGGCAATACTTCTTTTTGGTCTTGCTTTTTCATCATCCACAATTTTACCTTGAATTTCAATTCATAAGATGCAAGAGAGTTAATCAAAGATTCAATGGTCATGGAATTTAAATTCTTTTCCTCCTCTATAGCAATAGATTTGGCTTCCCATTCTTTGGATAAAGCATTCAAGATTTTTCTATTCTTTTCACCGAAAGGATATTCCTTACCCAAAGCCTCAAGATCCTTAAGGATATCACTAAATCCACAATACATCTTATCAATATTCTCATGAAGTTCCATCTTGAAGGACTTATACTTAGCAAAAAGAAAAGATTTATTTTATCCTTTCACATCATCACTACCTTCATGAATCACTTTCAATTTGTCCCAAATTTCTTTAGTTGAAACACAACCTTTAATAGAGTAGACACTTCATTAGCATCCAAAACATTATACAAAACATTCGTGACTTTAGCATTCAAATTCAAATTGGCCTTATCTTCTGGGGTTAGTTCATCTCTTGTTTTTTCACTTCTTGATCATCAGTAATAGTGGCTTCAAAAAGATCTTCATTAAATAAATCATACCAATAGATTGCAAAAAGATTTTTATTCTTTCTATCCAACTAATAAAATTCACCCCATTAAATATAGGTGGTCTAGTGATAGATGGACCTTCAAGAAACAAAGCATTAGTGTTTGCCATAGAGATCTTTACTCAAATGCAATTTAAACAAAAGAAAGAGACCAAGCTCTGATACAAACTGCTGGCCCAAAGGCAACCTAAGAGGGGGTGAATTAGGTTGTTAAAAACTAATTGCAACTTTTGATCCATAAAAAACTCAAGTAAGATAGATGCAATGCAATTAATGATCAAAGCAATAAATGCACAAATAAAAATAAATAAAAGAAAATTATTGAAATTTAGAACGATCAACTGCACCCAAACTTCCAACCTTCACAAGATTGGAGCACGATTCTACTGCTTTGTGACTCTTCAATATAGGTGAGACAATAATATTTTGTACACCAAATAGGATCACACTTGCTCATACTAATTATCTTTAGTTGAGCCAAGAGTTTTGCACACAACCTCACTTTTGTACAACAGTTATCTCTCCACTCTTTACACTTGAAGATTACTCGCTTTTACACTTTGTAATTTCACTAATACAACACTAACGAAAGCCTATTTTCACTCAATTACCTTTTGGAAATACTTGTATTCAATGTGGAAGTTGTTAGTCATAAATTCAAATTGGTTGCTATTTGTAGATGTAGTAAAAGAGCTTCCAACCACCTCTAAATGGCTAAGTAATTAATGCTAAGAAAGTAGTCGTTAGGGGATTCGGATGTCCGAGAACATTTTGATGCGTTCGACAAAGCATCCAAACATCATAAACATAGAGGTAGAGATCTAAGTTCGGACGGTTGAGGTTGCGTTATCCATTCCTTCATCCAAAATTGTTTGTTTGTTGAGTTAGATCCTCGGATAGTGCAGTGCTTGCAGAAGGTCTAATGCCTTACAAATATTGTTCTTCCTTCGGATGGTCAGGTGTGTCCGATATAATTTCTTTCGGATGATATTGAGCGTCCATTGTCAACTCTTCAAAGTACTTTCTCTCTATTAAACCATTCAGACATATACTGCTTCCGAGACATTTTGTTCGACAAATTCCTACTTCCGAGAAAAATGGTCCTATTCAGATTCTCTTTTGCATCCGAACCACCTCCTTTTCGAATGATATACAGCGTTCAAAAATCCTGTTATGTTAGTCTGTAAAACTCCAAAACAACTCATTTACAAGCTATTAGATTGTATTTGTCATCATTAAAACCAAGATTGTAGGTCAACAATTTTCAAATTTGGTCTTCCATTTGAAATTTTTGGAATTGATTGCTCTTCCTTTTCGTATCCTTCTTTTATTTATGTAGTGACTCAAGAATCATCATTTGAAAATGAGTACAAGGTCACCTTCATCAAATTCTTCATCCTCCAAGTTGAGAGAGGCATTTTCATCTTCTCCTTGAGAAGTCTTCAAATCTATGCTTTTCTTTACCCTTGCATCTTCCTCATCTTGAACCATGGATTTAAGCTTCAATTCATAAGAATTAGGAAAATTTATCAAGGATTCAAAAGGTATAGAATTCAAAATTTTAGCTTGTTCAATAGTAATAGATTTAGCTTCCCATTATTTAGACAAAGCATTCAAAATCCTTCTATTCTTTTCACCCAAAGAATACTCTTTACCTAATGCCTCCAAATCCTTTATAATATTATTAAGTCTACAATACATCTTATCAATGCTCATGAGGTTCCATTTTGAAAGATTCATATTTAGCTACAAGCATGGACCTTTATTGGTCACTCACATCGTAACTACCCTAATGAATTTCTTTCAATTTATCACATATTTCTTGGGGCGATTTGCAACCTTTCACTCTAGTCGACTCATTGGCATCTAAAGCATTAGATAGTACACTCATAGCCTTAGCATTCAAGGTAAAATTTACCTTATCTTGAGGAGTTAACACATTCCTAGTCTTGAGTCTAGACTTACGAGTCTCTTCATCTGTGATGGTTGCTTCAAAAGGACCCTTATTAACTATATACCACAACTCAATGTCTATGGATTGCAAGAATATTTCCATTCTCTCTTTCCACCTAATGAAGTTCACTCCATTAAACGTAGGTTCTAGTGATAGATTGACCCTCTAAAAACAAAGTATTTTGGGTTGCCATAATGATATTTACTCTTAAGTTAGTAAAGCTAAATATCAAACACCAAAGCTTTGATAACAATTGTTGGCCCAATGCAACCTAAGGGAGGGGGGTGAATTAGGTTGTATAAAAATAATTCAAATTATTACATAATAAAAACTTAGATAAGACCTAAGTGATAAATGAAGCAATTTAAAAATCAAAGCAATAAATGTATAAGGATAATTAAATAATAAAATTAAAGATTGAGATTGAGAAAATCAAACCAATCTCCCAAGCTTCACATGCTTGGAGTACATATCTACTAATTTGTGCCTCTTCAATGTAGATGAGACAATAACCTTTTTATACACTAGGTAGAATTACTCTTGCTCACACTAAGTACCTCTTGTTGAGCCAAGAGATTTACATACAACCTAATTTTGTACAATTATTATCTTTCCACTTTTACACTTGAATATCACTCACTATATCATAGTTGTTTCCACTAATACAACTCAATAGAGAGCTATTTTCACTAAAATAGCTTGAGTAAATGCTTGTATTAATTGTGAAAGTTGTCTTCATTTATTTTAGACTAAGAGGTATTTATAGGTATTCAAAATTAGCCTCCAACTACTCCCCAATGGCTATGCATTAAATATTAAAAAACTAGTCGTTAGACTATTCGGCCATTTGATGTAAAGCCTCTGCGTCTGAAAGTGCATCCAGTCCTTCAAAGGAGTCCAATTTTGCATTTCATCCACACGTTCGGACGTTCGAGCTTTAATCTGATCCATCGTCCTGTAAAAAGTTAGTGGCTTCTAAATTTTGCCATATGACTGATTGGACGTTATTCTCCGTTTAAGAAAAAATGCCATTATTGCTCCTACAGACATTCTTCTTCATACATTCTCTGTTGCTATAACCTTCTCTAGGATTTTGAAAACTCTTTCTCAGACAATCATCTGCATACGAAAGGCTACCTTTCGGAAAGTCAGCTACGTCCAAAAAAGATGTGCCAATTCTAGTAGCTATTGGTCTTGTTCCACACAATCATCTTTGTTTGAAGTTTTACTTATTGGACAATCAACAACATCAGTTGATTGTGAAAACTTCCAATGGCTACTGGTCTTGTTCCAAACGATCATCTTCATTTGAAGCGTTACCTTTCGAACGATCAACAGCGTCCGTTGATTTTGAAAGCTTCTTGTACACTAGATTACAGACATTAGACTGATTGGTCATCATCAAAATCCGGATTATGATTCAATAGTACAAATGTAACTTTGTTTTTGTGTGATTCAAATACAACATGAATAATTCATTATTTTTTATTATTTAAAGCGCCAACGAGTGATAGGTGGTTTACCACAAGGGAAAAAAACCAATTTAATCCCTTATTATGGAGTATCGACCAATTTGATCCCTTATCTATCGTATTTAACTGATTTAGTCCCTCATCTTTAAAAGAATTAACCAATCTCAGGCCCATGACATAAATTATGGACAAATTAATGGAGCAACTCATGTGATAATCACGCGAGGATTAAGATGTATTGTTCACAAGCTTTAAATTGTTTAATATTTTTAAGCATAAGGGATCAAATTGGTCTTTGTGATAGATAAAGGACTAAACTGGTCAATACTCTAAGTATAAAGGACCAAATTAGCCTTTTATATTCTAACATCATCCCCTACCATATGTATTAAATAAATTTAGCTATAGTACATGATTGAGGAAAAATCCCAATTTTGTAAGAAAGAATAAAGAAAATTACTGAGGTTATAAAATTTAAAATCTATAGATTACTTGAGCGTTACTTCTTGAAATACGATTGATAATGATTAGATGTAAACTATAAAGTTTAAGCCTTCATGATTTAGTTTTGACATGAAGAATGCCATTTTCATTTTGATAAATTCCTTAACTAAGGGCGCATCATCGAGGGGCTGGGAGGGCAGTTGCCTCCATAATTTCTAAAATTATGATTTTTCTCTTTTAAAATTTTTAAATTATTATTGTACTATTATAAAAATTAGACTTTGTCCCTCCCTTCCCCCAAAAAAAAATTAGATAATATAAAAAATTTTCCCTATCATGTATTTATATAGTTTTATTTTCTAGGAGTTTCAAAAATATATTATTTTTCTTGATATTTTGTTAAAATTTCAATGACACCCTTAAAAATTAGATTTGATTCCCTAAAATTTTATAAAAATAATAAAACTATCTCCCCAAAAAATATGTATAAGGGTATATCTTCCGTACACTGTTGGTGTAATAATTGTTCAATTACATTATCGAGAATAGATGTATGCCACATGTAAAAAAGATGACATTTGAATTTAAATAATGTACATTTCACATGTATCCATAACTGATAGTGTAGAAACTTTTCTATACAAATGGTGCATGAAAGATCAATTTTATGTCTATACAGTTTTTGCTTCCTCCAAATGTCTAACTCCTGGGTCTAGCCCTATCCTTAATTACATATAATTATGAGAGAAGAACCAATGTTTATGCGTTCTTGAAATTGAGCAATCATGTAAATATGTCACTTTTCCACATTATGATCATGGCCTACATCTTTTCCTTTACAATGCAAGCTATAAGCCATACAATATTTCTAAAACGACATATAAGAATCTTATGAACAAGCAATCATGAGAGAAAAAGTGCTAAAATCTCCCCATATAAAATAAAATGAATCCACTAGAACGTAGCTGGTATTTTAATCTACACTTCCTTCTGTTGCCATTACCGAGAAAAAGTTGTTTTTTCAGGAATGCAAAAGCTAAGTCCACCACACACTTTGTGATGAAAATTTGAGAGACTTCCAATAAATTTTAGTTCAGAACTAATAGAGAAACTTTTACAGTCCAGGATTTTGTCATATGGAATCAATTACTAACGAAGAAACGGAATGAAATGTGCTTAAGTAAGCTTCACAGATGAGATCACTATTAGTTAGCTTGTTGTCTAGGTATTAGTCTATAATGTGAATTTTTTTGGGAAGATTACATTTCTACTTTTAACACTTCTATGATTGAGAAATTTCAATGCAATTCTATATATGGTTGAAATTTGAACTCCATTTAGAAGTTTCTAAACTTTTTTCGAAGTGAGGAAGAACTTTGGCATCAAATTAGCAAGAATGTTCTACCTAAAAAAAAAACAAGAAATTAGCAAGAATGAAATATGCTAAGGTTGTGTTCATATAGGTGGATTTGAATTGAAAGAAGATTTGAAATGAATGGAATTCAATTGGGTTGATTTGGAATTAAATGAAATTCAGGTGAATTTTCACCTGGAAATCCACTCATTTAACCATTAAAATCACACACCTACTTGTTGATGGATTTCAAATCCACAACTAAATCAATTAAATTGTTTCGATAACTTATTATAGATTTAAATTTCAAATCAAGTCCGCCGAAATCCCTCATCCAAACACAATGTGAGATCTTTATCTAGGTTGGAGATCTTTGGAAAATCAGCATGGTATTTTTAAATTAAACCCCCTCTTACACGTGATTTGGAATTGATTAAAATTTGAATTTACATAGGTGTGAGGCGACATCATAAGATTGAATGGGGGTTGACCAAAACTCATAAAAGTAAAATCGACTATGACATCAATTTTCAAATTCAGTAGTGTTGATACAAAAATTTCCCAAATCCCTAGCTAGGATATGGTAAGGATCCAAAAGTCATATGTCGCGTCATTTCTACATCGTAATTTACCTAAGAAAAGAGTTTAGAGTTTGTGTTCCCAAGAAAGTTTTTGATGTTCAAGTCATTATTTTGACAAGAGAGGTAGAATAAAGAAAAAGAAAGATCTCAAAATGTTATAAAATTTAAATAAAATATATCGAGCAGAGAGAAAGGAGAAAAGAGAGATGGAAAAGCAGAGAGTCTATTTATTTACTTAATGTGTTATAAGAGTACAATGACCTATAAGTTAATGTAAATAATGTAACTTGTATCTACGTTTATTAGTTACTTGAATATAGAAAAACAGTATTTAGCAACGGATTTAGCAACCGATTTTGATCAAAAATAGGTTGCTAAGAGGTTTAGAAACGGATTTTCCTACGAAAAATTTCGTTGAAAAATCACTCGTCTCTTAAAATATAACAATGGAATTACCGACAGAAATGTAGCAACCGATATTTCCCTTAGAAAATTGGTTGCTAAATTTGGTTTTGATAGTTGTCATTTACCTATGATAGCAAAGGATTTTTCGGTTGCTATGATTATAAAATTAGCAACAAACAAATCAGTTGTTGAATTTAGAAACTGAAAAATCCATTGCTATGGATAGACTAGTAGCAACGAAAAAATCGGTTGGTGATTAAATTTTAGCAACAAAAAAATCGGTTGCTAATTTAAAAAAAATATAGAAAAATAAAAATAATATGCTATTCAATTCCAAACTTGTCAACAACAAAATCATTATAAAAACATGAAATTCCAAATCTACTAGCAACTAAATATGCAAAATGTGCATTCAATGCACAACCACCACATGTCAACAATACTAATAGGAAACTTTGATATATATTTAATGCACCACCCAACAACAAAAGTAAAATAAAAGTAACAATATAAGTCAATAAATACAAAGTTTATTAACTAATTAGTATCCAATCATAATGTCATTTGTTACCACTTCTTCCTGTCTATTATCATTGCCACCATTACCACCATCTTCTTCTTCAACTTCATGTATAAGATGCAACTTTGATCCTTTTTCAACACCATTTCCATGTAACATAAGAATCCCGAGGCATTGTAGCAAATTGAGCAAACCCTGGAGGGGGATAATGGCACAGTGGGAAATGGGTCAAATCTTGACTAGAATGGTGAAAAGCTGTAAAATTCACCCCTTAAGACATCATTCTTTCAAATACCTCCATTTTAGACTTTAAGCGGCTAACTATATCTTTAAGTTCACTGTTACTGGTTTGTAAAGATACAATTGTGCTTTGGAGGATTTGGATATACTTGTTTTGTTCCTGAATTGTGATCTCCAATTCGGTAGGCATCCCACGTGTCAGAAGAGGCACCGCCATAATCAAATCTACCTAAACTTTCCAGCCCAATCACGCGTCCTTTCTTCATCCCGCCAACAGTTGTCCATACTTCAATTTCACTAGACAAGGACTGTTGTGATGGATCACCCTGAACATTAGAACTATGACTGGATTGAATCTCAAACTATGTAGCATTGAAATTTTCCTATTTATGCATCAATCAATCGTTACATAGGTGAATTTTCATGAAAGTAATTATAAAAGTTCATAAAAAAAAAAAAGCAGTGCTTATTTACATGAATAGTCATCTTGTGCTCACTGACTTATCTACGGCCTATGGCCCATCTTGTCTACCTTCTTTTTATGGGTGTGTAGAAAAGTAGCAACGACACCAGGATCACGACCATTATTTTCTTTAATCTAGAAATTTTAAAACATGCAAGATAATGCAATAGCAAAAAGAAAAAAAAATATTACCTATGTTATAATATATGTCAATTTAGATAGATGAACCAAACTAAAACATAATATTTAAATATATACCAATCGATCCTGATGTGTTAAATGTGTAATGTTGCCACCAGTATGGAGCAAAAATCCTTTACCATCGCAAGTGGATGCATGATTCTACTTATTTGTTTTACTCAAGGATTTGAACTTATCTCCATCCCATATCTTTAGCAATTGAGGCTTTATGGACTCTTCAATCTAGCCTGGTCGATGATTATTTTTTCTAAAACTTTCATGAACGCCATGCATTAGATTTTTCATGCTTTCTGAGCCGCGATGCTCAAATATCTTGCGATTCTAGTTTTTGACTGCGAAGGCCAATGAAAAAAAATCTATTTACCAAGACAACAACATAAATAAATTATAATGTTAAAATTATAAACAAAAAAAATGTAAAATTGAACAATGAAAAAAAATAGTAGCTTACTCCAAATTCTCTAAACATTAAGTCTTGTAGATCTTTTGGTATTTTCTTCCAAGTATGGTAAGAACCAATTAAATTAGTTTTGATAAGGTGAGTAATACATGAAACGCACTCGTGCTGATGAAATTCAAACCTAATCAATAAAAAATAGGAATCATAAATATATGAACCTAAAAAATCATGGCATTACAATTAAATCATAATATAAATTAATGAAATTAAATAAAATATAATATAAATTCATTACTCAAGACAACGTGGCCGTATAAATTTATTTGTAGCATTCCTTCCATTCTAAACATCAGTTGAACCATCATTTGAAGCACCTGATGACTGCGTTAAAGGGTTCATACCCCCAACTATTCTGGCCGCTCCATAAACCTTTCCCGAAACTAAATAATTGAAGGTTTCTTGCATGCCATATAAAGAAAGCTGGCTCGTAGGAGGAGGCATGATAGGTGACTGGTTCGTAGGAAGAGGCACGCTAAAAGGCACAAATGCAGGTGACTGGCTCCTAGGAAGAGGCATGCTAAAAGGCATAGAGGTAAGTGGATCGAAGAAGGAGGCATGTCAAAAGGCTTAGATCTAGGTGGTTGTCTGATAGGATGAGACATGCTAAAAGGAAAAGATGTATGTGGCTGACTCAAAGGAGGCATACTAAAAGACATAGGTGGCGGTCCTGTATTATTTATAGAAGGAGGCATGAATGATGCTGTATTGGTGGTGGAATACTTCTTCTTCTTGTTAGTGCCCACATTCTCACCTTTTCGTTTCCCAATGTCAGCCATCTGTTAACAATGTTTAACAAAATTAAGGGTAATTAAAATTTAGTTATTTGTTAATCATACATGTTCTTAAATAATCCACATATAAATATTGTCAATTAGATCAATCTAGATGTTATTGAAAAACCACATGCAAAGATTCTCAATCCTGGGATCGCTACAGCTATCATAATAGTCTAAATAAGACGATGATGCAAAGAAGCAAAATGGGCCACACACTTTGAAACATAAGATGACTACATTTTTTTTTGTGTGTATGCCACAAGATAGAGAAAATCTAAAAATCTAAGAGGAGAAATATTTAACTCATATTAGTGCAATGATGGGTATAATTTAAGATTGACATACTCTATTGGAATATGGGACTGGATTAATTTGTTGACCACAACATTCACTACCTACCAATTAAAAAATGAAAGAGAAAAATCTACTATTCTTCAACAAAACATGCTTCAAGTGGTGAAAACAAAGAAGAATTATTTTAAAAATGAAATAGTAGAGAAAATCAAGTATTCTTAGCCATGAGTGCAAGCCAAGAACCCTGCAATAAAACTTTAAAACAATGAATGTTATTACAAAATTCGTAAATTCCTATTCATTATCATATTCATGCAGTCTTGTCATATTCATCTTCATCATCTTGCTCATCTTCTTCGAATTCATTCTCTTGTTCTGCTTCTTCTTCTTCCTCTTCCTTATTTTCTTTGAATTCATTCTCATCCTCCTTCTCTTTCTCATCCTCCTCCTCGTCCTCCTCCTCTTCTTCTTCTTCTTCTTCTTCTTCTTCTTCTTCTTCCATACCAACCACAGTATACATACCCAAATCATCATCATCAATTTCTTCATATGCACCATCAGTGTCTGCCATAAGTCTTATACAGTCATGGTCCAGAACTGTGCCAACAATCGAATGATGTTCATCCTGGTATGGATTTTCTGTGGTATGATCTTTGTCAATTCTGTCTCTAGGCCTTATTTTTATCACAACCAGCCAATCCAATTTGTCTCTGATTTGTCCTAGATATGGAACATAAGACACCTGACATGCATGTTGTGCAAGTATAAAGGGATCAAATTTTGGATATCTTCGTGTTTTTTTAACTTTAACAATTCCATATTGACATAAAGTTATGAACTTTAATGCCCCAACTGCTCACCGAATCATACTAGTCATAATTAAACAAAACAATCTTTCATTGACCTAGATATTGTAACTGAACTATCTCCTTAAATATAATATAAAAGTCACTTCAACCTTCACTTTTGACACAGACTCCACTATTAATTGTATTTCTACCCTCTGCCCATTTATTAGTGTGAAAAATGTATCCATTGACAAAGAATTTTGGCCATGTTTCAACCTCTCTACTAGGGCCCCATACGGAATCACACAAGTACTCATTACATACCATGTTTTGTAGATTACGAACCTAGCATAACAATTAAAACTTTAGATAATGTTACTGCTTTTACAATTATATGGTACTCTATAGCTTTAGTATAATTACTTACATATAGATGGAACAATGTTGCAAAGTTTTTCTCCATAGATAGTTCAACTTCTTTATCACTAAGATGAGGCCAAGATGTTCGCACAACTTGCTCGTACATACTAGAAATCCATTTTTAGATTTTAAAGACATTAAGCTATGTTAAAGTATTATCATTAATTAAATATATTATACTTACGTCAACAAAGGCATCACTTCATCACAATATAAGAGCACGTGCAATGCAGTTTTAGCCATCTCCTGATTTGTAAAAAATCTCCGTTTACACTTTCCTGTCGGCTGGCCTAGTTGATTGAAAACCAACAAGGTAAGTGGTACGGTTGCATCAAATCCATTATTTTCATTGCGTCCAATTCTTGTGCACTTACATTAAACATGATATTTGAAATAGTAAAAACAAAAGTAGGAAGTCTCTAAAGACAAGTACATCTCACATATGAAGCCTTCCGAACGGGCTGTATTTTTAAACATGGCTTTCAAGTCATGTAAAACCTTAATGTTATTTAAATATACATATTAGAAGTTTCTTCGCAATAATAGATTGTTAGCCATAAATTACAAATTTAGCATAAATTTTTTTTGTACCATGTTTTAAGTTTTATTTTTACCTCTCAAATGGATACATAAGTACCATCTATATTAAACTGGTCCTCCAACTAGTGCTTCATATGAAAAATGTATAGGTAGATGCTCTATGACGTCAAAAAATCCTGGTGAAAATATTCATTCCAACTTACACGAGATTACAAGAATATTTTTTCTCCCGCAACTCACGGCAACACAAGTCCTGAAAAAAACACTCAACTCAGTAATAGGCTTCCATATTGATTCAGGCAATCCACTAAATGCAATAGGAAGAAGTCGTTCTATAAACACATGACAGTCATGACCTTTCATCCCAAGTAACTTATCTCCATCCCGATCCACACATCTGGCTAAATATGAAGCATATCCATTTGGCATCTTTCATCCTGCAACCCAACCACAGATTTTGGTCCTTGGTCCAATGAGAACGTGAAGTTAGTTTTTGGTTTTGCAAGTTTCCCATTATTTAAGGTTCTCAGCTCCATATCATATCGCTTGAAATGAACATTCAAATCCCTTCCTGCCTTTGCATTATCTTTGGTCCTATCTGAGAATGGTTGTTATCCATCACAGTACGGAACACATTGTCGAAAACATTTTTCTCGATATGCTTGACATCCAAGTTGTTACGAATTAAGTTGTCCTTCCAATAAGGCAACTCCCAAAGAATGCTCTGTTTAGACCAATTGTGTGTCGCCCCATATCCATCCAGTTTTTCGTGTTGAACCTTCGAATCCTTTATTTTCGGTAGGTTACTCACTCGTTCCCACAATTCTTCACCACTCAACCTATGTGGAGGAAGTGATCGCTCAACACGATTCTTGTAAAAATCATCTCTATTCCTCCTAAAAACATGATCCTTGGCAAGAATTGGCTATGACAATTAAACCAACTATTCTTTCCTACAAACTTCAACCTAAATGCTTTGGTTTGTTCCATGCAAATAGAGCACCCCAATTTTCCAACTGTACTCCACCCTGCTAGCATGCCGTATGCAGAATAATCATTAATTGTCCACATCAATGCTGCTCTCATCTTAAAGTTTTGCTTCATGGAAATTTCATATGTTGGGACTCTCTCTACCCATTACTGTTTCAACTCGTCAATCAAAGGTTGCAAATATACATCAATTTGCCTTTTCAGATTATGTCGACTGGTAATCAAACAAATTAAAAACATATAAAGAGCAGACATGCACATTTCAGGTGGAAGATTAAATGGAGTTACAATAACAGGCCAACATGAGTAAGAGTTGTTGATATTGTTGAAAGGATTAAAACCATCTACACACAAACCAAGTCTTACATTTCTTGGGTCTAATTCAAAATCTGGTATTTTCATCAAAGTGTTTCCATGCTTCGCCATCCGAGGGGTGGCCTAAGACACCGGATCTCTTCTATTCTCAGTGTTCCATCTCATGTGCTCAGCTGATCTATACTAGAGGCATATAGCCTCTTAAGTAATGCTATGAGCGGCAAGTAATATATCCTCTTGTAAGGAACATGTTTACTCCTTCCACCTCGCTTTTTAGGTGATTTATATCGAGAATGCTTATAGTGCATGCTAGAGAAGTAATAAGTTCTGGTACTTCTATAATAAAGCATACACCCATTTATGCAACAGTCATACTTAATAGCAGATAAACCAAGTTTCTTCACTAACTTCTTTGTCTCGTCAAAATTACTTGTAACACAATTACCAGGAGCAGTTGCCCATTTAACAATGTCACACATTCTGTCAACACAGCCTTGTGACAAGTTATAGTCTAATTTCAATCTCATCAATTGACCAGCCATAGATAGCTCAGTAAATGTTTCACAACTAGGGTACAATTGTTGCTAAGCAGATTTTAACATATCATGGAATTTAGTGGCTTCAGTATTAGGAGGCTTCTCAACACTTAATCTATTTTGTTCCTCCTAACAGTATTCAAATACAAAATTACTTAGACCAACCACATCAAACACCATACTTTGGTATTTATTCTGATATTCATTAGACAAAAATTTAGAATTACTTGAATCTGCCCCATGACTATAAAACTCTATTGGTTTAGACTCACCATGTGAAGTCCAATACCTTGTAGAATAATACTCTATAAAACCATATTTATAAATGTGTTCAGTCACATGATCCTGACCATCAGCTTCCTATTCTGGTCTTTAGAAGAAGGACACCTAATGTCTTTATCATTAGCATATTGTGATTGTTAGCATGCAAATTGAACTAACTCATTAACCCCTTATAAAAAATGTCGAGTTAAACCAGTTCAATTAGGTAAGAGCCTATCATACATCCAATGACGATAAGATTGAATATTCATAATATGTGGTAAACAAATATTCAAACATTTAGGGGATGATTAATAGTACAACATTGTAACTAGTTGGAATTATAAGTTGTTTTCCTAGTTGCAAAACAATGAAACTAGTACTTTATTAGTATTGTTATTACTTTATAGTCTGATAATCAATCATGTGCAAAAGTAAATACTAACACATAATAAATATACTACTAATACGCATGCATATATGTGTGGTTCAACCACATGATCCTGACCATCAGCTTCCTATTCTGGTCTTTAGAAGAAAGGACACCTAATTTTTTTATCATTAGCATATTGTGGTTGTTTGCATGCAAATTGGACAAACTCATTAACCCCTTCTAAAAAATGTCGTGTTAAACCAATGTGATTAGGTAAGAGCCTATCATACATCTAATGACGATAAGATCGAATATCCATAATCTGTGGTAAACAAATATTCAAACATTTAGGGGATGATTAATAGTACAACATTGTATACTAGTTGGAATTATAAGTTGTTTCCCTAGTTGCAAAACAATGAAACTAGTTCTTTATTAGTATTGTTATTACTTTATAGTCTAATAATCAATCATGTGCAAAAAGTAAATACTAACACAAAATAAATATACTGCTAATACGTATGCATATATGTGTGTCTGCATATATATATATATATATATATATATATATATATATACACACACACACCTATATTATAGTCACTAATTTTTTGTAATACCCCTATTACGATTATTTTGTAGTATTATTAGTATTAATACTTATTGATGCTATAGTTACTTAAGCATTTTTAGTACACATTCTTGTAGAAATTTCAGCATAATTTATTTTGATTTTGAACATTATCTTCATTACAAACCAATTAAAATAAATAAGCATAAATGATAAAAGTTCAACTTGACTCGGCAAGGGTCGATACAAATAATCAATCAATCATGATCCGACAAGAGTTGATACAAATAATCAATCATCAGCCGACAAGAGTTAATACAAATATCAATCATGAAATCAATGACAATAACATAAACTAAACAAATCCAATAACGTATTCTCTATAATTAGCTTATGTATGTCTAATGAGAACTCCTATAATTGCCAACTAAAGAAAGTGATATTCTAGGCTTACCAATCCATTTATCTTGATCATCGTTTTAACATAAAGTGGTCTGTCGAGATTACCCATCATATCTCTAAAAAATTTTGTAATTATTCTCCCAATTTGTAGTATTACTAATATTAATACTTATACGTCTTATTACTTGAGTATTCTTAAAACACAGTGATTCTTGGAGAAAATTTGACATAGTTTCTCCTAATTTATAACATTTCCTTAATTACAAACCAATTAAAATAATCAATCATGACGGCTATCACTAAAAATCAATAAAACAAATTGGATGAAAACTAATTAATAATAAATAAAATGAAGGGTTCTTAGTTGTTTAAAACTTCAAGTCCACTTAAAGTTTAAGACTATCCCATAAGTAACTGGAAAGCTGCTGCATTTGAAGCATACCTCAAATACATACAGCTTGAATGTGCTAGAGTTGCTTAACAAAATAAGCTCCTCACTTTTACATTTAAGTCAGGCTAAACTATTGTTATCACACAGTTTGAGTTTGACAGAAAATTCACCTGCATTAGTGTTGAAACATACACTACGTCGGATATCCAGAGTTCTACTGCATATCCAATTATGGCAAGATACTTTTTGTATCTTATCCAAAGAACATGCACTGCCTCGGAAGTCCAGTTAATATGCTTTATACTCTATTGATGCAATAGAAACTCAATGAAACTACAGTATAGAGTGGAAGCAATATACATTAACCAAAACAACACTAAAATATTCTTTAAGATTCCTTTGTAGAGCATGTATAAACAAGTTCACCTCACAACAAGCAGAAACTAAACTCTTTTTAAGAAGCCTTTATCTTTGCAAATGCAAACAAAAGTCAACTCATATGAACGAATAAAACTATGAAATAGTTTGGAACACGAATAAATGATACATCACTATAAATGAAGCAGTACAAAATTCTGAGACTTTAACCAGTATCCATCCAATAGAGCACCAAGACATGAACTTTTTAATTTCTTTTTACGAAAAAAATTTGCACAACAACCGACTTATCCAAAAATATCCAAAGAATAACATGGCAAAAAATTCAGCTCAATAACCCCATTTCACAAAACCCCTCAAACAAAACAAACCATCATAAAGAAATACAATTTACAAAATAAATAAATAAATAAACCAACCCAGACATTTTCAAAACAAAAAATATGAAGTACAGAAACAACTACAGAATCAATCAACGAATTAGTAGGGCATCATCAATGTAACTCCTCTAATCAAGAACTTTTGTTGATGTGATTAAAAAAAATCTGCAAAATAATAAAAAGTAAAAAAATCCTTACACTTACCTAACAATTGAAGCTTTTTGTGGTTGAGGATGGTGGTGGCGGATGTTGGTAGAGAATGATAGCGGCGTAGGTTGTTCGCCGTGAAATGGTGGCAGATCAATCTGTTGGTCACAGTAAGAGGGAAATAAAATTAACGAGGAAAGATAGGGGAGAGAATGAGATAGAGGGAATTGATAGAGGTAGGGTTGATTTTGGATGAGGGTGGATAGTGGTGGGGTTGAATGGTGGTGAGAAGGTGGAGGTGGCGGTGAAGATGGAAGGTCAATCAGTTGGGTTAGGAATGAGGGTTTTCCAATTTGGTGAGGAGATTTGGACTGATATGTGGCTCTGCCTATTAGCAACGGATATTTTCGTTGCTAAGAGGCCACTTATTATCATCCGCAGTGCTCCGTCATCTTCTTAGCAACAGAATTATCCATTGCTAGAGCAATTTTTTTTTTTAATTTAAATACTTTACCAAAGGATTTATCCGTTGCTAACAATTGCCCAAAAATTTTTTTTGAAAATGTTACAACCAAAAAATCTACTGGTAAATTTGCTGAAATGTTATTGAAAAAAATAAGAAATTCGGATGCTAATTCCGTTGCCAATAGCGACCGATAAAATTGGTTGCTAATTTCTGTCACTATTTTATGTTTTTCTAGTAGTCGATTTCCACCACGATTTATCAAATTTAAATACATGGGTAGACATCCACTACATATAGAATTCATAAAACTCTCTTTTGGATGTTTATTAACTATACCATGTGCCTTGTTAAAACCTTACTAAGAAAAACCTAGTGGAGTAAAAATTTAGTGAAAGAAAAAAAGTACACAATATTTATAGCACACTTTTGTATGATGACTCATTAAAAACCTTACCTATAAAGCCCATTGGGGCAAAACCATAGTCAAGGAAAAAAGTAGTACAACATGTACTATTACTCGCCCTCATGAAAATATCACTTGATATCGGTGAGACGCCACATTCCGATATTGCAAACTAACTTCTCAAAAATTGATGTTGGTAGCGCCTTTTTTAATAAATCAGCTAGATTATATCATGCATGTATTTATTGGATATCAACATCATCATTCTTTTGAAGATCATGAGTGTAAAAAAATAAAACTTTGGGTAATATGCTTCATTCTATCTCTTTTAATATAACCTCCCTTTAATTGGGCTTTACATGCTGCATTATTTTCATATAAGATTATTGACAGATTCTCTTAATTTTAAACCACATATCTTCTGGATATGTTGTGTTAATTAGCATAACCAAATACATTCTTTATATGTCTCATGTGTTAATTAGCATAACCAAATACATTCTTTACATGTCTAATGTATTATAATTAATTGTGTATAATTGTAAGAAACAGCAGCTAAAATTTATTTTGTTGAATGCCATGATATAGCTGTATCACCAGAGTATGTGAATAAATAACCTATTTGAGATCGAACTTTATGTAGTTGAAATAAATATCTGGCATCTGCATAGAAAATTAATTATAATCTAAATTTACTTGAATAAAGTAAACCCATATCAAAATTCTCTCGGAGGTATCTATATATATGGTAGACACCGTTTCAGTATTTTTGTCTTGAAGAACAACTAAATCTTGCTAGCAAATTTATGGCTAGTACTATATCAAGTCGTGTATTATTAGCAAGGTACATTAATGCTCCTATAAGACATGCTACTTCAGGACCAAGAAGTTTTTCATTATTCTCCTGAGGACGGAAAAGATCCTTTTTCACATCAAGCGATCTTACAACTATTGGGTTACTCAATACATGTCCTTTATCCATATAAAATTGCTTTAATACATTTTTCTGTATAAGTTGTTGACGAACAAAAATTCTGTTATTTAAATCCTCAAATTGTAGACTTATACAAAATTTCGTTTTGCCTAGATCTTTCGTGACAAATTAATATCTTTCTTTAAAAAATTCATTTCTTTTAAACCTCTTTAGGATTTCTAAAAATATTTATATTATCAATATACATAGTAATTATCACAAATTTTGATCCTTTTCCTCTTATAAAAATAAATGGGCAAATTGGATCACTTTTGTAACCTTTATTCAAGAACCAATCATTGATATGATTAAATCGCATACACCAAGATTGTTGTAATCCATACAAGAATTTACGTAATTTGATTGAACAATTTTCCCAAAAAAACTTTTTATGCTTCGAGCATGTCAAATCCTTCAAAACTTTTCATATGGATATCATTATTAAGTGAATTATATAAGTAGGCTGTCACAACATCTATTAGACGCAAGTCAACCTTTCTATGAACCGTCAAGCTAATGAGATATATAAAGGTAATTGCATCCATCACAAGAGAATTTGTCTCTTCATAATCAATGCTAGATTTTTTCAAAAATCTTTGTATAACAAGGCATACTTTATAACGTATGATATCATTTTTTTTATAAAGATTTTATTTCGGTATAAATACCCATTTGCACCCAACCGACTCTATACCTTCGGACATTTGGACTACATGTCCTAAAATTTCACGTTTCAAACATGAATTTAGTCCTCTTTAAATTGCATCTTTCTATTTTGACTATTTATTTCAATCTTGACACTTTTTGATAGATTTAGATTCAAGTTCCTCGTTTTTATGAAAACATCAGCTGATATATTATATACAAAAATGCTGTCGATGATAATATCTTTTCGGTTCTATCTTTTCTGAGTAATGACATAACTTATCGAGATCTCTTCATTTTCATTACATTTAGGTATCTAATCCACTTCTATAGTTTTGTAATTAGTTATGTCTATGGCCCCTTCAAGAGCACCGTCCTCCATTGTATGACCATCTTAAATATTTGCTCCTTTACTCTTATAAGAATTCTTATTTTTAGAACTGATTGGTCAACCACACCTTATGCATGGCTAGCTATCATTTGTACTAATAGACTGTCCTATTGAGACACCAATTCTAATTGGAGCATTTAAACTAGTATATGAGATTTGGTAACTCATTTTAGGTAAGTAAATAAATTTGATAGTTGATTCACAATGAATTATCTTTTAAATTTCTAGTTCACATACTTTGTACGAGGATCAAAATATAGTAATGATAATTCATCCCATTTAATTTTCTATCCAACTACTTATCTTCTCCATCGAATATTGGAAAGACATTTTTCATCAAAATGACAATTGGTAAATCATGCTGTAAATGAGTCCTCTATTTATATTTCAAAATATTTATTATAGAGGGTGACTCATATCCAACTCATATTCCCAACATTTTTTAAGGACTCATTTTTGTGCGTTGTGGAGCAATTATAAAAATACCACACAACCAAAAATTTTTTAATGAGAAAAATTAGGCTTCTGACCAAAGCCAATTATCACGGAGAGAACTTAAAATAACTTATTGGTTTGATGCATATAAGGGCCGGTGCATGCAATATAGCATGTCCTTATATTATATCAATACATATAAGTAGGTAATTTATTCTCATAAGTAATTATCTATCTATGAATTGGAGGCGTTTTATTAACAATTATGTTAGACCATTTTGTTATGAATATATACTTCAAGATTTTCAATAATTATACCAGTTTGACATATAGATATTATCATATGTATATAAATTTACTAACATTATTAAGACAAATTTTCTTGATTACTTAATCCGGAAATCATGTTTTTAATCAAATTATTTGAGCTACCAATCTTACAAACTCTATGTTGAGATTCAATAATAAGCACATATGTGACCATCTAGAAGATACATCCATTAAAATCGTAAAATATTTATATGGTACACAAGAAAGGTGAGTGGGACAAGTTATCTCACACCAAATTCGCTTAAAAAATGCAATGGATTCAACCTTTATTTTAACTAGTAATGGTATAATACTTAATTTTCTTTGAGAACAAGCAGTATACGAGAATTCATCGAATTGAAGAATCTTCAAGTTCTTCAATAAATGTCTATGTAAATTTTTAATGATTTTACGCATCATAATTGACCCAGGATGACTAGTTATGCCAAATAATAAAAGATCTGAATCAGTAAATTTCTGGCTTACGATAACATATGATTCAATTATACTCATATATATATATATAGTACAAACCAGAAGAAAAGTAAACAACTACTCCAAAACACATTTCTTTCTAGATATTATTTTTTGTGATAGATAGGTACTCAATATTTTTCTCATTACTGTTTCAATATGATATCCATTTCGACGAGTATCCTTGAAATTTAATATATTTCTTTGAGACTCTCTAGGAAATAATATGGTGACTCTTCTGTAACCATCAATCAGTTTAGTAATATCTGATATTGTATTAACATTGATATTACCTTTTCTTAAATGATAAAAAAATATTTCTTATTTTTGGTTGTCATGCGTTGTTGCACTGTCAGAGAGATATAATTCTCACATGTCGAGTACATTTAAAAGTATTTTCATATGTTTCTTGTTAAACGAGAAAAATTTAATAATAGAGCAATATAAAATAATAATTTAATGCAAAAAATAAGAAATACAAAATTTTAAACTATAATAAGGATATGAAAAATAAAATACCTCGACATTTTTCTATATTAATTTTCACCACAAAATAAACATTTAATACTTCCTTCAGGGAAAAAATCAATAATACTAAGACCATGACTAAAATCATTATAGACAAAATTTATTTCTATAACTTTTACACACAACAAGTATGTGAAGTTATTGTGTCCGTGCTTTTGGCATATGATAGGTATGTGACCAATGAATCTTTCATGCCACAACGATAATATTCATTTTTCAGTATTTTCTAGTGAGATTATTTTGACTACTACTTTCTTTCACTTTTTTTCTTTAGAATTAATCCACTTCTAGTCGTATGGATAATTATTACGACTTCGTCCACGGCTATAGTCACGTCCACGATCATAACCATAATTATTTTTATAATTCTTATACATAATTTTATTAACTTTAGAATTACGAATGGAACAAATTCAATAATACGAGTTTCATAATTTCTTGTCAATAATTCATTATTTAATTTAGGCACAATATGATATGAACTAATTCAAATAGTTTTTAAAAGCTTTTCAAGATATTACTACTATAGGAATATATTTTCGACAACAAAGGTGGAGAATATTTTCTGTAAGACGCACTTATTAATAATCTTTTTAATTTTCTAAAGATATGTTGGATCCATTAAATAGTATGATCATTTTTTTTACAAATCTGCATGACCTTTTACAATAAAGTAGTCACTTTTTAATCCTTTATGGATATAATAGTGAACGAAAATCATTAATTTTACCTTATCTTAATTAAAATTATTATTTTGCCTTGTGTTTTCAGGACCTATAGAATCCAAATGGATTTAAGCATTCAAAACCCATAGAGTCTAAATGGATTTAAGCATCCAAAATTCAAGATAGATGGTTCTTGTCAATTATGTCAAGGCCATAAATTTGACTATCGTAAAACTATTAATATGATTCAATCAATAATCAAAATAAATTCCAATGATATTATGATGACACAGTTAAATGTATAAAAATAAAGTATAGTAATAGATAATAATCAATATATTTAAATCATATCTTACTTGTGATGATATAAAGTTCTACCTTCGTTATGTTGATTTGAAGTCTTATTTTAGCTCGTCAGAGTCTCGTGCCCATAACATTTTATAAATTTTAAATAAAATATATGGAGTGGAGAGAAAGGAGATGGAAAAGCAAATAGTCTATTTATTTATTGCTCATATAGTACATATATTTATAATAGTACAATGACCCATAAGTTACGTAATATAAATAACGTAATTCATATTTACATTTATTAGATGCTTGGATATGGATAGACTTACACTACAACTTATCAAATTTAAATACATGGGTAAACATCTACTACATATAGAATTTATAACACAAAATAGTTAAATGAATGTGTTCAACCTTGTAAATGAGTTACTTGTACTATTGGTAAATGAATGGCCAAATTTATATATATCTCATTTCCAAGGTTAGTAAGGTAATGAATTCCTTGTCTAAGCACTAACTTTGAGAACTTTCTTTCTCTTTATTTTACTTTCTTATTTATGTACTAAGCTGAGCATCGGCTCCCAAAAATACAAATCCTATTATCTTTTCTCAAGTAACGGCATGAGAACCACAGAACACCTTTACTCCGGTGAATCGTCCATTGGAACATAACATACCTTAACCAATGACTTGGGCAATTATCTTATCAACAAGTAGGAATATTTAAATTCTCAAATTCAAGGCGCACAGAATGAGGTAAAGCAAAAAGTAAAGGTTACTCCTTTGTATTTTATTCTTGTCCATATACGAAAATGTTCCATAAAAAAGGGAAATTAGTATGTAATAGTAGTTATTTCGGTTGTACACATCTAACGTCTTATAAATTATGCGAATTTTATAGGACGCGAAACGAAATAAGAAAGTATAGGAAAGTATAAAAAAATTGTGTACATGGAAGTTAAAAGAAAATATAAAAACGCATAAACAAACGCACAACGACAAGACAACAGGCTAGCGAAAGGAACTAATTCTCGTTCACTTTGATAAATTTCCTCCCAATTAAACACTACTCTAAGTGTCTGTTTGGTAGGATGTAAAATGTTTTCCTTAGGAATTGGAAAATAGGACTAATTCTATTTTGTACCTCTCAACTTATACTCAATTTTCACTTTACACCCCGAATTTTAGTTTTGAATACTTTGCACCCCACCTTTCAAAATTGTCCCACTTCAGTCTATTTTTAACAGCGTTAAAAAAATTAACAGAATCTTTATTGTTGCACTCAAAAATACTATTGTACATCCTGCTGAATTTATCGTACACACAAAAATTTTTTTGATGATTTTTAGATGGCGTTAAAAAAATAACTAATGGTGGACGAATTTGAGAGTTCGAAATGCAAAGAATCCAAAACTAAAATTTGCGATGCAAAGCAATAATCGGATAAAAATTGAGGGATACAAGATAAAAAATTAGTCTAGGAAAATATTTTCCATAAAAAAGCCCATTTTCCATAAAATTTTTCATTATTTGGTTGACAAAATGAAAATATTTTGAAATATAATTTTTAACATTTTTTATCTTTTATTTTATGAATATGAGTTAAAATAACATCTAACAATCGTAATAAATACTTCACAAGTAATTATGGTCAACTAAATATATATTTTATTTAACATTAAATGATAATATGTTGTAGGGTAAAAATTGTATAATGATAGTTATATTACTATGGAACCCATAATCCAGAGAAAAACAAATAGACAAAAATTGAAAACAAAAATAAGTATAGTAAATGAAATTATAAAAGTAATTATTTGAAATTTAATGTCACTGTTAAACGATATCCTAAGAAGAATTTACGTTAAAAATTTCGTAAGTTATTTTCAGCAATAGAGAGGAGAATGGAAAATATTTTACACAATAAAATATTTATCGATGTTTGGCACCAAGAAAATTTCTTAAAATTATTATTTTCCTAGAAAATGTTTTTACTCTACCGAAACCTCAAAAGAAGACCATTGTCCTAATTAAGTTGATTGATTATTGAAGAATGGAAAAAGAATAGACAACTGGAATAATTCGTAAGTTTGATCCTAAAACCATCTCTCTTTGATATCCGAGGAAAATGGAAAGGAAGACAACATTGGTTATGTGGAGAAATGGTCAAATCATTCCTTAGTTTAGAGGACCCTACCTTGGGCCTTTGCCGCCCCGCTCTAGAAGCTTGTTATGCCATTTTCAAGTTGGGTAATTTATGCTCTTCTCTCTCTCTTCTCTCTGAATTTCACTTTTTATTTTTAAATGTTTAAATAATGAGATACGGATGCTAATGCCTAATAATGTGTAAACATATGATGAGGATGTTTGAAATTTTTGTGTGCGGAAAAAACTAACATAAACTCGATTTTTTATTTTATTTGTAGACCCTGCAAGATTAAATTTTATAAAATTTTATTTATATCAATTTATGTTGTATAGATTCTATAACATTTAATTTACATTATAAAATTTATAAATAGAATAAAAAATCAGATCTACTTAAGTCTTTCCGTTCGTATGTAATAGAGGGAGCACAGAAAGCCACCTTCCGCAGTCCCACAAACCGCCCCAAAAATCCCACTTGCATAATTTGCACTATTACAGGTTTGCTAAAGCAACCCCACGCCCACCGCTACGATAGGTTTATAGGAGATAAATTCTTTTTTATTCTTTAAAATAGTATTGATGGGGTCTGGTCAGTCATGCTCCGAAAATTCTTAAGCATTCCAGATTTATGCTGTCATGGATTCCCTTGTTTAAAAATTGATCATATCAATTTAAACTAAAAAAAAATAAACATTTACATAGTATTGTGAATCATATTGAAACATGGGATCAATGATAATTATTGTGGATCTGATCCACTTAAAAAAAAATTATCATCCTCGATTCTTCTAATAGACAATCTCATCCATTTCATTTTTGAAATTACGTGAAATTTATTTAATAAGAGTCTACTTATAAATTTTGTTGTATATATTTGTGATACAAAATGATATCAAATATATAGATTTTGTGGTATATATACGAAAAGTTAATCTTTCATGCACTGTTGGTGTAGTAAATTTTTTACACCATCAGGTATAAATACATGATATATGCGCACGAATGACATTTGAAATTTAAACTATACACACAAGACATGAATCCATACCTGATTGTGTAAAAAAAATTTTACACCAATAATGCTTAAAGATTAATTAATATACAAATATATACAAAATCGTATATATTTTGTGGTCATTCAAATATATACGTCACATATGTGATACAAAATGATATCAGTATTAGGCGACATGGATGATATATTGCCACGTAAATAATAATAATGTTATTCTAAGTAAACCACAAATTTGACGAGAAGCAGGCATCCAACATTTGGATGATTAATGATGTTATCTTATGTTATCGGATTTTTGGAAGAGAGAGTTCTCAATTATCCTCATATGTTTTTTGATTCAATGAATATATGTTGGGCATGATGTGTGGATGCTGTCGTTTTTCTGAAGTTGATAAGCAAAAACATCTCAAATACAAGTAACTCTATTTCAAACGGAACTGTTTTCTTAGAAAATTATTTTTAGAACGAGTTTTAACTTCATATACAAGTTTGTGGACAAAAAAAATATCAGAATAATTTTTTTTAAGTCGCCCCAAACCTAAAAATTTCAAAGTAGACCAACATTAGGGTTGTCTATTCGAAATTTTAAACAGTATTAATTATAACACTTTTTTAATAAGAGTATTTGTTCCAATTGCCGAACTGAGAAATATTTTTTGAAAGGGGGCACAAGTGATTGTAAATTTTTTTTAACGCTCAAAAAACATGTTTTTTCTTCTATTTTACAAATTATCAACAATCTGAATCATTTCATTTTAAATTTTCTCAAGGACCAAACACATAAAATAAAGGGTAAATGACTTTAATAGTTGTTGAACTTTTACCATTATTTCAATTTGTTTTGTATTCAATCATCCCTCAACTTTTAAAAGTGTCAAAACTTTTAAATGTTTTAATTTTAAATGACCCAAATTATTAAATTCAAATATGGTAATTTTTACTTTATCTTTGAAGGTTTAGTTCAATTGTCTAACAAAAGTGATTGAATACAAAACAGGCTAGCTAACAATAAAATCTACTTGATTGTATACAATTGATTGACAATAAAATCCACTTGATTGCATAGAATTGTCTAATAATTCCATGAAGGTGTGAAAACAGATTTTTTTTTTTTTTTTTGGCTCAAATTGATCTTCTTACATCCATTGGCATATATTAGCATAAGGTACTGGGGCTTAGGAAGGGTTGTATAAGCAAAAGTTATTCATGCTTATTATTGAAGATTGAAACAACAAGGCCCACAGTTTTGAAGGAGACATTTAGGCTGTGCTTGATTATGTGGGTCAGCCAATTAGATTTTTCAGTTTCATGAAGAAGATTGATTAATTGAACACTTTCATGATTATTAATGTCAATTTCAATTAAATTTAAATATTTATCATGAAATCAACTATAGAGATTAATGAACACATATTAAACAATAAATAAAAAATAATACCAATATATAATAGATAAAACTTGATATTTGGTTTTTGTTATTAGCCGGTACCCGTGTGATGTTTTGCTAATGAGAAATGAATCGAATTTCTTATTCTTCTCTACCAATATGTTATTTCATCTAAAATAAAGAATCTATTAGATGAAATAACATTATATTCCAATTGACCAATGCACTAATAGACAATATACTGTATTTTGAAAAATTATTTTGCAATGTTTAATAATTTTGCAAAGTTTTTAAAAAAAAAAAAAAAAAAATCATTCCTCCCACTATTCCTCAATGATTCGAATCCCTGACTAATAATTCATAAGCGAAATATCATATCACTTGTACTTTATTGTCATTAATGTTGCAAAGTTAATGATAAGTAAGACGCAAAGATAAATATTTTGTAAACTACTAAAACAATGGTTTATTTTACAAAAAAAAAAATTATTTTGCAAAATAATATTTTAGTGGTGGCACAAAAAAAATTTTTTTAGGCAAAACATTACTACTAATGTGTTAGTCTCTTGAGACATTTTGGGGCCGTGGGGGCACGCGCCCCCACTGGGATCTATGTAGATCCGCCCTGAAATTTGACGAAACTGATAATGCTAAGAAGTGGGATTCATATATATTTGTGTGTAAGTTTCTGTGTGCGAAAATTCTTATTTTAGTTGAGAACCCACTCTTACATAAATATGTGTCATAGTTAATAGTGGGTTTTTCGATCTTGAATTTTATCCAATTAACATTAAAATTTTCTTCCTTAACTAATCAAGAGTAATTCTTGCCCCAAAAACCAAAATAAATAAATAAATTTGTCTTTCTTCCAATCACCTTTATCTCCTCATTTTAATTACTTGTCTTTCATCCAATCACCTTTGTCTCTTCATTTTAATTATTTGTCTTTCTTCCAATTACCTTTATCTCTTCATTTTAATTATTCTCACTGGTTTTTGATCGTATAACAACTTATTAAGTAAATATTACAATTTAAGTTCTAATAAACATGATTATTCAGTACAACTTTAGACAATAAACATTCAATTAATATATTTTTTCAACTTATCTTCAAAATAAAATTTTGATTCTTGAAGATAATTTCTTTTTTGAATAATTAGAAACAAATGTTATTGAAAGCAGTACAGTAATTTAAAATTTGATTTGAATTATGTAAATACACGTATAAAAATATTATTGCTAATATTTACTGTATAAATACCCTATTCCAAGCACGGTACGGATTAAAATCAAGTATATACATAAAAGCTGTCATTTTAGTCAAGTAATTTCTCCACATATGTGGCAAAACCAATTGAAGAGAATGGGTCAATTGCCCCTTTGAGTTTACCCATTTTCATTCAAATATCCGTCCACTCATCTCTCATTAAAGAAAAAAGTTATTTTTTTCTCTATATAACGACTTTTTCTTTTCATTTGAATTAATTTCTTTTTTGTCACCATATAAAGTAACTTGATTACTGAATATTGGAATTCTTAATATTTAATTTTTTCAGGATTAGACAATCAATAGTCATTCAAATTATTAATTTAATGCATTTTTATAACAAAAATTCTCCAAATTTTTAAAGATATTGTTTCATTGAAATGATTACAAACTACTAAAAAATTAGGAAATTTAGCAGGGTAATTTAAATTGTTATATTAAATAATTTTCTTAAATTAAATAAACAAATATGTAAAACCACTATTGTTAATATTTATTAAGTAAATACCATATTTTGCTCGGGTTGACAACTATTAAATGATTATCTAACATATTCAAATTTTGAAACGTAGGAAACATATATTATTATCTTATATTTCCAGCCTTCTATATTTTAGATCAAGGAGGTCAAGGTTTTTAATTTTCTTATGTCTTCAAGAGTTGAAACGAAGTTTCGACTACATCTCACTCACAAAAGTCTAACACAATCAATCGGGATAACCAGTAAACGTCGTGTAGCGTGCTTAACCAAATGATTTTTTTTTTAGGAAAAGGGAAATTTGATTGCATGAATGAGGACCCAAAATTAAGGTTTACAAAGTCGTATCGAGGCTATTCCCGTTTTATCACAATGGACAAAACCTGAAATTTGATGGGCAACAAAAGATGAATTAAAATGAAATTGCAATACATGCTATGAACTTGTTAGTTAAGCTAAAGAGTCAACCACTGTGAATGATAACAAATGAACCTTGTTGTAGAAGGGATCGAATTTGTCAGAGTCTTGTATCTATTCTCCATGGTATTGCTTGTTGCCCAAGTAACATTTGCTGAAGAATCAAAGAGTCCGTTTCCACTTGAACCAGACTTAAAATGATGATGAATACAAAGCTGAACTCTAACTAGTAAAGCTTTCGTCTCGGTTTCCAAATCTGTTGCTGTTCCAATATGTCTAGCAAAACCGAGTTGTACCTCACCTGATAAGTCACGAATGATTCCATCTATTCCTGCAGGTGTCCAGGATTACCCAAAGCTGATCCATTCACATTCAACTTGTAGCTGTGATTTGGAGGTTTGTGTCAACTTATTGATACTGGCCATAAGCCTGAAGAAGAAGTAATGCTTATTGGCAGCAAGAGTGGAGAATTAAGCAAGCTTGATGAGTGAGTGAAGGCAGGCCAAAAGATGAAGCCTATAGCAGAGACTCAACTTGAAGTGATAGGTATTTGTCGCTAGCCAAAGAAACCAAAAAATGAAACTAGGAACTATTTCCCTCAGCTATCCATGAAGAGAAGCCGATGAGTATAACCACCATGATTGTAATTGGTGTAGAATGGCTGAGACGTTCCCATTTGTAACTGCTGATAAGCTCACAAATGTCTTATATTTTATGTATCATTTACCACATTTTCTTGTGATATAAGCAATGCTTTGATTTAATTATGAGTTTAATTATTTTATTTTTAGTTTGTATAGTTTTGGAATGCAAAAGGAGTCAAAAAGGATCAAAAGGTTGGAGAAAAATCATAAGGATGAAAATGTAGTGCAGAGCGAATTTGGACACTATTTGGCATTTTGAGCATAACCTTCTTGTCCGAGCTCTAATCGAGTTGATTAAAGATGTGTTAGAAAACTATGAGAGAGAGAGCTAATATTTTTAAGTTTTGAATTTTACCAACTTACATCTGAATCGAGGTCAAAATAGAGGTGGAAATTAAAGCAAGTGTTCTGGAACTTGTGCATGTGTGCAAATTCTAGAAAGAAAAATTCCAGGAGCACCTTCACACGCACATGTGCGAGCATTTTTGCGCATGTGTGCACGTTGCAGCGAGTTTTAGCGTAAATTGTTATTTTTGGCAACTGTCTTCATCTGGTTGGATTCCTTTTCAAAGACTTTCACGTATCTATCAATAGTGAGGGTATTTAACCCTAACATTCCCTATAACTAACCCAATATAGAGTTGAGAATATCATTGTAGGATAACATTAGACATCATTAGTTAGGGTTAGTTGTCTAGTGCTTAGTTAGGGTTTTTCCTTCCAAGACACAAGATTTAGCAATCTCAATTTTTTGTGATGATTTTGTACTTCATCAACCTTTGTTCGGAATACACTACTGAGTTTTCTTATTTCTTATTCAATTTAATTCCATTTAATTTCGTTGGTTTTAGTTTTATGGTTTTAATTATTGCCGTTCTTAATTTACTTCCGTTCTTAGTTGCAATTCATGGTTTTAATTTAATTTGTTGAATTTGAGTTTCAAAGTTGTAATCTTTTGTTTATTAATTATTGTCCCATCTCATTAATCCAATTGTAGATAGAGTTAATCGCTTTCTTGGATTTCAATCTTTGCACAAATTAAGATTAATTTCAATTCAGTAGACTTAGTAAGTAGAAAAACCTCTTTTTAGTTTATTGGTCTAACTAGCAGAAAGGTTTGTGAACCCTAGTAATTGTTCTGTAATTCTCGTGAGAATGATCCTTACTCACAGAATCTACAAACTTATCTCGTATCCTTGTGAGCGTCTCTGTGAATGTTGGTTAGGGTTATTAAGATTTCTATTTATTGCTTGTTTGTGAATTGAATTTCCTAATCTAATATTTAGTACAAGTTTTTGGCCGAATTGTAGGAGAATATTCTTGGTAGCAATATTAAGTTTAGTGAGCCTTACTATATTAGATGTTTTATTTTCTTTTAATTATTTACAATTGCTTTTCATTTTTAATTTATTTTTTTGGATCTTGCTTTGATATTCAATTTTAGTCTCTTTCTTATAGTTTATGGTAAATACTCGTTCTTCCAAACAACCACTACATCCCAGTAATTCAGAGATTGAACAAATTCTAACCAAAAACAGCGGGAAACAACAAGAATCAAGCCAAGGATATAATACAATGGAGAATCCGAACTGCAATGTTGAGGAACAACGCAAGGTAGCGGGGAACAATGGCAGTAGAGTTAATGATAATTCTCGACCCCTTAGAGATTATGCTGTCCCAAATTTTTAGGAGGCGAGTTCTAGCATTGCGAATCCGAATGCCTGTAAAAGCTGACATTTTTGAAATTAAGTGTGCCTTGATTCAAACACTCCAAACCCTTGCAATGTTCGGAGAAGGGACAAACGAGGATTCCTATGCACATTTGGTAAATTTTGAAGAAGTTATTGACACATTCAAATACAATGGAGTGCATCTAGATTGTATTCAAATGAGAGCTTTTTCCATTTTTTTTTTTTTTTTTGAAAGATAGAGCAAAGGCTTGGTTACAATCTTTTGAGTAGGGTACTTTCCACTATCTAGAACTATAAAGTTTCGCAATAACATTACTTCATTTAGACAAATTACTGGGGAGAGTTTAAGTCAAGCATGGGAACGCTTCAAGGGGTTAATTACACTTTACCCCCTGAACCTATTTTCCAGTTGCACTTTACCCCCTGAACCACAATAATATACACTTGGCCCCCTCTAAAAGATTCCATATAATAAATAATTACAAAAGGATGATGTGGACGTTTGTTTTGACATTATTACCCACCAAACTTTAAAGATCAGTCTATGGACAAATTACTTTCTCTTTATATCATTTTTAATGTTTCCATACAATGTTTTTTTTTTTTTTTTTTTAAATTCGCAATAATAAGAGAATTTCTTAAATTATCACATTATTCTTAATCAATTTATGTATTATTTTTCTTCATCCTAAAACTAAATACAAAAGACGACAGACTTTTAGTTGTTACAACTAATTTTTCTTTATTTTTTGTGGTATCTAAACATATTGATAATAAAATAGTTAAATAAATTTATTTTATTTATACACATTTTATGCTTGATAAAAAAGGGTTAATTATACTTAACTCCTAAACTACACCCTATTTGCAATTTATCCTCTGAGTACCAAGAATGTACACTCTGCCCCCCTCTAAAAGATTCTATCATATAATTTTAAAATGGTGATGTGAATATTCATTTTGACAAAAACACCCGCCAAAAAATTCGTGTGCAAAGTTATTCTCCTTTTATTTAATTTTCCATAATTGTACATATTTATGTATTTATTTTTTATATAGTTCAAGACTATGAGAGAATTTCATGAATTGTCGAATTTCTTTAATCAACTTATATATTATTTTCTTTAATATAAAACTAAATATAAAAAGGAAATTTTTTTTACAACTATTTTCTGTTCATTTTTGTTTCTCATAAACTAAACAGTTAAACATAAAATTATTAAATAATTTTTAATTAGATATATTTTATTGAAAATATGTTTTCCATTTCACAATTAATAATAAGGTGCAAGAAGAATATATTTTAACTAAATAAGTACATTTTTATTTTATTTTTTGTATGACATCAAAACACATACAAAATTTTTTTATCAAGCATAAAATGGGTATAAATAAAATAAATTTACTTAATTATGTTATTATTAATATGTTTAGATACCACAAAGAAAAAAAGAAAAAGTAGTTGTAAAAGTTTGTCATTTTTGTATTAGGTTCAAAATGAAGAATAATATATAAATTGATTAAGAAAAATGTGATAATTCAAAAATTCCTCTTATTGTTACAAAAAAATTTTAAAAAAGAAAGCATCATATGGAAACATTAAAAATGATATGAAGGAAAAGTAATTTGTCCACAAAAGTTTGGAGGGTAATAATGTCAAAACAACTATCCACATTATCTTGTTATAATTATTTATCATGGAATCTTTTATAGGGTGCATAGTATACATTATTGGGGTTCAGTGGGTAAAGTGCAACTAGAGTATGAATTCAAGTGGGTAAAGTGTAATTAACCCTAAAAATTATATCTATTTAAACCTAAAGATTAACCCACTACATCTATGTAATCAAAATCTAAACTTTCATGTAATTAAATGCTAGATCAAATTGAGAATTAAAGAGGATTTGTATTAAGAGATAAAACTTGAGAGTCAAGTCTCTCTATTCTACTCTAATCAAATCTAATATAATCTACAAACTACGCTACTCACAATGTGTACTAACACATATCTATAGTACTTTAAATAGTAAAATATTACACAAGCCAAAATTAGTAATGGCTGCTGAACATATTACAAAATTGCCATTATAAATATGCTGAAATGCACCTTCATTTCACGACAAGGAAAAGTTGATTTCCATGTCGCGATATGGACACTTAAATGTATTTACTAATCTCCGCCTCCATGTTGCGATATGGAACAAATGATGTCGCGACATAAACTCTTTTTCAGTAAATCTTCAATCCTTCTTCATTTGAACTTTGGCCCTCGCACTTTGTTCATTCCAACTTCCAACTTCCAATTTATAACCTGCATAATATTAAACTAATTAAACTAATACTTTAACTAAAATTCGAATAAAATCTCATCATATTTAATAATAGTTAAAATGTAAACACATAATATAAAAATTAACTAAAATATTCAATTAACAACAAAAATTCAAAATTTAAGCTTAACAAAATGCCAAGTTTCAAAGTAAAATAACTCTAGTTTACTAGAGTTATCATACCCCCAAATTTAGCATTTGCTAGTCTAGAACAAAACAAAAATTAAAAAGAACTTCACATTAACAACTAAACAAACTACACCACCAACATTAATTCAACAATTGATGATTAGTGGATGTACTTAAAACAATCAAGAAACCTCTCAAGGAAGCTCTAATATTATATGATAATTGAAATATTTCAATGAATCAATCCAAGGTTCCGAATTTTTATAAATATGCTCATTTACTACACAAGATTTCAAATTACGAAGTATTAACTATTGTCAAAAAGATTCTCTAAAAATTGAGCTCTATTCATTCAAAACATCATTTCTTCTCAAATCACAAATATTACAAAGTTAGTCAACTATCTCGACAAGGTCGTATGAAAATAGAAGTTCATTAGGAATCTAGCTGAATGCATATGTCACACAATTGGGGAACATTAATCTAATAAGGATTATATAGCATGATATCAATAATAAGCATTACAAACGTTTCCTCCTCCATTTATTGGTATACTAAAACGTAGTTCCTAATGGTTTAATTCAAAGAAATAACACAACATGCCCGAATCTCGAGTATACTCGCCTCATTACTGGCAGCAAAATATTATTATTATTATTTTTTATATGCAGCCCTAAACCAAGGAAGAGGAGTAATACATACTTAAGATTGATATCAAATATCAGTTATTTTCCAAATTAGAATAATATTCCCTATGCAAACACACAAAATGTTCGAATTTCCTTCTATTTCATTTAACCTACTTTTTCCAAAAGATAACTAAACTTACAAGGTAATATTAGTGATTCTATCAAAAAAAATATTTTAAATAAAATTTCTTCAAAATTTTAGTACCTCTTTTTGAAAAATAGCAACACCAAGTTTTTGAAATCTTTATGTTGTAAATGAGCCACTTACTCAAACTTAAATCCATAAAATGACCCAATCAAATACTTCAATCATAAAATATTGTAAATCAAATGTCATCATCGAACACTCAATTGATCAATTTTCCATCCACTAGTCATCAAGTAATACTAATACAGATCAAATAACCATTCCCAAAACACAAAAATAAACACCACCAAACTTGACTATTTTTTTTAAATTGATGAATAACTCATCCTTCCACTAACCCAAAATATCAATACAAACATAGAAAATGTAGTTACTAAAACTAATTTAAACTAAAATAAAACTCAGCATAACTACTTTTATAACATAATGACCTAAGAACACAAAAACTGTGTTATATATTTGATCAATATGCTCACAAAAAACAAAATTAATGACAAATCATTCATGAAATTCTACATGGCATCAACTTAAGGCCCTTAGCCATTGTCACAACTTATCAGTTAAATCAACTAAAAATCATAGGCATCAACCAAGTATTTCATCAAAGAAGTCTCAAAATAATAACAACCATGAATCAATAAAAGGAGTATACTTGGCATCACCTTAAGGCCATTAGTCAATTTAATCAAACCATCTAAAAAAAAAGTAACTAAAAACGATAATCTAAAACCAATATAACGAAAGTATACTAAAAAAAATTGAAATAGCTAAATATGGTGGTAATGTTTGATTTGAATCTCAAAACGTAGAGATGCTTTCCCATAGACTTTTCTCAATCTTGTTCTAGTATGATGTCAAGTCTTTCTTCTTCTTCATCTCCAGCTTCTTGCTGGTTCTCCTCAAAATTTTCATCTTGAGCTCCTCTGGTCTCATCTCCGAGTTGTTGATCTCCATAATGCGCATATACACATGGTATGTATTTATAAACTCTGGGTGGACCATAATGCCATGAAGGTGGGCGTGCTGGCTGACTCCATGTGCTCAATGTTGCGACCTTTAGAGCATCACCAATGAGTGTCATGTTGTTGTGTAACACCAACTGATTGAAGGTCCAGTACCCTTGAAGCTGATTTCTTTCCTCTTTAATTATTAGTGCATTGCAAGCATATCTAGGTGGCAAGGGGATCAAAGAGGGACTCGGTGCTGGCATAGGGATATGATCCATTCCCTGATGATGTCGGGCATGCTCTCTTACCATCTTATAAACTTAAAAATCTATTGATTCTACCTTGGGATGATGATCGACGGTCATCGTCTTTCTTGGATCTATAGAAACACCTGCAACAGTGCAAAGATGAGTAATCAAACTAGGAGTATAAATGATAGGTCGTTCGGACTGCCCACTCTCTAAAAATCCATCTCTAATCAAACTTCCCACGTTTAGGGGTACCCATGTCATGATTGCGTAAACCAATAGCACGTTGTCCCTTTGAATGAAACTAACTGAGTTAGAGCCCCAAATTTTGCAACTGATAAAATAAAACCAGAGTTTTGCCACAAGTTACAATCCATGCCTTGGAAACTTCACTTCAACTGATTTTGTGGCATTAAGGTTCCAAGCCACATCAACCTCACAAAGGAAATTTTTAATAGCTTCCATGTCCTTATTCTTATCATGCACAAATTCGATGTATTGGGTAGACAGAACAGGGGTATTCCAAAGTAAGCATTAATCAAATCTGAGTGAAAGTCCACTAATAAACCCCTTACTCTTACTTTCCCATCCTCTAAGTAACACATGTTAAAATGGAAGTCTCTTTCACCAATTGTGTGAACTCGGGATCAACTGCAGAATCAAATCTCTCCCACTGCCTTGCTTTATTTGACTTTCTATCTCTTTCCTAACTTCCTCATTATCTCCCCAATGCATGGATAAGTCAAACCCTTTATCTCATATAACCTCATGTTTTTTATTATTAGTGAACAATGTTTTATGCCACTCACTTGAAGGTTTAGTTTCCACCACTTACTCATCACTCCCACTAGGCTCGCCCATCTCAACATCTTGGCTAGTTCCTTCCACTACCTTTCTTTTTCTTGGGGTTTCTCCTCTACCCCTTGCTAAGGTAGGGTAACATTTTGGAAGAATAAGGGAGCTTTTGGAAGCATTGATGCATTGTCCCGATCCCTTCTAAAAAGTTTCCAAGAAACCAAGAAGATTCTTGGTTGACTGCTTGTCTCTACGAGCAAAAAGTATAGTGTTATCCACATAAGCAAGATGGGTGATTAAAGCACACCCACGAGGTAAAGCATATAGGGTAAAACAACTCCTTGAGAGATTAACACCTTTCGTCCCCTAGAAAGGACCTCTGAACATAAGATGACTAAGAAGGGGGATAGCGGATCACCCTGTTTCGAGGATTCGAAAAAGCTAGTAACTTTCTTGTATATTAAGAAAGAGAACTAGTTTCCATTCAACATGTTTAAAATTAGATTAATGAAGTCATGGTGAAAACTAAACCAAGAGACAATCGCTTGTAAGAAATCCCATGACATCTTATCAAATATCTCCATCACATCAAGGTTGATAATAATATTGTTGCCCCAAGCTTTTTTATCTAGAGATGCAAGAAATTCCTATACTGATAAAACATTATCTACAATGTCCCACACTGGCACAAATCTAGATTGTTCTAGAGAGATTAAGACAGGAAGCAAGTTTATCAGTCTGAAAAATAATATTTTTGAAAAGACTTTACTGATAGAAATACACAATGAAATAGGTATATATCAAAAAAGGATTGCAAATTATTATGTTTAGGATAATTAGAACAATCAAAGAGCTTACCACTGCTTTTGGTAAAGGGTTCAGAGTAAAATAATCCTGCACTACAACATAGACATCAGAAGCAATAATCTCCTAGCAAGACATGAAAAATGTCAAACAAAGCCATCTAGACCTACCGAACTATCCTTCTCAAGCTACAAAACTACTTTTTTAACTTCCTCTATCGGAATCGATCATAACAAGGATTGATTGTGCTCCTTGGTCACTAGTTAAGGAATGTATTCTTGCAAACCCTCAAGTACTGTTCTATTAATCCCCTCATTAGTCAATAACTCTCCATAGAACCAGATTGCCACCTATTAAATTTCCTCTATTGACTCGCCAAACTCCATTAGCACCCTTAATTCGCTTCAATGCTAATTTTGTGTGCTAAGTGGCAGCCAAGGCATGTAAAAACTTTGTGTTACAATTCCCTTCAGCCAGCTATTTTGCCTTGGATTTTTGTCACCAGGAAACTTCTACGTTAGCCAAGTGTTTAAACTGTTTAGAGCCAAGTGAAGAGCCTTTGTATTTTCCTCATTCTGCACAGATTCAAAGTCAAGCTCACGGGACTCCACTTCCCTCTCTACAACCCTAATACCCTCAAAGATATCACCAAATTCATTAGAATTCCATTGGCAAAGGTGTTGCTTCAATTGCTACAATTTGAAGGATAAAGCACGCATCCCATGTTGAGCAACTCGAAAAGACCAATTTAAACAAACAGTATCAATGAAAACAGGTGCGAGAGCCACGTTTGTCGAAAACAAAATTAGTGAAGAACCTATCATGTTTCTGAATCGAAGCAAAACTACAAGGTGAATGATTAAAAGAGGCACGACAAAGATGATGGACCCGAGAGCAAGGCATTAGTTCTATCCATTTCTGATTAGACAGGACCATATCTAATCTCTTTCAGATAGTGTGCACTTTTGCAACACCATTGCATGTGAAATTACTATCCATAGAGTTAACCTCAATCATACCACAAGCATCAATGGAAGAATTAAAATACCACCTTCAATAGCACGGATGTTCTACTTGGCCGAACCCATATATTCAGACAAATCCAAGATAACATTAAAGTCACTTACCCACATCCAGGGTTTATGTTGACGGTATGCCAAATCAATCAAGTGTTGCCATAATTCCTCCCATTCTTGCCTAATACATTTAGCATAGACAAAAGTGGCTTGAGCAACCCATGCCCAATCATTATGAATAACATCCACATGAATAAACTACGTATGATTCATTCATACATTTAAATGAAATTTCCCTCTCCTAAAAAGCCAAATCTTCAAATTAAGATTAAAGAAACAAAAATTATACCCCAATTTATTATGAAAGTGCTCCAATTTAGAAACATCTAATAGGGGCTCAATAATTATTAACAAGTCAATAGAGTGCATGCGGATTAGCTATTTTAAACTACACAAAGAAGCTTGCTTGCCAATTCCATTAATATTCCAAATAAGGATGTTATTCATTGGTAACAAGTTGATTGTAAGCGCTAGTAAGAAGCTATTTGAAGACCTTGTATCATTAGTATTGTCCGAGTAATAGCATATTTTTTCGGTTTTCTTACCCTCAGGTTAACAGCTTGTTCAATGCATTCCAAAGTAGTAGTGGCCAGAACCTTTCACCTTATCCTCATCAAAAATTCATAAAGGGCTAAGAGCAATTCTCCTTTTGAACGAGCTGGATGTGCAACCATATCTGAATTTGATAAAGCGTCAATAATATCCAGGTCTTGAATTGGTAGTTTTGATTTCTTTTGCTTGTGGAAGCACGAGTGATGATCATCTTAAAGAGACTTGGGAAGCTTTTTGCGTCTAGATGAGTTCTAATTCTACATGCAATCTGCTTTCTCACAAGAGGCTGTATAAGGAGAACACATTCTTTTCACATTATCGATTGCCACCAAATTCTCTACGTGCAACAAGGATTCCTTAGTTTGGGAGTGAATTAGGGTTTGAGGGAACATCCATGTGAGAGGCAACATTAGGGTTTGAAAGAGCATCATTCTCGGCCATCATAGAAAGATAATATGTAAGAATTGAAGATTCTTCAGCAACTCAAACCTAACGAACTAGGTTTTGCAGCATTAGGGCTTGCCTCAGTCGAGTTTAATCCAATAGAATTTTGTGTAGATGATGATAGGGATGCATTCGTTGCAAGACCCTTAGCTTCCAAGGCTTTAGGACGCAAGATAATTTTTGCAGCTACCTGTTCATGAGTGATCATCTCAGCAGCTTTAGTGTGATGCCCCGTCCGACAACGGAAGTGGGACGGGATATTGTATTATTTATAACACCTTAGATTCTAGGCTACTAATAACTTGGATTAATTGTTTTGAGTCTATTGTTTCTGCTCAAAAGTTGTTGAGCCAACATAGGCCAAGGTATTACAGTTGGTATCAGAGTGAACCTCATGGGGTCTCTACATAGGGTAAGACTGGGTCAGTGGTATTGGGCTACGCTACGCATTGTATGTGATACGTTATTGGCTCCAACTTGGGCTTTGCGAGGGCGCACCAAAAAGCCTAAAGGAGAGGTGAATGTGATACCCCGTCCCACATCAGAAGTGGGAGGGGAAACACCATGAATTCTATGCAACTAATAACTTGGCTTAAACATTTTGACTCCGTTGTTTCTGCTCAAAAGCTTTGGGCCAGCTCAGGACCTAGGGTGTTACATTTAGGGTTAAAGTTTTTTCCAATCACTTGTTGCGAACCTTTCAAGTGAGGATTCTTGATCAAACGTGCATCTTCTGAGTGCCTTACCTTTGGACAATGACTACAAAATTCTGGGCCGTTTTCACACTCAATGGCTTGCCATCGCCTTTTCTCACCATTACTTACGTATATTTGAGCAAGCCTAGGTTTTGTAATGTTGTGTTCCATGAATACTCTTGCCTTACCCAGACGTGATGCAGACACTGTTGAAGCATCAATCTTGAGAGGGTTTCCAACCAACCGTGCTACAAAAAACAATGTAGCTTTATGGAACAAGCAAAACAACAACCCTTCTAAAGTGATCCAAAATACTCTTGGAATGATTGGGGATCCGTTATCAACTAAGAAAATTTTTGGATTCTCATGCCAAAGTCAAGTATCGTCCAGAAGCCTAGACATTAGCATCGATGATAATCCTCTTCATGATCAAAGCAGTTAAGTACATGGCAATTATCCAACAAATCTAGGTGAAAGATTCAACAAAATCAATTTTCATAAACTTTTTTCTCAAAGCCTATATTGAAGGCCTGCCTTGTTGGCCCCAAAAGCAACCTAAGAGGGGGGGTGAATTAGGTTGTTTCAAAAACAAACCTTTCTAATGCGCTTAATGTAAATGCAGCAAATAAACACTTAAGCACAAATGAATATAATAAATATTCAACAATTAAAGCTTAAAGAACAAATATAAAGATAGAGATAGAGAGTATCAAACCAAACTCCCAAACTTCTCAAGCTTGGAGTATTTCCACTAGTAGTGCCTCTTCAAAGAAGGTGAGGCAATATACTTCTTGTACATAGAGTAGGCTCACCCTTGCACCAAGTTAGTCTAAGTCCTTCTAGTTGAGCCAAAGGGTTTTGCACAACAACCTCACTTTTGTACACTGTTATCTTAACTCTTAGACTTGAAGATCACTCACTAGTCTACTCTTGCTCACACTAATTCCCTCTAGTTGAGCAACTAGAAAACTAAACTACCAAACCAATACAACACACAATATTTTAGCCTATTTCTTCCCAAATACCTCTTACAAGTGTTTGTATTGAATGTACTAGTTATACTCTTATTTTTACATTTACAGACTTGGGGGTATTTATAGAAGCCCAAATATTTCTTCCAACAGCTCTCTAATGGCTATTTTCTTTTTCCTGAAAAACTAGCCGTTTGGTCTTTCGGACGGCCGATACTGTGAGTGAGCATCTGAACGAAGACCTTACGGACGTCCGATGCATGGCCTTTGCGTCCGGTTTCCAAGGGTATTCGTTCAGAAGTCCGAGGATGCGTCGAACCTGCATCCGGTCTATGCAATGTTTTCTGGAAGTATGATTGAATAATGCTATTCTTCGTCCGAGGCTTTAGGTCCTTTGTGTCGGACGATTATCATCGTCTGAATTGTCTTTCTTTCGGACAATCATCAACGTCCATAGAGTTTTACTAGTTGTTTTCTTGATTATGTTCGGCAATCATTTACGTCCGAAACTCCCTGTTTTCCTACACACTTGTTTTCAAACTGTTAGTGCGATTTGATCATCATCAAAACATGATTATCACAACTGGGGCTCAACATGCCTTTCCAAAACTTGCCCACAAGAGCGAATCGCAAGGTCTAGAAATGATTTGAACCTGTTCCACAGAGAAAAATATAGTCGACTCACCTCAAAAAGTTAAGGGAGGAGCGAGTGGGATGTCAACATCATAGGAAGAAGAATTGATGCAAACAATCTAATTGGGGGAAATGGGGGTTGCTCTTCAGTCAAGGACTGAAGAACAACCATGGCTAGGGTTTCAAGGTGATGTACAAGGAAGATGAATTTTAGGAGAGTGTATTTGAAAATTACCTTGGGTCTGGTTGCTTAGCCATATGAAAGTGAAGATTGTACTAACAAAAATGAAAGAAAAAAAATGTCAAGCAATATTTTTATTTGTTATATAAATATATATATATATATATAATTTTTAGTGTGTGTACGTGTGTGTCTGATATTACTGATTATTTATATTTATATACTACATATAAAGTAATAAAGCTATTATTAATGATATAAACTTTAAGTATTTTATTATGTAGAGACCTTAATATAATTAGAAACCAATGATATTATGGTATCGTGGAAACTAGTTTATCTAAAAAGTAGAAATTGGGCATATATATTAGGTGTTTTTGGTGAAATTAAGCAAATCTTTTACAGTCCAAAAAATGAAAGAGATTGTTGAAGAAAAATACATGTTATGATGTATTATTTTGCTTTATCAATTATTTGGAAAAAATTTATGAGAGGCTTTGATTTTTCTTCTTTTCTGATAAAGAATTGTCCTTAATATTTGATCAAATACAAAACAATAAGAGAAAGCAAATCAAATATTGTACCAATGAAGAAAAAGATCAAGAAAAAGAAAGACTATTAAAATAGCTTCTGAATTTTAGTAGATTTATATGACATATACACGAAATAAGTTGAATTTACGTGATTCGATCTTATTTTTGACTTGTAGCTTAATTAAACCTTACTTCACTTTACACTTTATAATTATTTATTTCTTTAAACATATTTTACCCTAAACTCTCAAATGTATCACATTTCAGTTTAACTTTTAACACCGTTAACAAATGCTAAGTAAATGCATACTATACACTTATTTAGGGGTGTATAATAGAAGTAGTCATGGAAAATTCTACTTCTTACTCCCTAATTTATGATCAATTCTCACTGTGTGCCCCCAAGTCTAAGTTCTGGGCACATTACACTCTAATTCTTAGATTCATCCCACTTTGATTCAATTTTTCGTAGTGTTAAAAAAATTTGATGAATGTTCTACTTTAAGTGCGTGTTGCGCACAATTGAAATGTTCATTAAATTTTTTTGTATAGAGACAACGGTGTTAAAAATAGGATTGAAATAGATAAATTTGAGACTTCGGGATGCAATATGGCTAAAAAAATAAATATAGGATATACAGTAAAATTCGAGTACAAATTAGGAGGTGCAAGTGAAATGAGCCCTTTATTTAATGTAACTTTAACTTGAAAGTTTTCAACTCCAAGATTAATTAAATTAAGTCATATAAATATAAAGTCAAATCGCCAACAAATTCCTAAACTTACAAGAAGAAATCATTTCATTTTTATGAGAGAACGAAAAGACATTTGTAATTTAGACTGTCCAGCAAATGTTCATGAAAAAATAGTGCTTTAAAGTGGCAATTATCAAGTTTAAGTAAAAAAAAAAAAAAAAAAGTCATTCAAGCATTTTGCTTTTTTCTTTTATGAAGATTTTACTTAAATAGTTGTTCATCCTTTTTGAAATCAATCATGGGCGGAAAAATTTTTAGGTATCTATGTAGGTTATGTGTGTTTAAAAAAATTGAGTATTAAAAAATGTACTATTTCCTCCCCCACCCAACTCTTTTTTTAATTTTTTTTTTGGTTTTTCCAAATACTTTCACTTTTTGTATTTTCTTACTTTGAAGTTTTTAAAATTTTAGGTATAACCTTACAAAATTGGGCTTTTAGAATCCAAAAATTTTATACATTTGTGGAAAAACTAAAATAACTAATATCTAAACCAAAAAAAAAACTAAAATAACTAATATCTAAGCCAACTTAATCAAAATTAGAGTAATATGATTTAACAATTTCAACATTTTTTTTCATCCATACCTTTCTTATTATCTCTATAGTTCTTTTAATCTTGTCTATAAATAAAGTATCACTCTCAATTATTGTAAAAAGTAAGTTCTTTTTATTTCTTTTATCCTTTTTCGTGTCAATTGTTTATTAACTTATTCATGTTGAAATATCAATTTCGTCTTGTTGAAATACTATGTTTTTATTTTATTTTTTTTGAAATAATTCATTGTTTGAGTAATAAAATTTTGATCTCCATAGTTTTAGCTCTTCAAAATTAAAATAAGTTAATACGTTGTCTCATTATATTTTATGCTACTAAAATAATTTATGATCTACTGTTTGTTATGGCCTTAATTTGAATCATTTCTTAATTAAAAGTGTTTAATGTGTTTTACTAATATATAGTGTAAATTATCTAATTAATTTTCTATGTCAATAATTTACAAATTAGGTTTTTTCTTTTGATAGTTATTAGCAGATGATTAAAATTTTACACCATTATCTATTAGGGCACATATAAGTCACCCAATTAAATTAACAGTGTCCCAAATAAAATAAAAAATCGATGTTGCTTTTCAAATATTATTTCGTACAGTTATATTTTGGTAAAATATTTTTTAGCTGTGTGACGTGGAGGTCACGGATCCAAATTTTTGTCTCATAAAACAAATACAAAATAAGGCTATTGACTATAAATCAAATGGTTCGACACTATCTCAAATCTTAGACATAATGGGAGTTCTAGGAAACGGCATGTTCTCAAATTACATCCCCAAACCTTCGTTCCTGTGTTTGCCCCTAAAATCAATAAATAACTGTCCCATGATTATTGTCATAAAAGTAACTTATATAAACCATCGCTTAGATGAAACTTCATATATGAATAATTCTTTCCATTGTATGTGAAAGATCTCCTAAAATTTCACACTGCATAAACTAATAATCTTTAACGGCTATGTCACCATAATTAAATTAAGCACGTAGATATAAAACTCACTCCATGTTGATTATTTACATAAAAATTGGTTTAAGGAGTTAATTTCATTTCTCATAGAGACATAATGATCATGAAACACATTGTCAACCAGCTATACCTTTTTCAATAAAAATAAAAGCTGTTGCCAAAAAGGTCCAGAATTCAATCCATAAAAATGTTATTAATTTGATTAGTATGTTCAAAGGGCACCATTGCTAATCGGATTGAAATTTTAACCAATTTAATCTTTCTTTAACTACCAAATTTTACCATGATGGTCGATGTTGCACATTGGCTCAGTGATATAACTATAGGGTATGCATGTCGTTGCCATGCGTAAAAGCAACTGAACACCATCAATATGTAGACTATAGCTACTTTATGTTTAACTTTGTTCAATGGTCAATTTTTTTTCTCCAATAATTGTGCAGAAATAACTCTTGTTATCTTGACTAACGGATGAACGAGATTGTAAAATTTACTTTATATACCGTGCTCTGATTAGTCTAGAAGAAAAAAAAAAACGTTTTCATTGTAGAACATAGACATTGATTGCACAGGAAATTTCGTGCACCCCACCCTTCCAATCGGTGAAACGAAGTACTAAACCTATCATTTTCTATATATTGAATTAAATTAACCAAGGAACTGAATAAACAAGTAAAGACTTTCCCCAGCAAGGCCTAGAAGTTTCATTTGTAACATAAAAAAATAAAAAAAAACAAATTGAATAACTAATTGGCACTTTACACAGGTATGCCTAGAACTTTTAATCTTATATACAAAGTATGAATCTAGTTGGCCTCATTGCTCCTATATCAAGCACCCCATCCAAAGCAACTTTTCTTATCAAGTATGAAATCCACAATCCAAACAAAGAAATACAGTACGTCACACACTTCAGTTCCGTGATTCAAAACAATATGGTCATTCGGGTACATGACGTACTAGGTCACATGAGGCCAAATTCTTTATCCTCTAAGAGTTAGCATTCTGTTAGTGGGTATCAAATGAAATCTCTGTGTTGGTGCATATAATATTTGTCCTTTTTCTGGTGGAATGATTACGACTATTACTTTGTGCAAATATTTACACGAACGAAGACCGCAAAAGCGGTCTATAATATGGGATTAGTAGTCAATTGAAAAACAAATTAGAAGGTTTAACAAGTAGATAAAGTGGTGACATAAAGTGGATTAGGTAGATCACACTAGATTGCTATGATTTTACAAGATTAGTTTGATAAAGCTTGCCATCCATTGGTTTTTCTTGAGGGAACCACTTGGGTGTTTTTGTAAGTTCTAAATTTGATGTTGGACTTTTGTTTCGTAGAATCTTATTTCTTTCTTCACTGATGGTCAATATTTGCTGCGATCGCCTCGAAGTTGCAAAAAAAATATGGATTTAATATCATTCATGAAGTATACGATCAGTTAATTGATTAGATAATTTATTAATAAAATCGATCAAATTTTAGAAATTTTTTTTTCAAGTACTTACTAATTTTGTTTTCAAATTGAGGTAAAAGATTTTGATTAAACCGAAATCAAAATTGTTATCAGATGAATTTGATTAAGTTAGTTGGGCTTTCGATATTAGGCTAAATTCTTGTATATTAAATCATCTTCCTAAAAAAAAAAAAAAATGTCTAGTTTTGAACACACATAATTTGATGTGTGTGACTTTTATTGATTAAGGATCTGATAAAAATATGTAAAAAAAAAAAAAATCATATCATCTAACTTAATTCAGTAACTAATAATTTACTTATGTATAAAAGTATAATATCATGCAAATTGCAAGAATTAGTGCATAAAAGTAGAAATTATGCACTTTATGTACTCCATAAAAGTACATGATTTAACGTATAAAAAAATAATAATGTTATGAATAAATGTCAGGAAATTGGCTAATTTTCTTTTAGGTAATTTCTTTTGTGTGGAAAGTAAGTTGTTTTTTAATAGTTTATTTACTTGGAGTAGTTGTCAAATAATTTCCTATTTGTATAGGGTTTAGGTTGTAAGAGAAGTTATTTCCTATATTGCTTGGAGTAGTGACCAAATAATGTTTCCTATAAATAGGTAGGTTGGCTAACTACAAAGACATAACACAAGAGGAAAAAATACAAGTTAGAAATCATATAGTCCTATACTTGTGGTGATAGTGTTCTTGGGGGTAAGCGAAGTTATACAAGGGTTGGGTTTGGAATTCAAATTATATTCTTTATGTGTGTTTTCTCTCAAAATAAAGAATATGTGTTCTCTCCGTAGACGTAACCGTGACAATTAAGTCGAACCACGTTAAATCTTGTGTGTCAAGCAAATTTGATGTACAAACAATTCGTTGTAACTTCTTTTTTATTAAATTGTTGTGTTCTTAATTTCTCATTAGTTGTGTTTATTTTGCGTTTAATCCCAACAATAAAGTTAATTATAATATTGTATCAATAAATATTTTCTTCTAATTAAACAACTATACTTATATTTGTATGCTACCAGTTTTAATTTTCAAAGTTCTTTAAATTGTTTGAACTGTAAATTTCATAAATACATATGAAATTGAAATGCACAACTACATGTATTAAAATATGTATATTTTATCATATATATATATATATAAGTTTATTTTCTCCTATTACATTCGACCATTGGCTAACCAAATTAAAAAAAAAAAATCTGTGGTCTATTTTTGAATCTATTATGTAAAATTAATTGAATTTAATTTAGAATCTGTTTCAAATTTGATTAATCAAATACTTGCTCATTCCTACTTTCAAGGCATTTTATCAAAACGCCAGAAGAAAAAAAGAAAAAGAAAAAAGGTGTAAAAGTGTTTCAATAAGTATCTAGAAATAGTAATTAGTTCTTAAAGAATTAAACAACCAAAAATGATGTAACAACAAAAAAATGAATGTGCGTTTTTTGAAATTCATCTAGTCATTTCTACATGTTTTTTGGTAAGAATAACAATTAGAAAACTCTCATTCAGTTCCCCTTCTCACAAGAAAATATGTAGACTTGTCAAACTGGACCTTGTAAGAGAAGTTTTCCACTACTATCTTCAAGTGGCGTTGAGTCAAGGCATAGAAAACCCTCTACCTCCCATAGCTCCATATATCTTGGTCACGAATTATCCCATAGATTGCTCCAGTCCAGACAACATGACGGCCTTGTAGGGATTAGGAGGAATCGAATCCAGACCCAACTTGTAAGAATTCATTATCTCCACTGTCAGTGGATGCAAGAGGAACCTTAATCCCATCATTAGTTGGTCAGAATATATGGGAATGAGACTTTTCTCCCCCCACTTTGGCCGAAACACTGGCTCCGCAACTACACAAGTGATATTTCTTGGGTATCCATCTATACTTTCGCCTAATACCCTGTCGATTAGCATAATGCATGAAATTGGGGACAACCTTCACTTTGTAATACCCAAGATTTTTTTAAATGAAATACCTAAAACTACTAAAAGATATAACCGTGTAAGAGTCTTAAAGGAATGAAATAACTACAATAGTACTATCATACTCGTACAATTACTTTGGTAGTACATATTCACAAATAACAATACACATATTTGCAAGTAATGATTAGGCTATAAATATACTATAGAGTAGAGTATCTTATTCTTTTTTCTTTTTTTTTTTTACGTAACACAAACATTGGAGAAAATTTCAACCATATTAGATGTTAGTCTTCTTCTTATTTAGATTATTTGTTTAGGAAGTTAGTTCAATTAATGTAAAAGTTACTATTGATACTTAATTTACAAAATTATTTTCTTGAAATTAAAATCAGATTTATGTATATAGAAATTATAGTTCTTCTTTCTAGAATATTTCTTATATATTATATTATTTCTGAAAAGAAATAAAAAAAAAACTATTGATGATTATTGATTTTGAAGAGACAGAAAACATATTGGAGAGGAATTTGATTTAGATTAGAAATGGTGTGCAAATAATATGTTGCGGAGTTGTAATACTGTCGTAGGCACTTGTAAATTAACAACTCTCAATATATAGTAGCGGTGAGTATAGGTTGTCCCACTGAGAATAGAGTTTATTCTTGTGCTAAATGGAAAAGGGGGTTTTGAATGCCTTCAAACTAAAACTAAAACAAGAAAATAATAAAGATAATCCAATTAAGAAAGGTCTTGGTTTTGGTCATATCCACCATGGCAATTTCACTAGTCGATCATTGATACACAAGATAATTCAATTCTATATCACGCACTAATTGAAGAATTAACCCGAACGAAAATCAATTCAAAGTTGATTCTTATTTCTTTCTAAAGTTGGTTAATTTTCAACACGCAATCAAATTAACCCTAACTATTAATTTAATCCACGACACGCGCCAAAGATTAATTAATAGAAGTTTTAAAATCAATAAGAACAATTAGGCTAATTAAACATAAACACACGCGGTTATTCCAATTAGATGATTAATTTCCCTAAATTCAATAATACTAATCTAGTAATTATCAATTCAGTTGCTTCACAGAATGAATTAAGCACATGCGGTTAAAACAATCTAGCAGTAGATTAATTCTAATAACTTAGTATTCTGCAGCAATAACAAGTTAAAAAGATCAAAAATAAAATTAATCACAGAAAAATAATCAATACTTGAGATAAAAGTGAATAATTAAAGCACAAGAAGTTTCACAACTTTGTAGAATTAACCATGGCTAAAAACCCTAGCCAAAAGAAAATAAAAGTGTCGATCCCTTTTTCTCACCCTACTTGGTGTATTTATATTGAGTATTGAGGGTTACAATTAATGCCTATAAACAAGAACGTGAAATCGGGTGAAAAAGAGTCCGACCGGGCGAAGAATCATGCCAAGAATCCCTAAACTTACGCCACCCTGCTGCCTTCCGCGCACATGCGCTGTGGTCTTTACGCGCATGTGTGCAAGAGGCAGTGAAGTCTTGGCCTATTCTGTCCACCGTGCACATGCGCAGGGACCTTAGCTCGCATATGCGGGTGAGCCACTTCTGGAAATCTGCTTCTGGATGCAGCACACATGCGCTGCACAACTCCAACGCATGTGCGGTGGCTTCCTCAACTGTGCTCCGCCTTCATCTTCAATTTTCACCTTGATGCTTGAGTAATTTGAGAAAGTGTAAAACACAAAAGTTGTAGCTCTATCCCTTAACTTTTCAATTCATCTTAAATCACCTGAATCGAAGGTTAGGATCAAAAGTTATACTTGGAATACAAAATAGTGTCTAGAATGGCTTCGTACTCGTGCCTGTCCCGTACTAAGCATTTTCTTTCATCTTTTCCCATCTTTTTTCAGCCCTTTTCACTTTAACCCTACAAAAATTGAGAATAACCAAATTAATCTCAATAATAACTCATGTTTAATCTTGCTTACAACACATAAAAACGTGGTAATTGACACATAAAATATAGCACAATTATGAATTTATAAAATTACCCTACACTTAGCCTTTGATCGTCCTCGATCAAACATAAAATTAAAACATTTAATCTTAGCACATTCTACTCAACATATTCCCTTAAATATCCACATATCTAATCAATAATCAATCCACCAATCAGAGTAGTCTATGAACCCAAGAGGTCAAATGCTAATAAAAACCAAAACATGAAATTCGTGTGTATGTGTGTGTATAGCCATTCAAAAAATTTAGATTTCAAAATATTTAGACCCTCTAATTTTTTCTGAACACCCCATAGCTCACTCTTCTTACACCCTTCCACCAATCTAAACAACCGATTCAACTCAAATTTAGGTAGGACTTTCAGTTCGAACTAGAAATTAGGATATTTGTTAGCCAAAGAAGGGAAAGGATATACCAAACAAGAACAAGAGCTTTATAGTAATGATAGCCACACATTAAAAACTGGTCTAAAACTTCTCTTCACATGCGAAATATCAAACATCCAAAACCCACACTTGAGCAACAAACACCCATGAAGAATTCCGAACAACCAAACATGCCAACCTCTCTCGGACATATATACATTACATCATTATTTTTTTTTCTATGTCCGTTCACAATAGGGGTACCAGTGGTAGGCATTACCCGCAACATATAAACACGCAGGTACCAGAGATGGGCACTACTTGCATGTACAGGTACCAGTGATAGGCACTACCTGTAAATATAAAAAACATGCACGTACCAGTGATGGGCACTACCTGCATATACCAACACTTCCATATTTATTTTTTTCTCAACAATTTTTTTCCCAATACCCTATTTTGCTACAAAAATGTACATCACTTACTTCTCACAAACTTCCACCCTTATATCCCCTTAACAAATAATGTGCACCATAAGCTCTTAAAGGAAAAACTTAGGATAAAACAATTAAAAGAAATATTAAGCTCAATAAGGGTAGGTAAATTGAGTTTATTTATTCTGTGAAAGAAGGTGAATTGTGTTTCTCTTCACAAGAATAAGGCTCAAATAAGGTACTTAGAGTAAATTGTCAAAATGGTTGGCTAGAAAGGCTTAACAAATGAAAAAAACACTACCCTAATTTTTAAACTAAATTGAGTCATCTAAGAATTAGCTTCAAAAATCTAATAAAGCGAATTTTTGGGATGCAATAGAAGTCTGCATAAATTTCTCTAAATATCCCAAATCAAAAATTAAATTATGGCTTAGTGCTAAAAAATCTTGAAAATCATGAATGAAAAATATTAACACCGACTACTCATTCATGCATGGTTCAACTAATAATTTATTATGCAGAAAAATGAAAAAAATACGTTAAGCCAAAATTTCTGAAAATTTCAAAAAAATAATGGTCAATTAATCCACAAAATTTTGACAAACTCTCAGATCAAAGGAAAAGTTAAAATATATTGTAGCAAATTCGAGCAAAATACACCAAACAACTTAAAAATCCATATAACTTTCCCACCCAAGGCATTGACACTTAAAAATAAACATTGTCCTCAATGCAAAAATAAAAGCATAAAATGGGAAAAGAAAAGCTTCTCTAGATTTAATTCGCGTTTGAAGCAGTATCTGCTATAAATATCCCCTTGTCGTGAAAGAAAGCTGGATTAACACTAAACAAAACAAAACAAGACAAATAAATAATTCCCTTGAGACAATAAGAAAAACAAGAAAATTGTAGAAAAGTGTCCTACAAGAAACAAGAAAAACTTAAAAATAAATGAAAACACCATTTGAAAGTAAAGCTTAGCAATATGAAATAAACGAACTAGAATGAAACCTAACTAACGAAAATGACTAATATTTTCTAGGAAATCAATTACAATAAATATCAAACAAAGAAAACGGCCCAACACATAGGGCATAAAAACTCAAGGAGCATAGGGCCCCAAATCTTGTGGAAAAGAAGGAAAGGAAGGAAATGCAGAAGGGTCCTCTCCCTGCTCTTTGGCCATCTGACGAGCCTCCATGGTTGCTGCTGCCACATAAATTGATATTGCATAAACGAATCAAAACGTTGGCCCATCCGCTATTGTTTTGCCAAGATTTGATGCAGAAGCTCCTCCTGCGATTGCTATGGAGCAAGTACCGGCTCATCATCTGAATCATCAGCTTCCTCTACGTGTGACGTAGAAGCTTGGAACCGAGTACGTTTAACCGGAGCTCGTATACCCTCCATTGCAATCATCTGGCTTGGCCTCAAATTTTCTTCAGAAGGCTCAATCACCACACCACTTTCCAAACATAGAGTCATAATCATATGGGGAAACCATAATCCTGATTGCCTACTGGTAGCGGAGTAGCAGATTTGTTGACGTATGAGCTGACTAACATCTATGGCTTTCGCCGTAGCAATACAAAATAGCAATTTGGCCCTTTCTATAGTGACATGGGTAAGAAGATTTACCAGTAGAAGGCATCCACAAAGGAATTTAAACCAGAAAAACCATGCTGACTTAAGTTTATTTGCGTGGAAATTTTAATGCCGAGCCTTCTCGCCATCTGCCATAAAAGTCCAATCCACATCTTCGTCACAGAGAACGCTTGTGATCTGTTGAAGCTCTACGTTGGCATTATGGGTCATTACGAACACGAGTGACATTCAAAATTCTATTGATTTCATTGGCAGAGACATCCATTTCTTTTCCCCGTACATATATTCTGATGGAGCTATAATGATCAAAATTAGAATAAAACTCACGCACCACCGGAAGGACGGCATCTATGGGAGTGGAAGTGAAAAGCTCCCATCCACGATTGCGAATGGCTAGCTTGATTTCTGGCACCCCTGCCAATGGCACTTGTATGCCCCTTTCCTTAATTGCAGCCCGTTTTGAGACATCATTGTCATATTTCTTTTTGGCTGCCGCAGTTAAAAACCGTAACCCGCCAACAACTCTTGGTTGTGGAGCCCTGGATGATGAGGATTCTCCAGTACCCTTGCCTGTGGCTATTTTCTTTGCTGTTCTTCCCATTCCTATAAAACATACACATATTTATGCATGATGACCCCCAAACAAACAATGACAACACCCCACACTTAAATAAAAGGCCATTCCCCCAAATCATAAGCCTTCGATTATACATGACAATCCAAGCAAAATAATGCCTAAAACTAAGGCTTATATACAATGCATGAACATTCCTATGCATGAAAACTAATTAGAAAGAATTCACATGACAGAATCAATGGCCTAGGAATTAAATTCGTGCATCAATGCCTTGTGTTTGAACATTTTTATTCATTGAGACATTGTATCGAACACATGGCATGCATAAAGAAAGAAGAACTTTTTGTGTATGTTATGAACATGCAATCCATTCTAGATCAATAATCCATACAATAATCACACCAAATTTATGTTCGAAATTCAATCCATATGAGATTTCATCAATCAAAGCATAAAAAGACTCAACATATTCTTGAAAATTAATTGAAACCCATAAGAAAAAATTGTAGAAAGAAAGAGAAATTCATACCTTGATTTGATTTTCCCTTAATCTATTGAAGAAAAAATTTGGGAGAAAACTTCATGGAATTGAGGTGAGTTTTGGAAAACTTGAAGTGGGGGATTTGAGGGTTTGAGAGGAAGTTGAAAGAGAAGAGGAATGTGAAGAAATAATAGGATTTGGAAAGGTTAAGTTCCCTTTTTTTTTTCCGTCGTGTCTCTTGTGCGGGCGAGACAATGAATCTGTGTGCTAATTGGCCCCGTGCACATGCACTGGGATTTTAGCTCGCATGTGCGCGCGAGGTAGAAGCCACAATTCAAAGGGGACTCAGCGCACATGAGCTGAGATTTTAGCGCGCATGTACGCTGAGATTTCAGAGCAGGCAGAATAAAAATATTTTTTTTTTGATTAAACATTCTACCCCAAATCACCCTCATAACACATAAACCCCTCAAAGATCCATTTTATCATTTTAGCCTCTTAATGCAATCGATTTCCCAATTAACAACGAAATTAAAATATGCTGTCCTTTTAAACTAAAATAAGCAAAAATAAAGTTGCAAAAACATCTAGATAGAGCATTTTGGTTTTATTAAATAATGGAATAAAATTGAAATGGACATGGGTTGCCTCCCATGCAGCGCCTTTATTTACTGTCATTAGCTCGACGTAATACTCTTTCACCAATTAATCATAATACGGTTCTTCTAAATTCTCATCACACACATTTCCCAATGCAACTCCTTCATAATAGGGTTTGAGGCGATGTCCGTTACCTGTGAACACTTCAACTGTACCATGGGGAAATACATTAGTTATTAAATATGGACCAATCCAACGAGATCTCAACTTACCAGGAAATAGACGAAGACGTGTTTGATAAAGAAGGACTCTTTGACCAACTTGAAAATCCTTCCTTATGATCATTTGATCATGAAAAGCCTTTGCCTTCGCTTTATATATGCGAGTATTCTCATAAGCTTCATTGCGGATTTCCTCCAACTCTTGCAGTTGTAATTTCCTATTTTCGCCACTAGCATCCAGTCCCATATTGAAACTCTTAATTGCCCAATAAACTTTATGCTCCAAATTCTGTCATCTAGGCACGGGGAGGTGACAAGCTTTACCAAATATTAGCTGAAATGGGGACATCCCTATAGGCGTCTTATAAGCAGTGTGATATGCCTATAATGCATCATCCAACCGTAAACTCCAATCCCTACGGCTAGAGTTCACCATTTTTTGGAGAATAGACTTAATTTCTCTGTTAGATACCTCGACTTGTCCACTGGTTTGTGGGTGATATGCGGTGAAAATCTTGTGTGTCACATGGTACTTCTTTAGTAAAGCTTCCACTGTCCGATTACAAAAATGAGTACCTCGATTACTGATTATAGCTCGCGGAATCCCAAATTTAGAAAAGTATTGCTCATAAGAAAATCTGAAACAATCTTTGAATCATCAGTACGAGTGGCTTTAGCTTCCACCCATTTTGAAACATAATCAACAGCCAAGAGAATATATGAATAACCAAATGAAATAGGAAAGGTCCCATGAAATCAATGCCCCAAACATCAAATATTTCGCAGAATTGTATCGGGTTTTGAGTGGCATTTCATTCTTTTGGGAAATGTTACCTATCCTTTGACAACTATCACACGAACGACAAAATAGGTACAAGTCACGAAATATGTTGGGCCAATAAAATCCACACTTTAATTCCTTCATTGCTGTTTTTTTGGCTCCAAAATATCCTCTACAAGCATAAGTATGGCAAAATGCTCAAATTGAATTAATCTCACCATCATTGACACACCTTCTGATTACTTGATCAGGGCAATATTTCCATAAATAGGGCTCATCCCACACATAGTATTTGGCATTACTTTTGATTTTCTCCCTTGCTGCCCTAGACAAACCTCGGGGTAATTTGTTAGTAACAAAAAAATTAACAATATTTGCATACCAGGGTATCATCGCCTTTACTGAGCATAATTGTTCATCCGAAAATCTTTCTTGTATCCCTAGTTCATCCTCCACATGTGGTAGTCAACTTAAATGGTCTGCCATTTTATTTTCCATACCACTTTTGTCTCTGATTTCCAAATTGAATTCGCTCAATGTCTTAAGAGGAGTATCCATCTTATCAACCTTGGTTTTGATTCCTTTTTCATCAATAAATAACGTAAAGCTGCATGATCAGAATATACAATCACTTTAGTACCAATTAGATAAGAATGAATTTTCTCTAAAGCAAAAACAATAGCTAAAAGCTCTTTTTCAGTGGCAGTGTAATTTTTTTGCTCATCATTTAGGGTTATGGAGGCATAATAAATCACATGAGGTGCCCTTCCAATGCGTTGTCCCAAACCTGCGCCCACCGCAAGTCACTTGAGTCGCACATTATCTCAAATGGTAGACTCCAATTGGGTGATTGGATGATTGGTGTGGACACGAGAAGTTGTTTCAATTTGTCAAATGCTGCCTTGCAGTCATCGCCAAATTCAAATTCAACATCTTTCTGCAATAATTTGCATAAAGGTGCCGATACTTTTGAGAAATCCTTGATGAACCTTCGATAAAATCCTGCATGGCCAAGAAAAGCACTAACTTCCAGCACCTTTGTGGGGTATGACGAGATAAGGATTGAATTATGTCAATTTTAGCTTTATCAACCTCAATCCCCTTAGACGACACTACATGACCTAGCACTATACCTTGTTGAACCATGAAATGACATTTTTTAGAATTTAGAACAAGGTTAGTTTCAATGGACCTTTGTAATATTAATGTGAGATTATGCAAACACTAGTCAAAAGAATCTCCATAAATGGTGAAATCATCCATGAACACCTCAATAAAATATTCTAAAAAATCAGAAAATATGCTAACCATACACCTCTGAAAAGTAGCAGGAGCATTACACAACCCAAATGACATACGACGGTAAGCAAATGTTCCAAATGGGCATGTAAATGTTGTCTTCTCCTGATCTTCGGGAGCAATAGCGATTTGGAAATATCCTGAGTAGCCATCAAGAAAACAATAATAAGCACAACTAGCTAACCTTTCAAGCATTTGATCAACAAAAGGCAAAGGAAAGTGATCTTTGTGAGTAAGAGAATTAAGCTTTCGATAATCTAATATACAAACCCGCCACCCATATTTCTTGATTTTTTATCACAGTGATCCCCGTCTTCTTAGGGACTAACTGCACCGGACTAACCCATTCGCTGTTTGAAATCGGGTAAATTATCCCCACTTCAAGAAGTTTGACGATTTCCTTTTTAACCACTTCTATTAGCGTTGGGTTTAGCCTTCTTTCTGGTTGACGGGTAGGCTTAGCTCTATCTTTGAGTAGTATATGATGCATGCATGTTGATGGGCTAATTCCCTTTATATCTACAATGGTCCATCCAATCGCCGTTTTATGCTCCCTTAGGACTTTTAGCAAACATTCTTCTTGGGCAATGGTTAGGTCATTAGTGATTATCACTGGATGAGTTTTCCCATCACCTAAAAACATATATTTGAGGTGATTCGGGAGAGGTTTCAATTCTGACTTAGCAGCCTGCAAAACCAAAAACAAAAGTGTGTCATTAAGGTTCCTCGATGTCACATAAGATAACTTACCAAATTGCGGCTATTCAGTGACGCGCATCACTTCCTGCTTGCTCATCTACATTTAACTTCGAACTCATCTTCAAAAACATCAACAAAATAAATAGAATTATCCTCGGGTGGATACTTCATGGCCACATAAATATTATGTTGAAAAATTTTGCCATCAAATTCCATCGTCAAAATTCCAGTATCTACATCTATCTTTATTTTGGATGTTTTCAAAAATGGTCTACCTAACAAAATGGGACCAGACTCATCATTGTTCTCCATGTCAAGTACATAAAAATCAGCTGGAAAATTGATTCATTGACTTGGACTAAAACATTCTCAACTATACCCTTTGGATAAACCACTGATCTATCTGTTAACTAGATAACAGTACTAGTTTCAAGTAAAGGCCCTAGGTGCAAGGATTTATAAACTGAATAAGGCATAACATTTATAGAAGCTCCTAAATCCAACATGGCCTCCTTAATTCTAGTGTTGTTTATGGAACACGGAATTGTACACATACCTGGATCTTTGCATTTCATTGGACTAAACTAGATTCTGTTGTGTAAGCATGGCTGATACATTTTTTCCCAACATGATCTTCTCAGCCTTCTTTTGTTTTTGCTTCTTTTTATGTGTACATAATTCTTTCAAAAATTTAGCATAACGAAGAATTTGTTTGATAGCATCCAGCAATGGAATATTTACCTCACATTTGTGAAAAGTTTCATACAAGTCTCTATTGGGGTCCTCCTTCACAAATTCCTTAAATGCATTAGGAAATGGTGGGTCAGGTGTGTATTCTGGCCACTGAGTTGACTTACCATTTTTTTCTTCTTTTTGAATGGGAAAACTTTCTTTCTCCACTTCGATTTCCCTTTTCCTAGCCTTGTTCTATTCAGGAACTACTTTAGTTGGCACCTCAACCTCCTTATCGCTTCTCAACACAATTGCACTAGCATTCTCTTTAGGGTTAATGACTTTTTGAGAAGGATCCATTTGTCCCATTTGATGCTGCAACTGCTGAATACTGGCCTTGGTGTCCTGCTGAAATTGAATAGTATTTATCGATTAAAATATTCAGCCGTTACTCAAAAGACTTACCAGATTGATTATTCAAATTAGCTTGTTGTCTTTGAGCGAATGGCAGGCCTATATGGTTGGAAGTTCTGTCGATTTTTGTTGAGGCTGATTTTGGCCTAGGTTCCCGTCTCTCAAATTAAGATGATCCCTCCATCCAAGATTGTAGGTGTTCGAGTAGGGATCATAACTTTGTCATGGCTGCATTGGGAATCCTCCAGTTGCCTCTACGTGCTCTTGGCCTTCGTCGTGTAATGTGGGGCACATATCTGTCGAGTGTCCCTCATTTGAGCATATACCACAAGGTTGTGTTGCTGTTGCTGTTCTTGAAGCCAACTTTGAACAAAAGAAGTCAAACTAGCCATTTGTTGTTCTAAAGATGAAACATTTATCTCATTCACACATTTGAGAGGTTGATCGTGTCGTGTCCCGAACTTTTGAAAATGCACGGCCATATTCGATATAAGCTCATGACCAACGTCTATGATCAAATGAATTTACATTGTCTGACACCTCTCCACTTACGGCGTCGACCATGTTCCTTTCATTAGGCAACAACCCTTCATAAAAATATTGAATTAACAATGAGTCTTTTATCTGATGATGTGGACAGCTTGCACACAATTTCTTGAAGCGCTCCCAATACTTATACAAGGATTCTTCATTGAACTACCTCATTCCACAAATTTCTTTGCGAATATTTGCAGTTCGAGAAGCTAGAAAGTATTTAGCCAAGAATAGTCTATTTATCTGCTCCCAAGTTGTGATACTACTCGAAGGCAAGTCGAATAGCCAATCCTTTGCTTCATCCTTGAGTGAGAATGGGAATGCTTTCAACTTGATATGCTCCTCTGACACTCTGGTGGGTCTCATACTTGTGCAAACCACATGGAACTCCTTAAGATGCTTGTTCAGATCTTCACCTGCCAATGCATCAAAAGAAGGTAATAAATGGATTAGTCCAGATTTTAATTCAAATGTGACATTAGCATCAAATTCTGGATAGCATGTAATGCATAAAGGCTGTTGGTAACGAGTGGGCGCGGCTAATTCCCTCAAAGTTTGTTGCACCATGTTCATTTCTTCCTATTATTCCAGATCACCTGCAAAGATATAGTTAAACAGTTCTTCCCCTAACTGTCTTTCTCTTAACTCTTTTCCCAATCTACGTAGCGTTCTCTGTATTTTTGGATCAAATTAGAATTCAACTTGTCCAGCAGATCGCGTCACTGGCATACACAATTAGTGGAAGAATGTTTCCTAAGTAATGTTTCCTATAAATAGGTGGGTTGGCTAAGGTGGGTTGGCTAACTACAAAGACATAACACAAGGGAAAAATACAAGTTAGAAATCATGTAGTCCTATACTTATAGTGAGAGTGTTCTTGGGGGTGAACGAAGTTATACAAGGGCTGGGTTTGGAATTCAAATTGTATTCTTTGTGTGTGTTTTCTCTCATAATAAAGAATGTGTTTTCTCTCCGTAGACGTAGCTGTGGTAAATAAGTCGAACTAGATCTCAATATGTACAGCATATTTGATGTTGTAGCTTCTTTTTAATTAAATTGGTGTGTTTTTGATTTCTCATTAGTTGTGTTTATTCCGCGTTTAATCCCAACAATAAAGTTAATTATAATATTGTATCAATAAATATTTTCTTCTAATTAAACAACTATAATTATATTTGAATGCTACCAGTTTTAAATTTCAAAGTTCTTTAAAATTGTTTGAACTGTAAATTTCATAAATACATATAAAATTGAAATTCACAACTAAATGTATTCAAATATGTATATATTATCATATATATGTAAGTTTATTTTCTTCTATAACATTCAACCATTGGTTAACCAAATTTTAAAAAAAATCTGCATTCTATTTTTTAGTCTATTACGTAAAATTAATTGAATTTAATTTAGAATCGGTTTCAAATTTGATTAATCAAATACTTGCTTATTCCTAATTTCAAGGCATTTTCTCAAAATGCCCAAAGAAAAAAAGAAAAAGAAAAAGAAAAAAAGGTGTAAAAGTTTCAACTTATAAGTATCTAGAAATAGTAATTAGTTCTTGAAGAATTAAACTACCAAAATGATGTAACAACAAAAAAATGAATGTGCGTTTTTTGAAATTCATCATCGTATCTTCTACTTGTTTTTTGGTAAGAATAACAATTAGAAAACTCTCATTCAGTTCCCCTTCTCACAAGAAAATATGTAGACTTGTCAAATAGGACCTTGTAAGAGAAGTTTTCCACCACTATCTTCAGGTGGCATTGAGTCAAGGCATAGAAAACCCTCTACCTCCCATAGCTCCATATAGCTTGGTCATGAATTATCCCATAGATTGCTCCAGTCCAGACACCCTGACGGCCTTGTAGGGATTAGGAGGAATTATACCAGACCCAACTTGTAAGAATTCAGTATCTCCACTGTCAGTGGATGCAAGAGGAACCTTAATCCCATCATTAGTCTTTATACACATCTAGTCTCTTATACACATCTAGATGTGTATAAGAGACAGTCACTTGTTAGTTGCGGTTGTCCCACAGGGTATGCATCTATGCTTATCGCCTAATGTGTATGCGATTAGCTAATCCGCATGGTATTGGGGACAAATATCACTTTGTAATACCCAAGATTTTTTTAAATGAAATACCTAAAACTACTAAAAGATATAACCGTGTAAGAGTCTTAAAGGAATGAAATAACTACAATAGTACTATCATACTCTTAGTACAATTACTTTGGTAGTACATATTCACAAATAACGATACACATATTTGCAAGTAATGATTAGGCTATAAATATACTATAGAGTAGAGTATCTTATTCTTTTTTTTTTTTTTTTACGTAACACAAACATTGGAGAAAATTTCAACCATATTAGATGTTAGTCTTCTTCTTATTTAGTCTTAATTAATTAATTTGATTTTTAATTTTAGGAAAATTATATGCTTAATTATTTTAAATATTAGCTATTCACTTTATTAGATTATTTGTTTAGGAAGTTAGTTCAATTAATGTAAAAGTTACTATTGATAGTTAACCTTTACAAAATTATTTTCCTGAAATTAAAATCGGATTTATGTATATAGAAATTATAGTTCTTTATTCTAGAATTATATCATAGTATTGCTGAAAATAAATAAATAAAAACTATGGATGATTATTGATTTTGAAGAGAGAGAAAACATATTGGAGAGGAATTTGATTTAGATTAGAATATGGTGCGCAAATAATATGCTGCGGAGTTGTAATACTGTCATAGGCACCCAAAATTAACAACTCTCAATATGTAGTAGCGGTGAGTACAGGTTGTCCCACAAAGAACAGAGTTTATTCTTGTCCTAAATGGAAAAGGGGGTTTTGAATGCTTTCAAACTAAAACTAAAACAAGAAAATAATAAAGAAAATCCAATTAAGAAAGGTCTTGGTTTTGGTCATATTCACCATAGCAATTTCACTAGTTGGTCATATTCAGTTGCTTCACAGATTGAATTAAGCACACGCAGATAAAACAATGTTGCAATATATTAATTTTAATAACTTGCATATCGACAGTATTCTGTAGCAATAACAAGTTAAAAAGAAGAACCATAAAATTAATCACAGAAAAATAATAAATATTTGAGATAAAAGTGCATAATTCAAGCACAAGAAGTCTCACAACTTTGTAGAATTAACCATGGTTTCAAATCCCTCTACCAAGAAAAGGGTTTAGGCACAAAGTGCCTTGAAAGAATAAAGAAGAATTTTCTACTGCTAAAAACTCTAGCCAACAGAAAATAAAAGTGTCATTCCCTTTTTCTCACCCTACATGGGGTATTTATATTGAGTATGGGTTACAATTAATGCCTGCTGATAAGAATATGAAATCGGCTGAAAAAGAGTCCAACCAGCTGAAGAATCATGCCTAGAATCCAACTTACGCCACCCTGCAGCCTTCCGCGCACATGTGCTAGGGCCTTTGCGCGCGAGGTAGTGAGGTCCTGGCCTATTCCGTCCTCCGTGCACATGCGCAGGGACCTTAGTGTGCATGTGCGCGCGAGCCACTTCTAGGAATCCCCCATGCTTCTGGATGCAGTGCACATGCACTGCACAGCTCCGATGCATGTGCGCTGGCTTCCTCAACTATGCTCCGTCTTCAACTTCTATTTTCACCTTGATACTTGCATAATTTGAGAAAGTGTAAAACACAAAAGTTGTAGCTCTATCCCTTTGCTTTCCAATTCATCTTAAATCACCTCAACCAGAGCGCAGGATTAAAAGTTATACTTGGAATACAAAATAGTATCTAGAATGGCTTCATACTCGTGCCTGTCCCGTACTAAGCATTTTCTTTCATCTTTTCCCATCTTCTTTTGGCCCTTTTCAATTTAACCCTAAAAAAACTGAGAATAACCAAATTAAGCTCAATAATAACTCAAATCTTGCTTACAACACATAAAAAAGTGGTAATTGACACATAAAATATAGCACAATTATGAACTTATCAGAATACAAAGAGGAAAAATATTAAAAAAAAATTTAAAAAAGGAGAAGCCATGATTGCATGCATGCAGTGACGGGAGGAAGAACATGAAAATTTGATGAAAGTTTCTAAAATTACAGATTAACTCCAAGGTTTTTAAAACTTTTACAAAGACCCAAAGATACTTTTATTGTGATAAATTGAGTCCTTTAGAGATTCTGAAATTATAGATAAGCTCGGATGATTTTTCAAATGACCCCACCAATCCATGGAAGTCTTTTGTAATTATAGTAAGATCCTTATACTTTGTTAAAATTTCGCATAAGTTTCTGAATGTTTCTATAAATGACATATTGACCCTAAAAGTTTAAATGAAGTTTATATTTTACCTCAAAATGTTTTATGAGTATATAGAGACCCCTAATGACTTTGTGAAATGATCAAAATACCCTCAAGTGTGTCAAACGTTACATAAAAGCCCAAATTAGTTTTCTAATATTACTATTAAGACCCCGAATGGATTTCTAAGTTCGTAAACTATTCTAAAATATTTTGTTTATCACAAATAGAGTCCAAAATATTTTTCAAATATTATAAATGAGTTTTTTTAATCATAGTTCTTAAGTCTTACAAGGTTATAATAGTGACTTCAAAGTACATTTTACTACAAGAAAACTATATGATATTATAGTAAATATTATTCTTGCAAATATTAGGACAATTATAAATGTATGGAAAGGTTGAGTATTTAGAGAATTGTTATAGGATATTTAAGTAAATGCCAAACATGTACTAAGTGATAGAAACGTGAATTTTGATAAGAAATACTAAAAAGGATCAAGTACAAGAGTAATGTGATTCTTTGGCATATTGAGGTAGGTGATGCTTACTCTCTGATTTATAAATTATTTTACGAACCCGTATATTTTCTTAAATGGTTTTATAAACTTACTTGTTTTTCTAAATTATTTTATGAAATGTTTTTTTATAAAATGATTATTTGATTATGAAAATTTGGATCATGTATGGTTATTTGACTTGCTTGATTTCAAATTATGGAAACGTGATATATGCATGATTTTTGATATGCATGAAACGCATGTGATGAATGGGTAAACATTAAGTATGGACGAAGGCACTAAACGAACATGAAATAGTCGGTAGGGATTATAGTCCTGATTTATACTGATATACTGGTATATTGATATCCTGATAAATGATAAATGATAAATGATAAATGATATACAATAGGTCAAGTGGTTCTATGGAAATTTCTTGTCAACCTTTTCTAGTCATCACTAGGTTGAGTACTCAGATCCGATGAAGGCATGTATTGTTTTGAGCCTCTAAGAAAGTGTATATAATTTTGAAATGAATTTGTGATATTTCATAGATTATCTGAAAAGTTTATATTATATGATTTGATATAGATAAATGATACATGAATTTCGAAATGCAAGTTGAATTACGTGATTATGTGTAATGAAAAATGACATACGACTTGGAAAGATGATTTTGATAAAAGCATATGCGTGTGACAGTATGAATTGTCTGTGAAATATATATGTATGTAACTGCATGACCCAGAAGGGTGTAAGTGCTATCTACTAGGCGACTTGTTGCTCACTAAACCCCATTCCTTATATATTTTGTACAGATGACGAGTAGGAGTATGTCTTCATAGAGGATGAAGCATAGATGCACTTAGACAAAGAAGATTGTTATTTAGTAATAGGATTATACTGTAGTTATCTGACTTTGAATACTCCATCTATTGGAATAAGTAGAAATGTGTGCTTATGACCATGTTTTTATTTATTTTATGATTTATTATTTAAGTAAGTACCATATTAAATAGGTTATGATTTGTGAGTAGATGTTTTCGCAGCATACTTTATATTTGAGGTTACTATATATGAATGATATCTTGTACTCGTGGGAGTACGAGTTCCTGGATGCAGCGAATGACATGTGCCTGACAAATTTGGGTCACGAGCGTGACAAAGATTTCATCAGCAGCTGCCAAATACCTATATCCTTTTATATGATAAACTTTTCTTCCATTCACTAAAGATTGAGAAATCAAAGAAAACGAGGATCCTAAGTATTTCTGAGGAACTTTTCACAATTTACATTATAAAGTATTCTTCGAGACTCCATAGGTTTGGCACCTAGCTTTAGCAAACGATATCGCATGGTTGGACGATCCCCCCCTTTTGTCACAGAAGACCTAATAGAAAAAGTCCAATCAAGGGTATTAGATATTCACCGATGGGTATGAAAAATCAGGCAACTCCAAATCCCTTAATACATTTGTAGAACGGGCAACCTCCTTGGGGAAGATTGGCCTAGCCGACCCCTAGACAGGATTGGTTGGCTGCCTCCTATCCATTCTCCTAGCACCATGATTGGTTCCTTGGATTTTTTTTTAATTTTTTCAAAAAAAATTTGGGGTAACTGATGGATTTTTCTATGGCACAGATTCATAGCAATCGTCTCCTTGATCACGGGAAAGGTTTGACCGTGGTATGTCTATCTCCTAGAATATTTTTATAAGTTTACAGGGTTACTATTAGACAAAATGTGCAAGAAAGTAACAAAAAATTACTTATAAAAAAATAAGAGGAAAATCTTGCTTGTGGAAGAGGAGGAGAACAAGATTTTGATAGCAAAAGCTTCCTAAAAATAATCTGACCCTAACAAAATACAAGTCTGCTTAAAAATATTAACATATCCTTTTTCTAGTATCGGCTATGTCACGCTCTATTTTTTGAGAAAAATAAAAATAAAGAAATTAAATAAAGGAAAATAAAACAGAAAGTGGCCCAAAATAGGGTTGAGAAAAAACATAACAGTTTGGTGAGTAAGATTGGGAACATTAGAGAGTTCAAGCATTGTTCTTTTATTTTATGTTTTTTAATGTTAAGGCCTTTTGAGTTGACTTTTTTCCCTTGCTATTATATTTTCTTTGTGTTTAATCACATTTATTTTATTAGTTAAATATTTTCTTTTGTCAACTTTGTTAATTGTTATTTGTAAATAATAGTTTTAATTGCTCTATTTGCAGGGGAACACCTCATGATATATCACGCAATATATAACCCTATAAGCTCATCCCATTTTTTCCTTCAAGATTTGGACCTCATGTAGACGCGATGGGTACGGGATACGGTGTGTCGATACCAGTATTGAATGGGTCCAACTCGAACCACTGACCCACGACCCTTGGATTTAACGGAATGCTGCTTTTGAGTCCCTAAGTTTGAAGGTTTAGGAGGCTTAAACCTTGAATTTAGAATAGATTAGTGAATCCTAACCTCATAATCCATGTAGTTTACTTTTATGTATATTTTACAAATAAGTGAAGTCAAATAATGGATTTTTTAATTTTTTTTACAAAAAAAATTAAAAAAGTGTTTTTTTTTAAAAAAAAAATCATAAAGGGGTTACTTTAATTTCTTTTTTCATATTAAAAAAAATTATGCATGTTGCTTTTAAAAAAAAAAATCATTTTTTATTTTTGTAGTTACGTTTGTCAAATAATTATTTCATGATTTGTTTTATGATTTTTCTTAGAATCCCCTATAAATCTAATGATGTGTATAAGAGACTAGAGAAATTGTAGTATTGTATAAAACCTGAAATAGTAAGATATGTATTTAATTTTATTGATATGAGTTACTACCTCTTTTTCTTATTCGTTTTCATTTTTTCATGCATTGCATCACATCTACATGATTATGTCGTTCATTTCAATAAATTCTTATATTTTCTATTTTTTTTCAAAATTCAGTCCGTTTTCAAGATAGTTCCTCATACACGAATTTTTTCAAATCATGATCCCATCCTTACTCGATCAAAAGTTAAACAAACAATGACCATTGAACACACCAACCAAAGTTTTTCTACAGGTCAAACACTTGAGTTCTCAACCACTCAAGAAGCATTTTCTAAAGCTGAGTTTACTTTAATGCAAAAGAAGGTGGATAACATGGCCACAAAAATAGAGAATTTCATGAACATGATAGGTTTATACCTTTCAATAGGCCTTCAAAGATGCAAATCCTAGACCCTCCATAGGTCAAAATCTACTTCTAACTATTACTCCTATGGCTTCTACTACTGTTCCATCTGGTCAAGACATGAATCCTGATGGCCAAAATTTAAATTCTACTCCTCTATCATGCCAACTGCCTAAGTGCCAATCCCTAACAATCAAATTCCTTTTGTCATCAATACTACACCTATTCCCCTATTCATTACTGATAATACAATACTAAGTGAGACCAACTTAGCCTAGTCTGAAGAGGCAAAAATATTGAGTTTGAATTTGCAATCATTGGAGGAATCTGTTCACTCTGTGAAGGGTTTTCATTCATACGGGAAGACTCATTTTTCAGAATTGATCTTGTTTCCTTATTTGTAATAACCTAAAAAATTCAAAATGCCTAAGTTTGAAAAATATGATGTTACCGGTAACCCCTATATGCATTTGAGCTATGCTAATGACTTGGGGGCTTATGCTAGAGATATGCAATTGAGAATGCAACAATATTAGAAAAGTTTATCTGGCAATGCACTAGAGTAGTACATGAAATTGGATCATTCAAAACTTTGTTCTTGGGATGACATTGCTACTTGTTTCATGAGTCAATACAAACACAACATAGATAATGCTCCAAACAGACTTGAGTTTTCCATTTCAAGAAACTAAGCGAATGATTCAAAATTTATACTCAGAGATGAAGAAACATGGCTACTCAAATTCACCCTCCTATGGAAGAATCTAAAATAGTGAAACTCTTTATCCATGCTCTACAACACCCATAGTACAAGAAGCTTGTGACTATGCAGGGGCGTCCATTTGCTGTAGTGATTAACATTGTTATTTTGATGGAGGGAGAAAACTGCTCTGAACAAATTATTTCGGATTTTGAATGCACAAACTCTTCTAATGAAAAAAGGAATCTTCTCAAAGAATAAAGAAAGTGAGGTTAATGTGGTAAATGCTCAAGTGAGGTTAATGTGGTAAATACTCAATTCACTCCTCAGAATGCTCAATTCATTTTTCCAAACCGGACTCGTTACCTCTTACTTTTATTCCAAATATGCCATTTACTTTTCCACATAATCTATTCTCCCCACAGCCCTATAATGCGGCATTGCCCCTTTTTCAGGTCAATCAGAACAGCAATTATAGCCTCTCCCAATTTTCACTATCAAAATTTTCCTTCACAACAGTTTTTTCCTACTCAACAACAAGCTTCTAGGACATCCCAAGAAACTTCACTCCTCTACGTATGCATGGTCACAGATTTATCAAGTTATGTTGGCTGAAACAAAATATCTTCTATTCTTGCACTTGTAGAAAAGGATTAGAGAAATGATAAAGCCAATGAAACCCGTGCTTACCATTTTGGAAGAGTTAGGCATTCTACTAATAAATGTGTAGTTGAAACACAAAATTCAAGATATGATGGATACCAATCAGCTGGTGTTTAAGGGAGCCAAGCAAACTAATGTTAACAGCAACCCACTCCCTAATCATGTCAAGAATATTGCAAGGGAAAATTAGTCACGAGATGGCTATGACAGTACTCCTATCCTTTGAGATGAAATTGATTTCTTTGTAAAGATTTTCAATGACTGTTTGTGATTGCTCTTTTTAATAAATGATTATTTTTATTTTGAGAAAGAATATTGTTTTGTTTTAAGGAAGTGTAAATCATGAACTTTTGTCTCATAAATGCATCAAATACAATAGTAGGACAAGAATTCTCATGATTTAGTTATTTCTAAAGGATGGTAGAAAGACGAATGGACATTGTTTCTGCTATCCAAACATTGTTTATCTTTTGCTAACCCCCTTGAGCTTTCAAAATGATTTTTCATTTCTTAAAATCCATCTTGATGATCACACCCCACACTAGGGTATCTAGAAAGAATTTAGAACCCCACAATGGGGAAAATTTTATAATCATTTTTTAAATATTGAGGCAATTTTTGTTTGGCTATAATTTTTAGCATAGTACTCTACATGGGGACAAAGTTTGGTATTATATACTGGGGCAAATTTTAGAGGTCAAATTACTTTTAGTGTAGTGGCTGAATTGAGAAGATTATGTTAGTTTATTTTGTAACTCATACTAAGACAAATATCTATTGATGTCGGTTTGAGTTGGTTTGAATAAAGTTTGAAAACTTCATTACTAAAAAAAGTTGTAAATACAATAGTTTTTGAGTCAAGTTGTAAGTAAAGCCAACATCAAAATTGGGTATTCTTTGATTGTTTTGCTTCAATTTTAAAAGGATAAAAAAAAGTTTAAAAAAGGAAAAAAAAAAAGAGAAGATTTTTGAAAAAGAAAAAAGAAAAAAATTGGAAAAAAAGAAAAATAGAAAAACCAAAAAAAAAAAAAAAAGGAAATTTTTATGTATTTTGTCTACTATGTGTGTTTTCGTGAAAGTGATCACATGACTTTTTTCACCCTGTTCAATTAATTTTTATCCTTTTTATCCTTTCTTTCATTTCTCTAAAATCTCTAACCACATTACAACCCACGGTCTACTCTAACTAGACAAAGAAAATAATTGACTCGTAAAAATTCAAATCCTAAACAAAGAGCGAGTCCCAGTTTTAAGGTGTATTTGTGTGAAAACATGATTTTTCTTAATAAAGGTACATTTTTTATACAGTTGATTGGGATATTCATGGATGGAGCACTTCAAAGGGCAATGACATTTAAAGTAAATGTTGCATAGCTCGAAGTTGATTTTGAAAATAAAGTAAAATGCAAATAAGGGCAAGCCCGAGTTCATCAAGTTGGGGGAACTATTTTCTAAACACTAATTTCAACCTTATTCAAAAGTCCAAGGCCATCATTTTCTATTAATTCAATGTATCCCTTGATCGAAAATGACTAGATTAAAAAAAATCAAAAAAAAAACTGCATGTGCATCACATTTTGCATGAAGAGCATGTTGCATGAATTTTATTCTTGCCAAGTTCATGAAAACGATCTTCGACACATTGTTCATTTTCAAACAAAATTAAACAAATTTTGTTAATGTAAGATTGATCAGTATCATTTACTTTTCAGAAGTTTATTTAGTCAAGCTACCGATTAGAGTGCTTAATATAGAGTGATTGTCCATTGGGAGGATGGTATCCCTCATCCATTGGGAATTAAGGAGCTCATGATTGAGTCGAACCACGATTATGTGGGTTCATGTTTGAGTCAAATCGCAATTAAGGGTTCATGTTTGGTCGAACTGAGATTAAGGGATTCATAGTTAAGTCGAATCTCGAGTAAGGGGTTCATTTGTTTTGTCGAGTTACCGATTAAGGTGCTCAATATGAAGTCATTTGTCCATAAGGAGGACAGTATCTCAAGTCATTTTCTTTATTTGGAGTTTCTGATAAAGGAACTCATTATTGAGTCAAACCACAATTAAGAATTCATTATTGAGTCGAACTACAATTAAAGGGTTTGTTGTTGAGCCAACAAATGACAAAGTGGTTCACTGTTGAGTCGAACCATAATTAAGGAGTTCATTGATGAGTCAAGCCATAACTAAGTGGTTTACTGTTGAGTCGAGCCGCGATTAAAGAGTTATTTTTGAGTTGAACTGCAATTAAGGGTTTCATGATATGTTGACATCTTGACTAAGGGATTCCATTATCAAATCAAGCTATTGATTAAGGTGTTCAATATGGAGTCATCATTATACATTGAGAAGATAGTACTCCTTGTCCATTGGGAGGATTGTATCTCATATCTTATTTTTATTTTCAGTTTTCGATTAAGGAGTTTTTTGTTGAGACAAGCCATGATTAAGGGACTCATTTTTGAATTTGAACTATGACTAAGGGTTCATTGTTGAGTTGAATCATAATTACGGTATTGATGTTTGAGTTAAACCACGACTAAGTGGTTCGCTGTTGAGTTGAGCTGCAATTAAAGAGGTCATTATCTAAGTTTAGTTGCCAATGTAGGGGTTTGTTATTCATTTAAACCTTCTAGGTTTGTCATTTTATATGGTCTAATGTTTTGAAATTTCAACATATTTTTCCTATTTTGTTTCATTTCTTGGTACTAATATATGCTCTACAAGAAACAGAAGCAAATTTGTGTTGTGTTTTTTTCCGGCAGCATGAGATAGACTAATGTCGAAGAATCAAGCAAAGGTCCAAAGATATTGTTCCACTTGAAATCCAAACAACATCAATCTAATCAAAGGACAAGCAGAAGACTTCATGACATTTTATGCAAAGTTGATGTCAGTAGAGTTTTTTGCCGCTGGAAGCATTAGCATAGATTGTTCTTGTAATTTTTCTTTATCTTGATGTAATAGATAGGAAACATAAAAAGGTGGTAGCAATGGCAATGATAGTTGCAAGATCCTCCATACATCTTGATACTTTCTTCTCTTAATTGTTTATTTATTTTTGTAAAATGTTTATGATATGAGAAGAAATCATTGTTTATTTACGTGATTTCATATGATCCTTGGCCTATTATAAATTCTCTTACAAACATATTCTTTGTATGTTTGCATATGAGCTTGTGAATTTGAAAATCTTAGTTTAGTTTTGGCTAATTTATTTTATTTCTTTATTTATTTTGTTTTATTTAGAACTCATGTGAGCATATTATTAGGACATAGGACTATATATTTGTTTTGTTTTTATTCTATCTTTTATTTTATTTTTTTACTTTCTTATTTTTTAATCTATGCTGTCAAGCATCAATCGACTCACTTTTTGCCCTTAGAATGAAAGGATTAATTTAAACTCGTAACCGGTTTCACCGAGGGTAAAAGGGTGCCTAGGTTACCTATAGAGTAGTCTAGCCTTCTCTCTCTTCAATAAAACTCTTGAATCCAAATCTCTTATTTTTTGAAAGACCAGGAGTCATCTAGGTAAGGGTTTCAGTGTATGAGAATGATCCAATCTTGGTAACTCGGTACACCAAAAATTTAATATCGAGTTGTGACTCCTATTTTTAGAAAAATCCTTTTTGCTAGACTTATTAAATTGGGCCTATTATTGCATTTTTTCTCAACCCTGTTTTGGCCTTCTTTCTCTTTCATTTTTCTTTATTTAATTTCTTTATTTTTATCTAATTTTGTTCAAAAAAAGGGGGGACGCGACGGCTACAAACTTTTAGGTTTTTTTTTTCAACTACATTTTGGACCCCTTTCTCTTTTATTTTCATTTATTTAATTTCTTTATTTTATCTATTTTAGAATTGTACCAAAAAAATGGGGCGCTACAGTCTGACAAAACTAGACTTCTACAACTTTCCTTAAAATTTCAAAACACTCAAGCATCAGATTTCCTTTATTCCTCTCAACCCAAGTGTAAGGTGCAAGTCATCTATCATATTTTGACACCCAATATTATTTCCCCACACGGTACGCTTCACAATGACCAGAGAGACAGGATCCCGTCCTATTGAGACATTCTTTGGGCCTCCCAATTGGCTTGCTTATTTCCAAGGAAAAATACTTACATAGACCCGGTCTTTGAACCCACCTATAAACCCTGCGGTCAAGATTAAATCTTATAGAATCTTGCTTATATCAGCTTATGTCACAGATTCCATAACATTTAATCCACATCACAAGATCTACAAGTGGGGACAAAGACCAGGTCTACCTAAGTCTTTCTCATTTCCAAGGCCAGTAAACCAGGTAAAACACTTATGAATATTGCATGATCTTACATAATTGCATATGAGAAAATATACAACCACATAGGTTCTCTGTATCAATTCTAGATCTCCGACTTCTTATTTTGTCAAACTCTTATTGACTTAATCATCAAAGTGTCCTTGGGGATAGCCCTCACCTTTTCTTGTAGAACTCTATAATAGGACCAGAAATTAACCAAATGTTGCATTGACAACGAGGCATATGGTGGAAGGAACAAGATTTTATTTTGAAAATAGAACATTTGCAAACAAATCCATATTTTGTTGAAGAGGGAAACATTGATATAAAAAATAACAAAATCTTTTTGGCTGCTTAGAGCACAAGTTTTGGCCTCTTCCTACCAGCCCAACACATAACTTCAAGTGATAGTCAAGAGTTTAGAATTATGTCTCTAGGATAATCCTGCTTCTTCAAATGGGGAAAAAATGTAATTTAAATCTTCAATCTTGAAAAGAATTTTGATATTAATATCAAAATTAATTGACAGTAAGTGAAGCAACTCAAAATCTTATTTACTTGACTAGAATTCTTGAAATTGAGTATTTGCTAAAGAATAAATGGTCTACTTAAATTTTAAATGACTAACCCTTTTATTTTAAATCATATAATTCTTTTACAAGAGATAATGAAACGTATCTTAAATACATCATCAATTAGTAGGCATGAGAGCATGAATGTTGGATCCTCGAGGTTAAAAAGTTAATTTAGTCATTCACAACAATTTATGGTTTATGGGAAAGTTTCTCTTTAACAGAAAATATTATCTAAAAATCACTACCTTGTCATATTTTCTAGAAGATTTTTATTATTTTGTTTGATTCCTCTTCGCATCCCAACTCATAACTATTTCTCACATTATATTCAGTTAGGATCGGAACCCCGGATATTTGCAGAAATTACTTAATAAACCCTTGAAGATAATAATGAATATAAATAAAGAGAAATATAACAATAAAAGGACACAAAGATTTACGTGGTTCAGTCAAAAGACCTACATCCACGAGCGAAGGGGGAAAACATCCACTTCCACGAGCGAAGGGGGAAAACATCCACTACTATATTAGAGAGGATTACAAATTTGGAGATACCTTCACAAAATGGGCTATAGGCACCATTACAACAAAAGCACAAGAGAGCCCAAATAAGACAAAAGGCTGGATGGCCATAAAGGCCTTGAAAGCCCACTAAAGCTCTCTTGGCTTGGTGCACTTAAAACATTAATTAAGGCCCTTAATTTATTACATTAGGGGGGAGAGAAATACTCTTCCCAAAACAATGTGGGACAAAACAAAAGATACAAGACATACAAGACATAACCAACAAATCTCCACCTTGAGTTGTATCGCATAATAAATCCTCGTAAAATGGTAAATCTTCACAAAACAAAATTCTCCACCTTCTCCACAAAAGCTTAATAGCCCAAATTCTCGATTCACAAATGGATCGACACTACTCCACCTTCTCCAACAAACTCCCAAATTTGTACTCAATGCAAGCCCACTCTTCATCCACAAAATAGGCCCAACAAAACTTTTCACAAATACCAAACGGACGACTCGGAATACTCAAACGTCCAATACACAAAGAAGAGTGTAACAAAACGGCCAATACCAAAAAGAAATTACTTGCCAACGAGTAACCCATGATTCAAAATTTCTCAACCCAAAATTTCGTTACTATCAAATCGGCTTAATCCGGGTCCCCAACTCTGATACCAATTTGTTAGGATCGGAACCCCGGATATTTGAGGAAATTACTTAATAAACTCTTGAAGATAATAACGAATATAAATAAAGAGAAATATAACAATAAAAGAGACCCAAAGATTTACGTGGTTCAGTCAAAAGACCTACATCCACGAGCGAAGGGGGAAAATATCCACTAATTAGAGAGGATTGCAAATTTGGAGAGACCTCCACAAAATGGGCTATAGGCACCATTATAACAAAAGCGCAAGAGAGCCCAAATAAGATAAAAGGCTGGATGGCCATAAAAGCTCTGAAAGCCCACTAAAGCTCTCTTGGCTTGGTGCACTTAAAACATTAATTAAGGCTCTTAATTTATAACATTTTGTGTATAAGAGTATTGGGTGGGAGAGAAATACTCTTCCCAAACCAATGTGGGACAAAACAAAAGATACAAGACATACCCAACATATTCTAAACTTTTTTTTGAATACTTTGCTCCCTTTTTTTTTCTTATCACGTCAGTCCAACCGTAAAAAGCTTTCCTCAATTCAATGGCTTCTGTTCTGTTATTGTTGGATTGAGTGGCAAAAAAAGAAATTTTAGGATATAAAGTGGTCAAAAAATTTTTGAATGCAGTGGAGGATATATTGTAACAAGTTGGGAATGCAAAGAGGATTAATCTATAGAAAGAATAGAAAAATAATTTGCAGAAACAAATGGATTCGACAAGTATAAGCTTAGGGATTACTTATTATAGTTCCATCGAGATAATGAATATTATTCTAGTTAAATTTGACGGTTGAAAATGTGAGAATTATGAGAATTATAACAGGGAAACTTTACGTGCAAATGATCGTTTTGAAAGTGAGGTTTAACCTTGTGTTAAGCAGTATGCATGTATTGTGTCAAAGTCTCTTAAATAGGTACAATGAATAATTTATGCTTGGTCTATTATTTTTGTTGTTTCACGTGAAATTGATTGTTAGAAGAAGGAAATAAATTAAAAATTTTCGAAATTTATGCTTGACTATTTGGTTTAAATCCCCACATTACATTCCAAATTTTTTTTTGGACATTTTATACCCAAATATTTTTTCTGCTTGTTGCTTTAATCCAACCTTTAATGAAAGCCATTTAGTTAAAGGAATTTTTTTTTACGATTGGACTCAATAGACAAGAAAAGAAAACATAAAGGTGCAAAGTGATAAAAAAAAAAACTTGAAAAGTTCTGTAGGTAATGGTGACAAGTTGACGGGTGTAAATTGGATTTTATCCTTTCGGGTCTAGTGTAGATAAATTGGTGGTATGTAACCATTTCATTTATATAAACCTGATATTTATCTCAATTTATAGAACTTGTAGTTTGAATTAAATTTTTTTGAAATATTTATTACATCATCTAATGTTATTTATTAATCAAGGACTAATTGCATTTTGCAACCTTTAAATTTATACTCAATTCTCAATTTGCACTCCCAATTTTAATTTTGTATAGTTTTCATCCCTAACTCTCAAATCTATCTTAGTTCAGTCTAATTTTTAACACAGTCACAAAAACTAGAGGAATCTTTGCTTGTGCACTCAAAATTTTGTGACAAATTGTTGTACATCATGTTGCATTTGTTGTACATGCATAAAGATCACGTTGAATTTGGTGAAGGTATTAAAATTTAAACTGAATTAAACAGATTTGAGAGTTGTGGTGCAAAATATAGAAAACTAAAATTGAGGAAGCAAAGTAAGAATTGAATATCACTTGAGAGGTGTAAAGTAAAATTAATCTTTGATTCAATAAAGTTTAAATTACACCATATAATTTACAAATGGAGGAATCTTTGCTTGTGCACTCAAAATTTTGTGACAAATTGTTGTACATCATGTTGCATTTGTTGTACATGCATAAAGATCACGTTGAATGCTTTGGTGAAGGTATTAAAATTTAAACTGAATTAAATAGATTTGAAAGTTGTGGTGCAAAATATAGAAAACTAAAATTGAGGAAGCAAAGTAAGAATTGAATATCACTTTAGAGGTGTAAAGTAAAATTAATCTTTTATTCAATAAAGTTTAAATTATACCATATAATTTACAAATGGGTGATGAAAACTTGATCCTTGTAAATATTTGTCATCCTAATACATCACTTAAAAGCCACAAAATCAAAGAGCAGACTCTGTTTCTCCACTGGTTCCAAAATCCATATATATTACGGTAACATGTGGCGTAAGAAAATCTTCTATGGAGAGTTCAAATGTGGGGAGGAATGGAAAACCAGTTCCAAATTGTCGTGTCCGTACGAATTGTGACTCAATTGCACTTGTCCCTTTTGCTTACCGCAACAATTAATTGAAGCAAAAGCCAAAAGGTGTTGATCGGGGCCCAAAGGCAACCGACTATATCCAACTTCTAGACTTACCACTAACTAAAAGGATTCTTTATCATTTAATAAATTAGTTGCATATAAAAATCTTAATTGCTATGTATTATTAGCGTATAATAATCTTAACAAATATCTAGCGTATAATAGAATGAGTGCTTTTCGTACTCTACTTTAATGCTTGCATAATTTCATATCTAACGTTAGAGATAAAATCTTCATCCTTCTACATGATGATGTAGAGCAAAGTAGGGAAAATTTAGTTGTGGCTTATGAGTCCATATTATTTTTTTTTAGTATTATATCTATACAAAGTGATAACCCGATAAAATGTGATCATGTATTTAAAATCATAAGATTAGTGATTCATGATTTTGTCACATGAATTGATTTTAGGAAGTAATTGTTGTTTTTTGTGATCTTGTGAATCAGTTTTCATTTTTTGTTTCATAACCACAAAAGAGGAAATTAAAATTGACTCAAATAATACCAATATGTTCATTAACATTTCAATATTGATTCGTGTTTAATTCCTCTATCTACTTCATTAGGAAGTGGTTAAAATAATCTACCACGTAAAATAAAATAAAGAAAAAAAATGTAAAACATATGCAGCATTCTCTATGATGTACTCAAAGGGTGTCACTGTTAGGATCAGATGTCTGAAAATTTATAAAAATTATTTAAAAAACTATTGAACATGATAACGAAGTAAAAAAAAAAATAATATTGCAATAAAAGTGACACAAATATTTACATGATTCGGTTAAATCGGTGGTTCGGTCAAATCGGTCTATGTCCACAGATAAAGGAGAAAAATTCACTAATTTAAGAGGAATACAAATTTGGACAAACTTTCACAAAATGAGCTATAGGCACCATTATAACAAAAATATAAGAGAATCTAAATAAGACAAAAGGTTGGATGACTATAAAGGCGTTAAAAGCCTACAAAGTTCTTTTGCTTTGGTGCACTTAAAACCTTAACTAAAACCCTTAATTTATAACATTAAATGAAAGAAAAATACTCTTCCCGAACCAATGTGGGATAAAATAAAAGTATTATAAGGCATACTCAACAAATTTCTACTATGACTTGTATCGTATAACAAATTCTCGTAAAATGACAAATCTTCACAAAGGAAATTCTCCACCTTCTCCACAAAAACTCAATGGCCCAGATTCTTGATTCACAAATGGATCAACATTACTTCACCTTCTCCAACAAAGTTCCAAATTTGTATTCAACGCAAGCCTACTCTTCATCAGTAAAATAGGCCCAACAAACTCTTCATAAATACCAAACTGACCACTGGGAAGCTCAAACGTCCAATACATAATGAAAAGAGTAACAAAACGGCCAACACTAAGAAGAATCTGCTTGCCAATGAGTAATTCAAGATTCAAAATTTCTCAATCTAAAACTTTTTTACCATTAAATCATATCCAGACGGCTTATTGAATTTAACCCGAGTTCTTGACTCGGATACCGAATTGTTAGAATCGAAACGCTTAAAATTACAGAAATTACTTAACAAGCCAGTGAACACAACAATGAAGATAAATATTTAGAAAGAGAAATATTACAACAAAAGGGATACAAAGATTTACGTGGTTCAGTCAAATCAACCTACATCCATGGATGAAGGAAAAAATCTACCAATTTAAGAGGAATATAAATTTGGAGAGATTTCCACAAAATTACTATCGGCTCTATTATAACAAAAGTACATGAAAGTCCAATTAAGACAAATGCCTAGATGAACATAAAGGTTTGAAAACTCACTAAAGTTCTCTTAACTTAGTGCACTTAAAACCTTAACTAAACTTCTTAATTTATAACATTGAATGGGAAAGAATACTTTCCCAAACCAATGTGAGACAAGGCAAAAGATATAAGGCATACTCAAACACAAATGCCATAATTTGGTAACGTCAGAATCAGACAAAGATGATGAAGAGACTACTGCAGAACCTGTGACAGTAGAACCCTACAAAATATATAAAGTACCAGACCTGCAAACTTTCATAATAACAATAGCATCCTTATTGACTTTAATTGATGATTATTCATCAGAGAAAAAATTGAGTTTAGTTTTTGAAATATAAAAATGATGTTTACCTAACTTTCAAGCGATGGAAAGTTTTGATTGATAAACAAATAAGTAAACAGATCAAACAGCTTAGAATAGATAATGGTATGGAATTTTGTTAAGGCGAATTCCATGAATTTTGCGAAATTTAAAGAGTTGTTTGGCACCTTATAGTTAGCATGATGTCTCAGCAAAATGGTATGGTAGAACATATGAATAGATTTCTTTTAGAGAGAGGCAGTTGTATGATCTCTAATATAGGGTTGACAAAGGAATTTTGGCAGAGGCGATCTCTACAACTTGTCACATTGTCAACCGCGTTCCTTCTACAGTTGTTAACTTCAAGACACTTGAGGAAATTTGGTCAGATACTCCTACTAATTATTATGATTTGAAAGTTTTTAGGTGTCATGCATATATACATGTGAATGATGAGAAATTTAAATATAGAGGTAAAAATTGTATTTTTCTTAGTTATGCTTATGTTAGGTGAAAGCCTACAGATTGTGGTGTCTTTCTTTTTCTTTTCTTTTTTTGTTATCGTTTGTTTCGAATTTGTTTCGTGTTTTTGTAAATTTCCTTAGATTCTCCCTAACAGCCACAATATGTTGTAGTATTAGAAGTCAAAAACAAACCCAAGAGAACATCAACTAATTGTCTATGTGAATTCATCTAGATTACTTTTGAGGCGTAAGTTATCGTTAGTATTTCAAGGGTTCCATTTCTAAATATTTTTACTTTTTCCCTTAAAAAAATACTCAAGTAAATTTAATTTTAAATTTTACTTATGTGCTTTGTGATAACTATTAAATTTTATAAAATTTTGGCTACATTAATTGGTATCATTTGTTTCAGAATAATAAATCTATATTATAAGATTTACAAATAAGATCAATGATAAGATTTAATTAAGTATTTTTCTTTCCCTTAACGGTGGATCAGGGTCTTACCTGGCACATTTGTACATTTTTTATTTTTCTGGAGGCTCAGTTTTCTGTGGTCCCGAGTCTTCCATTTTTGTGAGGTCCAAGATTGCCTAGTATTTTCTTAATGGACTGCAACCAAAACTGCTGAATGGAATGAAATGCTTGTGCCTCTCATCTCTTGATGTACACTCAAGGATCAGAAGCCAGTGTGTCACCTGAAACAAATATACTCTAATTCCTTATGTTTTAATTCTGACAAATAAATAATCAAAACTGATGCCAAGAAAAAGTTAATTCCCTCATTTTATGTTCTCCATAGCTTCAATTCTATATTTGGTAGATTCGTTGAAATATGTATCGATGGCTGATTCCTCTTACTAAACTTTTTCTTTCAAAATAAATAAATAAATAAGAAAGAAAGAGCCAAAACAGCCCCTTGTTTTCTGCAGTAATTGAGGCAGTTGCCCTAATGTGATTCTCGCGCACTTCTAGCTTAGTTAGTCTTATGATCGGTGGAAAAAATGAAGGATGGGTTTGAGTTACTTGTTTGGTAACAAATCATACTTACTTTGTAGATCAAGTAACTCATAATTTAGTTGGAGTTGAGGTTGAGATGTTGATCAATAACAAATAAATAGTCCCTAATTAATGTATTAGTCTTCAAAGCTTGCATGATAATGATAATAAATGTTGTAAATTGTAATCCGTGCTAATACTGTTTAGTTAATGCAAGACAAAACTCAAAGCTAAAAGCCCGCTCCGCGGAGCAGAAAAGGGTAATGGCATTGTGAGAGAACTGATGTATATTTGTAAATTGAATTGGGGATCACAAATGATGGGTTCTGATAAAGACAGCTCGGGATTCTGATGTGTCATCCCAGTGGCAGCTGCTCAAGGGTGCCAATTGTTGAAGTGCGGCGCACCAAACAGACAACAAGAGCTGAATTGTGGGAGGGGACAAATCACAAATGTCTTACTCGACTGTGGTTGGTTTTAAAACTTAAGTGTATTTGATTTGCCTTGGGTTAATTAATTTGTACTACATACTTCTAAAGTTCACCTTGCCCACTGGATAGAACTTGCTTCAAAGATGAAAACAAATTTTAAGTCGATCATCTATTCTTTTGTTGCAACAAAATAATTACTTAAAGATAAATTAGAAGTAGAATAACACTAATGTATGATGTTTTCACATATTGTGACGCTTCCACAAATGAACTTTCTTTTGCATAATTGACGTGGTACAAACAACTACGGTACTGATCAATAATTTCTATCTAGGAACATGAACTAAAAAAAGTAAGTAGTAGTAGATGCTTAATGGAATTGTGATAAGATTTGACAAGTACTGCAAATAAAGAGAGTAGTAAAAAATCTTAGAGCACGATGTAACTACGGTCGAGGGGTGGCGTGAAAATTTGGTGTCACGCCGTCCAAACAAACCTTTCATCTATCTGCCACCCCACGCGCAATCAATAAGAATCAGCTGTCCCACTTTGAATTCCTCTAGTCTTTGATTACTTTATATATGTGGATAGAGAGAGTTATATGTATTCTATCAAAACTTGCGGTTTAGAAGTGTGTTTCATTTTAAAATTTTCTCCTCTCAATATTAGTGTATACCTCTGGTTATCATATTAGAACAATCAAGTACGTTATCAACAACAACATTCAACCAACACTTGAGGCTGATGTACCTATCTCATTTTTAATTCATTCTCTTTACTAATATCTTCATCCAAAATACAACAATCCGGAACTCTTTCTCTCTCACAGGTTCCAAGAAGAAGAGGACAAGGTTCAACTTTTTGGTTAGTATTTACTGTGCGAATAAAATGCTTGTCCATGAGTTATTTTGTCTTGATATGCTTGTTCTTATATTGAAAAACATTAATATGATTCTTTCTACAAGTTATTCATAAGCGGGCTGAATACCCGCAAGGGACTCCGGGCCCTGTATTTCTTTGTCAATATATCGATGAAAAAAATAGACTGCTGTGAGAAGTTGTTAGCATTGAACAACTTCCATAAGCGATTAGTGCCTCTTCTGAAACAAGGTAGCAGAGCCCTCAGTGCTGAACGGTATAAACTCCCATAAGCGATTAGTGTCTCTTTTGATTAACATGGATGAACATGCCGTAAAGGTATATAAATTAATATTTCTTTGTATATGATGATTCCGTGCATGCATTGGATTGCATATAAGTCAATATACACCACAAGCGTTCACTTCGCATCAGTTACAAGCAGAAACTGGAAATGAGGAAGAAGATATTTTGATCTTCCTTAGTAGTATCATTGAATAAAAAGGGTTGGTCAAGAAAATTTTTTCTGCACAATTTTGTGTATCATGGTTGCTGTGAGAACGTTTTCTTAGTCCAAACCATGAGCGTGGAGTGGAATGCACTCAAAGATACGAACATGCTTGTGTCTTACAAAGTCCATTCTTGCGGCCACTTTTGTGTTCAGTAAACTTTCTTAAGTACATGCAAGTAAGGCGATTGGGCTAGGTTCAGGATGAAAATATCTGTGGTGGCCTCCACAGATTGTCTGCCATTTCTCTGATGATACAATTAAGGCAAATATTTAGCACTGATAGATTTGGTTTTTGATCTCACTTGTAGATCCTATAGTATTGATTAAATTTTAGAAAATTTATGATATCAGTTGATGTAAGTAGATTTTTTAAATATAATTTTGACCATAAAATTTACGTATGAGATAAAAAACGGTTTACTTAATTATTTTCCTACAATTGGGAGACACATGAAGCCACATTCCTTGGGTCCCCTCTAACATGAGATGATCATAATGGCCTTGTGTTCACGAATGGATATGATGAATCATGGATCATCACAAATTTAGAAATCAAGGTTCTGTGTAGCTTGCCTTTTGATGTTACAATAATCGAAGGGCAAAAATATCTTCCAATACCTCATTGCTTAGGAATAATTGCCCTAGTTATTTTCTGTCTATATATTGAAGCTTGTTTTCCAATATCAAATAACAATTGATCTGCTGGTAGTTCATTGGTTCTCAAATGGGTATTTATCACTTGAATTTATTTTCTAGGATTCGATAATCAAATGGAGATGAAATCTCTCATGTGTACCTCCCGGATTTCGATTTCACCCGACGGAGGAAGAGATTGTGGGATACTACCTCAATCGGAAGGTTAATTCACTAAAGATTGATCTTGATGTTATTGTTGACATTGATCTATACAGAATGGAGCCATGGGACATAAAAGGTATTGCTCGACAACAAACACCATGTTTTCTAACAATAAAGCAGATCACATTGCTCTCAATAAGAAGAAACAACTTCATTTTCTGTCCTTTGTTAAAAAATTATATGTATTTACTCTACTCTGTAACCGATAATTTATAGTTGATTCTCAGTTTGCACTCATAATTCAAATATGGACATATTACAATTCAAATTGTCAAATTTATTATATTTCAATCTAAATTTTAAAATAGTTACCAAAACTAACCAGTTTTCCAACTATTCACACCACACACCTAAAGTGAAAATTTGTCAATTTTTAACACAGATTAAAATTTCAACCAAAATGGGTTAGATCTAAGAATTAGGGGCATAGAAGTGTACAAAATTTAGAATTGTTGGTGCAAAATAAGAATTGATCATTAGTTAAGGGGTGTGAAGTGTAATTAGCAATGACTACTTCCATTGATGTAATATGCCCCCCAAAATAAATGTGTGGTAATGCATATACATAGCATCCGTCAATTCTAATAATAGTGTTAAAAATTGAAATAAGTGATAAATTTGAGAGTTTGAGGTGCAATTTTTCTAAAATTGAAGTGTGGGATGCAAGATAAAAATCAACTACAAGTTAAGAGTGCAAAATAAAGTAAGACCAGAATTTACATATACGTAGCTATTACGAGTCATGAGTATGTGATGGTTTGAGTTAAATTCAATCATGCAGTCGCTTCTATTTATGCTGAAAAAGAATGGTAAAATTTGTTTTGATCACTAAATAATTATTAGCAATTTTAATAGTTGCTTAAAAATCAATAAAAAACTCATATTTAGAGAAATATGGCTCCTATTTTTAGTAAAGCGGGCCATCTAAACCAAAAGTTTTAACCTTATAGGTTCCTCCATTAATTATTGAGTGACTATTAAAATGCCAATAGTTACTCAATAACCATCATCATCCTTATCAAACTATATGATTTTGTTTGCTTGGGGTATTTGTTTTGTTTAGCGAGAGGCTTGTACTTGTAGCATATGGTTAAACATCATGGCTAGGTTATTATTCATTTTTGGGTTAAATTCGCTTTGACTTCCTAAAATTGTCATTATTTATCACATTCTATCTCGAACTAGTTTTTTAATCATTGTGCCTCTTAAAATTTTTATTTCTTATCACTTCACCTCAAATAATGATGAGAGTTAGAAAAGTAATGAAATGTTGGCATGTTCTGTGTGCCCAAGTAGGGGCTGACTCAGGAGTTGGGTTTTAAGGGATCAAGACTTATATAAGTTTATATTTTAGAGATAATTTTACACTTGTAAAATTTTTGGGGACAAAGTATAATATTTATAAGGATATAGTAAAAAATATAAAAAATTTTAAGAGAAAAAATGTAAATCATATGAAATTCTTGGGGGCGATCACCCTTCCTTCCATCCATCATTGGCCGTTAGTGACGTGTCAAGGGTGAGTAGCACGTACATATAACAGCTTACATTCCGTTACTTTTCTAACTTCTACCAAATTTTGGAGTAATATTTCAAGAAACGAATACTTGAGAAGGGAAAACGATCAAAAAAATTTGTTTGATGTACAAAGTAATAAATGGTAACATGTTTAGAAGCCAAACTAGATTCAACCTTCAGTTTTCATAAAGCGTCGGGATGTCGTTATGGAAAAGTATACAGCTAGATAAAATCGGGAATCGTTAAATTCCATAAAAAGTTGTTCGATTTACAGATCGTTGCCAGTTAGGATATGAAGAGCACAATGAATGGTACTTCTTCAGTCACAAGGATAGGAAGTATCCAACAGGAACTCGGACTAATAGAGCCACTGCTGCTGGATTTTGGAAAGCAACTGGAAGAGACAAAGCTGTGATCTCAAGGGAAAAACTTATAGGCTAATGAGGAAGACCCTAGTGTTTTACAAGGGACGTGCTCCTAATGGAAGGAAGACTGACTGGATCATGCATGAGTACCGGCTTCAAACATCTGAGCATGCACCTCCTCAGGCAAGTTTTTGAATTAATTTTATCAAATCAAAATAATTCCTACAAAATCAAGTTTCTGGCTAATGGAAAAAGAAGCAGATAAAGAAATCGAATGCTTTCTTCATTGCAAACTATTTATGCAAGTACATCTTTGAAAAGGGACAATTTTACATCGTCGCAAACTTTTGAAAAGTTCGATTGTTTGTATTCGTTACTTTAGTCTACAGAGGCCATAATGTGCTTTCATGCATGCGAGTGCACATGAAAAAGAAAACGAGGGTGGCATATATGATAAATATGCATAAAAAAGAAAACGAGTGTGGCACATTCTACTGCTGAAAGTTAAATTAAATTTAATCGACTTTTTCTGTCAAAAAACAATGCGCATCTTACTATGCTATTGTAAGAAAACATTGTGTAGTATGGTTTAGTCCGCATCTTTGTCTCCCTTTGTTACAATGAACCTCCACAACATTTCGATAAAATTTATGTTGGTTATTGAGTAATAATTAGGTATCTTAATAGTTGTTCAATAATTAATTAGAGATTCTCACTTAGAGAAACATGATCTGTTTATTTTTAGTAAAGTAGGCCATTCTATTAAAATGGATTCCCTTCATTAGTTATTGAACAACTACTAAAATGTCACCAATTGCTAAAAAACCGCCATAAACTTTGTCCAACATTTCAACCTTTTGAATATATTTTAAACCTGTCAAAAATGTTTTTATTTGTTTTCAAGAAATTAGAGGTCAGACAAGATTTCCTAGGCAGAAAACGGGTAACTCGTGTTGCACAAAATTAACTTTTCTGTTCTTTCATACTAAATTTCTACTATAACTTAACATAAAAGGCATATATTAGCTAGTCCAATATAGATTAACTGGTTGACACTTCTCTGTTACTTTTGTCTCTTATTTCTATTCTATTCATTTACTTATATTCAAATAGTAATATCTGAAAGTTAATTTTTGAAAATAACTTAATTCTGTCAAGTAGATGCACATATTTAAAAATGTATTGACATTCACTTTGCATGAAGTGACGGTTAAAATATGTTAAAATCATGGCAGAATTTGTAAGAATAATCAAAAGTTAAAACTTAGTCAATTTAATTTTCAGCTTTTGCATATAGAAAAGTTGTAACATCACAGACGTTATAATTTTCAACATAACAAACATTAGTTATACTATTAAATGAGTGTTAATTTTAACCCTTGAGTATCTGAAAACTATTGGTGAGGCCAATACCTAAAATTTAGAGAAAAGAGATAAGTATTTGTAAGATTCTGTAATTTGTTGAAAAATTACCCTTTATAATCTTTCTATTTTCCTCACTTAAATAAGAAATAGCTTGTAATTAATACGAACAAATTTAGTCTTCAAATATAATTTTGAAATTAAAATGTATTAGGGCGTGAAGGAGGGAAATTCCCTCCAATACGGAATGGAGTCTAGTCATGCGAGCTAGTAGGCTTCTCTCTATTAATTGGAGAGATCTTTTTTATAATACATCTTACAAAAAATATAATTTTATATTATTTTTAAAAATCACAACACTTCATAATATAATTTAGGGTTAAAAGCAAAATGTCCCCTCCAACTATTACCTTAGTTGCAAAATACCCCATAAACAATTTTAATAGGCATTTTACACCCTTGACATGTGGTCAACTATTTAAAATATCATTTTTGCTGACCATTATACCCCCCAATACATTAGTTAAGTGAATGTCATTTTCTTTTTTCCTTTATTTATTTTCTCTCTCTTATTTTTCATTTTATTTTTTCTAATCCTTTTTCTCATTGTTAAAAAATTATATTACTTCTAATATTTTATTAATTATAACATCTAATTTTACATGCATCTTATGATTTAATTTTTAAATTAAAATATATTATAATAAAATAAAGTATATTTTATTATAATAGGTCATCTAGCATGAATATAAGAAATGTATAAAAGACAGCCTAAATTTGGTAGAAGTTAGACAAATTAACGGAATGTAAGCTGTTATATGTCTGTCTCTTATAAAAATTGTGCATAGAGTCATTCGGCATATTTTGGCTAAATTTATTTTACTTTATATTAACAAGTTATAATATTTTATTATGCTTTATTATTGTTATGGCAAAAGTAAAAAATTTTACATGAATTCTCATTCTATAATTTATGTTTACGTTATGTGTAATTTTTTTTAAAAGTTTTTTTTTTCCTCGATACTTCATTTTTTTGTAGTTGGTTTGTTTGTAATAGTATATCACTAATAAATACACAAACTGTACATTGAAATAAAAAAATATTTCTTGTAATATAAAGTATATTTATTTTATAAATTAAATTATCTAGACACATAAAAATTAGAACTCATGCGTGACCAAAATTAAAGAAGTAAAATTATTTAGTAGTATGGAGATTGTATAGACCCATCTTAGTCAGATTTAGTAGTAAAATTATTTTTGTAGTTGGTTTATTATAATATATTTAAATTTAAAAATTAAATAAGAAGATGCATGTAAAATTAGATGTTATAATTAATAAATATAAGAAGTAGATATAATTTTTTAACAATGAGAAAAAGAATTAGAAAAAATAAAATGAAAAACAAGAGAGAGAAAATAAATAAAGGAAAAAAGAAAATGACATTTCACTTAACTAATGATTGGGGGTACAATGGTCAATCTCTAGCAAAAATGATATTTTAAATAGTTGACCACATGTCAAGGGTGCAAAATGCCTATTAAAATTATTTAGGGGGTATTTTGCAACTAAGGTAATAGTTGGAGGGGACATTTTGCTTTTAACCCTATAATTTATTGTATATGTTTGCTATATATAAAATTTGAAAATAAATAAATAAAATTTTTCCGTTTAATTAAATGTTTAAAGTTTTCTCTTGATTTTGACCCATATTAAACCACACAAATGTTTCGATCAAATTGAGTGATATATAAAATATTTTTTTAATATATTTCGTTCTAAAATATGTTAATCTATTCATTAAAATAAAATTATTGACATAATCTAATAATTTTTAGAAATTTTGATTTTTAAATATAAATGATCATTAAAGAAAAAGTTATAAACAGGATCCAAACCCTAATCCTGTAGTCACAGTAATCATTTTCTCACAAGACTTGAAAGTCATTATCTTACAATGGAATTTGAAAATTTCAAGCGGATCCTTACAAAGTTAGAATTTTGCTCCAAATAGAGTACCCAATTGATACTTTTGGCTAGACCCCAATCCAGTGGTGAGATTTAAACTCGGAACAACTTATTTATTTGTGAAAAATAGGAAGATTATAATCAATAATCTTCTAACAAATTATAAATTCTTTTAAAGGCTTATATTTCATTTCTAAATTTTTGCTTAACTAACATCCTATATTTTATACACTCATCTGTTAACTGTTGTTAGAGTTATAGATAGTGTCTATAATCATCAAAATTAGACAATATCTATAGTACTACTACTCATCGTTATTTCTTCTTAGCAATAAATACAAATCACGGATGGTTATAAAAAAAAAAAAGAAGAAATCTAATTCCTATGTTGATACTATAGGAAGAAGGATGGGTAGTTTGCAGAGCATTCAAGAAGCCATGTCCGAGTCACATGCAAGGTTATGAAGCTTGGAGTAATGCTTACTATATAAGAGAACATGGGAAGTACCAGCCTCCATCATTTCCTGACAAATCAACTTCTTCAATGCATACCATGAATCCAATGACAAACCTAAGGGAAAATTTTCAGCATGTTTCCTATCCATCAGATCAAGAACTAATATCGAACTATGCAGCACGTTTCGACAATCAATTTATTGAACTTCCACAGTTTGACAGCCCTTCTATTTCAACAAGTTTGGCTAAAAAAGATCATAGTTTTGAGTACAGTTTAACCAATGAAGATGGCGAAGATTTGAAGATCGACATTTATTGTCAGCAGTACAATGATAAGAGAACTGGAAAATTTTCGGTAAGCAACTTGTTCCACATGTGCTTGATCCGCCTGCTTCATATGCATGCCAAAACCAGCCCCGCTTAATACCCCGGGATGATGAATTGTTGCATGGATGCTTTACTGACTTGTAGCTGAAGAGTACAATGCAACAATGGACAGGATTCCGAGACTATACGTTGAAACTACTAAACAATATCCGTAAACCCCCGTATTTTTTCCAATAAAAAAATAATATTAGTATTTGATAACATTTAATATATTACGAATTTTATTTGAATTTGAACAACTTGTTATTGTTGGATAAAATTTTTTTATGTGATATGTTCATATAACAAGACTTAATTTTTATTAATCCGAGTCTTCCTATTCGTCTTTTGTTATCTGATTTGAGTTTTCATATTCGCCTTTTGTTATTTGAACTGGACAAACTTTGTATCTAAAAATGTTTCTCATTTAAATTCCAATTTTTTGCTAATTATTTATTAATTTTCGTAATTAATTTTAAGAAGTTAAATTTTCAATCAACTTAAGTAACTCAATAATAGTAGGATTCAAAGGAAAATTAGGTAACTTATAGGAGTTAAAATTTGGAAACTTTTGGGAGTTAAATATGTACAAATAGGGGACTTCGCAGGGTTATACAATTATTTACTAGACTGATATTTTAAAAGCTTTGGAGAGAGAGTTTTTGTGTGCATTAGGGGCTCGTCATATATCGAATACGGTATAACTTTACAACCTAAATTTTTTGATAATTCTATTTCATTATTTATGTTATTTATATATGGAATATCAAGCGCAGGTTATGTTTTTCTCTGTTGGTCCTATTGATTAATCAAATTATTTTGGGTAAATTTTAATTTTTTTTTTAAATTTTAAATTTTTCTCAAAGTTTAGAAAATCTGTATTGGAAAATTATTTGACACGACTTAAGGTTGTCATTTTCTAATTTTTAAAAAAAAAAAAAGAGATTTTGAAAATAAAAATCTCTTCGAAGTAATTTTCGAAGAAATCAAATATGCATAGAATTTGTTGATGTCGTTAGATTCTGTTTTTGAGTTAATTTAGGTATTTATATAATTAGTCCTTTATTAGTTAAAATATGACTTTGGACTAAATATTTTTATACCTTTGACATAAGTAATTATAGAAAATTAAAAGCTATTTTTTTAGTAATTAAATAAAATACTCTTGGAGTATTAAAAGTTAAGAAGGATACTTTTGAATATATTTTAAGAAAGTTATTCCTATACTTTTACTTCTGAAAAATTATTTTAGTACCGCTTTCGGGACTACATATTTTTTGGAATAAATAAGCACAATACTATTGTTGTAATATTTTGTAAACTAAATATGATTAATATTTATATGATGTAATAAATGATTAGATTTTATATTATTTTGAAAATAATATTTTTGGAAATAAATGAAATTAAAGAAAATTCTTTCTAATATTGGGTCTTGTATAATTTCTAGATGGCATACTCTATAAACGAGCAGGGTTGCTTTCTGTTTGGAAGAGACTCATAAATAATATGTTATGAATTTTTGTATAGGAAATTAATTAGATTTTGCTCCGGTTATATTACTATGTTGAGGTAAGTGGTTACTACTCCTTTGTAATTTCGAAAATATTTTGTCTAAATATTATTTTTGACTATATATTATTTTAGTTTTTAAACTTAGACCTTACATGGATACTTGAATTGTTTTAAATCATAAAATTTATAAAGTGGCATTATTTTAAACTTCGGATGATTGTTTCACATATGTATGTTTGAATTATTTGTCCTGTAATTAATAATGGATCAAGGCTCCAAAAATAATCGTGAATAGTCGGTAGGGACTATAATTCTGACTTTCTATCCAGGTGATCTAAGACCTTGTTATCTATTTGGGTGACCTAAGACCCAATATTTCGTTTCCGAGTCAAGGCAAGTTTTGGCCGAACCTCTTCACAACCTTCTCTAGTGGGTTCTCTTAGTACTAGGTTGAGGTCAGTAAACCGATAATAACGTGTTTGTTTTATGAGTTTATAATGAACCATGATATGAATTTTGAACTTTGATTATGAATTTTGATTCTAATATTCTAATTCTGAAATTTTGAACTCTGATTATGAATTCTGATTCTTGTATCCTGATTCTGATTTTGAACTTTTTATATCTATAAAATCTGTTTTGCAAATTTTTGATATAATGCCACTTGCTATAAAAGTATGTACGTTTTGTTTTTGAAAAGACATTTTGTAAAGAAACCATTACGATTATATGAAATAATATTTTGCTTTGATGGAGAATAAAAACTTTTTGAAAAACTTTTGTATGACTGTATGTTAAAACTTTGTAAAATATGTACATGTGGCAAGCTGCTTGCTGAGTGACTTGTCGCTCATTCCATTATCAAATATTTGCAGAGTTAGACCTTTATGAAGACAATCAAGCATTTGGGAAATTGGAGCACACCGACAATTGGATTTTGACTTCTAGAGAAAGTTAGTATTATTAGCTAATTAAGAATTGGGATATATTAAATTCCTTCGGTTATTTGGGATTTCGTTTTGTTTTGCTTTAGGATCATTGACTGATTTAGTTTACATTTGTTTAGCCGCATACTCAAAGTCATTATTGATATAGATTGTTTAGTAATTTAATGAAGTTATTTTAATTCTGTTTCATTTTAGTGTCTTGTACCCTTGAGGGGTAACTCTTGAGAGTACGGTGGCTGTCACGTGTAAATTTTTGCGAGTGCGGGGCGTGACAATGTAAGTGATATCAGAGCTATGGCTTAGAATCTATGAGGCGACTGTTAAGGATTAGAATTGAACTGAAGTACCACTTTGATGATTTTGAATATTTTAAAATTGATATTAATTAGGCACGTGAATTGAAGTACGTGTATCGAATTTAGTTTGATAAAAGTAAATAGATGAAAGTATTACGGATAAGAGAAACTCATAGGAAATATTTAGAATTTAAGGACAAATGTGAAGAAGGTTAGATGACTTTCAGGGAATAGATATCTATTGTTAGAGCCTACTTTAGAAAATTGACTTTTCTTGAGTCAAATATCTAAAATAGGGATTTCGAAGTGTCCGGTAGCAAGAAAATGAAGAATTGAAATGAAGATGAATAAGTAAGTGAAATATCAAGATAGTGGCCCTTTTTAGGATAAAGGAAATAATAAGATTAACATTTTAAGGAACCTTTGAAAAACGACCAAGAACAAAGAGATTAAGGAGACGATAATATTTGTTAATGTTTGAGCTTTTAGTAGCCATTTTGATAGAAATTTGGTTTGATTTTGATTTATTGCTAAGGATATATTCTAGAAATCTTATGTCATACAACTTGTTTTCAAAAGGATTTTTTAACTATATATGTGTCATATTTTGTAAAATTAGATTCTTTTTAAAATATTAATTAAATTTGTCACCACTCAATTTGTTTAAAAAACAAATAAAATGTTCTGTACCTATATATGTTATGTTTTATAAACTATAGTTATTTTTTTGTAAATTGATACTTGATTTAAAAATACTGCCAATTACAAACTTTATACATACATGAAGTTGAAACTTTGAGACCAGTACCCAACATTTTAAAAATGGATCACTCGATTAAGTTTGATGCATTCGAGAAATTTGTTCTTATTGAGGTGATTGATATATATTAAAAAATATGAAATTTATTAAGGATTACAAAGCAGGATTCCATACAGTTGTGGAATGCCGGAGTGAAAGAGTTTAAAATTTTATTAGAACAATTTTTATACGTGAGTTGCTAGATAAATCTTATGTGTAGATATTTCAGACAACTGGATTTTTGAAGTCTTATTTGAGGTTAGTGATTGTGATTAAGAAATATCAAGAAAAGAATCTAGACCTCAATTGGTCCAATCAATATGAGTGATTTTGATGTTATCTTATGAATTTACTGGTTAACTAAACATAGTGCTATGGTGGACTGTAAAGATAAGTGTGTGATCATTTTTAGATGGGCAGAATTAATTTGTCAAGGCCATACAAATAAAAGGAAGACAACTCAAAGAATATTGGTCAGTGCTAGTACAAGCAAGTAAGACATTAATTAAGGAAATATTGTGAAAATAATTAGTCTACATGGTGCATACCTAATGGAATGAGTAAAACTCAATGATCATGTAGTTAAAGAATGTTTGGAAGTATTTACAGAAGAATTACCAAAATACCTTCGATATGAAAAATTGAAATTGAGATAAATTTGGTACACGGGTCTATGCCAATATCTAAGTATCGTATAAGATGGTTCCATTGCGTTAAAGGAACTAAATGAACAAGTACAAGAATTATTTGATATGCAACTTAGTAGGCCAAGTGTTTTACCATGGGAAACACCTGTATTGTTCATAAAAAAGAAAGATAGGAGTTTGAGGTTGAGTATTGATTATATAAAGTAGAACAATATTATTATTAAGAATAAATACATCTCCCTAAGAATTGATGATTTAGTTGATTTATTTAAGGGTATGAAGTTATTGCACGTCACTGATTAAAGATTAAGGAAGTTGATATGCCTAAGATTGGTTATTTTGTGATGCATTATGGACATTATAAAAAGTTTGGTGATATTATTTGATTTGACCAATGCTTGTAGATTCATGGATTAGTTCTAGATCACAACTGGACAAATTTGTGGTAGTGTTTATTGATAATATTTTGAGTTATTTTCTAAGTAAGGAAACTCACGAGAAACATTTAAGAGAAATATTTATTAATTTTTATGAAACATATAATATTATATAAGGAGTTTTAAGGATCCTCAAAATGGAGGACAAAGGGGATTGACTAAGGTCTACAAGCGTTACGGAGGGAAGAAACTTTTTAGATTAGTTGGTTACTGTCGCAATTCATAGAAGGGTTTTTAGCTATGGTAATACCATGAGGAGGGTTGGCATAAAAGAAGGTATAATTGTTGTGATGTTTGAAATGAGGAAAGGACTCTTAACATTCGGAAGAGAAGTTGATGGCGTTCTCTATTTTGATCCTATTATTTCAAACTCGAGAGGTTGTAATTCTAAAGATGAATCTAAATAACGTGAATGGAATAGATGGTGTGTGTTGAAGTAAGTGATGTGGTAATTGTTTAACTATAAAGGAAACTAGAATTTTGTGAGAAGAATTAACTTGCGCTTAACTTAAAATTAACGCCTATAGTGGTCGACTTAAAGATTTGGAGACATTTAGCAACCATAATACACTTAATTATTTGTTCATTTAGAGAAAAGACAGGGAACTTGTAAAGATTCAAGAAATTGAGAGAAGGCACGATACCCGATTTTAGTGTAAGGTGTAAAGATTGTTATGAATACTTGGAAAATTATGTGTACCTAACAATGAGAATTTAATAAATGAGATTATGAAGGGGCAAAGATGTATTGAAACCTTAAGACTAATCTTTGGTGTAAACAGAATGAAGAAGCCAATTACCAAGTGTATGTGGCAAAGTATTTCAATAACACCGAGTTAACGCCAAATATAATTGACCAATAAGTTTGCCAAACCTTAGGAAATTTCACAATGGGAGTAGGAATATATTATTGAACGATTTCTAAAAGTAAAAATTGGTAATCATAATATTTGGGTAGTGGTAGATTATTGGACTAAATCAGTACATTTCATATTCATATGTAATGGGACAGCCATGAGAAAGTTAATGGATTTATATGTGGGGCCAATTGTGAAATTACATAGAGTTACCTATGAGCATCGTGTTGGACTGAGATCATCATTTTTTTTTTGTGTTTGGTACTAAAGGGTTATCAGAACAGAATCGAAATGTAAAACCACTTATCCTCAAAAGTACAGTTAATTTGGGAAGACCATTGGGAAATTAGAAAATATATTACAAACTTGTGCATTGTATTTTGGAGGATATTGGGATCGATTATTAAAATTAGAGGAGTTACCAAGTAGTATTGGAATGATTTTGTTTGAAACATTATATGGACATAAGAGTAGATCCTCACTATACTGGAATTGAATTGATGGAAAATTGATTTCTGAATTCAGTTTAGTAACAAAGAAATTGAAGGAAGAAAAGGTTATTTGGGTTAATCTCTTGATGACTAAGACCATTTGAGATATCGGAGTGCATTGGAAAACAAGTGTATTGCTAAATTTTGACACCTAAGTTGTCAAAGTGTATAATGTATTTCGAATAACAGAACTGAAAAAGTATGTACCTAACTCAAGTTATGTGATTAAATTTTAATCATTAGACGTTAGAGGAAAGTTTTACAAAAAGATCACCACTATATATTGTAAGCCGCAAGGATAAAAATTTTCGAGCAAGATAGATTTCACATGTAAAGTTTTAATGGACTAGTTAAAAATATGGTAGAAGCGATGTAAGAACTAGAAAAGATATATGGAAGAGAAACATGTTCCTTTTGATAAGGTGTGCAAGTTTCAAGGATAAAACTTTTTGTATGGAGGGTGGAATGTAAAACCCCGTATTTCTTTTTCAAAAAAAAAATAAAAAAAAAATAATATGGGCATTTGATAACATCTATTATACTACGAATTTTATTTGAATTTGAACTACTTGTCATTGTTGGATAAAAATTTGTTATGTGATATGTTCATATGAGAAGACTTAATTCTTATTAAATTTGGTCTTCCTATTGTTCTTTTGTTCTTTGAACTGGACCAACTTTGTGTCGAAAAACATTTCTCACTTTAAGTGCAAAATTTTGCTAATTAGTTGTTAATTTTGATAATTAATTTTGGGCTAAATTTTCACCCAACTTAAGAAACCCAGTAATAGTAGGATTCAAGGGAAATTAGGTAACTTATAGGAGTTACAGTTTGGCAACTTTAGAGATTTAAAATACGTATAAATAGGAAATTTCATAGGGTTATATCATTATTTCCTTGGCTGATATTTCAGCAGCTTTGGAGAAAGACTTTTTGTGCACATTAAGAGCTCGTCATATATCTAATACGATTTAACTTTATAACTTAAATTTTTCGATAATTCTGTTTCATTATTTATGTTATTCGTATATGGAATATCATGCCTAGGTTATGATTTTGTCCGTTGGTACTGACACGCATTGATTAAAAAAATTATTTTGGGTAAATTTTAATTTTTTAAATTTGAAATTTGTCTCAAAGTTTAGAAAATCTGTTTTAGAAAATTATTCACATGGCTTAAGAAGAGAATTTTGAAAATAAAAAAAAGGGGAAATGTAATTTTTAAAAGAATCAAATATGCATATATTTGTTGATGTCATTAGATTCTGTTTTTGAGTTAGTTTAGGTATTTATGTATTAGTCCTTTAGTTAGTTATAATATGACTTTGGACTAAATAATTTTATACTTTTGGCATAAGTAATTATAGAAAATTAAAAGCTATTTTTGTAATAAAATAAAATACTCTTGGAGTATTAAAAGTTAGGAAGGATTTTGAATATATTTTAAGAAAGTTATTCCTATACTTTTACTTTTAAAAAATTATTTTAGTATCACTTTCGTGACTATATATTTTTTTGGAATAAATAAGTATAGTACTATTGTAGTAATATTTTGTAAACTATATATGATAAATATTTAAATGGATTGTGCAATAAATGATTGGATTTTATATTATTTTGAAAATAATATTTTTGGAAATAAATGAAATTAAAGATAAAAGTTTTGAATAAAATATTTGGGTTTTGAATAATCTATAGATAGCAGGATAGTCTAAATACGAGCAGGGTTGCTTTTTGTTTGGATGTAAATAATATGTTTTAAACTTTTTTATAGGAAATTAATTAGATTTTGCTACGGTTATGTTACTACATTGAAGTAAGTGGTTACTACCCTTTTGTAATTTCGAAAATATTTTGTCTAAATATTATTTTTTACAATATAGTATTTTAGTTATTAAACTTGGACTTTACATGGATGATTGAATTTTTTTAAATTATAAAATTTGTATAAGTGGCATTATTTTAAATTTTGTATGATTGTTTCCCATGTGTATGTTTGAATTATTTGTTCGGTAATTAATAATGGACCAAGACTCCTGGAATAATCTTGAATAGTCAGTAGGGACTATAGTTCTTACTTTCTGTTCAGGTAACCTAAGATCACCTGGTATTCCATTTGGGTGACCTAAAACCCAATATTTTGTTTTCGAGTCAAGGTAAGTTTTGGTCTAACCCATTAATAACCTTTCCTAGTGGGGTCTCTTAGCACTAGGCTGAACTCAGTAAGTCGATGATAGCGTGTTTATTTTTTGAGCTTATAATGAACCATGATATGAACTTTGAATTTTGATTTCGACATTTCAAACTCTGATTATGTATTCTGATTCTTGTATCCTGATTCTGATTTTGAACTTTTAATATTTGTGAAATATGTTTTGCAAATCTTTGATATAATGCCACTTACTATAGAAGTATGTACGTTTTGTTTTTGAAAAGAAATTTTTGGGATTATGTGAAATAAAATTTTGCTTTGATGTCGAATAAAATTTTTTGAAAAACTTTTGTATGACTGTGTGTTAAAACTTTGTAAAATATGTATATGTATAACTTGTATGGTCCAGTAAATGCGGTGTTAGTTGCTTGCTAAGCGATTTGTCACTCACCCCAAGAGTTAGTTATCACATTTTTGCAGAGTTAGACCTTTTTGAAGACAATCAAGAGTTTGGGAAATTGAAGTACGCTGACAATTAGCTTTTGACTTCCAAGGAAAGTTAGTATTATTAGTTAATTAAGAATTGAGATATATTATGATTATTTTCAATTTCGTTTTGTGTTACTTTTGGATCATTGAATGGTTTAGTTTACGTTTGTTTAGCCGCATACTCAAGTCATTAGTGATATGAATTGTTTAGTAATTTATTGAAGTTATTTTAATTATATTTTATTTTGGTACTTTTTGTCCTTAAAGAATAACTCTTGAGAGTACGACGACTGTCACGTGTCGATGTATATGGGCGCGGAACGTGACAGTATTATCACCGAAACGATTAATCAACAACATACTTATTTTAAAAGTTGCTTAAGAAAATATCGATCTCCACACTCTGGACATTATGAATTGGTATGACAAAGAGGTACCAAATAGATGGGAGCCTGCTCAAATCGGGAGTTGAATTCTTATTAGCTAACGTTGCCTTTGAAATATTTTCTAAATTAAAATTGAATTTTTCTTGCTGGCTGTAGTTGTATACTTGGACTGCTGATTATGTTCTACGTTGTCATAATGTTTGGGCAGCTTTTTGTCGGCCAAACTTACAGAAACAATCGCCTTTTATGTTAAATTTACTTTTCTTGCATAAATGAAAGGAATTATTTACTCACCGAAACTGTAGGAGACACTCCATCTACTGCATGTCCCTGATAATCCAATTAGCTTCACTTGGGTGTGTTCGATTGGATTAAAAATATTTTACATGAAAAAAATTTATTTTTCATACAATTTTTTAGTGTTCAGTTGATAAAATTAAAATATTTTGAAACAAAATTTTTAACGGTTTCGTCTTTAATTATATGAATACAAATTAAAAAAATTTATAATAGGGGTAATAAATACCTTACAAGTAATTGTGGTTAATAAAAAATTAATTTTGTTCAGAATTAAATGATAGTATAATGTAGTAATAAAAGGTATACATGATAATAATTATTTACTGTGAGACCCATGATTAACAGAAAAACTAATGGAAAAGAATTGGAAACAAAAATAAGTTTAGGAATTGAAAATATAAAAGTAAGTATTTGAAATTTAATGTCACTCCTGAATTATACGAAAAATAACTTACATTTAAAAATTTTATAAGTTATTTTCAGTCAAAAAAAAAAATTAAAAAATATTTTATATCGAAAAATATTTTTCTATATTTAGCACAAAAAAAATTTCTAAAAAATATTTCAATCTAACCGAACACATCCTTGATATTCGAACTTATTTGATCTCCCAAGAGGTTCTAGAGCAAGTTGTCGTCATGCATAATTTATAGATGGCAATGTATGGTCTGATCGATGAATTAGGCGACCATTGATTGGAAGTCCCGAGATTTTTCTCGTGTCATCTCATTTGTTTTTTACAAGACTTCTCAAGTGTATCTCCTAAATAGCAGACACACCAAACGTTGCATTAAATGCTACTGAAAACTCATAGTTGGAAAATTTTGTTAATGATCAATAGCAATATGATAAGTGAAAGTGTTGAAAAATAGGAGGATTGAAAAGTAAAAAGGGATTAATTTTTTTGCAGGTTTTCATTCAAAATTCACCAGTAGAGTTGTTAAATATAATAAATGGAAGTGTTAAATGCAAAAGAACTCTTAAACTGTCATACAATTGCAATTCACACAGCATAAAATTATTAATAAAAAATTTATTTTACCAACTAGATAAATATCAAATAAGTTGTGATAGATAAAATAAGTTGTAAAACATGGATTAAGAAAAAGGAAATATTAAAGTTAAATATCACATCTTGTGAAAATTTTAAGAAATAAATAAAATTAAAAATTAAGTAAAATAAGTGTATCACAAGTTTTAATATATGATAAAAACAAATTAATGAATATAATAATAACAATTTACTTAGATATTTGTTCTAATACTTCTTTAACAAATTTTTTTTGTTAATAACATAGGAATTTGAAAGATAGATACGTCGATCTAGTTAAAATATGAAATAAGTGGTGATATATGAATAACGAAAAGGGGTATTTGGGTCTGCTCCAAATTTTCTCCCATGTTGGCCAAGAATCATGATTAGTAAGTTTGAAGTATGAATTACAATAACGATAGTCACTATATATGCCAATGGTGATATTGAAAATACATTAAAGCACTGAACAAAGTTTTATATACAATTGGGACATAATTAAACAATAATGAATTTTTCTGAATAATAGAAGCACCACTCAATATTAAGTTTTTGGTGTACTGAATAACAAACAAAAAAAAAAAAAAAACTCTTCTAATCATTTTTCTTATGACAAAACATTTTACCTAGACGACTCATAGTATTTCGAAAATAAGATGTTTAAATTCGAGAGCTCAATTTAGAAAAGAATCGTTGAGATTTAACTAAGTCTCATCCCCCATTTGACTATTTTCATTCTTATGATTTTAAATCCAAAAGTTGAGTTAAATCTCTTTAACAAATTTTTTCAAGTAGTCCATGATATAGGATTTTGAAATATGGATATAGTTAAAATATGAAATAAATGGTGACATATGGATTAGGAAAAAATAAATATTAAAATTTCATATTACATATAGTGAAAATATGAAAATAAATAAAATAACTGTACCAAAAAGTTTAAGATGAACATAAACATTATTATGCATTAATGTTAAATAATTAGATATAAAACACATTGCATACCAACTGATATATATTACGAAAAAATATCACTATCTATAATTATTGTAAACAACTTATAATAATAGGGGTAAAAATAGATAAATAGTAGTAAGAAACATAACAAAACTTCACTACTCGGATTTTGAATAGACATAGATTTTCGATTGGTAAGTATTACGTTTACTTTATTACGATAGACATAAAAGAATAGGCATTGTGTTTCACTTTATATTTTAAAAGTAACTTGTAGTCTATGATAAAACTAATTAATGAATATAATAATGGCAGTCTAATTAGTTATTTGTTGTGATATGTTTCTTTAACAACTTGTTTCATCCATGATATAGGATTTTAAAATACGAATATAATTGAAATATGAAATAAATGGTGAGGTATGGATTAGGAAAAAATAAATATTAAAATTGCATATTATATATATAGAGAAAATATGAAACAGAATAAAATTGAAAGTTAAGTGAAATAAGTGCACCAAAAGTTTATGATGACCATAAACACAATTATTATAAAATTGTCAATGAGCCAATATTAGGCATCCAAATAATAATTACTCTAGAAGACTACTTTGCATTCTTTTAATTTCAAGTCCAAGATTTGAGTTAATATAAGATAAATAAATAATACGCATTATTTAATTAACATAAAAGACAAATCTAAACATTTAAACATTTATAACAATTACGAATGGAAAAATGCTTAATATCAAACTTTCATTGGAAAGGTTTCGATATTAAAGTGAGCATACTTTAATTGCATCAAATTACTGTGAGTATATGTAATTTTATTAAAAGCCCACTACAGCATTGAAATACTCATTATCTAAACTTAAATGAGCTAATTAATGTCTAAAAAAGGTAATTAAGGCTTAATTGAATACTAATTTAAGATATCTTTAACTTTTTACACATAAGGACCAAACTGAAAAGAGGGTAATAAACGTGGGTACCAGTCCTGGTCGATTTTGATATTTTTTAATGCGAAATTTTTAAATAAGTAACAAAATTGACTAATAATTTTACAATTACCTGGTAAAACTAATTAATGAATATTAGAAAAAGATTAGATCAATCACAATATTAGATTATACACATTATAATGTTTAATTATCTTTACATTTCTAGTTAACACATATGTCACGCTTCATTTTTTAATCTCTAAACTAATTAAGGAAAAAAAATAAATCAAATAAATAATTAATCAATGTATTTTAATTAAACAATGTTACGGATAACTATTAAAGAAAAAAAAGAATAAACTAAAATCATGTCAGTCGACAATAATAGTTGGCCAAAAACTATGGTCGTTATATTTGGCATACACTTTTAATTTCGATTATTGAAAATATTATAACAACAAAGAAGAAAAATGAAGTTCATTTAATTAGTTGACCCAAAATTATTTTTGCACGTAGGTATACCCTATGGATTCAAAAAAGAAAGGTATAAACATCATTATTAATGCTTAAGAATCACCGGCTGAATAAGTTGCCTATTCACCAACGTGGACCACTCAACAGCCGTCACCATTAGCTGACGCAAGGAGATGACACAATTCACTGTCGCATAGTGCGTCTACAAAAATATACATTAATATTAGGTCATAATATACAAAATAGATATAAAAGAAAGGAAGAAGAAGCAGTAAAAGTAAATAATAGTACTACATTCTTTAAGTTTTCACATGAGATATATAGAAACCATAATAAAACTAATTAAACCAAATTAAACTGTTAAGTTAAAATACTCGTAACCAACAGTTCATTGGTTTGTTAATTGTATAGATAGATCTGTTAATTGTACAATTTATTTGGCTACATGTGTTTAGTTTCGATATAGTTTAATACTAGTATTTCCCCTATTATATGAGGGTCTTGGTAAGTTAAAAGGAAAAAAGTAATAAAACTAATTAAAGTAAATTAAACTAAAGAATTTAACTACTCGTGGCCTAATAATATGGTATGAAAGTCTAACAAATGACTAATTAAGCCTTAATTTAATATGATGTAAATTCATTTTTAATTTTATAAATCTTATTATCTAATTGAAAACTTTCAAATAAATTATATTTACTAAAAACTAGTAAAGGCGTCAAAAGGAAAAATAAGGAAATATGTACGTTGTTTGCATTATACATTACATCTTTAGTGTAATTGGTATAAAAAGTAAATCGTAAATACCAGTTATTATGTATAGAAAACAAAAAATATGATTGGTAAGTTTAGGCCACAAGAATGGTGATCAACAAACAACATACACCAATTAGGAAATAAATTAAATTATAAATGTCAATCACCATATATAGTTTATTGTATATCTCTATCCCTATTATAGATATAACTATAATAGTACCGTTAGAGTCATATTATAATTTTTTATGTATATTTAGTCACCAACTATATATTATAGTAATATATACTTGTTTGCATTATAAAATATATCTAATGTAGAAAATAAATTATTTAGAGACATGTAAAAATTATAGTTTGTAATTAATCAATGTATTAACTTTACCTTGACTACTCGTAGTACTTCGAAAATAAGATATTTAAATTCGGGAGCTCAATTGAAAAAAGAATCATCGAGATTTTAATTCAAGTTTTATATCCCGTTTGATTTCCATTCTTTTGATTTTAAATCTAAAAGTTAAGTTAATATAATATAAACAAATATGAGTAATATGCATTTAACTAACATAAAGACAAATTTAAAACTTGTATATATAACACATTCCAATGAAAAAATATTTAATTTTGAACCACTGTATTTCTTTAATAAAGTATCTTATCACACATGATTACTAAGTACATATTAAATAGTAAGACTCTTACCTTACGTATATATCAATCAAGTCACTAAGGGGTAAGAATTTTTTTTCTTACAGATATACAAGATAGAGAAAAGAAAAAATAAAATTAAATATCTTATGTCCCATAAGAGCTTACATAAGTTAAAAGAATTTTAAAAAAGTAATTAAACTGAATAAAATAAATTAATCTAACGATTTAACCACTCTTGGTCTAATTAATGTGGTATCAAAGTCTAGTAAATGGATAATTAAGTCTTAATTTAATATGATTTAAACTCATTTTTAACTTTATAAACCTAAGGATCTAATTGAAAACTCTCAAATAAACTACATGAATCAAAATAAGAGATTACTAAAACCTAATAAATGTTAGCCCCAAAAGCAACCTAAGAGGGGGGTGAATTAGGTTGTCTCTAAAAACAAACCTTTTTATGTGCTTAATAGAAATTCAAACTTTATGCACCAAATGAAAACTTAAGCACAAATGAATACAATAGATATTCAACAATTTAAGCTTCAAGAACAAATAAGAATATGAAATACTGAGATTAAGAGAATCAAACCAAACTCCCTAACTTCTCAAGCTTGGAGCTTACAACTACAAAGAGCTTCTTACAAGGCAACTACCAAGTTCACAACTTGAAGTTCAGCCACTAAAAGTCTCTTCAAAGTAGGTGAGACAATAACCTCTTGTACACAAATGAGGATCACTCTTGCTCACACTAATTTCCTTTAGTTGAGCCAAGAGTTTTACACTCACAACCTCCCTTTGTTACAATTGTTTGAAGAACTCTTACACTTGAAGAACTCTTACACTTCTAAGCTCTTTTCTCACTACCTACACTATTACAACACTTGTACCCACTATTTCTTCCAAATAACTCAAGAATTGTTTGTAATCAATGTAGAAGTCCCTTCTTCATTAAATCAGACCTAGGGGTATTTATAGTTGCCAAATATTTACTTCCAACAACTTCCCAACGGCTATTTTCTGTTTACTGGAAAACTAGCCGTTGGACCTTTCGGACGGCCGATGCAGTAGGAGTGCGTCCGACACTGCGTCCGTTCTCTGAGGGTATTCGTTCGGACGTCTGAGGATGCGTCCGACACTGCGTCCGTTCTCTGAGGGTATTCGTTCGGACGTCCGAGGATGCATCCGAACATGCGTCCGATCGAAGCAAAGTCTACTGGAATATGATCGGACGCTGTTCTTCGTCCGAGACTTGCTTCAAATTCTTTGTGTCGGACGATTACCATCGTCCGAAGCTCTGTGTGGTTGTTTTTGTTCGGACGATCATTTGCGTCCGAACCTCCCTGTTTTTCTGCACACTTGTCTTCAAATCATTAGTATGATTTGGTCATCATCAAAACATGATTAACATAACTGGAGTTCAACAATAAAGGGGTCAAAAGAGAAAGCAAGAAAAAAACAATGGATTAAAGCAGCAATTGTTTTGGAAATTTAAGCCAGCCATGTCATAAGAAAAAAAAAAAGCCATACTTCAGGTCTCCCACTCCAAATTTTTTGCTATCATTTTCAGCTGAGCCACATTGAATTTAAACCTACTGATGCACATCATAGATGCATTGTGCATCCATAATTTGCTAGACATATTGAAGAAGTCTTGTTATTTTTTAAGTATAGGACTACACATGGAAAACAAAGTCCTTGATACCTATGAAGGCAATTGAAAAAATTCTTATATGAATCAAGGTGTATGACCTTACCATACACTTTGTAATTCATATTTATTCATATTCTCCAACTTCTTTTAAAAAATTAAAAATTATAATATTTCATTCACAAGTTAGAAAATATAGATAAATACAAATAACAAGACACCTTGATCCATACAAAAATTTTCAAGGCAATTGCCTAACGCGGCAGTCAGACCATTAACTAGCGGGGTCGGGATCCAATGGTATCCTAAGGTGCTAGGGAGTGGCCTGATCTCGATTATCCTATCGATTGAAGAAAACAAAAGGGAAACGGACATGAGCAAGGATGCAAGGTTCATGTCCTTTGTTAATACTAAAGCGTCTCACTTACATGAAAATTTTAGTCCTCTTTTATAATTTTTTTTTTTTCCTTCAATGGGACGCGGAAGGATCTTTGTAGGTTGCTAACATAGAAAGGTCGCCTTAGGAGGAGAGAATGGAAGGGAAATTCACCTAGTGTCAAGAATGTGCCGCTTCAATTGTACCCTATTCTAAAATTCTAGTTCCATAAGTATCTAGCTTAGGTTCTATACACCAATAAAATACAATTTCAAACTTACATTTCAAATAATTAAATAAATACACCACATGTAATTTTATATGCATAATTCACAACTTAATTAAATTAAATGAATCTTCAATAATTATAAATTCCAAATAGTAAATTCCACCACACTTTTGTTGTGCCACTCTGATCAACATTTATTCAGCACTTGAAAATAATTTTTTTATGGAGGAAAACCTATGAGCTAATAAGCTTAGTGGTTTTGTATTATTGGTATAAAATATTTTGGTTTTAAAGAAAAACATATTATTTTCCAACAGTAGTGGATAGAAATCAAATAACTTTGAAGAAAAATACCAGGTTTTTTTTTTACTAATCACTATTTTAACAAATAATGAAACACATATAATTCATTAAAACTTATCAAAAACAGTTCACACTTAGTGCAATCAGTTAGTGTTATGCTACACTTTAAGCTTAAACACTTACCATATCACTTTACTAGCCTTATATTCCCAATTGCATGCACGACTTGAAACTACCTCCTCACTCCATAACTATATTTGGCCAAAATCACTTTAGATATCTAGAACACTTCACTTGTTTCATACCAAATAAGGTTAAACCTCCTAACCTTAATAGATGGAAACGTATTAAAGTAGATTCCAGGTCAATCATCGCCCAATACCTTTTCGATAATCCAACCAACTAAGCTCCACTATATTTTAGTTAATTTAAAAATTATACAAAATTCAGAGTTGACTTATGACATAAATATCGTAGTACTTAGTTCGTATAATTTTTAAATGAGATACATGCATAATTAAACAGTTAAAACATAAATTTTAGTATAATTATATGTAATACACTCAAACAGTAACAATAAATGAATAATCTATAGTTCTCTTTCAATTTGCCAGCAAGCCCTTTGTAACCCTTGGGCCATTTGTATTGTTTTGTCTTGGATTGCTTTGGTACGATTGATTGGCATTTTTATTTGTTGAACATGTAAATTTTAATGATTTTGCCACTTACTTATTAGTATTGAATATATTGAGTGTGCCTTTTACGTATTATTACGTATTATTACATGTAATCTATGAGTGTTTATATATAAAGTATGCATGCACATGTGCAAATTGATTTTTGAACTTCACTATTTATACATGTAATACGTGTGATCTGATGAACGAGAACTACCACTCCTTACTGAGATCGTGTTTTTCTCACCGCATTATTTAATATTTTGTAGGCAATCATAGATTTGACTAAGGAGAGTGAGCAAGGATTTGATGGTTTTGATCCTTGTGTCCTCTACGAGAGGTAAGGGCACGGCGGTCACGGGGTCTCCTGGGAGTGGGGCATAGAATAGAATGGTGGTATCAGAACAATAGGTTATGATCTATGTGCGGGTCCCTGACAGGAGGTTTAGTATGCCGAATTGTGGGGTTTGTTATAGCTAGGTGTGAATTTTGGATTTTTGATAGTTTTTTAAATTTATTTATGTTCCGGAAAGTGCTGGGTTGAAGCAAATCCGTTTGGCTTGACAACTTTGGACCTCTTGTGATCTTGTGTCGGAATGGCCAACCTGTATTCGAATATTTGTTGTACTTTGGAATAGAGCACGGATCACTGAATTTTTTTTTTTTTGGCCTAATAGATCAATATAGTCTAAGTGGTGAACATTAGCAATTATAAGTTTTAATCAGAGTGCACAACGGAAGTATGGTATGTGAAGTTTCAAGGACGAAACTTCTTGTAAGAAGGGAAGAATGTGAAACTCGAACTTTTTAGCCCACTAGTGATAATTAAGCCAAATAGTTGTATAAGCCCATGAGCTTTTGTTTGAGGTTAATTTGGTATTTGGCAAGACAATTGAGGTTAAGGTGTATTAGGTTCGTATTATTAAGGAATAGTTATTATTAATAAATGAAATTTAGTGTTATTGAAACTAACGGCTATTTGACTTAAGCGACTAAGGTTGAGGAAGAAGTTAAGAGTGAAGACAAATCAACGATCATAAAGGGATCATCGCAACTTATTGAGGGTAAAAATATTCATTCACTTGTATAATAATAATTTAGTGGTAATTAGAATAATTTAAGTTGGAGTATAGTAATTGGGTTATTCTTATTCGTAAAAAAATTATGTTGGCATTGTAATTGGTCGATTTAGGTTTAATAGTGAGGATTTAATGGTTAATCATGCTTTACTATTCTTTTGATGGACTAAGGATGATTAGTTGTGGACTTCTTTGATCGGTTTTGGAATGATCTAGTGACATAATAATAATGTTGATGTTGTAAGGCCTTGGAGTATATTTTTGATGAATCAGATGGAGAAGACAAAGTATGATTATTTAATGATGATGCATGTTGACTTGCAGAATAGAATTGATGAGCGGCGAAATTGGCCAAATGGCTTTGTGGCTCTGGCTATAGTGTTGGTTTGTCTTTTAGCCCGATCTAGGCTTTTCGACCCATTTCATTTATTAATTCATTTAGGGTTATTTTAAGATTTTTTAGAATATTTTGAATTATAATTGAACCATTTTGTGTATATCTAGGTATGGATTTATCGACAGAATCAGGGTGATTTTGATAAGTAATGACGTTTGGATTTGATGATGGTTTCCTTTCGTATTTTCTAAATATGTTTTGCACTATTAAACGATTCTTGAACATTATATGTTTAGGTATAAATTCGGATTGTATGTGAAACATTTGAATTCTTTGTTTTTACATCAAATGTACGTAAGTGGCATTTTAAATGACTCGCATGCATGTATCGTTTGATGTATATATTCATGAATGCTCTGCTTGAATATATTTGCTCACATTTGATATTTGTTTGGGTTCTTGGTAACTTTGGTTAAGTTGGTGGGAACTAATTCCAAATTAGACTTGATTCGGATACGGTACGAAAATAAGTATTTTTGGCCCCGAAAGAGGTAGAGACGTATGGCCCTATTCCTAATGGGTATAAAATTAGGACGGTAGATCCAGAAGTTCTAGCAAACCCTTAGTGACCTTTGAGCCATTTGTATTGTTTTGTCTTGGATTGGCTTGGTTCGATTGATTGACATTTGTATTTGTTGAGCATCTAAATTTTAATGATTTTGTCACTTACTTCTAAGTATTGATTATATAGAGTGTGCCTTTTATTTAATATTGCATATAATATATGAGTGTTTATATGTACAGCATGCATGCACGTGTGTAAATCGATTTTGGAACTTCACTATTTATATATGTAACATGTGCGATTCGATGGAAAGAAACTACCATTACTTACTAAACTCGTATTTTACTCACCCTATTATTTAATATTTTTGCAGGCAATCATAGATTTGACTAAGTAGCGTGAGCAAGGATTTGATAGTTTTGAGCCTCCTATCCTCTATGGAGTGTGAATGTATATACTCTAGGGCATGCAGTCACGAGGTCCTCCAAGAGTGGGCATGACAGAATGGTATTAGAGCAATAGGTTATGATCTATATCTGTGTCTTAGACTGGAGGTTTAAGATTCCAAACTGCGTGGTTTATTATAGTTAGGTGTGAATTTTGAGTTTTTGACACTGAGCCTTTGACACTTGGGCTTTTGAAATTTTGTTTGTGTTTTGAAAAATTCTAGGTTGAAGAAGATCCGTTTGTCTTAGGTGTTGATAAATTTTATAACTAGACATTTAACATATAAAGTTTTTGGCACCGTTGCCGAGGATTGGGTCTTTGGAAATATTGGTATAATTTGAAAAGAATACTAGTTTGAAATATAAATTATGTTTTATTTGTCTTAGTTGTATTGTGTGTTCCCAAAATTCTAAAATAATCGAAGAGTTTTCATTTTTCGTGATATTTGTGTTTTTTTATTTAAAAATTCAAAAAAAAAATTCTCTTTTTAGTGGACAGTTTAGGCTAGTTACTAGTCTAAAATCTCCCATTTTTCCTTTTTGTGAGCTTTGTTTGTTAATACTTGTTTTTGAGTTAGTCTTATAGGAACATGCAAAATATGAATTGTAAACAATCATGCCAAGGTTATTATCGTTCGTATAATTATAGAGGCATGATTGACGAGCACGATTCTTATGATGTTTTAGATGTGGTTGGGATTGTTTATCATGATATGTCAATCCAACTAGTAGCTTTAGTAAAAAAATATGTAATTTTTGTGTTAATTCAACTCCTTATAATGGTTTAAATTCTAATTCTTTTGTAGGTCACTATGCTAATAGGGATGTGCATACCAATATGATCCCTACCCTTGCGATTATCAAATGGGATGGTTCGACCATCTAAATTTTTTTGAACTACTAAGAATACTCTTATTCTTTTTCTACATACCAAGGGCCTACATATTAACAAAGTGCGTCCCTAAGATTGAGTAACCGTTTATTGTCCATATTGATGAAAGCAAACAAAGAGATGGAAGAGCTTGCTAAACATGTGACTCAAGTAGACCTAGCATCAAAGATGAACCTAGATTTCAACCATCGCCACCTATCAGGAAGTGGAAAATGCAAGGGTAAAAGGTGCCTTGATGACCTTGGCAAAACATTTTAGAGCTTATATGCAAGAAACAACAAAACGGTTCAAGAATTAAGAGGCATCCCCAAAACGTATTCAACCTCAGTTGATGGAATATCACAGAGGTTGGTGTATCAAACTCAAGTAGCTTCCATGAATCAGTTAATGGGTTATGGATGTGCTCAAATTGGGCTATCCTATACTTCTTGGGAAGCTACACCAACTCAAGAAAAAGATGCTAATGCAGGATTGGAAAGGAGGATGATTGCCTATATGGAGGAGGTAATGAGCAACTTCGAGTGCCGTGACAAATCCATAAAGAGAAATGCGAACCGACTTTCCAACCTCACAAGTCAATTGATAGCTGCAACCAGAAGACTCTTACATAATCACAAATGAAGGGGAAGATAGCAATCTTTACTGTGAGGGTAATTTTAAGATGATCGGGTAATGGAACGTGAGCAATGAAGATGAATCAAAGGATTGCTTACATCGCCATATCACACATTTTATAGAGGTGCCATATGGTGTGTTGATAAAGTATGTTTGAGTAGTGAAAGATGCAGGGTATCTACTAGAAGGTATTAGGGATATGGTAACTAAATATGCTGGAGTTCACCTATCCTTGGGAACTTCAAATGCACAAGGCAGTGGAATACATTTACCAAGGATTACAATATTCTCGCCAACCCTCCTTGCCTTTAATTGGGAAGTGTTTCTTTTAATTTTCTTTCATTCATGCTTTAATTATTTATATGCTTTAGTTTAAGAATTCAATGGGGTAATAAAGGCTTTAAGTCTTGTGACTTGTTAAGTTTATGTGTTTTATGTTGTGAATTACCTTTGATTAGGCTTTGATAATATATGTTTAGCTTATGATAGTAAAAAGGATTTTATGCATACATGATGAATTGTAGTTGTCATCGGAAGTTTCAATTGAACTTGAACTTGAACTTGTTTTGTTATTTGATTGTAGAATTACTATTTTTGATACATTTTCTTTGCTGATTATTTGAGTAGTTTGATAAAATTTGTATGGATTCTTGGTTTGACCTTTCCATTTTCTTGGTTATTAAAATATTTTTGAAAATTAATATGCAAAAAACCAAGTTGGGAGTGTGAATTGGGTGTTTGTAACCTGTGTTTTGTAATAAACCCCGTCACCATTAGTTGATGGCCTTTTATTTTTGATTGTTGAATTCTGTGAAGTCCTAATGACTCCTAATTGTGTTTATTGTAATAGATGGAAAAAGGGAAACAAATTCCTAGACTTTGTGCTTTGGTCGAACCTTGTGTTCTTATGAGTTAAATTTACTTGCTCTTATATTAAATAAGCTTTTTAGTGTGTTTTTTTGAGTAATTTTCATGATAAAAAGTGAAACCTAAGTTTTAAGTTGAATTCTGATCATTTGGTTGTTTTCACATTCATGTCTTTTATGCATATTTGCTCCGTCTCATAGAACTTTGATTGTCCAAGTGGGTTAGAAATGGCTCACTACTGTTATGTTTAGGTATGTTTATATGTTAAGATAATGTTTTGTGTTTTAAAGTTAGTTTGTGTTTTGAAAAAAATAAATAAATAAATAAAATTGGAAAAATTTTCCACAAATCCAAAAAGATTTTTTGATTTTGATTTTTTGTCTTAGTAGTTAAGAGTTTTCATTCTTGAGGATTTGACTGTTTAAAAGATTCTTTAACTGCCAGATAGTGGTCTTCAGGATTTCTATACCCTCCGGTTTTTAAAGTATTGTACAAGGTTAAACAAAAAAAAATTTCTATTATTTTTGTCAGATTTTTGTTCTTCATTATCTGTGATGACTGTTTTGTGATGTTTTGGTGAAATGGCATATTACTATCTACCTTGATGTTCATTGTTAATGATACAATAACTTGGTATTTTTGAACTACATGATTTCTTGCCACACTTTTTTCCTAAAATGTTTGGTAGAAATTCAGAGTTATGTCAAGTTGTGCTTTCTTGAATATAAATTTTTGAACTCAATGATATTAGATAATTGCATAAATTTATTTTTATTAATAATACTTATTTGAAAGTTCTTGGAATTGTTTTCTTATGATTTGTCGATGGGGATAGAGCTTCATATGAAGTAGTCCTTTGCTTGTTTATATGTGTGTTAGTGCATGACAAAGTCTTTGGTTCTATTACAATTGTTTAATTGAATGTGCTTACAATCCATTCTTCCGTGGCTAGTTCCTTAATTGCTCTAGTGTATATAAAAAATTGCTTGCTTTGTATAAAAATATGTAAGCATAGCAAGAAAAGAATAATAAAAAACTCCTTGCATGAAAATGCGTCTTGCTAAGCCAAAATAAAAGATCAACCAAATAAAATGTGGGTATCAAGGAATAATGAAAGGTTGTATTGCTCTTGTGATTTAAAAAAATTTTAATGGTTCTGAAATGCTTTACTGTTGTGTGATATTTGTATTGCTTATCATTATAAAGGTCTACTAATCTTTGTCGGCCCTATTGATGGTTGTAAGTCTTGATCTCAAGAATTTTCAGGCTGGTTGTGGCAAATCAATGTATTTTGCATGATTTGGCCCATATTAATTAATTTGAGTTCTCAAAATTTGTCTTTTTAGAAGGTCAGCTTGACATAGATCCATGACTATTTTGGTGTGTGTACTTGCGTGATGTGAGTTTCATGTAGTTGGCTGAATTTTGGACTTTGTTGATGAACCAATTACTTCAATCCAATTTCAGTGTCGCCATTTCTTTGTTCATGAGTAGTCATGTTTTTCTTTTGTCTTTTGTTTTGTTTGTTTGTTTTGTTTTGCTTGGGACTAGAAAAACATTAAGTTTGCGGGTGTTGATAACCCGCAAAAGTTAGAGTTATTCCTTTTCTTTTCATACGATTTTTGCACTAGTTTCGGCGCTTTTAAGTTTTGTTCGTGTGTTTACGTGTATTTCTGTTTCTATATGTTAAAAATATATATTTAGTATGGTGTTTTATTGTTTATTTGATATTGTTTAACTTATATTTATGTGTGTATACGTTTATGGTTGTGTTTAGCTTGTTTGTTTACCTAATTCTTATCAGAATTAGTTTCTTTCTAATACCTTGTTTGTCTTTTATTTGTAGTTTTAGTCAGTATTTAAGTGTTATTATAGAGTTATTTTTAGATATTAATGTGTATTTTTTTCTAGGGTAGTGTAGGAACAAACGATGCAACAATTAGACGTCAAACGAAGATTTTTTAGGTAAAAAAGGTGAAACTGCACAAAGTTGTCAAACGCCAATCACTAACTGCTATTGGAAAAGGCAGAATTAAGCATAGTCAATCAGTGCTTGGTTTGATTGGACTGAGGGCCTACGTGATTTTGATAAACTTTGGAGTTCTCAGTGTCCATTTTAGCCCCGTTTTGGTGCGTATTGAAATTTATTCAGAAGCCTACACTTTGTAACTCTTAGAAACTATGAATAAGGGTTTTCAGAGGAACTCAAAAACAACTTCTCTTTTAGCTTCCCTTCAGGGGCTACAAGATCAGACTATGGTTTTATTTCTTTTTCAAGAAGGATTGATGAGGGGGTTCAAGATTTACAATCTTGGACAAAGAACTTTCGATTTTTCATTAGAGAAACTTTCTTAAACCTTTTTCCATCAAAATTATTCTATTTAATTATAGTTTTACTGCTTTTTAATTGTTCATATTTAATCAACGCTTTCTTTATTTGCTTAATTAGATTAATGTTTAAACTAGTGTACTTTCTTTCAATGGTTTTTTATGTGTTATTACTTTCATTCATGTTCTAATTAGTATGGATTAAGGTTGGATGATGCCAATTCTATTTAGTGACTATTAACTTGATCATCAAATAGAATAATCATAATACTTGTGCAATAATTGGCATATTAAGAGCGTAGCTAATTCTTATTTTGGTTAGATTGGCCAAGGTGATATGGAAGTTGACCCCGCAGCATATACCCGTGTTAATTGCCTATGTTAATTTAATCCGAGATCAACGTAGCCAGATTAATTAGTTAGTTCATGATAATTCCATCTCTAGTTTATTAATCTAAGACACAGAGGAATCTACCCCTTATTAATTAATTTGATAGGACCCTAATGCCGAAATTTGGGGTTGAGTTGATAATTGGAAATTGAACTTCCATGATGTATAATTAGAACAATTAATTAAAATTAGGAATTAGTTAGTCTAACCCTAATCCATTGTTTTCATCAGTTAAAGTCTCTAATTTTAGTTTTGTTAACTGTCCTCCTTTGTCGATTCTTCAAATAGTGTTTGAGCCAAAGAATCGATACTTGTTAAATCAATCCTTTTGGGTTCGACCTCTACTTTCACTAAATATTATTTGACCCTGTATACTTGCAATGCGTTATCTAATTAATAGCAAAGTTACATATTTATAAATTTTATACCTAGATATTTAATGTATCATAAGTGCATTTGCAGAACCTCAATCTAAGATCTTATGCAATTGTTTGTTGGAAGCTACCTGTAGGACTGGGAGCTCTGTGAAGATCATGTTAAAGTTGAAGGTGGCTCGACCTTTGTTTGAGACAGCTGAAGATAAGGAGGAACACAAGGAAATGTGCCACAGAATGCCGAACCTACACATTTACCGTATTCTGTGGACAAATCATATGCCTTCTTGGTAACATGATGTCAACAGTGTTTGACCTAGAAAAAGAAAATCAATATCAGACGATAGGAAAGTATCCAAGTATTGCAGATATCATGACTAGTTGACATGATTTTGTTTCGAGCAATGAATAAATATTTCAATCTAAATGCCCAATAATATATGATGTGAGAATCTACAGAAAATTAATAAAATTTTGAAATGGAACTTCAATTCATTAATTACATCTAAAAATACACGGTTGTGAAATTATACTTGCAAGATTTCGAGTCATAGTGAAATTATGAGAATTCATCTAGAAATATATGTATAGCAGATCACAATAGATTACATCGTCACTTGCGTCACTATATCTTAATGGGTTTCTTTTCCTTTATCATAGTCCCCACCGGTTATTACCTCTGGACAATGAGTTCCTACAGCACTTGATTCTAGTTGTACACATCATAAATGAATTCACCGATAAGCTTTACTCCTCCAGAAATCAACCTGTATGTCTATAGTGTTTAATGAATAATAATCATCAAAGGCTACAAGTATTTACGATTAACATAATAATAATGATATCATATCCCATTTTTTTTTAGTTAAAAAAGGTCAAATGTAAATGACTTGCATACCATAGGTATTAAACACAAAGCAATAAAAGATAACTAAAGTTATATAGATTGATTAAATTAGTTAAATCATACTCAAACTCTATCCATAATGGCTATAATCCTATCTCAATCGTAAGACAAGAGTCAGTGAAGAATACAACAAAATGATTCCGATGATATTTGATGCTAGTTTACTACAACCCATCCCACAGTGTGATGGACCACCACAGCCCTACAAAAGTAAATCTATGTGATGATAATCATGTCACTCAGATTTTGCATTCACTATTTGGCAAGCAGAGGAGAAAGAGAACAACAGTTTTGACAAAGTTTAGCTGAATTTTAGACAAGACACTTAATTTTCTGAGATTAAGCAAAAATAAGTATGATCAATTCATGATATTCACAGCATCACCAAGTAATTAATTTATGTAGGCATCAAGCAGCTCCCATGCAAGATAAAAAAGTAACTCTAACAAAAAAGATGCAAACTTTAAGTTATTTCATCTTCTTCAATTACAGGGTTGGCAGGTGCAACTTCAGAATAACTCACCGTGCAGTCAATGCATATAGGAGGATCATGGTTAAAAGCATTACATCACAGAGCTACAAGATTGGAAACAGAGTAGAAGTTAAAAAAAATAGAAAAGCAATACTCTAAATTCGTGATGAACTGCTATCTTTTGTGCTGCTTCTTAAGTTAGTCCCATTATACTTTTACAGTACTTCCACTCAAGTTTATTATAAAAGGAAAAATAAAACTATTAAATTACAATGCAACCTCACAGAGCCAAAGTGCCAAGCTAAAACCGAAGCACAGTTTGATTAAATACCACCTTGTAAAACCTATCAACCAAATATCACTATAGCAATTAACATTAGAACCATCAATTACAAAAGTCTATCTTTCTTCAAACGGAAGATAGTTGCCCTTGAGACTTATTTCAGAAACATTAATTACTCAAAACAAAATTAAAAAATTTCATATATCCAAGTTAACAATATTTTTAGAAACTCAAAACCCAAAACAGGTCAATTAGTTACTTACCATTAGGATTACAATTAATTCACTGTCCCGAGTGATTTACACTGTTATTAATCTACAAATTTCCACCAATACTTCTTTCTTTATTAGTTGAATTATTTCCCAGGGTTAAACTTAATGCCACATAAAGTTTCTCTCTTTAATTCAGCAACCCCAAAAAAGAACCTTTGGAATCCCAAAAAAATAATAAATTTTTACAAAGAATCAACATTGCCCATTGCATTAGCTTCTCCAGAGGTGACCAACAAAATCCGAAAGAACATAAATAGAGAAATTTAAAAAGTATATCAAGAAACAAAATTTCCATTATTTCATAAATTTTCAAAATGATTAAACTACAATTAAGTTTCTCACCAGCTTGAGAAATGAACTAAAGGCCCTGTTCCAATATATTTTCTCTATTTCTCTTCTATTTGTATGAAGATAAACCACAGGAAAAAAAGTAATGAATTTACAGATAAAATTTGCAAAGATAAGGAATTCAATCAAATAAAAAAATGACGGTTAGATTTTGGAGTATGATCGTTTTCCCTAAATAAAGTTTAAAAGTTAATATCTTTTCTACTGTTAACCAAATTAACAAGATTAAGTAAGAAATAGATGGTATTAACTAACAACCCATATCCTGACTCCAGAGCCCTACCATCTACATCATTTTCAAAGCCAAGAATATTAAAGTTCAAATTCAATCACAATAACAGTACATTGTTCCCTTTATTGGATAGAGTAAATCATGCACAGCCAGCCCTATCTGATAATTTATTAAACATTAGAATCTCTAATCCAACTAAGTAGGAAAAAAATACATGCTTTCGATTGGCAATCACAATATAAGAATATGAATGAAGTTTGCAAAGAAAAAAAATGCAACAAACATAAAAACAATAAAAAAAAAATGTAAAAGAGCCTTTACCTTTTGAAGGTTCAACAACTTCTCATAAAACTCAAGAGCAAGCTTCGGATTAGCATTGGAGTACCTATTCCTTATATTAGCTACCAAGGCCTCTTTATTTTTCTCTTAACCAGTTGAAATGTATTGCTGCTTTCCATGGAGCCTTTACCCCAAAATTAAAAAAGATAAAAACACACTTGAAAAATTTAACTTTTATCCATAAGTTTAACTTAGAAGAAAGAAAAAGGTCATTCGAAAGATTGTACAGAAGATAAAAAAATAAAGGAAAAATTTGTTAAAAAAATAATCTGAAGCTTCAAGCCCTGCAGAAAAACAAAAGAAAAATTTAGGAAAATTTTAAATTTTTCCTTTATCAGCAAACTAAAAACAAATAGTATCATACAATCCAAAAATATTTAAATCTCGGCAATGCATACATATGAAAACAAACTAAACACAAAAATAAAGAGATAAGAAATCGAACCAGGATCTAGTGCCATCTACCAAAGTTGGATTTTTTACAACCCATAAGATGGAGGAAAGACTTAAAGGAGGAGAGGAGAGTGATAGAGGAGAGGAAAGGAGAGGAGCAATGCGGTGGATGAAGGGAATCGCAGGAAAAGGAAAGGAGAGGAGAACGCAGCGGATTAAGTGAAGTGTAGAGAAAGGATTTAGACAAAATGACAAATTGCTTCCTTAGGGTTTGTAAAGTTGAAGGATTAATAAAAAAAAAAAAAAAAAAGTGATGAGGTTTCACATGAATGGCACATGGACGACTACCAAGGACTACTAAATTGCCAAATGTTTTGCAAATGGTAGTGGCTCTATATACTATATTGTTAATAAGATAATACAACACATGACTGATTGTTGGGAATTCTCTGTCAAGCAGCTTATTCCTTAAAGGCCACTTGGGTTCACAGATTTATCATCTTGTGATAATTTATCTATGAATTAATAGTCCTAGGATGCTTTATCCTTGGATCCTTTCTAAGTTAATTATCACATGTTTGGTTTGTTTAGGATAATTAACAAGGCATTTGATGATAGTAATATCATTATATATTTTAATGACATTATAGTTATTGAAATACCCAATTCATTATTACTCAATCTTACTTTGAAATTTTACACATAAAATAGTTTTATAAGCGTGAAATGTCAAACAAATAGATAATAAAACCATTTAAAATATATAAATAAATCATCTGAATAGTGATAAAATCTGTAATATAGTATTATACTGAACTAATGAAAAAACTACTAATAAATTTTTCCTTTCAATTTATCATATTGTATAAAAAAAATAAAAGAACAATTGCACAACGTGATAAAATATGTATTTCTCCAAAAATTAAAAAAAAAGTTATCATTACAGCATTCTGAGTGTTAGATTACAAAAAATATCTATACAAAAAAAAAAATTAAAAAGTAGTTTATACATATTATATTTCATCCAATTTGGTGAGATTATTAATACGAATATCGGGCATAATAAGATATATAATCCTGGGAAGGGTCTTTAATTTGGTGTACAAAATCCAAACAAATATGAGACGACATAAAATTAGTTATCTAATCACAAGTTATCTCATGAACCAAATGGAACCTAAGAAAATGGTTGAAAGAAGCCTGGAACTTTGAAATGTCGAGCTTAATGTAAGATAAAATGCTTTCCATTTGTAAGCTGCTGGTACAGTGGTATGGGGGCAATGATATTTCCACAACATATTTCTTCTTAATGCTCATATTACCGTCATTAAAAAACAACAAAATTCTTCCCTACTTTTTATGGGCCCCATCACCCATAACATCCCGTTCTACTATTCACCCTTTATCTTTCTCCCTCATCTCAGTTCCTTTTTCTTTTTTTTTTTTTTTTTGGGAAATAACCTCTCACATTCTATCATCATCTTCAATTTCCAATTCTCCATCCAAAACCATCATTTACCTCCCAACCAACATTTACCTTCAAAGAAGAATATCTCATCTTTAAAGAAGAAATTTCAAGTGGCCCTTAGTTTTTCTTATGACCAACATCGAGACGTCGTAGAATTTCCTTCTGATTTGAAAAGTAAGAATTCCAATCTGTTGCTTCGCCAGAGATGCCATCTATCTCCCTAATGCCTTGATGCCTGAATAAATAATTTCCTTCAAATTTAAAAACTGTGTATCCCAAACTTTAATGAGTGATCGTCATTCATATGGTTGCCAGATATTGTCATTCGGGCCACTTGAATTTGCTTATAAGAAGGATATATCTAGATCCAGGTAGTCTAGATTTGGGCTGAGAAGATTCCTTCAAGAGAAGACAAAAACAAATGCTTTCTTTCTGTGGGACTTGCAAATATATTAGTGTATATAAATTGTTGGGTTTGAGGGAAATCTTGACATTTTATGCAAATCAGTTCTGTGGCAATAAGAATGCCATTGTGGCAATATCATTGCCCCTAGTATGGCTATGACAGTCTTAATAGTTTAGAAAAGGAATGTGACAGGAGCTTGAACGAATTCTACTAAGTCAAATGAAGTAGAGGTGTGGTAGTAAGAAAATTTTTTGAGGATATGAAATTTTCCCACAAAGGAAAGGAGTTGGCTATGGCAATTACCAAAGTCTCTGCCTGCATGGGGGCAAGCTACTTTACCATGGCATCAGTGATGAAAAGTCACAAAGGAAGGATCGTGCTTTATAGCAAAGGCATCCCGCAAGCACAATAGGTGATGTAAGGTAGAAGTTAAATTAACCTATCCAAACTTTCCACACTAAACCTGTAAGTGCATGATAGGATAATGTAGATCATTCCCACGAGAACTGTGTAGATAAGTATCAAAAGTGGTTGAGAATTTATACTTCGACGACCCGAAAGAGTATTTGAAAATCTTATTTAAACTAAACAAGTAATTCAATCATAAACTTCCAACAACAGTCACGCTTCGTAGTCATAAATTGGGGTTTTCCGTTATATGTGCTCAAACTTCAAAAACAACAATCCAAATCCAGATTATTTTGGATTGCTTCAGAACGAAAAGAGTGCCATTTAAGAGAAAAAGGAACCTTGAACGAAATCCAATCAATTTACATTCTCAAAATTCAATCAATTTACGCTTTCTCAGAGATTAACACTTTACACTTTCTCAGTCAAATATAAAGGAAATTTCTAATTAGAAGGCTAATTATTAGTATGTGAACCAGTCATTTAACCTGCTTCGAATATCCTTCTTTTCTAGTTTGCGATGGATAGACCAGTTTCACAGATTTTCAAATTGGCGGGATATTTTGCACACCCCTAAATTTAATTGCCTTGGAGTATATTTCTCTTAAACCTAATTCCTAATAAATTGAGTATTTTGCTACATGGAATTACAATAAACCAACTAGAAACTCATGTCAGTCACAACCATGAATCAATCTAATCTAATAATCCAACACCAATATATGATAGAGAGTAGACTTACGTGTCCGCCCTGTCAATCTTTCCAAAACTAGAGTTTGCAATGTTTTAGAATTGTCACATATGCATAAATTATTACCCGCAACGTAATTTGTCTGATTCATTTTATTTTTTGAATCAATGGAAAATCGTGTTACCCTACCCAATCTTAGTGAATTTAGTTCACGATTGTTGAAATAAAATCAAAAGAATTGAATAAGATTGCAAGAAAAAAAATTAGCCCAAAAAAACTTGGGTTTATTATCATGAATTGCCTAAAAAAATTAATAAAATACAACAATTAAAATGACAGTATGAAAAGAAATTACCAAAAAAATTATCCAAACTAAGATTCTTTAATTAATTAAACTTGATCTCTAAAAATTGAGATATTCTATTGTTGGCCCAAAAGTAACCTAAGAAGGGGGTGTAAATTAGGTTTTATAAAACTAATTGCAACTTTTGATCAATAAAAACTCAAGTGTGATGGATGCAATCTGAAATTAATGATTAAAGCAATAAATGCATAATTAAAAGTAAATAAAAGGCAAGTTTTCAGATTATGAAAGTTCAAACCAAATTTCCAAGTTTCACAAGTTTGGAGTACAATTCCAACGTTTTGTGCTTCTTCAATGTAGGTGAGACAATAACCTTCTTGCACACCAAGAAGGATCACTCTTGCTCACACTAATTACCTCTAGTTGAGCCAAAAGTTTTACACACAACCTCACTTTTGTACAATAGTTAGCTCTCTACTCTTTACACTTGAAGATCACTAACTTGTATACTTTGTAATTCCATTAATACAACACTATTAAGAGCCTATTTTCACTAAAATAGCTTTGGTAGGTGTTTTCATTAATTTTGGAAGTTGTTTCATTTATTTCAGGCTCAAAACTATTTATAACTGCACAAAAATGGCCTCCAACTACCCTCCAACGGCTATGCATTAAATGCTAAAAAACTAGCTGTTAGACAATTTGGCCATCCGATCCAAAGGTTTCTGCATTCGATAATCTATCCGATCTCTTGATGAAGTCATGCTTTAAGTTCGTTCGGATGTCCAACCTTTCGTTCGACAATGCGTCTGATAAATGGTCAGTAGCTTCTGGACATTTTTACTTAGCCGTTCGAACGTTATCTATCATCTGAAGCTTGTTGTCATAAAATAGGTTGTTGCTTCTTCAGACATGTACATCGGACAATCATATGCATTCGCTGAGAGTATAATCTTTTAGTGTTCTCCGATTAATGTTTGGACGGTCCATTGCATCTGAAACATTGTCCTTCGAATGACCATATGCATCTGCTAAGTGTGAATCTTTCAATGCTCTCTGGTTAATGTTAGGATAGTCCCTTGTGTCCGAGAAAGTACTGTTCGAATAGTCAGCAACGTCCGTTAGACCTATTACTTGAAGAACACCCTGCACACTAGATGTTAACCATTAGATTAATTTGTCATCTTCAAAACTAGGATTAGGATTGACAATATCTCCCTTTTTGGTGATGACAAATCAAGGAAGAAAGAAGACTTTCTCAAAACAAGTTTCTCAAATCAACACACCAGTAACCAATCCATAGGCAAACCAATAGGTAAACTAAAATTGAAACCATTCTCCCTCTTTTGGCATCATCAAAACATAAGGAAATGATGATTCTCCTCAAGTGGAGCTCTTTCTTAGCCATTAAACCAAGCAGTAAACAACAATCCAGTGCAAGAAGTTAAAACAAATTATAAAAAAGACATAAAGTCGTTCAATTAATCAATCAATAAACTTGTCATAAGAGAAAGAACACAATCTAGTGCATAAATATCAAAGATTAATTCCTAAGATGAAGTATCATGAAGTTTCTTGGAATGAGTCTCTCTTTTGAGCCTCTTGGAGTAAACTTTTCGATCCAAAGGAATGTCATTAGTAGTCTTCTCACTATCTTGTGCAACATCTTCTGAATTTGGAGTATCTTGGTTCTCAAGAGAAGCAACATTGGAGTTTGTTGCTTGATGTACGCAAAGCTAAAGTATCATCTATATCATCATCATGAGCAGCTTGATCATCCCCATCCTAAACTTGATGCTCATAAGTAGCTTGAGTTGTAGCCTCTAAAGTATTTTGGTGAGGAATCTCAACTTCATTGATTGGATCCTCATGATCTGCTTGATCTGTATGCTCTACATTGTGGTGAAGGACCTCATCCTCATCACTCTCATAAGAAGAATCGAGAGGATATTGGGATTTGATAGGGGAAAATTGCACTTGGGCAGAAGCAGACATGCCCAAGGCTAGTCCTTCTTTAAGAAGGTCCTGTTGGGTTTCTAAGCGCTTTAGTTTTCACGTGGTTCTCCGCTGGAATTTTGCCGTTTGATCACTAAGTGAATGAATGAGATCCACAATGTTTGATAAAGAAGGAGATTTGGAAGAAGTGGATTGAGAACGAAGCAGTGGGGTGGAATAAATAGGGATAGATTGGGGTAATGGAGGTGGTTGACCAGAAGTAGCAGCCTCTTCTTTAGATTTTTCAGTCAAATGCCCAAGCACTTTTAGTAAACCATTGATTTTTGTAAAACTTTTGTCCTTTCCTTTCAATGTATTCTTTGGTAAAATACAGAGCAAATTGTTGTTTGCCCGAAATTGGAATCGAAAAATGATAAAAAAAAAAAACCTCCTAGTGTCTGTGAATAACAATTCCCATAAGGCACAAAACAAATAACCAAAATTGAGCTTAATGCCCTTGTACACGTAGTAAAAAGTGTACAATTGCATCAATATAACCATTTAAAAAAGCAATTTTCATGTCCATTTGAAAATTTTGAAATCTTTAAAACATGTATATGCAAGAAATATTCTAATAGATTCTAGTCTAGCTACGGAAGCAAAGTTTGATCATAATCAATTCTCTCTTCTTGTGAATGCCCTGCTACCAATCTAGTCTTATTTCTAACAATTTCTTCCTTATCATTCAATTTGTTCCTGAAAACCCATTCTGTACCAATTACTGGGTGATTTTATGGTCTATCAACGAAAGTCCAAACTTTATTCTCTATCAAATTGATTCAATTTCTCTTGCATGGCCAAAATCCAAAATTCATCTTTTAATGTTTCATCAACATGTTTATGCTCAAATTGAGAGATCAATGCACAATCATTTTTAAAGGTTTAAAAGAACGAGTTTTTACCGTCTCAGAAGAATCACCTATGATTAGATCTTGAGGATGACTCAAAGTGAATCTCCAAGCCATTGGAAGATTCTTTGGTGGCTCTTCCTCCATTTCACCTTCTTCATCCACATATTGTGCGTCTTTCTCCTTGCTCTCAATTACTATTTGTTGATCCTCTTGGATTGATAATTTTTCAAGCTTCTTTTGAATAATTACATCTTCATCGTCACAAACATCTCTTGAAATAATATCATTAGATTCATCAAATGTAACATGTATAGCGTCTTCTATTACAAGAGCTCTTCTATTGTAAACTCTATAAGCCTTTTTGTCATTATAATAACCCGAGAAAGTTCCTTCATCCGATTTCTTATCAAACTTTCTGGGTCAAATATTCCTTAATTTTCAAAATCAAGCATTTACAGCCGAACACTTTAAAATAATCCACAATGGGCTTTTTACAAAATAAAAGTTCATAAGAGGTTTAGTTCAAAATGGGCCTTATAAGAACTCTATTCATCACATAACAAGCCATGTTAATGGTTTCGACCCAAAAATATTTTGGCAAGTCACATTCATTAATCATTGTTCTTGCAGCTTCTTGAATAGTTCTATTTTTTCTTTCTACAACACCATTTTGTTGAGTCATTCTAGCAACCGAAAACTTGTGAGAAATAACATTGTGATCACAAAATTCAAGAAAACCACCAAATTTGATTTCGGCACCATTATCACTTCTAAGTCTCACAATTTTCAAATTCAACAAATTCTGCACCTTAGCAAACAATTTCACAAAATTTTCAAAAGTTCATATTTGTAAGCAATAAACAACACCCAAGTATATATGGAATAATCATCAACAATCACAAAAAGTATATTTACTACAACCAAGAACTAGCATGTTGAGTGAGACCAAATAAATCCATGTGCAAGAGTTGCAAAGGTCGAAGTGGACACGCTATTTTTTGGTTAGAAGGAAACTTTCACTTTCTTACCAAATTGAAATGCATCACAAATTTTGTCTTTTACAAACTTTAGTTTAGGCAAGCCTCTAACAAAATCCTTTTTAACAAGGTTTTCTAATGAATCATATTGAAATGACACAATCTCCTATGCTGAAGCCAAGGATCATCTTTGGTAACGATTAAGCACTTAACCTTACCATTGTCAATATTATCAAAATAAACCACATAAACATCATTATGCCTTTTACCTCTAAACAAAACAACAATTTTCTTATCAATAATTAAGCATTAATGTTTGTTAAAGAAGACATACAAATCTCTATTATATAGTTGAATCACACTCAAGAGATTATAATTAAAGTTATCAACTAAAAGCACATTTTTCGCAAATGTCTCACCATTTTTACCTATATCACCAATCCCTATAGATAGAGAACTTGGCTTTCAAGTCATCTCCAAAGGTTATTTTGCCACAATTCTTTGATTTTATATTTGTGAAAAGGGATGGTTCATCGGTCATGTGCCTTGAATACCCACTGTCAATGAACCACTTTGCATCCTTGGTAGTGTTCTTCAAGCATACCAACACAAAGAATTAAGAGATAACTTTTGGTACTCATATTTTCTTGGATCCATATGAGTTAATAAATTTACTCAATATCCACATAGATTTGATTCCCAAATTCTCATTTCTTTTAACATAACAATTCTTTTTCACATGTCCATGTTGTTGACAATTATTGCAAATAATATTTTTATTTCCATATAAAGAAGATTTGGACTTTACAAAGTATAAATCATCCTTTCTAAAGGTGGTGAAATTCTTGTTGATTGACAAATTTAAATTTCTTTTCATTTCAACAATATTTTCCTTTTTCAAAATATATGCATACCATGGACTCACCTCCTTCACCAAGAATTCACAATATCTGCATACGCATGGACTCACCTCCTTCACCTCAAACAACTTCTCAATTGGAGATTCTTCATTATCCATTCTTCAAGATTGACAAATCTAGATGCCTCAGTTCTTGACAAATGGTCGGCTACCATGTTTTCCACACCTTTTTTGTCAACCACCTCCCATTCAAATTCCTGCAACAAAAGTATCCATCTCAATAAACATGGCTTAGCATCTTGCGTAGAAAACAAATACTTTAATGCGGAGTGATCGGTATGAACAATTACCTTTGATCCAATCAAATATGATCTAAACGTATCAAATGCAAAAACTATAGCAAATAGTTCCTTCTCTGTTGTTGAATAATTAATTTGTGCATCATTTAAGGTCCTACAAGCATAGTAAATGACATGCAACATCTTGTTCACTTTTTGACATAGCACGGCACCTATTACACAGTCACTAGCATCACACATGAGCTCAAAGGGAAGGGACAAATTTGATGCTACACTAATCGGTGCAATCACTAGAACGTGTTTGTCTAATTCATTGAATGCTTTCAAACAAGAATCATCAAAATAAAATGGACAATCTTTTTGAAGTAAGTAGCACAATGGTCTAGCAATATGAGAGAAATTCTGAATGAATCTTCTATAAAAACCCGCATGACCTAAGAAACTTCTTACCCCTTTAACATTGATCGGAGGAGGTAACTTTTCAATTACCTCCACCTTTGCCCTATCAACCTCTATTCCCTTTGATGAGATCTTGTGACCCAAAACGATTCCTTCTCTCACCATGAAATGACATTTTTCCCAATTGAGAACTAAATTAGTTTCCACACACCTCTTTAACACCTTGGACAAATTTTCAAGACAATCATCAAATGAGCCACCAAAAATACTAAAGTCATCCATGAAAATCTCTATGCTTTTTTCAACCATGTCATGAAAAATAGCAAACAAACAACATTGAAATGTACTTGGAGCATTGCAAAGTCCAAAGGGCATTCTCCTATATGCAAAGGTAGGGCATGTGAAAGGAAAGTTGTTTTATCTTGGTCTTCCGGAGAAATAACAATTTGAAGGTATCCGAAATAACCATCAAGAAAATAGTAATATGCAAAACCGGCCAACCTCTCAAGCATTTGATCAATAAAAGGCAAGGGAAAAATGATCCTTTCGGGTGGCTTCATTCAACTTTCAAAAATCAATGCATATTTGCCAACCCGTAACCAATCTAGAGGGGAAAAGCTCATCGGTTTCACTTATGATTACGATAATACCACCCTTTTTGGGAACGACTTGAGTGGGACTAACCCACTCACTATTGCTAATAGGGAGTATAATACCGGCTTTCAAAAGCTTAAGAACCTCCTTTGTCACAACATCTTCAAAAATTTAAGGAAGTTTTAATGAATTAAAAACATTGAATGTAACAATTTCATCATTTATTCGAAATTCCAACTTCCCTTCTTAAACATCAATAAGTGCACGGCCGGTAGAAAGGAAAGGTCTCCCAAGAATGATTGGCATCTCTTCATCCTCTTCCGATTTCAAGCACAATGAAATCGGCCGGAAGATAAAGTTTGTCAATTTTCACAATCACATCTTCAATGATCCCCTTTGGAAACTTTATGCTTCGATCCGCAAATTGCAATAAGACACTTGTTGGCTTCAATTGACCTCCATTTAGCTTCTTGAATACTCCAAAAGGCATGAGATTTATTGAAGCTCCCAAGTCACATAATACTCTTCCAAATTGCAAAACCTCCAATCTCACAAGGTATAGAAAATGAATCGAGATCTTTGAGCTTTGGTGGCAACTTCTTCATAAGTAATGCACTACAATGCTCCGTTAAGCACAAAATTTCATCACCATGCAATTTTCTCTTTGAAGTAAGGACTTGTTTCATGAATTTGGCATAGGTAGGCATGTTCTCAAGTGCCTCGATGAAGGGAATGTTGATTCAAGCTTTTTGAAAATCTCTAGAAATTTCTTGAATTTCTTTGCCTTCTCTTCATCCCTTAGCCTTTGAGAAAATGGCACATTAATTCTGTTTTGGCTCATGATGCTTAGGATCCTTACCTTCATTGCTTTGTGAGTTGGGCATAATAGACTCATTCATCATTTTGTCTTGCCCAATTGAAGACTCCCATTTTTCTTTGTCTTCATCCTCAACCCCTTCTTGTTCTCCATTCTTCAATGAATTTCTCCCAACTCTTTCTTCCAACTCTTTACCACTCCTAAGGGTAATAGCCTTGTATTGCTCCTTAGGGTTTGGAATAGTGTCACTCAGAAGCACACCTAACGGCCTTTCATTGTTCAACCTTGCCAATTGTCCAAATTGAATATCTAAATTCCTTGTTGAAGCCTTCAAATTCCCATAATCTCTTTTATGCTCTTCCGCTTTCCTATCCAATTCTCTTCTTAGAAGACTCGGCTTCTCTTTTTCAACCTTCTTCACCCAAATACTCTCTAGGAGCATATTGATCATGGTACATGGGTTGGGAAGAATTTGCATAATGGAAAGGAGGTCTTTGTTGTTGGTTTTGAAAAGTAAAGGATTGGAGAAATTTTGATATGAGTTGGGTTGGACATTTCTTTGATGTGGCGGTTGATAAGGTCTAGATGAGGAATTCGGGGCTTGAGTGTGTTGGGCATTTTGAAGTGGGGGATTTGGTTAGTAAGGAGGATTGGATTGGTTGTTGGTGTTACTCCATGAGAAATTTGGGTGATTCCTCCAAGAATGATTGTAAGTGTTCCCCATAAGCTCCGGATTGGTTCCTTGGAAATGAAGATTGATTAGCCACATAATTGATTTGCTCATTAGTTCCATATGGCATCTCACAATTCCCATTGGCATGGCCGCCTCCACAAAAATCACATGTCATGCTTGGTTGAGTTGGAGAAGAAGTCATAGCATTTACACTACTAGGTTTCCCAAGATTCTCTAACGCCTTTTCCATGTTATTCATCACATTCATGAACATGCTTTGTTGAGCTAAAAGGGCATCTTGCATGTTTAGATTCAACGCTCCACTACTTGCATTGGCTTGATAAGCAAGAAGCTTGGTGTTGAACCACCGGTGGAGTTATCGGTCCATGATGGTAGCGGTTGTATGCCATCTTATTTAACAACTCTTGAGCTTCTTCCGGAGTCTTATATGAGATAGAACCGTCGGCGGAAGCATCTACGATGGATTTCGTCTCTTGAAGTAAACCATTATAAAAATTTTGGATTTGAAGCCACAAAGGAATGGCGTGATGCGGGCATTTTCTTAGCAACTCCTTGAATCTTTCCCAAGCTTTCCCTAGGCTTTCACCAACATCCTGTTTGAACGATGTAATCTCATTCCTTAATTTAGCGGTTCTTGTGGAAGGAAAGTACTTTGCCAAGAACTCTTGAGCAAGTTTGTTCCAAGTGGTGAATGTTCTTTGGACATGGGATTGCAACCATGACTTTGCCCTATCACGAAGAGAAAAAGGAAACACCCTCATCCGAACACAATCTGGGTGTACTCCATTAAACTTAAATGTGTCCAAAACTTCTTCAAAATTCATGAGGTGTGTGGGTCGGGGTCCTCATTTGGTCCACCTCCGAACATGGCATGGGCTTAGAGCATTAGGATTAGGGCGGGCTTGATTTCGAAATTGTTGGCTTGCACGGGCATCCGTGCAATGCTTGAGTTCGCTCCATCAAAATTAGGTAAAGCATACTCCCTCAATGGCCTTCCATTCTGATTCATATCGTTCTCATTCCTATAGCCACCGATTCCATTATTTCCACCTACCTCTTCTTTTTCGTTCCATGTTCACATTCCCTTGATGAGCATTAGCATTTGCCATTTCTATCCTTTTTTGCTCTTGTTGTACCCTTCTCAATCTTCTAAGTTCTCTTAGCTCTTTCTCCATTTCCTTGTCTAAGCAAATGAATGGCTCTTGAGCACCTCTTCCCATGCACTAAACAACCAAGGCAAATAGTCAATTGGAATTCCAAGTCAATTCCACAAGATAAACATATCAAACACAAAAATCAACAAAATTAAAAACTAAATTAAACTAATCTAAAATGCTTAAACATCTACACGACCCGTAAAGCGCTTGATATAGCCAAAAATTGAAGACAAATTCTCGGCAACGGTGCCAAAACTTGATGTCTCTTAACACACCTAGTTATAAATCAATGAAACACCTAAATTCTACTACTAACTAGATGGCATCCTGCAAGTATACGGTTGTCTACTAGTAGTAAAGGAAGTAGGGATCGTTCCCACGAGGATTGTCAGTAGCAATTACCAAGGTTTAAGGGTACTTGTGTAGTTAAGCAAAATCAAGTGATAGATGATACAACTATTCTAATGAAAACTATAATTTTAATTCTAACCTAATTTAATCAAATTAAGACTAAAATTTAAAACAAGTAAATCACCCAACTAAAAAAGAGAAACTTTGAATATTAAAAGCATTCATTTCTAAACTATAAATTAGAAAAAGTTAAACTAGAAATCTAATTATTTTTTGGATTTTTGATTGAAATTAAGAAAGCCCACTAAGAATTAACTAGATATTAAAGCTAGAAATTGAGTCTGAATTCTTAAATAGAAAGCAAGAAATTAACAAGAACCCTAATTTTCCTAAAAAAAAAATCTAATTTGAAAGTAAAGAAATTCTTACTAAATTGGACAAGAAAGCAAATAAAAATTATATCTACGTGAAACTTGCGATTAACCCACTACAATTATCTAATCAAAATTTGAACTTGACAAGAAACTAAAAGAAGATCTAAGATGAAAGTAAAGAGAAATTTCTATTAGAAAAAGTAAACTTATAGTTCAAGCTATCCTAATCTATCTAAAAACTAACTAAAACTATCTACCACCCTCTATTTACTATTTATACTTAGCTTAAATAGTGCAGCATTACAGAAGGCAAAACTAGGGGTTTTTGGCTGGAAGTTTACAAAATTGCCCTTACAACTTAACTCTTAGCGAGTTGAGATCACAGTCTCGAACATTTGAGACCGCGATCTCAACTCTAATATAGTAAAACAAATTCCCGAGTCGAGATCGCTGTCTGGAAAAGTCGAGACCGCGATAAGATAACTCGACTCTCTTTCAGCCTTCTTCATTTTATCCATTTTTTGCAATTTGGTTCCTTGAGCTTTTTTCCTTCCAGTTTGCAACCTTTAATTTTTAACCTCCATAATATTAACACTATTAAGCACTTAATTAAACTAAAAATTTAATACCAACTTATCATAATTAATTCAAAAAATGAAAATACAAATACATGTGAAAGAAATTAACTAAAATCCTCAATTACTTATCCAATTTCAGAATTTAAACTATCAAAATGCAATAATTTAGAGAAAAATAACTCTAGTTTACTAGAGTTATCACATCTTCTCAGGTTATAGTGTCCCTAGGGATTTTGACCACATGAAAGGTTAACTTGTGCCACATACCTTTACCAAACTTTTCTCCCTTACTATGCTAACTTATTCAATCCGAACTAATCAATCTACTCTTTTTTGTAGGCTGAAGTGGATTTTTTAGGAGCTTAGTCCCCATTGTCCCGATTACAGGGACAAGCTCGTCAACTCAATGACCTTCAACAAAGTGGCTGTGACAAGCAGCAATGCCTTAGTCATAGTTGATGCCACCCAGTGTCCATTTTCAATTACATAGATGCAGCAAATACTACTGCTGCTACTACCACCAACACTTCTGCCAGTAACTAAGCTGTCACAGTGGCTACTGTTGTTCCTTCTATCATTGCATCTTGGGTTAGCTTGAGTTACCAAAAAGAGAACCCGAGCTAGAATTTGTGCTGAGCCAGAGGATGAGGAGGAAGACAAGAGACTCACTGTCGTGACCTCTTCTACCACTTTCCCACCTGCCATTCCTAGCTCGTTAACCCAAGTAACTGGTCAGAGCTCGAGAAATTTAACTCTGTAATACATTGCTTCAGAATGAGCGTCCCTACCCTTGGGCCAAAATGACTACCTTTGTACTTCCCAAGAACCCTAACGTAATTGATTGGCCATCTCGTCTAGTCCAAAAGAAGCCAACCCCAGAAGAAGAAAGAAGAGCAGCAGAGTCACAAGACCTGACCTGGGCTTACTGCGTAAGGGTGGATCCCTTTTCTAGCACCTTTGCTTCTGTGAGCACAAGTTTCAGATCATGCCTTCCTCTGGATATCAACAATCGATCCCAATATGTAGGGTGCTTAGAATAAGCCAAGACTATTACCTTGCCATGAGACAAGGAATATGTGAAGAACCTGACTCCTCAACAGATGATAGATAAGATGCAGGTTTCAGCAATGAATGTGAGCCTTTTTCCTTGTGTTTTCATCTCTATTTTCCTTTACTCAATTATAATCCCATTAATATATTTTTTGTTTGTATGTTTTCATATGGTAGATATGTTGCCTACCATAACTGAAAAAGAGGCAACATATGTAGCCGAAATGGCTAGTATGAGGCAAGAAATTGTTCGTTTAAAGTCTGAGACTAATAGAAGAATCAAGGAGGCCATGAAAAAGGTTGTAGATGATAATGAGATGAAGTGCAAACTTGAAGCAAGTAAGAGGTTTGACGAGTGCAAGGTTCAAAATAGATGAGCTGAGGGAGAGTAAAAGCTCAGCAAAGTAGAATCTTAGAAGAAGACACTTGCAATTGACAAAACTGAAAGGGATAAGCAAATCCTTAAGGCTTAAGAGGATCTCCAAATGGCCGAGGTTAGGTTCTCTTCCCAACTAAACTGAAGATCAGAGGCAGAAATGAATTCTTGGCTTCAGAGGAGGCTGACCAAAAGCTAAAGTAGTTCACCAAGCAATTCTTCGTGATGGCATTCACGACGGCCTGCAACCACTTGGTGAAGAACCCAAGTTTGTACACTAGTCTTCCTTACAATACTTTAGTAAATGATGTGGTGATCAATAAGATAGAATCAAAATTTATAACTCCTCTACCATTTCTTGAGGTCCCCATAACTAGCGAGACAAACAATGAAGGTCCCTCTGATTACCCTGGACCCTTCTCTGAGCCATCTCAGCTCGATGCCTCTTCCGAGCCTTCCTAGATTACCTCTGCTATTGCTGAAGAGCTAAGCACCACATCTTAGCCTTAGACTCTTATGTGTTTGTAATTGTTATAGGGCCTCTGCATAGCTTTTGATTCAGCCTTAGATTCTTCTATTGTAATAGCTGTAGGGCCTCTGTTGCTTGATGTGGATTTCTTTTTGTGTTTTATTTTGCCTTCCATATATTTGCTCTTCAACTTGTGCTTCGCTTACACAAAAGCAAAACAATAACTAAAAACAATCTAAGTATAAAAACCTTACCTACTTTGGGTTGAACAAACTCTAAAAAATTCTAAGTATATGATACTTATACTTCTTTGTAACCATCCTAAAATTTTCTAACTGTTGGAAGTATAAGACTGAAACACTTTTGCATTTGACCCCTAATCTTATTAAGGTAGGATATCTATTGCATTATATTCTTCAGAGATTTTTGGTATTTATAATTATGAGGAGAAGCCTTTAGTTCCCCCCTCGTTATTTATTCTTTATTACATTTGCATTTGCTTTTTCTTCAATCTTAATCCTGGTCTCTTTAGCACCTCAGTGGGTCCAGGGCAGCTTGTTATAGAGTTTGTGAGGGACCATTAGGTCTTAACTCTCCTATCACTCATACATTTTTATCTAATTTTCTTTTTCTTGAGTCTTGATCTTGGCCACTTTAGCACCTCGACAGGTCCAGGGCAACACGTATTTTGAGGAGGACCACTAGGTCTCAACCCTCTTAGCACTAATTCTTTTTATTTAATTTTCTTTTGTTTGAATCTTGATGCTGGCCACTTTAGCACCTCGGCGGGTCCAAGGCTATTCGTTATTTTAAGGGAGGAGGACTTGGTCTCAACCCTTCTAGAACTCATGCTTTTTTATTTAATTTGCTTTTTCTTGAGTCTTGATCTTGGAAACTTTAGCACCTCGGCGGGTCCAGAGTGGCTTGTTATTTTGAAGAGGGGGCCACTAGGTCTCAACCCTCCAAGCACTCATGCTTTTTTATTTAATTTGTTTTTCTTAAGTCCTGTTCCTGGCCACTTCTGCACCTCTGCAGGTCCATGGTGGCTCGTTATTTTGAGGGGGGACCACTAGGTTAACTCAACCTTCTTATTTTATTCTTTAGGAAGGACCTAAAGGTCTCAATCCTTATTTTTTTTTCTTTCATTTCTTGGGCTGTTTAGCTTTCTCTTTTTGTTTCTTGAGCTCTTCAGCTATTCACCTTTTTTAGCACTATTTGCACAATTACATAGAAAAGATCATTTTATTGCAACAAAGTGATTATCATAGCCTAGATAATACTTTTTCAAGTTTACAATATTCCACATTCGCGTAACAGGATCTCCATTCATATGCACGAGATTATACTAACCGGTTCTATTAGCTTCAAACATTCTATAAGCACCTTCCTAGTTCGAATCTAACTTTTTCATTCCTTCAACTCTACTGGCTTCATTCTTCTTGAGAACTAAGTCCCTAAGCCTTAAGTATCAATGCTTCACTTCAGAATTGTAATGCCTAGACATTACTTGTCTGTATTTTGGTTGTTGAATAGAAGCATCTATTGACCTACAATCTTGATTTTGATGATGGTAAATGTAATCTAATGAGTTTAAACTTGAGTTGTGAAAGAATTCTGCTTTATCTGTTACAACAATGTTCTCAGACGCTACACATCATCCGAACGGGACAAAATTCCTCGAACACAAGACTTCGTCCGAACAGAATTTGCTCGGACGTAACACACCGTCTAAAAGATCAGGCAGAGAGCAAGTTTTGAGGCTCTTACAACAGACGCTCAATAACATCCAAAGGAAATTCTATTGGACGGTCCTGACTGTCAGAAAGATCAGGCAAAGAGCAAGGTTCTAAAGTATTGACAACGGATGCTTAATATCGTCCGAAAGAAATTCTGTCGGACGTGCCTGACCGTCCGAAGGAAGAGCATCACTTGGACAAGCATTACACCTTTCGGATGCACTACTCTATCCAAGGATCTGACTCAACAACCTACTAGCTTCGGACGTAGGAATAGACGCAACCTAAGCCGTCCGAACAAAGATTTCAACTCCATGATATGGTTTATCAGATGCTTGTTCGGATGCTTAAAAAGGATCTATAAGAGACAGAAGTTCGGACATCCAAAACATATAACAATTAGTTTCGCCGCATTTATTACTTAGCCGTTAGGAAGTGGTTGGGAGCTGATTTATTGCATCTATAAAAGCCAACCCATTTGTATTTAAAAGATATAACTTACACATTGAATACAAGCAAGTACAAAAGCAATTTCAGTGTAAATTACCTCTTTAGTGATATTGTAATAGTATGTACTTAAGAGTGATATTCAAAAGCACTGAGTGAAGTGATAATCTTATACAAATATGAGGTTTAGTATAAAATTCTTGGCTCAACTAAAGAGAGTTAGTGTAAGAAAGGATTATCCTACTTGTGCACAATTGGGATTATTGACTCACCAAACTTGAAGGAGCATCTCAGTGTATTACTACAACAAACTTGCTAGCTTGGGAGTGTTGTTTGTTTAATCTCTCTCTTTCTCTTTACTCATTCTACACATTTTGTGCTTAATTGATTATATTGCTATCAAATTATTTGTTAGTGTGAAAGATCTTATATTGTGCATCATTTTCAAATTATTTTTAAGAAACCTAATTCACCCCCCTCTTAGGTTGCTTTAGGCCAACAGCATCCATCCTTCTTTCTTCTAGAAGATCTAAATTGATCATCAAAGCTTCATCATTTTGCTTCAGATCATGCAAAGTAATGCGAGCTGAGGGTAGACCTATTTCTACTAGGATAATGGCCTCAGATACATACATAAGGCTAAAGGGCGTGTGCTCATTAGCTGTACGAGATACAGTTCTTTAGGCCCAAAGGACACTTGGCAACTTATCAACCCAAGGACATTTAGCCCTTTCTTGTCAAGTTTTAAGACCTGTGAGGAGAGTTCTATTACACACTTCAGTTTGTAAATTTGCCCAAGGATAAGCCACAGAAGTAAAATGTTACTTTATTCCAAATCCAGCACAAAAACTTGTAAAAGGCTTTCTTTCAAATTTCTTCCTGTTATCTGAGCCGAGAACTGAGGGGATTCTAAATTGGCATATGAAATTTTTTCAAAAGAGCTAAGGATATTTCTCTATTGATTTACTAGAGATACAGGCTAACGTTTCAGTTTCAATCAATTTTGTGAAGTAGTCAATGTGCTATAACCAAAAATTCCTCTTTTCTAGATTCTTTAGGCGATGGACCAAGTGGATCAATTTCCAATTGGGCAAATGGCCAAGGGCTCTAAATCGAGACCATGTCCGATCCGGGCTTCCGTGGTATCGGTGCATATATTTGACAGTCTTGGCACACTCGAACAAGATCATCTGCATCAGAATGTAATGTTGGCTAATAATATCCAGCTAACAATACCTTCTGAGCTTAACTCCTTGGAACCACATGATTGCCACAAATTCTTTCATGAATTTCTCTTAGAATATACTTAGCTTCGGATGGCTGCAGACATAGAAGTAGTGGACATAAATATGACTTTTTGTAGAGAACTTCATTAACCATCATGTATTTAGTAGCCCTGAACTTGACGCATCACGCTTCAACTGGATTATCTAGTAATATATTATTCTCAAGACCACCACTGCACTATGGGCCCCATTCATCTGAGATCCATGCCAATGTCAATGACTTTTTCCATTGGATCAATAGACCTTGTATTATGAACTTCTATAAGAATTTCCTTACTGAGATGTGACAATACAGTTGAGGCCAACTTAGATAGTGCATCAACATGAGTGGTTTTAGCTCGAGGTACCTTTACTAGCTTCACCTTCTTAAATTTTTGCTCCCATTTTCTCACTTCATCAAAATACTTTTCTAAGATCACCCCTTAGGCTTCATAATTCCCAAGACTTTGATTTACCACAAGTTGAGAATCACCAATTCTTAATGTTAGTGCTCCCATTTTATGAACCAGCTTTATTCCACATATAAACACCTAATACTCTACTTCGTTGTTAGCTTCTTGGAATTCAAATCTTGTTACATAAGTAAGATAGTCTCCTTTTGGAGTTTGGATAATGATCCTTGCCACAGATCCAGATTCACATGAAATTCCATAAACATGTAATTCAAAAATTAAATCATCCTTGGGCTCAGTTTCCTAGGAAGGCTCCAAAGACATTATAAATTCCAATTTTTCAATCCCACAATTTTCAGCTATGAAGTATAAAAGAGCCTGTGCCTTAATGGTAGACCGAACTCTAAACTCAATATCAAACTCAAATAGCTCTACGAACAATTTTAGCATTCTTCTCAAAACATCTAGTTTGGTCAAAATGTTTTTCAAAGGCAAATTCGTCAACACAATTATTTTATATTCCTGAAATATGGTCTCAACTTCTGAGCCGAAGTGCTTAAAGCAAAGGCTACATTTTCTATCAATGGCTAATTCTTTTTTGGTCCTTGAAGCACTTTGTTTGTAAAATATATAGGAAGTTGATTCCCGTTTTCTGCTTCTCTTAGAAGAACTGAGCTAACAGCCAAGTGAGAAGTAGAAATGTACAAATACAGAGGTTCATTTTTTTGCAAAGAGACAGGTTTCAATATGTTTCCCAAATATTCCTTAAGCTCATCAAAGGCCTTTTGAGCTTCATTCAGTCAATTGAAGGTCATCTACTTTCATTATGAGATGGTAAAATGGCAACCCCTTTTAGCAAATTTTGATAAGAATCAGTTTAGAGCCACCATCCTTCTAGTCAATCTTTGCACCTCTTTTATAGAGTTCAGAGGCTTCGTATCTATAATTGCCTTAACTTTTCTCGAAATTGCCTCAATACCTCAGTGAGACACTATGCAGTCCAAGAATTTTCCTGAGTAGACTTCGAACGTGCATTTCTTGGGTTCAACCTCATTTGGATTGACTTTAATATATCAAACGTTTCTTTTCAATCTTCAATCTCTTCAAAGGTCTTGCTTTTGACAACCATGTCATCTACATAAACTTTTATGTTACGACCTATTTGAAACTTGAGCATTTTGTTCACAAGCCTTTGATATGTCGCTCCAACATTTTTTAGTCCAAAGGGCATGGTGAGGTAGCATTAAGTGCCTCGATCAGTGACGAAAGAGGTCTTTTCTTCATCTTCCTTTGCCATATATATTGTGTGTGTGTGTGTGTGTGTGTATATCTGATGATGTCCTTTGAAGGCATCTAAGAAGTGTAAAATGAGAAAACCTACAAAAGAATTAACTACTATATCGGTCCGAGGCAAAGGGTAATTGTCCTTGGGACAGCCTTTATTAAAATTAATAAAATCTTGGCACATTTGCCAAGAAGAATCAGGCTTTGTTATAAGTATAAGATTACATAGCCAAGTTAGATACATCACTTCTCTAATTATTTAGCCACAAGAAACTTGTCTACCTCTGCTTCAATAACTAAACTAGGCTCTGGTTTGAAGAGGCACTTCCATTGCTTGACCGATTTGTGGGCTAGGTCGATGCCCAACGTATGTTCAATGATTTCCCAAGGAATGCATGGCATGTTTTCCACGATCCAAGTGAAAACATCATTGTACTCGCATATTAGCCTAATAAGGTGCCTTTCCAGTTCAGCTAGCAAAATGGCACAGATATTTATTTTTTTGTTAGGGAGGCTTGGACAGTTTCAAGTACCACCTCTACAATTGGGATATAATCCTCTCACTCCATTTTGCAATTCCTTTTCCCTTCATTTCTTGTAATAAGGACAATTCAGGTGCTGTCGAAGTTAATGGTTCAGCATCAAATATTTCTAAGTAAGCCTTGTCTGCCACTAACATGGTTTGAGATTGAGATTGGAGTGACATCATATAGCAGGCTTGAGCCTCCTGTTGATAACCAATTATAGTGCCCTCTAACCTATCCCTCAGCATGAATTTTTTGCCAATGTAAAAAACAGAGGGTAAGATTCTGTATATCTACTGAGTGGGTTGGCCCAGGATTATATTGTAGGAACTGTTCCTTTTAATGATGACAAAATTTTTCACCTCAACTCTATGCCTCGAGAGAGTCCCTAAGGTTAGAAGAAGTATAATTTACCCTTCTGGCATGACTAAGTCACCTGTAAATCTAACCTGGGATTTTGAATGGCTGAATCAGGGATGAGTCAATGCGAATTTTTTCCAATGCACTATATACCCAAAAAATGATGTCAGTCGAACTGCTAGTGTCAACAAAATCCCTATGCATTTCATAACTAGCCACTTGTACATGAATTACTACAGGATCATTATGTGGCATTTGGTTAGGGATTGGGTCTTCAAAAGTGTAGCCAAGGCTTATAAAGGGTCTCAATATTTTTTCTCTATCCTTGCCCCAGGAAACATATATTTTATACTTCTTTCTTGCATTGTTTGAATACCCCGTCTCCGAACCTCCAGCAATTGTGTTGATCACCTCGACAATGTTTGTCTGTGGATCCTCCTAAGGGCAATTATTATTCCTATTTTGGTTGTTCTAATTTGGCTAACGAGGAGGGTATTGCCAGAGTGGGGCTCTATTATCTCTATTGTCATTTTGCTAAAATTCTACAATAGCCCATTGGATGAACTGCTGAAAATGGCCATCCTAGATGGCTTTTTCGAATCCAATTTTAAGGTGATTGAACACCTCAGAGTAATGACCATGTTGGCCATGAAAAGCACAAGCATTTAGATTTGTCCCTCTAATTGAGACTAGCTTGCATTGGAGAAGGAGGTTCCTAGATTCCTGGTCTCGATCAGAGGGGCAAATCTGGTAAAGTATTTCTCTTCTTAAAGTATTTAGAAGTGTAAAATTTGTATCCGGCAGAATTTTTGTCCTTGATGGTTGGTCAGAACATTGTTGTTAGGGTATACAACTCGATTCACCAAGTGTCTTCAATTAGGATAATCTAACCGATCAGTGATTTTGGCTTTTTTAGATGTAGAGGGATTGGAACTAGACTTATATTTATCCTTTTTAGGCTCACAGAGCTCATGATTAATTCTGTTGGACTCTTCTGATATGTGCTTTGAGACTCGTTCTAATAGTTCAGAATATATAGTTGGCATCTGTTTGGCCAGTTCTGCATTGAAGTGTCCAGGTCAAACACCACAACAAAAAGAAGCAATCATCATTTTCTCATCAATATTTTTTATTTGAACTGCCTCGTCATTGAAGAGGTCAACGTATTTCTCAAAGACTTGAGAAATCATTAGACTTCTATCTAATGTTCATCAAGTGCGAAGTGTTCTTTTGTACGATTGATGTGCTCCTGAAATGACCCAAGAATGACTTCGCCAAGCCATGAAAAGTGGCAATTGAATTTACTGGAAGCTCTTGAAACCATTTATGCACTGGACATCCAAGTGATGTGGCAAATGCTTGCATTGAATGGTGTCACTGTATCCATAAAGGCTCGTCACAAACATGATCAGAGGGATTGGAATCACCCTTACACTTGTCTAAATCCGGTTGCTTGAACTATACTGGTGGAAGCTCCATTTTGATGGACATTGTGAACAGATCTCGATCCACCTCTGACAAGAGAGAAGCGTGGGTCATTAAGTTATTTTTCTTTAATATCTACTGATTTTTCTTTCTAGGCTCTGCACCTCGAGCTGTTTAGAAACAGCTGGGGAGGCGCCTATTCGATCAATAGACTTAGATCATTGTGGACCAATTCTCTCATGGATTGATGGTATATTTGGCTGGCATCTTGTTCTTGTCTTTGACCCCTCAAGCCGGTCAAGAGACCGTGAATGAATAATTTTGTACCTCAGGTCATTGTTGCTCATAACATTCATAGTTGCTTGCCAAGGCGGTGACCGTGGCACTGTTGTTCAATTTTTTGCCTGTCTGGTTGATTTTGCTGTCTGGAATGTATTCGGTTATCCCATTGCTCCACAAAAGCTCAAAAAGATTCGAAATGAGTAGCAATACATTGCAAAATGTTGTTCTGTTGTTGCTGAAGATCTAGTGAGATTCCAGCTTCCTTCTTACCAGCATTCTCAAGAAAAAATATGTTAGTTATCTCCTCAGGCTTCCTTACTGTTTACACGCCTCGCACCATCACGATTCTTCATTTCTACACAATTTTAATCGGTTAAATCTGTCAAAATTTAGATTTTCGCTGGTCGAATTACCAAAAGTTGTAGTTCTATAATGAATTTCACAAGAAAAACAAAAACGACAAACAGAAAATGAGAGAAATAGTAGCTTTTCAGAAGGGTTGTAATTCCTATAGGTGGCGCCAAATGATTTTTATGAAAAATGTAGAAAGAGAAAGTTTGGACAGAGAGAATTTAGAGATTACATTGAACATGCAGAAATTGTAATAAGTTACAATAAGAGCTGAAGGACTCCCTATTTATAGACAACGAAAAAGGATGCTCGGATCATGACATTGCCAACTATACATAGTTGCCAATTATAAATGAGCTTTGCCACATAAACTTGTTTCTTAAATATCTTGGTGCTGTGCAGGCAACCAATTACTATATCATCATGGGGTATACAAAAACAAGGGTATTTATGTCACTTAACCAACAATATGTTGTGGCAATAAGATATTTGTCATAGCAATATCATTGCCCAATTGTAATGCTATGCTCAGTGTGAGCATTCTAAAACAGTCCAAAGTATAATTTGTGCATATGGAGTCATCAATATTGAATACGTCATATTAGCTATACTTATCCATACTTTTGTTGGACAAATATTTAAGTAGATTCGGCTCTTTGACTCCACTTGTAGATCTTGTGGTATAGATTAAACTTTAGAGAATCGATGACATTAGCTGATGTAAACAAGATTCTTTAAGGTTTAATCCTGACTACAGAGTTTACAGATAGGGCCAAAGACCAGTTTTACCTAAATATTTTTCCTTTGGTTGACATGTCAAATAGCTAAGGATCTGGTGGAGTTATAACTAGTAAAAGTCATAGGAATGAGAAACTATTCTAGTATGAATTTATATGTGACATATCCCTCTTCCACAACCACAGGAACACATGCCAGTGAGCATTGCCTATTTGCACTAATAACCTCGAGACAAGAACTGCATATGGCGCATAAAGGAAGAATTAATCGAAGTGAATTAGCTTCAAAAGATTTTTGAAGTAACGTCAACTTTGAATTTGACCTGCACAAGATATTGTTCGGAGATTTGTGTCAGTAAATATTTTATCATACTTTATTCTACATGGTAATGTGAAGTTATAAGGTTTTAATATGATTGATGCTGTCCATCTTTAATTATTCTATTATTCGACTTTTCAAGAACTTGCAATGTGTTGAAAAGTAACTGTTCAGTGTTTGAGATTAATTTTCAAAATCATTTTGCAAGGGGCACTTATGAACATTTTCTAGTGCGCATTCCACAATTATGATCCTGAACTATCTTCACCCATTCAGTTGCTGGCGTCACAAGTCCTAATGATTTTCTCACTTAGATTTGTTTGTCTTTATTTTCATTAAATTATTTAAAAAAAATTTAAATACGTTCATACCATAGAATTTTAGTATGAATTTATCAGCTAACACAAAAAAAGTCGTGTATCTGAAAAGATGTGATAATCAAGTTGAAACTCAAATTGATTTTGTCTCCATCTGGATGACCTTTTTGGATACAAGCTGTGCTCTAAAAGATGTTATCCAATTAAGCACCAACTCGATTTGCAGCCCATTGATAAACTCATAATTATTCTATGTTTTATGTGTCATTTATTATATTTTTATGTATTGTTAAGTAAAATTTGAGTCAATAATAAATTTAATTTAGTTATTCTTAGTTTTTACAGGGCTAAAGTGAAAAATGATTGAAAAAGATGAAGAGAAATTCCGAGGATGAAATGTGCACGAATATGGAGCAAGGACGCTACTTCATATTTTGAACACAACATTTTTGTCCGAGATCCGATTGATTTGATTAAAGATGTGTTAGAAAGTTAAAAGAAAGAACTACAACTTTTGTGTTTTGTACTTTACAAAATTCTGAGCATCAAAGTCAAAATCAAAGTCAAATATGGTGCATAGCTACTTGTGTAAGTTGTGTGTCAAGGCAATCTTGGTTCCACAATTCAAATTCAGGTCTTATCAATTCAATGGCGGGGTATGCAACAGAGCCTCTACTGTGCTACCTCAACATCAACCTATATCTAATTTAAGTTCGGTATCTCGGTCAGCTTCTGTAGATAAAGGTGAACAGAATAATATACAAAATGGGCCTAGTCCTGCAAGTAATATGAATTTCCTGGTGCATGAAATTGGATTATAATGTTGTATAAATTACTATCTAGTGCTTGTACCTCTTGGTGATAAGTCATTAGAGTTTTAACATACGTGTAACCAATTTTTTACAGATTCTATGATGCAAAAGAAAGGTTAGGGTCCAACTAGGGGAAAGCTTATAGAAAATATGACGTGCTAAGGTAACTAAAATTTCAACTTTAACACACACATATATATTAAGAAAATAATAATCCAAATCTTAATTCTACTACACATATATATGTGTATATTGTTTTTGTATGTTATCAAGAATTTCCTCGTTGTTCTTAATATAATGATAGTTTTCTTGTGTTTGTTAGGAAATGAAGCCATTAGAAATTGTCTTTCCTAAATGATGCCGCAAACTAGTCCAATATGCTTCTCAACTTGCTAGTGTTGTAGGCTATGTTGTTAGGTGTATTTCCTTAATTAGGGACATACGCAGATCTGATGAGATTCCAGAAGAGAGAAAAGAGTACCTCTATGGATGGATTAATGGTACCAAATTATTGACTATGATTTATAGTTAAGAAAGTTCTATTAAGTTACATTTGCTTGATTTGACCAAATATTGTTGATCATTATTAACCTCAATTGTACTCACAGGGATGGTTTCATCTTAAGGATTGGGGAACTGATCCTAATGTGACGATTTAAATAGATGACATGTTTCAGAATAGATATAGGTAGTGGAGGAATACAATGCATTCTGATTTTATGACATTGAAGGTAGCAGAAAAAATCCAACTACCTAATGCTGTTATGAATGGATCGAGCAAGATGAGTGGAAAAGTATGTTTGATTGGTTTGAAGATCCAGATTTCAAGGTGATTGGTTCTAGTTTCATTTATTTGAATCATTTTAATTTTTTGTGCCTTCTTTTCATGGTTCATCTATTATTCTATTGCAATTTTTCTAGAAGACATCAGCAACGAATGCTGAGATCAGCATCATGCTACTATATGGATCAAAATCAAACCATGTTCGAGAGTCACGAGAGATGGAAACTTTTACTAATTTTTCATTCTCAATTTTCTTGTACTTAAATTGACATGGGAGCTAACTCGAGGTTTTCTATGTCAAAAAAATAGGCTCGACCAAGTCTAATTGATACTTCTACTGCTATTCACACAAGAAAGAATGGCAACTTTGTGAATGACACTGCAAAAGTTGTTGATGTACTTTTAAAGGAATACATAAACTTCTATTGTGTTGGATATAAACTCATTATATTTACTTTATATGGTTTATATACTTGTGTGAATTCAATGAATGTAGGATAAAATGAAAGAAGAAAGAAGATACATTGATAGTGGAGAGACAACTGTCGATGAGGTGGACATTATGGAGAACATTTTAGGAAAGAAGGCTGGCCATGCCAAAGGCTCGGGATATAAAGTTGTACCACGCAAAGCTTCTCTCAACTCCCAATCTTCAGTTAATATAGCACTCCTTAAAGAATTGAGACAGTACAAGGAAGGTTTACAAATGCCTTAATGACCAACTCAAGAGTCGATAAGCTAAATTGCAAAGTTACAAGGAGTTAATTCAGACACAAGACATCCAAATCTAAAACCTTGTTCACAGCCATCAAGGAATAGAGAAAATGCTTTAGGAATTTCTTGTTTAGATACAGAAGTATGGATGGTTTGCGTAGTAAAGGTGAGTTTGCATACCATTAGTTCCTATACTTTTGTAGATCATTATCAATCTATAATTTAATATCATTTTTATTCCTTGTGTGGCCTTAATTTTTGAGGGAATTTTTTTTTTTCTTGAGTTATCTTTTGAGAACTAATTTATGTGTCCTAGAGGCAAGAAATGAAGATAGACTTTAGTTACAGGAAGTGTATAAGAAGAACAATTTTATCCACTGTTTATGAATTAAGTTAAAATGTCCATGCAAAAAGTTTTGCTTCTACACTAAATTCAATTTTGCAATCTGGAGACTTGAAATAGTATAAAAGAACTGGAAGTTGAAGAGTAAAAGAATAAAATGTGTAATGGTCTCGAGCTTGTTTTCAAAATTCATTGTTTGTTATTTTCTAGAAAAAAACTGCCTCAATGTATGGGACAACGAAGTTGTAAATGTATCTCCTTATTACTTTATATTGTATTGGGTGATTTTGATTTCCTAGGTTATGTACCTATGGTGCTGATTTGGATACCACTTGGGTGATAGGTTAGTAGTGTTGATTTGGTGGTATTTAATTCATTTAGCTATAACTAAATAATAAAACTTCATTTAACTCTTTGCTACATAAAGATTGGTGCAAGAAATATGTCATTTCATTTTCTCTCTAGAGGAGCTCTTGCTTTTTGTATTTTGCAAGGTAAATTATTGCATGTATTGTTGACTGCTGAAAGTCTACCACGAATGTCTTCTATTTGTTTTGTCTTTATTTTCTTCTATTTTATTTTTCTTTCTTCTTACTGGGGCGAACATATTTGATACTACATATGTTTTTTGTTGGAATTCTTTATTTTCGCAATCAAATTTTGTTTCATACAATAATCTGATATAAATTTAATTGTGACAACTAAAATGCTTAATCTATTCTATCTACTCTATCTACTCTATCTATTGAGTTTAGGATGTAAGAAGTTGTAATAATCCTAGTGAATTCTTTAGGTAAAACTCGTTTTAGCTTAAGATAGTTTAGATACTACCTATCTTTGTATAAATTTGAGTTTTGTTTGCTATTCTCATATTATGAGTTTGTCAAGCACCCTTATGTTTCACAAGTTGCGGATGTGATTCTTGAACCTACGGATTTGATTCTTGAATATTATGATTATTGATCTTCCAAATTACTGCGCATGTATTTTAGAGAATAGAATTATCACTTTTTTGATGATAGGATGTCATGAAAAGTAACATACCTAGAATTTGGAGAAAATAACCCATATATATACGGAAACTTTTCTTATTCCCCAAGTTTTATCCATCATAAAATAGGAAATAAAACTTTAGGGTATCTATACATAAAAGCTCATACTATTTAGATAATTTAGAACCCATTTAATTAAACCATATTAGATCACTTTAAATTGGACCAATTAATTATTATAGCATACATTACACAATTAATATATATATATATATATATATATATTTCCAAATCCTAATATTCTTTCACTTGGACTGCATATATATTATTATTACATAAAATGTGAAACCCAGTATTTTAAAATCCTTGTTCTTTGATTTTAATTGGTTTAAAATATTTTTCATATTATTTTTAGGCATAAGGTACTTCAACTTATTCGTTTTTCAATTCGGCAAATTTTTCGATTTACGCGATTTACACATCTAGATGTGTATTTCCTCAAAAGTAGTATTAAGTGTATATTAGTGCATTGTGGTGTGTGAGTGTTGTTTGATGGCTGATTTATAATGTTATTTAGTAGCAAATTAAAAAAAAATTAGTTTTTGGGTCAAATAGTCAATTTGGAGACTATTTGGTCAATGGGTACTATTTGGTCACTTGGAACATCTTTTTTAAGTCTAAGATTGTTGTTTTTCTTCCTCATTTTCTTCCAGCAGCAGCCGAAAACTCTTCCTCCATTTTCCCCCAAAAATTTTCTTGGATTTCAAGTAGGAATCACTTGGAAGGTAAGATTTTATGTATTTTAGCATTTATAGCTTATGGGCTTTATGATTTAAGCTTTAATTTCAAGTTTTGTAGGATTCTTAGGGCTGAAAATAAACCCTCTTTGCAGCCTTATATATGTTGATTTATGTATGTTATGGGTTGTTTTTAGTGTTTTGGAGGTTGGGAAGTGATTGGGGTTGATTTATAACAATTTTCCATGGTTAGATTACAAATTTTAAGATTATGAGTTAGGGTTTTGTCTTCCATATGTGCCCTAGAATGTTATGCTATGAATGCTTATGTTTATGCTTTTAATGATGTTTTAAGAGTGTTTTAAGGTTAGTTTGGATAGGAATTGAGACTTGAAACCAAGTGGAATGGATTTCCCTTCATTTTGTAAGTAAGCGGAAGTTTGGCGCAACTAGGAATCCGGACTAATTTGGATAATTGGTTATGTTTGAAGGATCTTTAGTGATCTTTTGATGGTTTTAAGTGTTTCCTTGGTAGTGGGTTGGATAGGAAGCATGTTTGAATCATGCGTGTGGCTAATCGGTAAAAATTTCAGTTTGATAGTAAGAGGAATTCCAACCATAGGTTGTTGCTCTAATGTTGTTATGTCTTTAATTGTAGTGTGCTGTCTCTACTACACATCTAGATGTGTTAAGTGGTAAGCTATTGTATAAGATTGGAAGGTCCTTTTGATTCCTATCCAACCCACTACCAAGGCTGTCTCTTATACACATCTAGATGTGTATAAGAGACAGCCATGGATGACTATAGAACCGGTGCACCCCAAATCAAACATTTCCAAATACATCCAAAATTATATACCTCGGTCACCTAGTGAGCCAAGTTACAGGTTTGTAAACAACATATACAACCAATCAGAATTCCAACAAAAAAGATGTGTTTTACCAAGAGGAATTATTACATATGAAATCGGGACCAAGCTATTTTATGTTAATCAATTGATATGTTTGCAAACTCTTTTGATATGAAAGCATTTTATGACTGTTTTGGCTCATAGGTGACCGAGGTATATAATTTTGGATGTGTATTTGGAAATGTTTGATTTGGGGTGCACCGGTTCTATAGTCATCCATGGGACGCCATTGACTTCTGTCATTGTTATGAATATAGATACCGGTCTAGTGATGGGATACAGAGACCTCCCGGTCAGACTAGTAGGTGTGGTAGATTACTAGATCTGGCTAGTACTGAAAGTCATACCTTGGAGCCTAAAAGATACTCATGCTATTTTATTATATTCTGGATTGAAACTGTACTTGGATTTGTTCGCTATGCTTTAGCATACTATGTTTTGAAATGATTGGATCTTTTTGACTATGTTTTGGACATGTCTGGCGTTTAAATGGCATGATACATTTTAGAAACTACTTATGATTATGGTTTATGGACTTTTAAATGGCATGATACATTTTAGAAACTGCTTCATAACTATGGTTTTCACAAATGTTATTATCTTTATGTTTTCTTTTTATCGCAATGCTTGGCCCCATTTGAAGAGTTTTTATGATATCCACTGAGCTAGTTACCTGCTCATCCACGTGAATTATAATTTTTCAGATTAGGTGCTCGTTTTGGATTCTCCACCTCGTTAGCAGCTTTTAGATTTTCTCCAGACTCCACATTACTGGTAGGACTCTGCGGATAATCTTCCAACCTTCTCTTTTGTTTGGAGAGGGGTAGTGTATTAGATAAGTTTTGTATTGATGAACTTTATTTTTGTTGTAGCATCTTTTATACTAAGAAGAAATTTTGTAATTCGTATTCTTGTGTAAAATGAAATATTTGGTTTTATAGTTAAGAAATGGCTTGATGGTTCTATTACATTGCGGTTAAGTTTGTTGCTCTGTTCGTTTGTGCCTTGCGCTTTGGTCCGGTGTACCATTAGCGCGGCGTGTTACGGTCCCGTTTTTGGGGCGTGACATAAAACCTTATGAGCTCAAAACATTTTGCTATCATGACCAAAGTCATCTTCGAACAATCTCGTTCATTAATCATGTCAATATAGAACCAAAACGATTTTTGCTACACCTCTATTTCGACTAATCGTAACTAAACCCATTCTTGGTCACGTATATCAATACAATCAAATGAAATAGATTAAGTTTAGATGTGTAGCAAGAAAATTACATGTACTGTGATCTTAAATATGCCTATTTCTAATTGGTCTAATTTTATTCTTTATAGAGATAAAAATGAAACTGAAGTCAGAGTAAAACATAACCTGAGTACTTTATTTTCCGAAATTGAATTCTTTATAGGGTTTATTACACTTTAACCTGAATACTTTGTTTAACAAAGTATCTGTCTAAACATTTATCTTTTTTCAAAGGAAAAATAAAAGTATAAATGGAAATTTTGGGGGCAACATGTTCATTTCTCCTATCTAATCCATTAACCAAACAACCCTTTAATGATATAATGGCAAAACGAAAAAGAAAAAGATCTTGGCAAGATAAGTTCTCGATACCAAATTTTTGTCGAATTTGTTGATCATTCACATATATTGCTTGATGATACAATCAAATATTAGTTTCATACGAATAATACTCATGGATAAGTTAATAAGATGTATAGTATTTTGATTCAGTGTCGCGGAAATAGTACAATACTTTAGAGTAGAAATTCTTAAGCAGCAAGAGATAAAACTTGTGAATGATCAATCCCTCCACATTCCTAATTCCATGTTAAAAAACTAGAAGCACTCGGACATCAAACGTAAACAAACTCTTTAATACACTAATCTAAACTAGTCTAATCCGGACAATCGAATGAGGTATTAAATGGTTGCAATCCTCAAGTTCAACAAATGCTAATTTCCATTAAATTATAATCCTAAATTACATATTAACGATGTCCTCGTACTAATTCTATTTTATCAGCTTGCAGTGCTTTTACTTATGATCCATGATATACTAAATGGAGAACGGAGAAATCCTGAATTAAACTTCCCAAAGAAATGTAAGAAGAGCCACCCTCCAACAAGGCACTTCTGGCTTTCTCCCTCAGTTCTTTAACCTTTTTCTTTTTTTCAATCTCTTGTTGCATCAGCATTTGCAATTCCATTTTCTATTTCATCTGCTTTCACAATAGCTTCAGTGCCACTCACAATATCTTTCTTATAATCCATTTTAATTTCAGCAGCTATACCAAAATCATTCACTATCAAGAAGGCATTTATGTGCTGCACAGCATACATCGGCCATACAGCCATTCGCACCCTGAACCAAACACTTTCCAACACTGAGTTCCAACCACTGTGTCACAAAGCCTCCCACAGCTGGATGGGCTAAAACTTGCATTTGCAGTGCCCATCCGATGACTTTTCCAATCCCAGCCGTGCGATCCAAGAACCCCTCTGGCAAGGTTTCTTCAGGGTTTTCATATTCACTTGGATACTCTAAACGTCCTTTAGGTGGAAGGCGTCGCAAGGACCACAAGAACTGGCATCCACTATGCTCCATTGCATATGCAATCTGCCTCACTTGATCGCCACAAAAAGATCCAAAGCTCCCAGTGCAAAGGAAAATTACAGAAGAAGCAGGCTGATCATATCAAGCGATCTCATGATGATATCAGGCTCTTGTTGGTTACTTTTAACACCAGTCAAGTTTGTCAGAGGGCCTACAAGGTAGACCGGTGGCATGTTCTTATTGCTTTCGTGAGCATTTATTGCATAAGATTCTAAGTCAAGAAAGATATTAATCATGATTCCCTTGGTTTCTCCAATCAATCTTCTGGAGTTTTTGAGGCTCACACCAGGTCAAAAATTGATGAGGGAAATAGTTTAGGTGGAACAGAGTTGACGTAAGTTAACACAGATACCTCAGATTCTAAGTCTTTGAACTGTGCTATATCTTAGTTGTCTTCTACGAGACTCTGGAGGTGAAGCTTAAGGCCGAGAATGCTGCTCCGGAGGTGTAGAAGGTGTAGGTTGGGACCTCAACTCATTCACATCATCGATCATTGCTGTGCAGAACATGTTCACTACAAACCCAGTGACTCTTGACGAACCAGACTCTTTCAGTTGGGCAACAAAATCTCTAACACTGGACCTTCTTGTTATCTATCAGCTCAGACATTAAGATGAGAGGGTTCTCAGGTTTCCCGGAGAACTCGGCTTGTGATTTTGTCTATGGAAGTTCTGTGAATTGTATGCCTTGGATGGTTTCGGTGTAAAGTAATTGGATGAATGAATTGACACTGGCATCAAATGGCAGTTTGAAAATGAGGATTCTAATGGAGAGATCCTCATCTCAACTTACAAGAAGCTTTGCTAACTGTTCTATAGATACTAAGTGACCTGTAGCAGCTGAAGGAATGAAAATCAATTCTGCTTCCGTCATATCAACCCCTAGAAAGTGAACTCTAAGTATCTCAAATAATGCTTTCTTCACGAGATACTTAGAAGTTTCTAGGCGTAATAAAGGAGTCTAATACTACTATAGGATAGAGTCTATTATTGGAAATGAGGTCAAGGCTTTGCTGCCAGTGCTGGCGACCTTAGTGTCTGTCAATTTTCCCTAATGTCCTTCCTTGTCAAGTTTTGAGGACGAGATTTTTGGTCGAGAGTCAAACTGCAAATCCCTGCCTCCATTTAATTTTATAATTTTGTTTTTAAGCAGGATATAAAATGGCAAATTTAAAGCAACTTTGAATAATGAGCATCAATAACTATAGCTTCGTGGATAGTTTTGTGAGTCTTATTCTTGAATCCTGATTAATAATTACTATAAACACACATTCACCATAAGACCATAAATTTCCTTAATGCCTCAACAAACATTTTTTCCTTTCTTAAAGGCTTGATAAGAAAAATTCCATGAGGACGCGCTAATAAACCATTACTGGGAAACCATAAGACGAGTGAAAAAACAAAGGAAAAAAGAAACTTAAATGAAAGAAAAACAGAAATTACAAGGTGATAAATTCTCACCATTTTAAGTCAAATCATAATTCAGTGATCTTCAAAAGCAAAAATAAGGGGTAGGTTCTGAGTGGCAGAGCCGCCTTGCCGAGAAACTATGGAACATACGAAATAAGTAGACAATAACACTTAGATGGGCTTTCTATTATTGACTCTGCAAATTCAGTCCAATTTACGCTGTTATAGTTAAAGATCCATAACAAGAGATATCTCCACAAAAGGAGACCTCGCAAAAGTATATACCTCATTATACATTCTCAAACAGATCACAGAGTTTATATGCACTGGAAAATCGTATCATTTTATCCAGCCCATTGTTCAATCCTTGAACAAAAACCCCTCTATGGAAGTGTGACAGCTGGTGAGTCCTCATAACCTGTGATACCCTGTATCCTTATCCGAGTAATTGGCTGTACAATTTTGGATATAATAGTGTCAATAAAGGTCTCTCTCCACAAATATTAATCTTATAAATTCATATAGGTTTTGTTTGGATAGGTGAATTTGATTTGTAGGAAGGATTAGAAATGACATGAAATTTGGATAAATTTGAAGTTCATTCATCCAAATCACTAAAATCTCACTCACTTCTTGTTGGATTGCAAATTCCCAACTAAATTCCTTTAAATTGTTTGGAAGGTTATAACCTAGAATGTCAAATCCAAATCCACCCATATCCCTCCATCCAAACTCAACCATAAATCAGTTATATCAATTATTTGGTATTCCTATTTTAACTTTTGCATCAATTACCCACAAACTCATTTCTAAAATAAAACGTTTGCACCAAAGCTTTAACATATTTCAAAGACTTGAAGCATGTTGCCTGATGCAAACTGCGTTTCTTGCAATAATATTAAATCTTACTGTATTCCACATTATGGAAAACCTTCATACCTGTCGATGACCAATATTCCTGCGGTAGTTCTTTTTCTTCTTATACTTGAAGACAATGACCTTCTTATCCAATAGCTGCATGGAAGGGAAAATTAATTAGTTGAGACTGCAGCAAAGGCACAGGCTACACCAGAGGAGTGGACAAAAATGCAGTACCTGCTCTTCTACAACAGCATGAACTGCTGCATTAGAAACCACTGGTTTTCCTATGTAAGTGCTTGTTTTAGTTCCAACCAGTAAAACCTCCTATTAAGAATGATCTGCAAAAAGGTCAGGGTATAAAATAAGTTGGTTAAAACAAAGAAAAAATTAGATGTGAGGACAAGAATTGCAGGTCTGAGTTAAGCTACTTTGAAAAACTGCAGGGTAAAACAAAGAAGAAAAAGGAAAACTAAAGAAAGAGAAATACTCTTATAAATAGATAAGATAAACTATAGATGCGAAAGGAAGGGAGCCTAGAGTCGGACAGCAATGTCTAGATCATATACATCATATGAAAGCCCGTGTTTCCTTCTCACCACTTTCATACATCTGGACCAAGACAAAACAACGGCCATAGAAATTAATTCATGAGGAGACTCTTGAGTTGTGAGTGCAAACCAAAAACAAAAAGAAAAAGTAAAAAGGAAGCGAAGGTTGATCTGTAAAAGTTGCCTGGGAAATAGTGCCTCGGCAGCAAACTCTGTATGAAAGTGAAATATGAAAAGAATATGTAGCCATCAAGCCTAACCAAATCCAAATTATTGAGAAGGACATTCATCGTTCCTTGCATAAGTTGATCTCAGTTTTGATGACGATTCAATGCAAAATACATACTCAAAACTAATACAGAGGATGGTGGCAGTAAAGCCAATACGGCAGCACTCAAAGGTTACAAATACCAGTACAATCACAAAATCATATAGATTTAGGGTTTTTTTTTTTCCCACAAAATTTGTCTCTTGGGAAATAATATGCTTCTAAATAATAGAAAACACAATCAAGCTCAGGATTGAGAATTCCAATTATAATCTATACTTATTCATGCATCTCAATCTCAAATGATACACTCTCAAAGTTTCTTAATTTTGGAATCCTAGTCTCTTGAATGCTCAAAAACTTGAGAAGTGAAAGCTTCAAGACTGCGGTTAGCTTTTCCCAAGAAGAAGAGATATGCTTAAGGACATCTTTTTGATCAGTTAAAATAAAAGAAAGTCATATCTTCCATTAAATGCTTCAAGTAGATATCGTTCTGAAGATCTAAATGGCTTGTAGACAGGTAGCCTCACTTCTCAACCTGATGAGTCAGATTACAGGAAACTTTCTCATGTACAACACAGGATTGCTGACATTAACGACTTATTTAGGGGCCTTGGTATGCTCTAATTTGTTCCCCAATATCTAGCACATTTTTTGAAATCCCAAAACACACAATATTTGCAACCTGATATTGTGATAATTCTGTAATGAATTCCTAGAATCTGAGCATTTATAGAAAAACAAGCTGGCCACAGATTAAGTTAAGCTGCATTGATTCGAATTTCCAAAAAGGTTTTACTAATAAATGTGGTTTTGCAACCAGTAAAAATTATGTGAGATCATCACGAAGGGTTCCACTTTTCATAGTTAAAAAACTACCAAAGATAGGTGGTTTCACAAAAAAAATGCAAAAGGTAAAGAACATCAAACCATAGTTACCAAATTTCAGATACTAATTGATCTCGCGCAAGATTGGGTTATCTTTTCCACAAGCGTGAGCGGAAGAATTAAGGGGCTTTGGGGGTGTGTTTTGGGGCTGTGAACAGTACCGTGAACAGTACCATGAGGGAAAAAGCTGAGAGAAGAGAGAGAATTTGAGGAAAAATAAGAACGAACAAACAAACTAATTAACAATAAATTAAACTCTTCAATTCATCTTTCTCTGCCCAAAATAATCTAGGAACAATATACTTATAAAGCTGTAAAACTACCTAAAAACGTAATCTTTATTATTTTTAGAATTTCTGATGTCCTATTCTAAATATAACTACTTCCTAAATCAACCAGACTCCAAATAGTAATCTAATACAATTGAATAACCATCTAAGACTAAAAAACCAACTCTGCTGAATATTTCCAGCAGTTAAAAAAGGACTAAATTGCCCCTTGAGGAACTAAAATTCTAGAATGCACTGAACTCAAAGAATTAAACTCCTACAACACTTAACCAATCTAAGACCCTAAAAGTCACCATGGACAGCTTCGTTTAGATCAGAATTTCTTGTTGCTTGATCCCTTAATCCTATTCTTCTGGACTACCACAAACGGAAGTTCTTATCCAGCCAACTTATGGCTGTTGCATCATCTCTCCCCCATTGAAAAGAACTTGACTCCGCCGAGTTAGGATGTGGTCCAAGAATTCCATCTCCTTGAGAGATGCATTGCAAAAGGAAGGATCTTTTAAGCTTTCACTGGCCGTAAAACCTGAGATGTAACAAGTTTCAGATTCACGTCACTTTGTTTGAAAGCATAAGCGTTGCTATGCCCGCAGTGTTGCACTTTCCTATCAAAAAGCCAAGGTCAACCCAACAAAAGATGACAAACTTTCATAGGCAGTACATCACATTCAACATTCTCAATCAAACCACTATAGAATAAGTGACCAAACACCTTTCATTCACTTTAAGGCTAGAGTTATTAACCCAAGCAAACTTATATGGATTAGGATGTGGCTCGGCTTTCAGTCTCAATTTATGTACAGCATCTTCTGATATGACATTGCTGCAACTTCCGGGATCAATAACCATGGAGCAAGTTGTAAACAATGCTTCATTATATCGAACTCGAGTATGAAAAATACTACTTCGTCACCAATCTTCATCTTCTATATCCTTTTGTGTACTAAGAAGTGGACGTAAAACAAGACAAGGCTATCCATCCTCATTATCATCTTGCTCATCTTCATTATCATCTTCGGCTTCCAAAAGAATAAAATCCTTTTCCTTTTCTAGAAAGGCAGCTTCAATATGGATACTGTTTTTGTTTGGACACTGCTAGCTCATATGACCTGGAAGTCCAAAACACCCATCTTCGTTAGCTTTTGAAAGATCTTCAACCATTGGAGCCTTACCTTATGGATCTGCTCTTGGATAAACAGACCTGTCACTCCTTGTACTGTTGCTGGTTTGTTAAAATCAGCACTGAATTTCTCTGCTTGATGACCATTATACATGGGATTTCACAAAGAAGGCCTTGTGGCATATTCTGCTTCTACTTGGCAAGCAACTAGTATAGTATCACTCATAGTAAGAACAGAAGTAGCTTAATGGAGTAATCTTCACTGAAATTTGCGGTTTCAGTCCATTCTTACATGAAGCAATCATAACATCTTCATCCCATTCGAATATAGTACGAGAGGACAGATTGCAGAACGAACTTCTGTATTCATCAACAGTCATATTATCTTGCCTCAGTTGCATGCATTGACGATGAACTCTCTATTTGTAGTTTGAAGGAAGGAAATGGCGAGTCATGGCTTGTTTCATCTCTTCCCATGTCCGAACATCACCCATTCCACGTCTCCTAAGACTTGACTGCTCTTTACTCCACCACACACGTGCAGTCCTCTTTAACTTAGCCTCAGCAACATAAAGTTACCGAAATCATTCATACCATACCACTTAAAAGAAGACTCTAAACTATGCACCCAATCAAGGAAAACATCTGCATGACCATCCCCATAAAAATCTGGAACATCTCGCTCGACTCCTTTGCTGAAATCTTGCTGACTTGCCAAATTATTATTATGGTAGAACTAATTTTGTGGTGGAAAATGTGACTTGAGATCGAGGTGGGAAGTAAGAAGTACTACCTTCCCAAGAAGGGAAATTTCCTTGAGGTGAGCAAGTAGTGAATTTGGGTTGATACGGATTTTGTTTAAAATTACTGCTCTTGAAAAATTGGTTGAGATACAGGTAGGAAAATTAGTTGAGAAACTGGTTTAGAAACGGGTTGGAAAATTGGCTGGGAAACTTGGTCAGAAACAGCTTGGAAAATTGGTCGAGGATCTGATTGAGAAGATGGTATTAGAAGGGAAACCAGAAGATGTCTCTAGATGTGTATACACATGTAGCTAATTCTGGGTTAGAAGTTGAGGCTTTATAATCTGTCTTGTCACTTGTTTCAATTACTTGTTTTCCCCTCAGTAATGCCTCAATTCTGCTGAACCTAGCATCCAAGTTATCTAATCTCCCAGCCATGATATCTAATACTTCAAACTTTTTTATCAATACCTTGCACTTCTAACTTTTTCTTAATACCTTGCACTTTATGATTAAGTGCAGTAATATTTTCCTCTACAATCCTCATGATCTTTCGACAAAGCTTCAAACTTCAAAGAAAGCACTGCGTTAGTAAGCATATTGAAGGTGACAAGAAGAAAAATATGGTTAAGAGAGAGGAAAGTTTGGCTCTTGATACCGAACTGAGGTGCACAAGATTGGGTTATCTTGTCTACAAGTGCGAAGAATAAGAGGTTTTGGGGTTGTTTCAAGGTTGTGAACAGTACCCCTGAACAGTAATATGAGGATCTGGGGGAAAATAAGAAGAACAAACAAACTAATTAACAATAAATTAAACTTTTCAATTCATCTTTCTCTGCCTAAAATAATCTACGAACAATGTATTTATAAAGCTGTAAAATTACCTAAAAACATAATCTCTAGTACAACTAGGATTTCTGATGTCCTACTCTAAACATAACTACTTCCTAAATCAACACTCCAAATACTAATCTAATACAATTAAGTAACCATCTAAGACTCAAAAATCAACTCTGCTGAATATTTCCAGCAGTTACAACTACAGCAAAAAAAACTAAATTACCCCTTGAGGAACTAAAATTCTAGAAAGTACTAAGCTCAAAGAATTAAATCCTACAACACTTAACCAATTTTAACCAATCTAAATCCTACAACACTTAACCAATCTAAGACCCTAAAAATCACCATGGACAGCTTCCTTTAGACCAGAATTTCTTGTTGCTTGATCCTTTAATCCTATTCTTGGGATTCCAAAAATGGAAGTTCTTATCAAGCTAACTTATGGCTGTTGCACCAATAGTGAGTTGCTGAAGAACTCCGTGGCATACCAAAAACAACTTGCATAGGTGAATGTGGCGGCTTAAATATAAGGGCAGAAGTCAAATACAGATACATTTGGTGTAGAAGTTTTATGTAATGTACCCTTTTATTTTTTGTATATAAAAATAAAAGGGTACATTACAGTTACCCATGTGGAACTTGTGATTTTCAATTTCAAACCAACATTTTACCCCCTGAACTTTGGACTATTCTGAAATCATTAGTTTTTAATTTATAGTCAACAATAAAAGCATCCGACCCAAAGGGTAAATTGATCCGTTCTGTATTTTCTAGAAGAAGGTGTTGCAAATTTCTTTCTATTATTTTCTTTTTTCCCCGTTTCTTTTTCTCTTCTGCATTCTTATTCCTCAGCATCTCATCTGACACTTCCGTAGCTTTCTTGACCATTGCACACAGGCAAATCTTCTTATCAAAATTGATCCCAGGTACTTATTGCATAATAAGGTTTCTTCTTGGAAAACACATCAAATTAAGTCGTGCCTTTTCCATGCTACATTCAAATACCATAGTGCTATTGCCTGCAAAGACAACAACGAATGTCCTTGAGCATTCCTCATGTCTCCCTAGATAATTTCAATGTTTTAAAACTCGGACCAGACAGTGAACCGGTAGAGCTCCCGGTTCCCGGTTAACCGGTTCAACCAGTTCACTCGGCCGGGTCAACAATTTCCTTTATAAATTAATCAAGTACCATAACATTGATGCTAAAGGCTGCCCACTTGGTAAATACATTTCTGCCTCTTAAGCCAAGTCACGAATTCAAAATTCTCCAGCTTCACTAAATTTTTTTTTTTAACGTTTTTCAATTCTTTTTTACTTTTTAACCCCTCCAAAGAAAAAAAAAAACAAAGCAAAAACAAATGCTGAAAAACCCTAATTATCCTCTCACTTACTCCCACCCCTTAGATGTGTCAAGAGACAGGTTTTGAAGATTCTCCCCACTCTCCTCCCCTTCCTCTCATCTGCACCTGTTCCCCCTCCATGACTCCACTTCTCCTCCCCATCCTTCTCCCTTAGCCTGCTACTATTCCTTGTTTGACCTCTCCTCTCTCTACCCTCTTCTTCCCCTCCCTTTCCCTCATCTGTTTCTCCTCCCTCTCCCTCTCCCCCTTCCCTTCTTCATTTCCTCTTCTCCCTCTACCTTCACTCTGTCAATCTTCCTTCCCGTCCTCTTTAATTTGATTTGTTCTGGTGTAGGTAATGTATTTTTGGTGGGTGTTATGCTGTTTCTAATTGGATATTTCATGCTGGTCTTCGACATTAGGCATTGAAGTAAGAAGGAATATTTACCAAAAAAAAAAGAAAGAAGAAGAAGAAGGCATGGCTGTGGATGTGAGAATTTGATGTATTGATTCCAAAACCAGATCTGACCGGTTTTATCCGGATAAAGTTCTGACCAGCTCTTACTGGGTTTTTTCCCTTTGAGGCTTTTTATATGTGATCAGACCGGCAAACCGGTCGAACCGGCAAGTCCGGTCCGAGTTTAAAAACACTGGATAATTTAGCACACCACTTTGTTTCTCTGAACATCCAAAATTTATTTTCAAAAAATTAACCACAAATACTTAAAATAGTAAACGCAATTTTGGTATTGTTCATCATATCCCACATCAAACTACCCAAACCACTTCTAAACACTTAAGTATTTTATAATACTAATTTATTTAATTGGTTTGACCTTATTGTGTTGTGATCTCAACTGAGAGAGGGGGAAGAGGGGGGAAGGGGGAACTTTCTGACTCACAGGAAAGAGCAGCAGATGGCGAAAGAGTTAGGGTGGGACTGCAGCAATGCTTCAGGAAGAAGATATAGATAGGAAAAAAGAAAAATCAAATGAAGAAGAAAACGAATATATATGGGTTCTCTTTTTTTTTTTTTTTTTTCAAGGAAGATGATGATGATCATGATATTTCTGCAGTGCAACTAGAGTACTCAAACATCAGGATCCCATAAGACAAACTAGAGAAGGAAATAAGTAAGGACTTTTGTGCCACAACAGGCATATAGTTCCTGAAGAATCATATTAGAAAGTAGGACATATTTTTGTTTAGTTTCCACTTTAACAAAGGGAACAAAATAATCCAACTCATTCACCAACTTTGTCTTTACTTTCAGTTATGTTTTTTGTTATATATTTATTTTTACGAATCAGTGCAATTTCCAATGTTAAATAAAAGAAACTGTAGTGGGATTAAGGCTTGGTTTGTTTGTTTAAATGAAAGAAACTGCTTTCTCAACCAAAAGATATTTAGTGTTAAAGTTTCTGATTTTGGTAGCAATAAGACAAGAAATTCATATATAATAGATGGTAATGTAGATTGAAAAATCAATGAGGACTCATTCCCCTCAAAATGTGTTAACTCTCTCATCTTGTATCCTTAATGGAATAATTGATTATCCATTTTTCCATAATAGGAAAATGTACTTGGAATCTTAACTAATGAATAAGGCTTAAAGGTCTCCACAAATTTGGCGAAGACAAATGCAGATACTAGACAATTGAAAGATAACTCACCAAATTGTCAAAAATAAATTGACCAGAAAAACAATTATAGAGATGAAGCTTTAAGAATAGAATGACATTCTCATTAGAAAGACTAATGGGGTTTGACTTTAAATTATTAACAATTTGTCAACAGGATCCATCTCATATATTGCATAGTTAAATCAACTTTGGATCTGCAAAGTATAAGAGACAAAAGCCTGGAACTACAAGCATTCCCTTCAAAGATTTAATCTTGCATCTTTATGAAGTAGTAATATCCATAGTAAAAACTTGATATAATTTTACTCTTCATGAAACAATGAAGTAATCTACAATGTTGAAAATATTCAAGTGATAATAAAACAATCCAGGACCCAGGCAACTTGTATCCTAAGAAAATTATAAGAATGCAAAGTATACTTTTTTATTTTCATAATAAATTGAAATGCATAGCAGCAACATGGTTTATGTTGCACATTCTCTCGTTGGATCTATTTATCTGTGACAAAATATAGTTTAACATTGGGAAAATATTAAAAGTGAGAAACCATATTATATAGAATCAAAGGTTCCTTTCGATGAATTGACTACAAGATTAGCAATCATATAAATGTTCAGCACAAGAACATCTTTGTTGAAAGTTTGTGCATAACACCTTGAAGAGGAAGTAATCATTATAACCCATAGTTCATTGGTAGGACCATCACACAAGATGCATGTCAGAGTTCATAGTTGGGATCTTGCAGTAGGGTGTGGCTTAAGCTAAAAAATTATCAAACTGATATTATACAATGCTTATCTCCAGATTACAATTTATTTCTAGTACGATGAAATAGTGAAAGAAAATTCAGTCAAGAAATCTCCGGTTGACCATCTAAACTCCTCCTTTACTCTTCCATTCCAATCAATGTCATACCAAGAAATTTTTGGAGTTTAACAGGGAGTAATACAATGGGCTATGATAAAGTTCAATTTCAAATAAATGGTAACTATGCATGCTCTGGAAATTTTAATTTAGCGTCTTTCAACTTTACTGTTTTCATTCATCAAAAACTGAAAATCCATCATCCTGCTTAAAACCTACTCACTTTAAATACCAGCAGTATTGCTCTAGAAGATTCTATTTTCTGGACTAAAATATTAACCAAGAGTACTACATCAAAATACAAATTTAAGCTCTTCCATTTCGTTATACATGAATTCCCATCAACAATCTTGCAGGTTATCTAGAATAAAGAGATTTTCTTTGCTTCATGATGAGATCCTGCCAAAACTTATGTTGATGCAAATCTCTAACGGAAAATATGGCTCTTCTCATCTCCTTTACTAGCTATGTATCAAGAATATTCCAGTTATACAAAATTAACAGAGAACAGAAAAAGAAAAGATGAAAAATATCAAACCACAATCATATTAGCCAGATATATAAACATACAAGAACAGTTTGTTTCAACATGTAGGTGAGGATGGTCAACAGCTCAAAACTGATAATCACAACATAATATATGTTAATATCAGGTTTAGTTTTACCGGGAAATGGACGTAACCAAGCATGCAGATATTAGTAATATAGTTTACATCAACCACCAAACACATAAGATAGTGATCATTCAATAAATACCAACAAAGCATGAGCCGAACAAGGAGTAAATCATTACTCTTACAAAGACAGTGTAAGAAACAAGTTATTTAATTTTTTTTTTTTTTTAAACCACCCCTCCCATTATCCCCAGTGACTCGAACCCATGACTAATAGGTCATAGGGGTAACGTCTTACCACCTAAATTGCACTTCATTGAATCAACAAGTTATTTAATTATATTAAACAAGAAAATATAAGAAAGTATGGTAAAACATATCCTTACTTTGTCATTTTCATTTGCACCTTTAAGCCTTTGAGTGTAGATATAACGGCCAGGGAAGACAATATATTGCCGAGATCCAATCTAAACAAAGATAAAGTAAAAGACAATGTCACTACCAATAGCAAAGTAAAGAGGATAACCTGAGATGGCCACAAAAAGCATATTGAAATAACATATAATAAATACAAGCAACAATCAACCAACAAGAATACAAATGATCAATCGACCTAGATCAAACTCATGAACCATAATAAGCAGTTAAAATGCCATGTTAATAAACCGGAAAGTTAATCCACTGAAAAATGGTCTTAATAAATTGAGGAACGCATCCTTTAATTCTAACACAAAATTGCCAAAACAAAAAATGAAAAAATGAAGTGGATTACAGCACTTATACAAACACTTAATGTGCCGAATAACTGTATAGGGACCTCAACAACAATATCTCATTGGTAGAAACATATCAAAAAATGAAAACATGTAGTGGATTACAGCACTTATACAAACACTTGTGTGCCAAATAACTCTACAGGGACCTTAACATATCTTGTTGGCAGATGCATATCAAAAATCACTTCTTCATTTGTGAAGCCTAAGCATCAATTTACAGAACACCAATCAGACTCAATCAAAACTAAATCTTCAATATTGAGTACGTATATGGTTAAAATCATCAAAGTACATAGCCAAAATCCTCCAGTTTTCACACACAAGAGAAGAATACAATAGAAAACCAGAAAAACTGAAGTAAAGGATTCAACTTTAGCAGCTTTTTTCCCAAAAATAAAGAAAATCCAACAAATAGCACCAAAAAAGACAGAAAAAATTTATAAAAAAGAAGAAGATACGAATCACAAAAAGAAAATGAAAGTAGAAACACAGAATCCTCCATGGACATTTTACATTTTGTATAATTTATCGTACCTTGCTCTGCTATTACAATTTCGTCCAACCCCAAACACCAAAATCTTCATTAAATTTCAGAATTTAACATCATGGCTCACCATAAAATCAATCCAAAATTAAACCAAAAGAAAATTCATATTAAGCACATTTACACACCAAAAAACATATTAGTACTTGAGAATTTTACAGTTAGACCTCACCATAACAACTGCAAACACTTCTTCCCTTTTGCGTTGTTGCTGAACTGGACTTTCAACGATTTCAGTTTCAAGTGCTTCGGTCGATGAAGGTGTGGGGACCTCAGCCTCCGAGTATTTGGGAACAAATGAAGAAAACGAAGTGCTTTTTTTAGAAGATGAGGTGGTGAGTCTGAGGGAAGAAAGAGAGTGAGAGAGGAAAGGAATGTTGCTCAAATTGGTGGTTTTTGACTGAGAAATACTGGGTAATAGAGGTGCTGCTGATTTTGCTGTGAGAGACGAAGAACAAAGGGAAAGGGTTGCCATTGTTTTTGTTGATTTGAGTGTGTTTTGGGCAGTTTTTCTCCATCCTCTATTTGGTTGTGTTGCGTTCTCTGTGGTCCACTGTGTGTCATGTTATCCTATCCGTGATTCCTTGTACGAAATTCAAGTTGTGCCCTTGCTGAAGCCCAGCACAAACATAACTGCACCGTTTTGCACACAATTTTGTTCCTTAGCTTGATTTGTCGGTCTTTTCTTAGGTAAATTACCCCGAGATCACCATGTGTACGATTCTCTCATCTAGGAGTGGGCACGCCTACACATAGCTTGAGGATTTAAGTGACTTCACCTTCACTTATCGAGTCAATTATTTTTTGGATCTAAATTAAGCCATCACATCCTCGAATATTTGAAGAATGGGTATTCGAAGGGTCGGATATGAGATCCAATTCTACCATTATTGATTTTCTCAAAAAAAAAAAAAATAAATTTCAATATTAAATTTTTAATAATTTTTAGAATTAAGAATTCTACATAAAACCGAAAAGAACAAAGAAAAAGAACAAAGGAAAATACTTAATATTAGTTTTTCCTAAGAGAAAACAAAGCAAATCGAATCTTATTTCTACTAAATAGGGTCGGTTGTATGAATCCTACTACGTCACTGAGCTCTGTCATGAACTATATCCTCTTTATTTTCTAGATTAGCTATATCTTTCTTACAAGTACCATATCCTCTTTATTTTCTAGATTGACTATATCTTTCTTACAAGTTACTCACTAGGTATTTTCGGTCTTTCCTTATATCTTACCTTGATTACTCTTCTAGATTGACTATATCTTTCTTACAAGTTACTCACTAGGTATTTTCGGTCTTTCCTTATATCTTACCTTGATTACTCTTCTAGATTGACTATATCTTTCTTACAAGTTACTCACTAGGTATTTTCGGTCTTTCCTTATCTCTTACCTTGATTACTCTCTCTAAAATCTACTCGTCTGACAAGCGTATCTATGGGTCATCTTGGCACATGATCTAACCACCTTAAGTATGTTTCTCTCATCTTCTCATCCATAGGTGCACTCCAATCCTAGAAATCCCGAATATACTCATTGCGTATCTTGTTCATACTAGTATATCTAAACATCTATCATAATATTCACATTTCTATTACTCACATCTTTTGCCCATGTGCGTAATTCATTGTCTAACATTCAAACCCATAAAGTACCATTAGCCCAATAGCCGTTCTGTAAAATTTACTCTTAAATCTTAAAAGAATTTTGTGAGCGCATAATACTCCCGATGCTATTCTCTATTTCACCCAACCCGCTTGTATTCGATGTATAGCATTTCGATCTATACCATCATCACTCAGTGAACCTAAATATTTGAAAATTTTACTAATGAATATCTTTTGATTTCCGATTCTAACCCCTATTCTATACCTACATGTATTCTTGTTAAATTTAAATTCCATATATTTTGTTTTTGATCTACTAACTCTAAAACATTTTGATTCAAGTGCATCTCTCCAGACCTCGAGTTTAGTATTAACCCTTTTGAAGAACCCCAGTTATGTTAATCATGTTTTAATGTACATGACCAAATCATACTAATGGTTTAAAGACAAGTGTGCAGAAAAACAGGGAGGTTCGGACGCAAATGATCGTCCGAACAAAACAACCACACAGAGCTTCGGACGATGGTAATCGTCCGACACAAAGAATTTGAAGCAAGCCTCGGTGTCGGAAACGTCCGTGCATATTCCAAGAGACTTTGCTTGATCGGACGCACCTCGGAGACAGCTTTGAGACATCCGACTCGAACGGACGCAGTGTCGGACGCAGGGTTCAGCGGCCGTCCGAAAGGTCCAACGGCTAGTCTGCTCGGACGCACTCTTGCTTGCATCGGCCGTCTGAAGGTCCAACGGCTAGTTTTCCAGTAAACAGAAAATAGCCGTTGGGAAGTTGTTGAAAGCAGATATTTGGCAACTATAAATACCCCTAGGTCTGAATTAATGTTGTTAAGACTTCTACATTGATTACAAACAATTCTTGAGCTATTTGGGAGAAATAGTGGGTACAAGTGTTGTAATAGTGTAGGTAGTGTGGAAAGAGCTTAGAAGTGTAAAAGTTCTTCAAGTGTGAGAGTGGAGAGATAACAATTGTAACAAAGGGAGGTTGTGAGTGTAAAACTCTTGGCTCAACTAAAGGAAATTAGTGTGAGCAAGAGTGATCCTCATTTGTGTACAAGAGATTATTGTCTCACCTACTTTGAAGAGACTTTTAGGGCTGAACTTCAAGTTGTGAACTTGGTAGTTGCCTTGTGAGAAGCTCTTTGTAATTACAAGCTCCAAGCTTGAGAAGCTAGGGAGTTTGGTTTGATTATCTTAATCTCAATATTCTTATTTGTTCTTTAAGCTTAAATTGTTGAATATCTATTGTATTCATTTGTGCTTAAGTTTTCATTTGGTGCATAAAGTTTTAATTCTATTAAGCACATAAAAAGGTTTGTTTTTAGAGACAACCTAATTCACCCCCCCTCTTAGGTTGCTTTTGGGGCCAACACCTTTCTTTTTTCTATCTATTAAAACAATGTCATCTACAAAACAACATACACCATGATATTTTCTCTTGTATATGTCTTATATATTCATCTATGATCAATGCAAACAGATAAGGAGTTAAAGTTGAACGTTGATATAAGCCTATATTTATAGGAACTCTCGCGTCAACCTTCCTTGTGTTATCATATTTGTAATTACATCCTTATACATCTCCTTTATTGATTCTATATATACAGCTTTGACTTTTTTTTTTTAAAAAAAAAAAAAACTATTCATATAACTTCTATAGAAATTCTATCATATACTTGCTCAAAATTAATAAAAATCATATATAAATCTTTTTCTTTATCACGGTATCTCTCGGTAAATTTCCTTAAAAGATGTATAGTTTCAGTTGTCAATCTCCCAGGGATGGAACCAAACTGGTTATCTATACACTTTAATCTCGTTTCTTAACCTTCTTTCTATCACTCACTCCCAAAGTTTCATCGTATGACTCAATAATTTAGATATCTCTATAATTCATACAACTTTATATATCCTTTTTGTGACTTGTGAATATGGGTATGAAAGTACTTTTTTTTCATTGGTCGGGCATCTTTCTACTCTTCAATATTTTGTATATCCCCTTAACAAATTCAATTTTAAAAAAAAATCATTTCCTAAAACTAAAATGAAAAATAAAAGTAGCATAATATTTTTTCGAGAAAAGTTAGAGAAATTCAATACAATTATAAATTAAGATTTTTAAATTGAATGTATGATTTGTTCACCCCAAAAATTATAAGAAAAATAACATATGCGGATCGAATCGGATACCCACGGGTGTTTAAAATCCTGACTCATATCCCTCACAAAAGAAAGTACCCTACCTTTAGTTGACCAAGTTAATAGATGAGAGTTATATACCTTTTTTTCGCATTGGAGAGGGACAGGACCAGGCGAGCAAGTTTGCAAATATTTTTGTCAATCCCTACTCTCACACATAGTCAAAACTATCAATTTTAAGCTGATTTTAGGTGATACTAAGTTAAGTCCATTAAAGTCTTGGCATGAATAGATGTTTATATGTATATATATCAAAATAGTAATTTCTGGGACAACCCTAATAAAGAGTTTCTTATAGTTTGCTTCTATTTCAAGAATTTTCTACTATTTATTATGAAGTGAGACTTCAAGTAATGAAACTTTGGATCTTTTACCAGAGGATACTTTTTAAATTTTTGCTAGTATTATCTACATTACTATCCATTTTTTCTAAAATTCTAAGGGCTTCAATAAATTTGCATTTTACACGAACTGATCCTAAGTTATTCTCGGTAAATATATCAAGTTGGCTCCATCCATAAAGTTTCTACTGGAAGGAATTTCAGTAAATAGTCTTAGTTGAAGATAAAAAGCTCAATACCCAAGTAGGTGCTGAGCCTTTAAATGGCACTAAAAATACTACTTGAATTAGGGAAATTTGACTTTTTTTCCCCTTTCTGATGACTGGAAATTGACAATATACCTACATTGACTTCTACAACATTTTTTACCATGCATGAATGCACTAAGTGTTTAAGGATATGTGGAGAGTTGAAACAAGTGATGTTTAGACTCCACAATCTAAAGAAAGGATTTTGAAAATAATGAAACTAGAAAATACTGTACTATAAAAGATGAAACTAGAATATTCAGTCAGAGGGATTTTTATTTATATTCATGCAGGAATCAGATACATTATACATTCAAACTTTTCGATCAGTCCTTTGAAATTTCTTTTGCATCAAGGGCTTCCTCCAGATTAATATTGATACTTCCTTACATGGTTCTGCAATCAAGTCCCGCATTATCCTTTCTCATCATTGTAGCAAATTTTCCATAATCTATGCTTCCGTCCTACCAAGGTTAAGAAAAATTACTATATGATGAAATATTAAAGCTTCAAAAAAAGTTTCCATGTTGATGAGAATCATTAATAAGTAGAATAGTTGTAGAGTGAATTCAGTAGCTTGGAAATTTAATTATAGAAATCCAAAACCACCATAAAGTTTAAAATTTGGAATAAATACAAAAACTTGGTATATTTATTATATTTCAAAAAAATCTTGTACTAAAATGAGAGTATAAAGAGCCAAAAGTCTGCCTAGAACTCTATATTTTTCAATTTTATGATATTAAACAACACGATATATACACGTCATGTTCAAATTAGACATCCATGAACAAAACTATTTAAAATAAAAAATGTATGTTCCATAACATACTACTAGTAGTTAAAGTTTAATAGTCCAATAACATTATGATCAACGCTTAAGAAGCTTACATAGTCTCGATTGATTTCTTTGATCATCTCATCAATTGACCTTCAGCCAATCCAAAATCTTTGCAAGCTTGTTGGAGCTCATCACTACCATCCTTGTCAAAGAACGTGAAAACAGCAAGCAAGTTCTTTCTTCTTTCCATCTTGTTCATATGTAGTTTAGCAGCAAGAAATTCACCATAGTCAATTGTGCCACTATTGTCGATGTCAGCCTGATACAGCTCTTTAAGTATCAATTGACTGCTCTTCGTTCATAATGAGAATAGTTGCATTGTTTTGAGTTAAAAATATATCATGTAACTAAAGAAGAATTAAAATATTTGCAAGATATAAGTAAGATGTTTTTTTTTACCGTATTCATAAGATTTCTGATCTCTGACTCCATTAGTTCAGAACCTACTCTTTTCAATCCCTGTTTTAATTCCTCATAAGTTATTGTTCCACTATTGTCTGTATCAATCACTTTAAACAACTGTCCCAAACCACCAATTTCTTCTTTTGGTAGTCTCTTTGCTATGACCTACAAACAAATGTTTCCCACAGATAAATTGAGTATCGTTTCCATTAAAATGCAGCAACTTCGAAATTCATTTCTTGTATTACTGTCAAAGAATGTAAAATGTAAATGTACAAGACATCACTCATGTAATATGCTCAGATGATTCTAGAGAACTTAATACTACACCATCTCAATTCACACAATTAAATGCTATATTCCAAAGAGCAAATAAAAGATTGACGAGGAATATTAATTACTCTAATATGGTCTATTCTTTGTCTCATCTTGAGTTGCATATTTCTATAACAAATTTTTTGTTGGACAACAGGGAATTCAAGAGTATGAACCTCTTCTTTTTTTCTTCATCATGCAAATTGGAGTCAACATCATCCCATCAACTGAATACATCTAAGTGTTTATTAACATGAAATTTTCCTAAAGAAACTTCTACATTCACCTTGACACTGAAACCTTGTAAATAGTGAATGATTTTTAGTTATATTAAGAAAAAGTAACTGTCAAGGTTTTTGAGCCGACCCTTGTACCGCATTGAGTAAAACCCGATAGCTGCTCATTTGACACTTAAAATTTCGAGGCAAACCATTTTATTGAAACCTTTTTTGTCCACTATACTCCAGAATTTAGCTTCTGCAATATGTGTACCTTTAATAATCATCTACACTAAGTATGGCCAAAGAGTTGAATTGCCAAAATAAACTTGGAGTCACACTAAAGATAACATACTCGCGAAAGTGATGCCGCTTTAACACATCTAGTCATAACCATATTCAATGAAACACCTAAATCCTACTACTAACTAGATGGCATCCCGCAAGTATACGGTTGTCAACTAGTAGCAAAGGGAAGTAGGGATCGTTTCCACAAGGATTGTCAATTGCAATTGCTAAGGTTTAAAGTTGCTTGTGTAGTTAAGCAAAATCAATTGGTAGATGATAGAACTATTCTAATGAAAACTATAATTTTAATTCTAACCTAATTTAATCAAATTGAGACTAAAATTTAAAACAAGTGAATCACTCAACTAAAAAGACTACAAGAAAGAAACTTTGAATATTAAAAGTATTCATTTCTAAATTATAAATTAGAAAGAGTTAAACTAGAAATTTAAATATTTTTGGATTTTTAGATTGGAATTAAGAAAGACCACTAAGAATTAACTAGAAATTAAAGCAAGAAATTGAAAATTCTTAAATAAAAAGCAAGAAATTAACAAGAACCCTAATTTTCCTAAAAACCCTAATTTGAAAGTAAAGAAATTCTTACTATTAAAAATAAAAAATAAAAATTATATTTACGTGAAACTTGCGATTAACCCACTACGATTATGTAATAAAAATTTAAACTTGACAAGAAATTTAAAGAAGATCTAAGATGAAAGTTAAGAGAAATTTCTGTTAGAAAAAAAAGTAACTTATAGTTCAACCTATCCTAATCTATCTAGAACTAACTAAAACTATTTTACTCTAAAACTATCTACTCTATCTCTCTCAAAACTATCTACTTACTAATTCTACTTAGCTTAAATAGTGCAACATTACACAAGGCAAAATTAGGGGTTTTTTGGCTGAAAGTTTACAAAATTGCCCCTACAACTTAACATTCAGTGAGTTGAGATCGAGGTCTGGAACATTTGAGACCGTGATCTCAACTCTAAAATAGTAAAACTAATTCACGAGTTGAGATCGCGGTTTGGAATAGTCGAGACCGCGATCTTGACTCTCCTTCCAACAATCTTCATTTCATCCATTTTGCAATTTGGTCCCTTGAGCTTTGTCAACACTCCTTCCAGCTTCTAACCTTTAGTTTTTAACCTGCACAATATTAACACTATTAAGCACTTAATTAAACTAAAAATTTAATACAAAATTATCATAATTAATTCAAGAATGAAAATACAAATACATATGAAAGAAATTGACTAAAATCTTCAATTACTTATCTAATTTCAGAATTTAAACTATCAAAATGCTATAATTTAGAGGAAAATAACTCTAGTTTACTAGAGTTATCAGAAAGACCAAATTTTGTCAGATAGAATAATAGAAGCAACTATTTCATCAAAATTCAAATGCAAGTCTAAGCATATACTAATCTTTATTTTGAATAATTATCTTGTATAATGAAAAATCTTTTAGATTGAGAGGTAATTTGATTGGATATTTAAGTCAATAGACGGTTAGCATCACTATTGCTAATAATATGATTATAGTTTGGGTTATCAAAAAAACCAAACATTTTTAAAGCAACTCTACATCCTACTTTGTGCCAATTTCTAATTTCAGACGATCTTTCCTTTTACTTTTGTCTCTTTGGAGTTAACATCAAAGAATTAATTCATTTTGGACAATCTAAGATTAATCCAGATGGATCATCAATTACATATCTTATGAAGAAGTCATTTCATATATAGTCACAGAACACTTGGAAGCAATAGTTCATTCATCCAACTTAAACTTTGTGTAAGAAAAATGGAAACTTGAAGAAGAGAAAGATAAGGCATCCCTATACTAGTATTAGTTTATTGTATTAAAGCACAACTCTACATATATCCAGTTTCCTCCTTTTATGGGTAAGCTCATCAAATATAAAGATTGCTGCATTTTTCATCTTCATGACCATCTATACACTGATACCTTTAACACACCTAGTTATAAATCAATGAACACCTAATCCTACAACTAACTAGACAGCATCTCGCAAGTATACGGTTGTCAACTAGTAGTAAAGGGAAGTAGGGATCGTTCCCACGAGGATTGTCGATTGCAATTACCAAGGTTTAAGGGTAGGATTGTGTAGTTAAGCAAAATCAAGTGATAGATGATAGAACTATTCTAATGGAAACTATAATTTTAATTCTAACCTAATTTAATCAAATTAAGACTAAAATTTAAAACAAGTAAATCACCCAACTAAAAAGACTACAAAAGAGAAACTTTGAATATTAAAAGCATTCATTTCTAAACTATAAATTGGAAAGAGTTAGACTAGAAATCTAAATATTTTTGGATTTTTGATTGAAATTAAGAAGCCCACTAAGAATTAACTAGAAATTAAAGCTAGAAATTGAGAATTCTTAAATAGAAAGCAAGAATTAACAAGAACCCTAAATTTCCAAAAAAAAACCCTAATTTGAAAGTAAAGAAATTCTTACTAAATTGGACAAGAAAGCAAATAAAAATTATATCTACGCGAATCTTGCGATTAACCCACTACAATTATCTAATCAAAATTTGAACTTTACAAGAAATTTAAAGAAGATCTAAGATGAAAGTAAAGAGAAATTCCTATTACTGAAAAAGTAAACTTGTAGTTCAAACTATTCTAATCTATCTAAAAACTAACTAAAACTCTCTACTACTCTCTACTTACTAATTCTACTTAGCTTAAATAGTGTAGCATTACACAAGGCAAAATTAGGGGTTTTTGGTTGGAAGTTTACAAAATTGCCCTTACAACTTAACACTCAGTCAGTTGAGATCGCGGTCTAGAACATTTGAGACCGCGATCTCGACTCAAATATAGCAAAACAAATTCCCGAGTCGAGATCGCGGTTTGGAATAGTCGAGCCCGCGATCTCAACTCTCCTTCCAACATTCTTCATTTCATCCATTTTGCAATTTGGTCCCTTGAGCTTTGTTCCTTCTAGCTTCCAACCTTTAATTTTTAACCTGCATAATATTAATACCATTAAGCACTTAATTAAACTAAAAATTTAATACAAACTTGTCATAATTAATTCAAGAACAAAAATACAAATACTTGTGAAAGAAATTAACTAAAATCCTCAATTACTTATGATAAGTTAGCTATCCAATTTCGGAATTTAAACTATCAAAATCCTATTATTTAGAGGAAAATAACTGTAGTTTACTAGAGTTATCACACACTATATCCTATTGAAAATGATCAGGAAAATAGAAGCCTGGAACTACTCATCAGTGCTTTATTGTTGTATACCAGACACTAATTGATTATGTTCATCAATTCATGGTTTGTTCTGAATCATGTCCCTAGTATCATGAATGGATAGTGTGAGGGTTATAATCATCACATCAATGTGCTCGACATGACCTACAAACAGAAATATCAACTCACAAAGGCAACTTTAAGAAAGTAATCTAAGCTACATGGTTTGCTTGGAATCTAAAACAATTGAAGTATGGTAGAGAGCATGCCTGAAGTGCCATTACCTCTATTGGGAATATTTGTAAGATAAACATTGATTGCTAAAGAAAGACTTTGATAAATGTACATGCAAAGCCATCTTCTCAGAAAACTGCTTTAGATGAGATAAAACTACAGAACCCGATGGTTTATATCTGGTGCAAACTTGTCGTCAACTATCCAAGGGTGACCTATCTCAAAGAGTAAAACTTCCTCTTAAGCATAGAAACATCATAAAAAGAACTAGTCCTAGGATACAAAATTTTTACTTGCATAAGAATTCATGAGCAATTATTCATCCTTCAGGGTCCTTGCAAAGCATTCTCTATATCGTCCTTTGCACTATTTGAAATCTGTGGCCAAGGGTCGGATACAAAATTTGTTTTTCCTCTTAATATTTGCTTGAAAATACTATTATCAATTTCTGCAAATTGAGAATTCCAAATTACAACATCAGTGACGAGAACGGAACCTTAATAACTCTAACCTCTCAATATAAGTATATAACAATAGCTTATTCTGGAATTTCAAATTATGTCATTGAGAAGTTACCTGCCCAAAAAGGAGGAACATCGGATAGTAGGATGTTTAGAATAACACTAGCACTCCACACATTTGCTTGAGGCCCATAATACTTGTGCAACTCTTCTGGTGCAACATATAATAGAGACTTCCAACAACATCAGAAAGATATTGCCCTACAAGTGTAAACATTAAAACTATCATAATCAAATTTCTGAATATTTTGTATGTGAGTTAAATTTATGTTTGGATAATTATATCAAACCACATAATCATCATCAATTGAGCAACTTAATTTTCAAATAATGGAATATGTGAAAACACATAAGACAAAATTGAGTTAAACTGTTGCAACTTTTGAGATGACAGAAACTTTATAAAAGTTATCCTCTGGCGAAGCTGAAAATATTCTTGAGTCAAAATTGCAGTCTTTTGGGTAAAAATTTTCATTTAGTATTTTGACTAATCATAGCTCATGAGGGAGACCAACAAGTTCTCTTACTTCTTTTTTTTTTTTTTTTGAAAATAAAAATTATGAACTTAGTTAGAGATGTAGTAGAAGATCGAAAAAAAAAATTGGTAAGAACTTGTTAAAAAGATATAGCCATCTAGGAATTAAGAAGGATATGGTTCATGACAAAATATAATGGTATGGTCGTAATGGAATTCATACAACGGACCATATTTAGTGGGAATAAAACTTGATTTTGTTGTTGTTGTTGGTTAGAGGAAATTCAAATTTTAATAGAACCATACATTTGGATGATAAATTATGTCTCTTGGTAAACAAATAACTTGTTGATTATGATAATCGAATAATAACATGAATGTTGTCTAATTTGACTATACAAAACATATTTTCTAAAACAATTTAGACACGATATAATACATTTTCCAAACAAACTTTTTCTATATTCAAAATGACAACTGAAGACCAAAATAACAGGTTTGCTTTCTTACCACAAAACAAAAATTTACTAGACATGCTACCAAATTCTATTAAAGTAGTTAAAAAGTGCCTGAAGTTCGTCCATTGATATTTGAGTTTCTAATGTTGCACGGAATATTACATTTTTACAAAAACTTTTTTAACTGTAATTTCCACTGATCTTGAGTTTCCAATATTGCATGGAATGCCCATTTTTATAGGAACTTTTTAGATCTAGACTATAATTTCTATTTCTCCATGTGTATTGTGACAAAGTTTACTCTATTCTTCTTGTGCCATCTCAAGCACTTTACTTATATTTGGCTATTCATTCATTGAATCCATTTGCAGTCACGAAATTCACTTAAAATTTTTTGACCTCTTCTATTCCATTTATGGTCACAAAATCCAAATCCCTATTAGCATAAAGCTAATAATTATTCTACTTTTCTAAACACATAAAGAAGAAAGGTAGATATGCAAAATGAAAATGACTTATTATTGATCCCATTATCCATTTCGCTAATGATCCTTAGAATGATAGGATCAACATCTTAGGAGTGCAAATATAAAGGAAAACCATTATATATTTGAATAATGATCAAGAAATTAGAGATATTATCAGAAGAGGCTCATGCAAGAAGAGAAAATCAAACAGACAAAATTACAATATTACAAAAATTCTTATTTCCTTGTGATCAACAACATAAATACTCAACATGGAATTATAACTTTTTTCTAGCTTGAGTTTTGTTAAATAAACTCCATAAAAAAAAAGAGAAGCAAATTAAAAAATAAAATAAAATTCAAGTACATGACCAAACATATTCTGTCAAGGTAAGAAAGGGATTACATGACATACCTAAACAAGAAGAATGGAAGAATCTAACATTATTAAGAAAGTAAAAAATTACCAGTTTATATAAAATAGATAATCCAAAATTAGTGGCTTAAGCTTGGCATCCTCATCAATAGTACTCCCTCCGTCCCATTTTATTTGGTATGGTCAATCTTGCACATAGTTTAAGAATTGTTGATATTTGACCAACTAGTAGAATAGTTTTTCCATTATTGTCCCTCAATTAAAATTCAAAATTTGTTAGTTAGTATTTGATTTTCAAAATTTGAAATAGTTTATGAGAGTAATGTTAAAACATGACATTAATGCTCTTTTTTTGGAACTTGCATGAACGGTGAATTAGGCAAATTGACATTTATTTATTTGCCATTTTAAGGAGTGACAAATAATTAATTGAGACAAACTAAAATAGAAAGAAGGACAAATAAAATGGGATGGAGGGAGTATCAAACAAGAAATACTCAGGTTTCAGATCTCGATACATGAGCCCAAAAGAATGGCATGCCTCTACAATACTAATGATGGTCTTCATCAATTGTGCAACTTTTCACTTGCTGTAATGACCCTTTTGGACAATCCTATCAAAAAACTCAACCCCATGGCACAACTCCATGATAATATGGACAAACAAATTGTCTTTATAGGTCCCTTTGTTCCTTACAACATATGGATGCTCAGACAAGTGGTGCATAATCTGAATTTCCCTTCACGCATCATCATAATCCTCTTTACATAAAACCTTTCTTTTTGGGATTGATTTACAAGAATATTCAAATCCTTTGGCCTTTTCTGTGCATTGATTGGTTGTGCCAAATTGTCCTTGGCCTAATTTCTTTCCAAGATTATAATGATCTCTCAGTCTTAGAGTTTGATAAGGAATGACACTATCTGATTGTAGCTTTTGAGGATGAGGATGATTTCTTCATGGATGATCTCAGATGGGATCTATCTTTCTTCTTTTTTTCTTCTTTTGTTTGCTCTACCTTCTGATATTTAGTTTTAGAAAAATTCTCTATCTCTAGTTCTACACCTCTGTCAAGATGATAATTTTGGATGTTTTGTATAGGTTGGCAAATAACTACTTTTTCATCTTTGGTCATAGCACTTGGCAGGGATTGTGGTGGCTTTGACTTTTTGCCCTATTTTGTGATGATAAAAAATTACAATATTTAGAAGTGACATGAGAGCACGTTTGAATTGGCCTAGTATGAGTAAATCGTTCACTACCAAATACTTAGGTAGACTCGTAAACTTTGTGGCTATTAAAGAAATCGCATTAGCAATGTGATATTTATGTGACTTCTTTAAAAGCCAATAGGTTTACGAGTGAGTTCATGAACTAATCCTACCTAAGTATTTCCCTTGTATTACTACTTCACTATTTTTGGGTGCTACTACTAATGTGATGGTGGATCGTTGGGGGTTAGTTGGTACATAATTAAAAATAAAATTGATAGCAAGCAAAACATTTAAATTCTGATTTTTATTCATAATTGAAAACTGAACTATCATCGTATTCCTTGTGCTACTACTAGTTGACAATCGCAAAAATTTTAGGAATAATGGATTTCACTTTGGTACAAGTTGGTCAACTATTTGTTGCACCTTTTCTGTCATCTCCAACTTGAGACCCTTCATTTGGTTGTGAAGTTACGACTTGCTAGTGTAGCTAAAAATGTGAAACACAGACTTTATTATATCTGTGTTTTAGCAAAAAATAAACTAAATTATTCATTAGATAGTAGAACCATTTACAAACTCCATGATGATAATCCTTTACCAGAGGGTAAATTAGAGGCTTTGTACTAGGAAGATAAGCGGATCAAATAGTGATTAAGTTGAATTATGTTCCCTCTCTTATAGATTGGAAAGCAAACTAGATACCAATGGGAATAGAAGTTGTTAACCTTTAGCTATGGAAGACAAGGGGAAAAAATAGCAAACTTGCACATTTTGTTTGGAACTTTGTAAAGAATCAGTACCAATTGTCATGAGCAATTTTTTTTTTTAACCTTTTAGTGAGATTAACAAAATTTCATGCTTATTTTTAATCTTCTCTCTGTTTATTCTTGTTCTAAAGAGAGAACTTTTCGGAAAAAGTTTCCTTTCCTTTCTCTCCATTCTTCTCTAATTTAAACTCCCAAAATAAAAGAAAGTTTGACACTTCCTCTCCATCTCTTTTCTTATCATTTCTCAACTACCAAATGAAATCTAATTTAGTCATTCAATTTTGCTCGAAGCTCCAGCATTATAAACTAATCAATCTAATTAAAAGCAAGCCCATATCCCAACACCAATAATATAACTAAAACTTCTAATTGAAAACAAGAAAAAATGTAAAGAAAAGTGCTCAAACTGTTAATGTTTTTGAACCAAAACAAATTAGCAGGAAAAATTGGAAACTTAGTGTTCATATGTCATTCATAGTCATAGACTTGGCATACAAGTTGAGGAGGGACTTCGATAGCAATACAACAATCATATAACCTAATACTTGAAATCGTAACCCAATAACAACCTTAATTCTTAATTTTCTAGATTCCAAATTACCAAACAGGCTAATAAATTTCAAGCATGAAAAGATGGGTAGTTTGAAAAGGTATTAAATCATAACTATTTTTTTTTCTACTATAAAGGTATATGATATAATATTGAAACTCTACCAAGGTTGATCTGCAAGACTTAGTACAAATGAGAAAGTGTTTTACTAAACTCTATCAATTTAAAAAAGTAGCTTAAGTGTAGATTTGTCGACTATACTCAAGAAAAAAACCGCTCAATAAGGACTTCACACATGCAACTTTCCAGGTCCAGAATGAAGCTAAAGTGTTTTGGCTTGCGGTGACTTGTAGCACGCATTGTTGTCTGCCAAAATATAGTATTTCTCGGTCTTGCATAAACAAGAATACATGAAATATAAATGATATCTTTCATGTACAAAATAAGAACAAAAGTGTAATAAAAAGAGGTAGCGGTAAGATTGACTAGAGCATTTTGGTCCATACAACAACATAATAGATAGGAGAAAGAAGTCCTAATCTATTTGCAAATCAAACTAGTCTCAGTTTTCTTGATTTCTATGAGATATTAGACCTTCATCAAGTGAATTGACAAGCAAAATATAGCAAATGGAATATAAAAACTGCTTCAAAACGGTTGAATTTTTCAACCAGAAATCTCACGCTAAAATCCACCGTAGTTTTCTCCAAACATAATAGAGAAATATATATGGTAACACATGACATAGTTCTCAAGAATAGAAGCAGGGAAGACAATTTTGATAATAATGGTTTAGATAATTCACAACCAAACAAGCTTGTATTTGGTCACTCAAAAGAAACCCTAAGTCTCTCTTGTGACAACAATTTGAGAATCAAAGTAAGAGTATCCAGTTCAAAGGGATGAAATAAGATTATAATTACTTGCCCCTAGAATGTTACTAGAAAAGAAGAGAAGGGCAAAGAGCAGGAGAAAGACAAAGTCAACTATATTAAGATAGTTTCAAGGTTCAGTAACATAATACAAACAAATTATAGATCCCAATCACAAATTTCGAACACATAATAACAAGAAAGGAAATGCGTTGTCCCCTTTCCTATCTGATGAGGCCATTATCTCAATTGCACAGAAGAGCATGCACATACTGATGCAACATTTACCACATTAGATTCATGAGAAGCATAAGATGACAAATAATAGACTACATATCTTTATTGTATCTTACTGATAAGAATATGAAGAATAATAGACTACATATATTTATCGTGTCTTACCGACAAGAATCTCCTCATGAGTCTAATAGCTGCAACAAGTATATACCAAGCACAGAGGCAATGTGACAATTTCAAACTAAAAGGTCTAAATGAAATTTTGCCAACCCTATAAAATAATTATAGATGAAATATAACCTTCTTGAGATCTTATTTTTATACATTTTCAAGAAGAATCCCTTGTGAAAGAATGTGAGAAAAGTATTTTAATTTTTTTGGCTGATTCTACTAGGATTGATTACTAGAAGAAGCAAGAGGAATCAAAAACTTGTTCAAACAAAGTAATTACATATGGATTGTATGAAAAGAAAATAATCCTACCAAACAAAAAGATATTTTGATAAGAGTGGTGACATTTACACACCCTTTTTAGTCACTTGCATACCTTTATCACTATTCATTAGTGTAATTAGCTTCTTACACACTCTTTCTAGTTTCTTACACACCCCAAATGAATATTTTGTACTAATAAATATTGATAGGGGTATGCAAGAAGTTAAAAAGGGTGTATGAATATCATCACCCTTTGATAAAATTCAGAAAAGCATGGAGTTTTACTTTATATTAACAAAATAAAAAATAAAAAAAAATCCATTAAGTTCCTAATTGTTCGTGTCATAAATATTTCAAAACATGTTCAATAAAAAATTATTTGAAACTTGATTGTCAAGGTAAGACTCATAGGTCTCCGTGTTGAAATATATGTGACATTAATTTAGAGTTGTATTAGAACTTTTCCACAACGAAATACTCCACAAGGGACATTCCATAAGTTCATTTCGAAGGATTCCGTGACTATAAACCAAACATAAAAAATATTTTCATTGAAAATGAGCAAATTCTTGATAGATATTTTTTTTACTATGTGTAGATGTTGAAAAAAAAGAAAAATATTTAGGTAGAGTTGGTTTTGGGGTCCACCTATAGATTGTTTGGTTAAGATTAAATTTTCTAGATTTTTATCTCGGCTGATGTTATTTATCCATAAAGTTTAATCCTTACCACAAAATTTACAAGTGGGGCCAAATATCGGGTCTACCTAAGAATTTTCCATTTAAAAGATATCGATCAACTAGAAAAATGATAAAATCGATACACTCCAAACTGTAAAAGTAGGATAACTGAAGCAGTAATTATTGTAACCGTTTTGAATTTAGGGTCGGGATTTTCGAGCTACTAGTTTAAATTTTAAAGGGGGGCTTATCTAAAATAAAATTACGTTATGTGGTTATCTAAATAAGTACATTACTCCCTATGGCTATCAAATGTGCATCTTAGTCCTTATGCTTCAAAATTTGTTTACGAAGTAGGTGGAAGCCATCTAAACTACCAGCTACTTGTAAAATGTCATGCATATCTCTAATCAATTTGAGTGTCTATCAAAGTTTTGAGGTCAAATTAAAAAAAAAAAAATAGTCACAAAGATTTGGTCAAACTAAAAATAAAATGGTCAAATTGAAAATAAAAATCCTACACCCTTCCCTTTCCTTTACTGCACAACCACAACCACCACCTTCAAACCCTACTCCTATCCTATCCCTAGTGATGCCTACTAGATACACTTGCAAGCGCACAAGTCGAACAAATAATGGAGTAATAGAGTACAAAGTATCGTTCTTACATGGAAGAGTGAATGAGTTACAACTGATCACAACAAGACTAGGGTCAAAATAAGGAATAAATTAACAGACTAAACTAAACTAAAAAGAATAAAGCAATTAGGCAAACCAAAAGCAAAAACAAGAACAAAAAAAAAAAAAAAGAACTAACAATGCTAGGGAATTGACTTCACCTAACTAACATAACCATGAAACTAAAATCAAACAAGAATCAATCAAATGTGCATAAGATAGTAAAGTTTCCTAAGTTGTATTAGACTTTCTCAAGTTAATAATTATTTCAATTTGATTCAATTTTGAATAAGTTTTCTCGGAATTAATCTAGGCAAATAAAATCAAAACATTAGGATTTTTAGAACCCTTTGCTGTTAATACTTTTTCGAGCTACTAAATGGACCACAAAATTTATTTATGAACAATCTCCTGCTGTGAACATAAACAAATTATAGCATAAATTATTATGGACTAATATTCAAATATCAATTCCTAAATATTATTAAACAACAAGTCATATATACAAAAGGCATCAAGAACAATAAGAACAATAACACACACTCTTATGAACAAACCTAGAACTCATGAATAATGAAATTCGTTGGGATACATCAATCCCTAACACGAAACTATCACATTAAAGCGAATAACAAAAACCAGACTATAGAAGGCATGAAGAATTGGAAAAGATTATGGCTTTGAGTCCCCCGTTGGATGAAGAACAAAATTCCCTTGATAATTCACCAAGAATCCTTCTAGGGTTATAAAACTAAACTAAGAGAGAGAGAGAAAGAGAAAGAGAATGAGTTATTCAAAACTAATATACCCTACTAATACTCCTACAGTATACATTAAAATAGGTTCTTAAGCATCCTATTTATAGATACAAAATGTCTTGGTTGGGGTTTTATGTCCAATTAGGACCATATGGGCCTAAACCGGACTCAAGACTTGTAAAAATCATAAAGTTTTCCATTGAGGAAATTCATGCAATGGCCTAGTGCTGGGTTTGGCCTTTACCAAAACACCACAGTGCTATACTCTCAGAATCTCAAATTTTCTAGATGAAAATTGCGACCTTGGTTCCTTTTTTAATCGAAATGCATGCAGGTTCATGGTGTTGGAGCTACAGAATCACCTCTTGATCTTCACTTTTCTTCGCACTTCCTTTGTACTTTAAACTTCAAATCATTCCCGAATGTACAAAACATATAACCAACACATGAAAACTACAAAAACGCAACTAAACATTTAATAAAAAAAAGGTATGAAAGGGTGAACAAAAACCTTGACACATACTTGAATGATAACAAGAATCTCAACCAAAATGAATGGAAAATAGCTCTATTTTGGAGAGTTATGTATTACATCCCCCAACCTAAAATTTTGCTAGCTTTGAGTAAAACAAGACAACAAACACATAAATAAAGAAACAAATAAGACACACAAGACTTTATATACGTCACAACTATAGTAACAATCAATGACAAAGTAAAGGAAGAAAAGAACCATTCAAGTTCATAGAAAAATTTGATGAAAGGTCCCATGTCAATATCAAAATACCAACACTCAAATCACTCAACAAAGAATAAAAAAACAAATATTCACAAAAAACACTCTCCTCAACAATCTTATTTCCACAAGATCATACTAATTACTAGAGTTAACAAGGGACATCAAAGTCAAAACCAGTGCTTCATCACCTACTTTTACTAATGTAAACTAGCTCAAATTAAAAATCATTTAGGACTTTTCAAGCTTGTAATGTCTGGGTAAGGTAATTTTAGGTAGGATACATATAAATATGGATAAACTGGCAATAATCACCTTTAACAAAGGATTAGAATACCGAAACCATGATCTTATAATCTTCCACAAACACATTATTCCACTATATATATTTGAAGGCAATTACAAACCACCTTTATTTGAATACTTCACTTTTCTAGCACTTGGCATTTTTTTTTCTTCCTTTTTTTTTTTTGTCATTTTCCCTCTTTGTGCATCACTTTTTCTCCTTTATTTTCTTTTGAGGACAATAATCACTACACATTCTTACATTACCTGCAGTGTGAAAAATATGTACACTGAATTTGAAGTCATTTGACCTCTTTCAACAATCATCTTGACCCTTTCCAATATAAAACACCTTCTCAAAAATATTCCATCATCATGGTATTGAAAAACTTTCAAAAAGATCAACAATGTCCAATGTAATGAGTAGAGAAAGATGACAATAAGAAACAAAGAAAATAATGCTAAATTATGTGGCTCAAGTAAGAAAATCAAAGGCTTATAAGGCTCAAAAGAGGACAATACGATAAAATATCGTAAAGGTAGGCAATTTTGCTCAAAATGTCCAAGAAAGGCCTAGTTCATTTCCAAAATTCAATTTTCTACAATAAAGATCCATTCTACCTAATCAGATAAGTACTTAACACATAGAAAGAAATAGATCACTGCTTGCAATTACACTTTTAAAACTCACACACAAAACACTCAACAAAGAAAATTGGCAAATCATAATCAATGGGATCAATAGCTAAAACATTCTATACACGCTAGCTATGTTTTACTCCAAAACAAGCACCAATTGAAATATATTCAAACCATTGCAAAGAATATAAAAGGATAGTGAACTAAAACACAAGACACTAAATATAAAAATAAGGCACAACCAACCACATTGAGCCACGATAAAAAGAAACAAAATTTAAAAACCTAACTATTATTTTTGTAACCCTCTATAATATTTTAGGCAAAAAGGTTATAGAAATCCTGAAGACTACTGTCTGGTAGCTAGGGAGACTTTTAAAAATAGTACGATCCTTAAGATTGATAAAACAAATAAACACACTAAAAGGACAAACATAACAAATACGACACACTACCATATTCCAATCACATAAATAAAACTAAAAAAATAATACAATGCCAAAACATAAACACTTCCCAAACATTAACAAAAGACAAAAATTAAACATAGAGCATACTTCCCTCATGAAGCCGAGGAGGTTTAGGAATTTTCAAGTAGTTGCACGTAAAACTAATGGAGAAGCTTCATGGAAAAACCAAGGTGGCTTTGCACTCTTTAAATGGTCATTGCCATTTGTTACAAATCCATAATTTCCATAGTAGGTTCTATACAACTCCAACCAACACTGTTAGTTAGAAGTGAGGGCATCTCTTTGACAAAATCCGATTGCATGTGATTCACCTCAATTTCATTAGTATATTTGGGCTCTTGAATAGCCAATTGAGGAGAAAAGTCTTCAAAGTCAGTTCTATTAGGAAATTTGTCTAGAAGAATTGAAGCAAGATCATAATATTCATTCATCAAATAGTCCATGGTGTCTTGCTCCAAACAACCATTAGCTACGCCTGTCTCATCAATTCCACTATATGAATCCATGCATGGATTTGGCTCCTTTGTTTGTTGCACATTTGTCACCCCTAGCTTGATCTATGGGAATAGGATCACTAGACGATGGTGGTTAAGGTGCCCATTATGAGATTAGTGTAGTAAGTTGCTAAGCAAATCAATCCTTTAGTCCTCCAAGTATTTCATTAAAACCAAAATTGTCCCTTAACTTCAATTTTATTTTAGTCCTCCAACTATTTCATTAAAGCCAAAATGGTCCCTTAACTTCGAATTTTATTTTAGTCCTCCAACTATTTCATTAAAGCCAAAATGGTCCCTTAACTTCAATTTTATTTGGATTAGTCCCTGAACTAAATATTTGCATCCAATTTGATCCCTAAATGATAGCTCCACCAAAAACAAAATTTTTTTATTTTTGACCAGTGTTGACTAGGGGCATAACCATCAAATCAGTAATCCTATGTTTTTGTTTTCTAAAAATTGTTTTAGACTACCTTATTAGTCCTCCAACTATTTCATTAAAATTAAAATGGTTCCTGTTCAGGTAAATATTGATTAGGTAATTCAATTCATAAACAAGTAATAATTAAGCCTTAATTATCCTAATCAACCTAACACACGCTCACAATGATACGTGGTATGTTTGTAGATTGGATGAGTAAGGATCGTTCCCTTGAGGACTATTGAACAAGTACTAGGATTCACAAACTTTATTCTAGTTAGACAATTTAATTTAAAGATTTTGTTTCTACCCAACTAAATTAATTCTAACAAAGTCACAGGGCATTCATTTAGTATAACTTTCACCCTTTTAGCCTTAATACTTTGCATCTTTAAAATATCCATTTTAGTAGTATTCCTAGTAATTTGCTTAAATATAGATTCAGATATTTAAAAACAAATCTAATCTCCTCATATTTAACAAATGAGAAAGGTAAATTATGCTTTACGATGGAAAAGAAAGTATCTCCCAAAATTCTTGATTAATCATAGGATTTCTTAGGGAGATATCTGTTGCATAAATAAATGCTTATGCATTGTCTTTTTATTGGCCCTGACACATCGAGCAAGACGTCATTTCATGTTCCTAGTCCCATTTGTATTTTCACAATTGTATTGCTTACCACAGTACTTACAATCGCATCTTTTAATGCCATTAGCACCAACCTATAATTTGTCAAAGTGATTCCACATGTTTGATTTTTTTCTCCTCTTCTTCATAGGTGATTGCTTTGCAACATTTTGTTCTTCATCTTTGTCACTTGTTGAGCTTGACATCAGATTTTTGATGACCATCCTGTGCTACTATTGCTAGACAATAGTAATGCCCTCATTTTCTTCTTGATTCATTCTTTTTATTCTTTTCCTATAATATAGAAGAAATTATAAGTTGAATATTGGAGGAAGAATTAAAAAGATAACAAAATTTAATCCATATAAATAACCAATTTGCAAAGAGTTAATGACAAGGCAAAATAAATATAAAAAAACAAAACAAAATATTATTTTAGAGCCTAAACAAGGAGATGAAAAGAGCTAGTTTTAGCACCTGACGATACAACTTGAATAACAAAAGGTTGTTTGATACTACCACAGTATTAATGATTGCAAGAATTGTCCATGCATACAGTTTAAATTTGGAACTCAATTTGAATTGTTTAGTTGGTGATTGTAATTACGTGAGCTTACTGTTTATGATCAACAAGTAGTACTCATTATTGTTGATATCAAATCTAGTGTTAGTTGTGGCAAGAAATTGAAGTTATAGTAATCAAAGATGTCAAATGGTAAGAAAGCAATAGCCAATGTAAAGTGACTAAAATCACCATAAATTGTATTATAGATTTGATTACAAAAAGGTAAAATTTCACATTAGAAAACCCACAAAAATGATTTTAGTTTCAAGAAAAAAAAGAAAAGAACTGTAAATCGACTAGGGTGAGATTGGTGGTGATAAAATCAACATGATGCATGTCTAAAATGATAAAATCACCATACCAGTTTTAAGAAGTGTAGATCGATCGGTGGTGGACGGCGAAGTCTTCTAGGGAGTTGAGAAACGAGTTGCTAAGATTGATTAGCAGAAGGTTTTTTGTGGTAGCTAATTTTGAATATGCAAGGAGGAGTTCGGTGGTGAAATTTGATCTTTGGTTTTTGATTTTTGTTAGATTTTGATTTTTGGTTGATTGGCTTCTGAAAGAATGAAAGCGGCAGTAGTGGTAGACACTAGACAGAAATAGGGTTGTCAAAGGTATATTTGTTATTGTAGTTATTGGCCCAAATTCCATTAATACCTTGGTTATTTATCTGGTCATATCAGGTTCCCCAAAATCTAGTGGGTTAAACGGGTCATGTCAGGTTACCCACTATCTTAATGGATTATCTAGTCAACCCGTGGTTTGATACGACATGACTCATTTAACTTTGGGTCATACTAGGTTAACCTGATAACAACCTAATTAAATTCTAGTTCGTGTCGTGTTTTTGTGTCCAAAATTGCCACCCTATACTACACCTAATCTAAGAAAATCCTCTCCAATGTAAGGAAAGGAAAGAAGAACTCTATCATAATTCTACACTTACTAGCACACCCTAACTATGCCTACTTAGTCTCTAAGAATACTAAAAGAGTGTATTTATAGTGTTAGGGTTGGAGGAAATGGCTATAGCAACACTCAACCTCGATCTGGACGATTTTGCCTCTTAGAGTTCTTAGACTGTGCTCGTAATCACGGTGACCAACTCAGTTTGTCACTGCGGTTACCAATTTCCCTTCTTTGTTTTCATGACTACGGTATCCAAGCACTTAGGTTGACTCCCTTTGTTATCGTGGTTACGAATTTTACTTTTTCAATTTGGTCACTGCGGTGACAAGTACTTAAGCTCCTAGACATTGTGTTACCGCGGTGATTGGAGCACGGTTTGATTTCTAGTAGCTCCAATGGCTTGATAACTGCTGTTACCAATTCAGTAACCACAATTATGAACATTATGTCTTATTTTTTATGATTTTTTGTCTGATTGTCGTGCCGTTTACTCTAGTTGAACCCTATACATAAATACACTTTATTAATTATAGAAAAACTAAAATAACATAAAAACACTAAATTAACACAACTTAACACATTCTAACATATAATAGTAAAAATAGACAGAAACACACATTTAAACACTGAGAATGCTTGAAATTAGTAGCAAAACCATCTAGTCTAGCGTAGTTTCTTAGAGTTATCACTCCCATGCTCCTCCTGAGCAAAATAAAAGAAAAGAAAATGAACAGAAAAAACAACAAACACAAGACCGAGCACAAAACACTAGACACAAAACACAAAGCATAATACCCTAGACACCACTAGGTTAATTGAAATGTTGAACTCTAGTGTACTAGTCAAAAGTGAAAATGGGGTTTTAACTCAACAATCTCAACATTTTCATCTACTCCTCCATTTACAAAAGTATAAACTAGTTTGGGTTATAAACATTACTTTGACTAATGAAGAGTTAATGCAATGCCAATTCCAATTCAAATGTAAGTTGATATAGAACAAACAAGTCATGTTTTCCAAAAATTGTCCCAAGTATAAAAAGATCATTAGTATTTGTTTTGAAAAGTACAACTCAATGAAAATGAATAAACAAGGATATTTGTTGGTATCACAAGGTGTATTGAAAACATCAAATAAGGTAACACATCATCCTTCTCTTACTAGTTCTCATTAACCTAGATTAGGAATCATTTAGGACTATTTCAACCTTGTAATGTAGGCTAAGGTAATAGGGTAGGTTACATTTGGATAAAAGTGACTCTGCAAATCACTTTAGTCATTGCAACCAAAACTCTTGGACTTCTATCCCATACACACAAGTCCCCAACCAATATGACCTAACCAACCAACAATTGAAAGACAAAAACATTATTTATAACTAAATTAACTTTTGAAGGTAAGATGAACATTCTTTATTCAATAGGGGATCACAACACTATCAATTTTCTCTTTTCTTTCACTGTTTTCATTTTTTTTTTCTTTTCTTTCATATTTTTTTGTTTTTGTTATTTTGCAACATAATAATAACATAACATAACATTTACAGAAGGGGAAATATAAATAAAATTGGACTTTCAACTTCACTCCCCAACAAATGTACAAAAACTTTCCTTCAAACCATCACAAAAGCCCCAACTATTACATTGTAGAACTAAGATAGATTCCACAATGACTAAGGTGATGGGATGAAGAAAGGATAAATAAATAAAGTGGAATGGTTAGCTATGTGGTTGACAAAGAATTTAGGCTATAAGGCTTAACACAAAGGACACTAGGTGGCTCAAATGGTCCAAGAAAATGCTTAAATCATTTCCAAAATCTAACTACTTAACTAAAACGGGGGATCCATACTACCTCATTTAATGTTCTAAACGACCTCATAAAACATACAAGATATCCGAAATGTGAGTACATGTAAAATGACCAAATGATGGTCTAACTCTTTTCCATCTCAACTTAGAAACATATTTCAAAAATCATGAAGTATGTAAACTAAATCAACAATAAATTAGAATTGGAATTGGAAAAACATTTAAGGAAAAAGTAAAGTTTGAGATTAAAAAACTAGTTAAGAAAACCATTTCATGAAATAGTTGAAAATATGTTTGAGTTTTAATGGTTAAATCCCATTTTTCACATAAGTGTAATTCATGTTCAACATCCAATTTCAACTTTCACAGGCAACAAAAGATAACATCATTCCTAGTGAACAAAGCACTAGACACTACCATACTTTTCCATTTATTCAATAATGAGTACAACTCATCTAACCTACCACTCACCCATATGACAAGAAATGAAAATACTAATAATAAAGCATAAAAACACATAAGATACAAAACATAACATAAGGCAATAACTTTGAATTATACTTGGACAATCAAAAAGCTAATACAGAAGATGCAAAACAATGAACCAAGTGAAGGTGCATGCAACCAATTATGCTCAAATTGAATTTAGATACAAGAGTTATACCCTTAGTTATAGAATTCACCAACAATAAGCACCACACCAAACAAGGCTAAGCAATGAGCAATTCCAAGTAAACCATATAAATGCTAGACCAATTAAATTCTCGAGTCTTAGAAATTGACTTTCCTTCAAAAACAAGCATGGATACACTAAGAAAGGGTCTTTGGGGATTTATGGGGTTCAAACAATTAAAGGAGAAGAAAAACATACATAAGGGTAACATGGTCTAACACAACAAATAGGTTATCTATATCCCTAATTCCTCCCCCAAACGTAGATTCACACATAATTGGCTTAAAATACCTGTCATTCAATACTCTCAATTCTATGCCAAGTAGTCATATCCTTTGTTGAAAAATTAATCCAAAACTTAGCAAGTCTAAGGTCTCAACATGCATACTTTCCACAATCAAGTATCAAACCAAGTTCAAGTTCACCCAACAATTATCACCACAATCACAGGAAATACTATTGGCATTAAATATTATCATTAATTACCAAAATTTTCCAAGAAATTCCCAAGATCATTTATCAATAACACAATACAACTAAACTAAGCACAAGGCTACGAGCCTTTATTACCAACTGGTTATTCAAACTAAAGCAAATAAAATAAAATAGAACATTATAAATAGAATGAAAAAAAATACTCCCTCAACATAGAGGAGGCTTGCCACTAATGTGTTAGTCCTTGGAAAACTTTCTCCAATGATTAGCCTCTCCGAAATCTCCAAGGATTTGAATTTCGGAATATGTGGTTGCTATTCCCTTAGCCTTTTCTAGAAGGTATCCATCTTCTTCTTCCATATTCTTGAGCTGCTTCCCTCTCCACAAACACCTCAAACGGCACCTATTTTGCTATAAATGGGACAAGCTCACACTCATATGCATCAGTGTTGAGTGACCCGATTATTGTGACTTCCAACTCAAGAGGTTCTTGGGAACCGTTTTCCTTCAATATGTATTCCTCATTTTCTTCTTCTTTCCTCATTCATTAGTGGGAATGCTAGAGTCCCTTTTTCTTCACCATTTATCATTCATTAAAATTTAGCAAGTTGGTCTTGAAACCTCTTGGTGGATGTATATTGGTATTCGAAGAATCTAACTTGCTCTTGTCGAAGTTGAGCTTGCTCCACAAAGTTTTTGGCTAGTTCTTTTCAGAATCTAGCTTGTACTTCCCAAAGTTGGGCTAGACCTTCTCGTATTTTTTGAATTTGCATCCATACATCCATTGTTCTTGCCTTATCAACTTCTTGATTTGTTAGGTGAAGGAATTGGGGCTTCATTAGTTCATATGAAGGCTCTTGAGGATAGCTGTAAAGAATAGGAATTTTCTTGGTAACTCTCATAAGGATATAGATAGATAGACCATCCTTTTTGGTAATCTATAAGTTAGGAAGAGCAATCATAACTAGAATCACGCTCATTGGTCATACCTCTATTAGCATAAGAATGATGATTTCCTTGGTATGATTAGTTCCATTTAGTTCCTTACATGTTCTTGAAGCAACAAACACAACAAAGCAAAACAAGAAAATGAACTAAAAAAACTCAAACAAGAAAATTAGGAAAGTTTAGACTACTAACAAGTCTAAACCATCCATCATAAGGAAAATCCTTTTGGATTTTTGAAAACAATAACACAACTACAAAATGAAAATCTTTTTGGACTTCACAAATAGACAAAACAACTATACCAGAAAAACAAATCATTTTGATTTTTCAATAGACGAGACAACTATACCAGGAAACCAAAGAACTTCAATCCGTCCTTCCAAAAAAATTATATCGATATCACTGAAAAATCAATTTGAATCTAGCAATAGTGCCAAAAACTTGATGCCTCATTTTGAAATACACCTAGTTATATTATTTATAAACACCTAAATTCTACTGTTAACTAGGCGGCATCCAATTTGGGTAAATATTGACTAGGCAATTCAATTCACAAACAAGTAATCATTAAGCCTTCGTACCCTACTCAATACCTACATACGCTCGCAAGGATACATGGTATGTTTGTAGATCGGGTGAGTAAGGATTGTTCCCATGAGAACTATTAGACAATTACTAAGTTCGCGAATCTTTTTCTAGGTAGACAAATCAATTAAAGGGTTTTGTTACTACCTACTAAAATAATTTAATCATTAAGAAAATAAGAACAATCACCGAAATTAATTAAAACCAAAGAAAGTAATGAAATTCACCAAAAGCAAATTTAATGAACTAGAAAGTAAACGTAGGAAAATTAAATTAAAACTATGAAATTGAAATAATAACTGAAATTAAATTGAATATAGATCAAGAAAGCAAACTCAGAGATAAGTAGCCGAAACAAAAAGTTGTTGTGCTTGAAGTCTTGAACAAGATGAATAACACCCTAGCTATGATTTTCCAAACCTAATGTCTAACTTAACTAAAGATTACTATGTATGTTCAACTCTCTACATAATGGGGTATTTATAGGGGTTACATCAGTGTTATAGACCCCTAAGATGATAACAATACACTAAAACACGAAACGGAGTCTAACCAGGTAGAGTAAACTTCCAAAACAAGTAATTTAGTCACTAGCCTCTTGATTTGTGCACATGGGCAGCCTTTCATTGCTCATATGCTCAATTTCAAGTAGCTAAATTTCTTTTTTCTCCGTTCATGCACATGCGCAAGCTTTTCCTCACACACATGCGTGCTTTGCACTCTGGTTCAAATTCAAACTCGATTTTGACCTTGATGCCTGCTGAATTTGTTAAAACGTAAAACATGAAAGTTGTATATCTTTTTCTTAGATTTCCAAAACATCTTGAATCATTTTAATAAGAGCCTTCTATCGGACAAGAAATGTATGCTCAAAATATCTAACAGTATCCAAATTCACTCCCTGCCAATGCACATTTTTCATCCTTGTGATTTTTCTCCAACTTTCTGATCATTTTGACTCATTTTTTATTCGAGACCTACAAAATATAAAATAAATCTAAGCTAATAATTAACTCAATTATTGCTCACATTACATCAAAACTGAGGTAAATGACACGTGAAATATACGACATTTATGAACTTATCAAATATCCCACATTTAGCTTTTGATCATCATCGAGCAAAAATAGAATTAAAATAGATAAGCCCATCATTTTTTTAACTAACCACCTGAACAATTGTGGAGTAGCGCAACTCCCAAATTTATTAATGATGAAAAACTTGCATACAAAGAAGGGGACTAGGCCATTACCTCTTGTAATAAAAAATTACATTTTACAAATATTAGGCATGGCAATTTTATCCAATCTAAGAATACCTATTAGGACATTGGGGATGTTAATGGGGGAAAAGCGATAGCATCAACAGTTGTCAGACTACTCCTTACTTTGGCCAAAGCATCTTTAGAGCCATTAGCCTCTCTAAAGTTATGTCATAAGTAGAACTACCTCGGACTAAGGTATTTCTTGATCTGTCGAATCAAGCAATCAATCTTCGAAGCTATACTTGAATTACCCTGCACCATGTTAAAGAGCGATAAAGAATCCATTTCGATTTCCATAGCAAGATAGCCACAGTCGACTGCCATTTTCAAGTCACAAGGGAGAGCATAAGCTTCTACTTCCAAGCTCGTAGCTTTGCCAATTGAGCATTAAAAACCAGCCACAACCTGTCCACAAGAATCTCAAAATATTCCTCCACATCTTGCTTGTCCCAAGTTGCTAAGCGATGAGCTGTCGGTATTGAGCTTTATCAACCCTTATGCCAATTTTTGCTAGGATATCGCCTGAAAGAAAGGCTGTCTAGGGTGTATTATGCAGATAGAAATATCAAAAGATGAAGAGGTCACAAATCACTTAAGCTTTCAAGCTCGAATCGATCAAACCCGCCCTGATCAAATGACTTGTGGTCGAGCTAGCTGGAAGGACTCCATCTGCCAAGAATTTATTTCTAGTCAACCACAAGTTCTAGCAAATCAAGGTTGGCACATGATGAGAAATATTCTTATCTAATTTAGAACTTGAGAACAACCACCATGAGTATAGTGTATTAGACAAGGAATTTCCCAAAACAAGTGGACTCCCAATCTTGCTACAAGATTGCTCCAATCTGAAGAAGCATAAGAATAGTGGGAAAACCAATTATCCAAGCTATCCAAACTATCACATGCTGGACATTTAGATGGAAAATTAAAGCCTAGTCACATAAGAATATCCAGGAATGGGAGAAAACCGTTCAACATTTTCTAAGCAAAAATTGAATCCTTAATCGGGATTCTCAAACTTCATATTTGCTTGTGAGATAGATAGTTCTTCTTTTCTTTTGCGAGTCTGCTGGTATGCTTGCTTAACTGAACAATTTCTCTATTCTTCATGACAGAAAGCACCCAAATCATCTTGTCATTTTTCTCAGTTAAAAACAATTTGGCTTGCTTCACCTTTTGTTGAGTTTCGGGTGCTACATGATGCTCTAGAAAGTTGGAATCCCAACCATGATCATTAGAGTAAACCTCCTTGATTTGAATATTGCCAATCGACTCATATTCAAAAAACATCTAAAATTGGCCCATCACCTAACCAATTGTCAAACCAAAATAAAGATCGGCCATTTTAAATTGAAACCTGTGCATGTGAATGAAATAACTCCCTAGTCGATATCATACGTCCCCAAACTAAGGAGCCTTGCAATACTCTACTGTGACCATACCGTGCTCTCATAAAGGTAGACCACAAGGTGGCAGATGAGTAGTAATTCTACCATAGGTTAAGCATAAAAGACTTCACTATTTCATGTAAATCATGAATGCCCAATCTATTTTCTAGTACAGGATAACAAAGATCTTTCCAACTCTTCCAATGACGATTACTATCAAAGTTGGATGATCATCCTAGAAAAAATCAGCCATTAAGCATTCTAAATCATGAAGTATAGCCTTTGGAGGATTTTGTATAGCCAAAACATGTATGGGGATAGATGTGAGCACATGTTTAATGAGTAATAACCTGCCTCTTGGTGACAATAACTATTGTTTCCATCCCGCCAAACACTGTTGAATTTTGTCCACCAAGTAATGGTAGTGTCCAGTTAACTTTTTACCCTTATAAAGGTAGCAACCAAGATAAAGCAAGGGGAATTTCGTACATTTGATCCCCAACAACCGTTCAATTAATGCCTTCTGGTTAGGTTCACATCTTCCTGAAACAAATAAGCAACTCTTGGACACGCTAATTTTCTGGCCGGACCCCTTCTCATAGACGGATAATAATTGCTTCAAAATTTTCTCTGAGTTTGAATCCCCACATATGAAAATTACCACATCATTGAAAAATGCAAGGTGAGTGATGACTGGAGAATTTCAAGGTAAAGCATACAGAACAATCTTGTTATTCTGAAATTAGGGAATTTAATCCCTTTGAAAGAACTTTCGAGCATATGATGAATAAAAAAGGAGAAAGTGGATCACCTTGCTTAATACCACGGGTGGATTTGACATAACTAGAGACTTTCCCATTAACTAATAACGAGAACCAGCTATATTTTAGATTGGTCATGACCAACCCAATGAAAATCGAGTGAAAACCCATCTTCTGTAGAAGACGTTCCAGAAAGACCCAAGCCACTTAATCAAAAACCTTCATCATATCCAACTATATAATAATGTTATTCTCCCAACCTTTCTTATCTAGCACCTCAATCATTTCCTGAGCTAGAAGGATATTATCGGCCATAGTACACCCCTTCAAAAAAATGATTGTTCTGGAGTTTTAAGTTGCATGAGAATAATGGCCAAACGATTTGCTATAAGTTTTGTAAACATCTTATTGACAAAATTACATAATGAAATAGGCCGAAAGTCAGCAAAGGTTCCCGGATTAGCTTTCCTAGGGATAAGCACAATGAGAAGTGCCCGCAATTACCCTAGGTAGAGGTGCTCTTGCAAAGAATTCCTAAACTACTTTAACAAAATCCCCCGCAATGATATCCCAACAATGAGTGTAAAAAACACTTGTGAAACCATCTGGACCTGCGACACTATCTTTATCAAGATGGAAAACCACCTCCTTAACCTCTTCCACAGTGACTGGTCAAAGCAGCTGATCATTTTGCTTTGGCTGAACTAAGGAGGGGACAAAATCTAGCAACTCTTCCAACACCTGTCGTTTGACACCTTTATCTGAGAATAGGTATTGGAAAAATGGATACCTATATTTTTAATGGCAGCTAAATTTGAGAGCCAACATCCAGTATCATCTTTGATCTGCTTAATCGATACGGCTGCATGTTTATCAACCAAAGAAGCAAGAAAAAATTTGGAGTTTGCATCACCCTCGCCTAACCATTTTATCCTAGCCTTATGCTGAAGAAAAAGTTCCTCATACCGTAAACAAGATAGCAATTTGGCTTGTTCCAAGTGAAAAGTTTGAATCCCAAGCTGTCTCAGACGGCTCTATCTTAAATTGAACTTCTCGAACTAAGACTTCTTTCTCAGCCACGGGAATGGCTACGAAGATCTGCCAAAAACATTCCTATTCTAGTCTCCAAGGTAAGTTTTAGGGCATCTAAGGTTTAAGCTGAAAGCCAACAACCCAAACTATCCATTGGTTACGACCAATTGTCCTCCACCATTTTAAGAAATGTATGGTGACGAGTCCACATTTGCTAAAATTTAAATGACTTGCGTACTTCTCTTCCTGTCATTTGTAAAGTCCATAGAATAGGGGAATGATCTGATAATGTTCGATTTAAATAAGTGATTCCTGAGTTTGGAGAAAAATTTTGCCATGATTGATTAACTAGAATGCAATCCAGACACTTCCAAATCTAATGATGTGAAACCCAGTATTTTAATAGCCTTGTTCTTTGATTTTAATTGGTTTAAAATGTTTTTCATATTATTTTTAGTCATAAAGTACTTCAACTTATTCGTTTTTCAATACTCGGCAAATTTTTCATTTACGCGATTTATAACCGGCGGGTAAACGGGTTGGAAGTCATGGACTAAGTGTAAACCTGCATACTGGTCTGTGAGTGTTGTAAGATGGAACATTTATAATTGGTCAAACCAATGGATAGTTTCTGTCTCTTATACACATCTAGATGTGTATAAGAGACATGAAATAGTGAAGTCTTTTATGCCTGTCTCTTATACACATCTAGATGTGTATAAGAGACAGGAATCCTACAAAACTTGAGATTAAAGCTTATTTATCATAAAGCGAATAAGCCGAAATGTCTTCCTCTATTTTCCCCCAAAATGTGTCTTAGAGACAAGCCATAATCACTTGGAAGGTAAGATTTTATGTATTTCAGCATTTATGGCTTATGGGCTTTATGATCCAAGCTTTAATTTCAAGTTTTGTAGGATTCTTTATGGCTAGAAAACCCAGGCTGCAGCCTTATATGTGTTGATTTATGTATGTTATGGGTTGTTTTTAGTGTTTTGGAGGTTGGGAAGTGATTGGAGTCGGTTGATTTTTAACAACTTTCCATGGTTAGATTACAAATTTTAAGATTATGAGTTAGGGTTTTGTCTTCCATATGTGCCCTAGAATGTTATGCTATGAATGCTTATGTCTATGCACATAATGATGTTTTAAGAGTGTTTTAAGGTTAGTTTGGATAGGAATTGAGACTTGAAACCAAGTGGAATTGATTTCCCTTCATTTTGTAAGTAAGCGGAAGTTTGGCGCAACTAGGATAATTTGGATAATTGGTTATGTTTAAAGGGTCTTTAATGATCTTTTGATGGTTTTAGGTGTTTTCCATTGTTCGGAATGCTATTGATATAGTCCCGCTATTGCTCCGGTGAATCTTTCCGTTTATGGATTTTGTTGGTTGGTTGAATATGTTGTTTTGAGTTGGGTTGTAACCAAGGTCCCTTGAATACCTTGGAAATGGATTTTGTTGGTTGGTTGAATATGTTGTTTTGAGTTGGGTTGTAACCAAGGTCCCTTGAATACCTACCTTGGACTGTAAGTTGGTCAGAAATTGTGAAAAGGTCATTTTGACCAAAGAGCTATTGGTGTCGTTTTCTATCGTTTCGCGTCGTTTTCGCTTCCCTAGTCATTCTTTAACTTCTACATCTCTTCTAAGAGTCCTCTTATATCTGTTTTAGGTACCACACCACCTACCGCCGGCGTTCGCGTTCTGTGATCATTTGTGCAATTTTTGCTTTGATAGGTGGGTAACATTGACCCTCTTCCACTTGTATTTTGTTTAATGACTTTCGAAATATGTTTGGATGGACTTTAGAATGTGTATGATGTTTGGAACTGCACTTTTACCAAGTTTTGGAACTATTACATATGAAATCGGGACCAAGCTAACAGGTAAGTTCGTTTTATGTTAATCAATTGATATTTTTGCAAACTCTTTTGATATGAAAGCATTTTATGACTGTTTTGGCTCATAGGTGACCTTGGTATATAATTTTGGATGTGTTTGGAAATGTTTGATTTGGGGAGCTCCGGTTCTATAGTTATCCATGGGACGCCATGGTGACTGCTGTGAATGTTTTGAACTAATTGACTGCGGGGTCTTGTGATGGGATAACTTGACCTCCCGGTCAGACTAGTAGGTGTGGTAGATTACTAGATCTGACTAGTACTTTGGTCTTCTGCACGACATGAGACATTTTAGAAACTGCTTCATGATTATGGTTTTCACAAATGTTATTATCTTTATGTTTTCGTTTTATCGAAATGCTTGGCCCCATTTGAAGAGCTTTTATGATATCCACTGAGCTAGTTATGCTCACCCCACGTGATTTACAATTTTTCAGATTAGGTGCTCGTTTTTGACTCTCCACCGTGTTAGCAGCTTTTAGATTTTCTCGACTCCGGAGGCAAAGCTGGTAGGACTCTGCGGATAATCTTCCAAGCTTCTCTTTTGTTTGGAGAGGGGTAGTGTATTAGATAGGTTTTGTATTGATGAACTTTGTTTTTGTTATACCATCTTTTGAATAAGAAGAAATTTTGTAATTCGTATTTTTGTGTAAAAATGAACTTATTCGGTTTTATAGTTAAGAAATGGTTTGATGGTTCTATTACATTGCGGTTAAGTTTGTTGCTCTGTTCGTTTGTGCCTTGCGCTTTGGGCCGGTGTCCCATTAGCGCGGCGTGTTACGGTCCCGAGCAACAAACTTGTTTTTGGGGCGTGACAAATGACCTTGCCTCATCCCTGACCATGTAAAATTACTCCTTGAAAAAGGCAGCGATTTGAGCCCACAAGTAGATATCATGTCATTGAAGTTCGCCATAGCCTCTTGATCTTGCCTTGCTCTACCCACATACTCATATAGTGACTCAATTATGTTGAAATCTCCTCCAATTCCACAAGGATCATCTCGAACAACGATAGAGCCTAGGTCTTCCCACAATAAATGCCTTTTTGCCCTAGAACATTTGGCGCAAATAAAAGTAGCAGTAACCGATGTCCCCCAATCATCATGTGTCAACCCAACATGAATAAATTGTTCGAATTCTGCAAGCTGTGAAGATGAAATGGCTTTTTCCAAAACACCCAAATTTTATTACTTTGATTCAAAGCCAAAAATCAAAATGCAAATGACCTTCGAATTCCTCAAGCCTAGTGTAGTCCACCATTGGCTTGAGAATCACCACAAGAGATTGACTGTACAATTTAATGAGATTTTTTCAATTGCCAGAAGGATGATTTCTTTGCAATGTCGCGAGTATTCCATATTAATGCACTAATCATTATGAATAATCGATAGAGTCCCCTTGAGCGCACGCCATGCATGCCATGTTAAAATTGTTTTTGTAATAAGATATTTAATCTTTTTACATTGAGTACGTTAGACAACGCTAAATCCTAAGAAACCATTTGATTTGTCCAGTGCAAATTCCAAGCCTTTATTGTTCAAAGAGTCTAGGAGTTGCCGATAAAGAATCCGGAGCTGCTGACGTGTTTTAGGAGGGCATAGTACCTCGGCCAAATTCGAGCCAAATTCGATAAAGAGTCTGCTATTTCATCCTCATCTATTATTTTTTGCTTTTGAGTACAGAACCTAGCATGGTGATTATCCCGAACACAACCAAGAACACGAACCCTATCCTCCTTGATCTCAACTATTCCCTGACTAAGAATTGGCTGCCTATCTATTGGGAGTTAAGTTGAGTTGAGTCACATGATATCAATTCAAATCTTCCTTGTTATTATTGGTAGGCCTATCAGTCAATGGAGTGTCCTCCTACTGCATAGATAGAATATTGGCATCTCCCTTACCATTCGAATTAGCTATCGGTTGCATTAGAACATGTAGTATCTATCCCATCATCTTTATTAGTCTATGCTCCGATTGTTGCAGGAATTAGGGTTTTTTCTGCCATTGATAATCTTGATGAGCCTTCACCAGACTACTTTGACTACCAAACCATATTCTCCGCGTTTTTCTTAGGCATCTTTGTCAGGGGACCTTTATGTGCATCAGTTTGATTTGAGACGGTTGTGGCCTGAGGCATTTGTGACTTGTTTAATCTACAATTCTCTTGTGAATTCCCTACTTTGCTACATGCAAAAAATATGAAGGCAAATCTTCATAAATGATAGATTGCCAAAAATCTCTGTCCTCTGTTCCCACATAAACCCTAGATGGCATTGCTTTAGTGAGGTTACACTCAATACAAACCCTAGCTATAATAGGCATGCACATTGACTATTGTCGTAGAAGTATTGATCTTTAGAGGTTTCCCAACTAGTTGAGCGATTGAGAATAAAGCAACTTTGACAAAGTAATCCACAGACAAATTAGGAAAGGAAATCCACACTGGAACAATAGGAGATTCAACATTCGGCCTGAAATCCGGTTTCCATTTAAGGATTCTTAGCTCGAATCCTAGGATAGTCCAGTACCCCTTACACCAACAATGAAGAAAGTCTTCCTCTCAAAAATCTAGAAACCTTATATTAAATCCTCCTTTGAACCCAATCTTCTGAAACTCGTGACGAAGTGCTGCCATTAAAGGTTTGCCTTTCGAGAATTTGCCAATGCGTGCAAACTTAAAAGGTAGTGATAATCGTTAGATATCCTCTGCTAAAAAAAAAAAAAAAAACAAAACAGCCAGTTCACCCTTGAAAAGAGATTTCCCTTTTAGGCAATGGGTTTGGGTTTCGCTGACACAACATTAGCAAACGAATGGTTTGGAGGATGGGGTTGCTCTTCAGTTTGACTGAAGGGCAGGCATGGACAAATGAAAAAAGAAGAAACCCTAAGGTGAGAACTCGTTATATATAGATAAGCTCATAAAAAATACAACCAACACGTCTTAAAAATTGTCCATATGAATAATCAAGATCCATGCCATCATAAGAAGTAATAAAAGAGCTCAAAAGTTCAAATGCTAATAAAATCCTACACATGAAATTTGATGTGTGTGTGTATAGCTATTTAATAGAAACTCGAGTTTAAGGACACTCGGATTAAATTATGTAAACTCTTAAAATTTTTCTGAACACCCTATAACTCACTCTTCTTGGACATCTCTACTAATATAGACATTCAATTTAAATCAGGCAGGACCTTTTAGCTTGTAGCGATGGCTAAGTTATTTGCTAATCAAGGAAGGAAGAAGGATATCACAAGACAGAAAAGAGCTTTAAATTAATGCTGGCCATACATCAAAGTAAAACTTCCTCTCCAACATATTAAATACCAATCTTTCATAGAAATAACCCTAAACTCAATGACCACACTTAATCAACAAACACCCCATGAAAAATTTTATACAACAAACAATAAGTTTTCCTTCTTCAATTTCAATCCAACATGCCAACCCCTTCTCCGGGCATTTATTTATCAATTTTTTTTATGTCCGTTCCCAATACGGGTACCAGAGATAGGTAGTACCTGCAAACACCAGTGATGGGCACTACATGTAAATACTAGTACCAGAAATAGCCACTACTTCTATCACAACAAGGCAGGTACCAGTGATAGGCACTACCTGCACTTGTCAAAAATGTTCTTCTCAATCCAAAAAGTTTTTCAGTACCCCTTCCTACCCCATAAATGTACACCACTCACCCATACAATTTACCATCCTTATTTAACTACTTTTTGCCCTGTTTTATCCCCTTAGCAATTAATGTGTGCAATAAAGCTCTCAAGGGACATTTAGGTTAGAAACATAAAAGAAAATATTAAGCTCATAAATGTAGGTAAAATGAGTTTTAATGAAAGAAATTGAGTGGTAAGCATGTTTCTCTCCATTCATTATGATTAAGGCTCAAATAGGGTACTAGGGATATAATTTCAAATAAGGTTGGCTTGAAAGGCTCAAACATCCAAAGAAATGCTCTACCTTCATCTTTAAACCAAATTAAGTTGTCTATAATTTAGCTTCGAAAATGTAATAAAGCAAGTTCTAGGATGTAATATAAATGAGTCTTGCATAATTATCTCTAAGTGTCACAAATAAAAATAATTTATGGCTATTAGTTCTAAAAAATTCTCAGAAATCGTGCAAGGAAAATATTAACATCGACTACTCACTAATGATGGTGTAGCTCAATAATTATCACGTAGAAAATCAAAGAGACATGGTAAGCGATTGCAAAATTTTTGAAAATTTCAATAATTGACACTAATTTGAACAAAAAATTTCAAAAATTTTAAAAAGTTCTTAGATCAAAAGAAAAGTTAAAACATTACAGTAAAATTGAGCAAACTACACCAACAATTGTAAATCCACATAACTTCCTAACTCACCCCGCAGTTAGAAATAAACATTGTCCACAATGTTAAAGAAAATAAAAGCACAAAGAAAGAAAGGAAAAACTTATCTGGCACTAGAGAATGATTGGTGTAGTGCATCCCGAGATAAATATCCAGGAATAGAGTTGAAATACTTCATTAACAGTAAAACAAAAACAAAATGTTAAACCCATTAAGAAATTAAGAAAAATAAAATAAACACAACCTAACATATTTAAGTAACTAAATGTAAAGAACAATAAGAAAGTAATAAAAGCTCGGGTTGCCTTCCAAGAAGCGCCTTTGTTTTTAGTCTTAGGCTCGACTTTGGCACTTTAGATCATTTCAAGCACTTAAGGATGGTCGGCCATCGTTTTCTTTTCCGCTTCCATGGGAAAAGTTCAACACCATTTTTCATAAATCTTGAAGCTTGATTCCTGATCCCAACTTGAACTTCCCTTTGCTTCATGCATTTGACAAAGACAGTGCACAAATTAAAGCATCATGTTGCTTCTTTATAAGAACCATTTTTTCTTCATCTTGCTTATGGTCACTTTGCTTAAACCCTCACCTTTTCGATCTTGTGAGACCATTTCATGATTCTTTCTTATCTCACCTTCATCATCAGGTGGTTTGTTCTCCAAGTCAATTTTGGAGTCTTTATTTGTTTCAACAGCCTTTTTGAGCACATTGCCATTACCTACCTTGGGTACCTCATGTCCAAACCTATTAATGACTGAACCAAGGGAATAATTAAGACATTTTTCTTCAAATATTGGGACATTATCATCATAATTAAAAGCATCAATTTTCACAGATTCATTATCAACTCGCAAAATCAATTTCCCTTTATTAACGTCAATTAAAGCAAGTGCGGTTGATAAAAATGGCCTCCCTAGAATCAACGGAATTGCATTATCCTCGCCGATGTCTAACACCAAGAAATCAACAGAAACACCAACTCTTCCACTTGAACAAGTAAATCCTCCAACAAGCCATAAGGGTTTTATCTCGAACAAATCTAGCACTCAATTGGAATGTAATGTTGGCTAGTTTTTCACTGGTGATCCCTAGCTTATCATTGATGGCCTTCAGCATGATATTGATGCTCGACCCAAAATCACAAAGTGATTGACGTAAATCTTCATTGAACAATGACACTGCACTTGGCATTAAGGCAAGATGTCTCATCATTATCTCACCACCACTTTCGAGTCAAGAGATACTTCATGAACCGAGCATAATTAGGCATCCTGTTAAGAACATCAACTGAAGGGATGTTTCTTTAAGCTTTTTGAGCATATTGAGAAACTTGTGGAATTTCTTTTCTTTTTCCTCCTTTCTTGGATCCGTGAGTCGTTGAGAAAATTACACTTTCACTGTAAGATTCAATTTCAAAGGTTCATCTATTTGTTGTCCCCTTGACTCCTTCATTGCATTCCCTTTTGTCATATTCTTTTCCTCACCTTCAACTTCAAATTTATCTTCACTTGTCTCGGATGTTTGCTCATCAACTTCCTGGTCAACTTTTAGGGAGTTCTTATCGTTTTGTACACCAAGGTCCTTTCCACTCCTCATTGAGATAGCATTGCATTGCTCCTTTGGATTCCAAAGGGTGTCGCTTGGCAATGCTCCCATCAGTCTTTCATTATTTTGCCAAGCTAACTATCCCAATTGTAGTTCCATGTTCTTTGTAGAAACTCGCAAATTCTCATACTCCCTCTACAAAGCTTCAAAGTCCTTCCTTAAATTGTCCTCAGCAGATTGATCATAGTTTACATAGGAGGATAATTGAGATTTTTAGGTAGGGGTCTTGGTGGATGAGGTTGGTCTAAGTTGTTCGGTTGAGATAGAAAGTTTTGGAAATTCATCTAGTGAGGTGGTTGATATGATCGAGAAGATAAAACTTGAGTCGGAAGATTCAATTGTGGTTGGTTGGGCTAGAAAAATGAATTTTAAACATTATTTTGATTCGTCCATGAGAAATTTGGATGATTATGCCTTGAATGGTTATAGGGGTTACCACATGAATTTGGTTGATTGCCTTGGCCATGAATTTTGATTTGAAAAAAAAAAAAATTGATAGCCATTTCACAGAGGCCATTTTGATTATTTCCACCACAAAAGTTACAAGTTAAAATCCCTTGAGGTGCTAAATCTCTAGAGTTTGTCGGATTCCTTCCAAAATTCTCTAGGGCCTTTGTCAGATTGGTCATCTTATTCAACATCATGCCTTGCTGAGCTAAGAAGGCTTCATTTAGATTAATCATACCTTCTCGTTGGGCATTAACTTGATGAACTTGTTGTTGTGGTTGTTGCCAAGCCAAAGGAGTAATTGTGCCATGGTAGTAATGTATTGATGCCATCCTCTCCAATAACTCTTATGCCTCTTCTGGAGTTTTAAGAGGAAATGCGCCTCCCACACTTGCATCGACAATCAATCTTGTCTCCATCTAATAATCCATTGTAAGTTATCTGTACTTGTAGCCATAATAAAATGGTATGATGCGGACAATTTCTAAGCAGTTCCTTGAAACACTCCCATTCTTCCACAGATCAAATACAGTCAATTACTCAGGCTTTCCTTGGTGATTTTACAGAATGATGTGATGTCATTGCAGAGCTTCACAATCCTTGACAGTATAAAGTACTTGGCCAAAAATTATTGAGCTAGCTGATTCCACGTTGTGAAAGTACCTTGCTAGAATGATTGCAACCAAGCCTTTGCCTTATCCCTTAGGGAAAACATAAAAGCTCTCATTCGAATACAATCGGGACGTACCCCATTATATTTAAATGTATCAATGACTTCTTCAAAATTCATCAGATGAGCATTGGGATCCTCATTTGGCCCACCTCCAAACATAGCATGTCTTTGAAACATTTGAATTAAAGTTGGTTTGATATCAAAGTTGTTGGCCTATATGGGTATTTTGGCAATGCTAGAACTTGCCTTGTGAAAATTTGGTACGACATAATCTCTAAGGAGTCGGTGATTAGCTTTACCTCTATTTCCATGATTACCAGCTACTTCTTCTTGATCCCCAATATTACGATTTGGATTGTCCATTAAATTCACTAGTCCTTGGCTTGATTCATATAGTTTTTTTGTGGTTTCTAGATATTGTTCGTTCAACCCCAAATCACCTGGAAGTAGTGGTTGGTTGGAGAAATGACTAGTTACCATAAACTACAAGAAAAATACCAAAGTTTGAATATTAAAGCAAAAATCCAAGAGAAAAAAAATTAAAAAGAACAAAAAGCAATCGTAAATAATTAAAAGCAAATAAAAAGTTTAATCTAGTTACTAAACATAATATTGCGCCAAGAATAGTCCCCAGCAACGGCGCCAGAAACTTGTTCGGGTAAATATTGATTAGGCAATTCAATTCATAAACAAGTAATAATTAAGCCTTAATACCCTAATCAATACTAACACACGCTCACAAGGATACGAGGTATGTTTGTAGATCGAGTGCGTAAGGATCGTTCCCACTAGGACTATTGGACAATTACTAGGGTTCATGAATCTTTTTCTAGTTAAACAAATCAATTAAAGGGTTTTGTTACTACCTACTAAAATAATTCATTCATAATAACTGAGAAAATAATAACAATCATCAAAATTAATTAAAACCAAAAAAAGCATTAAAATTCATCGAAAGCAAATTTAAATCAATGAACTATAAAAGTAAAATCAAGAAAATTAAATTAAAACTACAGAATTGAATTAAGAACTGAAATTAAATTGAATATAGGTCAAGAAAGCAAACTCAATAGGTAGCCGGAACAAAAAGTTGTTGTGCATGAAGTCTTGAACAACAAGAATAAAACCCTAGCAATGATTTTCTAAACCTAATGTCTAACCTAACTAATGATTACTATGTATATTCAACTCTCCTCATAATAGGGTATTTATAGGGGATACATTGGGGTTTTAGACCCCTAAGATGATAAAATACGGTAAAACATAAAACGGAGTCCAACCAGGTAGAGAAAACTTCTAAAACAAGTAATTTACAACACCAGAATCACATTGTACGCACATGGGCAGCCTTTCCTTGTGCATGTGTGCAATTTCCAGTAGCTAAATTTCCGTCGTTTTTTTCTCAGCTCGCGTACATGCGCAAGCTTTTCCTCGTGCACGCTCTGCACTTTGCTTCAAATTTAACCTCAATTTTGACCTTGATTCCAAAAGAATTTAGAAAAACGTAAAACAAGAAAGTTGTATCTGTTTCTCTTAGATTTCGAAAAAATCTTGAATCATCTTAATCAGAGTTTAGATAAGAAAGTTATGTCCAAAATACCAAACAGTATCCAATTTGCTCCCCGCAAGTGCATGTTTTTCATCCTTGTGATTTTTCTCCAACTTTTTGATCATTTTGACTCCTTTTTCATTCAAGACCTATACAAACTAAAAATAAATAATTAAGTTCATAATCAACTCAATTATTGCTCACATTAAATCAAAACTTAGGTAAATGACACATGAAATATATGATATTTATGAGCTTATCACATCCCACAAGTATTAGTGTAAAGGAAAGTAGGGATCGAACCCACAATAATTGGTTGGTAATTACCAATTATTTGGTTATATTACTATATCATGAAGTGACTTATTTTAAAGAAATTTGATTAGAACTAAAATTAAGAGACTAGGAAAGCAATTTAAATACTAACACACACATTAAAATAAACATTAACACAAAGGAAAGCATTTTATAGAAAGCAATTAAAGGATATATGTAGAAAGAGAGCATTTGAATATTAAAGGCTCAAATCACCTTCGTCATGCGAACAAAAACTCTTGGTGGATGTGTCTTGGTCTTCGAAGAATCGAACTTGCTCTCGCGAAAAAAGTTGAGCTTGCTTATCAAATTCTTTGTCTAGTTCTTCTCTGAATCTAGCTTGCTCTTCTCGTGGTTGGGTTAGTCCGTCTAGGATTTCTTGACTTTAAAGCCACACATCCATTGATCTTGCCTCATCCACCTCTTGATTTGGTTGGTGAAGAAATTGGGGCTCTATTGATTCGTATCAAGGTTCTTAAGTTGGAGGTAATGAATAGGGATTTTCTTGATAGCGCTCATAAGCATATGGATGACTAGACTAATCTAGATCCCATTGGGTATATAAGTTGTAGGAAAAGTAATCATAACAAAAATCATGCTCATTATTCATACCTCCATTACCACAAGAATGATAATTTACTTTGTCTCAATGGCTCCAATTAGTTCCTTGCATGTTCTTTAAGCAGCAAACACAACAAAACAAAAACAAGAAAAGAACTAAAAAAACACAAAGAAGAAAATTAGGAAAGCTTAGGCTACTAGCTATTCTAAACCATCCACTCTAAGGAAAATCTTTTTTCACATAGATGAAACAACTATACAAGAAAAAACAAATCTATTTGATTGTTCAATAGATGATACAACTATACAAGAAAAACAAAGAACTTCAATCTAGTTTTCTAACCAAATTATATCGATATCAGTAAAAAATAATCCCCAGTAACAATGCCAAAAACTTAATACCTCATTTGAAAAACAACTAGTTATATAATTAATAAAAATCTAAATTCTACTACTACCTAGGTGGCATCCTGCAAGTATTTGATTGTCAGAACTAGTAGTTAAGGGAAATAGGGATCGAACCCACAAGGATTAGTCGGATATTACCGATTATTTGGTTGGATTATTAGTTAAAGTGATTGATTTTAAAGTGATTTAATTAAAACCAAAATTTAAGAGAATAAGAAAGGTATTTAAATACTAACTAATGCATTAAAATAAATATTAACACCAAGGAAAGCATTTTAAAGGAAGCAAGTAAAAAAAAGTACTTTAGAAAGCATTTAAATCGATTGACTATTTATTAAAGGTGATAAATGTAAAGAAATAATTTTAAAGAAAACAATTAAAGAGAACATGCAAAAAGAGAGTATATAAGGAAGCATTTAAATTTACTAACTTCAAATTACTACTAAGAAAGCATACTTAAAGGAAGCAACAAACTAATCGACCAATCTAAGAAAGCAAGCTACGGAAAGCATATGACTGAACTACATTAATTCAACACAAATCAAATGAACATAAATTAGAAAATTCCTATACTAGTAGTCTTTCACTATCTAGTAAACTAGAGTTATTTTCCTCTAAGTTGTAGCATTTTGATAGTTTAAATTCCGAAATTAGATAAATAATTAAAGATTTTAGTTAATTTCTTTTATATGTATTTGTATTTTCATTCTTGAATTAATTATGATAATTTTGTGTTAAATTTTTAGTTTAATTAAGTGCTTAATGGTGTTAATGTTATGAAGGTTAAAAATTAAAGGTTAGAAGCTAGAAGGAACAAAGCTCAAGGGACCAAATTGCAAAATGGATGAAATGAAGATTGCTGGAAGGAGAGTCGAGATCGCGGTCTCGACTATTCCAGACCGCAATCTCAACTCGGGAATTAGTTTTACTATTTTAGAGTTGAGATCGCGGTCTCAAATGTTCCAGACCGCGATCTCAACTCGCTGAATGTTAAGTTGTAGGGGCAATTTTGTAAACTTCCAGCCAGAAAACCCCTAATTTTGCCTTGTGTAATGCTGCACTATTTAAGCTAAGTAGAATTAGTAAGTAGAGAGTTTTAGGGAGATAGAGTAGATAGTTTTAGAGTAAAATAGTTGTAGTTAGTTATAGATAGATTAGGATAGCTTGAACTATGAGTTTACTTTTTCTAATAGAAATTCTCTTTACTTTCATCTTAGATCTTCTTTAAATTTCTTGTCAAGTTCAAATTTTTATTAGATAAGGTTAATCATAAGCTTTACGTAGATATAATTTTATTTTCTTTTTTGTCCAATTTGGTAAGAATTTCTTTACTTTCAAATTAGGATTTTTCGGAAAATTAGGGTTCTTGTTAATTTCTTGCTTTCTATTTAAGAATTTTCAATTTCTAGCATTAATTCCTAGTTAATTCTTAGTGGGTTTTCTTAATTTCAATCGAAAAATCCAAAAAAAATTAAATTTCTAGTTTAACTCTTTCTAATTTATAATTTAGAATGAATGCTTTTAATATTCAAAGTTTCTCTTTTGTAGTCTTTTTAGTTGAGTGATTCACTTGTTTTAAATTTTAGTCTTAATTTTCGATTAAATTAGGTTAGAATTAAAATTATAGTTTTCATTAGAATAGTTCTATGATCTACCAATTGATTTTGCTTAACTACACAAGCACCCTTAAACCTTGGTAATTGCAATCGACAATCCTTGTGGGAACGATCCCTACTTCCCTTTGCTACTAGTTGACAACCGTATACTTGCGGGATGCCATCTAGTTAGTAGTAGGATTTAGGTGTTTCATTGAATTTATAACTAGATGTGTTAAAAAGGCATCAAGTTTTTGGCGCCATTGCCGGGGATTGTCTTCGATTTTTGGCAATATCAGTCGCTTTATGGGTCATGTAGATTAAGCACTTTAGATTAGTTTAATTTAGTTTTTAATTTTGTTGATTTTTATTTTTGATTGGTTGTCTTGCGGAATTGACTTGGAACTTGAATTGACTATTTTGGTTTTGTGTAGTGCATCGTAAGAGGAGCTCAAGAGCCATTCATTTTTTTAGACAAGGAAAGGGAAAAAGAGCTAAGACAAAATCTAGAGGTTGAGAAGGGTACAACAAGAGCAAGAAATGATAGAAATGGCACATGCTAATACTCATCAAGGGAATGTGAATATGGAGAACGAAGAAGAAGAGGTAGGTGGAATATTGGAATGGGTGGCTATAGGAATGGAAATGACATGAATGGGAACGGAAGGCCATTAAGGGAGTATGCTTTACCTAATTTTGATGGGGCGAACTCAAGCATTGCGCGGATGCCCGTGCAAGCCAACAATTTTGAAATCAAGTCCGCCCTAATCCAAATGCTCCAAGCCCATGCTATGTTCAGAGGTGGACCAAATGAGGACCCCTACACACACCTCATAAATTTTGAAGAAGTCTTGGACACATTTAAGTTTAATGGAGTACACCCGGATTGTGTTCGGATGAGGATGTTTCCTTTTTCTCTTCATGATAGGGCAAAGTCATGGTTGCAATCCCATGCCAAAGGAACATTCACCACTTGGAACCAACTTGGTCAAGAGTTCTTGGCAAAATACTTGCTTGTTCCTCCCGCAAGAACCGCTAAATTAAGGAATGAGATTACATTGTTCAAACAAGATGTTGGTGAAAGCCTGGGGGAAGCTTGGGAAAGATTCAAAGAGTTGCTAAGAAAATGCCCACATCACGCCATTCCTTAGTGGCTTCAAGTTCAAACTTTTATAATGGTTTACTTCAAGAGATGAAATCTATCGTAGATGCCTCTGCCGACGGTTCTATCTCATATAAGACGCCAGAAGAAGCTCAAGAGTTGTTAAATAGGATGGCATAAAACCTTTACCATCATGGATCGATAACTCCACCGGTGGTTCAACATCAAGCTAATCAAGCCAATGCAAGTAGTGGAGCGTTGAATCTAAACATGCAAGATGCCCTTTAGCTCAACAAAGCATGTTTATGAATGTGATGAATAACATGGCAAAAGCATTGGAGAATCTAGGGAAACCTAGTAGTGTGAATGCGATGACTTCTTGTCCAACTCAACCAAGCATGACATGTGATTTTTGTGGAATCATGATTGGCGGCCATGCCAATGGGAATTGTGAGATGCCATATGGTGCTAATGAGCAAATCAATTATGTGGCTAATCAATCTTCATTTCCAAGGAACCAATCCGGAGCTTATGGGAACACTTACAATCCATCTTGGAGGAATCACCCAAATTTCTCTTGGAGTAACACTAACAACCAATCCAATCCTCCTTACCAACCAAATCCCCTACCAAAAAATGCCCAACACACTCAAGCCCCGAATTCCTCATCCCCGAATTCCTCATCTAGACCTTATCAACCGCCACATCAAAGAAATGTCCAACCCAACTCATATAAAAATTTCCCTAATCATTCTTTTCAAAACCAACAACAAAGACCTTCTTTCCATTATGAAAATTCTTCCCAACCCATGTACCATGATCAATATACTCCTAGAGATAATTTGGTGAAGAAAGTTGGAGAAGAGAAGCAGAGTATTTGAGAAGGGAATTGGATAGGAAAGCGGAAGAGCATAAAAGAGATTATGAGATTTATTTGAAGGCTTCAACAAGGAATTTGGAGATTGAATTGGGGCAATGGGCAAGGTTGAATAATGACAAACCTATTGGGGATTTTCGAGTGATACTATTCCAAACTCTGAGGAGCAATGCAATGCCATAACCTTAAGGAGTGGAAAGGAATCGGTTGAATCTAAGGAGAAGAAAAAGGTGGAGGAAGGAAGCAAGGAACAAAAGTCCAAGGTAGTTGAAATTGAAAGGGAAGTGGTTGATGATGAAGCCAAGAAGGAGCAAAAGAATGAGATCAAGGTATGCAAGAAGAAGCATGTGGAGGAACCTTTGAAGATAGATCCATCAATAAAAGTGCCATACCTTCAAAGACTCATTGATCCTAGAAAAGAGGAAAAAAAGAAGCAATTCACCCATTTCTTGGATATGTTGAAAAGATTAGTGTCAAAATTCCTTTGATTGATGTCATTACCAAGATACCAAACTATGCTCGTTTCATGAAGAATCTTTTGGCAAGGAAGCAAAAGTGGGATGATGATGAGAAAGTATGCCTTGATGCCCAATGTAGTGCCATTGTTCAAAGGCGGTTGCCCCATAAACTCAAGGATCCCGGTAGTTTCATGATACCTGTCAATGTTGGAAGAAAAACGTGGCATCGATCACTTTGTGATTTGGGGGCAAGCATAAATATCATGCCAAAGGCCATCTATGACAATTTAGGGATCAACAATGTCAAGCCAACTAATATCACACTCCAATTGGTGGATTTATCTGAGAGAAAACCATATGGCTTGTTGGAAGATATGCTTGTACAAGTTGAAAAGTTGGTATTTCCCGTTGATTTCCTTGTGCTAGATACGGGTGAAGAGAGTGAGATTCCATTGTTTCTAGGGAGGCTTTCTTGTCGACTTCTCAAGCATTAATTGATGTGCACAAAGGGAAGTTGATCTTATGAGTTGAAAATGAATCAATTGAATTTACTATGTTTGAATACAATGATAATATTCCCATTGTTGAAGAGAAATGTGCTAACCAATCAATCTCTTAATTCTATCCTTGCTAGGTCAAATGAAGAGCAAAATGAAGTAAGCCACGTCAATTCGCTCAAGCAAGTGTTGGAAATTAAGGAAAATCCGAGAAATGAATTGAAAGAAAAACCACCCGATAAGGGATGTGTGTTGATGAAGGATGAAGAGAGTTTTGTAAAGGATAAGCAAAATGGCGATGTCAAGAAATTGAGAAGGCACAAGAAGAAAAGGAAATGGTTTGAGAAACAATTGGAGATGTTAATTGGGGCACTAGCAATGGCTAAGACTAGAAAGAAAGGACTCGTGCATGGAAAACATGAAAATCAAGCTTTAATCATGAAGAAAAAGGGGATCAAACTTTTTCCGTGGAAACCAAAAGGGAAAGAAGGATCAATCATCCTCAATTACTTGGAATGTGGGTCATGCCATAGTCAAACTAGTGACTATAAAAGAGCGCTTCTTGGGACGCAACCCAAGTTTTTCATTTAGTTGTTCTTGCTTTCCGTTAGTATTCATGTGTTTTAATTTAGGTTAATTAGGTTAGAATTTTAGATAAAAATGTAAGTTTTATTTTTTTGAAGAAATGGTGCTAAAGAATGAGTGAAAATGGTCATCCTAACTTGTGAATTTTTTTGGTTTGTAGGTTACCCTTGCAAATGGAGAAAAGTGGTCAAGAGTGAAGCAATTTCGGCCAAGTGTAAAAATTCGCTTTGCAAAAATTGAGCTTGAGATCGCGATCTCAAAATTTGAGACCACGGTCTCAGCCTCAAACTTTTGGAGGGCAGAATGGTCATTTGGTTCGAGACAGCGGTCTCAACTCCAAAGTTCTGCAAAGGCATTTTTCATGCCGAGTTGAGACTGCGATCTCAAATTGAGATCGCGACCTAAAAAAAAACAAAAAAAAAAATTCAAAATCACTTCAACCATGAATTTATTTTATTTTTAGGCTTTTAATTTGGAAGTAAGTTGATTTTCCTTTTTATTAATCTTGCTAATGGCCTTAAGCTGACGCCAAGTGGCTAATTATAACTTTGATGCTTCATGGATTGAATCTTTGTAAAATTTATTGCTAGACACTTGGCTTAGCTTTGGTTATGATTATTGTCAAATAAGAGTAGTATGGCTAAGGGCCGCCTTAAGCTGATCCCATCTTTGTACTAGTTGATGAATGGAATTGAATGATGATTTTGTTTGAAGCTTGAATGGTGAGATGCATGGCACGGTTGCTCTTTACATTTTTACTCATTTTTAATTCTAGGCTTAAAAGTAGGACATAGTTTAAGTAGTTCTGTTAGTTGTGGTTTGCCTTGATGTTTAATTTCAGGTAAGTGGAAGGATGATTTATTTATCAACTTAAATAAAAGAGACAAGTTTGCGGGTGTTTATCTTTTTGTGTTGGAAATGGTCATTTTATATATTTTGTTGCCACTTGATGATTAATGGAGGGAAAGTTGATCAATTAGGTACTCAATGATGATAAATTTTGATGTTAATGCCTTGTGAGTGAAGTATATGATTGATTCATTTCAAGAATCGTTTTGTGTGAGTGAGTAGTTCATTTGCAATATAAAGAATTCATAAACTTAGCATTGCTATTTTTCAAAAAGAAGCGCTGAAATTTTAGGAAAATTTATTTGAAATGTTGCTTCTTATCAAATCATTTATATTATGTGGTTGATGAACTATCTTTTGGAAAGAAATGAGTTAAACGAAGTAGAAGGAATTTTGGGATATTTCGTGTGTTTGCATAGGGAATGTTCTTCTAACTTGTGAATAATTGATATTCGAGATTAATTTTTGGTACATTTCACTCCTTTTCCTTTGTTTAGGGCTGAAAAAAAAATTTAGGAATAAGGTGAGTACGGGATTCCGACATGTACCCATGTTGTTTTTTCGAAATAAGCCATTAGACTAGGAATAAGGCAAGTACGGGATTCCGACATGTACCCATGTTGTTTCTTCGAATTAAGCCATTAGGAATTGTGTTTTTCGTATACCAATAAGTTAAGGAGTAAATGTTTGTAATACTTATCATTAATCTCATATTACTTATTCCTTGTTAGAGGTTTATTCCCGCAATGTGTGACATTGCATTTAAGTTGATTCCTAATTGAATTTCTATTTTCATGATGCTTAGTTGAGAGAGTTGATTAACTTTATAATATTTGTGATTTGAGAAGTAATGATGTTTCAAATGAAAAGAACAAAAACTTTTGGTAACTATTTTCGAGAATGGTAATGCTTAGTGATGTGAATTCTTGTGTAGTAAATGAATGTGTGCTTCTTTGTAAAACAAAATTCAGTTTTGGATTGATTGACTCATATTCTTCACATATCACGTAGTGTTGAACATTTCTTGAGAGATCGCTTAATTGTTCTCAGTACATCCATGATTCATAAAGTGGCACGTCAACTTTAGAGGTGTTTAAATGTTTGAATGTTAGTAGGTTTCATTTATTGTTAATCTTTGCTTTGCCCGGGACTAGCAAAATGCTAAGTTTGGGGGTGTGATAACTCTTGTAAACTAGAGTTGTTTTCCTCTAAATTAAGCTAGCATTTTGATAGTTTAAATTCTGAAATTAGATAAGTAATTGAATATTTTAGCTAATTTCTTTCATATGTATTTGTATTTTCGTTCTTGAATTAATTATGATAATTTTGTGTTAAATTTTTAGTTGAATTAAGTGCTTAATGGTGTTAATGTTATGTAGGTTAAAAATTAAAGGTTAGAAGCTAGAAGGAAAAAAGCTCAAGGGACCAAATTGCAAAATGGATGAAATGAAGATTGCTGGAAGGAGAGTCGAGATCGCGGTCTCGACTATTCCAGACTGCGATCTCGACTCGGGAATTAGTTGTACTATTTTAGAGTTGAGATCGCGGTCTCAAATGTTCCAAACCGCGATCTCAACTTGTTGAATGTTAAGTTGTAGGGGCAATTTTGTAAACTTCCAGCCAGAAAACCCCTAATTCCTTGTGTAATGCTGCACTATTTAAGCAAAGTAGAATTAGTAAGTAGAGAGTTTTAGGGAGATAGAGTAGATAGTTTTAGAGTAAAATAGTTTGGACTAGTTAGTTCTAGATAGATTACGATAGCTTTGAACTATGAGTTTACTTTTTCCAATAGAAATTTCTCTTTACTTTCATCTTAGATCTTCTTTAAATTTCTTGTCAAGTTCAAATTTTTAATAGATAAGGTTAATCGCAAGCTTCACGTAGATATAATTTTTATTTGCTTTCTTGTCCAATTTATTAAGAATTTCTTTACTTTCAAATTAGGATTTTTCGGAAAATTAGGGTTCTTTTTAATTTCTTTCTTTCTATTTAAGAATTTTCAATTTCTAGCTTTAATTTCTAGTTAATTCTTAGTGGGCATTCTTAATTTCAATCAAAAAATTGAAAAAATATTTAAATTTCTAGTTTAACTCTTTCTAATTGATAATTTAGAAATGAATGCTTTTAATATTCAAAGTTTCTCTTTTGTAGTCTTTTAAGTTGAGTGATTCACTTGTTTTACATTTTAGTCTTAATTTGATTAAATTAGGTTAGAATTAAAATTATAGTTTACATTAGAATAGTTCTATCATCTACCAATTGATTTTGCTTAACTACACAAGCACCCTTAAACCTTGGTAATTGCATCTTACAACTAACCTAGATGGAACGATCCTGCAAGTTACCTTTGCTACTAGTTGATGGCTGTATACTTGCAGGATGCCATCTAGTTAGTAGTAGGATTTAGGTGTTTCATTGAATTTTTAACTAGATGTGTTAAAAAGGCATCAGGTTTTCCAATTAACCCTAACTATTACTTTAAACCAGACACACGTCAAAGATTAATTAATAGAAGCATTAAAATCAACAAGAACAATTAGGCTAATTAATCATTCAACACACGCGGTTATGCCAATTAGATGATTAATTTTCCTAAATTCAATAACACTAATCGAGTAATTATCAAATTCAGTTGCTTCACAGATTGAATTAAGCACAAGTGATTAAAACAATCGAGTAATAGATTAATTCTAATAACTTAGTATTCTGAAGCAATAATAAGTTAAAAAGAACAAACATAAAATTCCTAATCGCAGAAAAATAATCAATACTTGAGATAAAAGTGAATAATTCAAGCCCAAGAAGTCTCACAACTTTGTAAAATTAACAATGGCTTCAAATCCTTATACCAAGAAAAGGGTTTAGGCACAAAGTGCCGTGAAAGAATAAAGAAGAATTTCTACTGCTAAAAACCCTAGTCAAAAGAAAATGAAAGGTGCCAATCACCTATTTCTCAACCTAAATTGGGGTATTTATAATGAGTACTTAGGTTTACAATTAAGGTCTACGGATAAGAACGTGAAATTAGGTGAAATTCCCTATGCAAACACACGAAATATCCCAAAATTCCTTCTACTTCGTTTAACTCATATACACATCTAGATGTGTATAAGAGACAGGCATGTACTAGCAGTCTTGAAAAGTTCCCACCACCAGACATGCCTTGTTTCATACCTTCGCTCAAACTCCCATGCGCGTAGTCTCCCGATTTTGACCTTGATGTGTTTGGAATTTGGTAAAACTCAAAACATGAAAGTTGTAGTCTCCATATCTTATATTTGTAAAATATCTTGAATCACCTCAATTGGAGCAAATATAAGAATGTTATACTAAATCTACCAAACTGTGTCAGAATCGCTCCTCGACGGTACACATTTTCCAGCTTCGCAATTTTGAACAAGATGCTTATAGAATCCTGTAAAACTCAAAACACAAAAGTTGCAGAACTCTTCAATATCTTTTCAAATAATTCAAAACAATCTCAATCAGAGCCTGGACTCGAAAGTTATGCTTCAAATACAAAACAATATCCAAAATAGCTTCATACTCGTGCATGTTCTGCCCTTATCATTTTCTTTCATCTTTTCCATCTTTTTCAGCTCTTTTTCACTTTAACCCTACAAAAACAAAGAATAACCAAATTAAGCTCAATAATAGCTCAAATCTTGCTTACAACACATAAAAACGTGGTAATCGACACATAAAATATAGCACAATTATAAACTTATCAAATTACCCCACACTTATCCTTTGATGGTCCCCGATCAGAACATAAAATTAAAACATTTAAGCTTAGCACATTCCACTCAACATATTCCTTCAAATATCCATGTAAATAATCGATAATCAATCTAACAATCAGAGTTGTCTAAGAACCAAAGATGTCTAATGCTAATAAAAACCAAAACATGAAATTCGTGTGTATGTGTGTATAGCCATTCAAAAATTTAGATTTGAAAATATCTAGATTAAACCATGAAGACCCTCAAAATTTTTCTAAACACCCTATAGTTCACTCTTCTTACAACCCTCCACCAATCTAGACAATCGATTCAATTCAAATTTTGGTAGGACTTTCAGTTCGAACTATAGGTTAGGATATTTTTTAGCCAAAGAAGGGAGGGAATATAACAATAAGAACAAGAGCTTTATAATAATGGTGGCCACACATTAAAATAAAACTTTTCTTCGCATGCGGAATATCATACATCCATAACCCCACACTTGAGTAACAGACACCCATGGAGAATTCTGAACAACCAAACATGCCAACACCTCTCTCGGACATATATCCATCACATCATCATTTTATTTTTCTATGTCCACTCACAGTATGGGTACTAGTGGTAGGCACTACCTGCAACATATAAACACGCAGGTACTAGAGATAGGAACTACCTCCAAGTATAGGTACCAGTGATGGGCACTACCTGTAAATATCAAGAATACGCAGGTACCAGTGATGGGAACTACTTGCATATACAGAAACTTCCATATTTATTTTTTTTCAACAATTTTTTTCCAATACCCCATTTCGCAACAAAAATGTACATCACTCACTTCTCACAAACTTCCACCCTTATATCCCCTTAACAAATAATGTGCACCATAAGCTCTTAAAGGGAATAATTAGGATAAAACAATGAAAAGAAACGTTAAGCTCAATAAGGGTAGGTAACTGATAAGTGAAAGAAGGCGAATGATGTTTCTCTTCACAAAAATAAGGCTCAAATAAGGCACTTAGAATAAATTGTTAAAATGGTTGGCTAGAAAGGTTACCTTAACAAATGAAAAAGACACTACAATAATTTTTAAACTAAATCGGATCGTCTAAGAATTAGCTTCGAAAATGTAATAAAGTAAGTTTTTGGGTTGCAACAAAATTGAGTCTACATAACTTTCTCTAAATATCCCAAATCAACAATTAAAGTATGGCTTAGTGCTCAAAAGTCTTGAAAATCATGAATGGAAAATATTAACACCGACTACTCATTCATGCATGGTTCAACTAATGATTTATCATGCAGAAAAATGGGAAAAATAAGTTAAGCAAAATTTTTTGAAATTGTCAAAAAAAATAATCAAATAATCTACAAAAAATTTCAAAAATTTTAACAAGATCTCCGACCAAAGGAAAAGTTAAAATATTGAAGCAAAATCAAGCGAAATGCACCAAACAACTTAAAAATCCAAATAACTTTCCACCCCATACTTAAAAATAAGCATTGTCCTCAATGCAAAAATAAAAGCATAAAATGGGAAAAGAAAAGCTTCTAGATTTAATTCTAAATAACCTCTTGTCGCGAAAAAAAGCTGGATTAACACTAAACAAAACAAAACAAGACAAATAAATAATTTCCTTGAGACAATAAGAGAAACAAGAAAATTGTAGAAAATAATCCTACAAGAATCCTGAAAAACTTACTCCCTTAAGGGAATACAAAACAAAAATAAATGAAACACACGATTATGAAAATAAACCTAATAAATATGAAATAAACTAACTAAAATGAAACCTAACTAACGAAAATGACCAATATTGTCTAGGAAATCAATTACGATAAATATCACACAAAGAAAATGGCCCAACACATAGGGTATAAAAACTCAAGGAGCATGGGGCCCCAAATCCTATGGAAAATGAGGAAAATGTGGAAATGTTGATGGGTCCTCTCTTGGCTCCCTTTCAAAGGACCATTTTATCAGCTTAACTTATCAATTAAGTCATTTTTCTGCACTAACAACATAATAAAACTAAGCTAACACTGTGAAAAAAAAAATAAACAAAAGTAAAACTTCAATAACAAATAAATGGAATAAAATGTAAATGAACATGGGTTGCCTCCCATGCAGCGCCTTTGTTTACTGTCGTTGGCTCGACTTGATGCTCATTCACTAATCAAGTAACTCCCATGTTGAGGAGTCCAAGGATTCTCTGCTTCACCGTTTTCACAAATGATGGATTCAATCTCCTTTGTTCTTTTAGGACCCAAACAAGTTGCTCTTCTTGCGAGTTGCTAAGTTGATTTGAGATTATCACCTTCTCCTTATCCTTCAAAAATACATACTTAAGGTGAACAAGAAGGCGATTATAATCTGGAATTGCTCCCTGCACAACAGATAACTTCAATTTCTCATTAGAAAGTAGTAAAGCATTAAGACTTCCATTACTTGTTTGTTGCAACAAGTCCTTGTTCTTTTCCTAGAGATGTTTTTGATGGGTCATGTCCACTTCCAAATTATTGGTATATTTATGAATTTCCTGTATTAGAGGCTTACACACATCTCGATTACAGAAACAAGTTTAGTATGATCAGACGGTTCAACATCATCATAAATGCTAAACGTAACACTAGTATCTCCAAATGCCATACTAAGAGTGCCATTAAGAACATCTATCTTAGTTTGGGAAGTAGCTAGAAATGGTCTTCCCAATAAAATAGGAGCATTAGAATCACCATATTCCATTTCTAGAACATAAAAATCAGCAGCAAAAACTAGACTTCCCACTTGAACTAAGATATCCTCTACGACTCCCTTCGGATAGGCCAAAGATCTATCAGCCAACTGAATTACTATACCAGTTTTATTCAATGGTCCAATTCTCAAGGCATCATACACAGAATATGGCATTACGTTAATAGATGCACCAAAATCCAGCATGGCTTTTTCAACATAGGTATTGCCTATCTTGTAAGGAACAGAGAACATACCTGGGTCCTTACGCTTTTCAGGTAGGGATTTTTGATTAATAGACGATACATTTCTCCCCACCTCTACCTTTCTAACTTTCTTCTCTTTCTTTGTCATTTTCTTTTATGGGAACAAAATTCCTTCAAAAACTTAGCATATCGAGATATTTGTTTAATAGCATCTAATAAGGGAATATTTACCTTGCACTTATGAAAAGTCTCGTATTGGTCTTTGTCAGGATCCTCTTTTGAAAACTCTTTCAATGCTTTGGAAAATGGGGGTTCGGGCTTATCTTTGGTCCATAAAGGAACTGCTTTATCTTCATTGCTGCTAATTTTCTTCTCGCATGGTTCAACCTCTTTTTCGAAAGCAGGTCTTCTTCTTTTCAGCCTCAAAATGTTCAAGAACTATTTTTCTTTGCACTTCAAACTCTTTACCACTCCTCAACATAATTGTGCTCACATTCTTCTTGGGGTTGATGATGGTTTGAGACGGCAACTTTTTAGAACTCATGCTACCAACCTTAGCTAATCGCTAATCGCGGTAGCCATTTTCCTATTTGATGTTGCAACTGCTGAATACTGCCTTTGTATCCTGCTGGAATTGAATCGTATTTTTCAGTTAATTAATATCCAGCCGTTCCTTAAAAGACTTACTAGATTGATTATTTAGATTTGCTTGTTGTCTTTGAACAAATGGTGGCCTATAAGGTTGGAAGTTCTGCCAATTTTGTTGAGGTGATTTTGGGCTGGGTTCCCGTATCTCAAGTTAGGATGATCCCTCCATCCAAGATTGTACGTGTTCGAGTAGGGATCATAACCTTGTCGTGGCTACCCTGGGAAACCTCCGACAGTATTTACAGGCTCTTTACCTTCATCTTGTAATGTGGGACACGTATCTGTTTGCTAGATGTGTCATTTGAGCAGGAATATGGCTGCACGCTCTCACTTGAAGCCAATTGTCGAACAAAAGAAGTCAAACTAGCAATTTGTTGTTCTAAAGATGAAACATGTACCTCATTCATACGTTTGAGAGGTTGATCACGGCGTGTCCCAAACTTTTGAGAGCGTGCAGCCATATTCGATATAAGCTCGCGAACAACATCTATGGTCAATCTATTGTCTAATGCCCTACACTTGCGGCGTCGACCATGTTCCTTTCATTAGGCAGCAACCCTTCATAAAAATATTGAATTAATAAGGTGTCACTTATCTGATGATGCGAACAGCTTGCACACAATTTCTTGAAGCGCTCCCAATACTCATACAAGGATTCTTCAATGAACTGCCTTATTCCACAAATTTTTTCGCGAATATTTGCAGTTCAAGAAGCTGGAAAGTATTTAGTGAAGAACAGTCTATTCATCTGCTCCCAAGTTGTGATACTACCCGAAGGCAAATCGAATAGCCAATTCTTTGCTTCATCCTTGAGTGAGAATGGGAATGCTTGCAACTTGACATGCTCCTCTGACACCCCGATGGGTCTCATACTTGTGCAAACCACGTGAAACTTCTTAAGATGCTTGTTCAGATCTTCACCTGGCAATCCATGAAAAGAAGGTAATAAATGGATTAGTCCATATTTTAATTCAAATGTGACATTAGCATCTAATTCTGGATATGTGGAAGAATTATAATAAAAAGAAAGAAAAGAAAAAAAATGAAACAAATAGCACAAAAATAAATAAACCCGTTCCCTGGCAACATCGCCAAAATTTTGGTATGCAATAATAATACAGTCGGAGTTGCAATGCTGTCGTAGGCACCCAAAATTAACAACTCTCAATATGTAGTAGCGCCGGAATACAGAGAACGGAGTTTATTCTTGTGTTAAACCAAAAAATGGGGGTTTTTGACTGTCTTTTGAACTCAAAATTAAAACAATAAAATACTAAAGAGAATTCGATTAAGAAAGGTCTTGGTTTTGGTCATATCCACCATGGCAATTTCACTAGTCGATTCTTGACACACAAGATAATTCATTTTTATATCAAGCACTAATTGAAGAATTAACCCACGAATACCAATTCAAAGTTGATTCTTATTTCTTTCTAAAGTTGGCTAATTTTCAACAAGCGATCCAATTAATCCTAACTATTAATTTAACCCAGACACGCGCCAAAGATTAATTAATAGAAGATTTAAAATCAACAAGAACAATTAGGCTAATTAAACATAAACACACGTGGTTATGCCAATTAGATGATTAATTTTCCTAAATTCAATAACACTAATCGAGTAATTATCAAATTTAGTTGTTTCACAGATTGAATTAAGCACAAGCGGTTAAAACAATCTAGCAATAGATTAATTCTAATAACTTAGTATTCTATAGCAATAATAAGTTAAAAAGAACAACACCATAAAATTAATCACAGAAAAATAATCAATACTTGAGATAAAAGTGAATAATTCAAGCACAAGAAGTCTCACAACTTTGTAGAATTAACCATGGCTTCAAATCCCTCTACCAAGAAAAGGGTTTAGGCACAAAGTGACTTGAAAGAATAAAGAAGAATTTCTACTGCTAAAAACCCTTGCCAAAAGAAAATGAAAGGTGTCGATCTCCTATTTCTCACCCTAAATTGGGGTATTGATAATGAGTATTTAGGGTTACAATTAAGGCCTATAGATAAGAACTGTGAAATCGGGTGAAAAAGAGTCCAACCAGGCGAAGAAATCTGTCAAAAACTAAAAAATACGCAATATTGTTGCTTCAGGTGCACATGCGCTGCCTATCATGCACCCCAAAATTGAAGCCCAGCGCACATGCGCTGGGCTTGCTCAGCGCAGTAGCCTGCGGCTGCTTCTAACTCGGCTTCGATTTTGACCTTGATGTGTTTGGAATTTGGGAAAACTCAAAACAAGAAAGTTGTAGCTCTATATCTTAGATTTCTAAAATATCTTGAATCACCTCAATTGGAGAAAATATAAGAATGTTATACTGAATCTACCAAATTGTGTCAGAATCGTTCCTCGCCGGTACAGATTTTCCAACTTTGGAATTTTGAACAAGATGCTTATAGAATCATGGAAAACTCAAAACACAAAAGTTGTAAAACTCTTCAATAGCTTTTTAAATAATTCAAAATAATCTCAATCAGGGCTTGGACTCGAAATTTATGCTTGAAATACAAAACAGCATCCAAAATGGCTTCATACTCGTGCATGTTCCGCCCTTATCATTTTCTTTCATCTTTTCCATCTTTTTCAGTACTTTTTCACTTTAACCCCAAAAAAACTAAGAATAACCAAATTAAGCTCAATAATAACTCAAATCTTACTTACAACACATAAAAATGTGGTAATCGACACATAAAATATAGCACAATTATAAACTTATCAAAGATGAATAAGGTAGATACTCTTGAATTGGTAGACCGAAGTATTTAGCAACCGATAGGGATTATGGAAGATGTTATTGTCAAAGTTGGAAAGGTCTACTTACTAGTGGATTTCATTATTCTTGAGATGGATGAAGATATTGATATGCAATTTATTCTTTGGAGACCTTTTCCAGCAATCAGAAGAATTTTCATTGATGTTGAAGAAGGAAAACTCCAATTAAGAGTCAATGATGCTATTATCTCTTTTAATGTTTTTAATTCGCTTAAGTTTTCTTCATTATAGGGTAATTTTTCGTAAACCTCCAAGTGGTATAGCCTTTTAATGCACAACCCCCATATGATTTTAAAATATACCTTAAACCCTATATGGTATGGATTGAATGATAAAATTAACGGAAAGCATCCAAACTAACGGATGTGTATATATATATATATGTGTGTGTGCGCGCGTACATGCATACATATATATATGTATATATGCACACACACATATTTATATATATATATACATAAGCATATATATATAAATATATATATATATATACACATATATGTATATGCATATACGTATACATATGTATACATATGTATACATATAGATATATATATGTATGTATACATGTATACATACATATATATGTATATATACATGTATACATACATATATATGTAAATATATGTATGTGTATATATATATATATATATATATATATACACATACACATATATATGTATACATATACACATGTGTATACATATACACATATGTACACACATATACATATAAATATATGTGTCTGTGCGTGTGTGTATGTATATATATATTTATATATATATACATATGTATAAATACGTGTGTGTATATATATATTTATACACACACATATATATGTATACATATGTATATATATACATATATATATATATCTCTGTGTGTATACATGCATAAATATATATATACATACATATATATGTGTGTATGTATGTATGTATATATATATATGTATACATTTAGAATTTATCTGTGCCCTTCAAATTTGCTTTAATTAGCAAATTTTCGAAGGGCAAGCCATCAATGGATGCCTTGAGTAAAGAATTTCCGAGAATCAGATTTAAGGGAGGTTTCAAGCTAGAGTTTATCTGTGCCATTGAAGTAGAGCTTGTTGAACCCCAATTATGATAATCATGTGCTGATGATGACCAAATCGTACTAACGGCATGAAAATAAGTGTGCAGAAAAATAGGAAGGCTCTAGATTCCAAATCAGAACACAATCAAGAAAAACAACATCTAGTTGAACAACACCTTACGCACGATGAGAGCGTCCGAAAGAAAGGAGCTCGGATGCAAGAGAGCATCCAAAACATGACTAGACAACACCGAAGAAGAACACATCTTTCGAATGTAGATAATTGTTCGGATGACAGTGTTTCGAAAGCAAAAGACCGTCTGAGACTGGGAATTTAAAAGTATGATGATCGGATGTTGAAGACCGTCCGAAGCCAAATAGGTACGTTGAAGATAGTCCAAAAAAAGGAGGACGAAATGAAGTAATTTTCTGTCAAAGTTGTAGGACTCATATGACCATCCGAGACACGGTTTGTCAAGCTGTAGGACACATATGACCGTCTGAGACATTGTTCATGAAGTTGTAGGATGCTTGAACGGACGTCCGAATCACCGTCCAATCCCTTAACAGCTAGTTTTTAACAGCTAGTTTTTTAACTGTTGGAGCTCAAATTTTAGCACATCTTTCATCTATAAATAGCCCAAGGATATCCAAATGATGTGAGAAAGTACCAACTTCAATACAAACACTTGTAAGAGCTATTTGGGGAGAAATAGGCTAACATATTATGGGTTGTATTGGTTTGGGTAGTATAGTTCTCTTACCTCAACTAGAGGGAATTAGTGTGAGCAAGAGTAGACAAGTGAGTGATCTTCAAGTGTAAGAGTGGAGGGATAACAAGTGTACAAGAGTGAGGTTGTAGTGTAAAATCCTTTGGCTCAACTGGAGGGACTTACTCGTTGGTGCAAGGGTGAGCCTGCTTTGTGTACAAGAAGATTATTGCCTCACCTTCTTTGAAGAGGCACTATAGTGGATGTACTCCAAGCTTGATGAGTTTGGGAGTTTGGTTTGATATTCTCAACCTCTTTATTTGTCTTTGAGCTTCAATTGATTGAATATTTATCTTTGATCATTTGTGCTTTAGTGTTTTTTGTTACACAAAGTTTGTATTTTCATTAAGTACATTACAAGGTTTGTTTTTAGGGACACCTAATTCACCCCCTCTTAGGTTGCTCTTGGGCCAACAATTAGTATCAGAGCTTGGTCTCTTCTTGTTTTGGTTTAATCACCTTTGAGTAAAGATCATTGTGGCAACCAATAATGTTTTGTTTTTAGAGGGGCATTGCATTTCTAGACCTCCCATGTTTAATGGCATTAATTTTATTTTTTAGAGGGAAAGAATGAAGATTTTCATGAAATCCATTTATATTCATTTGTGGTACGTTATTGATGAAGGTCCTTTTGAAGCGGCCAATATTCTTGATGAAAATACTCATAGATTAAGGCCTAAGACTAGATACGAGTTAAATGCACAAGATAGAATAAATTTATCTTTAAATGCTAAAGCCATGTATATTTTGTATAATACTTTGGATGCAGATGAGTCTTCTAAAGTGAAAGGTTGCAAATCGGCCAAGGAGATATGGGACAAATTGAAAGAAATCAATGAAGGAAATGAAGATATTAGAGAGCAAAAGAAGTCACTTCCTGTGGCTAAATATGAATCCTTCAAGATGGAACCTCATGAGAACATTGACAAGATGTATTGTAGGTTCCATGATATTGTAAAGGATTTGGAAGGTTTAGGTAAAGATTATTCCTTGGGTGAAAAGAATAGAAAGATTTTGAATTCTTTACTTAAGGAATGGGAACCTAAATCCATTGCCATAGAAGAGTCTAAAAATTTAAAATCTATGCCTATTGATTCATTGATCAATTCTCTAACCTCATTTGAGTTGAAGTTGAAATACAAGGTACAAGATGAGGAGGAAACAAGGGCCAATAGAAGCATAGCATTAAAAGCTTTTCAAAATAATAGATGCTTCAAGATTGACCAAGCGGGACATTTCGCAAATGAAAGTCCATCCAAGAAGAAGAAAAGGTCAAGGAAGCCTCACTTCAACAACTTCCAAATTACATGGGATGATTGCAATTCGGATGGAGAAGTTGAAGAAGAATATGAGGAGGATCAAATGGCTTTTATGGCTCATGGCAGAATGAAGTATCCTCTAGTTATGATTCTTGTGTTGATGATGATGATATTGAATCATTTATTTTTAAAATACATAAATGTTTGACAGAATCATATGCTAGGAACAAAGAGTTAAAAATTAAAGTTAATGCTTTATTTCTTTGTCAAAAGAAAATGATGCTTTGAAGAAAAAATTTGTTGGAAAAACCAAGATCAAGTATGAACAAGCTTCATTGAAGAATAGATTAGATGATCTTGATGCACTTTTACAAAAGAAAAAGGAAGTAATGTTTTTGAAAGGAAAAGGACTAGAAATATGCTTTTGAATAAAAATTTTGTCACTTATAGAAAGGATGATTTGTGCTTTATTAAATCTAAATATTCTTTGTATGGCATTAAGAATATTGTGTGCTATTATTGTCATCGACATGGTCATGTAAAGAAAGATTCTTATGTTAAAAGAAATGAAAAATTGGGAATGAAATCTATGTCAATATTAAGTGAATTCACTAGCTCAAGTAGACCCAAGAAAGTTTGGGTACCAAAAGTTGTTACCTAATTTTGTCTGTAAGTATGCTTGGAGAGCAATAAGGAATTCAAGATGGATCATCAATGGAGGGTGTTCAAAGCATCCACTGCTTTTGTTCTGCCCTTTGGCATTTGGCAAAGGTATCAAAAATATAAATCCCACATCGACTAGCCAAAAAGATCCTGAGCTAATTAATAAGTTCTTGAGCCACTCCACTTATCACTAATTGGTTTTAAGATGGAAGCCCATATTCTTTAACCAACCTAGATGGTATCAGAGCTAGCCCTCAAATGTTTTCTCATCCATCCACACATGTCTTGGGTCCTGTCCAGTCCCTTCCAACGGGCTCTCTTTTGTCCAGCCCCTTCCAACGGGTTCTCATACGTCTGACCCACGTGTAACATGGTTCCATGTCCAACCTAAGTCACGTGTGAGAGGGGTGTTAAAGATATTAAAATATATATCCCACATCGACTAGCCAAAAAGATCCTGAGCTAATTAATAAGTTCTTGGGCCACTCCACTTATTACCAATTGTTTAAGATGGAAGCCCATATTCTTTAACAGTATTTGTGACATGGAATTCTGTGGAGGAAATCTTTGGTGTCCCACAATTGATTGTTCAGTCCATCCAACATAAATTTTAGCTTTGGTTGGTATCTGCTCATCCCTTCCTTGATCGGCAACTATATTGCCTCATACCAGTCTTGACATTTTGGTACATGTGGAAAGCACGAAACTCCTTCATTTATGAGGAGAGGACAACCAATGCAAAACCGCACCTATTTGACAAGAGGCCAATTTGATTAGTATTTCTCAGCCTATCAAAGGATAGATAATGGATTCTTCTCTGGCCTCTTGGGGTATCTCTTGTTTACCTCCTAGACATAACATCCATGTTCCCCGTTCGGTAACTTGGTCTCCCCCTCCCTTCAGCTTCTACAAGCTTAACATAGACTAGTCTTATCGGGGCAATCTGCGGCCTGTAAGAGGTGGTGGAATTATTTGAACCTCAATAGGAATTCCAGTGGCGGGTTTTGCGCTATCTTTCGGTTTTGCCTCAAACATAGAGGCAAAATCTTTGGCATTGCTTGAGGGTATGTGTCTCTGCCTAGACAAGTACCTATCTCCAATAATTGCAGAAACATATTCTCAAATCCTCTATGACATGATTCTTGGAAGGGCTCGGATTCCCTGGTCACTACACGCAATTATTAGCCATGCAAAATACCTTATGTCCCTTAGCTCTGTCGAAATTGTACATAACTTTAGGGAGGCGAATACAGATCAGCTGTTAGCAGATGCCTTGGCTACATATATGAGTTTTTCCCCGATATAGCTCTGTGTTTTGATCATCATATTCCATCTTCCATTCAAGGTCTTGTTCGGCTCGATCACATGCACATACCATCAATCAGGCTAACCGATTAGTTTTGCATTTTCATGTTTTGTTCATCGCTAGCTATTCTAGGATGTTTTGGCCTAGTCCTTCTCCTTGTATGTATGATTATTTGATTAACAAAATTTTGGGAGTGGCATCCCCACACCAATTTAGGTAGTTAGCCGATAAAATATATATGCATACATACATATACATATATGTATGTATGTATGTATGTATATGTGTGTGTATATATATATTATATACACACATATACATACATACATATATATATATATGTATCTGTAGATATATGTATATATATGTATATACATATGTGACTCCAAACCATGATTAATATTCCCACTTCCATATCTCATCCACATGAACCTGGACCATAAGGAAGAGGAAGAATTGATGTCTTCCTTATTAATTCCACCATAATATGAGAGAGAACACCTTGATAGTGTCTTCCAAGTCCCTAATACCGAGACCATCTTCTTCTTCCAGGTAACAAAGAATCTTCCAACTTCACCAATGCCTTCGATTGTAAAAATTTGACTCCCCCAAAAAAAAAATACATCCATTAACTTCTCAATTTGTAAAATAATTGCTTTTGGGGAATCTTATACAGCCATAAGTATTAGAATCGATGAGAGCACTTGCTTAATGAGATTTAACAGCCTTCTCGGTGAGAACAATTTCTATTTCCTTCCAGCTAGTCGATGTTGAATTTTCTCCATAGGGTAATGAAAATGACTGACCCACTTGTGCCCATTATTCAGAAAACAACCAAGACAATGAAGTGGGAATGCCGTTTGTTTGATCCCAGAAGCCTGTCCAACAACCCTAGTTTTCTTGGTTTCACTTGCCTACAAACGAACAAAGAGCTCTGGCATAAATTAATTTTCTACCATGACCCATGCTCATAGGTCTATAAAGAAGTCCCATAGATGCTAAACTGATTCGGTATCCCCTTTAGAAAAAATGACCACATCATCCACAAAAGCAAGATTAGAAATCACCATACTGTTTCTCGATAGATCATATGGAATAATCTTCTTATGATCAACCAAGGCATTCAAACCCCTAGAAAGAACTTTTGAACCAATAATGAAGAGTAGGAGTATAAAAGGATGACCTTGCTTGATGCCTCAAGACAATTTGGAAAAACCTGTGGATTCACCATTGACCAACACAAAAAACCAACTACTCCTTAGGTTAATTAGAATCGAATGACAAAAGGATGTATGAAACCCAAATTTAAGGAGTAGTCATTCAACAAAAAGCCAAGAGACTTAATCAAATACCTTCATCATGTCTGGCTTGAGAGTAACATTATTCCCATGAGCTTTTCTGTCAATTGAAAACATCATTCGCTAAGCCAATAAAATATTGTCGGCCATCATGCACCCCTTAACAAACCTTGCTTGCTCTAAGGAGATAACATATCTGAGAAAGTAAGCAAGATAACCAATTAGCCAATAACTTCAAAAATACTTCATTGACAAAATTACATAATGAGATTGGCTGGAAGTCTGCAAAAGTGCTACGATTATCTTTTTTGGAAATTAAGATAATCAAAGCACTTGCAATAGCTCGGGGAATAGGAACTCCAATAAAAAAACTCAAGGACTACACCCAAAGGATCCTCTGCAATGATGTACCAAAAAGTTGTGAAAAATACTCCCAAAAATCCGTCTAGGCTAGTAGCACTGTCTTTGTCCATCTGAAATACCACCTAGTGAACCTCTTCCATAGATGTTGATTTAATCAAGTCCATATTTTGGGCAAAAGAAATAATAGCAGCGATGTTATGCAAAAGAGACTCCATGGCTTGAGAATCAGTCAACTCATCTATCAGGAGAGACTGAAAGAAATTGACCCCTTCGACTTTAGTATCCTCAAGAGTTGTAAGCCAAGTACCATCGCCATTTTTTATTCTCCTGATCAACAAAGCTGACAACACTTTTGTTCAATTAGGTGGCATAAAAAATTTTGGCATTAGAATCTCCCTCACTCAAGTCATTTACTGCGAGCCTTCTGCCAGAAAAATAACTTCTCACTCTTAAGATGTGACAAAAAAGTAGCTTTGCGCTGCATGCAACTCTTCCCTTGTTGCCTTTGTCTGAACACGTTCCTAATTGATTTCTTTAGTAGTCACTTCATCTTCAGCCATCCGGATTGCTTGAAAGGCATTACCAAAAACATCATTTTTCCACTCTTTTAGTCTTTCCTTGAGCCGTCGGAGTTTCAAACTAAATGCCAGCATCTGTCAACCCATAATAGACTGACCCCAACTTTGTTTACTGCATCTAGGAAAGAATGATGTCTTACCCACATATTTTGAAAACGGAATGATCAATGCCCATTCTCCTACAAAGAACTGAGAGACCACAACAAAGGTGAATGATCTAAAGAAGTGTGATTGAAGTGCGTGACTGCCAATTCTAGAAAAAGAGCTTGCCAAGCTTGGGCCTCTCATGATTCACCAAAATGCTATCAAGTCATTTCTAGATTGGTCTACCTTGTCTTACTCCTAACCATGTGAAATTACTACCTCATAAAGGCAAATTTTGAAGTTCGCAGTGCATGATCATCTCAAAAAATTAGCCATGGCTTGCTTATGCTATCATGTTCTGCCTGAGTATTCCACAAGGGATTCAATTACATTAAAATCACCCCTACTGCCCACGGATCAATCATAGAGTCAACAATCAAGCATAAGGATTCCCATAATTGTCTATGCTTTGCACGTGTGCTTTTGGTATAAACAAAAGTAACTTTAAAAAACTGGCTCCAATTATCATGAGTAATCCCAAATGAAGAAATTGCTCAGCTTTCCGTAATACATGCAAGTGAAACGGTTTCCTCCACAAAACCCAAATTTTATTAGAGAAAATAAACAAATAGGAACCAAGATGCAAACAAGAACAAAAAACCTCTAACCTATTAATATCAACAGTAGGTTCAAGGAGTACCACAAGGGAAATGTTGGGATTGTTTAGATTATTAAGCTTTTTGAGTCGCCTAAGAGATGATTTTTTGCAAGCCCCAAAAACATTTCAATCTAAAGAATTATTCATTAAGTAAGGTTGAAGAAGACACTTTGAAGGCATGTGTCGCATTCCTTGTTAATATGGTTCTTATAACAGGATAAATTTTCCTCTTACCACATGTTTGTCGTATTGCACTAGTCTCGAAGAAGAAGATACTTAAATAGTCAGCTCTGTTGGCCCAAGAGCAGCCTAAGAGGGGGGTGAATTAGGTTGTCTATAAAAACAAACATTTTAATGTGCTTAATGAAAATGAAAACTTTGTGTAACAAATAAACACTAAAGCACAAATGATAAAAGATAAATATTCAATCAATTGAAGTTCAAAGACAAATAAAGAGATTGAGAATATCAAACCAAACTCCCAAACACATCAAGTTTGGAGTACATCCACTAGTAGTACCTCTTCAAAAAAGGTGAGGCAATAATCTTCTTGTATATAAAGTAGAGGCTCACCCATGCACCAACTAAGTCCCTCTAGTTGAGCCAAAGGATTTTATAGTACAACCTTACTTTTGTACACTTGTTATCCCTCCACTCTTACACTTGAAGATCCCGCACTAGTCTACTCTTGCTCACACTAATTCCCTATAGTCGAGCCAAGAGAACTATACTACCCAAACCAATACAACCCACAATATTTAGCCTATTTCTTCCCATATAGCTCTTACAAATGTTTCTATTGAATGTGTTAGTTTCTCACATTATTTGGGTATCCTTGGGCAATTTATAGATGAAAGATGTGCTAAAATTTGAGCTCCAACGATTAAAAAAGCTAGCTGTTAGGGAATTGGACAGTGGTTCGGACGTTCCTTCATGCATCCTATAGCTTCATGAATAGTGTCTTAGACGGTCATATGTGTCCTACAGCTTGACGAACAGTGTCTCGGACGGTCATAGGCATCCTACTGCTTTTACAGAAAATTATTTCATTTCAAGAGACAGGCTCCTTTCTTCGGACGGTCTTAAACGTCTGATATTTTTTGGCTTCGGACGGTCTTCAACTTTCGATCATCATACTTTCGAATTCCTTGTCTTGGATTTTCTTTTGCATTCAAAACGCTGTCCTTAAGACAGTTATCTACGTCCGAAAGATGTGTTCTTCCTCGGTGTTGTCTAGTCATCTTTTAGATGCTCCCTTACATCCGAGCTCCTTTCTTTCAGACGCTCTTCATCGTCCGTAAGGTGTTATTCAACTTTTGGTTGTTTTTCTTGACTATGTTCGGATAATCATTTTCATCTGAGCCTTCCTATTTTTCTACACACTTGTTTTCTACCCGTTAGTACAATTTGGTAATCATCAAAACATGATTATCATAACTTGGGTTCAACAATCTCCCCTTTTTGATGATGACAAATCAATTGGACAATTTTAAAAACAACCAAAACATACGAGGCATAAGACAAGAGTTTTTGTTCCTTATTTTCTCCCCCTTTTGGCATCATCAAATATATAAGAGTAAAAATAATTTATACATAGAATCTCCCTCTTAGACTATGGATGCAATTCAAGTAAGTATATAGAGGAGAAGTCAAGGTCAAAACATATCTTCCCTGCAAGAATATAAAATCAAGTAGAAATGAGGAAATCTATCCAATGTATTAACATCAAGGCATTTATCACGCATTCCTTACCAAAAAGCATCATCAAAACATTAAAGCATATGTGATGCAATTTTTACGATGCAAATTAATTTCTAACAAACAAGGCATTTAGAAATAAGAATGCTCCCCCTTTCTTTTGCAAGTAGTGACTTAATATATATAAAATTTGGGGATACTCATACCCAAGAATTCTAAATAAATTTAATCATATAGTTGACTAATATTCAAGAGATTATAGTTCACATTAACTCATTCTTAACAAATTTAAATGTTACCCATTTCAATGTCATCTTAGTATGCTGTCCAAGCTGGTGCAAAAATGGCATTTCGAGGGAAGAGAGTATCAAAACCTACGGATTAATTTATCATCAAATGGTAGCAAGTTAGTCAATAATCTCTGTAGGAAAATGAATAACTTAATTGGGATCCTTGTACTCCAAATAAACTTATGTGAGCACAACTTACTCCTTTTTGATGAACAATACGACAAATTGAAGAAGTGGAGAAAACACCATTAATAGTAGGTGACCAAATCAGTGCATCATCCTCCGGGGTTAAGAAGATTTTTGGCTGAAAAATAATAGTCTTAACTTCATCCAATAAAATATCAAGAATAGGATCTAATGACTTGCCCCTTTCAAAAGAGTAGAAGTCTTGAATTTGAGCATGCAAGAAGGAAATCTCAGACACCAAATCTACTAGGGGCCTATTCCCATCTAGTTTATAAACCAAAAAGAAGAATCTCCTGAGTGAAACAAGGCTCGAATTTGATTATCCACCACGTTCCAAACCTTTAGCATGCATTTCCATATTGGAGACGGATTAGTGAAATGGTTGTCTGACATACATACATACATGGTTTGACTGTTAAAGAATATGGGCTTCCATCTTAAAACCAATTGGTGATAAGTGGAGTGGCCTAGGAACTTATTAATTAGCTCAGGATCGTTTTGGCTAGTCAATGTGAGATTTATATTTTTTTAATATCTTTAACACCCCTTCTATCACGTGATTTAGGTTGGACATGGAACCCTGTTACACGTGGGTCAGATGTATGAGAGGCCGCTGGAAGGGGTTGGACAGGACCAAGACACGTGTGGATGGATGGGAAAACACTTGAGGGCTAGCTCTGATACCATGTTAAAGAACATGGGCTTCCATCTTAAAACCAATTGGTGATAAGTGGAGTGGCCTAGGAAGTGATTAATTAGTTCAGGATCCTTTTGGCTAGTCAATGTGGGATTCATATTTTTTTTAATATCTTTAACACATACATATTTATACAGATATATATGTATGTATGTATGTATACATATATATATATATGTATATGTATACCTATACATATAATACATATATTATATGTATGCGTATACACTACATATATATATAAATATGTATGTATACATATACATAGATGTATGTCCTATACATACATATATATATATATATGTATGTGTATACCTATACATATAATACATATATTATATGTATGCATAAACATATATATGTATGTATAGGTATATGTAGGTATGTATGTATTTATGTATGAATATGTCTATATATATATCTATAATTATATACACATATATATATCTATGTATATGCATATATATATGTAGGTATGTATATGTATACATATGTATGTTTGTGTATGTATACACCATACATATATATACATACATATGTAGACAAACACAGAGTGACACACATGCGCAGATATATATATATATACCTCTGTGTGTTTGTATGCGTATATATATATATATGTATATATCTATGTACATATATATATATACACACACACATACACACAAACATATGTATGTATATATGTACATGTACATATATATATATACATATATATATGTATATATCTATGTCGTATACATATATATACATATATATATGCATACGTATATGCATACATAGATATATGTATACGTATACATATTTATATATACATATATATATATGTGTACATATATATATGTATATATATACATATACATATTTATATATGTATATATATGTACATATATATATCAAAATTGAAAAATTCCCAACTAAGTTCTTCTTAACAACCACCCCAATTGCCATATCATCAACATCAACCTTTGATGCTTGGACCATCTTCACAAAGAATTATGGAGGATATGTTGTCCCCACTATTGAAACATAATGAGGCATTAAAAGGGAACAAGAGGCACAAAGAACAAACTAGGATGCTAACATGAGGAACTTGGAAACTCAATTGAGAAAAATTGCTAGGTCGATGCACGAAAGACCCATCGGTACCCTTCCTATTGACACTATTCCCTATCCTCATGGGCTAATTCTAGGGAAAAAAATTCACCAGAACATTCCAATTAATATTATGAATTTGACCTAATGTGATTGCACAGGAACTAATGGAAGATAGAGACCAAGATGTTGAAGATCAAGTTGACAACCTTAAACTTGAGGTTGTGGGCACCGAGGTTGAGGTTGAACATGATGAAACAGTGTAAGGGATGAAAATGATAGTGAGAAGAAGTCAAATAAGAAGACAAGAAAATGGGAAAATTTTGAATAACCATTAGATCTATATTTGTCGGTGAAAATTCCTTCCCTTAACATTTGGTAGCTCACAAAGCAAAAGAGTTGGAAGAGCATTTCACCGAGTTTCTTGAAACCTTTAAAAATCTCAATATCAACCTTCCATTATTTGTAGTGCTCACCAATATGCCTTATTATTCAAAATTTATGAACGACATTTTGTCTAAATAGAGGAGGCAGAGTGATGAAAAAATCACATGTCTAAGGGAGAATTGTAGTGCTGTAATTCTACACAAGTTGCCACCGAAATTAAAAGACCCAGGGAGTTTTTCTATTTTGGTTACCAGTGGAATTTATACAAAATTCCCACCAATCATTATGTGATTTGGGGATGAGTATTAATTTGATGCCCAAATTGGTCTATGATAAGTTGGGTATCACTACTAAGCCTACACATGTTACCATCCAAATGGTAGACAAAATGGTGACAAAGCCATATGGTATAATGGATGATGTTCTAATTCAATTGGATGATATAATTTTTTTGGTCGATTTCATGGTGTTTGATATGGAAAAAGATGCCAACATTCAATTGATTCTAGCTATTAGTGATGTCAATAAGGAAAGTTGCAACTCTGAATAGAGGATGAAGTACATGATTTTAATGTTTCTAAATCTTATGTAAATACTCCTAAACTGAATGAATGCTATAGAATTGATTAAATTATTTATTGTGATCATAGATTTGATGGGGGATATCACAAGTCCAGGATTTCATGTGCCCAAGAGATAAGGACAAATGGAAGGACAAATCAAGTGAAGGGATCGACAAACATGATAATCACAATTGGAAGTTGAAACGTTCATCATGCCAACCACTGGAAGTTTGAAATTTATGACAAAGTTATGATGACCAAGAACAGAGTATTGATATGGGATAGGTAAATCCACATAGATAGGCCCGTTCAACATCCTTGATATCTTCTCAGGTAGATCAATTCAATTGAAAGATGGCAATAGGAAGTTCACGATTGATAAACGCTAGTTGAAACTTTATCATGGAGTTTCAAGGGAGAAAGAGTAGAAATCCATCCAATACTTGGACACTTAAGCACAATAATAACATAGTCAAGCTAATGACTATTGTTGACTCTTTAAAAGAAAGTGTTTTCACAAATTTACACCTTGAGTCCATAAATGAGATTTTATTGTTTTTATGTCCAAAATGTATTAGGCCCTTCAAATGTATTTTTGTTGGTTTTATTTGCAATTAAGGTCAAATAAGGCAAAAATAGAGCAAAACGGGACAAAATGAAGAAAACCGGGCACTCCTAATAAGAGCTGGGTGCTGCCAGTGCCTAGAGACTTGGAGTAGGGGTGCCCAGTCATTGAGCCCTAGGTGTTAGACATACCCAGAAGTCTAGTAGGGGTACCTAGTCCCCTGCATTACTGTGTTTTGATGGGTATTTATGTTTCAACCCAAGTTTTGGATATTTTTTACCCATTTCATGTAAACACTATTTATCACTATATAAGGTTGTGTTAGGTCTTAATAAACATATGAGATATAGAAAAAGCGAGAGAGTCAACAAAATCATCAGGCAGCCGCAATTAAGGACAATCAACACAAGAAGCAATCTTGGTAGAGAGAGCAAGGGAGAAGAAGAAAAGACTAGAATTCTCTTCACTATTTCTTATATTTAACATGCTATTCATGGTTGTAATCAATTCTTGTGTTGTATCAATTGGTCTGATAATGCACTAAACCCCAAATCTAGGGTTTCATTCATAACTTGCCATGAATCTCAATTGATTTAATTTATTTAGTTCATGATTATTATCTTATGCTTGATTTGCTTAATTAGATGGTATTAAATGCATTTATAAGCCTAATCAACTTATAAATTGATTCGTAATCCTATTTCAAAAATTGAAAGATGAGTGACAACTCTAAATTTAGAGCTATTTTAAGTCTCTTTTGTTATGTGGTTTGGTGTGTTTAGTCCCATTTGTTGTGTTTTGGGCGAGTAAAGTTATGTTTAGTGTTTTCATAGTTGATTGTGTGGTTTTAAGTTAGTTTTGTAGTTAAATATGTGTTTTATTAGCATAATTGTTTATTCACTTCGTTTGTGTTTTATGTGGATGAAATGAGGGGCAAAATGGTCAATTGACAAAAGAATGAAGAGCTAAATTGAAGAAGTAAAAAAAAACTGAGAAATGTTGAAGAAGACTAGTCACAGTTTATGCCTAGACTATAGTGAAGCAAACGCTATTTGGGGTACAAATAGAAGCATAGCCACAGACTGCGGCTAAACCAAGAGCATTACTCTCAGACTCTGAGAGAATAAGTCAGAACCACCCATAGTCTGTGGGTGGTCCATTTTGGGCTTGGGCCTATTATACATTTTTTTAAAATAGGGGACCAATGTAACGATTGAAAAAAGAGCAATTCTTAGATATTACTTTTAGTTTTTTGACTAGGGTTTTCAGAACTACTTTTCTCATACTTTAGGGTTTCATTGTCCTTCAATTTCGTAGTCTGCTTTTCCGACTTCTAGATCGTTCAAGTAATTTAATTCAAGTTCTTTTGCAACAATTTCAATTCCGGTTACTTGTCTTTTATTTATTTATTAATAATTTCACTTTTAATTTTTGTTTACAAATTTATTATGTATATTAGCAATTTAATTAGTTTATTTTCTTTTCCCCATACCATGAATTGCTAAATTATTTTGGATTCGAGTGCGGGTAATGTGATTGTTCACGGATTAATTTAAAATTAAGGGTTGATCACACAATTATATTAATCAGCTAATAATTAACATAGATTGACAATTCTAAGGAGTATCTAACCTTAGTTTTGGTTAAGGTGGCTAAGGGGATAAAGTTTTTGAACCGGTCCGTCATAGGCCAGTGTTAAATTATTAAGCTAATTATTCCAGACCAAGTGGCAGAACTGATAGTTGATTCATCGAGTATTCCTAGCTGAAAAGTCAATTTTTACACAGATAAAGACTCAAATTGGTTAGTTAGGAAAGAGAATGTCTTGAACCCTAGTTAATTAATTTTATATGATTCAATAACCAAAGGCTTCAGGGTTGGGTTGAAACATGGGATAGAATCACCATTAAATATAATTAAAATTTATTGATTAACCTGAGATTTGATTAAATACAAGATAATTGCTAGCTTAGCCATCAACCCACTTTGGTCAACTGCTTTTGATTTTAATTTTAATCAGTCATTGTTTAGTTCATCAATTATCACTAAGGAAGCATAATTGAAGGAAACCTATTAACTAATCTAATAATTACACTAACAAATCATGCAAAGAGAGAAAATACATGAAAGTAATTAGACCAATTAAACTAAGGAAATATGAATTAAAGTTTAAGTATAGGAGAGATAAACTTTTAACATAAACAAGGAACACACCACTAAAAAGCTTCAATCTTTAGTTAGGAAATTGTGATTAGAAGAAAGAGAAATCCTACTCTAATCTAATCTAAGAAAACCCTCCCCAAAGGTGGGAATTAAATTACTCTCTAACCTAACCTACTCCTACTAGTTTTCTAATGGGTCTTCTATGCCTCAAATGAGGCTTAAAAGAAGTATAAATAGTGCCAGGGTTGTGGGGTGATAGTGCAGCAAAAATTAGCCCCAAACAAAGTCATTTTTGCTCCAGCCGCCTCCATGTCAAGACATTGACTGAAACTTCTAAAATGCATCACTTCACAATTTTGCTTCGAAATTCTTCATCCGATGCTGATTGATGTGCTATTAAACCTAACACATAGGAGAACATTATTAGCTATAATAAAAGCTTAAAAATTAATGCTAAACATATAAATGAAATTCTCACAAAATAGGCCAAAAAACAAAAGACAAACAAAGATGAACGAAAATCTAACTCTCTCCAACGAAGTTAGGTTAAAGGCACAACACAACTCTAAACACAAGAACCTAATAAAATATACTAATTAAGATCTAAATAAGTACTAAAACAGTTAATAAACACATACTAACTCATTCTAACACATAAAAGAAAAATAAACTAAAACACACACGAAAACACTAAAAATGCTCGAAACTAGTAGCAAAACCATCAAGTTTAGGGTGAATAAAACTCTAGTTTTCGCGAGTTATCAGTATGTGAATACTTCTATTTGGTTCCATTCAAGTTGAATTTTTGTGTTTTTATTGCAAATTTTACTATGCCTACTAAAGGTAAAAGTTTGGCTAAGGAGTCCGCTCCAAGAAGAAATTTGACAAGAAAATTTTCACATCTCAAAAAGCTTTACAAAGGTATGTAGAGAGGAAAAAATAAAAAGCTAATATTAGAAAAAGGGATAATTGGACTTGGATTGGGCACGTAACGACCTAAGGGCCTTAATAGAGAAAACCATTCCTAATTAGTATTTGGAGAGATTTTGCACATACTAAGAATTTTCCATAGAGGAAATTATTTGAGGGTACTGTGCTTACTTCTTAGAGCATGATAATGGAGTTGTTTTTGAGTGAGGAGTGAAGTTTTATGCACATGTAAATCTGTAAACTCTTTCTTTGGCTTGGAAAAATAGATAATGATGGTTTATTTCATTATCGAAATCATTGTGAATGAGAGTTGGATATAATGGCTAAAACAATATGCATTGGTGTTGATATTACTCAGAATATAGCACAAAATGCTTGAATAACCAAAGTTTCATTTCTAACTAGTTATTTGAGTTCATTATAAAGATTTGATTTAATTTCATTAACACCAAATTAATTATAGCCGATCGTGCCACACACATCACTATTGATAGAGTTTTATTATATTTAATTGATATTGGCCGTGTTATTCATGGTGAAACTTTTTGTATGGTCAAAACTAAAAGTAAGATATTGTGGTTCCCTTGCTTGATCGCCAAACTATAATGCTATCTCTATGTAGATGTAAAATAGGATGAAGCCTTCGGCATGAAAGTCTTAATGGTAAAACCCATTGATGGACGGATTGTAACCTGAAGGCTTCCAAACGAAGAAAGAAAATCCAAAAGTAGTGAGCCAAGCTCTAGTCAATCCACGGGTTCAATTCATCGCATGGAAGATAGGTTGTTAGGTTGGAGAGGAAAATGGAGCATCAATACCAATATATGAAGGCCATAGGCAAGTAAATTACTTACATTGGTAAGGCCTTTGAAGTTGACATGAATGCAGCTCTAACTCTACCCGGTACACCTACATTTGATGAGGGTGATGAAGAAGACAATGGCAATGGCAATAATGAAGAGGAAGAGAAAGATACTATGAATGATGATGATTGATAAGCTCATATATGTTGTGTATTTTATGTATTATTTATCGTAGTTTTCATTTAATACGAGCAATAATTGAGTTAATTATGAACATAATTGTTTTATTTTCAATTTTTTGAAGGTCTTGTAATGAAAAATGAGCCAAAAGGACCAAAAAGTCAGAGATAAATTAAGATGATGCAAAACATGCACCGGCAAGATGCGAATTTGGACACTGATTGGCATTTGAATCATAACTTTCTTGTCTAAACTCCAATGAGGTGATTTGACATGCTTTGGAAAGCTAATTAGTTGAAGAATATTTGAAATTTTTCAAAAAAAAAAAAAAAATGCAATCGCTTAGCATGTCTCTTTGATTTTTAGCATGATAATTTTTGAACTAAACCATTATTAGTGAGTAGTCGATAATAATAATATTTCCTTGCATGATTTTTGAGAATTTTTTGCACTAATAGCCATAAATTATTTTTATTTGTAATACTTAGAGATAATTATGTAATCTTATTTATATTGCATCCTGGAACTTGTTTTATTACATTTTTTAATTGAATTTTATAGGCAGCTTAATTTGATTTAAAGACGAGGGTGGAGCAAATCTTTGGACGTTTGAGCCTTTCAAGCCAACCTTATTGAATGGTTTTATCCCTAGTACCCTATTTGAGGCTTAATTTGTAATGAATGGAGAGAAACACCATTTGTGTTCTTTCATCAAAATTTATTTTACCAATCATTCGTGTTCTTTCATAGAAACTTATTTTACCTACCTCTATGAGCCTAATAAATTCTTTTAATTTTTCCATCCCCAAAATGTCCCTTAAGAGCTTTGATGCACACATTACTTTGTTAAGGACATATAAGGGTAGAAGGTAGTAAATAAGGGTGGAGGATTGGAAAAATGAGTGGTGTACATTAATAGGACCAGGGTACAGGGAAAAATTGAGAAGCAAATTTTTGACAAGTGCAAGTAGTGCCTATTACTGGTACCTGCATTATTGTGATAAAGGCAATGCCTAGCCATGGTACCTGTATTTACGGGTAGTGCCCATCATTGGTACCTGCATTGGTGTGTTTGTGGGTAGTGTCTATCTCTGGTAACCGTAGTGGGAGTAGACATAAAAGGATTGATAAATAAATGTCCGAAAACAAAAGGTTGGTGTGTTGGGTTGAAATTGAAGAAGCAAGACTTTTTTGTTTGTTATATAAATTTTTTCATGGGATGTTTGTTGATTAAGTGTGGGGTTATTTTTGTGAAGGATTGGCAGTTGTTGTGTTGGAGAGGAAGTTTTATTTTGATGTGTGGGCAACACTAATTTAAAGCTCTTTCTTTGTTTTGTGATATCCTTCTCCCTTCCTTGATTAGTCAATACCTTAGTCTTTGTTACAAGCTAAAAAGTTCTACCTGATTTAAATTGAGTCGATTATCTATATTACTGGATAAGTGTAAGCAAAGTGAGTTATGGGGTATTTAGAAAAATTGTAAGAGTTTGCATGATTTGGCCCTAGTGTCTTGAAAATGGAATTTTTATTAAATTCCTATATTCACACACACAAACCGGATTTCATGTGTAGGGTTTTATTAGCATTTGAACTTTGAGTTCTTAGATTACTTCTGATGGTGGATTGGTTCTTAATTATTTATATGGACAACACTGTTGAGATGTGTTGGGTTTTTGAAGAACTTATCTATTTTTGCTCGAGGACGATCAAAAGTTAAGTATAGGGTATTTGATAAGCTCATAAATGTTGTGTATTTTATGCATAATTTATCTCAGTTTTCGTGTAATGCGAGGAATATTTGAGTTAATTATGAGTTTAATTGTTTTATTTTTAGTTTTGTGAAGGTCTTGAATGAAAAAGGAGCCAAAAGGACCAAAAAGTTGGAGAAAAATCAAGAGGATGCAAAACGTGCATCGGCAATCAGCAATTTGGACACTGTTCGGCATTTTAGTCATAACTTTCTTGTTTGAGCTCCAATGAGGTGATTTGAGATGCTTTGGAAAGCTAAGAGGGAGAGCTATAACTTTCATGTTTTGAATTTTTCCAGATCCCATCAGCATCAAGGTTGAAATCGAGGTGGAAGTTGAAACTAATGCACTGTAATTTGCGCACATGCGCAAGTAAAAGTGTGCACATTGTGCAAGCTAGGAAAAAGGGAACTTTAGCTACTGGAAATTGTGCACATGCACAAGAAAATGCTGCACATGTGCGCACGATGAGCAACTGGTGAAATAAATTATTTATTTTGGAAGTTTTCTCCACCCGGTTTGACTCTGTTTCATATTTTAGAACATTTTTATCATCTTAGGGTTTTCAAACCCTGATGTATCACCTATAAATACCTCATTAGGAGGGGAGTTGAACATATAGAGTCGTCATTAGTTAGGTTAGACATTAGATTAGGAAAATCATAGCTAGGGTTTTATTCTTTTTGTTCAAGATTTCAAGCACATCAACTTTTTTTCCTGCTACCTATTGAGTTTGCTTCCTTAATCTATAATCAATTCAATTCCAGTTTTTATTGCAAATTCTGTAGTTCTAAATTAATCTTCCAACATTTATTTTTCTTGTTTATTAATTTAAATATACTTTTAGTGAATTTTATTGCATTCTCTAGTCTTAATTAATTTTGGTGATTGTTCTTATTTTTTGAGTGATTAGGAAAACATTATTTTAATAGGTAGTAACAAAACCTTTCAATTAATTTCTCTAACTAGAAAAAGATTCGTTAACCGTAGTCGTTGTCCAATTGTCTTCGTGGGAACGATCTATACTCACCGATCTACAAACATAACTCATATCCTTGTGAGCATGTGTAAGTGTTCATTAGGGTTATTATGACTTAATTATTACTTGTTTGTGAATTAGATTGCCTAATCAATATTTTCTGTGAACAATGATGATGAGGATGAGAAGTAGAAACTACTCACGGATATCAGGGGAATGTTTATTTCTTATTGTACTTTTGTGGTTTTTTTTATTTTCTCTTCATGTGAGGAACATTAGGGACAACATTTCATTTTAACTTAGGGGTGTGCCTGTGTTTTGGTGGTATAGTTGTGAACATGTTTAATGTGTTGGAAATGATTGTTTTATTAGTGTTCATCTTTGGTGGCATATTTGTTTTAGAATTTATGATTTCTTTCGAAAGAAAAATAATTTTTAAATCCATAAAAGATTTTTCATTTAGGAATTTTTTATTAGTCTGGAGGATCTAAGTGTATAAAAGAGTCCCTAGGTATTGGATGGCAACCTTCAAGATTTCTATACCTGAAAGCGTGATTTGTGTGTGCTATGAATTTAAAAGCGACACTCAAACTACATGTTAGAAAAATAGAACTCAATCAACACTAAACCCCCTGATAGCGTGATTTGTGTGTGCTGTGAATTTAAAAGTGACACTCAAACTACATGTTAAAAAAATAGAACTCAATCAACACTAAACCCTACCCACACGCTCGCAAGTATACAAGGTAGGTTTGCACGAAGTGGCAAGAGAGTATCATTTCTACAAGGATTGAGAATAGAAATTACTAGCCTGATGAACCTTTAGAACTAGTTAGACAAAATCACCATTGTTTTGTCACTAAATTACTTGCTTAATTACGAAAATTGAGTAATTAAACACAAATTAAACTAATTACACAAAGAAATCAATTAAAGATTCTAATCTAAGAAAGCAATGAATTTTAATCTGATAAAGCAAATAAAAACTAAATTATGAAAGTAGTTTCAAGTAATTTGGAGAGCTTAATAAAAACTATTAAACTAATTTTATCTAAGAAAGCATTAATTAAACTGGAGAAGTGAGAAAATTAACCTTCACTAATTTAAGAAGTAACTAGAAATTAAAAATTATAACTAAAACTTTTTGGGGTTTTTGATTTCTAAAAGAGAAATAAAGAAAGTCCACTACTTTGTAAGAAGATTGAAGCAACATTTAAAGATTAAAATATGGAAATTAAGGGTGTTCAAACCCAACCCAACCTGAAAACCCAACCCAAATGGATTTGGGGCTAATTGGGTTGGATTATTGGATTTCGGGTTATTTGGGTTGGGTTACCCAAAATTAGTTGGGTTTGGTCAGATTTTGAAAAAAAGAAAAAAGAAAAAAAAAAAAAAACTCAACCCAACCTGATAACCCAATAATTCAAATATAAATTACATTTAATTTTTTTCATTATTTTCTTAACTTATTTAATGTCATCTAACGTATAATTATTTTTCCTTTTCATTCTTGGCATAACATTCATATAATATATTATATAATCTTCTCTCTTGATTTAACCATTTTATTTTTTGACAAAAATATATTTTGTAATGGATGCTCTTAGAATAATTTTTTTTTAACATTTTTTAGATTTTAACCCAAATAAACCGGAAAACCCGAGTAATTTACACAAACTGGGATGGGTTTATTTGGGTTTCTATATTAGTTGGATTGGCTTGAGTTTTAAATTTTGAACCTGTCAACCTGATAACTCAAACCTAAAAACTCGATAACCCAATAATCCAACTCATGAACACCCTTAATGGAAATACTAAAAGTAGCAAGAATACAAAGTACTTTTTAGAAATGCAAGATTTTTACCCTAAATGTATTGCTAGAAATTGAAATGGAAAGCAATTAAAAATTGTATTTATTTAAAGCTAAATTAAAACCCACTAAATTAATTAATAAATGCAATAAATTTTCATGAAATTCATTTAACGAATAGATCTAAGATGGAAATTAAAGAAAACTTCTGATTAAAAGAAAATTTAAGAGTTAAGCAACAACAAAAAGTATCTAAAAACTGCACCTATACTATGTGTACTCTACTGTCTACCTACTTACTACTTTCTATGGAATAGTACAAGTCTAGTAATTAAAGAGTAACTTGATCTAAAAGATTACAAATTTGGAAAAATTACAATGCTGGATGCATATCCATATCAGGATATGGATTTTGTAAAGGAAATCCATATCACGATATGGAGGTCTAAAATGCCTGAAATTTCCTCATCGATATTACGTTACGGATTTTATGTGCAAATTCTATATCGTGATATAAAGCCCTCTCCAGTAATCTCAAAATATCCTTTTTGCCCTTTTTCACTCGAAAGTTTCTGTCCTTTAGATTCCATGTAATTAACACAAAATGCCAATAAACATGTAATTAACCTTTTAATCTGAACATGTAAAATGCCAATAAATTGAATAAGCAACAAGAGTATTAAACTATAATTAACACAAAAACAATCATATTTTCACAATTGTGAATGCCAATACTAAATGCCATGAAACCAAATAAAAATCAATAAATTCACTCTAAAATTCAGAAAATACCAACAAAATGCTAGAGTAAACAAGTAAAATAATTTTAGTTTCTTAGAGTTATCACACTCCCAAGTTTAGCATTTTGTTAGTCCCGAGCAAAACAATAAATGTGTAAAAGTAACAACAAAATACACAATCAAAGAAATCAAAATGTTGAACTATAGTACAATTACAAACGCATAAAATAAGGTTTTAACTCAACAAACTCAACATGTTCATCTACTCCTCAATTTACAAAATTATGAACTAGTTTCATTCATAAACATTACTTTTACTATTGAAAGGTTCAAGAAATGCCATTTAAATGAGACTTGAGCTAGAGTAAACATATCAATTTTCTCAAAAATTTACTTCAAATTTAGAAAAATCCTTAAGACTTGTTTTAATAAGTCACCAAGAGATGCAAATGGCATGCACGAACATGTTTTGGCAATGCAAGAATTCATCTAAGTACATTAATCAAAGTAATGCTTGACCTTTACTCTCAAATCTCTAATAGTCAAGATTAAGGATCATTTGTGGGTGTTATAGGTTTGACTTTTTTAAAAAAAAATAATGAGTACACTCATCCATCCACTCACCTAAAATAAAACAAGAACAAACTATCATGTGTGAAATTAAAAAATAGATTACATAATTTAAGAATAAAGTCCTACCATATTGGTTGAAGGATTTACTCATAATCAACCAACAAAAATATAAAGAAACTAAAACATTGACTAATAAAAACCAAGTAAACCTCAATAAAGTCAATCCATCACCTAAGCACAAAATCTACTTGGCATCAGCTTATTTGCTCTTAGCCAATCTATTCTAACACAAATAAACTAAACCATAGTATCTTAAAAAGCCACAAAGGAAGCATAATAAAAGAGTACTAAAATGGTAAACAAATGTGATCAATATGAAAATGTTTCTTCAAACTCTAAATTCAAGATAAAATGGAAGATTGATGGTTCAATCAAGGTAGTGATACATGTCTTCTTCAACTTTGGGCATCCATTAGGCTTCACCAGTGACTTCATTGATGTCTTTAACAACCATCTCATTGTCTGCTCCATCATGTTTGCTTTCTTCAAAATCTTTCTCCTAAACTCCTTCACCTTCATGCATAGGTTAATTCGTCCTACTAGTCCTTGTTGTTCTGCTTAAGTTGATCCCATAGGTGGTGCATAGAATTTTTGTCCTCGGGGACTCTATAGTGCCAAGTAGGTAGTGGCGGTGGATGATCCATAAGCTCATTATGGAAGGTTATGTATTTTGTGCCATCAAAGCCATGTTGTAGTGAATGAGCATCTAACTGTGGGTCCAATAATCATATAGTTCATTCTTTTCTTCCTCACTTTGTGGTACGTTGAAAACATTTCTATGTTGCATAAAGTTGAATGGGGTTGGTTGAATAAGTGGCGTGGTGATTCAGCAGCTTGTTGATGCTTGTTGGACTCACAAATCATATTTTGTACACTTTTTTTTTATTCGAGCCTGATAACTCTAGTATACTAGAGTTATTCTACTCTCGAATTGTAGCATTTTGATAGTATAAATCCCGAATTTTGAGTAATTAATTGTAGGTTTAAGTTAAGTCCATTCATATGCATTTATATTTTTGTTCTTGTTAAATATGTTAAGTTTTTATTAAAATTTTAGATTAATTAATTGCTTAATTATGTTAATTTTGTGTAGGTAAAATTTAGAAGTTGGAAGCTGGATTAAACAAGCTCGAGGGACCAAAGTGCAATTATCAAAGAAAAGAGGGATTACTGGGAAAAGATTCCAGATCACGATTTGGGATTCTCCAAATCGTGATCTCAACTCAAAAAAATCACTTAAAACATTAGTGAGTCGAGATCACAATCTCAATTCTCATATCACGATCTCGACTCACAGATGGTTAAGTAATGGGGGCAATTTTGTAATAAGTCCAGGAACCAGTTTCTGATTTTGCCCTGTACTATTTAAGCTACTTTTAAAAACAATTTTAGAGGTAAGTAGGATTAGAATTAGATAGTTAGTAAGTGTTAGGATAGTTTAGGATATCTTGAACCTCAAGCTTCATCTTTAATAGAAATTTCACTTTAATTGTCTCTTAGATTTAGTTTTTATTTCTTAACAAGTTTAAATTTTGATTAGATAATTGTAGTGGGCTTTTCATTAGGTTCAAGTAGATATAATTTTTACTTTCTTTCTAGTTTAATTTAGTAGAAATCTCTTTGCTTGCAATGTAGGTTTTCATAGAAAAAATTAGGGTTCTTGCTTATTTCTTACTTTCTAGTTAAAAATTCTTAATTCCTGGCATTAATTTCTAGCTAATTTTTAGTGGGCTTTCTTATTTTTACCAAAAATCCAAAAATATTTTGATTTCAAGTTTAACTCTTTCAATTTCTAGTTTAGAATTGGTAATTTCTAGTTTTGCAATGTTTTTTATGAGTGTTTTTGTTGGGCTAATTTACTTGCACTTTAATGTAAGTTCTATTTCAATTAGTTTAGAATAGAATTAATTGCTTTCTTTACTTGCTTTTACTAGAATAGATTAAGTTGTTTCTCAATTTCGTAAATATTTAGTTCACTTACTTGCTTTAGTAGATAGTCTAGCTTAAAATTAGGTTTTAATTGCTTGCATTGAATTATGATTTTGAGTAGTGTAATTTCACCATCCATTGTTTGATCTTGCTTAACTATACAAATTCTCATAAAACTTGGCAATTGCCTTCCAACAATCCTTGTGGGACGATACCCACTCATCCTATACTACTACCAAGTCCGTATACTTGTGGAAGTGAGGTAGAGTGTAGTGATTTTGTGAGGTTTCTTATTACTTGTTTGCTCTAAATTGATCTCTACCTTAGGACTAGACAAGTTTGTGGCGCCATTGCCAGGGATTGTGCTTGGTTTTTGGCAATATCAAGTGCTATACAGGTCATGTAGATTAAGCACTTTAGTTTAGTTAGTTGTTAATTTTGTTTATCTTTATGTTTGTTGGATATCTTGTGGAATTGACTTGGAATTTCAACTGACAATTTTCCTTGGTTGTGTTGTAGTGCATGGTACGAGGTGATCAAGAGGCATTAATTTGCTTTGACAAGGAAAAAGAAAGAAAGCTAAGGGAAACCCGGAGATATAGAAAAGTACAAAAAGAACAAGAAAGGATTGAAATGGCAAATGCTAATGCTCATCAAAGGAACTTGAACATGAAAAACGAAGAAGAAGAGGTTATTGGAAACAATGCGATAGGTGGTGGCTATGGGAATGGAAATGGCATGAATTGGAATGGAAGACCATTAAGGGAATATGCCTTGCAGAATTTTCATGGAGCGAACTCGAGTATTGCACAGATGCCCATGTAAGCTAACAACTTTGACATTAAGCCCGCATTAATCCAAATGCTCCAAGCTCATGCTATGTTCGGAGGTAGTCCCAATGAAGACCCCTATATGTTCACACCTCATGAAATTTGAAGAAGTTTTGGACACTTTCAAGTTTAATGGAGTACATCCGGATTGTGTGCGAATAAGGGTGTTTCCATTCTCTCTTTGGGATTGGGCAAAGTCGTGGTTGCAATCCCACGCCGAAGGAACATTTACTACATGGAATCAACTTGTTCAAGAGTTCTTGGCAAAGCATTTTCCTCCTGCAAGAACCGCCAAATTGAGAAATAAAATCACCTCCTTTAAGCAAGACGTTGGTGAAAGTTGCTCAAAGAGTTGCTAAGAAAATGTCCTCATCACTTGATTCCTTTGTGGCTTCAAATCCAAACATTCTATAATGGTTTGACTCAAGAGACCAAATCCATAGTGGATGCCTCCGCCGATGGATCCGTCTCATACAAGACTCCGGAGGAAACTCAAGAGTTGCTTAATAGGATGGCATACAATCACTATTATCATGGATTGATGACCTCACCGGTGATTCAACACCAAGCTAATCAAGCCAATGACAAAATGGAATGGTGGAATATTGAATTTGAACATCCAAGATGCTCTTTTGGCACAACAAAGTATGCTCATGAGTGTGATGAATAACATTGCAAAGGCATTGGAGAACTTGCGGAAACCAAGTAGTGTAAATGCCATGTCTTCTTCTCCAACCCAACCAAGCATGGTATGTGATTTTTGTGGAGGCGTTCATGCTAATGGACAATGTGAGATGGCTTATGGGTCAAATGAACAACTCAATTATCTGTTAATGAACAACTCAATTATCTGTCTAATCAATCATCATTTCCAAGGAACCCATCAGGAGCTTATGGGAACACATATAATCCTTCTTGGAGGAATCATCCTAATTTTTCATGGACCAACACCAAAAATCAATCCAATCCCTCTTACCAACCAAATCCCCCTCCTCAAAAGGACCAACACACTCAAGCCTCAAGTTCCTTACCTAGATCTTATCAACCGCCACATCAAAGGAACTTCCAACCCAACTCATATAAATCTTTTCCTAATACTCTTCATTTCAAAACCGACCACCAAGGCCTCATTTTCAATATGCAAATTCCTCCCAACCTATGTATCATGACCAATACACCTCAAGAGAAAATGTGGGAGAAGATGGTTGGAAAAGAAAAGCCGAGTTCTTGAGAAAAGAGTTGGATAGGAAAAATGAAGAGCACAAGAGAGATTATGAGAACTTGAAGGCATCTACAAGGAATTTGGAGATTCAATTGGGCCAATTGGTGAGGATGAATAATGAGAGACCTTTAGGGGAGCTCCCAAGTGATACTATTCCAAATCCCAAGGAACAATGCAAGGCCATCACCCTTAGGAGTGGAAAAGACTTGGAAGAAAAGGTTGGGAAAATTTTGTTGAAAAGTGGAGAAAAAGAAGGAGTTGAGGATGAAGAGAAAGAAAAATGAGAGTCTTCAAATGGGCAAGACAAAATGATGAATGAGTCTACTATGCCAACTTTACAAAGCAATGAAGGCAACGATCCGAAGCATGATGAGCCGGGCAAGAAACATGTTAATGTGCCATTTGCTCAAAGGCTAAAGGATGAAGGAAATGCAAAGAAGTTCAAGAAGTTTCTTGAAATTTTAAAAAAGCATGAAATCAGCATTCCATTCATGGAGGCACTTGAGAACTGATAACTCAAGTAAACTAGAGTTATTTTCCTCTAAATTATAGCATTTTGATAGTTTAAATTCCGAAATTAGATAAGTAATTGAAGATTTTAGTTAATTTCTTTCATATGTATTTGTATTTTCATTTTTGAATTAATTATGATAATTTTGTGTTAAATTTTTAGTTTAATTAAGTGCCTACTGGTGTTAAAATTATGCAGGTTAAAAATTAAAGGTTCGAAGCTCGAAGGAACAAAACTCAAGGGACCAAATTGCAAAATGGAAGAAATGAAGATTGCTGGAAGCAAAGTCAAATCGCGGTCTCGACTGTTCCAGACGGCGATCTCGACTAGGGAATTAGCTTTACTATTTTAGAGTCAAGATCGCGGTCTCAAATGTTCCAGACCGCTATCTCGACTCGTTAAATGCTAAGTTTGAAGGGCAATTTCGTAAACTTCCAGCCCAAAAAGCCTAATTTTGCCTTATATAATGCTGCACTATGTAAGCTAAAGTAGAATTAGTTTTAGATTGATAGAGTTAGAGAGCGTTAGATAGTTTAGAGTAGAGAGCTTTAGATAATTCTAGATAGATTAGGATAGCTTAAACTACAAGTTACTTTTCTAATAGAAATTTCTCTTAAATTTCATCTTAGATCTTCTTTAAATTCCTTGTCATTTTTAAATTTTTATTAGATAATCGTAGTGGGTTTTTCGTAAGCTTCAAGTTGATATAATTTTTATTTGCTTTCTTATCCATTTTAGTGAAAATTTCTTTACTTTCAAATTACGGTTCTTTTCAATTTCTTGCTTTCTATTTAAGAATTTTCAATTTCTAGCATTAATTTTTAGTGGGTTTCCTTAATTCTAATCGAAAAATCCAAAAATATTTAATTTCCTAGTTTATCTTTAATCAAACAATCTAATTTTTACTTTAGAAATGAATGCTTTTAGTATTAAACTTTTCTTTCTTCTTCAGTGTTTTTAGTTGATTGATTCTCTTGTTCTAAATTTTAGTTTTAATTAGATTAAATTAGGTTAGGATTAAAATTATAGCAATGGGATGGCATACAACCACTACCATCATGGACCGATAACTCCACCGGTGGTTCAACATCAAGCTAATCAAGCCAATGCAAATAGTGGAGCATTGAATCTAAACATGCAAGATGCCCTTTTAGCTCAACAAAGCATGTTCATGAATGTGATGAATAACATGGCAAAAGCGTTGGAGAATCTAGGAAAACCTAGTAGTGTGAATGCGATGACTTCTTTTCCAACTCAACCAAGCATGACATGTGATTTTTGTGGAGGCGGCCATTCCAATGGGAATTGTGAAATGCCATATGGAGCTAATGAGCAAATCAATTATGTGGCTAATCAACTTCATTTCCAAGGAACCAATCCGGAGCTTATGGGAACCACTTACAATCCGTCTTGGAAGAATCACCCAAAATTCTCTTGGAGTAACACCAACAACCAATCCAATCCTCCTTACCAATTAATCCTCCACCTCAAAATGCCCAACACACTCAAGCCCCGAATTCCTCATCTAGACCTTATCAACCACCACATCAAAGAAATGTCCAATCTAACTCATACCAAAATTTCCCCAATCCTTCTTTTGAAAACCAACAACAAAGACCTCCTTTCTATTATGCAAACTCTTCCCAACCCATGTACCATGATCAACATGCTCCTAGAGAGAATTTGGGTGAAGAAGGTTGGAGAAGAGAAGCCCAGTATTTGTGAAGGCAATTGAATAAGAAAGCGGAATAGCATAAAACAGATTATGAGAATTTGAAGGCTTCAACAAGAAATTTGGAGAATTGGCAAGGATGAACAATGAGAGGCCGTTAGGAGTGCTTCCGAGTGACACCATTCCAAACCCTAAGGAGCAATGCAAAGCTATTACCCTTAGGAGCCTGGAAAAGAGTTGGAAGAAAGAGTTGGGAGAAATTCATTGAAGAATGGAGAACAAGAAAGTGTTGAGGATGAAGACAAGGAAAAAGGGGAGTCTTCAATTGGGCAAGACAAAACGATGAATGGGTATATTATGCCTAACTCACAAAGCAATGAAGGCAAGGATCCTAAGCATGATGAGCCAAAGCATGTTAATGTACCATTCCCTCAAAGGCTAAGGGATGAAGAGAAGTCAAAGAAATTCAAGAAATTTCTAGAGATTTTCAAAAAGCTAGAGATCAACATCCCTTTCATGGAGGCACTTGAGAACATGCCTACCTATGCCAAATTCATGAAACAAGTCCTTACTTCGAAGAGAAAATTGCATGGCGATGAAATTTTGTGCTTAACGGAGCATTGTAATGCATTACTTACAAAGAAGTTGCCACCAAAGCTCAAAGATCCCCGTTCATTTTCTATACCTTGTGAGATTGGAGGTTTGTAATTTGGAAGAGCATTATGTGACTTTGTGAGATTCAATAAATCTCATGCCTTTTGGAGTATTTAAGAAGCTAAATAAAGGTCAATTGAAGCAAACAAGTGTCTCATTGCAACTTGTGGATCGAAGCATAAAGTTTTTAAAGGGGATCATTCAAGATGTGATTGTGAAAATTGACAAACTTTGTCTCCCAACCGATTTCATTGTGCTTGAAATGGAAGACGATGAAGACATGCCAATCATTCTTGTGAGACCTTTCCTTGCTATCAGCCGTGCAGTGATTGATGTTCAAGAAGGGAAGTTGGAATTCCGAATAAATGATGAAATTGTTACCTTCAATGTTTTTAATTCATTAAAACTTCCTTCAATTTTTGAAGATGTCATGAATATTGATGTGGTAGATAACTTAATTGATGATTGTTGTAGGCATGCAATGGAGAATTTCTTAATGGAGGAAGAGTTCTTGGAGTCAAATATGCCGAATCAAGATGATGAAGAAGGAATGAAGGATGTGAGTCACTTGGAGGATGAGAACTTATTGCAAAAGGAAGATGAAGAGAATCAAGAAAAAGGTAAAGGGGGGTCTCCGACCAACGAACCCCCCAATTTGGAGCTAAAACCACTTCTGACCCACTTAATGTAAGCATATCTTGGTGAAAATGAGACATACCCTGTGATTGTGATTGCATTTTTGAAAAATGAGCAACTTGAAAGATTGATTGTGGTGCTTAAAAGGAATAAAAATGCTCTTGCTTGGTCTATTGATGATATAAAAGGAATAAGCCCTTCTATATGCATGCATAAAATTTTGATGAATGAAAGGAATAAGTCGGTAAGGCAACCTCAAAGGAGATTGAATCCTACTTTAAAAGAGGTTGTGAGGAAGGAGATTCTTACACTTTTGAAAGCCGGTATTATTTATCCTATTAGCGATAGTGAGTGGGTTAGTCCTACTCAAGGCGTTCCCAAGAAGGATGGTATTACCGTAATCATAAGTGAAACCAATGAGCTTTTCCCCTCTAGATTGGTTATGGGTTGGCGATCTATGTGCATTGATTTTTGAAAGTTGAATGAAGCCACTCGAAAGGATCATTTTCCCTTGCCTTTTATTGATCAAATGCTTGAGAGGTTGGCCGGGTTTGCATATATACTATTTTTTTTTGGTTATTTCGGATACCTTCAAATTGTTATTTCCCCGGAAGACCAAGATAAAATAACTTTCACATGCCCATTTGGTACCTTTGCATATAGGAGAATGCCCTTTGGACTTTGCAATGCTCCAAGTACATTTCAACGTTGTATGTTTGCTATTTTTCAATACATGGTTGAAAAGAGCATAGAGATTTTCATGGATGACTTTAGTGTTTTTGGTAGCTCATTTGATAATTGTCTTGAAAATTTGTCCAAGGTATTAAAGAGGTGTGTGGAAACTAATTTAGTTCTCAATTGGGAAAAATATCATTTCATGGTAAGAAAATGAATCGTTTTGGGTCACAAGGTCTCATCAAAGGGAATAGAGGTTGATAGGGCAAAGGTGAAGGTAATTGAAAAGTCTACCTCCACCGATCAATGTTAAAGGGGTAAGAAGTTTCATTGGTCATGCGTGTTTTTATAGAAGATTCATTATGAACTTCTCTCATATTGCTAGACCATTGTGCTTTTCACTTCAAAAAGATTGTCCATTTCATTTTGATGATTCTTGTTTGAAAGCATTCAATGTATTAAAACACGCCCTAGTGATTGCACCAGTTATTGTAGCACTAAATTGGTCTCTTCCCTTTGAGCTCATGTTGGATGCTAGTGATTATGCAATAGGTGCCATGCTATGTCAAAAAGTGAACAAGATGTTGCATGTCATTTACTATGCTAGTACGACTTTAAATGTTGCAGAAATCAATTATTCAACAACAGAAAAAGAACTACTTGCTATAGTTTTTGCATTTGATAAGTTTAGACCATATTTGATTGGATCAAAGGTAATTGTTCATACCGATCACTCCGCATTAAAGTATTTGTTTTCTAAGCAAGATGCTAAACCACGTTTATTGAGATAGATACTTTTTTGTTGCAGGAATTTGATTGAGAGGTGGTCGACAAAAAAGGTGTGGAAAACATGGTAGCCTACCATTTGTCAAGAATTGAGGCATCTAGACTTGTCAATCGTAATCAATGAAGAATCTCCAATTGAGAAGTTGTTTAAGGTGAAAGAGGTGAGTCCATGGTATGCGGATATTGTGAATTATCTTGTGGTAAGGATAGTACCTAATATGCTCAACATCAATGAGAGGACGAAATTCTTTGCGAAACTTAAGCATTATTTTTGGGAAGAACCATATTTGTTCCAAAAGTGCAATGATCAAGTCCTAAAGAGATGTGATCCAGAATATGAAATATCCAATATATTAAGACATTGTCATTCATCTCTGGTTGGGGGACACCATAGAACTCAACGAACAGCTTTCAAGGTCTTGCAAAGTGGTTTATATTGGCCAACTATTTTCAAGGATTCCCGGGATTTTGTGCTCAAATGTGATGAATGTCAAAGGGTGGGTAATATTTCAAGGAGAATACTAACGAACATGAAATGCCCCTTCATGGCATTATTGAGTTGGGGGTATGTGATGAATGGGGGATTGACTTCATGGGACCTTTTCTGGTCTCATACTCCAATAAGTACATTTTGGTCGCGGTGGACTATGTGTCAAAGTGGGTTGAAGCAGTTGCTACTCCAACCAGTGAAACCAAGGTGGTTACTAAATTCCTTCGCAAGAATATCTTTTCCCAATTTGGAGTTCCTCGAGCTATCATTAGTGATGGGGGATCACAATTCAAGAATTCTCAATTTGAGTCGTTATTGACAAAATATGGGGTGAAACACAAGGTTGCTTTAGCTTATGACCCACAAACATCGGGTCAAGTGGAGGTGTCCAATTGAGAATTTAAGAGAATCCTAGAGAAAATGGTGAATAATGCTAGGAAAGATTGGGTATTGAAGTTAGATAAAACTTTGTGGGCTTAGCACGGCATTTTAAACTCCAGTAGGCATGTCTCCGTACCGTATTGTGTATGGAAAAACGTGTCACTTCCAAGTGCTAGTGGAACTTGAGCATTGGGCATATTGGGCTATAAAGAATTTGAATTTCAAGTTGAAGGAGGCATATGAAAAAAGGATGCTTGATTTGAATGAGTTGGATGAATTCCGAAGGGAAGCATTTGAGAATTCTTTAATCTATAAGGAAAAGACAAAGGCTTGGCATGATAAGCATATCCAAAAGAAGGAATTTAAAGTCAGTGATTTGGTGCTCCTTTATAATTCAAGACTCAAATTTTTTCTGGGAAAGCTCAAGTGAAGATGGAGTGGTCCCTTTGAAGTGATCCAAACTTCTCTTGTGGAACGGTGGAGATAAAGGGAAAAAAGGGAACTTTCAAGGTCCATGGACATCGGCTTAAACCATATTTTGGAGGAATTATTGAAGGTGGACGAGAGATCGTCCGATTAAGACAAGAATGAGGGTCATGCCATAGTCAAGCCAGTGACTATAAAATAGCGCTTCTTGGGAGGCAACCCAAGTCTTTAATTAGCTTTTATTGCTTTACTTTTGGTGTCATTTTTAATTGCCTTGATTGTGAGTAAATTGGTTTGAATTAGGTTAGAATTTTTGTTAAAAAAAAATAAAAAAAATAAAAAAAATATTTTGAGTTTTTGAGTTGAATAAATGGTGCTAAAGAATGAGTGAAAATTCTCATCCTAACTTGTGAATTTTTCGTTTGTAGGTATCCTTTCAAATGGAGAAAAGTGGTCAAGAGTGAAGCAAATTCGGCTAAGTGTAAAAAATTACTTTGCAGAAGTTGAGCTATCCTTTCAAATGGAGAAAACTGGTCAAGAGTGAAGCAAATTCGGCTAAATGTAAAAAAATTACTTTGCAGAAGTTGAACTTGAGACCGTGGTCACAACCTCAAACTTCTGGAGGGTAAAATGGACATTTGGTTCGAGACCGTGATCTCAAAATTGAGACCGCGGTCTCAACTCCAAACTTCCGCAAAGGCATTTTTCATGCCAAGTCGAGACCGCGGTCTCAACTCTAAACTTCTGCAAAGGCTTATTTTACACGCGGCGAGTCGAGACCGCAAAACTGTGACCGCAGTCTCGACTGCCAGAAATTTTTTTTAAAGATCGACTTCCTCTTTTCTTCTCACAAACTCTCTCTATCCCTCTTCCCTCTTTTGAAAACCCTAACCCCAACTCCTCCAATTCTTCTTTTATCTTCACAAAAAATCACCAAAAACTCCACACCCACCACTAATTTCACTTTGTTTTTCTATAGGAACATCAAAGCAACCACCTTTTTGAAGATTTGTGGAAGAAAATTGGCTTCAAGGGGATAGACATAAAGGCAATTTTTGGACTCGAAAAAAAGAATGGGTAATATCTTTCCTTGAATTATTAGTTGTAATTAGCAATTTTTGAAGACAATTGTGGAATTTGGTGGATTATTTTGTGAAAAATTTGTGGTATTGAATTAGTCAATTGTGGACAAGTAATTGGTGCTAATTTGTGCTAGAAGAATTTTGAATTGTCCAATTGTTGAAATTCTTGGTTTGAATTGTGATTGCGTTGAATTGAAACAAGTATTTGAAAAATTGTTGGGAATTTGGATTGTGATTTGTTGGTGTTGAATTTTTCTTGAAAGTTGGATTTTTGAATTGGTGATTGAATTCCTTTTAGAATATGACGAGAGGGATTTATGGCAGTGCTGAGAGAAGGGTAAGAACGAGAGGGAGAGGGACTGGTTCAAGAAAAAGGAAATTCAGAGAGGGGACAAGCGGAGAAGGGGGATCAGAACAACCTAATGAGGGTGGTGATCAAATTGAACCTCAATTCTCGAGTGATAGAGCTCAACAGTTATTCGAAAGTAACGAGAAGCATGAGGTAATTAGAGAGACGAATTTTGACCTAACCATGCATTGGGGAGTATACGAAGATTCTAGGAGAGCGATAGAAGAACAAATTAGGTCAAGGCATTGGGAGGGTTTTAACGCTCAGGTTGACCTCAGGGCTACCCAGTTAGTCAAAGAATTTTATTGAAATTTATGTGAGTTTGAAGATGGTAAGGTGCGCATACCGGGGGGGGGGGTTTTGGTAGATTTTGGTGCTGATGTGATCTTAATGCGTATTTTAACATACCCCCATACCTTCTAGTCAATATTTGGCATTTTTGAACAGTAAAAATAAGGACATGGATGCAATCAAAGATGCCATTTGTGATAGGAGGGTAGAGTGGATTAAGAGTACTTCTTCTGCCATGGAATTAAAATTTCCTCGTCAAGGACTCTCATTAGTGGCTAAGTTGTGGTTTTATTTCATTAGTAGCCGTATTTGGGGATCCAATCCAGTGAGCTTTATCCAGAGGGTCAAGGTACTCTTAGTCTATGCCATCATGACTGGGATCCCGGTGAATATTGGTCACCTAATTAGACAGGAGTTTTTAGAGAGTGGGAGGTTGGGACGACCCATATTTTATGCCCCTAGTCTAATTCACCATCTTTGCAGCATAGCTGGTTGCCCAATTGGTCCTTTGGAGTCATTGACACATCCTAGAGGAAGGATCAATCGGGAATATATCTATAGGATGGGGAGAGAATATGAGAAGCACCACCAAGAGGAGTACCCTCTGGCTCCCCAGAACCTCAATGATTCCGATACCCCCAGGTGTAGTATTCAATACTCCGATAAGTGAATAATAAAGGAACGATCTACAGGGGTACTGGTCGTACAGTCAATTGGTAATGCACAACAACTTGACCATTATTGGAGAAGCTTTAAGGGTTACTTCAGGCACTTGGGTCCAGCCACCATTTCCTCCGGCATGGCACTTTGGTCCACCTCGTGGACAGTACTACACACCACCGGCAACTACCACACATCATGAGGGATCTAGCCACGCGGGTGCGACTGGAGGAGACATAGATGATGATCACGAGGAGGCCCAACCTAGTGATGCAGAAGAAGGTCAAGACAAGATGGAATGAAGAGAATAAGCTACCATTTGTTTGTGCATGAAAGAAGACCAGCCTTGATCATTGACCTAATTTGATGGATGATGATGATTTTCCCTATTTTCATTGGACACCATAGTTTTTAATTACTTTAGATTATGTTTGTTTTATTTTCAATTTTTGGAGTTGAAGTGTTTCAGTTTTTCTTTCCTTTACACCAGTAGTTTGGTTAATGGCCTTAAGCTGATGCCAAGTGATACATTTTGATGCTTTATGGATAAAATTTCTTTTGGATTATTAAACTGACACTTGATGAAGTTTGGTTATTGCCTAATAAGAGTAATATGGCTCAGGGCCCTAAGCTGATGCCATCTTTGCATTAGTTGATGAGTTGAATGGAATATTGATTTTGTTTGAAGCTTACTTGGCGAGATGCATGGCATGGTTGCTCTTGACATTTTTACTCAATTTTAATTCTAGGCTTAAAAGCAGGACATAGTTTAAGTAGTTTTCGTTATTTTTGGGTTTTGTCTTGATATTTAATTTTGGGTGAGTGGAAGGATGATTTATTCATCAACTTGAATAAAAGAGGCAAGTTTGCGGGTGTTTATCTTTTTGTGTTGGAAATGGTCATTTTATATATTTTGTTGCCACTTGATGATTAATGGATGGAAAGTTGATCAATTAGGTACTCAATGATGATAATTTCGATGTTCAATGCCTAGTTGTGAGTGAAGTATATAATTAATTCTTTTCAAGAATTTTTGTGTGAGTGAGTAGTTCATTTGCAATATGAAGAATTCATAAACGTTGGCATTGCTATTTTTCAAAAAGAAGTGCTGAAATTTTAGGAAAATTTATTTGAAATGTTGTTTCTTATCAAATCACTTATATTATATGCTTGATGAACTATCTTTTGGAAAGAAATCAATTAAATGAACTAGAAGGAATTTTGGGACATTTTGTGTATTTGCATAGGGAATGCTCTTCTAACTTGTGAATAATTGATATTTGAGATAAATTTTAGGTACATTTCACTCATTTTCCTTGGTTTAGGGCTGAAAAAAAAATTTAGGAATAAGGCGAGTATGAGATTCCGATATGTACCCTGTTGTTTCTCCAAATTAAGCCATTAGAGTAGTAATAAGGCGAGTACGGGACTCCGACATGTACCCATGTTGTTTCACCGAATTAAACCATTAGGAATTGCGTTTTTCGTATACCAATAAGTTAAGGAGTAAATGTTTGTAATACTTATCATCGATCTCATATTACTTATTCGTTCATTGATCTCATATTGCTTATTCCTTGTAAGAGGTCTATTCCCAAAATGTGTGACATTTGCATTTAAGTTGATTCCTAAATGAACTTCTATTTTCATGATGCCTAGTCGAGATAGTTGACTAACTTCATAATATTTGTGATTTGAGAAGCAATGATGTTCTAAATGAATAGAACTAAAACTTTTGGTAACTCTTTTTGAGAATGTAATGCTTGGTGATGTGAAATCTTGTGTAATGAATGAATTTGTGCTTCTTTGTAAATTGAAATTTTAATTTTGGATTGATTTACTCATATTCTTCATATCACGTAGTTTTGAATATTTCTTGAGAGATCGCTTAATTGTTCTAAGTACATCCATGATTCATCAAGTGTCACGTAAAATTTGGAGGTATCTAAATGTTTGAATGTTAGTAGGTTTCACTTATTGTTAATCTTTGTTTTGCTACAGATACAACAGGAACTAGCAAAACGCTAAGTTTGTGGGTGTGAACTCTAGTAAACTAGAGTTATTTTCCTCCAAATTATAGAATTTTGATAGTATAAATTCTGAAATTAGATAAGTAATTGAAGATTTTAGTTAATTTCTTTCATATGTATTTGTATTTCCATTTTTGAATTAATTATGATAATTTGTGTTAAATTTTTAGTTTAATTAAGTGCCTAATGGTGTTAATATTATGCAGGTTAAAAATTAAAGATTCGAAGCTAGAAGGAACAAAACTCAAGGGACCAAATTGCAAAATGGATAAAATGAAGATTGCTTCAAAGAGAGTCGAGATCGCGGTCTCGACTGTTCCAGACCACGATCTCGACTCACTAAATGCTAAGTTTTAAGGGCAATTTTGTAAACTTCCAGCCCAGAAACCCTGATTTTGCCTTGTATAATGCTGCACTATCTAAGCTAAAGTAGAATTAGTTTTACGTAGTTTAGAGTAGAAAGTTTTAGATAATACCGTACCCGGCCCATATATATATATATATTGGGAGACTTTTAATGGATAATTTTAAAATGAATATTGTCATCATGATATTTTATCCTTGTCAAGTTTAAATTTTTATTAGCTAATCATAGTGGTTTTTCGTATGTCCCTAGTTTCAAGTAATATAGTTGTTTATTTGCTTTCTTATCCATTTTAGTGAAAATTTCTTTACTTTCAAATTATGGTTTGTAAAAATTCGGGTTCTTTTGGCGAACAAAATTTCTTGCGTTATGAGAATACAACATGATTTTATGTCATTGGTAATTCTCATTATGAACATGTTGTTCATCCTTAGTGAGATCACCATAGATGTGTATAAGAGACAGCTATCCATGAAGATCATAAATCATAACGTTGTCTTTAACCGGATGATTATAAAGATTGTGATTGAACATGTAGAAATTATGCGGAGGAAAATGAGTGATTAAGATGGAATAAAAAAAATGTCAAATTATGAGAGAGATGTCTTTGGGCCCTCGTCTTAGTAGGAATGTAAAATGCATGGCCGATGATAATTGATAAGGTGATCAAATTCATTTGTTTTATCATTCTACTTCGAGATCGAGAAATCAAATAGTATGACACAAATAGAGATAGGATTGTCCATCTTTATGTCCAGTTTTGACATCGGAAGACAGGATCAATTGTTATCTCTCCACTCTTCAGGTTATGTCAGATCAATGATCCATATTTAACTTGCATATTTCTAGCTCTACCAGATCTACGGAGTCCTTGTGCAATCCTAATGATAAATTAAAGGGAACAATCCCTACTTCCTTTGGCTACTAGTCCAAGTATACTTGGGATGCCATCTAGTTAGGATGTTAGGAATTAGGTGAAATTGAATTATAACGTTAGATGTGCTAAAGAAGGTTATACACATCTAGATGTATAAGAGACAGAACCATTAGTATGATTTGGTCATCATCAAAACATGATTACTCCGCTGCGTTATTTTTATATTATGGCTAGGAAATCCCAACAGGAATTCGAATTAATGATGAAATTGTTACATTCAATGTTTTTCGCATTCATTAAAGCTTTCTTCAATTTTTGAAGATGTCATGAATATAAATGTGGTAGATGACTTAATTGATTATTGTTGTAGCAATGCAATGGCGAATTTCTCAATGGAGGAAGAGGTCTTGGAATCAAATATGTTAAATCAAGATGATGAAGAAGGGATGAAGAATGTGAATCAATTGGAGGATGAAACCTTATTGCAAAAGAGGGATGAGGAGAATCAAGAAAATGGTAAAGGGTAATCTCCGACCAATGAACCCCCCAAGTTGGAACTTAAACCTCTTCCTATTCACCTAATGTATGCATATCTTGGTGAAAATGAGACATACCCGGTGATTGTGGATGCATCTTTAACAAGTGAACTACTTGATAGATAGATTGTGGTGCTTAAAATGCATAAAGATGCCATTTCTTGGTCCATTGATGATATTAAGGAAATTATCCCTTTCATATGCATGCATAAAATCTTTTTGAATGATGGAAATAAACCAGTAAGGAAACCTCAAAGGAGATTGAATCCTACTTTAAAAGAGGTTGTGAGGAAGGAGGTTCTCAAACTTTTGAAAGCCGGTATTATTTAGCCTATTAGCGATAGTGAGTGGGTTAGTCCCACTCAAGTCATTCCAAAGAAGGGTGGTATTACCGTAATCATAAAGTGAAACCAATGAGCTCCTCCCCTCTAGATTGGTTATGGGTTGGCGAATGTGCATTGATTTTCAAAAATTGAATGAAGCCACCAGAAAGGACTTGTTCCTTTACCTTTTATTGATCAAATGCTTGAGAGGTTAGCCGGGTTTTCATAGTATTATTTCCTTGATGGTTATTCCGGTTATCTTCAAATTGTCATTTTTCTGGAAAATCAAGACAAAACAACTTTTACATGCCCATTTGGTACCTTTGCATTTAGGAGAATGCCCATTGGGCTTTGTAATGCACCGAGCACATTTCAACGTTGTATGTTTTCCATTTTTCATGACATGGTTGAAAAGAGCATAGAGATCTTTATGGATTTTACGTGTATTTGGTGTCTTATTTGATGATTGTCTTGCAAATTTGTCCAAAGTGTTAAAAGGTATGTAGAAACTAATTTGGTTCTTAATTGGTAAAAGTGTCATTTCATGGTGACGGAAGGAATTGTTTTGGGTCACAAAGTTTCATCAAAAGGGATAGAAGTTTATAGGGCAAAGGTGGAGTTGATTGAAAAGTTGCCTCCTTCAATCAATGTTAAGGAGGTAAGAAGTTTCTTAGGTCATGCGGGCTTTTATAGAAGATTCATTAGGAATTTTTCACATATCGCTAGACCTTTGTGCTTATTACTTCAAAAAGATTGTCCTTTTCATTTTGATGATTCTTGTTTGGAAGCATTCAATGGGTTAGAACATGCTCTTGTGATTGCACCGATCATCATAGCACCAAATTGGTCTCTTCTATTTGAGCTTAAGTGTGATGCTAGTGACTATGCAATAGGTGCCGTTTTATGTCAAAATGTGAATAAGATGTTGCATGTCATCTACTTGTTCGTGCAAGTAAGATCTTAAATGATGCACAATTTAATTATTTTACAACAGAGAAGGAACTACTTGCTATAGTCTTTGCATTTGATAAGTTTAGATCATATTTGATTGGATCTAAGATAATTGTTCATACCAATCACTCCACATTAAAGTACTTATTTTCTAAACAAGATGCCAAACCATGTTTATTGAGATGGATACTTTTGTTGCTTGAGTTTGATTGGGAGGTGGTCGATAACAAGGGTGTGAAAAATATGGTATCCGACCATTTGTCAAGGATTGAAGCATCTAGACTTGTCAATCATGAAGAAGGAGCCATCAATGAAGAATCATCAAATGAGAAATTATTTGAGGTGAAGGAAGTGAGTCCACGGTATACGGACATTGTGAATTATCTTGTAGCAAGGGTAATACAAAGGAGGCTAAATTTCAATGAGAGAAGGAAATTCTTTGCGGAACTTAAACATTACTTCTATGAAGAGCCATATTTGTTCCGAAGATGCAATGACTCAAGTCCTTAGGAGATGTGTCCCAGAATATGAAATTATCGATGTGTTGAGACAATGTCATTCATCTCCGGTTGGTGGAAACCATGGACCTCAACGAACGGCTTTCAAGGTCCTTCAAAGTGGTTTTTATTGGCCAACTATGTTCAAGGATTCCCGGGAATTTGTGCTCAAGTGTGATGAATGTCAAAGGGTGGGAAATATTTCAAGGAAAAATGAAATTCCCCTTCATGGCATTGTGAGTTGGCGGTATTTGATGCATGGGGGATTGATTTCATGGGACCATTCCCGGTCTCATTTTCCAAAAAGTACATTTTGGTTGCAGTGGACAATGTGTCAAAGTGGGTTGAAACAATCACCACCCCAACCAACGAAGCCAAAGTGGTCACCAAATTCCTTAGAAAGAATATCTTTTCTCGAATTGGAGTGCCTCGAGCTTTCAGAGTGTTGGGGGCTCTCACTACAAAAATTCACATTTTGAGGCCTTGATGACAAAGTATGGTGTGAAACACAAAGTCTCTTTAGCTTATCATCCCCAAACATCAAGTCAAGTTGAGGTTTCAAACCGAGAATTGAAGAGGATCTTAGAGAAGATGATGAATAAGGCTAGGAAGAATTGGACACTTAAACTAGATGACACATTCTGGGCTTATCGTACGGCCTTTGAAACACCCATTGGTATGTCGCCGTGCCGTATTGTGATGGAAAAGCTTGTCACTTACCAGTTGGAATTGAGCATTGAGCATATTGGGCAATAAAGACCTTGAACTTTGATTTGAATGAGACCTACAAAAAAATTGATGCTTGATTTGAATGAGTTGGATGAATTCCAAAGGGAAGCATTTGAAAATTCTTTGATCTATAAGGAGAAAACTAAGGCATGGCATGACAAGCTCATCCTAAGGAAGGAATTTAAAGTTGGTGATTTGGTGTTACTTTAGAATTCACAGCTCAAGTTATTCCCGGGAAAACTCAAGTCAAGGTGGAGTGGCCCCTTTGAAGTGGTTCAAACTTTTTTTCACTCATGGAGCGGTAGAAATAAAAGGAAAAGATGGAGCTTTTAAGGTTAATGGTCATCGGCTCAAACCCTACCTTGGAGGAATCATTGAAATTGGACGAGAGATCGTCCAACTTGTACAAGAATGAAGTCGCGCCATAGTCAAACTAGTGACTATAAAAGAGTGCTTCTTGGGAGGCAACCCGTCTTTTATTTAATTATTATTGTGTTCTTTTTGGTGTGATTTTTCATTATTTTAAATTTTAGTAAGTTAGTTTCAATTAGGTTAGAATTTTAGTTAAAAATCTAAGTTTTATTTAGTTGAATAAATGATGCTAAAGAATGAGTGAAAATTGTCATCCTAACTTGTGAATTTTGTGTTTGTAGGTTGTCCTTGCAAATGGAGAATAGTGATGAAGAATTGAGCAATCTTGGCTAAGTGAAAAAATTACACTATGTAGAAATTGAGTCGAGATCGCGATCTCAAACTCAAACTTCTGGAGGGTATGATGGTCATTTGGTTGAGATATACAATCAAGAATTTTCTGCAATCTCAAGTCCAAACTTTCTGCTAAGGCAAATTTTGCACCAAGTCGAGATCGCAATCTCAACTCAATCGAGATCGTGATCTCGACATGCAGAAACGTTTTAAAACTCTTCTTCTTCTTCTTTTCTCACAAATCTATTCTATATTATTCTCCCTACCTGAAAAACCCCTCCCCAATCCCTAAAAATTCCTCCATGATCTCCACTCAAAAATTATTTTAAACTTCACATTCACCACTCGCACCATCTCTCCTCCCTATAGGAACATCAAAGCAAGCATCTTGGAGGAGATTTCTTGGAGAAATTGGGTTTGCAAGCAGAATTGACAAACAAGAATTTTTTCGGAAATTTCAATCCCTAAACGGGTAACATCTTTCCCTGGATTTTTAGTTTCAATTGCCCATTTCTTGATGATAGTTGTTGGATTTTTATTGATGAATGTGTAGTGGAATTATTGATAGCCAATTTGTGATTTTTGGGCAAAAATTTGTTAGAATTTCTTGAAGGAAAAATTTTTGATGTTGAATTGCTCAATATTTTGAATTATTGGCTTGATATTTGAATTGGTTTGAATTATTTTGAAGTTTGTCGGAAATTTGTGACTTTGATTTTATTGGTTGTGATTCTTGAATTGAGGGTGAATATCTGAATTGTTGATTGAATTGGACTGTTATAATGACTCGAGGAGTTTATGGTAGTGCTGAACGTGGGGTTAGAATGAGGGGAAGAGGAACTGGGTCGAGAAAAAGAAAATCCAGCGATAGGACTAGTGGAGAAGTGGGCTCGGAACAACCTTTGAGGGGGGAGAGCAGGTAGAACCTGAATTCTCAAGCGATAAAGCTAAACAGTTGTACAAGAATAATTAGAAACATGAGCTGATTAGAGAGGAATTTTGACCTATCAATGCATTGGGGGGCTTATAACGATGCTAGAAAAGCTCTTGAGGAACAGATTATAAGACATCTCGAGGCATTGGGAGAACTCCAGTTGACCCCAGGGCTTCCCAGTTAGTTAAGGAATTCTATTGTATAAGAGAATTCACATCTGTGTGATTGGAGGATGGAAAGGTGCGAATACTGGAGGTATTAGTGGATTTTGGTGCAGACTTGATCAATGCTTACTTCAACATACCTTCCATCTCTTCTAATCAGTATTTGGCATTTTTGCATAACAAAGATAAAGACATGAATTCAATTAAAAATGCCCTTTGTGATAGGAATGTGGACTTGATTAATAGTTCTTCCTTTAAAACTGAACTAAAAATTGCACGGCAAGGACTTTCATTGATAGCCAAGTTATAGTTTTACTTCATTAGCTGACGAATGCTATGAGTTTTATCCAGAGGCATAAAGTGCTCTTAGTTTATGCTATTATGACGGGGTGACGGTGAATATTGGTCACCTTATCAGACAGGGGTTCTTGGAGAGTGGAAGGTTCGGGTGACCTATATTTTATGCCCCAAGTCTGATTCACCATCTTTGCACTTTAGTAGGTTCCCCAATTGATCCTTCGGAGCCATTGACACATCCAAGAGGAAGGATCAATCGGACGAATATGTTTACAGGATGGTGAAGGAGTATGAGAAGAACCACTAAGAAGGGCAACCTACCCAACCACCGTACCACTGCCTCAGAGTATTTCTTTGATTCCAATGCCCCTAAGATATGTGTTTAATGCTATGGTGAATGGTGAAGAGAGGAACGAATTGCAAGGATTTTGGACGTACAACCAGATGGTAATGCACAACAACTTGACCCTGATTGTAGAATCTTTATGGACTACCTCATTGGGCACATGGATTCAACTACCACCACCTCCGGTTTGGCACTTTAGTCCATCTTGTGGACAATAATACACACCACCTACAGCTTCAGCATATCAAGGAAGATCTGGCCAAGCAGGTGCGACTGGAGGAGATCTAGATGATGACCACGAAGAAGGCCAGCCTAGTGATGCCGAGGAGGGTCAGGAGGATTTGCATTGAGAAGATTGATGCCATTGACTACACTGTGCACTGATGATCTCCAAGCCTTGCAATTGAAGTTATGTTGTGAATGTGGCATGAACAATTTCTTTGATTCTCATGACATTAGCACCATGACTTTTGATTACCTTTGTTTTATTTTATTTTTAGTCTTTTAGATTTGGAGTATTTGAGTTTTTTTGCTTTAGTAGATTGGCTAGTGGTCTTAAACTGATGCCAAGTAGATAATTATTTTGATGCTTCATGGAATGAATCTTTGTGGAATTTCTTGCTAGATACTTGGTGTAGCTTTGGTCATGATTATTGCCAAATAAGAGTAGCATGGCTAAGGGCCCTAAGCTGAGGCTATTTCTACATTCGTTGACGGATTGAATTGGATATTGATTTTTATAGAGCTTAATTGGTAAGATGCATGGCACGGTTTATTACTCTCAGCATTTTTACTCAATTTTAATTCTTAGCTTAAAATTAGGTCTTGGTTTGAGTAATTTTTGTTATTTTTGGACATATTTTTATGTTTCATTTTAGGTGAGTGGAAGGATGATTTATTCATCAATTGGAATAAAAAAGACAAGTTTGGGGTAGACAAAACGGTGTTTATTTTGTTTTGTGTTTGGAATGGTTATTTTGTACATATTGATGTCAAGATTGACGTATAATGGATGGAAAATTATTCAATTGGGCACTGAATGATGATGAATTTTGACACTCAATACTCTATTATTGAAATATTTGATTGAGTCATTCCAAGGATTTTTGTGTGAGTGAGTAGTTCATTTGCAACATAAAGATTTTATAAACTTGGCATCACTATTTTTCAAAAAAGGAAGTGCTAAAAATTTAGGAAAATTTATTTGAAATGTTGTTTCTGATCAAATCACTTACATTATTTGGTTAGATGATCTATCTTTTGGAAACAAATGAGTTAAGTGAAATAGAAGAAATTTTAGGACATTTTGTGTGTTTGCAAAGGGAATGCTCTTCTGACATGTGAATAATTGATATTCGAGATTAATTTTAAGTACATGTCACTCCTTCTCCTTGGTTTAGGACCGATTGAAAAAAAATGTAGGAATAAGGAGAGTACGGGATTCCGATATAGTACCCATGTTGTTTCTCCGAAATAAGCCATTAGAGTAGTAATAAGGCGAGTACAGGATTCCAACATGTACCCATGTTGTTTCTTGGAATTAAGCCATTAGAAAGTGCGTTTTAGTATACCAATAAGTTAAGAAGTAAATGTTTGTAATACTTATCATTGATCCCATATTACTTATTCCTTGTTAGAGGTCTATTCCCAAAATGTGTGACATTTGCATTTAAGTTGATTCCTAAATGAACTTCTATTTTCATGATGCCTAGTCAAGATAGTTGACTAACTCCATAATATTTGTGATTTGAGAAGCAATGATGTTCTAAATGAATAGAACTAAAACTTTTGGTAACTCTTTTTGAGAATAGTAATTCTCAGTGATTTGAAATCTTGTGTAGTGAATGAATGTGTGTTTCTTTGTAGAACAAAATTGCAATTTTGGAGTGACTCACGTAAATACTTCACATATCATTTGGTATTGCACATTTCTTGAGAGATTTCTTAATTGAGACGTTCTGAATACATTCACGATTTATCAAGTGTCTCGTCAATTTTGGTGGTGTTTATGTGTTTTAGTGTTAGTGGGTTCCTTTTAGTTTTTGTTTTACTCGGGACTAGAAATACACTAAGTTTGGTTTGGGGATTTGATAACTGTAGTATACTATAGTTATTCTACTCTTGAAATGTAGCATTTTGATAGTATAAATCCCGAATTTTGAGTAATTAATTGTAGGTTTAAGTTTATTCCTTTCATATGCATTTATATTTTTGTTCTTGTTAAATATGTTATGTTTTTATTAAAAAATTAGCTTAATTAATTGTTAATTATATTAATTTTGTGCAAGTCAAATTTAGAAGTTGGAAGCTAGATTAAACAAGCTCGAGGGACCAAAGTTCAATTATCAAAGAAAAGAGGGGTTGCTGGGAAGAAAGTCCAGATCGCGATCTGGGATTCTCGATCTCGACTCAGAAAAAGCACTTAAAACATTAGAGAGTCGAGATCGCAATCTCAACTCTCGATGCGGATGGTTAAGTAATGGGAACAATTTTGTATAAGTCCATGAACCAGTTTCTAATTAAGCCTTGTACTATTTAAGCTAATTTTAAAAACAATTGTAAAGGTAAATAGGATTAGAATTAGATAGTTAATAATTCTTAGGGTAGTTTAGGATATCTTGAACCTCATGCTTCCTCTTTAACAGAAATTTCTCTTTAATTGTCTCTCAGATTTAGTTTTCATTTCTTAGCAAGTTTAAATTTTTATTAGATAATTGTAGTGGGCTTTTCATTAGATTCAAGTAGATATAATTTTTAATTGCTTTCTAGTTTAATTGAGTAGAAATCATTTTGCTTGCAATCTAGGTTTCATAGAAAAAATTAGGGGTCTTGCTTATTTCTTTCTTTCTAGTTAAAAATTCTTAATTCCTTGCATTGATTTCTAGTTAATTTTTAGTGGGCTTTCTTATTTTTACCAAAGATCCAAAAATATTTTGATTTCAAGTTTAACTCTTTCAATTTCTATTTTAGATTCTACGTATCAATTGGTAATTTCTAGATTTGCAATGTCTTTTTATAGTGTTTTTTTTGGGTTAATTTACTTGCTCTTTCATGTTAGTTCCAATTCAATTAGTTTATATTACAATTAATTGCTTTCTTTACTTACTTTTACTAGAATAGATTAAGTAGTTTCTTAATTTTGTAATTATTTAGTTCACTTACTTGCTTTAGTAGATAATCTAGCTTAAAATTAGGTTTTAATTGCATGCATTGAATTATGATTTTGAGTAGTGTAATTTCACCATCCATTGTTTGATCTTGCTTAACTATACAAATACTCGTAAAACTTGGTAATTGCCTTCGAACAATCCTTGTGGGACGATACCCACTCATCCTATACTACTACCAACTCCGTATACTTGCGGAAGTGAGGTAGAGTGTAGTGGTTTTGTGAGGTTTCTTATTACTTGTTTGCTTTAAATTGATCTCTACCTAAGGACTAGAAAGAGCCCTCTCAAATGTTTGAGGCTTTTCGGGGATAATTGGATTTTTATCCTACATCAATATATAGAAATGAAATCAACTCAGGCAAATGAAAACTAGGACAACTTGATGCTTGATTTGCTATAAGCACCTACTGAATTAATCTCCCAATATTTAGAGGCATGCCCTCTAAAATAGCATAGACGAGAAAAGCCTTATCCCTTTATACCACACTGACTACACTTGACCCCCAAATCTTGCAACTCACAAAGTAAAACCATATCTTGGGCAAAAGTCTAAGACCTTTAAGAGGCAATCTCAAGTAAACATTACCAGTAGCATTCAAAACCCGTTGCACCCTTGGATTACTCAATTGGCTCTTAATTGCCTCCATGTCTTTTCTACCCCTTAAAAAGGTTAAATACTCATGATGAGAGATATCAGGGAAATTATAAAAAGTATAGATTTTTTCGATAGAAAGTTAGACCAAAACACCTAGGATTCTACACTTTCCATCTACTAAATCACAAAGATTGTAATAAAATTCCTTTATTAGGTTAGTGTAGCCCGATGGTCTAACTTTCACTCTTTCATTGAAGCGCCCCTAATTTCTTCCAATCAATTGTGCCTCTAGTTCTAATCTAACATACTCGAGATCGCCCCAATTTTTAGACAAATCAAATGGTCACTACCTAAAAAACGTCATGTTCTTTATAAGAATAAAAAATCTATTTAGCCCAATCACTCATAAAAATCAATTCATCATTAAGTTCAAGACTTTCACTTGGTCCCCCATCAACTTTTCTTTTCTTTGAAGACTCTTCCCTTCCCCAACCTCTATCTATACCACTTGTAAACACACCCCTCGCCATGGTTCAAACAATTTCAACAAATTTGTTCAAGTCAAGTCCCAAATTGCACTTGCAAAAAAGTCTCAACAACAAACCAAAATTCAATTCTTCACACCAAAAAAAATTAAAGCAATCAGATGGTAAATTCCAAAATCCCACAATCAAAAAATAACATACCCAGAATAATATCAATCCAATTCCAGCAATAAAATCACAAACCTACATCAAAGTCTCAGGTCATCGTGGAAATGAATTTCACCAAATTCAAAGAAAAATTCAGCAATAATGCTCAATGTTGTGTCTAAAAGACACAAACATCCAGTTATAAAATAAAAACACCTAAATCTACTAACATTAATTAGATGACAACCCGTAAGTATACGGTGTCAAATATTAGCTAATGGAAGTAGGGATCGTTCCCACGAGGTATGGTGTACAACTACCGATTAATATTTGGAATACTAATTGAACGACTTTGATTAAAGAAAAGAGTTTAAGTAAACTAGGTTTTACACTAAGAAATTATTAAAAATAGGGTTAGAGCTTATGCTAGCCAATTTTTCGGGTTTTGGTTAGTTAGGTCAATCAAGTGATCCCATATCCCAAATTAATTAGGCTGACTCCCATTTGTAATACACATCTAGATGTCCCCCATCCATTAAGTCTATCAATCTAATTAACCTAAGTGTGGATCCCTCCTACTCTTTAAGCTAACCAAACTTGATTAACTAGCCATGGAATTCTAGACAACCAACACTAATCTAGAACTATAATAGAGGTTCAATTCCCATATCCCCCCAATTAACACAAATTAACTAATAGAGTGATCAATTTCCCCAATTAACTCTAAAGCCCCTAAGTATTGCCTAATTAGTCCATTCTACCACCTAATCAACCCGTTAACTTCTACCCAATGGAAATTGGCTACACTAAATCCTAACCCATAACTAATTCATGTATTTTAAAGTAAAAGAAGGCAAGTAAAGGTATTGAATACAAATTAGGCATGAAAATAAAGAAAACTAGTTAAGAAAGAAATAAATGGAAGCAATAAAATGGAAGACAATAAATGAAACATTTAAACTAAGTGGGCATGAAATTTAAGAAGAAAAGAAATTCATTAAACATACATTGAAGCCTTACAAGTTGTGGAAGAAAGCTGCACAACAATGTAAGAAAATGTCTAGAAATGAAAGGAAGAAGGGCTTTGGGAAGGGGAAAAATAAAGGAAAGACAAAGGTGGTAGAGGCCTCTCATTTTACCCCCAAAAAGACGTTTTTGTAGTAGGGTTAGGAGTTGGGGGTTAAAGGACACAGTTGCCGTTGAAATAGGGCACAAAAATGCCAAAAATCGTGTCCCGCAGGTAGAGCTTGCCGATGAGTTCACCTACAGTGAGGTGGCTTGACAGCTCTGCCAGTTTCGCCGTTTTGCCTTTGAAATTTCTGTTTGATTTCCGATTGATGCACATATTCTCTTAGCCGAACCTAACACATAGGAGAACATTATTAGTTATAATAAATACTTAAAATAAGACCTAAACATTTTTCAAAAATTCTCACAAAATAGACCAAAAATGAAAGATAAACATAGATGAATGAAAACTTAACTCCTTATGAAGTTAAGTTAAAGACATGACACAAATTCTAAATACAAGAACTCAATAAAATAAGATAATTAACTACAAAATAAGTAATAAAATACATATTAAAAACATTCTGACACTTCAAAATAAAAATAGATGAAAACGCACACTAAAAAGTTGCACTATGAATGCTTGAAACCAATAGCGAAACCAATAGCAAAACCATCAAGTTTAGGATACAAATAACTCTAGTTTCATAGAGTTATCACACCACCAAACTTAAACTTTTGCTCTTCCCGAGTAAAACAAGAAAGAAAAAGAACACAACTAAAATGACTATCACTAGAACAAACACAAAACACAAGACACAGGACACAAGACATAACACAATTAACACCACCAAAAGAATATAAAGTGAAAATGTTGAACTCTAGTGCACTTGCCAAAAGTGAAAATGGAGTTTCAAATCAAGAAACTCAAAGTTTTTCCCCACCTCTCTATTTACAAAAGTATACATTAGTTTTGATTATGAGCATTACTTTGACTAGTGAAAAGTTACTGCAATGCCTCATGCGCAAGTTAATCTAGACCACATAAATCAAGTTTTCCAAAACTCGCTCCAAGTAAATAAAGATCATTAGGACTTATTTTAATGAAGCATAAATCAAGCAAAATGAATACAAATCTACTCACCCCAAATAAAGAAAGATCAATAGGACTTGTTTTAATGAAGCACAAATGAATGCAAATGAACACATAAGGATATTTGTTGGCACCGCAAGGTTTAGCAAGCTAAAAAATGTTGGAAGCAATGCTTCACCATCAACTCACTAATACAAATCAGCTTAGATTAAGGATCATTTAGGTTTTTTCGAGCTCATAATGTAATCTAAGGTAGTAAGGTAGGATAAATTTGGATAAGAGTAGATTAAATCACCTTACACATGTCAATAAAACGCTCTTGGAACAATATCCCAACAATAAAGCCCCAAGAAACCAACGTTACTCAACCAATGAACACTTTTGAAGGCAAAACACTTCCCTTATGAACAAGCACTTGAAGGTCAAGTAAAGTGAACCTTCATTGTTGAAAAAAAAAACTTAACAAGACTTGCATTTTTTTCTATTTTAATCTTTTTTTAACAATACTAAAAACATAACAATTACGAAAGGTGAATATAAACAATGTTGAATAGATAGGTCTGGATTTTACTTTTTTCCCCAAAGAAATACATAAGAACTCTACATGAACCATGATACGAACATTTAACCACAACATTGATAAACCTGAAAAGAACAACAATGGCCAAGATGATGGGTTCCAAAAGCAAATAAATAAAAGAAAGAGATTTGGTTAAGTAATATGGCTATCAAAGCAAATAGGAAATAAGGCTCAAGTGGGAAACTAGGGATAAAATTGAGTTGTGGTAGGCTTTTTGGCTCAAATGGTCCAAAGAATTGCATAGATAATTTTCAAAATCTGACCATTTGGCTAAAACAAGAGATTTATTAATTCATGCTACCCCAACCAATATCCCAAAATAAACCTCATCTAAAACACACAAAAAATATCCAAAAAATGAAAATTTATGCACAATGAACAAACGATAGCCTAACTCATTTCCAGCTTAACTTAGAAACCATTTCAATAATCTTGAAGTATGTAACTAGATTAACAACTCAATTAAAATTGGTATTGGAAGAACTCTTCTCTTATGGAAAATGTAATGTTTGAGATAAAAACCAGCTACCAAATGGTTGAAAACATGATTGAGTTTCAAGGATTAAATCCCATTTGTGACTAAATCACACATGAGATGTAACCTATGTTCAACACCCAATTTTAACTTCCACAAACAACAAAAACAACATCATTCCTAAAGAACAAGACAATACACCACTGCACTTTTTATATTATTTCAATGATGAGTTTAACTCATCCTACCACTCACCCATTTCACAAGAATTAAAAATAATAGTAGAAAACATAAAAAATATGAACAAGATAGATAAAATACTAGTGAATGAATAACTTTCAATCATGCTTGAACAGTCAAAAAGCCCATATATGTGATGGATAACATTGGTTCAAGTGATTGTAAATTCAATCAAACATACAATTTTAACTCAAAGATTGTTTTCATTTCTTGTTGTGGCAATAACCGATGAAATATAATAAAAACTTCACCAAGAAAGTGAGCAAACCTAACAAACTCTTCCTCAACGAATGCAGAATCTAACCAAAACAACAACTTAAGGAATTTACTCTCTTTCTTTCAGGCAACATAACAAATCCAAATGGGAATCATTAGGACTTCACAAGGTTCAACTAAACAAGAAAATCTGTCTAAAATGGCAATAACTAGAAGGTAACGGGTCATTTGTGTCCAATTCATCTTACCAACTCAGTGATTGCAACAATTAGCATAAAAAAGGATTTCAATCAACCAAGCAAATTAGCAATGTTAAACCAGGCATTCATATGACTCCATCAAATCACTCAGATACTCAACAAAGATAATGTATCAAAAAATAGTAATCACCACAAGAAGCTAAAAAAACTCAAGTCTAAGTTCAAATGGACATATCACTATATACATTATTCACACGAGCTCATATAAAATAATCGTCATTATCATTAACTAACCAAATTCATCCAAGCACTGTCAAAAGTCAATTCACAATACCAAAGCAAACTAAACTAACACAAGACTACAAGCTTTTATAATAATCCAATGTGTTATTAAACTAAACCATGTAAATGAAATAAAGTACAACTAAAGAGAGAGGGTAACAAATACTCCTCTATGAACACCAAAGAGGCTTTCCAAGATTTTTGGATGCCTTCGTAAATTTGTTCCATTGAATTCCACATCCAAAGCTCTCAAGGACTTGTGGGACTTTGGCATAAGTAGATATGTCACTAACCCCTTCTAGCATGTATCCATCATTATCCACTCCTTTAATCAACTATTTTTCCATGTTATCACAAAATGGTATCTCTTTTGTGGTAATTGGGATAATCCCAGACTCATTCAAATAATATGTTGGTGATGCATCAATAAAAGTCTTGACTAATCAGGTGGTTGAACATTCAAATTCGAAAGGTACATCACATCCGGCTTTAGTACTTTTACAACCCATTAACTTCATATTGCTCTCTATGTTGGCCGACCCCCTCAACTTGACTTGGTGCATAGGTATTGGTAAGGCTTGATGTTTGAATTGGGTGGTGGGATGGCAATGGAAGTTCCTTGAACTTTACCCACCAATTTTTCTACAATTTGGGTCAAATGAGAAACTATGACAAGCACACAGTAGGTTCGAGCGAAGCTCGAATTGGTGTATGATTTCTTTGTTAAGGTAGGCCATTTTCTTGTCCATTTGTGCCTCATCTAAATCTTATTTAATAGGCGGGAATTGATACCCAAGATTGGTCTTCTCATGGCATTTTCTCATCTCCATGGTGAGCTTTGCCACCTCTTGACTAAGATTTTCCATTTGTTGACTATTCCTTTCACTCACAATTACTTGTCTTTGAGCTTGAAGTGGATGATGACTGAATTAACTTCAAAGCTTTCAATAATAAGGATTTGGATGGTTGTACCATCCCTTATTACAGTTTAAGGAGTAATGAGAATAATGACTACAAGAAACATCTTCATTAGTCATGCCTCCACCACCATAAGGGTGATGATATCCTTGGCATGAATAATTTCGATTCATTCCTTTCATTTTTGTCCTTGAGGAAAAAGAACTAAAGACAACTAAAACAAGGAAAAGAACTAAACAACAAAAATAAAGAAAATATAAGAAAGTTTAGAATAATAACTAGTCCAAACTATCCATCTAATGAAAATATTTATGGACTTTTTCAAAGTAAGACAAGTACAACACAAAAGAGGACATTTTTTTTTTTTTGGATTTTGAAAATAAGTGACACAATTATACAAAAAATGAAAAATCTTTTCGGGTTTTAAAGTTGGTGAAACAACTACACAAGATAAATATACTTCAAACTAGTATTCTAGCCAAAGTTGTATCAATATTGATGACCATTCTCCGACAACGGCGCTAAATACTTGTTGCGTCTAAAAGGATACAAACATCTAGTCATAAAATAAAAAAACTAAATATACTAACTTTAACTAGATGATAACCTAGAAGTATACGGTGTCAAATAGTAGTTAGCGCATGTAGGGATCGTTCCCATGAGGAATGGTGTACAACTACTGATTAATTGTTAGTATGTTATTGGAATACTAACTGAAGGGCTTTGATTAAAGAAAGGAGTTTAACTAAACTAGGTTTTACACTAAGGAATAATTGAAAAAGGGGTTAAAGTTTTGTGCTGGCTGATTTCCCAGGTTTTGGTTAGTTATATCAGCCAAGTTATCCTATGTCCCAAATTAGAGGTTGATTCCCATTTGTAACCAAATTTTGATCCCTTGATAATTAAGTCTATCAATTTAATTAACCTAAGTATGGGTCCCTTCTACTCCTTAAGCTAATCAAACTTGATTAACTATCTAAAGAATTCTAACAAGCAAATAGGTGAATTAGTGTGCCAAGTTCTAATTTTAATCCTAATCCAACACTAATCTAGGTCTATAATGGAGGTTCAATTCCTATATCCCCTCAATTAACCCAAATTAACTAGTGGGGTGATCAATTCCACATAATCAACCCATTAACTTCTATCCATTGGTAATTAGCTTCACTAAACCCTGACCCATAACTAATTAATGCTAAGGTAAGGTAACGAAAAAAAGAAAGTAAAGGCATTGAATATAAATTAGGCATGAAGGTATAGTTAAGAAAGTAATAAATGAAAGAAATAAATGAAAGCATTTAAACTAAGTGGACATGAAATTTAAGAACAATACAAGTACATTAAAATCAAGTTAAAGTCTTACAAGTTTTTGGATGAAAGCTACACAACAATGGAAGCAAAATGTCTAGAAATGAAAGGAAGAAGAGCAAAAAATTCCTCCCCAAGTGGGAAGGAGAAAAAAAGGGAAAAAAACAAGGGGGGGTGGAGGCTCATTTCATCCCCAAAAAGATGTTTTTATAGTAGGGTTAGGCGTTGTGGGTGAAAGGAAACAATTGCCCTTGAAAAAGGGCTCAAAATGGCCAAAAATCATGCCTCCTGGGTAGTGCTCGCTGAGGAGCTCACCTACTACTAGTACCTTCTGCCAAAACTCGCCTACGGCAAGGTGCCCTGATAGCTCTACGCAGTTTTGCCCTTTTGCCACTAAAATTTTTGTCTAACATCCGATTGTGGAACTCTATGCGCTGTTTTCTCCTACCAAACCCTAATAGATAGGAGAAAGTTATTATTTATTATAAATACTTAAAATAACACTAAAAAATTAAATAAAATTCTCAAAAAATAGACCAAAACCAAAAGACAAAAATAGACAAATGAAAACTTAACTCCCAACGAAGTTAAGTTAAAGACACGACACAAAATCTAAACACAAGAACATAATAAAAATGATAATTAACATCTAAATAAGTACTAAAACACATACTAAAAGAATTGTAAGAGATAAAAGTTAATGTAGACAAAAATGCACACTAAAACACTAAGAATGCTGAAAACAAGTAGCAAAGCCATCAAATTTAGGGTACGTATAACTATAGTTCCCTAGAAATATCACTCAACCATCAATCTTCTATATCCCCAAAGTGATTCTAGGAAAAGTAAACTTATGGGATTGAGCATAATTGGAAAAGTTTAATAGAAAATTTGAAGTTGAATCACCCTTGAAGACCTTGAATTTGCCCTTTGGAATCTTGCAGAAAACTCCTCTTCTATCAAATTTGATGGATAAAATTAAGTTCTAGAGGGTTTCGTAGGTTAGATTGTGGTGGTTTATGGTGAATTTTGGAAGATAGATGGGTTTTTTAGAGAAAGAAACAAAGAAGAAAGAAAAGGGCTAGAGTTTTTGTGAGTTGAAAAATGAAGAAGGCTAAAAATTTGGTTTAAAAGTTTCTTCTTGCCTCAATTGTAGGTAAAATTGATATCACGATATGGGGTAAATAATAAGCTTGGTAATGAAGCCATGTCATGATCTCAATTTTACACACAAAACTGATATCGTGATATGAAGTGAACTTCTTCAAAGGAAAAAACAAACACTAAACCTTTTTTTTTGAAAATCAACCTACATATATTGATATTGTGATATCATCTAAAAAAAAAATTCAAACGATATCGAGATAAGGAAATCCATATCTAGATATGAGAGTGAACTTCTACAAAGGCAACCCAAAAATTTGCAAATTTTCAGCTGATCCATTTAGATATGGAAATCCATATCTATATATGGACTGAACTTCTATGAAGGCAAAAACAAACACTTAACCAAATTTTTGCCAATCCTTCTCACCTTCACTCCAAATATTTTCATTACCTACAAATATGAAAAATACAAGGTTTGTTGAACAATTTTCACCCATTCCCTTATCAAAATTTATTATCAGCAAACGAAAAGAACTTAAACCTAAAGTAACCCTAAATCAATCCACTTTAATCTAGTCATTTACAACATAAAATTCAGCTAACATAAGACAAAATAGAAAATTAAAGCTTGGAGTAACTTCTATGAGTGGTTGTTTATAGTCATTAGCTTGACTATGGCATTGATGATCAAGTGAAATAAACAAGGATGGTTGGCCATCCTTTTCCTTTTAGTCTTCACGGAAAAAGCTTGGCCCTTTTCTTGTCAACTATGAATGCTTGTTTTCCAGCCTTCAAACAGAGTTCGCCTTTCTTCCATATGTTTGCCACAACCAATGTAGATAGAAAACCAAACACCTTCATACTTTTCATACCAACACTTTTTCTTCTTGAACATCTTCACTAGTTTGTCATCATTCACTCCCAGATGATCGACACTAATCTCCTAATTTTTTTTCATTTCACTGCCAACATCCGATGGCTTTTCCTTCAAGGTTTCCTTTTCTTTATCCCCCACTTTAGTTTTCTTTTCCTCATCAACATTGTATTTACCATCTATCAACCTAACAACTGTTGGTCCCAAAGCAACCTAAGAGGGGGGGTGAATTAGGTTTCTTAAAAAATTAGTTTAAGAGGTAAGAGATAGGTTAAAGATGAAATTAGTTCAAAAAAAAGTTGTCTCTTTTACATCTTTAGATGTGTATAAGAGACAGTGGTGACTTTCAACCACACTCTTGTACAAGATTGTTACTCCACTCTATGTTGAATTACACTCAGAATTTCACACTAATACAACAAGGCTCTAAAGTCAATTTGCACTTCAAATTACTTTCTTTTGGACTTGTATTCAATTCATTAGATGATCTATGTACAAAGTTCTTAAAGCATCTATTCTTAATAGCAATTAAAAGAGCTTTAACTGTGAGTAACGGCTAAGTCTTATACACATCTAAAAATATAAGAGACAGTATCGGATGCATACAAACCCGTCCGAGTAGTCCTCACTTTCGGCTTGTTGAGATGCTTTCGGACGTCCGTGTGCGTCCGGTCCTTTGTCCGACAGAGGTTTCGAACGTCCCCGTCGTAGAAAAGGCGAGAGTTCCATTCTTTTCGCGTCTACTCATAAACCTTTAGAATTGTTGCATTTAGACTTATTTGGACCTAATGTTTGCTGTTTGTCTATGTGCTAGATTTCAATCTTGTCCTAGGAATCACATTTGATTGCAGTTAAAATTTTTTTAGACTATCTATTATACACTATCTAGGATGTGTCTGTGATACACATCTAGATGTCCTATAAGAATATAATTAATTATATCAGATCTCCTTAATAGCATAATCTCCCCCTTAGAATATGCAGGCAACAAATTATATCAGAATATAGCATAATCTCCCCCTTAGAATATGCAGGCAACAAATTATATCAGAAGAGCACAGCATATCACAGCACAAAGCATAGTAACTACTCCCCCTCTTGACATCAATCAAAAAGACTCCCCCTTAGAAAATGCAGGTAGTTTTTATAGAATTGAAAATATTCAAGCTACATTAGTTGCTGAAAATGCTAAAAAGTTCTCAATAATCGAGAGCGTGAAAAACAACAAAACCGAAGGAACTAAACTATTGAGAGTCATTTTTCTTTTTGAGCGTTTTTAATCTTTTGACGCTTGGATGGAGCATCGTCGTTGGTAGCTTCACTGTCATGCTCCTCCCCAGTACGGCTGTCTCTTATACACATCTAGATGTGTATAAGAGACAGGAACTTAATCATCGTCATCGTCATCATCATCATCATTGGCATCTGCTTGATCAGCTGCAGTGTCGCCACGTGTCGGGTCATCTTCGTTCATCACAAGATGACTCCAGGTGGATGTTGGGAAGCTCAAGATGGACTTGAGCCGAGCATACATGCCGAGACTGAGGGCCTCTTGGATGATTGTTTGGCGAGTCTCAAGTCGTCTGAACTTGCGATTTGTGTGGCGTTGAAAAGAACTGAGCTGAGTGCTCAGAGATTGGAGAAGTCCACAGATATGGGAAAGGGATGGTTCAGAAGATGGTGCAGAAGTAGACGGTGCAGATGGGAATGGAGGTGGTTGAGGAGTGGGAGAAGGAGGGATAGCAAAATCAGATGTGGAAGCATGGGATTGGGATTTTGCAATATCAAAGGCTGCTTTAGTTAGTTTACGCCATTGATCATTAAAAAACCTGAGACCTTTCCTTTCAATGTATGATTTATTAAAATATGGAGGAAACTGTTTATTGCCTGTAAAGGGAACGTTGAGGTCGTTAAAAATTTTCGTGAGAAATTTCCCAAACGGAATATTCCTTCGAGTATCAGTTAGAAAAAGTTCCCATAGGGAACAAAAAAGATACCCAAAGTCTAGAGAAATACCCTTAAAGACACAGAAAAATAAGTACAGTTGCATTTTGCCGGGCTTAGTGCGATGCCCGACAGTTGGCAACAAAAGATTTGTTACAATCTAGATGTGTAAAAGTTAAGACAGCATATAGATGTTGCCTTGAGTGATGAATAGATGTGCTATGATAAGAGACAGGGGTTTTCCCGACTTGTGATGATCATAAACCTTTGAATAACTAAAGCAGCCTTTGATATTGCAAAATCCCAATCCCATGAATCCACCTCTGATTTTGCTATCCCTTAAGAAACCTAATTCACCCCCCTAGAAACAGGCTGTCTCTGCCTGACAAATATACACATCATAAGATGTGCCATTAGAGTTTGCAACAGGTTACGGTCAAGAAATAGTCTTTTAATTGAGTATAATCTTGCAAGTTACATTTGATGAAATGGTGTTGTTCTCAAAGATAGGACTCTTCAAGATTATACTCATCGAAAAGACTATTTGAAGCAGGACGTTGAACTATAATGGATTTACTAAGCAGAGAAGTGTACCGCTCCGATGCCTTGGCATCGATGAATTTGGATAAAGTCGGAGTGGTGGAAACTTGAGGAGTTGCGGATGATTCTCCTCGAATAACTAGAGGAGCTCGAAAAGCTAGATATTCATAACGAAGCATCCCAACAAACTGAAAGTAGATCGGACGCTTCCTCGGACGCATACAAACCTCCTCGGACTGTCTCTTATACACATCTGATGTGTATAAGAGACAGCTTTAGACCAATTGGCTGGATATTCTTACAGAGCGTCTTAACTCTGAAGAACGGACGGGAAAATGAGTTAGTGCGTCGAAGGTTCTTTCTTACGAGCTAGTGCGCCCGAAAAATTCCAGAGAGTTTAAGGAAAAATAGAATATCGTTCGGACGACTATGAGCGTCAGAGAAGGAACACATGCTTTCGGACGATCCATAGCGTCAGAAAGGAAATATGTTCGAATAAGAGCGTCCGAACAAGGAACTTATGCCAAATTGAACTGTAAAATCCCCAAGCATTTTCTCGAGTGTTTCAAAACGATCTAGAGCTAAGGGTTTTGTAAAAATATCAGCCAATTGGTCTAAAGTAGGCACATAATCAACACGAATTTCCTTTTTACAAACAAGATCCTCTAATGAAATGATGCTTAACATCAATGTGTTTAGTTCTAGAGTGCAAAACAGGATTTTTTGTGAGATTAATTGCACTAGTGTTGTCACATAGTATTGGAACACAATCAAAAATGACACCAAAATCCTTTAAAGTATGTTTCATCCAAAGAAGTTGAGCACAACAATTTCCGGCAGCAATGTATTCAGGCTTGGAAAGAGAAATGGAATTTTGTTTTTGCTAAACCAAGACACAAGACAATTTCCCAGAAAATAACACATTCCACTGGTACTTTTTCTATCAATTTTACATCCAGCAAAATCAGCATCAGAATAGCTAATTAGATCAAATGTAGAGGACTTTGGATACCACAGACCAAAATCCGTTGTTCCTTTTAGATATCTAAAAATTCTTTAGAACCTATAGTGTTTTTCATCAACACTATTACCTTCTTCGTCTTTATCAAGTTTAGTTGAAGTACACATTGGTGTACCAACTTGTTTGCAATCTTCCATGCCAAAGCGTTTGAGCAGCTCTTTTGTGTACTTGATTTGTGTAATAAATGTTCCTTCCTTGGTTTGATGAATTTGTAGTCCGAGGAAAAATTGCAACTTGCCCATCATGCTCATCTCAAACTCTTCTTGCATTAGTTGTGAAAAATCCTTGCACAAAAGAAAATATTGTTGATCTGAAAAGAAATAGATCATCATAGATATGAACAAGAATTTTGTCATGTTTAGAAATGACTTACTGTAAACTTGTGAATGAAAATCTTCTTGGTCAATAAAACCATTTAAAAAAGCACTTTTGACATCCATTTGAAATAATTGCAAATTATTGAAACATGCAAACGCAAGAAACATGCGGATGGATTCTAATCTAGCCTCTTAGGTTTCATCAAAGTCAATGCCTTCTTCTTGAGCATAACCTTTTGCAACAAGTCTGGCTTTGTTTCTTATGATCTCACCTTTGTCATTTAATTTGTTTCTAAACACCCATTTAGTACCAATAACGGGATGAGAAGATGGTCTTTCAACTAAGGTCCATACATTATTTTTCTCAAATTGACTAAGTTCATCTTTCATAGCAATAACCCATGATTCATCACTCAAGGCAACATCTATATGTTTGGGTTCAATATGAGAAAGTAATGCACAATTATTATTCAAAGGTTTATGAGAGCGAGTAGTTACCCCCTTGGATAGATCACCTATAATTAAGTCTTGAGGATGATTAGAGACGAATCTCCAAGCTTTCGGAAGATCGTTTTGAGATCATCCTCATTCTTTTCATCATCAACTTGATGGTTGTTGATATCAACGCTTGATGTAACCTCTTGATAATCTTTATGAATATCTAGCTTTTCGAGCTCCTTTAGAATACCTGTGTCTTCATCTTCACACAAATTCTTTGAGATAACATCATTAGATTCATCAAATGTAACATGCATCTAGATGTGCTTAAGAATTAAAAGCGTTCTTCTATTGTAAACTCGGTATGCTTTCTTGTCACTAGAATAAAAAAGAAAAATTCCTTCATCCATTTTTTGTCAAATTGGGCCCAAACATATAGATGAGTGTCTTATACACATCTATACAATGCCTTGGATGCAAATCTATTTTTCCTTTCAACAACACCATTTTGTTGAGGAACTCTAACAACCGAAAACTCATGAAAGATACCGTTGTGATCACAAAAGTCGGGAAAGCCCCCAAATTTAAATTCGGCACCATTGTCACTTCTTAAACGAATGATTTTGGTATCCAAAAAGTTCTGAATTTTGGAAAACAATTTTACAAACTTTTCAAATGCTTCATTTTTGTGAACAAGAAATAATACCCAAGTAAACCTAGAATAGTCATCTACAATAACAAATGCATATTTGCAACCACCTAGACTAGCATATTGAGTAGGTCCAAATAAGTCTAAATGCAACAATTCTAAAGGTTTATGAGTAGACACAAAATTCTTTGGTTTAAAAGAAACTTTGACTTGTTTACCAAATTGACAAGCATCACAAATTTTATTTTTCAGAAATTTCAGTTTTGGCAACCCTCTTACCAAATCTTTCTTGGCTAATTTTTCAATCAAATCCATATTAAAATGGCAAAGTCTTCTATGCCAAAGCCAAGGATCGTCTATAGAAGCGGTAAGACATTTTACATTGTTATTGCTAATTTTATCAAGATAAATCACATAAACGTCATTGTGCCTAGTGCCTTTTAACAAAACAACATGATTTTTGTCAAGTATAAGACATTCATGCTTGGTAAAGAAAACATATAAATCTTTGTCACAAAGTTGACTAACACTTAATAGATTATAGTTTAGATTATCAACAAGAAGTACATTTTTAATCAAGGTTTCACCATTTTTACCTACATCACCAATGCCGATTGATTTTGCTTTGTTGTTGTCACCAAAAGTGACTTTTCCACTGTTTTTGGATGTAAGGTTTGTGAAGAGAGAGGCATCACCCGTCATGTGCCTTGAACATCCACTATCTATGAACCACTTAGCATTGTTGGCGATGTTAAGTACCTACACAATAAATCAATTGATAACTTTTGGTACCCATGTCTTTTGTGGTACCAGGATGTTAGTGAGATTGCTTACTATCCATGCAACTTTCATTCCAAGTTTTTCATTTTTCTTGACATAACACATATTCTTAGTATGTCCATGTTGTTGGCAATATCTACAAACAATGCTTTTGTTTCCATATAAAGAAGATTTTGGTTTTACAATACATAAATCATCTCTTTTATATATGACAAAATTTTTGTTGATTGCTACATTTCTATTTCTTTTCATATCAACAACATTTTCTTTCTTTCTAGCTAAGAGAGTATTTAATTCATCCATTCTTTTCTTCAAGGAGGCTTGTTCTTCCTTGACCTTTGATCTCTCTTGCATTCTTTTCTTCAAATCACAATTTTCTTGTGATAGCCTATTGTTTTCATTCACAAGTTTAGAGTTAGCATTCAATAAAGCATTTGACTTTTTTACTAACTCCTTATTTCTAGCATATGATTCTTTTAAGCTATCATGCAATTTCAAAATGAAAGCTTTGATTTCTTAGGTGATTAATCTCTAATGCAAGAAATGAAGCTCTAGTCATTTGAATAGAAATCTAGAGTTTGTGCCGACTCCATTTCTTCTTCAACTTCTCCTCTAATGTGTTGCAATCGTCCCAAGTGACTTGAAAGTTGTTGAATCTTGGTTTTCTTCCTTCCTTCTTTTTCTTGGAGGGACATTCATTTGCAAAATGCCCGAGTTGACCGCACTCAAAGCATTTATCATTTTGCTTCCTTAGCTCAAGTCTTGACTTCCCTTTGAAATTATTTGAGTTTACAGCTCCGCCTCTTCTCATTCTTCGTTTGTTGATGTAATGTTTGAGAAATCCTTTGGTGATGAGTGCAAGATCTCCTTCATCAAGATCTTCATCTTCTAGATTGATGGAGCTGTTTTCATCTTCCTCTTGAGAGGTCTTTAGAGCAATGCCCCTTTTTGGCCTTGCTTCTTCATCATCCACAACCTTGGCCTTTAGCTTAAGTTCATAAGATGTAAGAGAATTGATTAGTGATTCAATAGGCATTAAATTTAAATTCTGAAGATCTAGCTTCCTCTATGGCAATTGTTTTGGCATTATATTCTTTGGATAGAGCATTCAGGACAGTTCACAGAAGCTTGGAGTACTCCTTACTCAAGGCTTCAAGATCTTTCAATACACATCTTGAACCTGCATCTTATCTGGTCACATCTTAGATGTGTTAGGTGAAGAGCAACAATGTGATGTCAAGTTGATGATAAAGAAGAAATTTCTTTTCTCAAGAACGATCTTCTAGAACTATGATTCGTGAGTGTGACTTACCACACATTTAGATGTGTCCTTAGCAGAATTGCAACCCTTTGAGTTGATTCATTTGCATCCAAGGCATTGTATAGCACATTCATGGCTTTTGCGTTTAACGTCAAATTTGCCTTGTCTTGTGGAGTGAGCTCAATCCTCGTCTTTTCTCTTCTTCTATTTGTGTGATCATCAATGATATAAGCATCAAATGGACCTTCATTGACAACATACCACAATTCAATGTCAATAGGTTGCGAAATATTTTCATTCTATCTCTCCAACACTAATAAAATTTGTCCCATTAAACATGGGAGGCCTAGTAATAGATTGGCCTTCAAAAAACAGAGCATTGTTGGTTGCCATAGTTCTTTTCTCAATAGCAGTTTAAGCAATATTGTGAGACCAAGCTCTGATACCAATTGTTGGTCCCAAAGCAACCTATTCTATTTGAATTAACTTTCTTAAAAATTAGTTTAAGATGTATTCTTTCTCTTAGAGATCAAGATGAAATCTTTTACAAAAATCTAGATGTGTATAAGAGACAGTTACTGTTCAGTAGAATTAAAGAGAGAATAAATTGAACAATAAAAACTACTTCCAAGCTAGCAAGCTTGAAGTATCAAATTTGAATGCTTCACACACTTGGTGAGCCAACAATCTTTACAAAGCTGGGAAGTTCTTGCTCACACTAAAACTCTTTTAGTTGAGCAAAGAATCTCACTTTCAACCACACTCTTGTACAAGATTGTCACTCCACTCAATGTTGAATTACACTCACAATTTCACACTAATACAACACGTGATAGGCTCTAAAGTCAATTTGCACTTCAAATTACTTTCTTTTGGACTTGTATTCAATGTATTAGATGATCTATTCAAGTTCTTAAAGCATCTATTTATAATAGCAATTAATAGAGCTTTCAACTACTTCCTAATGGCTAAGTAATAAATGCACAAAAAATAGCCGTTGGGGGTTCGGATTTGAAAAAATTTACAATGTTTTCTTTACCATGTAAAAACGCTTATACTATAGACAATAATCCTAAAATCTATCCGTGCCTGCGTCCGGTCCTTCGTCCGACAGAGGTTTCGGACGGTCCTGAGCGTCCGTAGAAAAGGCAGAGAGTTCCATTCTTTTCTGCCAGTTTGTTCGGACGATACAATGCGTCCGAGAGTTTTTGACTGAGTTCGGACGATCCTGTGCGTCCGAAACATCTGTTCCTGCAAAAGCTTGTTTTATACAGTTAAGTGTTTATGTCATCATCAAAATAAGGTTTGGGAAACATCAACAACAAAAGAATCAATTGAATGGTTATTCACTACATTCTTTAAAAATTGGAACATTCTCATGCGATTCAAAAACATCAAATTGAACAATTTCATTTTCAATTTTAATGTCAACTTCCCTTGATTTAAATCAATCATTGTATGTGTGGTTGATAGAAAAGGTATCCCCACAATTAATGGAATGTTGGAATTTTCTCCCACCTCAAGTACTAGGAAATCCACTAAAAGATGAGTTTATCCACTTGCACTAACACATCTTCCAACAAGCCATAAGATCTCCTCTCAGACATATCCACTAATTGAAGAGTAATTTGTGTAGGTTTTGCATTTGTTATCCCCAACTTGTCATAGATCTCCTAATACGAACCTCGCAGATATACTGACAAGACTCAAAAATTGATGAGGAACCCAATAATGCCTAAACAAATATGACTTGATGGATTCAAACTGTTTGATTAAGAAATCAAGAATTTGAAGTGTCTATTCTCGACTATATGAGATATCATTTCGTTATCTATAATGAGACAAGAAGGATAGCTAATAGGTAATCACAAGAATTGATCTTGCAAAATACCCAATTCTTTGGAAGACATGTTGGAGAAATTTCTCATGAAATTTTTATTAAAGATGTTGAATGAATGTTTTTGGCTATAAGGGGTTATAAATAACCTTAAAATCAGTACTAAAAAATCTACATGGGAGTCCTACCAATACTAGGAATTCTAACTCACCAAATCCAAATTAGTTTAGGATTGGCACATAAGACTAAAAATTAGCCATAAGACTAATGTGGACTAACACTTGTCCAAGTTAAAAAAAACATAAAATAATAATTCCTAAGAACATGTCTTGAAGCTAAATCCTAGGTCAAATAGGATTATAGTGACCGATTCTCAAGTGTAGTCGAAACTAGGGTTTTCTCGACTCCTTCACGGTAGATCAAATTCCTCTTCAATTCTTGGGCCTTTAGACTTCACTTACTCGAACCCAATAATTGCTTGGACTTCAAACAAGATTTTATTGACTTGTTGAGCTCCACCTATTCACAAGCTTGATGTCTTGTAGAACCTGACCTCTCTTCTTGTATTATCACCTTTGGCATCACATTGATGATTTCACCTAAGTCATATAATGCTCGATTCAATATATAGAGCCCAATGTTCACTAGTATTGAGAAACTACCAGGATCTTTCAACTTAGGTGGCAAATCCTTTTACACTATTACAGTACACTCTTCATTGAGACATTCCCTTTCTTCATTATCCTACATTTTTCTTATTAGCTAGAATCTTCCTCATAAATTAGGCATAGCGGGGAATCTTCGTAAGTGCTTTAAAGAAGGAAATATTGATGTGGAGCTTTTTCAACACCTCAAGGAATTGGTTGAATTACTTCTCTTTTTCCTCCTTCCTTGGGTCAATCAATCTTTGAGAAAACAGTATCTTCACCGAAGAGTGTAGAGGCAAAGGTTCTTCAATTTGTTGTTCTTACAATCCTTGTTTTGAGATTGGATTTCATCTTCTTCATTCCCCATTTCTTCATCATTTTTGTCTTTTCACCTCACTTTGACTGTCGACCACCTTGGATTTTTAGGTATCCACTTATTTTTCAACTTCTTGCTCATCTTTTTTCACAAGCAAATCTCTACCACTTCTCAAAGTTACGGCATGAACTTGTTCCCTTCCATTGTGGTCCCTTTGAGGTTGGTTGTAACACCTTAGGTAGAGATCAAATCAAATCCAACAAGTTCAAATAAATTGCACTAAATCTTTAAACTCTACCCTCACTCCCGTAAGTATATGGGATAGGTAATAATATGGGATGTAAGCATTGTTCCCACAAGAATTTCTTGTTGACAAATACCAATTTAAAGGCCGTTGTGTAGTTAGCCAACCAACAATTTGAGATAAACTAATCTAAACAAACTCAATTAAACAAATAAACTTTCAGGAAAAGGATTGATTAAACAGTACTAACCTAATGAAAGCGATGAAGATTACCTCTAATTGTTAATATCTACTCAAACACAATGCAATTAAGAGAGCAAATAATACTCATTTGACTAAAGAAAGCATGAAGAATGCATGAAACAAGGAGAATTCCATTTTCTGATAAATAAGGCTCAAGATATTTATAAAGAAAATTAGGTTAAAACTAAATATTTTTCAATTTTTGATTAAGTAAAATAAAACCCACTAACGATTACCAGAAATTAAAGCAGGGGAATAAAGATTTTTGACTAAAAAAATACTAAAATAGTTAAAAGCCAAGAAATTTCAAAAGAAACTTGAAATGGATGTAAATAGATTTGCGAAATTTAAAAGAAAACTTGTAAAAATTATATCTACTTGAAGCTAATGAAAAAACCCACTAAGATTAACTAATCAAAATTAGAACTTGCTAAGAATTGAAGACAAGATCTAAAGGAGAATTAAGGAGAACTTTGATTAAGAAAATGAGTCTTGAAGGCTAATCAAGCTTCACTAACCTATTCCAAACTAAAAATATGAACTATACCCTAACTATATGTTCCCTACACTAATTCTTGCTTACTCCTCGTACTCATACAATTCTAGCACATAAGGATTAAAAGAGCTAAGAATTACAAAGGTTGGCAAATTACACAGCTGAAATCCGTGTTCATATTGTTATATGGCAATCAAATTTAAAATTCCTATTTCCATGCCCATATTTTGATATCGAATCGATATTGCGATATGAAATGCAATCTTGTAGCTTTGATTTTTCACTTTTGCCCTTTCTTCTCGAGAATGCTCCAATTTTTTATGCTCCATATCCTTTGTCCTAAACCTCTTAGAATATTCGAAAACCTAATTAGTGACAAATTAAGCTATAATTAATACTAAAATGATGATATTTATTGAAATGCAAATAAAAACATTAAATACAACAAAACTAAATAAAAACACATAAATCAATCCTAAAATTTGGAAAATAATAACAATAAGTTAAGTTTAACAGGCAAAATAACACTATTTTGCTAGAGCTATCACACTCCTAAACTTTGCGTTTTGTTAGTCCCGAGCAAAACAAGAAAGGAAAGAGAACGTTACTAAATTAACAAACAATAAAACAACACCAAATCGACATCTGAAAAGAAGAACAATAGATGTACTAATGAATATTCGGGTAAATATTTATCAGGAAATTCAATTCACAAACAAGTAATAATCAAAGCCTTAATAATCCTAATCAATACATACACACATTGCAAGGATACGAAATGAGTTTGTAGATCCGGTGAGTAAGATCGTTCCCACAAGGACTATTGGACAAGTACTAGTGTTCACAAATCTTTTTCTAGTTTGACAAATTAGTTGAAGGGTTTTTGTTCCAACCTAACAAAATTAATTCTAATCACTAGAAAATGAGAACAAATATTGAATCTAATTAGAACTAGAGAAAGTGATAAAATCACCGGAAGCAAATTTAAATTGATGAACTAGAAAAATAAATGTAATAAGATCAAATTAAAACTATGAAATTGCAATAAAAATTGGAATTAAATAGAATTTAAATAATGAAAGAAAACTTAAGAGCGTAGCCGGGCAGCAATAGTTGATGTGCTTGAAATCTTGAACAAGAAGAATAAAACCCTAATCTATGATTTTCCAAATCTAATGTCTCACCTAACTAATAGTTTCTATGTATGTTCAACTTCCCTCATGGGTACATTAGGGCTTTTGACCCTTAAGATGATAAAAATATGCTAAAACACGAAATGGAGTTCAACCAGCTAGAGAAAACTTCCAAAACAAGAAATTTACGTCACCAACTGCTCAGCTCGCACACATACGCACCCTTTTTCTGGCTCATGTGCACGATTTCTAGTAGCCAAAATTCTTTTTCCTTGACTAGTGCACGTTCGTAAGCTTTTCCTTGCACACGTGTGTGATTCAGAGTAAGCGAGTTTCAACTTCCAGCTTGATTTTGAACCTGATGTTAATAGAATTTGGGAAAACTGAAAACACAAAAGTTGTAGTTCTCTCTCTTATCTTTCCAAATAATCTTAAATCCCTAAAATAAAGCTTGGACAAGAAAGCTATGCTCAAAATAAAATTTGCCAAATAATGTCCAAATTCGCTCCCCACCGGTGCACAATTTTCATCGTTGTGATTTTTCTCAGTTTAAATCAGGTATGACTTTTTAGCTTGTAATGAAGGCTAAGGTATTGGCTAATCAAGGAAAGGAAAAGGATATCTCAAGACAAAGAAAGAGTTTTAAATTAATTCTAGCCACACATCAAAATAAAACTTTCTCTCCAACACATTTAATACCAATCCTTCGCAGAAGTAACCCATAATTAATCAACAAATAGCCCACAACAAAAAGAATTCCTTCTTCAATTTCAACCCAACTGGCCAACCTTTTTTCAGACATTTATTTATCAAATTTATTTTAATGTCCGTCCCCAATACGGGTACCTGAGATAGGTACTACCCACAAACACACCAATGCAGGTACAAGTGATAGGCACTGCCTGTATTACAACAAGGCAGGTACGAGTGATAGGCACTACCTGTACGTGTCAAAAATTTTCTACTCAATTCAAAAAAATTTCCAGTACCCCCTCTTTTTCCCCATAAATGTACACCATTTACTCATACAATTCCCCACCCTGATTTAACTACCTTTTACCCTCTTATCTCCTAACAAATAATTGTACCCATTAAAGCTCCTGAAGGGATATTTTGGGATAGAAAATTAAAGAATTTGTTTAGCTTATAAAGGTTGGTAAAATGAGTTTTAATTAAAGAAAGTAAATCGTGTTTCTCTCCATTCATTACAAATTAAGGCTCAAATAGGGTACTAAGGATAAAATTCCAATACAGGTCAGCTTGAAAGGCTCAAAAGTCCAAAGAAATGCTCTACCCTCATCTTTAAACCAAATCAATTGGCCTATAAAGTTCAGTTTGAAAATGTAATAAAGCAGGTTCTAGGATGCAATATAACTGAATTTATATAATTATCTCTAAGTGTCAAAATTAACATAATTTATGGCTATTAGTTCTAAATCATGCAAGGGAAATATTAACATCAACTACTCCCTCATGATGGTTCAACTCAAAAATTATAACATTAGTAAATCAAAGAGTTGCTAACCAATTGCAAAATTTTTGACAATTCCAAAAATTTTTAGCTAATTCAAACAAAAATTTTCAAAAATTTTAAAACGCCTCAAACTAAAAGAAAATCTAAAATATTGATGCAAAAACTGAGTAAACTATACCAAGCAAATATAAATTCAGATAACTCCCCATCCCATACTTAGAAATAAACATCGTGCCTAATGTTAAAGAAAATAAAAGTACAAAAAAGAGAAAGGTAAAGCTGTAGAACATTTGGTGTAGAGTATCCCGACATAAATATTCATGAAGAGAGTTGAAATATGGCATTAACACTAAAACAAAATCAACATGATAAACCCATTAAGGCATTAAGAAAATACGAAAACGAGGAGTAAAACTCCAAAATGGTCAAGAAAAATGCAATCCCTTATGGGCATATACAATGAATCAACAAAAATAAACTAAAATGGAAACAACAAAAAGTGCGAGATCATCCTAAAATAAAACAAAATGCAAGATTTAAATGGAAAGGAATAAATCCAGTTCCAATAATAACAAATCCCAAAGACATCATCTACATGAAAATGAGAAAATTAGGACTCGTCGTCAAAGAGAGCCAACTGTTGTGGAAAAAGAGGAAAAGGCAGGAAGGTAGAAGAATCCTCTCTATGCTTTCGGGCTAACTCTCTAGTCTCCATTTTCTGCTGCCATTGATGTTGATAATGAACAAACGTAGAAAAGTGGCATCGCATGCACCGTTGTTCCTCCAAAATCTGCCCAAGCATCTCCTCTTGAGTAGGTCTCAAAATTGGCTCACTGGTCGATGCCAACACTTGGGATTACGTCCTTTGACCTAGAGTCCTCGCACCACCATCTAGTTCTATAAGCTTATCGGGTTTTAACTATTCTTCGGCCAGATCCACCACAACCCCGTCATCAAGAAATAACATAGTAATTATATGCGGAAACCACAATCCCGATTGCTTAACTACTGTATTATATCAGATTTGCTGACGAATCAAGTGGCCATTATATTCACCAGCCGACCAAATGCAATAGCATATAATAATTTAGCTTGTTCCAAAGTTACATGAGTAAGATGACCGAAGGAGACGAGCACATATAAATTTAAACCAAACCGGTAGAAGCTTATTGGCATCGAAATGACGAGAAACTCCTCGAGCACCCTTAGTTCTTTCCATTTTCCCTGTGCAGATAAGGATCGTGATGTTGTTGTGATCCACATTAGTGTCACGAATAGTAGCCCATTCGTCATGTGCGAACCCAATTCACTCTTAATAGCTGATTAATTGTATTTCCAAAAACATCCACTGACTTCTCCCTAACAAATACCTTAGTGTCCACGTAGTTAATTAGATTGGCATAGAACTCACATACCACCAGTAACTGATGCCTCTTTTAACACCCTAGTTTTAAATCAATGAAAACACCTAAATCCTATCACTAACTAGGTGGCATCCCGCAAGTATATGGTTGTCAACTAGTAGCAAGGGAAGTAGGGATCGTTCCCACAGAGGATTGTCGATTGCAATTACCAAGGTTTTAAAGGTAAATGTGTAGTTAAGCTAAATCAATAGGTAGATGATAGAATTATTCTAATGAAAGCTATAATTTTAATTCTAACCTAATTTAATCTAATTTAAACTAAAATTTAGAACAAGAGAATAAATCAACTAAAAAGACTAAAGAAGAAAGAAAAAGTTAATACTAAGAGCATTCATTTCTAAGGTAAAAATTAGATAAAGATAAACTACGAAATTAAATATTTTTGGATTTTTCAATTGGAATTAAGGAAACCCACTAATAATTAACTAAAAATTAATGCTAGAATTGAAAATTCTTAAATAGAAAGCAAGAAATTGATAAGAACCCTAAATTTCCAAAAAACCATAATTTGAAAGTAAAGAGATTTTTTTACTAAAATAAAAAGGAAAGAAAATAAAAATTATATCTACTTAAAGCTTGTGAAAAACCCACTACGATTATCTAATAAAAATGTAAACTTGGCAAGAAAATACTTTTAAAGAAGATCTAAGATGAAAGTTAAGAGAAAATTCTATTAGAAAAAGTAACTTGTAGTCTAAGCTATCCTAATCTCTCTAGAATTGTCTAAAACTCTCTATTCTAAACTATCTACTCTTACTCTACTTTCTTCTCTTTTCCAAACTAATTCTAGTTAGCTTAAATAGTGCAGCATTATACAAGGCAAAAATCAAGGTTTTTGGGCTGGAAATTACAAAATTGTCCTTACAACTTAACATTTAGCGAGTCGAGATTGCGGTCTGGAAGTTTTGACACCGCGATCTCGTCTCTAAAATAGTAACACTAATTCCCGAGTCGAGATCACAGTCTGGAAGTTTTGAGACCGCGATCTCGACTCTCCTTCCAGCAATCTTCATTTCCTCCATTTTTGCAATTTAGTCCCTTGAGGTTTGTTCCATCCAGCTTCTAACCTTTAATTTTTAACCTGCATAATATTAACACCATTAAGCACTTAATTAAACTAAAATTTAACACAAAATACTAATATCATAATTAACTTAAAAATGAAAATACAAATATATGTGAAAGACATTAACTAAAATCTTCAATTACTTACCTAATTTCAGAATTTAAACTATCAAAATGCTATAATTTAGAGGAAAATAACTCTAGTTTACTAGAGTTATCAGTAACATAGCTTCTTTAGGGGTAGAGACAAAGAAATTCCAGCCTTGGGCCCTGATGACATCGCGAATTTTTGGGGCTCCAGTGGTTGGGATTTGTATAACCCTCTGTTTAATCGTTGTCCTCCCCAAAACATTAGACTCATACCGCTTGTAGGAAGCGGCATCTAAAAACTTCCTTGGAACATGCTCTTCCTCATCCTGCACGGTATCTTGTCAGCGGGGTACTACAGACGACGATGCTATAACCATTCCTCAGCCGGCTGGTTCCTTGCCTTTGCGTGTCATACCTAGAAAAAACACCTTTATGAGATATAAGACACACAAATAAAAACACCACTACCCCACACTTATTTGATTATTATATAGACCATCATAATAAGAGTCAAACTTAGTATGCACAAGAAAATATCAAACATGACAATTCTAATACTACATTGAGCATATTCACTCAAAACACTCTTAGACCATTTTAACCACAAAAACTGAATGGGGAATAATCATATGACATGAGGGGGAGCCCTAAGAATTAAATCCATGCACAAACGCCGAGTGTTTTAACAATTTTCTTCATTGAGGTATTTTATTGAACACTTAGCATGCATAAACAAATCATGAATTTTTCTATATGTAACAAACACATAATTACTTCCTGATTCAACTAACAAAACAGAAACAAACACACCAACAATTAAATATGCAATCACAAATAGACACAATTAAAGCATGAAGATTCAAATCTTTGCTTCCATGAAATTGTCAACCTATCAAGAAAAATTTAAGGAAATTAATGAATTTCATACCTCAGTGATTTTATGCATACAAGGACTAAGAAATCCTAAAGTCAATTGAGGAGAAAAATGAGTGGTTTGTAGGGTGAAAAGATGTTTGGGATGAGAGGGTTTTGAGAAGAGAGGAGAAGAAGAGTTATAATTGAAGAAAAATTTATGTCGGAATGAATAAAAGAAAACCCTCCTATAGCTTTATATCAGTGCGCAAGCTTAAGCTCATGCATGTGTGCGAGTCGAACCTGGGCAAAAATTGTTCTATGATTTGCGCAAATGCGCAAGCAAGCTAGCGTATGTGCACGAATCGAGAAGTGACACTTCCAGCTTCTGAAATTTGCACACATGTGTACCAATTGGCATGCATGTGCACAAATTAAAGCCCCAAGACACACAAAAGTAGTTCCTAACTACCCAAATCAACCTTAAAAACATAAAACCACATTTTTTTCCTTTTAACATGAATTTTAGGATAATATGCACACAAATAACTCAAAAACAAAATAAAATCACAAACAAGCACAAAGAAAAATGAAATTATAGAAGGACATGGTTTGCCTCCCATACAGCGCCCTTGTTTATAGTTTTATAAGAAAGCCCACTAAGCGGGCTCGATTTTGGCATGACAGATCAAGCATTGACGAGATGAACGGTTTTTCGTTCCTCGTTGATAATTCCTCCTTAGTAGCGCTTCATCCAATGACCATTAACTTTAAAATTTCCATGGCTTTCTTTGATCTCGACTACACTGAACGAGAATGTCCGCACTACTTCAAATGGTCTAGACTATCTTGACTTGAACTTTCCAGGGAACAATTTTAATCTTGAATTGTAGAATAAAACCATTTCCCCGGTTTTGAATTCTTTACCAAAAATATGGTTGTCATGCCAATCCTTCATCTTCTTCCTATTAAGTTTCGCATTTTCATAGGCTTTTCTTCGAAATTTATCCAATTCATTCAGATCTAGAAGCCTTTTCTCCCTAGCCTTTTTTAGATAATAGTTGAGACTTTTAATTTCCCAATATGCCGTGTGCTCGATTTCAACTCGGAGATGACAAGCCTTACCATAAACCATTCAATAAGGAGACATCTCAATTGGAGTTTTGAAGGTTGTCCTATACGCCTATAGTGCATCATCAAGCTTTTTGGACCAGTCTTTCCTCGAAGAGTATACAGTTTTCTCAAGAATGCGCTTCAACTCCCAATTGGACACTTCTACCTACCCAGAAGTTTGCGAATAATATGCTAGGGCTATCTATGGGTTACACCATATTCAGATAAAACGGATTCAAATAGCAAATTTTTAAAGTGTGATCCTCCGTTGCTTATGATTGCTTGCGTGACACCAAACCTCGAGAAAATATTCTTTCTCACAAAATTTACTACCACAGTAGAATCAATGGTTGGTAGTACCGCTGCTTCCACCCACATGGACACATAATACATAGCCACTAGAATAAATTTGTTGTTGTGCGATGGTGAAAAGGGGCCCATAAAATCAACACCCCACACGTTGAAAACTTCGCAAACTGAGATATTATTCAATGACTTTTCATCTTTTCTAGACAAATTACTAGCACGCTGACATTTATCACATTGCAACACAAAGTCTCTTTATGCATCCTGGAATAATGTAGGCCAGTAGTGCCCCCTATAAAGGATTTTGCCGCTGTCCTTTGAGAACTACGGTGCCCTTTTACCGGTGAAGCATGACAATGATATAAAACACTTTGAATTTCACTTTCTAGAATACATCTTCGAATCATTTGTTCCTTGCATCAGCGGTATAGATAAGGATCATTTCAAATGTATTACTTTATCTTCGAAAGGAATTTTTTCCACTAATTTGAGTCCATAGTTGATGGGATTACCATGGCCATGAGGAAATTAACAATACTTGCATACCAAGATGCACCACTATCCACTCGCATCAAGTGCTCTTGTGGAAAGATCTCATTGTTTGGCAACTCCTCACCTAATTCTGCCTTGGACTGCTCTAATCTCAATAGGTGGTCTGCCATTGTGTTCATAGATTCTTTCTTATCTACCACCTCCCAATCGAATTCTTGCACAAGTAAAATCCACCTGATTAGTCCAGGTTTTGAATTATTTTTTGTCAATATGTATTAGTAAGGGCTGAATGATCTGTATGTTCAATCACCTTATCACCTATTGATAACTCTAGTAAACTGGAGTTATTTTCCTCTAAATTATCGCATTTTGATAGTTTAAATTCTGAAATTGGATAAGTAATTGAAGATTTTAGTTAATTTCTTTCATATGTATTTGTATTTTCGTTCTTGAATTAATTATGATAATCTTGTGTTAGATTTTTAGTTTAATTAAGTGCTTAATGGTGTTAATATTATGCAGGTTAAAAATTAAAGGTTAGAAGCTGGAAGGAACAAAGCTCAAGGGACCAAATTGCAAAATGGATGAAATGAAGGATGCTAGCAGGAGAGTCGAGATCGCGGTCTAGACTGTTCCAGACCGCGATCTCAACTCGGGAATTGGTTTTACTGCTTTAGAGTTGAGATTGCGGTCTCAAATGTTCCATACCGCGATCTCAACTCGTTGAATGTTAAGTTGTAAGGGCAATTTTGTAAACTTCCAGCCAAACAAACCCTAATTTGCTGCCTTGTGTAATGCTGAACTATTTAAGCTAAGTAGAATTAGTGAGTAGAGAGTTTTTAATAGTAGATAGTTTTAGTTAGTTTTTAGATAGATTAGGATAGCTTGAACTACAATTTACTTTTTCTAATAGAAATTTCTCTTTACTTTCATCTTAGATCTTCTTTTGATTTCTTATCAAGTTTAAATTTTGATTAGATAATCGTAGTGAGTTCTTCGCAAGCTTCGCGTAGATATAATTTTTATTTGCTTTCTTGTCCAATTTAGTAAGAATTTCTTTACTTTTAAATTAGGGTTTTTAGGAAAATTAGGGTTCTTGTTAATTTCTTGCTTTCTATTTAAGAATTTTCAATTTCTAGCTTTAATTTCTAGTTAAATCTTAGTGGGCTTTCTTAATTTCAATCGAAAATCCCAGAAATATTTAAATTTATAGTTTAACTCTTTCTAATTTATAATTTATAAATGAATGCTTACTCAAAGTTTCTCTTTTGTAGTCTTTTTAGTTTCGAATGATTTACTTGTTTTAAATTTTAGTCTTAATTTGATTAAATTAGGTTACAATTAAAATTATAGTTTTCATTAGAATAGTTCTATCATCCACCAATTGATTTTGCTTAACTACACAAGCACCCTCAAACCTTGGTAATTGCAATCAACAATCCTTGTGGGAAAGATCCCTACTTTCCTTTTACTACTAGGTGACAACCATATACTTGCAGGATGCCATCTAGTTAGTAGTAGAATTTAGGTATTTCATTGAATTATAACTAGGTGTGTTAAAAAGGCATAACCTATAAGATATGTCCTAAAATTATCAAATGCAAATACTCCTGCTAGCAACTCTTTCTTAGTAGTGGAATAGTTCATTTGAGCTTCATTCAAAATACGGCTAGTCTAATAAATCACATGCAAAACTTTATCTTTCTTTTGACAGAAAGTCACACCCATGACATAGTCATTTGCATATACATTAACTCGAAAGGCAAATTCCAATTTGGAGTGACTATGGACTGGTGCAGTAATCAAAGCTTTTTTCAATTTCACAAAAGTAGACAAACATTCATTATTAAAAACAAAAGGCACATCTGTTTGCAACAAAGTAAATAAACGGAAACAAATCAAAGAAAAATTTTTAACGAAATGTCAGTAAAAACCGACGTGACTAAGAAAGCTCCCATCCCCTTCACATTAGTAGGAGAAGGCAATTTTTCAATGACTTCTACTTTAGACTTATCTACTTCAATGCCTTTAGCTGAAATTTGATGGCCTAATACAATTCCTTCTTTTACGATAAAATGGCACTTTTTCTAGTTTAATGCCAAGTTAGCAGACTCACATCATTCTAAAACACAAGTAAGATTGTTTAAACATGAATCAGAATAATCACCAAAAACACTAAAATCATCCATGAAAATCCCAATAAATTTCTCAATCATGTCATGGAAAATTGAAAACATGCATCGCTGGAAAGTACTAGAGGAGCATTACACAACTCAAAAGGAATACGGTGGTAAGCAAAAGTTCCATATGGACAAGTAAAAGTAGTTTTCTCTTGATCTTCAAGTGCAATGGCTATTTGAAAATACCCTAAGTAACCATCAAGGAAACAATTAAAAGCATGTCTAGATAGGCGCTCAAGAATTTGATCAGTAAACAGTAATGGAAAATGATCTTTCCTAGTGGTTTTCGTTAAGTTTTTGATAGTCAATGCACATCCGCCACCCCGTCACTAATCTAGAGGGAATTAGTTCATTTTTCTCATTTAAAATAACCATGATTCCTCACTTTTTTTGAAACTGCTTGAGTCGGGTTTATCCATTCGTTATCACTTATAGGATAAATGATCCCGATGCCCAGTAATTTCAAAATCTTCTTTTTAACTACCTCTTTTAAAGTTGTATTTAACATTCTTTGAGGTTGTCTAGTTGGCTTGTAGCTATCATTAAGGAGTATTTTGTGCATACAAACTGAAGGACTTATTCCTTTTATGCTTTCAATGCTCCATACAATTGCCCCAAAACGATGCTTTTTAAGAACAAAAATCAATTTGCCTAACTCAATATATGAAAGGAAAGCACTCAGAATGATAGGATATGTATCATGTTCTCCAAGAAAAAATATTTAAGATGAGAAGAAAGCTATTTAAGTTCAACCTTGGGGGTTTCATTGGTCGAAGACCCCCCTTTACCTTTCCTTTCCAATTTGCTTTCCTTTGCTACTTCCTCCAAGTCCTCCTTTTGAGTGCTTTCTTGTTCACTAGATTCCATCACATCTTCCTGGAAGTCTTCCATGTATTTGTTGTCATCTTTCACAGATTTCTTGTAAAAATCCATAACTAAGTCATCAATGATATCAACACTCATCATATCGTCATATTTTGAAGAAAATTTAAAAGAATCTAAAACATTAAATGACACAATGTCATCATTGACTCTAAATTGCAGATTTCTGGCTTGGACATCTATGATGGCTCATCCTACGACCAAGAAAGGTCTTCTTAGAATTAACGTGGTCACCACATCTTTCTGTCCATATCAAGCATTATAAAATATGCCGATATGAATATTTTGCCTACTTTTACGATTGGTCCTCAACCAGTATTACTGCTTGCCTCATGCTTTGGTTAGCCAATTGAAGAGTGACGTTTGTTGGTTTGAGTCCTCCTTCATTTAACTTCTTGTACGTGGAATGTGGCATAATGTTGATAGAGGTGTCCAAATCACAAAGGGCTCTTTGAAATGTCACTCCTCCTATCTCGCATGGGATGGAAAACGAGTTAGGATCCTTAAGCTGAGGAGGAAGATTCTTTCGAATAATGACACTGAATCCTTTGTTTAAGCACAAAATCTCGTCCGCCATTAGCTTCCTCTTTCTCGATAAAATCTGTTTCATGAACTTGGCATAGCTAGGCAAGTTTTCAATGAATTCAATAAAAAGAATGTTAATTTTTATCTTTTTGAAAATTTCCAAAATGTTCTTGAATTTCTTTATTTTCTTATCCTCCTTCATCCTTTAAGGGAAAGGAATAGTTAAACCTGCTTACCTAATGCAGTTGAAAGGTCCTTAGTTTTACCTTATTGGTCAAGAGCTTGGGTGGGGTGTTCTTGATCATCATTGCTCTTGGATGCCTCTCGTTTTTGCTTTGCCTCACTCTTCTCCATGGTCCTTCCATCATTCTCATTAACTTTTCTTGGCTCCAAGGTTCTACCACTCCTCAAAGAAACTGCTTGCTCTTGCTCCCCCCTATTGGTATTATCCCTTGGGTTAGGAATAGTGTCACTTGACAATGCCCCAACTGGTCTCTCGTTGTTTTGTTAAACTAGTTGTCCCAATTGTAATTCCATGTTCCTAGCAGAAGCTCACAAATTATCATACTCTCTCTACAGAGCTTCCAAGTCCCTCCTCAAATGATCCTCAGTGGATTGATCATGGTTTAAATATGGAGGATAATTGGGATTTTGAGGTCAGGGTCGTGGTGGTAGGGATTGGTATGAGTTATTCGGCTAAGGCGAGAAGTTTTGAAAATTTCTTTGATGAGGGTGGTTGACATGGTCGAGAGGATGAAGTTTGATTGGAAAAAATAGATTATGGCTAATTTGGTTGAAAAGGTGGATTTTGAATATTATTTTATTTGTCCAAAAAAAGTTTGAGTGGTTGTGCCAAGATGGGTTATAAGTGTTACCATATGAACTAGACAGTATTCTTGTTGGCAATAAATTGGACTTGATCACCTTGTGGCATGCGTGTTTCACCAAGGCTGTTTTCATGATTTCCTCCACAAAAGTCACAAGTTAAGCTCCATTATGGTGTTGAATCTATGGAGTCCATTTAATTTCTTCTGAAATTCTCTATAGCTTTAGTCAGATTGGTCATCATATTAAACATCATGCCTTATTGAGCTAAGAAGGCATCATTTAGATTAATCATGCCTCCTTGTTGGGCATTAACTTGATGGACTTGTTGTTGCGGTTGTTGCCCAGCCAAAGGAGTTCTTGCGCCATGATAGTAATGCATTGCTGTCGTCTTCTCCAACAACTCTTGTTGCCTCTTTCGGGGTTTTAAGAGGACAGGCGTCTCCTGCGCTTGTATCGACGATCAATCTATTAGCCCCAAGGCAACTTAATAGGGGGGTGAATTAGCTTTCTTAAAAAAATTCTTTGTAAAGTATGCACATTTAAAACTTTATGCCCTAACAAATAAATTGATAGAGATAAAAGCAATTAACCTTATGAAGTATAAAATGGATAAAGAAATAGATTAAACAAGTACCTCTCTCAAGCTACCAAGCTTGAAGTAATAATTCACTAGAATGCTTCATAATTTTGGTGAGCCAATAATCTTCTAATGTACACAAAGTAGGACAATCCTTGCTCACACTAATTCTTTTTAGTTGAGCCAAGAATTTTACTCTCAACCTCACTTTTGTACAAGATTATCACTTCACTCAATAATTTTGAAAAGCACTCTAAAGTACACACTAATACAATATTGCTCAATAGCCAATTTGCACTCAAATTGCATTGTTTCTTGCTTGTATTTGATGTGTATGAAGTCTATTTTTCAATATCAATAGAGTTGGTATTTATAGGAGCAATAAATTTGTTGTAACCACTTCCCAATGGCTCAATAATAAATGCACAAAAACTAGCCGTTAAAGGTTTCAGACGTCCGACATTAATATTGTGCATCCGACCCAGCTTCCGATCTCAGATAAATGTGCGGTAGATACCGTTCGGACATCCGAGCAAGCATCCGTTCTATCGTCCAAACTGGGTGTGTGTGAAGACTTCATACTTTGGACGATATATCACATCTAAGAGTTTTAATGCTTTATCAGGAATAATTTATTTTGGACAGTCTTGATCGTCCGAGGTAGACTTCTTTTGGGCGAAAATGTGTGTTTGAGATGTATTCCTTTAGACGTGCATGTTCATCCGTTGCAGGCATTTGAAAAATTTGCTCTCTGTCTATCTGTTCAGATAGTGAATTGCGTCCGTTGTAATTTCTATCGAACGCTCCTGTTCATCCAAAAAATGTATTATAGTTCGGATGGTGTACTGCATCCGAAAGCTCTGTTTCTAGTAGACAAAATAGCAGACTTGCACAATTAGGTTAAAATGTTAAAAACATATGTCATCATCAAAATAAGATTTATGAATCATCAATCTCCCTCTTTTTGGCCCTAAGGCAACCTAATTCACCCCCTTCTTAGGTTGCCTTGGGGCCAACAATTGGTATCAGAGCTTGGTCTCTTATCTTGAGCTTAACTAGCTTTTGAGAAAAGATCATGGCAACCAATAATGCAATATTTTTTTAGGGTCAATCTATAACAAGACCCCCTATGTTTAATGGGGTAAATTTTATTAGTTGGAGAGACAGAATGAAAATATTTTTGCAATCCATTGATATTGACTTATGGTATGTTGTAAATGAAGGTCCTTTTGAAGCTACCATCATTGATGATCAAACAAATAGAAGAAGAGAAAAGACAAGGGATGAGCTCACACCACAAAATAAGGCAAACTTGACCTTAAATGCGAAAGCTATGAGTGTGCTATACAAATGCCTTGGATGCAAATGAATCAACTCATGTCAAAGGATGTGCTTCTGCAAAAGAAATTTGGGACAAATTGAAAGAGATTCATGAAGGGAGCGATGATGTTCGAGAGCAAAAATATCCTTGCTTGTAGGTTCAATGACATCATTAAGGATCTTGAAGTCTTGGGTAAGGAATATTCTTTGGGAGAAAAGAATAGTAAAATCTTGAATGCTCTATCCAAAGAATGGGAGGCTAAAACTATAGCTATAGATGAAGCCAAGAATTTAAATTCCATGCCTATTGAATCTCTAATTAACTCTCTTATATCCTATGAGTTGAAGCTAAAGGCTAAAGTGGTGGATGATGAAGAAGCAAGACCAAAAAGGAGCATTGCATTAAAAACTTCTCAAGAAGAAGATGAACATGCTTCCATCAACTTAGAAGATGAAGATCTTGATGAAGGAGATCTTTACTCATCACCAAAGGATTTCTCAAACACTACATCAACAAACGGAGAATGAGAAATGAGGTGGAGCAATCAACTCAAATAACTTCAAAGGAAAAACCAAGCTAGAAATAAAAAAGCAAAATGAAAAGTTCTTTGAATGCGGTCAACTCGGTCACTTTGCAAATGAGTGCCCTTCTAAGAAGAAAAAAGAAGGAAGAAATCCCCGCTTCAACAATTTTCAAATCACATGGGATGATTGCAACTCCGAAGAAGAAGTTGAAGAAGAAATGCAGTCGGCACAAATGGCATTTATGGCCATTGGTGATAATGAGGTAACTTCTAATTATGATTCCAATGATGAAAATGATGACAATGATCTTGAAGCCTTCATTTTAAAATTGCATGATAGCTTAAAGGAATCATATGCTAGAAATAAAGAGTTAGTAAAAAATCAAATGCCTTATTGAATGCTAACTCTAAACTTGTGAATGAAAATAATAGATTATCACAAGAAAACAGTGATTTGAAGAAAAGAATGCATGTGAAAACAAGGATCAAAGTAGAACAAGCGTCCTTGAAGACAGAGCAAAGATTGGATGAGTTGAATATTCTTTTGCATAAAAAAGGGAAAATATTGTTGATTTGAAAAGGAATAGAAATGTATTGATCAACAAGAATTTTGTCACCTTTAGAAGCAATGGTTTATGCTTTGTATAATCAAAATCATCCTTATATGGAAATAAAAATGTTATTTGCAACTATTGTCAACAACACGGTCATGTGAAAAATAATTGTTATGTCAAGAGAAATTAAAAACTTGGTATGAATTCTATATTGATTTGTAGTCATTTTACTAACTCTTATAGACCCAAGAAAATGTGGGTACCAAAAGTTATCAATTAATTTCTTGTGTACAAAATGAATATAACAAGGATGCAAAATGGTTCGTAGATAGTGGAATCTCAAGGCATATGACCGGTGATGCATCTATCTTCACAAACCTCAAATCCAAAAATAGTGGAAAAGTAACATTTGGGGATAACATGAAAGAAAAATCAATCGGCATTGGTGATGTAGGTAAAAATGGTTTAGAGACCTTGATTAAAAAAGTGCTTCTTGTTGATAATTTGAATTACAATTTATTGAATGTGAGTCAACTATGTGATAAGAATCTATATGTGTTTTTTACCAAACATGAATGTCTAATTCTTGATAAAAATTATGTTGTCTTATTTCAAGGTACTAGACATAATGATGTTTATGTAATCTATCTTGACAATATTGGTACTAGCACTGTAAAATGCCTAACCGCCTCTATAGATGATCCTTGGCTTTGGCATAGAAGGCTTTGTCATTTCAACATGGATCTAATTGATACTCTTGCTAAGAAGGAATTGGTAAGAGGCCTACCAAAATTGAAGTTTTTGAAAAACAAAATTTGTGATGTATGTCAATTTGGGAAACAAGTTAAAGTGTCTTTTAAACCGAAAAATTGTGTGTCTACTTCTAAACCCCTAGAATTATTGCATTTAGACTTGTTTGGTCCAACTCAATATGCTAGTCTCAGTGGTAATAAATATGCATTTGTGATTGGAGTTGATGATTATTCTAGGTATACTTGGGTACTATTTCTTTTCACAAAAATGAAACTTTTGAAAATTTTGTGAAATTATTTTCCAAAGTTCAAAATTTGTTGAATTTAAAAATCATCCGGTTGAGAAGTGATAATGGAGCCGAATTTAAATTCGGAGGTCTTCCCGAGTTTTGTGATCACAATGGTATTTTAGATGAATTTTCAGTTGTTCGAGTGCCTCAACAAAATGGTGTTGTTGAAAGAAAAAATAGAACACTTCAAGAGGCCACAAGAACTATGATTGGTGAATGTGACTTACCAAAATATTTTTGGGCCGAAGCCACTAATACGTCTTGTTACGTTATGAATCGAGTAATGTTAAGACCTATTTTAAATAAAACACCTTATGAACATTTAATTTGTGAAAAAATCCGTTGTGAGCTATTTCAAAGTTTTTGGCTGTAAATGTTTTATTTTAAAAATTAAAGAAAATCTTGGAAATTTTGACAAAAAATCGGATGAAGGTTGAAAATCCAATTTTTCTTGGATATTCTAGTGACAAGAAAGCATACCGAGTATATAATAGAAGAACACTCTTGATTGAAGAAGTTGTGCATGTTACATTTGATGAAACTAATGATATTATTTCAAAGAATGTGTGTGAAGATGAAGATGTATGTATTCAAAAAGAACTTGAAAAACTCACTATTCATGAAGAACATCAAGCGATCTCTCCAAACAATGTGGGCAATACAAATCACTTGGGTGCAGAAGGAGAAAATGTCGAAGATACTCCAAAAGATCTTCCTAAAGCATGGAGATTTGTTTCTAGTCACCCTCAAGAGTTGATCATAGGTGATCCGTTCGATGGGGTAAAAATTCGATCTCAAAAACCTTTGAATAGTAATGTGCATTACTTTCTCATATTGAACCTAAATATGTGGATGATGCATTAAATGATGAATCTTGGGTCTTTGCTATGCAAGATGAACTTAGCCAATTTGAGAAAAACAATGTATGGACTTTGGTTGAAAGAGTTTTACCATCAACTCAACCCGTAATCGGAACAAAATGGGTTTTTAGAAATAAATAAAATGATAAAGGTGAAATTATTTGAAACAAAGCTAGACTTGTTGCAAAAGGTTATGCACAAGAAGAAGGTATTGATTTTGATGAAACCTTTGCACCCGTTGCCCATTTAGAATCTATTCGCATGTTTCTTGCATATGCATGTTTTAACAAATTCAAATTATTCCAAATGGATGTTAAAAGTGCATTTCTAAATGGTTTTATTGATCAAGAAGTTTTCATTGAACAACCTCCTGGTTTTGAAAAAAAAAATTTTCCAAATCATGTTTTCAAACTTTCCAAAGCTTTGTATGGTTTGAAACAAGCTCCTAGAGCTTGGTATGAAAGACTAAGTGGTTTCTTGACTGAAAATGGTTTCAAAAGAGGTGTTGTTGGTACCACTGTCTTCACCAAAACTGATTTTAATGGTTTGCTAATTGTTCAAATTTATGTTAATGATATTATCTTTGGAGCCACTAATGAAAGCTTGTGCAAGGAATTCCCGTACTTGATGCAAAAAGAATTTGAAATGAGTATGATGGGAGAATTGCAAATTTTTTCTCGGACTCCAAGTTCACCAAAAAAAGGAAGGAACGTTCATCACTCAAATCAAATATACAAAGGAGCTACTCAAGTGATTTGGAATGGAAGACTGCAAACAGGTCGGGACACCAATATGCACCTCAACTAAACTTGACAAAGATGAAGAAGGTAATAGTGTTGATGAAAAACACTATAGAGGTATGATCGAAAACCTACTTTACTTAACAACTAGCATACCAGGTATTATGTTTGTTGTTTGTCTATGTGCTAGATTTCAATCTTGTCCGAAAGAGTCACACTTAATTGCTGTAAAATGAATTTTCATATACCTAAAAGGTACAATGAATTTTGGTCTTTAGTATCCAAAATCCTCCACTTTTGATTTAATTAGTTACTCTGATGCTGACTTTGCTAGTTGTAAAATTGATAAGAAAAGTACTCCTTAGTGGTATGTGTCATTTCTTAGGTAGCTGTCTAGTGTCTTGGTTTAGCAAAAAGCAAAATTCTATTTCTTTTTCTAGGACAGAAGCCGAATACATTGCTGCTGGAAACTGTTGTGCTCAACTTTTGTGGATGAAACATACTTTAAAAGACTTCGGTGTAATATTTGATTGTGTGCCCATTAGATGTGACAACACTAGTGCAATTAATCTCACAAAAAATCCTGTTTGCAAGACGGAAATTTGTATTGAATATGTGTGTACAAATGATCAACTTGCTGATATTTTTACTAAACCTTTAGCTTTGGATCTCTTTATATCTCTCAAAACTCGATTGGGTATCATTGACAGATCTGTATAAATTCTGTGTTCGGACACACATGATCGTCCGAACCACATACTCTTTCAGACGCTCTTACACATCCAAAACCCTCATCTCTGTCTCGGACACTTTTAATCGTCCGTACTCTCACCCCCTTCTTCTCAACTCTTTAGAATTCCCAACAGATGCTTATCATCATCCGACACCTTCTCGGACGCAAAGCACAGATCATCGGACGTCCGTTCTTCAGCATTTGGACACACGATCAGATGTTTGCCAATCGTTCGGACATCCAAACAATTACTTATCTCGTTTAAAACTCTTCATTTTCTTCCTATCGGACATTTTACACCATCTGAACCCTTGCTCTGGCGAAAATTTTCCCCTTTCAAAATTCTCCAAATTTCTTCCTTCCCTTGCAAAATTGACTGGGGAATCTTCATTGCCAAACATCTTATCACCTCTATTGCACTCAATTTCACCACATTAACATTTCATATCTTCGAATTTCACCAAGTTTCTCTAAAATTACTTTTCCTTCTTTTTCCTCATTTGTCCAAAAATTACAATGGCTTGATCTCGTGGCGGTTCTTCTATAGCTACGCATGGGCAAAAATCTAAAGGAAAGGCTCCGATGCAGGGACAATCATCTGCCACTCCTCAAACTTCTACCAATTCTCCTCTTTCCAAATTTATTGATGCCAAAGGCATTTGAATGGTACACCTCTCTTTTCAGTAAATCCATCATTGTTCAAAAACCTGCTTCCCAAGGTCTTTTTGATGAGTTTAATTTGCCTATTGTCAAATCCTACTTTGAAAAACAAAATTGGGGTCACCTAGTACATATTGATCTGCCTGTATATGATGATATGGTTGTACAATTCACTACAAATCTTAGGAAAGGCCCCACTATTCGCACCGTAGTATCTCATGTGAATAACAAAGTTCTTGAAATTTCATCCAATGTCATAAATATTATTTTTGAATGTGAGGTTCCTTCACCTAAAGATTTTTCCTATTTTTTCTCACTGGATAAATGGCCTTCTTTGGATACTCGTTTTGACATTGACGAGGTTCGAGCAATTTTCAATATCAATTTCAAACAGGTTTTGAAAGCCAAAACTACCTTACTCACTCCTGAATTTAACATTTTGTACTCTCTGGTCACAAATTTGTTGTTACCAACCGACGGGCATCGCACTGAGCCCACACCGAAAAAATGCAACTTTACTTATTTTACTGTATTTTTAAGGGAATTCCACTGGATTTTGGTTATCTATTCTGCTCTTTGTGGGAGCTTTTCCTGACTGACATCGCCAAAATATTCCCTTTGGCAAATTCCTCACCCAAATTTTTGATCACTTTGACATCCCATTCATTGGAAAGAAACAATTTCCCCTTATTTCAACAAAGCCTACATTGAACAAAAGGGTTTGAGATTCTTTAATGATCTCTGGTTCACTAAAGTGGCTTATGAAATCGAGAGGTCCAAAACTCAAGTCTCTTCCTCAGTATTGGCACTTCCCCATTCCTCTCCTCCTCAAACACCTCCACCATCCCATGATCCCTATCCTTCTTCCTCCGAACCTTCCCTCTTGCATATTTGCCACCTTCTTACCTCTTTGAGAGATCAAATGGGCTCCTTCAGTGTCGCACCAATTTCAAGTTAAAACGTCTTGAAAATCGTCAAACAATTCTTCAAGAAGCACTTAGCTTGCGGCATGTCTGCTTCTACTCAAGTTCAATTTGCCAATATTCAATCCCAGTACACTCTTGAATCATCGTCAGAAAGTGATGAGGATGATAATGAGGAGGATGATCGTGAGGACCCTACCAGCACCACCAATGTTGACAAAGCTACTGAAAGGAGCTGATGATGATGAAGACGAGGACGTTGACGACACATTTAATTATATCATGAAAAGCTAATGATAGTGAAGCGACTGATGAAGATGTACCTGCCAAAAAGCGCAAACTTGAAGAACGTTCAAAGAAGAAAAATGACTCCACCTAGATTTCTTGCTTAGATCTCTTGTGTTTATTGACTGAATGTAATTGGGTTGCTTTGATGTTTGCAACTAATTTGTAATTGCAGCCATTGTTATTAACTACTTTGCTTAATGATGTTTTGCTCTGGTTTGCTTATGAAGGGGTGCACCTTCTCTGGGAGAGCATATTTTGATGATGTCAAAAGGGGGAGTAATATGCATGCAATTAATTGTTATTTGTAACGGGTATTAGTTGTATTTGTTGTTTGTAATAGGAATGGGTGGTATTTGTCTATCCATAGTTTGTCATCATCACAATCTTGTCTCAAGAAATATTCCATTATAGAACATCTATACCTGTAGCCATAATGGAATGGTATGATGTGGACACTTTCTAAGCAACTCTTTGAAATTCTCCTATGCTTCACTTAGGCTTTCCTAAGTGATTTGACAGAATGATATGATGTCATTGCGAAGCTTGCAGTCCTTGACGGTGAAAAGTACTTGGCCAAAAACTCTTAAGCCAGCTGATTTCACATCGTAAAAGTACCTTGCTAGAATGATTGCAACTAAGCCTTTGCCCTGTCTTTTGGGAAAAAGGAAAAATCTCTCATTTAAATACAATCAGTTTGTACCCCATTGTATTTAAATGTATCAATGACATCATTGAAATTCATCAGATGAGCATAAGGATCCTCGTTGGGTCCACCTCCAAACATAGCGTGGGTTGGAGCATTTGAATAAGAGACAGATGTAGGCTAAAGCTGGCTTAATCTCTGTTGAACCCCAGTTATGTTAATCATGTTTTGATGATGAAACAAATCATACTAATAGTTTGATAACAAGTGTGCAGAAAAACAGGTAGGTTCGGACGCAAATGATCGTCCGAACAAAAACAACCATCTAGAGCTTCGACCTAGGGGTAATTATAGACACAAAGAATTTGAAGCAAGCCTCGGACGAAGAACAACGCGTCCGTTTGTATTCCAGTAGACTTTGCTTCGATCGGAAGCATGTTCGGACGCACCCTCGGACGTCCGAACGGATACCCTCAGAGAACGGACGCAGTGTCGGACGCAAGGTTCAGTAGCGGCCGTCCGAACGGTCCAACGGCTAGTTTGCTCGGACGCACTCTTGCTGCATCGGCCGTCCGAAAGGTCCAACGGCTAGTTTTCCAGTAGACAAAAAATAGCCGTTGGGAAGTTGTTGAAAGCAGATATTTGGCAACTATAAATACCCCTAGATCTGAATTAATGTTGTTAAGACTTCGCTACATTGATTACAAACAATTCTTGAGCTATTTGGGAGAAATAGTGGGTACAAGTGTTGTAATAGTGTAGGTAGTGTGGAAAGAGCTTAGAAGTGTAAAAGTTCTTCAAGTGTGAGAGTGGAGAGATAACAATTGTAACAAAGGGAGGTTGTGAGTGTAAAACTCTTGGCTCAACTAAAGGAAATTAGTGTGAGCAAGAGTGATCCTCATTTGTGTACAAGAGGTTATTGTCTCACCTACTTTGAAGAGACTTTTAGGGCTGAACTTCAAGTTGTGAACTTGGTAGTTGCCTTGTGAGAAGCTCTTTGTAATTACAAGCTCCAAGCTTGAGAACCTAGGGAGTTTGGTTTGATTATCTTAATCTCAATATTCTTATTTGTTCTTTAAGCTTAAACTATTGAATATCTATTGTATTCATTTGTGCTTAAGTTTTCATTTGGTGCACAAAGTTTGAATTTCTATTAAGCATAGAAAAAAGGTTTGTCTTTAGAGATAACCTAATTGATCACCCCCCCCTCTTAGGTTGCTTTTGGGGCCAACAATCTCAAAGTTGTTGGCTTGTACAAGTATTCAGGCAATGCTAGAACTTGCCCCCTCAAAATTGGTATGACATAATCTCTAAGCAGTCGGTGATTATCATTACTCCAATTGCCATGATTGCCTGCTATTTCTTCTTGATCCCCAATATTACGATTTGGATTCTCCATGAAATTCTCTCCTTGGCTTGATTCCTATAGTTTTTTGCAGTTTTTGGTCAGAGTTCGTTCAATTTCCAAATCACCTGGAATTAGTGGTTGATTAGAAGAATGAGTATTTACAATAAACTACAACAAAAAGACCAAAGTTCAAATATTAAAGCAGATATCCAACAGAAAAATTAAAAAGAACAAACGCAATTGTAAATAATTAAAGAAAATAAAAAGTCTAATCTAGTAAGGCACACTAGACCTAATATTATGCAAAAAAATAGTCCTTGGAAACGGTGCCAAAAACTAGTTCAGGTAAATATTGATTATTTACAATTTGGGTAATTCAATTCACGAGCAAGTAAATGTCAATGCCTTAATAACCCTAATCAATACTTACACATGCTCGCAAGGATACGATGTGAGTTTATAGATCAGGTGAGTAAGGATCATTCCCACAAGGACTATTGGACAAATACTAGGATTCACGAATCTTTTTCTAGTCAGACAAATTAATTGAAGGGTTTTTTCCTACCTAACCAAATTAATTCTAATACTAGAAAATAAGAACAAATATTGAATCTAATTAAAACAAGAGAAAACGATATAATTTACCAGAAGCAAATTGAAATTAAGGAACTAGAAAAGTAAATGCAATAAGACAAATTAAAACTATGGAATTACAATAAAAACCGGAATTAAATTGAATTTAAATAAAGAAAGCAAACTCAAGAACGTAGTCAGCACAATACTTGATGTGCTTGAAGTCTTGACGAGAAGAATAAAACCTTAGTCTACAATTTTTCTTATCAAATGTCTAATCTAACTAATAGCTACGTCATATATGCTCAACTCCCTCACAATGGGGTATTTATAGGGGTACATCAAGGTTTTAGACCCCTAAGATAATAAAAATACACTAAAACACGAAAAGAAGTTCAACTGGGTGGAGCAAACTTCCAAAACAAGTAATTCACATCACCAGCTGCTCGGCTCACTCCTATGGGCACCATTTGTTTAGCATCCATGCACAATTCCAGTAGCCAAAATTCTTTTTCCTAGGATTGTGCACATGCGCAAGCTTTTCCTCCGCACATGCTTGATTCACAGTATGCCAGTTTCAAATTCCACCTCAATTGTGACCCTGATACTGATAGAATTTGAAAAAAACTTTATACATGAAAGTAGTAGCTCTCTTTCTCATCTTTCCAAGCATCTTGAATCACTTCAATTGGAGATAGGACAAGAAAGTTATGCTCAAAACGCCAAACAGTGTCCAAATTCGCTCCCTGCCAGTGCACTTTTTCATCTTCATGATTTGTCTCAAACTTTTTTGATCTTTTTGGCTCCTTCTGGTTTCATGCAAAATCTTCACAAACTAAAAATAAACAATTTTGCTCATAATGCACTCAACTATTGCTCAAATTACATGAAAATGGAGGTAAACGACACATGAAATATACTACATTTATAAGTTTGTCAATAAACAATAAGGAAATCTCTCAAGGGACCTCAAATACCTAATGACAATTGGACCATTTCAACTAGTCACTCCAAGTTTTCTACTTTCTTAAAAATCACAAGTTCAAATGCCACACAAGATTTCAAATAACCAAACATTTACCATTCTCAAAAAGGGTTTTGAAAAGTAAGTTCCATTCATTCAAAACACAATTTTTGCTCAAAAGAAAAGGTTTACCAAGTTGTTCAACCATTCTGACAATGTCATATGAAAATAGAAGTTCATCAAGAGTCTACCTACATGCACATGTCACACAAGTTGGGAACATTAATCTATCAAAGAATGAGTAGCACAATATCAATGATAGTATTATAGCATAATATTAACTCAGAGAACACAACAACATGGGTACATGCCAGAATCCCATACTCGCCTTATTACTACTCTAATGGCTTAATTCGGAGAAAAATCATGGGTATATTTCGGAATCTCGTACTCGCCCTATTACTAAACACAAAACCAATTTTTTTTTCATGGCCCTAAACCAAGGAGGAGGAGTAAAATGCACCTAAGATTAATATTCCACACCAATCATTCACAAGTTAGAACAACATTCCCTATGCAAACACACAAAATGTCTTAAATTCCTTCCGTTCCATTTAAACTGATTTTTTCAAAAAACAAATTGACCAACAATGTAATACTTATGATTTGATTAAAAGCCAAATTTCAAATGATTTTAGCCAAACACATTAGTCCCTCTTTTGAAAATAGCAATACAAAGCTTTTGAAATTGTTGAGTCACAAATAAACTACTCACACAAACTTAAATTCATGGAGTATCCAATTAAAATATTTCAATCATATGATATTGCAAGTCAAGTGTCATCATTGAGTACCAAATCACAATCAATTTTCTATTCAAATGTCATCCAACACATATATACAAGCACAAAAAGAACCTTTCCAGACACAAGAAAAGAATACCCCCAAACTTGACAATATTATTCTAATCATGAGTAAAAACCCATCCAACCACTCACCCAAAATTTCACAAACAAAATCCAACATATGAATAAATTTAAACTAGGCTACCATAAACAAAAACTAACTCTAATGAAACCAATCCTAATAAAATATCTACTTAGAGTACATTAAGCTAAAACCAAGTGTCATCTATATGAGTTCATAAAGAGTCAATCCAACCAATCAAATGTCACCAAACAATTGCTTGGTATCGGCATTGCCCTTAACTAGCTACCAAAACTCAAGCTGATATCTTCAACCCCAAGATTTTTCTGCTCCTCCACATTGGTCCTAATCATGATTTTCCTCTTGAGCTCTATCGACTCCTTCCATGTGGCGTACTCCACTTGCTTGTCCTTGCTCTGCTTGAGTAGCCCCTGTTGGTGGTATGTAAAAATGTTATCCATGGGGTACTCCATAATGCCAAGCAGGTGGTGGCGGTGGATGGATCCATGAACTCATAAAAATCGGTCACGAATCATGTGCCATGAGTGCTATGTTGCGATGAAGGAGTATCGACTATAGGTCCAATACCCATATAATTCGTTCCTTTCCTCATCATTTTGGGGTGTATTGAAAACATTCCCCGGCTGTAAGATCATAGACTGAATTGGTTGTATTGGGGTTTACCCTTGATGCTTGTCAACACCCCTAAATATCTTCGAGACATATCTCATATTGATTCTTCATATTTCACACGTTTAGGGTTCACCTGGGATAATTTGGCAACCTGATTCAACACATAGATGAGAAATTAATTCTGGCAGATAAAAGCTAGGACGATTAGACATCCCATTCCCAATAAAACCCTATCGAATCAATCTCCCAAGTTTTAATGGCATGCCCTGCACAATAGCATAAACAAGATAAGCTTTGTCCTTTAGAATCATACACGTTAAGTGCTGTTGAACCCCAAATCTTGCAACAAATACAGTAGAATCAAATTGTAGGCAACAATTTTAACCTCGTATAAGGCAACCTCAAACAATCAGTACTAGAGGCATTCATTATCTAATTCACACTTGGTTCCCTCAACACATACTTCACTGCCTCCGTGTCTTTCCTTTGCCTTACAAAATTTAAGTATTGATCATGACACATCTCAGGTATTTTATAGAAGGCATTGATTCTTTTGAGAGAAAAATCAACAAAAACACCATGCACACGACATTGTTATCAACCATGTCATGCCCTGTGCCCGCGTACATCAACACATAACAGTTGTCGTACACTCAAAAGTTATCCCTTAAAGGCACAAGGCTCGAATCAAGCATAATCCTCAATTAAATAATAACGAAATTCATACATAAATAATAATTGTTATTGTCTCACTAATGCAGAAAGTTAATATAAACTAAGTCAATCTATAAATTTTAAAGCAACATAAGTTCAAAAATTAAATAACTATACTAAGCAATAATTTATTAAGTCACTAGCTACTCCTGATTGGTACGCTTCAAGACAAAAGCATGTTGCTTACCAATGGAATTGGAGTATAAAGCATTTTGGGCAATCAAGGACCTTAATTTTGACTACAAAATAGCTGATAAAAAAGGTTATTGAAACTTTGTGAGTTAGATAAATTTCGAGGAGAAGCCAACGATAATGCAAGTATCTACAAGAAGAGATCCAAAAAGTGGCATGATCGGAACATTCTTTACAAAGAATTTCGTGCATGTGACAAAGTACTACTTTATAATTCTCAACTTTCGCCTATTTTCTGAGAAATTGAAGTTTTGGTGCAATGGACCATCTAAGATAGTTCAAGAATTTCCTTGTGGAGTGATCGAGTTTAAAGGCAAAGATTCAATTTTCAAAGTTAACAGAAGTCAACTCAAATTGTACCATAGTGGAAAAGTTGAGGAGGGAAAGGAAACTGTCCCCCTGGCATGATCAATAATGATAAGTCAAACTAATGATTTAAAAGAGACGTTATTTGGGAAACAACTCAAGAATTTTATTTATTCTCTCTTTTTCTTTAATTAGTTGTTTTATGCTTTAGTGCGTATAGTAACATGTTAAATCTTAATGTTGTGTTAATTGCATATATAGGAGCAAAAGTGCATGGAGAAATGTTCGAGTTAAAAAAAATAAAAATAAAAAAAACCAACTTGAAGGTTTGTTCGCTGCGACAAACTACACAAAACCCTTTGATTTGCTTGGGCGAACCCATTAGAAAACTTGGATAGAAGGTTCTTTTCCGCTGCGAATAAGCCCAAGGCATTTTTGTTCGCCATAGTGACCCTTCAAATCTATGAACAACAAAAGGTTCGTTCGCTGTGGCGAACCCTTCCGAGACAGATATATTCACCGCGGCTAATTATCCAAATCGAAACCCCATAGTTTAAAATTACCCTATCAAGCCCCTTATTTCTTCTTCCTAGCCTCAAATCCTTTCCCTTTCCCCCTATTTAATCTCTTCTTCCTTTATCTTCATTCCTTCTATAAACCCAACGAAAATACTATCCCATGTCCACCACAACCACTATAAATCTTCCCTCTCCACCACAAACTTCAATAATCTCTCTCCAAAAACGCATTACCCACAACTAGTAACAGCTTCATCCATTACCATCCAAGGATTTGCAAACCAAAAGTTAAAGATTTTTCGAACTTCATGGGAGTGATCTTTCTTCTCAAATTCGTGTTTTCCATACTCCATTGGAAAGTAAGATCTCTCCTACACTCTTTTGGGTTAAATATTCATTATAGTTGCACTTATTGAATACATTTACTTATTGGGGCTGCTTTTTGCGATTTCTCTGGTGATTATTGTGCTGTTCATCTTTATTATTTTGGTGTTTTTCTGTGGAATTTGCCTTTAGATTTTTATTGGTTTTGCTTGCTGCTCATTGAAATTTCCATGGCTAAAATGTAAAAACCCATCTTCCAGCACCCCTCGTTAAATTTGTAATAGATTGGTTGTTTGTCTAGAAGCCAAAAAGGTGCATGATGAAAAATTACCTAGGATTAAAAAGACCTTGTTTGGTTAGGGGTTTCGAGTTCTTTGTCAAACCGAATAATAATTTGGACAATAATAGTAAGGCTTGGGAGGTATGAAATATTTTCTTGATTAACTGGTTGAAAGTAGATGGATTATGTTTAAACGTTTGCCAGATAATGTGGGTAACAAATTCCTTGTTAGGGAATTTATTGATAATTCTTTCAAAGTGTCTGGTACCGCTGTTATTGTTAGGAAGAAACCTATGGACTTTAGATGGGAAATCATCAATGCATACTACCAACTTCCACAACTGAAATAGTGCATTTTCTCAGTTCCTGCAAACTAAAATTGACTATGATATGGTTTTGAAGGAATTATCTGATAAATGATTCCAACAGGGATGGCTAAATGGGAATTCTGCCCTGGAGATAAGAATAGGCAATATAATTGCACTTTTCTTTCCATTTGTGCACTCACCTAGTAATATATTTGTTACTTCTCGCATTATTGCCTGTCACTAATTTGAGCGAGGTCACTAAAGAACGTGCACTGTTTGTGTATGCCCTTATCAAAGGGATGTCTATCGATGTTGGTTTTGAGATCCAAAAGGAAATCATTTGTAATGGGAATAAGGATTGCGTTGGCTTTAATTTTCCCAACCTTATTACATGTCTGTAACACAGGTGTTTCCATAAAAAATGGTTACAACATTTTGCCTCCAAGCCCATTATAGGTTTATGGATTCAAACTACACTCAAAAAGGACAACAAAGGAATTCGAGATTGGCTAGCCTCACAACAAAGACAACTCTGAGAGGAGCAAGGTGATGAGAAAAACTTCTGAATTCTGTTTCTTTAGGGCAACCCTGAATATATGTTTTGTTGGCCTCAAACTGAGACTGGAGTCCGGAAGCTCCTTGTTTATCGTGGCCAAAACTTGCATGTAGTTCATCAAAAGCTCGACATTCTCTCTCACAGATGAACGGCTTGCAGCCATCTAAATATATGAGGAGTTGGCAAGTGTAACCATTCGCTGGATTTTGGCATTTTGGCCCGCCGAACGAAGTCATGGAGGCTGATGATGAGGAAGCTTATGATGAAGATGGTGATGATGAAGATGGGGATGGAAGAGAGGATAAGGCTAGGTCATCTTGGTCTACATGAGGGAGTTTTTTGGCTGCTCTTTCTTTTTCTGCAATTTAATAGACAAACACTTTATTTATTTTATTTTTCTACACTTGTTTTATTGCTCTTTTGTCGAACATAAAGGACAATGTATTGTTCAAGTTGGGGAGAAATAGAGGTGGCGTTTTGTGTTATTTGTGTTCTGGTGGTGTTATTGTGTTCTGTTGTGGGTTGTATTATGTATTTTTAATTTATGCATTTAATTTTTAGGGATATTTAGTCTTTAGTTGGTGTTTATATGTTTATTTGTGTAAATTGTGTTGCAAGGTTGTGTTTAAATATCTGTGTGGTAGAGGTACACTTGCTAACTCTATGAAATTTTAGTATCTTTGTTAGTGAATGATGAAATGAGTTATTTGAATGGGTAAATTTTATATGTATTAGAGTTTTTGAGTTGTGACCCCATGATTCATGAAAATTCTATAACCCTGCATACACATGCCCAACTGTGATGTTGGTCAGTGGGGAGCCTATTTTAAATTTTCGAGTGATAATGTTGATGGCTTATGGAAACTTGATTTTGCTTGAGAAAATGGGCTGAGGTGTATTGTATTTGACAAATATGGGCAACATTTGGAGTTTGGAGATGATTTAGGCATTTTCTTTGGACAGGTTGAGCCAAATTACCTACCTTATTAAGTGATATCCTTATTGTCCCCCTTATTATTAGCCTATTTTCATTGTGATAGCTGCATGATTTGCCAATTTACCTTGTCATATTTTTAACTTCTCTTTTACCCATCACCTTGGTTGGCATTGATTTGGTATGATGGATAATTGAGGAGTTGTGTGGTGTTATTATATAATTGTTCTGTCAGAAAAAAATATATATTAATCAAAATATTAATTTGAAAATATTGTTATTTGTGTTGTTAGAATGGTGAATAAGAGAATCTTTACCTCTTCCATTAATAATGCAGCTTTTACAACAGTAGAAACTTAGTTTATGTGTAATGTCTAATAAGTTGTGAATTTGTGGTTTGGCTAGTTATGGTGCTACTTATTATGGACATGGTAATGTGGTGCAAAGTTGAATTGTAATGCGAGTAAAGTGATTTTACCTACTTTACCTATATTTATCCTACCTTGTAGTCCGTATTAATGATTATGGGATGATTACTATTTGTGTTCAACTATATTGTCGTACGGATGAACTTCATTGATGTAAGTTATCGAGATTGGTAAGAGTGATTATATTTCTTCCTCCTTCTTGTGAGTATGAGAGCATGGCCTTTTTATGATGATGGTGGGATCATTGGTCAAATTATTTTATGCGTGAGACTAATCTAACTTGTGATCTCACTATTGTTGTTAAAGTTCTGCTAGAGTTAGGTTGTGTGCTGGTTGTTTGTTTTGTCTATGTTCTTTTGGTCGGGATGAACAAAAGGCTAAGTTTTTTTTTTTTTTTAAGGGGGGGAGGGGGAGGGGGGAGTTTGATAACCATAGAATTAAGGTTATTTTTGTTTTCCATTAGGCTTAGTTTTTAGTTTTTTGAGTCGTTATTGTTGTGTTTTTGTGATATTTTGTGTCAAAGTCTAATTAGGTTAATTTGTATTAAATGATTTTAGAGTTAAATTAAGTCTAAGTTAGTTATGTTTATTTTAATTTCTATGCAGGTGAAAAGCATACGGCGACAAAGTCGGATGTCAATCCAAGTAAAGAAGTAGATTTTCATGAGCCAGGCAGAGGCCTTGTTTGCCGTGGGAAAGCTTGCCAAGCCTAAATGGTTTGCAGTGGCGAATTACTCAAAATCAAAGATAGAAGCTCAGTTTGCCACGGCGGACCTCTTAAGATGAAAACTATTCGCTGCGACGACCCAAGCTGAGAGGGGCTAACCTTGAAAGCGTTTTCCATTAAGGTGGGATTCCAGCCTCTAAACTTGGAAATTTCCATTAAGGCGGGGTTCCAACCTCTTACTTGTACTAGGCAATCTTTTTAGTAGTTTTATCTTATTGGGAAACCTCCTAACTTGTAGAAGTTGTGTAGGAAATAAATTGTGAAATCCTAGGGTTATTAAAGGAAGAGATTATATGTAGTAGTAGTAGAACACTAGTAGTACGATTACGATTATTATGCAGTTCTCTTTAGTTTTTCCATTGCACTACTTTTAGATTTTATTAGAAGGTAAGTTCAAGTTAATTCAAGATTTCTAGTTTAAAATAATCATTTGTACTTTCTCTTACTCTTTTAGTAAATTTCTATTATTTCTTTTATTATTATTAATTTAACAATTTGTATCACAAATCCTAGTTTGATGGCTATTTCATTTTCTTGTGTTGTTAACGATTTGTGTTCTTATTCCATTAAACATGAACTGATTTCATTAGGGTTAGGTACAAATGATGCTCGATTTTAATATGAAGAGACTTAATTAACCATCAATTGAATCAATTGCATTTATGGGTAATAATTGTCACAAAAAAGACAATTCTAAAGGGTAGCTAACTCTAGATTTGGGTAGATTGGCGAGATAACACAGGAGTTGACCTCGGCCATAGATCAATGATACTTATTGGATTGGATAATTTGTAGTCATGTCTAATATAAATTTTTGATTACTTCATGATAATTCCATAGACAAATTACACAATTTAATTTAATTTAGGTCTAGAGAAATCTATGCCTGGAATCGGTTAGGTTGATTAGGCTAACCTTCACGAGAGATTGGCAGTGATTTGATACTTGAGAATTGAATCTCTATAAATGTACAATTGAATCGATTGATCAGTGACGTGACCCATTTTCTTAATATGTGGTAAATTCACTCTTTTACTTAAAGTTTTATTCTTCTTAATTTCTTGTTAGATTGGAATTTGTAGTTAAAGTTTTAACAAACTCGTTGGTTGCATAGATATCAAGAAATTGTCAACCATTTTTGGCACTTGTCCAAGTGTTTTTCTCGTGGGAATGATGGGCAATTTTCTAAACTCTCGCAAATGCACGAGATCGTATCAAGTAATGTAGAAGTGAGTAGAGTATTATTCTCACGAGGGTTGTGAATAAGCACTGAAATTGATAGTTTCACTACCAATAGGAAAAATCAATTATTGGAAGATTTAAATAAACTAATCTAAAAGACTAACTAATGACTAGGGCTAATAATTAACTAAAGTGAATTCAAGAATTACCAGCATTAGGATATTTTGATTTCACCAGTTATGAGTTCATGCAATCACAAAGGGCTACATCTCAAAACCCTAACAAGAGAACTCTAGAACATGAAAAACGATCAAAAGAACAATAAAAACAAAAATAAATAGTATAAGAAAGATCTATGAATGTTTAAGAATACTTCTCTATTAAAGAATTGGAAGATGTTTGTCCAAGGTTATCAATCTTGAGTCTCATCTTCAATTCTTATAATAGTGAAAAACAAGAAAACTGTAGTCTAATTTGCACCCCCTAGAGGGAGACTAAAAAGACAATGTGTTTTTCAACTCCTAGAGACCTTTATTTATTTTTTTAAGAGTTAGTAAGTTTAGAAAGGCACTATTACAAGCCCCAAACGGACACCCAAAAGTCTACAAACTCTCAAAATCTTGAAATAGCACATTGCTGATTGGATCTAAGGGCTCTTCCCAGCTTCAAGGGCATAGGCGACAGTCCATGAGCACAGGCGACAGTCCATGGGCACAGCTCCCGATGTTGCTCTATTTTTCTTAGTTTTTGTTAGTTTGACCTCCGATTGATTTCAAACCTATAAAAACACATTCAAATATATAAATAAGTGTAATAAAACATTAAAAAACACATAAACTAAATATATTGGGAAAAAAATTCTAAAATAACCAAACTACCCCTATTTGTGAAACAAGACACCTTAGAAACGGATTAAAACTCAAGCTAAAATACCTAAAAATAAATCTCTTTTAGTTAGGTAGTAATAGGGAAATATCCCTATTCACACTACTACATTGATACCATGCCTTTCATTATAAGTGGAAAGTTGTGAGTACGATAATTTAACTTTTTCACCACGAAGCAAGTTCGGCAGTAGGATGAAGCTAGTGATATTCAATCAGGAGTTGGTGTCAAATATCCCCAAAGCTTTTGTTATGTTTCTTAGAAGGACAAGAAGCCACAAAAAAGGAAAGGAGTAGAACAAGGCAAAAAACGGGAGCTATATGACTATAAACAAAAAAGAAAAAGACTAAATGATGAAAACAATAGATAGGTCTTCTTTGACAAGAAGTAAAGAGTCGTGGATTGACTTAATAGTTATTTGAACAAGTAAAAGTTCTGTAGATAGCATTTCTTTTCTGCATGTCCATATAGTTTTCTCGGCAACTGCAACTTTAAGTTGACTTAGACTAGAGTTTTGCAAGATGAAGAACTCACTCCCCTGAATGCCCCTCAGAGAGAGATCTTGTTTTAGATTAGATAGATCGTACAAGGAAGTTTGGAGGCCCCATCACCAAAGAAAGACAAACAACATAAGTTGAACAAATCTCGCTATTTTCCTCATCACATTGATCATGGGCATGATATGAAGAATGCAATGTTCTAAAAATATGGATTGAAATAAAAGTTGGATACTTTTAGGAGTACATTCTTCGGACAATTTATATTTAACCATCCTCCATGTCCATACAATGACCGGTATCAATAGCGAAAACCAACAAAAGGAACAGAGAACCCTTGAAAAACAATGACGATACAGTAGGGGTCATAAATGTTGTGGTTGGTGGCCATATAGAGGTGACTCTAGCTATACAAGGAATAGATATTGCCCGATACCAGCCTGAAGGAACCGATTAAGAAAAAAGGGTCAAACTGAACATGAGGATTTCTTCACTAGTAATTGCCCTATACCAGATGAGATGCCTCATATGGATGTCGTTATTATAGACATAAACATAGTTCACAAGGTGTTTGTAGATTCATATAGCTTGGTTATATCTGATATTATTTATTGGCATGCCTGGGAAGAATGGGGAATAATAATGAGCATATCCAAGCCGTTCGCGCTCACTTGGTCAACTTTATAGGGGACTCTGTCATGCTTGAAGGTACAATAATTTTGCCACTTACACTAGATAAACCCTTGTAAAAATGAACAAAAATGATCAATTTTGTGTTGGTAGAGAAAGTGAGTTCTTACAACATGATCTTGGGATGACCATCTCAGTATGCGTTCATCATATTGCCTTTAGTATTTGTTGCATCTAAAGAGACACAGACATCTAGATATAAATAAAACACCTAAATAAACTAACCTTAACTAGATAACAAACAGAAAGTATACGAGTGTCAAATAATAGCTAGTAGAAATAAGGATCATTCCCATAAGGAATGGTGTTCAACTATCGATTATTTTGTCGGAATACTAATTGAAGTATTTGATTAAGAAAAGAATTAAACAAAACTAGGTCTAAAACTACGAAATGATTAAAAGGGGGATTGTTAGAGTTTATGCCAACCAATTTTTTGGGTTTTAATCAAGTGATCTCATGTGCTAAATTAGAGGTTGATTCCCAATTTTAACCTAATCTCAATCCTTTAGCAATTAAGTTTGTCAATTTAATTAACCTATGTATGGATCTCTCCTACTTAAGGAATTCTAGCAATTAATTAGGTGAATTAATTCACCAAGATCTAATTCTGACCCTAATCCAATATGAATCTAGGTATACAATTTAGGTTCAGTTCCCATATGCTCTCAATTAACATAAATTAACTACTGGAAAGATTAATTCCCCTAATTAACTCTAAAGCCCTAAGTATTGCCTAATTTGTCTAGTTTTCAACCTAATCAACCCATTAACCTCAACCCATTAGAAATTGGCTTCACACATCCCTAACCCATAAATAATTAATGTAGTTTAAAGTTAAAAAAAGCAAATGAAAGCATTGAAGAGCATTTAAACTAAAGAAAGCAATAAATATAGACAAATAATGCAAGAAAGTAACATTATAGACATTAAAAGGTTGGCGATGGAAAGAAATAAATGAAGGCAAATAATTTAAATGAACAGGAACGAAATGCATAAGAAAAGTAAATTCAACACAAAAAATTATTGCAAAGTTTGTGGAAGAGAGCTAAACAACAATAGAAGAAACTAACAAGAAAAGAAAGGAAAAGCTAAAAAAAAAAAAACATGGTGGAGAATTTTCCTAATCAGCCCCTAAAATGTGTTTCATATTAGTGTTAAGGTTTGGGAGGTATAGGCACTGATGCCCCTGAAAAAGGGCCAAAACCACATACCAGGAAGCATTTCGCAGTTGGGCTTAGAGTTCGCCACCGGCAATGTCCCTAAGCCTAGGAAGTTATGAGACATCTTGGTAGCCTTGGCCATTTTGTGTGTAAAACCCCAATCCGATATCCATTTGATGCACCAACTTTTTCCTGCGACCCTAGATGAACAAAGTGGATAAAACCCTAACTCCCTGCTAAATTAGGTTAAAAATACAATACAAAGTCTAACCAGTACAAGAACATCGCAAAATAAGATATTTAACACCTAAATAAACAGCAAAACACTAAATAGACACAAAATAGCACGTAAGAGTAGAAATAGACAAAAAGCATAGACTTAACGCTAAAAATGTTCGAAACTAGTACAAAAACTGATAAATTTAGGATATATATGACTCTAGCTTTCTTGAGTTATCATATCCCCAAACTTAAGGTTTTACTCATCTCGAGCAACATAAGATCAAAGAACAAGAACAATAAGCAAAACAATAAACACATAATAGAGAAACACACTTAAACACATAACATACAACATATAACACTTTACACCGTCAAGTTCACAAAGCATAAGTAATGGAATCCGGGTATACTTTGGATCATTTGACAACACTTCAAGAACAACAATTAACATATAAATTCAAGGTATTCAAAGTGGTCATTCTCAAGTTTCTTTTCTCAAAATCTAGTTCAATTACCAATAAAAGTTTCAAACTACCAACCATTTTCCTCAATCTCCAAAAAAGTTTTAACAAAAGTAACTCGGTTTATACAAAACATGTTTTACTCCACTCAAAAGAACCAAATGTCAATCCAGCATTCTTGAATAAATCACATGGAAATAGAATGATCATTAGGACTGTATCTAAGATGCACATGTTAAGCAAAGGAAGCGAAGGAAACATTAATCTAGTTAGGAGCAAATAACTCGACATTGATGATGGATACTACACAACGTAGCACCCCCAACTTGTTGGCATTCTAGCATCTATTGGCATATTTCAAAGACATTATCTCAACTTGCCTTATTGAACTATTCTAATCACCACTTCAAAGGCATGACAATTATGACGATGATTTGTCTACGAGCCTTACTTCTACAAGCAAAACATGTTTTTGATACTTTCTGAATAATAAGAAACCTAAGCTAAGGAAGAGGAATGAAACACACATAGGATCATATCTAGAATTAATCATCGACAAAATATATTTAATACTTAAAAAATGCAAAAACACTTAAATAAGCATGACCTAACTCATTTCCAAACCATTTATAACATTTTTCCAAAAGAATAATTTGACAATAATTAGAACTTTTGAGAATTGAGTAAAAGACATTTCCAATTAACCATTTTCAAAACAATTAGCACACTACTCTCTCTTTGAAATCGAGATTGGTTTTTGAAACAAATGCTCGTAACTAGAACAATTGCATTTTACTTCTAAAAATGCGAATGACCAATTAAAATACATTAAGGTTATGTATTATTATTAGGTCCGTAGCATCATTGAGCACGAAAATGACATTTTTCAATCCACTGCCTAAAATTTCTATTTAGAAAACAAAACCATTCCCAAACACAAACAAGACTTGAAAACATACCACCATTCATGTAAATTTTTTCAATGATGAGTTACAAACTCATCCTAACACTTACCCAATCCCAAAAATTAAAAATACTATTGGAAAGCACATAAAACTTAGACTAACTAAGCTAATACTAGTGAATGACTTTAACCTATATTTGGATTCTTAATCAAAAACCTCATGTGAATGATTGGACAAATTTTTACTCCAAGTGAATATGAATGCACTAAACTATGCACAAGTTAAATGTAAAACAACAGATTAATCCTTAATCATGGATTTCATTAATGATAAGCACAACATAAGACAAGGGTAAGCAATGAGCAATTGAAGGTAAATCCAATGTTTTGAAAATCGGACCGGTCATTGAACCGGTGGCCTGTTCGGTTCCCGGTCCGACCAGCCGGTTTTTTTTTTTTTAAATTGACTTAAATTTAAAGTGACTTAAAAATTAAAATACATTTCAATAAAATTCAAAAACAAAAATACCACATCATCTCTAAGTTGAAAATAACCTGCCAAATACCAACATCGTCTCTAAGTTGAAAATAACCTGCCAAATACCAACATCGTCTCTAAGTTCAACATTAACCTGTCCAACATCATTTTCAACTTCAAAAAACTAACAACAATAGTTCTACATAATATTGTTTACATCCCAAACAAAGAAACAAATACAACAAAGAACAAGTACAAGCAAATAACATTACAACTGAACTGTCATTTTCTTAAGTAACACAATCAACATCAAACGAAGACTAAAAACAAAATACAATCATCTTATAACTTCACTTCATGATTATCTCAGTTTAGTCATTCATCATCTTCATCAATAAGACTAATACCCCTACGTTGAAATGATTCCCAATCCATATCTTCCTCAATTTTATCATCATCTTGTAATAAAAACAAAATAATATATATACATAAAAAACAAAAAAAAATAAAAACAATAATATTAATTAAAAAAATAGTATAGTACAATAGTATAATTTACAATTAAAATTTAGAAAGATTCAAAAAAATTATTTCAAACCAACCTTCAACTTGTTGAGAATTGGAAAAATAGACAAAAATATTGAAAGATAAATAATAAAAATAAATGAAGAAAAAATAGTTAAAAAAATAGAAAAAAAAGAAAATCAATACAAGAAAAATTGACAAAAGAAATAACAAAAAATAAATAATAAAATAAACACGGGATACCAATAGAAAAAAAAAAGTAGTGGAAAAGAAAAAAGAAACATAAATACACAAAAAAACCGAAAATAAATAATAAAATTAAATGGAGAAAAAATAGACAAAAAAAACATAAATAAAATATGAAATAAATGCATGAAAAATAAACAAGAAAAATAACAAAACATGAAAGGAAAAAATAAATGCCCTCAAAATAGAAAAAATAACGGAAAAGAAATAATAAAAATGAATGCATGAAAAATACACCAAAAAATAACATAAGAGAAATAACAACATAAATATAGGAAAAATGGACAAGAAAAATAGCAAAATAAATGAATAAAAATAGAAAAAAATAATAATATGAAAGAAATAATATAACTTGCCTAGATGGAAAGGTGGAGTGGAAGAGATGATAGAGGAAGTGAAGAGTTGAGAAGAAGCCAAGAGGATTAGCCAAAGCACTAAGAGTAGGAGGAGGATGGAGGCGGCTAGTGGGAAAAAAAAAAAAAAAAACCAAGAAGAAGATAAGGAAGAAACGAAAGATCTAGATATTATGTTCAAAAGGGTCAAAAAAGCCTAAACAAATGGAAATTGGAAAGGTGCTGCTGGCCTGGCTATTGCTGTGTTGCTGCATTGCATCACGTGCTACTGCTGCTTTTTTAAGTAAAAACTAAAAATTGGAAATCACCAGTTGAACCGATTTTTACCGGTTTTCATGGTTCAATCCGGTTCTCTGTGGTTTGTTGTTCCACCCGGCTATGAAAGTGGACCGGACCGGTGGTTCTTTCTGTTCGCGGTCTGACCGGTTGAACCGACCGGTCCGGTCCAGTTTTAAAAACACTGGGTAAATCATACCAATGCAACTTCAATTATGCACGAGTCTAAAGGTTGCTTGTCTTTTCTAAACCAAGAACTTAGCAAGTCTAATGTCTCAACAAGTTAAATTTCCATAATCAAGTAGTAAACCAAGTTTAGATTTATCAATTAAAGCATATAACAATCAAAATAAGAAATACCACATTTCCATCATATTGTTATCAACATTACTTTATACAAGAGAAATACCAAAAATTCAATTCTCAATATAAGGCATAAATTAAACTAACACAAGGCTACAACCTTTTATTAAACCACCAGGTTCTTAAACTAGGGCATTTTAAATTAAATAAAGCATAATGAATAAAAGGGTGAAGAAAATATTCCCCTAATATGAACAAGGAGGCTTCCCAAGGGTGTTGTAGTCCTTAGTGAAATTACTCCAATTGCTAGCACTTCCAAAGTTTGGAAGGACTTGTGGAACTTCGGCGTAAGTAGATGTTCTCTCCTCCGCAATTCTCTCTAGAAAGTACCCTTCATCTTCCACTCTTTGAGCTGTATCTTTTCCCACAAACACTCCATACTGTACCTCCTTTCTATTAACCGGGACAAACTCACACTTATCCAAACATATTTAGGATAGTTTGGCTGAATTTTCAATGGTGGCAAACTTTGTATTCTCTCTCCAATTGAATTTCCTTTTATTTTCAAGAATTATTTAATTTTAGAATAATATTTAGAGGGGATTAATGCAAAATTTATTTTGGTCATTGAGTAATTACTAGATATTTTAATAGTTACTCAAGAATGAATAAGAGATTCCCCATTTGGAGAAATATGTCCCCCTTATTTTTAGTAAAAGTGAATCATCTAATCCAAATGAGTTCCTTCCATTAATTATTGAACAACTATTAAAATGACATTAGTTATTCAAATACCACCATAAATCTTATCGAACATAGATGTCCTAGGCTATCCCTTGCACAGCTAGGTAGTTCTAGTACTCAGCACGGAAACATCCACAAGTCTTGAAGCGTGGAAGTGCTGAGTAAAGCTAGGTGACAAACTTGACTAACATGGCACACATATTAACTTAAGCACATGGTTAAAACTGGAAAGCCAAGGAAAACTAGGTTTTCCATGGAGAATGTTGAAACAAGTGCTCCGTCCCAAAACACCAAAAATTTTGGGACAAGATGCATTAAAAGATTACAAACATAAGAATTTGTATTAAGAACAAATGTTTGGGAGAAAAAGCATAACACAAACAAGAAGCAAAGAAGACATAAATGATAAGAGCTCGTACTCGAAGAAAAGTAAGGGTGAGTGAGAGGAAAACCATAATAGAAGTATAAGATACATTGTTACACAAAGATAAACAGTCATCTATTCAAAATAATAAAATTATAAAATTACTGATGTGTAATTAGATGACGAAATTTAATTAAATATCTAAAATTAGAAGTTTATTAATTCAATATGATTTTGTCAAGTGTATTGATTTTGACAAATAGTTTTGAATTTGCAATCTTATAACTTATTTTTTGAAAGATAATATATTATAAACATCATAAAGTAGAAAAATCTTTTTCACTTTTATATAAAGCGTTCAATTCTTCTGCTAAATAATGATAAGATGCATTAGCAACCTAAAACAATCAAGCCACTAATTAATACCAATATACAACAGAAGGGCAAAACTATAAAACTAAATAACGAACAATGTGAAAGCTACACGACCTCGGAAGTAATAGCCAAACAAAAAACATAAAATCTGTTAGGATCAGAATACCGAATATTTGCAAAAATTACATAATAAGCCCTTGAAGATAATAACGAATATAAATAATAGAAATATTGCAACAAAAGAGACATACATATTTATATGGTTCGGTCAAATCTACCTACGTCCACAGACGAAGAGGAAAAATTCATTAATTTAAGAGGAATACAAATTTGGAGAGACATCCACAAAATGGGTTATAGGCACCATTATAACAAAAGTACAAAAAAGCCCAAATAAGACAAAAGGATGGATGACCATAAAGGCCCTAAAAGCCCACTAAATTTTCTTGGCTTGGTGCACTTAAAGCTTAACTAAGGCCCTTAATTTATAACATTGAGTGAGAAAGAAAAACTCTCCCCAAAACAATGTGGGACAAAACAAAAGATACAAGACATACTCAACAAATCTCTACCTTGACTTGTATCACATAACAAATCCTTTATAAATAGTAAATCTTCACAAAGCAAAATTCTCCACCTTTTCTGTTCTACAAAAGCTCAATGGCCCAGATTCTCGATTCACAAATGGATCGACATAACTCCATCTTCTTCAACAAAGTCTCAAATTTGTACTCAATGCAAGCCCACTCTTCATCCACAAAATAGGTCCAACAAAACTCTTCACAAATACCAAATGGACCACCCGAAAGTTCAATCGTCCAATACACAAAGAAGAGTAACAAAACGGCCAATACCAAGAAGAAATTGCTTGCCAACGAGTAACCATGATTCAAAATTTCTCAATCCAAAACTTCGTTACGATCAAATCTGCTTAACCCGGGTCTCCGGCTCTGATACCAATTTGTTAGGAATGGAACTCCAAGTATTTGAGAAAATTACTTAACAAGCCCTTGAAGACATTAACAAATATAAAAGAGAAATATTGCAACAAAAGAGGACATGCAAATTTACATGGTTCGGTCAAATCGACCTACGTCTACGGGCAAAGAGAAGAAATCCACTAATTTAAGAGGAATACAAATTTAGAGAGTGTTGACCTCCATAAAATGGGCTATAGGAACCATTATAACAAAAGCACAAAAGAGACCAAATAAGATAAAAGGCTGGATAAACATAAAGGCCCTAAAAATCCACTAATTTAAGAGGAATACAAATTTAGAGAGAGCTCCACAAAATGGGCTATATGAACCATTATAACAAAAGCACAAAAGAGACCAAATAAGATAAAAGGCTGGATAAACATAAAGGCCCTAAAAATCCACTAAAGCTCTTTTGGTTTGGTGCACTTAAAACCTTAATTAAGACCCTTAATTTATAATATTGGGTAGAAGAGAAATACTCTTCCCAAACTAATATGAGACAAAACAAAAGATACAAGGTATACTTAATAAATTTCCATCTTGACTTGTATCGCTTAACAAATTCTCGTAAAGTAGCAAATCTTCATAAAACGAAATTCTCCACCTTTTCCACAAAAGTTCAATAGCCCAGATTCTCGATTCACAAATGGATCGACATAACTCCACCTTCTCCAACAAATATTATTATAAGTCCCAAATTTTTACTCAATGCAAGTCCACTATTCATCCACAAAATAGGCCCAACAAAACTCTTCAAAAATACCAAATGGACCACCCAGAAGTTCAAACATCCAATACAAAAGAAGAGTAACAAAACGGCCAATACCAAGAAGAAATTGCTTGGTGCACTTAAAAGCTTAACTAAAGCCCTTAATTTATAACATTGAGTGAGATTGAAAAACTCTCCCCAAAACAATGTGGGACAAAACAAAAGATACAAGACATACTCAACAAAATCAACAAATCAAAATCAAAGATTAAAAAAAACTATTGCTTTGCCACAAAGGAATTACTAACAAACAAACAACAAATGACATAAGGGTAACATGGTAAAATTAAACAACGAATTACATATAAATAGCGTAGAATTGAAAGTACACTAAAAAATCCCTAATGAGAAAGCAAAAAGAGCTTCAAAAAGCACAAAACTACAATGTACCATCATAAGTAATAAAGCTCAGAAAACAACATAATTATAACTAAACCAGGCAAAAGGGTAAAATCGAGAAAACATCCATAGAAGCATACAAAAGTCAACAAACAAAGAAATGCTAGACAAAGCTAGTCAGAAAAAGATGTATTTCCAATAGGAAGTAACCAAATCACTACAAAATCGAGCAAAAATTCCACTATAGCAAACTGAATTACCTCTTTTATGTAGAGATTAGTAGAATGTTCACTGATCACCTTTAAGAATTTAGGAAAATATTTGCATAATCAACTAAAATAACTTTAGAAATGTATCTATAGAAGTCGGGTTTAGTGACCATAACTCTTAATCCCATTATGAAACAATCAATGTCTATTTAGGAGCTTACGAGAAAAAAGAAAAGAAAAGAAAAGAAAAAAAAAGGATGACAACTTTTTTTATGTCATTTGCGATAGTAAAAAAGAAAGATGTGATGTATTTATTTTATATCGTCATTTGCCCTCAAAATTAAATATGATACTATTTGTTGGATGAGAAAGTGTAATAATTATCGTCGGTTTTAAATGATCCTTTCTCACATTCTCTCTATTTTTCTCCACATTGAAATAAAGCTATGTTATATTTTCATCTCTTTAGTTTCTCCATTTATTTTCTTTACTCTCTACTTGAACTTCTTGAACAAATATATATTCATTTCATTTTATTTCTATTATAATGACTAGAATTGTCAATTGGGCTAGACTAACTCAACTCAGTTCACCTGATCCTAAAAATAGTGGATTGAATCTTAAGGATAATGAGTTGAGATGAGATTGGACCTAATTATTAACTTTTTTCAAACTCATATCTTTCTCTACAAGGAAAAATATGTCTAAAATCAAACAAATGATTAATAATTCAAAATCAAGAAAAATAAGCTATAAGGAAAGCGTTTTACTAATTAAGGTGTTTGGTTTGCATTTGGAATCCAAATCAGAAAGATAATCATAAACCCCACTATCGGTACGAGTTTATGTCATTCCCCCCTTATTTGGTTGCTTTGAATAAGGAATGGGTTTCATTACCATATTATTAAATTAATCAATTTGAAACCCAAGTTACAAGTGAAAAATAAAAGTGGGCATTTTCTAATGCTTTCATTCTCATTTGAATGATTTCCTAGTGTGATTAATCAAACATCATCCATGTGTATCATTAACTTTGATTTTCATTCCTTCCCCTCATACTCATAAATCAAACACCTCCTAAATTGCACTTCATTATTACCCACGTGATAGGTGGAGATCCACTGTAATTAAAAAAATGTAATTATGAGGTAAAATAAGTTTTAGATGAATAACTTAACGATTTTGTTAAGTCTAAAAAAAAAATTCATAAAATAAATATACAATATGTTAGCACTCTAAACACTAAATAAACATTACTAATAAAATAACACTATTTACAAGCAATTAGTACTATAAATACAAATAGAAAAGAGATGAACAAATTTGTTAAAAACAAGGGTATCTGTTTTTAAAAAATGGAACAATTATTATAATATTTTATTGAAAATGAGACAGAGTATTATGAGAGAAAATCCATCTAATATTAGCATAGACATTAAACTAAAAGTATTGTTAGATATATTATTATCTCAAAATAATTTTTTTGAGATAAAACATATATCACAATAGTAATTCTTTTGTGCTGAAATGGACATTATAAAATTAGTATGAAATATTAAAAGAAGTGAGATATCTAAAAATATATTATCTAAAATAGTAAAAAGTGTAATCAAAACCATTTTATCAACTTAATTAAGAAAAAAAATACATAATTATCCATAGACAATCTCGGAAACCAAGAAATGAAAATAATTGCATTAGAAGTTACTAATCATGATATTGTCAACTAGATTATAATAGATAACAAAATAATACTATATAAGACAAACAAACCTGCTATTAAAATTGTTAACATTGCATTATCTAAAATAACAAATAATATATTGTTTTGCATTATGAGAGATCCATCTAGTATTATGTCAAATATTATATTAAACATTATTATTATATTATCCATAACATCACAAAATATCATTTTTTGTGATAAAATAAATGTTATAGAAATGAAGTACTATGTCAACTCTAAATCATATCCTCTCTTATAGAAAAGGTACTATCAGGTTCACTATATCAACTTAGTTTAGAAAATAAATCAGTAACAAAACATACACGATCTCAAAATACAAAAATGACGAAAAATTATCAACTAAATGATACTAACTTTTAATCGAGGAAAATTTTACAATCTCTTTAGGAAATCATACCATTTTACTTCAAAAACTTGTATGGTACAACATCGTGTGCTTAAATCTTTATACTTTTACAAACTTTTAAACCTAACGGTATGATTCCCTCAACAATACTGTAGAACTTTCTCATAATAGAATTACTTTAAACAAACCTACTAGTGATATATCAATATAGTATTATCTAAAATAAATACAATGTACTATCCCTTATATAAATAGTATTATCAGATATTCTATCTAGTATTTTTCAAGATACTACATTAGAGATACTATTTGAATATCTATATCTAGATATTGCAAAATAGATTTTCGTAATGAAATGCAGATTAGGATAGTAATTTTGGTATCCTCATCTTTATCCTTCTCCCAACATCATCTGTCTCTATCATTATCTCACTCTACATTTATATCTATTACTATCTATCCCTACATCTGTCTCTATCACTACCATATCCATTTTTATCTCTGTATTCATCCAATTCTATCTCTATCTCTTGTTCCGAAAAATCTATAAATACCTCCACTACCCCTCTTAATTTATTCACTAGTAGCATACTCAATAATTAGTAGAATATATATTTCATCTCTCACGAACACATAACTCACATTCTGACTAAGTTATTAGAAGAATACTCTACGATTTTAACGAGAAGGAAACCACGTAACTTCCATAATCATCATCATTGGAGTCCCAACTTGTTATTCCCACTGTTAAAATTCATCTCCTTCATTAATAAAGTTTTATAAGTTTTTTTTTTTTTTTTTGAAAAAGTTTGTGATATAAAATAAAATTCATTTTACAGTACATTTATATGACCTTAGATGATCATTGTCGTATTATACGTTTTCTTATAAATCTGTCATGTATATTTGTATGCATATTAGTTTGTGAATTTGCAAAAATTCAGTTTTTAGTTTTGACTAATTTATTTTATTTCTTTATTTGTTTCGGTCTTATTTACTTTCTTATAAATCATGCAAATCCATTGGTGAGGCATAAGAATATGTTGGTATTTTATTTTATTTTATTTTTTGTCCTCGTTTGTTTATTTTAATTGAATGGTATAAATCAACAAATTTTTTGGCCTTGAAATCAAAAGAATTAAAATTAAACCTACAATCAATTTTTTTTTTTTTTTTTTTAACTTAGGGTATACTAAGGTATCATTTCATAATTAACCATTGAAGTATGCCCTAGAGGCAAAGGGACCCTTTTAGAGGCCATTCGTGCCTCAAGGTTGGGAGTTCGACTCCCGTCTTTACATTATAGAATATTTTTTATACCCTCTTCTAGGGGTGTTCATGGACCGAGTAATCATCCGGTCCATGAGTTAAAAAAGTACCCGACCCTCATGATCGAGTCAAAAAAATTCTGACCCTCTACCCGATTCATACAAAGCGGGTACCCGATTCATACAAAGCGGGTACCCGATTGGGTACTCGCAAAGGAGGGTCGGGTTGATCGGGTACCCGACCCTCAGTAGTAACAAAATATAAAATTCAAATTATGATAATTAGGCAAGTTAATTTCACAATTAAGTTAACAACAATTAAGTAGAAGTCACAAAATATATCCCAACATTACATCCCAATAGCAACAAACTAGCAAGTAGCAACAGGCCAATAGTAACAATAATTAAACACAAACTACATCTCAACAGACGTGAATGTGAGGAATAAGGATACAAGGAAGACGAAGGAATGAAATGATTGAGGAGGAAGAGGAAGGGAAGAAAAAGAACTAAAAAAGAAGATGTGAGAGGCTACCAATAACCCTAGTAAGTATTAACTTCTAATGAAACCTTCTTAATCAAATTTATAAAATTACCCCTGAAATAGATCGGGTCGGGTATCCGACGTGTCACAAAATGTGACCCACTACCAGAACCCTCAACCTGAGTGACCTTACCCTCTTCCCGACCCGTTTTCAAAATGCAGTTCGGGTACTCTCTTTTTCTGGTTCGGATCTGAATAGTTCAGCGGGTTAGGATGAACACCCCTACCCTCATCATTATCCTTCTCCCAATATCATCTATCTTTAGGAAAATTTTACAATCCCTTTTAAGGAACCATTCCTTTGTTCTTTAAATGATTGTACAGTACAACACCATGTGTTTTAAAAACTTGCACTGCACAAGTTTTTAAAGGTAAGAGAATGGTTCCATAAAAGGCACTATAGAATTCCCCCTATCTTTATCACTTATCTCACTCTACATCTATATCTATTACTATCTATCCCTACATCTATCTTTGTCACTATTATACCCATTTTTATCTCTATGTCCATCCTATTCCATCTATCTCTATCTCTTGTTCCGAAACCTCTATAAATACCCCCACTATACATAGCTACCTCTCCTAATTTTATTCACCAGTAGCATACTCATGAATTAGTACAATATTCATTCCCTCTCTCACAAACACAACTCACATACTGATCAAGTCATTAGAATAATACTCCACGATTTTAGCGAGTAGGAAACTAGGTAGCTGCCATTGTCATCATCATTGGAGTTCCAATCTTGCCATTCCCACTCTTAAAATTCATCTCCTTCATTGATAAAGTTTAGTAAGTTTTTTTTTTTTTTTTTCTCGAGAAAAGTTTATGATATAAAATAAAATGCATCATTCATTTATATGAACTTAGATGATCATTGGCTTATTATAAGTACTTTTATAAATCTGGTCATGTATATTTGGATGCATATTAGTTTGTGAATTTGTAAAAATTCAGGTTTTAGTTGAGACTAATTTATTTTATTTCTTTATTTGTTTTGGTCTTATTTGCTTTATTAAAACTTGTGTGAATCCATTGTTGAGACATAGGAATATTTAAGTGCTTTATTTTATTTTTTTTTCATAAGGATTTTGTTTGTTTTAATTGAATGGTTTAAATCAACTAATTTTTTGGCCTTAAAATTAAAAAGAATTAAAATTAAACACGCAACCATTTTTTTTAAACTTAGGGTATACTAAGGTATCATTTCATAATTAATTATTAGAGTATGACAATGGCAAGGAGACCACTCTTAGAGGCCAAACATGCCTAGAAGTTAGGAGTTTGAATGCCGTCTTTATTTATAGTGTAGGTGTGTGGATTGTGTTTAGTGTAGGTCCTATTACACCACCAAAAAAAAAAAAATCATCATTTTAACAATTCCCCTGACAAGTGATCTCTCGATACATCTTTAGTTTTTTTGAAAGGTCAAGAGTCATTTAGGTAAAGGGTTTAAAAGTACGAGAATAATCTAATTTTGATAATTTGGTATAAGGAGTCGTCTCGTAAGTTGAAATGAGTCAAGAAATCGTTTAGTTAATTTTATGTTGAATCAAAATTGAGTCAAAAATCGAATAAATTAAGTCAAATTTTTTATTGGACGTAATAGTTCAATTTGACTAACTTTTGAGTCCAATAAATGTTTGCGAAGGAAGGGGAGGTCTGTAACTTCATGAAAAACCATAGATCAAGCCTCCCCGTTTTCTTCCCTTACTAAACTTTCACACGCTCACCCATTACTCAATAAAACATACTCTGTCTCTGTCTGTCTCTGTCTCTGTCTCTGTCTCTGTCTCATATGTTCAATGTATGAATAGATAATAAATGATCAGGCGAATTTACAATGCGTAAATTCAGCGGTTCCAACGACAGCGGTGGTAATGGCAGTGGGGTGAGAAACGGCACCGTTTCATCGGATCACAACAACCATGTATTGATTGGGATTCGTTCAGGTGCTTCGCATAAGCTGCAATCCCGTTATGGTAACTATCATCACCAACGTCCGTTAATAAAAGGCCGCAAGATCTCCATCCTCGGCGCCCTCCTTCTCTTCCTCTTGGTTGCCTTTGTCGCCTTTATCTTTGGCTTCCTTTCTCTGTCTTCCAAAGATAGAGGTGCATTTACACACTCTAAATTTATCCCTATTTTCCATGTATTTATTAGTGTTTCATTTTTGAATCAGCAGAAGAGTCAATTTTACTTGAGTAAAGTAAAGTGAATTACTTTAGTAAAGACGTGGAAATTAAATTATTTGCATATTTTTCTGTTTTGTTTTGAGCATAAATATATAAGCCGCAACCGTTGGATATGCTATTGTTATTGATGATTGAAATACTTGATTTTGGAAATATGCTGTTATAATTGATGTTAAAAGATACTATAAGGTAAATTAAGTCAAAATTTTACAGATATGGCAAAATTCATATCAGACAAGTATGATTTTGATTGGATGCAAATTTGATACTTTTGACTTAGTTGTGAAAGCCTACTGTTTTGGTGTAGTTAGTGAAATTAGGAGAAAGGGGCACAAAACATTGCAAGGAGGTGCAGCCGTCCCCCTTCCCCCAAAGAATTTTTAAAATCCTTTACCCTTAGTAATTCTAGCGAGTTAAAATCGGTGCAGTATTTGATTTTGTCCCCCAATTTGTTTTTTGCTCCCGAACTTTGAATAGAATTGTTTTTGGCATAGGCTTTTGCCCCTGAAACTTGGGGTGTGTTCGTTTGGACAAAAAATATTTTCAAAAAAATATTTTTAAAAATTTTTTTTGATACCAAACACCAGAAAATATTTTTTCGATGTAAAATATTTTTCAATTTTTTTTCTTTTGGCTGAAAATAACTTACAAAATTTTTAATTTTAAGTTATTTTTCGAATTATTCAAGAGTGACATTAAATCTCAAATACTTACTTTTATAATTTCATTTGCTAAATTTATTTTCGTTTTCAATTCTTTTCCGTTCGTTTTTCTCTTAATCAAGGGTCCCACACTAATATAACTATCATTATACATATTTTACTACTACATTATACTATTATTTAATTTTAAACAAAATCAATCTTTTATTAACCACAATTACTTGTAAGGTATTTATTATCATTGTGATAAGTTTTTTTAAAACTTGTATTCATTAAATTAAATACGAAACCGTTAAAAGTTTTTATTTCAAAATATTTTCATTTTGTCAATCGAATACCGAAAAATTGTATGAAAAATAGATTTTTTCATGTAAAAAATTTTTCAAAAAAAATATTTTTCTCAAAAAAATATTTTCAATCCAAACGAACGCACCAATGTGTGATGACTGCAGTAGTCCATTTACATAGTATGGAGTAAAATAGTGCGGGTTTCGTTTACCTTATTGCATAATCTGTAGCGAAGTCTTTGGCTTAGATCGACCAATTATTTACATATAAAATATGCAAATAATCAAATTAAATAGTAATAGAGTTTATAAGACCGCAAGTAATATTAAATTAAAGAATGAAAAAATGAGGGATCTTAAATCTTTTTCCATTAACACGTTCGATGTTAAATTGATTAGAATGATAAATAGATAGTGTCGTCTAAACATTGATGTAATTTTAACTTGTTAGGTGTCTATTTCTCTATTCTTGCATAATCCGTAGTTAAGCATTCTGTGTTTATTTAATACATGAAGCTTAAAAATTACTATTATTTCAATTGTTAGTTAACTTTGATTAATGCACCACAATATTACATGTCCTATGAATAAGCTTATTTTTTTCATTATTCATTAAACTACCTTATTACGTCAAGCATGTCACTAAAATAATGAAATCATTGTTCAGAAAAAAGATGTATTCAAGAAAGAAGTGAAAAACCTTTAAAATAATGATTTACGGTTAAATCTTACATCTTTTAAGTTAAACTTAAAATGTTTAATGCTAAAAAAAGCTCCAAGAATCCGATGAAAGAAACTCAACCAAAATTTATGATATAATTTGTTTTCACCCTCCTAAAACCAGAATTTTGGATCTGCCACTGGGATAGATGATTTCCCCTTTTTCAACGATTATGGGAGACTGACGGTAGAAATTGGTCCGCCAATTCAATTTTCATAATTTTGCATCTTACATTAACTGAGCAGTGTGTCTTTCGATTTCAGTGGTGGTGCTCACTACTAGCTTGGTCAACTATGCACAAATTACATTTATTATCTGAGTTTGTACGCGTGTTGTTTGTACCTGTCCAGGATTCTGGAACGCTTGAGTGACAAGCCTTGAACTCGGGATCCATGAAATTATACTAACTTTGGACGAAAATAGGATTTCGAGTTGAGAAAGAAGTTGTGTATTTTCAAATGCAAGAACAGAATTGTTTTAGTTGTCGGTATTTTTCAATCAGGATGGAACTGTGAATTACATGAAAAGCTGACAGATTCAACACCACGCCTCTGCCAGTATAGGGAATCACAGATTTATATCTTTGAGGCAAAATATGTTTCTTCCATCCTGATTTTTTTTGACACATTATAAATGCTGTAGCCAGACTTCAGTCATTACAAATTCTTTTCCCATATATGTTTCGTCATTTGGTAAGTTTTTTTTTTTTAATTTTTTTTTTAAAGCTTTTGAACTTGGCTTGTAAAACATATTTTCTGTTTTCTTGCTGTAGACCTACATAGTAATTAATACACAAGATGATGACTTAGTAAATGATACAGATTTTCTTACAAATGTTACACGAACAAAGAAATATAAGGCTGTAAAAATTGGACATGGATTGGCTACACATGGTCGAGATTCCTGCTATTGGGATAGGGATGATAGTAGACGGGATGAAGATTATCATGAGGACTTAGAGCAGGATAGGGAATGTTCTATAGATAAGGATTAGGTTACCGAGAAGGGGAAAAATAATGATACGAAATCTTCTACTGATGAATCTCATAAACGCTTGGGTCAGAGAGGGAATGGATTATATAATGAGGCAGGGCTTAATGAATTAAAAATGTTTGAAGCTGAATATGAAGCATCTTTGAATAGCATTGGACAGTCAACAGGACATGGAGGTAGAAATCAGCTTCTAACAAATTTATTTTGGTTGCGGTAGATTACGTGTCAAAATGGGTTGAAACAATCGCTATCGCAACCAATGATGCTAGAGTGGCCACTAAATTTCTTCGAAAGAAGGATGCTATCTTTTCTCAGTTTGGAGTGCTCATAACCATTATTAGTGATGGGGATTCACACTTCAAGAATTCACATTTTGAGATATTGTTGACAAAGTATGGGGTGAAGCACAAAATTTTCTTAGTCTATCATCCTCAAACTTCGGGTCAAGTTGAGGTTTTAAACAGGGAATTGAAGAGAATTTTAGAGAAAAGAATGAATACTGGTAATGATTGGGCAATTAAGTTAGATGATGCATTACGGGCCTACCGGATGGCATTCAAGACTCCCATAGACATGTCTCTGTATCATATTGTATATGTCAAAACATGTCACTTACTAGTGGAACTTGATCATAGAGTATATTAGGCAATTAAGAGTTTGAATTTTGATTTGAAGGAAACATGTTAAAAGAGACTTCTTGATTTGAATGAGTTGGATGAATTTCGAAAAAAAACATTTGGAAATACTTTGATCTATAAGGAGAGGACTAAGGCATGACATGAAAAACTCATTTTAAGGAAGGAATTTAAGAAAACTGGTGATTTGGTGTTACTCTACAATTCAAGGCTTAAACTATTCCCAAAAAACTCAAATCAAGATAGAGTGGTCCATTCGAAATGGTCCAAACTTTTTCTCATGGAGTGGTACAGATCAAAGGGAAAGAAAGAATGTTCAAGGTCAATGGTCACCGGATCAAATCCTACTTAGGAGGAATTATTGAAGAAGGGCAAGAATTTGTCCAATTTGTGCAAGAATGAACAACCATGCCATAGTCAAGATAGTGACTATAAAAGAGCACTTCTTGGAAGTAATCCATTTTTAATTTAGTTGGTTTTTGTTTCCTTTTGGAGTAATTTTTAATTAGTTTCTATGTTGAGGGATTTGGTTTTAATTAAGTTACAAATTTTAGTTAAAAATAGTGCTTTTGAATTGAATAAAGCGTGCTAAAGAATGAGTGACAATTGTCATCTAAACTTGTTAATTTTGTGGTTGTAGGTGGTGCATGGACTTGAAGAAAAGTGGTGAAGAGAATTAATTGAAAAATTTTGGTTCAGTGTCATAAATACACTTTATAGAAATTCAGGGCCAAATCGCGACATCAACCTCAAACTTCTGCTAAGGCAAAATTTCACCCGAGGCCAAATCGCGACATCAACCTCAAATTTCTACAAAGGTAAAAATTTCACCCGAAACGAGATCGCGATTTGTAAATCCAAATCGCGACATAGAATCAGGCTTAATCGCGATTTGGAGTAATCCATATTGCCGTTTTGATACAAACAGAAGTGCAATTTTAAAATACCTCTTATTTTTCTACATTTATTTTCTCATATCTTCAATTTCACTTCTCTTAAACATGAAAACCCCTTCCCTAACCCTTCAAATTCTTCTATTAAAAACCCTTTCAACATCATAATTCACCACCACAACCTTTCTACATCATCCTTGAAGCATCAAAGTGGGAATACTTTGGAGTTTGCTTGGAAAAGTTGAACATCAATGAGGGATTTGCACTCAAATTCTGGGAAATTTTTGGCAACAATCGGGTAACTTCTTTGTCTTAGATTTTGAAGTTGAAATTTTTCCAATTGTTGAAGACAATTTTTGGGTATATTTGAATTAGTTGATTTTGGAATTGTTGATAACAATTGGGTGATTTTGGAACAAAAATTTGGTGCAAATTTTTGGGCCAGATAGTGGTATTAAATCCATTAGTTCTTTGAATTGTTGGACAATGAGTTGGATTATTTGAATTATCATTGAGAGATTGTGAACTTTTGTTGATAAATTGGTGAATTTTTTGTCATTGGTTGTGAATTTGGAAATTTTTAGCGCTTATTTGTTAAATTGGTTGATAATTGCTGTGAAAAATGACAATAGGTGTATATGGGAATGCTGAGAGAAGGGCAAGAATGAGGAGTAGAGCAGTGGGTTCAAGGAAAAGAAAAGCCGGTGAAGGTACGAGTCAAGAAAGATAAGTAGGTCAGCCCAGTGGGGGAGGTGAGCAACCAGAACCTTAACTTTCCAGTGATAGAACCCATCAATTGTAAAAAAATAATGAGAAACTCATGAGGTGATCAAGGAGAGGAATTTTGATTTATCCATGCATTAGGAAGCATATGAAGAGGTTAGGAAGGCAATAGAGGATCAATTTAAGGCAAGGCATTGGGAGGGGTTTAATGCTCCGGTTGATGCTGGAGGTACTCAATTGGTGAAAGAATTTCATTGCAATCTGTGTGATATTGAGGACGGAAAAGTGAGAGTTCGGTGGGGTATTGGTTAATTTCAACTCAGAAGTGATTAATGCTTATTTTAACATACTTCCTGTACCTTCTTATCAATATTTGGCACTTTTGAATGGCAAGAACAAGGCCATGAATTTAATTAAAGATGCTATTTGTGATGTTAAAGTGAATTGGATTCGGAGTTCCACAAATGATACTGAATTAAGATTTACTTGTCAGGGACTCTCACTAGCGGCAAAACTATAGTTTTATTTTATTAGCTGTCGAATTGGGGGGTCTAACTCTTTAAGTTTTATTCAGAGGGACAAGGCATTGGTGGTCTTTGTTATCAGAATAGTTGACAAGGATACTAGTGAATATTGGCAGTTTGATTAGAAAGGAATTTTTGGACAGTGGAAGGTTTGGGAGACCTATCTTTTATACACCCAGTCTAATTCACTATTTATGCACTATTGTAAGGTGTTCTATTGATCTCTTGGAGCCTATGACATATCCCAAGGGCAGGATAAATCGAAAATATGTCCATAAGATAGTACGAGAATATGAGAAACATTACCCTGGAGAAGGCCCTGCTCTACCATTACTAGCACCATCACCTCAGAGTACATCATACATCCCTTTGCCACCCACATATGCATGCAATGTCCTAGTCAATGAAGAAGAGAGTAATGAGTTGCAAGGCTATTGGACCTATAGTCAGCTGGTCATGCACAACAACTTAGCAATGATAGGAGAAACTCTCAAGACCACTTGGTACATGAGTTTGTCCACCGCCACCTCCACTTTGTTATTTTGGTCCACTTTGTGGGCAATATTATTCACCACTCGAAATTTCGGTATATTCAAGAAGAAACTCAGCAAGCAAGTGAGACTGGAGGATCTAGGGATGATGATCATGAAGAATCTCAACCCAGTGATGCAGAAGATGGTCAAGAGGAAATGGAGCAAGACAGTTGAGCAACTAGTTGCAATGGATAGTGATGACTTGGGACTTGAGCATTTGAAGAACTTGATGAAGATGGACAATTTTTCTTATTTTTCATTATTTAGCACTTTTATCTTTAATTACTTTTATATTTAGTATTGTATTTTGGGATATTTTAGTTTTAAAGTAGATTGGCTAATGGCCTTAAGCTGACGTCAAGTAAATATCTTTTAATTGCTTAGGTTAGATCATTTTGAGAATTACTTTGTTAAATACTTGGTGTGGTTTTTGGTCATTTTCATCAAAGGATGATAGTAGAGTGGCTAAGGGCCTTAAGCTGATGTCATGTTTGCATTTGTTGATAATTTGATTTGGACATTGGTTTTTATAAAACTTTATTGATTCGATACATGGCTTTTAGTTGAGTATCCGTTGTACTTTCACTTGGTACTGATTGTTAGATTAAAATTTTTCTGTAGTTTATTTAGTTATTATTTAAATGTTGCTATGTCTTTGTGTTGGAATTTAGGTGAGTGGAAGGATGAATTATTCATCAATTTGAACAAAAGAGACAAGTTTGCGGTTGTTTATTTCTTGTTTCGGGAATGGTGATTTTATGTGACTTGATGACGAGTGGATGGAAAATTAATCAATTAAGTACTCGATGATGATATTTGACTTACTATGTTATATGATTGAAATATTTGATTGGGTCATTTTATGGATTTAAGTGTGAGTGAGTAGTTCTTTTACAACATAAAGATTTCAAAAATTCGGTGTTACTTTTTTTAAAAAGACGTACTAAAATTTTGGAAAAAATCATTTGAAATATTATTTTTGATCAAATCAATCATATTATTTTGTTAGCTGATTTATCTTTTGGAAAGAGTGGGTTAAATGAAACAGAAACAAATTGGGACATCTTGTGTGTTTGCATAGGAAATATTCTTCTAATTTGTGAATAATTGGTATTTGAGATTAATTTTAAGTACGTTTCACTCTTTTTCCTTGGTTTAGGGCAGTTAAAAATATTATTATTATTATATTTGCTGCTAATGATAAGGTGGGTACGAGATTCTGGCATGTACCCATGTTGTTTCTCCGACTTAAACCGTTAGGAATTACCTTTTAATATACCAATAAGTTGGGAGGAAATATTTGTAATACTTATCATTGATCTCATACTACTTAGTCCTTATTAGAGGTATATTCCCAAATTGTGTGATATTTACATTTAAGTAGATTCCTAATGAACTTTTATTTTCATGCGACCTTGTCAAGATGATTGACTAGCTTTACAATATTTCTGATTTGAGAAAAAATGATGTTTTAAATGGATAAAACTAAATGTTTAGGAATTCTTTTTGAGATAGTAATGCTTGGTGACTTGAAATCTGGTGTAGTAAATGAATATGTGTTTTTTTTAAAAAAAAAGAAAAATTGGAAACTAGGATTAACTTAGTTAAATACTTCACTTATCATATGTTATTGAAAGTCCCTTGAGAGATTCTTAGTTGTTCCAAGTACATCTATAGATTGTTAAGATTTTTGTCAACTTTGGTGGTGTTTTTGTGTTTAATTGTGAGTAAAGGTCTTTTTACATTTTGTTTTGCTCAGAACTAAAACGCTAAGTTTGGTGGTGTGATAATTCTATTTAACTAGAGTTATTTTAGTCTAAATCATAGAATTTTGTTAGTTTGAATTTCCATTTTGGTTAATTAATTTTAGATTTTAGTTAATTTTAAAATTATGTATTTAGATTATAATTATTGTTAAATATGATCTATTTTGATTAAAATTTTAGTTAAATTGATTACTTAATCGGTTTAATATTATACAAGTCTAAATTAGAGGTTGGACGCTGAAATGAACAAAGTGCGAGGACCAAAAGGCAATTGCAAAAGAATTGAAGAATTGTTGAAAAAGGGTCCATGTTCATCCTACGATCTCATTTGTTCCAAACCGGACACATCAATAGAATAATATAATTTTTAGTCTATGTCGCGATCTCACTTGTTCCAAATCGTGAAATGGACTCGTTCTAGCAATAGTAGTAATGGAAGTCTTGTAATTTTCTGGTAGTCAATTTCTGATCTTAACTTGTGTAATACTCAATTTTTTAAGGTGCTTTAGATGTGTCCTAGTAGACATAGTTTAGGGTGTAGTCAATAGTTTAGGATAGATTAATGTTGAACCCCAGTTGTGATACTCATGTTTTGGTGATGACCAAATCATACTAATGATTTGCAATCAAGTGTGCAGAAAAGCAGGATAATTAGGACGCAAGGGAGCGCGTTTGAAAGAAAGGTGTTCGGACGGAAGGGAGCGTCCGACAGAGAAGAATCTGAAGTAGCCTCGGATGCAGGAGAACGTCCGAAACACAACCAAAAGTTGTAGGACGCACATGACCGTCCGAAGAGAAGAGCTCAAAATGAAGAAGTTTCTGTCAAAGTGTAGGACGCATACAACCGTTCGAACCACTGTTCATATTGTTATCGGACGCATCATCGGACACAAAGGCTTTACATTGGACGTCTGAAATGTCCAACGGCTAGTTCGTTCAGACACACATTCACTGCATCGGCCGTCCGAAAGACCAAACGGCTAGTTTCTCAAGAAATAGAAAATAGCCGTTAGAGAACTGTTGGAAGCAATTTCTGGGCTTCTATAAATACCCCCCTTGTCTGTAATTGTAAAAATAGAGAGCAGAAGCACTGCATTCAATACCAACATTTGTAAGAGCTATTTGGAAAGAAATAGACTAAAATATTGTGGGTTGTATTGGTTTGAGTAGTGTAGTTCTCTTGGCTCAACTAGAGGGAATTAGTGTGAATAAGAGTAGACTAGTGAGTGATCTTCAAGTGTAAGAGTGGAAGAATAACAAGTGTACAAAAGTGAGGTTGTATTGTAAAACCCTTTGGCTCAACTAGAGGAACTTAGTTGGTGCAAGGGTAAGCCTACTATTGTGTACAAGAAGGTTATTACCTCACATTCTTTGAAGAGGCACTACTAGTGGATATTCTCCAAGATTGAGAAGTTTGGGAGTTTGGTTTGATACTCTCTATCTCAATCATCTTTATAGTTGTTCTTTGAGCTTCAATTATTGAATATCTTTTGTATTCATTTGTGTTTAAGTGTTTATTTGTTGCATAAAGTTTGCATTTCTCATCAAGCACATTAAAAGGTTTGTTTTTTGAAACAACCTAATTCATCCCCTCTCTTAGGTTGCTGTTTGAGGCCAACAATTAGAATAGAGTAACAAGACTTCACTTTCAAGTTTCATTTCCTTAATAGAAAATTCTCTTTAATTCTCCTTTAAATCTAGCTTTTAATTTTTTGTAAGTTTAAAATTTTGATTACATGTTAGTAGTAGGTTAATCTTTAACTTTAAATAGATATAATTTTTACTTCCTTTCAAGTTTAATTTCCTATAAATCTCATTGCTTTTATTTCAAGTATTTTTAAATGAAAGTAATTAGGGTTCTTGTTAATTTCGTATTTTTTAATTCAAAATCTCAATCCATTGCTTTAATTCTAGTTGACTTTTAGTGGGCTTTCATAATTCAATATAAAAATCCAAAAATATTTAGTTTAGAACTTAATTTTCCTTCAAGAATAAATAGTTTCAATTGGTAGAAATTGTTGTTACTTTTTTGTTATACTCTTTAATTCCTTTCCTTAGCTAAATTAGAACTTTTTGCTTTCAATTTTAGTATAAAGTTAGTTCCTTTATTTTAGTGAATTAAGGTTAGTTTTATTTGCTTAATGTAATTGCTTTCCTTAGAATAGATTAGTTAATAGATTAATTTAGTAGATAATTATCATTATTACTTTCTTTATTAGGAAAGTTAATTTAATTATTCGACTTGAATATGCAATTCCATTGAAATTTTGAGTACTTTAGATCTTTAATCCGCTATTTGGACCTTTTAACTATACAAAGACTTGTAAAACTTACTACTTGCCTACCACAACATCCTCGTGGAAATGATCCCGCTCATTCTATACTACTATCTAGCACCGTATATTTGTGGGCTCGATTGTAGAAGTTAAGTATTAGTGCAGTTTTATTACTTGACATATTTGGATTATTTTTTTTATTCTACTCGCGGATTAATCACATAACGAAGCTAGCCAAGAAGAATGTGCGCAACTTTCATTGGAATGATATAACACCATATAGAATCAATATAAAGTTCACGCTTCATTAAAACCAAGCAACGCTTTTCACGCTTCATTAAAACCAGGCAGCGCTCTGTCACGGGATTAGAGCTGCTATTGATTCATGTAACCTTATATGGTTCTAGATGTGGCTCTATAGGTAAGAAACAGCACTCACGCAACTACCGACATCAATGATAGGCTTTCTAATATCTTTTTCATAACAAACTAATGTTTGGAAAATTGAAGTCCTCCTCTAGTCTTCCTTTTGTGATTTTGGTGCAGCAAGTATGCGTCTAACAATCAAAAGATAAGTAAACATGCATCCTCCTCCACTTCTTCCAAGTCATCAGTGTTAAGCCTTGTCAGAACATCTAAGTAATCTTTACCTTCATCTCCCTCAACATCAAGATTCTCCCTCTCTCTGAATTCACATCTATATGCAAACTTCTCCTTGTTGTCATAGGAACAACATAGGAAAACCATGCTCTGATTACCAATTTTGATGCATCACAAGCTGTGATCTTGGCTGGCCAATTCGTAGAACAAATTTTAGGGCTTAAAATATGCAATAAATAGAAACTTCAATAATTCGAGAACACAGGAATAAGAATTTTAGAAATTCTGGACAGAAAATTACAGTAAAACTACTGAAAAACTTAAAATTAAGGGAATAATGACTAGAAAACACCAGTAATTACTCCTAGACATCTTCAAGTGTCATACCCAAGGCTAGATTCTATCACACAGCCCTTAAGAAGACAATATTGTTGGCTGGAATTTTTATTAAATTGAAATCTATATTCTCTTTATAGAAAAGTAGTAATTATTTATAGAAAACAAAGACAAATCCTACTTTGATTAGGATTCAACTCATATTTTCTATAGGAACAATAATCTTAACTGAACTCTATTACTAAATCCAAATGGAAACAAAGTTCTAAATTGAATCTAAGACAAAATACTAAAATACTGAAACCAAAATTTTTTGCAAATAGTTAAAATACTAAAATACCCCTAACTACTAAAAAGCATAAAAACTTTAATAATATAGACACTAATTCCAACCTAAATAAAATCTATTACAACTCTTATTACACTCCCCAAAGAGTCTTCTTGTCTTCTAATAAGTCCATAAAGAATGCTTGAATGCCATTATGAAAATCTTTGATTTTTCTCTTCCTTGAGCCAATCAAATACATTGTGTTAAAGAACATGGACTTTCATCTCAAAACCAATTAGTAATGAGTGGAGTGGCCTATGAATCTTATTAATTAGTTAAGGATATTTAGACTAACCAATGTGGGATATTTATATTTATTATATTTGAACCAAGCTGCTTAATGCATGTTAATGAAGAACTTGGAGAACACAACTAGCGAGAAACAAGCATTCAACATGTATGAAAATGTATATATCAACCTATAGTTAGGTTGAAAAATTAAAATTTTCACTATGGTTTCTTTGACATATTTATCAAGAATTCTGAATCAATCAATCAACTGCAAATTGAAATAAAATTTTCCAAGTGAAATTACCTTATCTGCGTCCTCAAGCACTAGCGTTATCAACCCACAATCCATAGGCACTGCAACTGAAATATTGATGCTAATATTATACAAGAAGCTTTTACCATCTCTACAACTAGAACATTGATGCAGCACAAGTTGTGCGCCGGGCCGTCAAGCTTGTAGAATAGATTTAAGACATAAAAATTGCAAGATTATCACAAAAAATTCACAGGGAAAAAAATTTTGAACAGAAAATTAAAGGAAAGCTTGCTAGAAATCTAAAAATTAAGCGAAGAATGAATTCGGAAAACTAGGAATCGTTCCTTGGCACCTTTGGGCATCACACCTAAGGTTAGATTGCATCACACAATCCTTAAAGAAGACAAATATGTTTGCAGCAAACTTCATAAAACTAAAAACTATCTTCTCTTTGTGGAGAACAACATTATTTGTAGACTCTAAAGCCAAATCTTATTTTGACTAGGATTTACCTCTTATTTCCCAAAGAATTAACAATTCTAATTAACTCTATTGCTAAACCCAAATCAAAATGAAAACCATGTCCTAAATTAACTCTAAGACAAAATAAAATACTAAAAGTACTAAAATCAGAACATTCCCTACAAAATAGCTAAATTACTAAAATACCCCTAACTATTAAAAATCATAAAAAACCTTAATGCCATAAAAACTCTTTCCTACTTAAATAAACTCTATTAAAACTCTTATTTTACTCCAAGAAGGCTTATTATCTTCCAAAGAGTCCATAAAGAATGGTTGAATGCAATTATGAAAACTTTTGAATTTACTTTTTCTCAATGCCATTTGTTATTTGCATCATTCTCCCCTGGTTGGAAAAAACTCGAGCTTGAATTTTAAAGATTTAGAGAATAAAGAAGTGTAAGGTTCGAAACTTTTTCCATTTCATCTTCCCTCTAGTTAGTAGCCCAAAACTTTGAGAGTTCTTAGTCATTACATTGCAAGATTCTTTGAAGATGAAATCATCAACTGTAGGTGAAAATAAATTTGAAAACTTCTCTTGTGTTTGTTCCCAAACTCTGTCAAACTTTGACTCCACAAAGTCTGCACTGCATTCAAATTCTCCTTTATCATAAATTTATCCAACTTCATGCTCATGACCTCCTTGGCCAAAATAGTTGTTTCTTCTAACTTGTTTTCTGCGCCTTCTTTGACTAGAAGATCGTTTTCCATTTAAACTTTAAATTCCTCTTCAAAACTATTAAGTGTCGTAAAACCATCAAGCTTTACATACTTGACCTCTTGGACTGAAACTTCTCCTGTTAATTGGGTTTCTAGAACTTCCTATTCACTGGGAAATCCTCTTTGGCTTCCACCTTATGCTCATCTTCAAAACATTCAAGTACAATATCTATTCCCTCCTCAGAAAGCTCATTGAGATCCTTATGTGATTCTAAATTTTCAGGTAGCCTTAAAGTTGTCATCCTCTCAGAGTATACAGTCACGTTTTCATAATTTTCAGCTTCAATTGAAGGAGTAATAACTAGATTTTTGCTTTCTATCTTTTCTAGTTGTTGATTAATCAACAAAGAGCTCTCTTCTAGCTATTTTAATGGTTTCTCAACCTTATCTAGATCAACCAAAGTTTGTTGTTCCAAAACTTTTGATTATGGAGTTGCTTTTGTAGGTACTTGACTTTTGGCTTTCGATCCACAATTGCTAAATTTTAAATTTGTTAACCAAGCTTCAGCATCTATTGCATTTCAAAAAGCATCTTCAATACAAGAATATCTCGTACCTTGTAATTCTTGCCTAACATCATGCCTTAAACTGTCCTTAAATTGAGCAAAAATGATTGTTATATGAGGATCTTGAACAACTTGGGAATAATATAGTAGTTCATCAAACCTCACCACACAAGCTATTGTTGATATGTTTCCTTGCTCAAGACCAAAGAGTTCTTCAAACTACTTTTGATGACAATAAGAAGGAAAATAGTTTTCTAAAAGCTTTTCTCTCATCTCTTCCCATGCATAAGGAATACCTTTGTTCTCCGATTCAACCTTACAGCAACACAACTCAGCTTTTCTACTTACTTTTGACTTCTCAAATTTGACTTTCTCGTAATCCGGGAGTCCAAACCACTTGAAGTAACCATCCAAAGAATCAAGCCAATGGTGGAATATTCTAGGATGACTTAAGCCATCAAAATATGGCATGCCATCAAAATATTCTGCAGCTATGGATATGTAGCACACTAGGGGAAAAAAGAAAAAAAAATCAGAATTTTGGTTCTGATGACAATTTGACGCAGCAGAAGTTGTGGGTTGGGCTGTCAAGCTTGTAGAACAGATTTAAGGCTTTAGTTAACCTGCAAGATTATCATAGAAAATTCACAGAAAAAAAAATTTGAACAAAAAATTAAAGGAAAACTTGCTAGAAATCAAAAAATGAAGCGTAGAACGAATTAGGAAAAGTAGGAATCGCTCCTAAGCACCTTTAGACATCACACCCAAGGCTAGATTGCATCACACAACCCTTAAAGAAGACAAATATGTCTGTAGGAAACTTTATAAAACTAAAAACTATCTTCTCTTTGTGGAGAACAACATTATTTATAGACTATAAAGACAAATCCTATTTTGACTAGGATTTACCTCTTATTTCCTAAAGAATTAACATTTCTAACTTAACTCTATTCCTAAACCCAAATAAAAATGGAAAACAAGTCCTAAATTAACTCTAAGACAAAATACTAAAAATACTAAAATTCTAAATCAGAAAATTCCCTACTAAATAGCTAAATTACTAAAATAACCCCCAACTACTAAAAATCATAAAAAACTTTAATACCATAAAAATTGATTCCTACTGGACAAAGGAAATAAACTCTATTAAAACTCTTATTTGACTCCAGAAAGGCTTATTGTCTTCCAAAGAGTACATAAAGAATGGTTGAAAGCAATTATGAGAATTTTCGATTTTACTTTTTGTCATCCTTTTGTTGTCTACATCAAATTTACAATAGCATGCTAAACCAATGCAAGTGATGCTACTTTTTCTAGTAAAGCTTGTCATAGTAACTCCCGTAGATTTAATCAAAAATGATTTTCGAACTGAGATAACTCACATTATACAAAATCACATGACACACTAAGCAATTAACCAACAAAACATAAACAATATTAACTTCCAATTAGTTAAGAATCAACAATACAGAGGTCCAAAGTTCAACTGATAACAATGATGACTGAGACCCAAGCAGTTACAACACCATGCAACAAATGAACCAACAAATCCTAATCCATTCAATGACATATAACAAATGAAAGTAACCAGAAGTATCATATTTTACCTTCTTATACAAAGCATCTAGAGAATCTGTTGTTGTTCTTATAATTGTATATCCAACTCTAAATGTTGGCACGACCAAAATCTCTACCATATTCCTGCTCACACTATTCTGCTTTGTGGTAAGCAGTACCATTTATCCCAACTCCACTCCAGAAACTGCTGCTACTGTAGCTACAGCCTCACCTCCACTGACGATCGTCACCTCTATAGTAGGTACTTCAATATCCTTGGCCACTACTATCCCACTAGGCTCACTTCCAAGAACAACTCGCAAATCCATAACCAATTGCTTTCTTTGCAAATGGATATGCCACTACCCTCTTTCCACCTTCCGACAATGGTTGCACTGTCAATGCCGTGCCTACTAACACGGGCTGAACAAGTTATAATTCTTTGTCCCACACTTTCACTAATATCTGCAAGTATACTGTTATCAATGTAGGAGGGTAAGCAAGGATCGTCGAATTGCAAGGTTTTGGCTTTTGAAAATGAGTTCCAAAAAAATTAAAATATAAAACTAGAAAACAATTTAATTAAATTAAGATATCAGGATAATAAATAAAGACGGGTTGAATTCATGGCTAGAAATCATCTAAAATCAATCAAATCTTGGGTCAGTCGATTAATTGAATTATAATTAATGGAGATTCTATTCTCATATTTCAACTCAACCTCAAAACCTTCGGTGATTGAATCCTATCAAATTAATTAAGTAAGGTTCGAGAAACCTTCTTCAAAACCTACCTAATTAACTTGAGTTATTAAACTCCTGGAATTCGAGTTTCCTTCTGGGAACACCCAACGAATCAATTAATTAAATCCATCAACATGAACTAAATTAATTAGCCTAATAATTTAACACGAGCGTATGATTAAGGTTCAAAGCCTTATTTCCCCAATCTACCTAAACAAGACTAAGGTTAGCTACTCTTTAGAATTGTCTGTGTATGTTAATTATTAACCTATTATTATCCTTAAAATGGTCAACCCTTAATTACATGTCCCCATGATCAATTGTGTCACCCTTACCCGAACCCTAACTAATTTAGCAATTCATATATCATGTGCGAGAATAAAAATAAATAAATGGAATTGATTGCAAATATTATAAACTGATAACTGGAATTAAAAACTGCAATTGAAAATGAAATAACCAATAGACACAATACTGGAGCTTAAAGAATCACAAAAATACTCGAATTAAATTTCTTAAACGGTCCACAATTTGAAGATTCGATCCAAGGAATTGAAAACCAATTAGCCCTTTCAAACCCCAAGAAATAAAACTAAGAAAAGCATACAAGAATTTCCCTATTTATTAAATAACATTGCAGGCCCAAGCCCTTCTACATCAAATATTGTCACTGGTTGAATTTGTGCTGACTAGGCGCTGTTAGCAAGTCAACTACTGACAACGAAAGTTTTCTCCTTAATCAACCACTTACAGTGGATACGCTTCTACTTTAACCACTGTTAGTAGCTAAATAGCCATGATACAAATACTGATAGCGGCTGGACCCAGTCCTCCATTTCTTCTACTCTTCCAATTCTAGCCCTTTGTTCTTTTATAATACAAATTAACTTTTTGCCCAAGGAAACAACATGAATAGATAACAATGACAAATAAGCACACATTTGACTATAAAAACAATTAAAACAACATGCAAACTATAATTTCCTAAACATAACTTAGTCTATCAAAAAACACGACAAATGGGACTAAAAACACTAAAACTTAGCAACAAAAGACATACAAAAAATAACTCTAAACTTAGAGTTACCAACTCTCCCACAACTTGTATTTTGCTAGTCCCGAGCAAACTCATTAGACACAAATCATACAAAACAAATAGGAATGGACAAACCAACATCAGATTGATCCAATTGACTTATCAACCTAGTCCATATCCAACCATTCACATAAAATCATGTTGCATTTGAACAAATGTTAAAAATGTTGTCCTAACTATAAATGTAAGAACTTATATTATCAATGGGCCATATCCTGCAATGAGTTTTTCTACCCACAACCAATCAAAAGATATACAAAATTGAACCTTTATAATCACCGAGAGGGCCCTTAAAGAAGAATCAATGGACCTTAACATGCAAGCACACAAATTTCAGTCGATAGCAAAGGATTAGAGAACAACTACAACTATTTAACTCAAAAATGGCAACATAACCTATCGTAGTTCCATTATGACAACCTTTTATTGGCTCTGTATTTTTTTTCTTAGGTTTAGCAAGACATATTTTCATGCAAGTTGTCTTTCTATTCTCGTTTCTTACCATTCTTATGCACTTACGTAAAGCAATCCATTTTTTTCTTTTCTTTCTTTTCTTATGCCACTAGGTTTTCATATCATGGCCAACTAGAATCAATCCTAGTATTAATATGCCATACTATATGACTCAACAAATTTACATCACAAATAAAAACACCAAACATGAAAACAACTAAACATGGAAAACTTAATTAATAATCACTTGCTAACACCAAAATAACACAAAAAATTGAGCTAGGCAAGTAGAGAAAACAAAGACTTAGCTAACAATTTTGTAAAAAGAAAAAGAAAATTAATTGACTAGGAATAAGGCCTTCGAAAACAGCACTCCCCTAACAAAAACTATGCAAAATAAATAGGCACTTATGGTCCAGTAGTCCCGGATGGCCCAGCATCATCTTCTTCTTTCCTTGTTCTTGGCCCCACTCTTTCCACGTCATCTGGTGTTGTATAATGCCGCTTCGGTGGTGAAGTAGTCCTCAGCCATTGAGACATGTCAAAGTTCTCTAGGTGACTTAGTTGCCATGCTAGGAAATTCATCTTTTGCCACATCTGCTTGAAACACTGGCTATGATACACGAGAGCACTCTTTGTATCTCCACATTAAGTGAACGACGGAAACAGAGTCAAAAATAGGTCTATATTAAGGCACAAGAAATGGTCCCTAAGGTCTTTCTTGTTGATCTTCTTCCTCTCCTTCAGGTACATGTTCTCTTCTTGTCTCAGCTGGCACGATAAAAGGCGGACTTGTATTACAAGATGGTTGACTGAATAGCCCTATTGTCAACTAGTGTCGGCTAGTCCTACTTCCTTGTTGTCACATCCATTACAACCCTGCACGGCAGTACAGTTGTGTAATTCAACTGGGAAAGAACACAGCCTTATGTTTCCTATTTCCATTACTCAAGATTTCCAATGAAATCTCCCAACGTACGTCAATGGTCATCCCTTCGATAATAGGAAAAATCAATCAAGCTTGATCTAGGTTTGTATATTAGTAGTATGAGAAGTAGGTAAAATACAGGTAAACACCAATTGAGTCTAAACTCTATCTTCTGCATTTAAATGTTTCAACTTAATCCACCTTCCAAGGCCATCGTCCATGTCCCAATGCCCCCAACCATTAGTCAGTCGACCACAAACCTCATTATAGTTGACTTCCTCCTTAAGAAACTCAGTAAATTAGTTGTAGAGATTGGTTGGAAAATGGTATATCTAATTTATGACCTCCAAGCAGTAACTCACTGGCATATTCCTAATTTTCACAACATAATCCCTTGCCTCTAAGCTATTTCCTATGAACTCGCAAACCAAATTCTTTTTAGCCACCACAGTTATAGAGATTTTGGCAAAACCGTTCCATCCCTTTTATTGAGTTTTATTAAAAATGGTCCGACGCAATTCATCGGCGTCATAATTGTTTTCAATCCGTATTGACTTCAATCTATCCCTTGTTCATACAAAAAATATTGTCATCAAAAGAATTTTCATCGGTTTGTTTAGCAATTTAATCAACTTAGTAAAATAATTAACCAACAAATTCTCCCCTCCAAGTTAACAACTAATCCAAACAAATTGCTTCAACAATTATTCCACAATTAACCAACACACAAAGAAAAAACAATCACAAGAACTTTACCAACAATACGAGGATTTTATCTAGAAATAAATAAGAACAATCTTACTTGAATTTTTGGATATGTAGCACACCCTTGCTTGCAAATTACTCCTCAACCTGTGTTCTTCCACCCAATTATGAAATAATGATCGAACAAATAGGAGAAAAAAATTTTAGTCAATTCTATTGGGATAATTTTCAGGAGGAAATCAAGAAATATTATGGTTATGAAGAGAGAGAAAGAGTAGAGAAAATTTTTCAAGATTAAAATCAAAGAAGAAAAGAAAAAGAGTTAGGTTTTTGTTTCTCTTGGTTTTGATCATTTAAAGGAGAAGAACAGAAAGAGAGCTTTTTGTTGTGAAGAAAAATATTCAAATTTTTTTTAAACCCTTCTATCTTGCCTAGACCAGCCGCTGTTAGTCGCTGGTTCAAAGCGTGTCAACTACTAACTGTGGTTGGCCTTTTGTGTCAACCGCTGTCAGCGGTTGATACACTTGAATCACCCAGTATCAGCGGTTGCCTCTTTATTTTATCTACTTTCAATGGATAATTACCCTTGAGTCAGTCGCAGTCAGTGGTCTGACTATTTCCTGCTAACACATAAAAAAATTCTTCTTTTATTCTTCTTCCATCTTAATCACTCCAAACCTGCAAAACATACAGCAAAACCTTTAATGAATTTTAGCTTCTTTATTCTACTAAAAATAAATTAAACTATTAACTAAAAAGCAATTAATTAAAATGAAATATGCTAGCTGGGGTTGCCTCCAAATAAGTGCTTGTTTAATGTCATTAGCTTGACTTTGTTACTCTTCATGGCCTTTTATTTGACAAAATGGACTTCTTGAAATCCATCATCGAAAGCACCATCTCAATTAGTCTTTTGTCCATTATCCTTGTTCTAGTTGTTAGTTTGACTACAATCGAGTGCCCATAGAATCGTGCCCCTTCTTCTTCTACCATATTAAACACAAGGGTATCTTCACTGGCTCTCAATGCCACTTGCTTCTTGTCAATATCAATTAATGCTTTCACAATAGCAAGGAAAGGTCTTTCAAAAATAATCGAAATACCATGTCACTTGGTAGTGGTCCAAATGGTCTCTCAGCCATACTCCTTGCCATTTATCCCATTTGATTCTCCATATTTTTAATTACTACCGTCAAATTTCTTACTGAATCATTTATTCCCTTCATTTTCTCATTATTAGATCTCATACATTGGGCAAGAGTATTTTCCACACTGTTTGGTACTTGAAGTGTAAATTTGTATAGTACATGGAGTTGCATGCACTCATTGTTGTGGCTACTAAGACTGCTGAAATGGAGGTCGAATATTTGAGCTTTGATTCTGTTGATTACTCCATGATAAATTTGGGTAATTTCTCCATCCTGGATTATATATGTTGCTGAAGGCATTATTCTGATTTCTATAGTGATTTTGGTTTCGGCCACCTTAAGTACCCATGTAGTTCACCTGCTCCTGACTTGCAAAAGTAGAATTAGATAATGTTGTGCATTACATTGGACATTAGGGTAGTGACCTGAACAAAAGTCATAAACAAGTGGCTGTGTCATGATCACTACTTTAACTCGCATCTTTTCCCACTACTTAGTCAATATCTTGACTTGCTTAGCCGTAGCCTCCTGTCTAGCCATCATCACATCCCAATCATTCAGCTCATGCACTCCCCTTCTTTGCTCTCGACTTTGGGCTACTGAAGACTTAAAGTAATTATTGGACATTTTACCCAATAACCCTTGAGCTTCCTCTAGAGTCTTGTTGGATCAGGCAATATTAGGGATCCATTTCCTAAAGCATCTATCGATTCACGGGTTCACTAAAGCATCCCATTGTAGAATATTTGCATCTATATCCATAAGGGTAACCTATGATGTGGACACTTATTAAGCAAGTAGTTACATCTTTCCCAGACCTCGCTAAGTTTTTCTCCAAGGTGTTGAGTAAAAGATGTTATATCATTACTTAGTTTGATTGTATTAGATGGGGAAAAATATTTTGACATAAAAGCTTGTGCTAATCTGTCTCGTATTGCAAAAGTCCCCTGTTAATAGCCTTGTAGCCATAACTTCATCTTATGCTACAAAGAGAATGGAAATAAGCATAGTTTAAAAGCATCCTATAACACACCATTCTACTTAAAGTATTACAGACCTCTTCAAAGTTGATTTAATGGCGGTTTGAATCTTCAGTATGCAAACCTTAAAACATTGCATGCTGCTGAAGAATGGATATTAGACTTGGCTTAATTTCTAAATTATTTGCCTCAATCTAAGAGATGGTATGATGCTAGACTATAATCCTCCAAAAGTAGGTTTCTCCTAATGGTCATTTATTCTCTAAAGGTAAGTCCTGACCATTATTCTCTTTTTCATTACTCACATACGGTTAATTGGTGGTACTTTTTGTTGCCCCACAGGTTGACATGGAGCCCTTTCTCTAGCCATATCTACCTACTGCTTTAGCAAAGAATGTCTCAATTTCCTGATCAAACATGGCTAAAGTTCAGCTAGACATGTGCATAAACTATTTGACACAAAAAAATAGTTACGAGCACTACATTAATTAACACAATGACTAATACAAAATAAATAGAGCAATGGCTGATGAAAAATTAACAAAAAATAAAATAAAATCTAAAGTAGGAGTTGTTTTAGCATTAGCAATATTGCCAGACAGGTCTCCGACAATGCTGCCAAGAAATTGATATGGGTTGAATAAGTTATTATTTCTTGAGACACGCTTTCACTAATATCTGTAAATATACGGTTATCAAAGTAGCAAGGGTGAGCAAGGGTCGATCCCATGAGGATTGGCGCAAATACTGACATTCTAACGTAATTTATTTAGATAGTTGGATTGCAAGGTTGGATTTTGAAAATGAGTTGAAAAAATAATTAAAATCTAAAACTAGAAAACATTTTAATTAAATTAATACATCAATAATAAATAAAGGCAGGTCGAATGTAAGGCTAGCAATCATCTAGGATCAATCAAATCTTCGGTTCGACTAATTAAATTATAAATAATAGTGATTCTATTCTCATATTTCAACCCAATCCTGAAACCTTCAGTGATTGAATCATGTCAAATTAATTAACAAGGGTTCGAGAAACCTTCTTCAAACCTACCTAATTAACTTGAGTTATTAACCTCTTGGAATTCAAATTTATATACTAAAAACTAAAATTAAAAATTGCAATTGATAACCAAATTATTAAAAGAGACAATATCGGAACTTAAAGAATTGTAAAAGTACTCGAATTAAATGTTTTGGAAGGTCATTGTCACAATTCGAAGATTCGATCCAATGAATTGAAAACTGATTAATGCTAATTATTCTTCAAAATTCAAGAAAAAAACTAAGAAAAAAAAAATCTGAGAATCGTTCTCTTCTTTTCGTTTTAAGCACACAAGAATTGCACTATTTATAAAATAACATAGTATGTTCAAGCCCATCCGTATCAACCACTGTCAGTGGTTGAATTTGTGTTGACTGGGCACTGTCAAATGGTTAACCGCTGACACAAGTTTTCTCCTTAATCAGCAGCTGATAGCGGATATGCTTCTATTTTAGCCCCTATCAGCGGCTAAATAGCTGTGATTCAACTGCTATTAGCAGTTGGACAATTTCTAGTCCTTCTCCTTTACTTCTACTCTTCTAATGCTAGCCCTTCGTTCTTTTTCCAAATGACCTTTTTGCCCTTACTTAACCTGCACATGACATGGAACAACATGAATAGAAAACAATGACAATTAAACACACATTTGACTATAAAAATGATTAAAAATGACATGACGACTATAATTTCTCAAAACATAACATAATCTATCAATAAACACAATACATGGGACTAAAAATACAAAAACTTAGCAACAAAAGACATACAAAAATAACTCTAAACATAGTGTTATTACTGACCAGTGCCTGCACTTCCTTCTTCGGCTTTTTGACAGAAATTGAATCATTTGACACCATAACTTGAGAATTCTCATCACTTTTCGAGGTGGGACTTCTGGGTTGGTCAGTACAATGGCGATTTCTTTATCGAATTCAGCTAAAAGGGCAATTGCAAAACCGATAACTCTATTATATAGAATTATGTTACCTTTATATATTATGTACTTTTTGTTATGTTATTCCTATTAATTCTATGTGTTGTTGCTTATAATTTTGTTTATTGGTGATTTTTATAACCTTAGTGTAATATTAGGATTTTTTTTGGTAATCATACACTAAATTGGACTAATTTGACACTTAATGATTTTATGTGCATTTTGACTTAGTGGTTATGGTGTATTTTGTAGGAAATGTTTCGAGAGTTGATGACAGGAGGCACTGGCAAGTTGAAGGAGTGGAAGAAACCAGGGGAAAAGCTATAATTACACGAAAATGGAAGACCAAGTCCAAGGCTGCTTAACTCTTATTGAGTGCGTTCAAAGATACCATGAAGACATCATTAACCAAGGCCAAAGAAACCAAGTAGCAATTTTAGTAATTGTAGTCAACAAGCAACTACAAGGAATGAGCCATTAACTGTAGTCACTAAATTTGTATAGGACAAATTATTAATGTGGTTAATTAAGTCAGTCAGCACTTTGATCATTAGATTTTTTAAAATTCCTGGGAGTTTACACCAAAAACACATAGTTGTAGGTGTAGTCGCAAGTAGAATAGTGTAGTCTTGTCACTGCTACTTTCTCTTGTACTTAAAACTATAATTTTGTCTTTAATTTAGTGGTAAGATTTAACCTTTTTGATTTTAAATTATTGGACATTTTATTAACTTTAATTTGATATTAATTTTACCTATTTTCTCACTTTAAATCTTGTTATTTTGTTATTTTGTAGTTTGGCAATTAAATTCTTGCTTATTTTCAAGAGTTACTTTAAATTTAGATTAATTAGTAGATCTTAGTGCAAATCTTACTTTTCTTAGTTTTAATGCTTTAGTTAGTAGTGGATATTCATTAAATCTAGATTTTAAATCAACCATTAGCTTAATTCTAGATTTCTTCCATTCTTCTAACTTTCTAAGAATGGCAGAAATGAAGAACACACTACTTTGTAGTGTAGAAAATTCTTGTTTTAGTAACTTTGTTCTTGTTGTCTCGTTACTATCCCAAGTAATGCTAGCCTAGTACTTATTATGCTTTCTTAGTTTAGTCTTTTAAATTTGCCTTCTTAGTTTAATATCATTAACTACTTTCTTAGTATAGATTTTTAATTACTTTCCTAGTCTGGTAATTTAATTTAGTTGCCTGTTAAATATCTTAATTGCTCACTTAGTATAACAATTTTCTTTCTTCTTTAGTCTAGAATCTTAAAAGCTTTCCTAGTTCCCTACCCTAAATACTTTTCAACCAAATATAATACTTTAAAAGCTTTTCTAGTTTAATTTCAATGCTTTATTAGAAATAGTCTTAATTGCTTGCTTAATCTAGTTCCTAATTGCTTTTTTTAGAATTGTGTTATGTTGTTGTTTAGACTAGTCTTTATGAATTGCTATTTTAACATAATCTTTACATGCTTTCTTTGAGTAGTCTATTTATTTGTTTTATTTAAGAATTTCTTGTTGTTATCTTGGTAGATAGTGACAAACCCCTCAATTACTTGTCCAAATAATATGACGACCCTATAAATAGAGGTTTTCATTCAACCTGTGTTTGACTTTTTTAATTGTTCGACTTGAATTGTTTGACTTTCAACTTAAAAATTTTGAAATCAAGTCAAGTCATATAAACCCAAAGTTGATTAAAATTAAGTCATTTAAATTCAACTTGCTTGACTGTTAAATCGAACAAGTTGAATAAGTCGAACAAAGTATCATCTATATGTAATGTGTGTACAAAAATATAATTCATAATATGTCCATTATATATAAAAGTTTCAAATAGATTATATGTGAAAATTTACACAAACATATCTTTGTATGTATATTATATATATATACACATACATAAGTTACAAATCTTAATATATGAATGAGTATTACTGTATATATTACATATAGATATTAAAGTTGATTTACAAAGGCACAAATTCAAAATCAAGTACCAAAATCAATTCTTATAGAAAATTCTTGTTGAATCACCAACCTTAATTAAGTTATATCCTATAAATATATAGGAATATATGATATTGCCCAACTCTATCCATACTAGTAGTTAGTAATTGATAAGCTCATAAATGTCTTATATTTTATGTGTCATTTACCTCAGTTTTTATATGATACAAGCAATATTTAAGTAAATTATAAGAAAAATTGTTTTATTTTTAGTTTGTGTAGGTTTAGAATAAAAAAGGAGTCAAAAAGATCAAAAGGTTGGAGAAAAATCACAAGGATGAAAAAATTACACCGACAAGGAGCGAATTCGAGACACTGTTTGGTTGTTTTATCATAACTTTCGTGTCCAATCTCCAATTAAGTTTATTTAAGATGCATTGGAAAGATAAGAAAGAGAATTACAACTTTCATGTTTGGAGTTTTACCAAATTACATTAGCATCAAGGCCAAAATCGAGGTGGCAATTAAAGCTAGTGTTCTAGAAGTCACGAACATGCGTGACCCAAAAGCTGCGCATGTGCACAAACTCCGGAGAGGCACCTTTTGCTTCTGTTAAATGCGCACATGTTTTCAGGTAAATATTTTTTAGGTAATTAAATTCACAAATAAGTAATAAATAAGCGTTAATAACCCTAATCAATTCTTACACAAGCTCACAAGGATGTAAGGTAAGTTTGTATATTGGGTAAGTAAGGATTGTTCCCATGAGAACTATGGAACAATTACTAAGGTTCACAAACCTTTAACTAGTTAGAAAAATTAATTAAAATATTATGTTTTCTAACTACTAAATTAATTCTTATCACTATGAAAATAAGAACGTAATTACTGAATCTAATTAAAACTAAACAAAGCAATTAACTTTAATGAAATCAAACTTTAACAAATAAGCTAGAAAAGTAAATGCTATAAGATTAAATTAAAACTATGAAATTGAAATAAAAAGTGGAATCGACTTAAATATAAATTTGAAAGCAAAATCAATAATTGTACCCGAAACAAGAGTTGATGAAGATTGAAGTCTTGACAAGAAAAATAAAACCCTAATATAATTATCTATCTACTCTAACTAATGACTAACTAATGATGATTGTCCCAACTCTTTTCTACAATGGGGCATTTATAGGGTATATAGGGCTAAATCCCCTCCCCAAAGATAAAAAACTGAAAGTCCACAAAAAAGGAGTCTAGCAGGGTGAAAACGGATGCCAAAACAACAATTTACGCTAAAGTTCGCTACAACACGTGCACAAAACCTCGCACACATGAGCTTCTAAAATTTTCCTCTCCAGAGTTTGCACACATGCCCAAGCTTTGGGTCATGCCATGTGCGCAACTTGTAGAATGCCTACTTAAGCTTCAACCTATTTTGACCTTGATGCTCATGAAATTTGGAAAAACTCAAAACATGAAAGTTGTAACTCGTTCTCTTAGACTTCCTACACATTTGAATCAACTCAATTGGAGCTCAAACATGAAAGTTATGGTCAAGGTACCAAACAGTATCTAAAGTCGCTCCTTACTAGCGTACGTTTTCCATCCTTGTGATTTTTCTCCAACTTTTCAATCCTTTTGACTCCTTTTTCAATAAAAACCTACACAAACTAGAAATAAAACAATTAAGCTCATAATGAGCTGAATTATTGCTTGCATCACATGAAAATTGAGGGAGTGACACATAAAATATAAGCCATTTATGAGCTTATCAAATACCCCACACTTAACTTTTGATTGTCCTCGAACAAAAAAAAAAAAAAAAGATAAGCTCATCACAAATACACCCAACAAATCTCAATAATTGTCCACATAAATAATCAAGAACCAACCTACCATCAGAAGTAGTTAAGAACTCAAGAGTTCAAATGTCAATAAAATCCTAAATCTAGTGCATGTGTGAATATAGCCATCCAATAAAAACTCAGTTTTCATGACACTCGGATCAAATCATGAAAGCTCTTGAAATTTGTTTGAACACCTCATAGCTCACTTTTCTTTACACCTCTACACTCTTACGAACAATCAACTCAATTTAAGTCAGGTAGGACTTTTTAGCTTGTAACGTTAGGCTAGTTTATTGGCTAATCAAAGAAAGGATAAGGATATCAGAAATAAGAAAGAAAGAGTCACATCAAAATAAAACTGCTTCTCTAAAGCATTAGATACCAATCCTTCATAAAAATAACCCCACACTTAATCAACAAATACCCAAGAAAAAGTTTAGAAAACAAACAACAAAAAGTCTTATTTCTTTAAGTTCAACCCAATATGCCAACATTTTTCTGGACATTTATTTATCATTGTTTATGTCTGCTTCCAATACAGGTACAAGAGTTAGTAGGCACTACCTGCAAACACATCAATTGAGGTACCAGTAATAGGCACTACCTGCAATCACATCAAAGCAGGTACCAGTGATAGGCACTACCTGCAATTTTCAAGAAATTTATTCTAATTTTTTCTCGGTACCCTTTTCTTGCCCCATAAATGTACACCACTCACTCATATAATCTTCTAACCTCATTCAACTACCTTTCACTCTTATATCCCCTTAACAGTTAATTCTATGCAATAAAGCTCTTAAGGGACATTTAGGTTAGAAAAATGAAAGAAATAATTAAGCTCATAAAGGTAGGTAAAATGAGTTTTAATGAAAGCAAGCAAATGGTGTTTCTCACCATTCATTACAAATTAAGGCTCAAATAGGATACTAGGAATAAAAATTTCAAAATAAAGGATGGCTAGAAAGGCTCAAACTACCAAATAAATGCTCTACCCTCATCTTTAAACCCAATCAAGCCCTTACCGGTGTACATTTTTCATCCTTGTGATTTTGCTCCAACTTTTCAAGATCCTTTTGGCTCCTTTTGCAATACAAACCTACACAAATGAAAAATAAAATAATTAAGCTCATAATCAACTCAATTATTGTTTGCATCACATGAAAACTAAGGTAAATGCCACATAAAATATAAGACATGTATGAGCTCATCAACATGCGCGAGGCATTTGTGCGCATATGTGCACGACCTAGTGTACTCCAGCAGAATTTGTTATTTTGGCAGTTTTTTTCGTTTTGTTGGACTTTTTTTCGTGGGCTTTCACATTTGTATCATTGGATAGGGGATTTAACACTAATGTCCCCTATAAATACCCTATTGTAGAGAGGAGTTGAGCAATCAATCAATCATTAGTTAGAGTAGACATTGGATCATTAGGTTAAGGTTTTATTTTTCTTGTCAAGACTTCATCAACTTTTGTTCTAGCTACAATTGTTGAGTTTACTTTCTTTATTCATATTCAATTCAATTCTAGCTTTTTATTGCAATTCGTAGTTTTAAATTTAATGTTATATAGTTTAGCTTTTTATTGCAATTCATAGTTTTTAATTTAATGTTATAGCATTAATTCTTCTAGTTTATTAATGAAAGTTTGATTTCGTTAAAGTTAATCGCTTTCTTAAGTTTTAATTTGATGTTGTAATTGTTCTTATTTTCTTAGTGGCTAGAATTAATTTAGTTAGGTAGAAACAAAAGCTTTTAATTAATTTGTCTAACTAGTGAAAAAGGTTGTGAACCCTAGTAATTGTTCCATAATCCTCATGGGAATGATCCTTACTAATCCAATGTACAAAATTACCTCGTATCCTTGCGAGCGTGTGAGTGTTTATTAAGGTTACTAAGGCTTTGATTATTACTTTTTTGTGGACTAAAAGACCTAATCAATTATTTACCTGAACAAGGTTTCAGTTCTGTTGCTGGGGATTATTCTTGGCGGCAATATTAGGTTTAGCAATCCTTACTAGATTAGACATTTTCTTTTTGATTGTTTACAATTGCTTTTTGTTCTTTTGAATTTCTCTTTGTGCATTTTGCTTTGATATTTGAACTTTGGTCTCTTTCTTGTTGTTTATGCTAAATAATCATTCTTCCAAACAACCACTACATCCCGATGATTTGGAGATTTAACGAACTCTAACCAGAAACCACAGGAAATAACAAGAATCAAGCCAAGGAGAGAACAAGATAGAGAATCCGAACCGCAATGTTGGAGAACAAGATGAGGTACGGGTAACAATGACAATAGAGGAGATGCTAATCCTCGACCTCTTAGAGATTATGCGGTATCAAATTTTGAGGGGCAAGTTCCAGCATTGCCCAAATGCCCGTACAAGCTAACAATTTTGAAATTAAGCTTGCCGTGTTTCAAATGCTTCAAACCCATGCTATGTTTGGAAGTGGGCCAAACAAGGATCCCTATGCACATTTGGTAAATTTTGAAGAAGATATGGACACTTCAAAAACAATAGACTGCATCCAAATTGTATTCGAATGAGAGCTTGTTAGGTAGAATATTGATTAGGTCTTTTATGAAAACAATGAACAAGTAATAAAAACCTTAATTATCCTAATTAACTCCCACACACTCACAAGTTACGAGGTGAGTTTGTATGCAAGATGAGTAAGGGTCGTTCCCACAAGTATGTAAAATACAAATCCTACGGAAAGCAATTAAAAATAATTGACTAAAAACCCTAATTCAATCTATCCTACTTGCAATAATTTAATCAAGAACAAGAATTTAAATTATTCTAGTCTATAAAACCAATCAAAAGCGATGAAATAAAACCCTAACTACTCAACTACGGATGCAATTAAGAATTTAAAGGCAAAACAAAAAGAATGATAATTAAAGAACAAGAACGGGAGGAAAACAAAAATTGAATTGCACAAAATTAAATCAAGCTCAGTAATTGTAGCAAAAACGGATGTTGATGATCGGAAAATCTTGAATTGTTGACAAGAGAACAAAATTCTAGCTTGAACGGTTGAGGAAATCTACCCTATGGCTAAATTATCGATCTAACTATTAGAAAACTAAGAACCTAAGAATGGCTGATAATTAACTTTTTCTCCTCCACTTCTCTTGGTATATTTATAGGTGTTTCTATGGTTTTGGGGCTCCGAAATGATAAGTACACATTTTTTCACGTAACAGGGTCCACGGGAGGACTTTTCTTGCAAAATAAGAAAATTTATGAGACCTATCCGACGATCGAAGCCTGGGCACTGAATGAACGTCGTACTTGGGCACGCTGGGCAGAACCAAAAAGTGGAGCTTCTGGAGCTTGCGTCTAGGTGCTACATTCTGGTCGCACCCGGGTGCCACTGGCAGCACTAGCTTCAACTACCTCCTCAATGTTTACCATGATGCAGGCTAAATTTGGAAAAACTTAAAACATAAAAGTTGTATCCCTATTCATAGCTTTCCAAAACATGTTTAATCACTCTGATTGGACCTTATACAAGAAAGTTATGCTCAATATACCAAACTGTGTTAGAATCACTCCTCGTCGGTACACGTAAATTCCAATTTTTCAATTCTCCTCCATCTGTATTTTTTGATAAAGTTTGACTCTTTCTACTCTCATAGCATAAAAAACTCAAAATAAACCAGTTTAGCTCATAATAACTCAATTCTTGCTTATTCATCACCAAAAATGAGGTAAACGATACATAAAATACACAATATTTACGAGCATTTCTTATTTTCTCTGAAAGATGGGGCAAAGGCTTGGTTAAAAACTTTCGAGCAAGGTACTTTCACTACATAGAATCAATTGTCTCAAGAATTCTAAGCCAAGTACTTTCTACTATCAATGACCACAAAGCTCCGCAATGACATTGCTTCATTCAGACAAATCACCAGGGAGAGCTTAAGTGAAGCATAGAAGATCTTCAAGGAGTTGCTCAGGAAGTGTCCATATCATGCCATTCCATTGTGGCTACAAGGATCTCTTAGCTCTTGACCGACAAGGTGAGAACAAGGATCCCTCAGCTTCAATGACTAAACAAGTAAGTATTGCTTTCCCTCAAAGAATTGAAAACAATGAGAAAGTGTTGCTTTGATGGCAAGTGTAGTGCCATTGCTCAATGGAGATTACTCCCTAAACTCAACGATTCTGGTAGTTTCTCTATGCCGGTGAATATGAGGATGTAACAAAGTTTCATTGTTCACTTTGTGATTTGGTGACGAGCATCAATATAATGCCAAAAGCCATCTATGATAAGCTAGGGATCACCAAGGCAAAACCAACCAACATTACACTCCAATTGGTGGATTTGTTCAAGAGAAAACCATATGGCTTTGTTGGAGGATGTTCTTGTTCAAGAAGAAAAGTTTGTGTTTCTCGTTGATTTCTTGGTATTGGACACCGGTGAAGATAATGAGATTCCATTGATTCTAGGGTGGTCATTTTTATCAACTGCACATGTTTTAATTGACGTTAACAAAGCAAAGTTGATTTTTCAAGTTAAAAATGAATCGGTTGAGATTGATACTTTTAATTATAATGACAATGTCGCAATATTTGAAGAAAAATGTGCTAATTATTCCCTTGGTAATCACTTATTGATAGGATTGAAGAAGAGGCAACCAAAGTGGGTAAAATTAATGTACTTAAAGAGGCTGTTAAAACAAAGGAAGATTCCAAAATTGAGTTGGAGATAAAACCACCTGTGATGAAAAGAATCAAGAAATGGTTTGATAGGAGTAGAAAGGTGAGGGTATGAGCAAAGTAACCATGAGCATAAAGAACAAAAAGTGGTTCGAGAAGCAACTTGATGCGATAATTAGTGCACTAGCTTGGGCATATGCATGAAGAAAAAGACATGTTAAAGTTAGAGCCAAGAATCAGGCTTTAATAGTAGAGAAAAATGGTGTCAAGCTTTTCCTGTGGAACCCAAAAGGAAAGGGATGGCCGATCAACCTTAAGTGCTTGGAATGGTCAAACATGCCAAAGGTGAGTATAACACTATCACTGAGGGCGCTTCTTAGGAGGCAACCCTAACTTTTATTGCTTTCTTATTGTTCTTTTCATTTAGTTACTTAAATATGTTAGATTGCTGTTTGTTTTCTTTTTCTTAATTTCTTGAAGGGCTTATCATTTTTTTTTTTGTTCTAGTGTTAATGATGTGTTTCAACTCCTGTTGTGGCTATTTATTTCAGGATACACTACACCGAACGTTGTTCTTTGCCAGAGAAGCTTTCCTTTTTTATGCTATTTATTTTCTTTAACATTGAAGGCAATGTTTATTTCTAAGTGTAGGGTAGGAAGTAATCTGGATTTATAGTTCTTTGGTGTATTTTGGTCAATTTTACTACAATATTTTAGTTTTTCTTTTCATTTGAGAGCTTTTCAAGATTTCTAAAAAATTTTGTTCGAATTAGCGGAAAATTTTGAAAATTTTTGGGAATTTTGCAATTTCTTACATGTCTCTTTGATTTTCTGAATGGTAAATTTTGAGTTAAACCATCATGAGTGGGTACTCGATGTTAATATTTGCCTTGCATGATTTCTAAGAATTCTTGAGAACTAATAGCCATAAGATATTTTATTTTTGGCACTTAGGAGATAATTATGTAGACTCGCTTATATTGCATCCCAAAATTTTGTTTTATTACATTTTTTAGGCGAAATTTTATAGAAAACTTGATTTAGTTTAAAGATGTGGGTAGAGCTTTCTTTAGACATTTGAGCCTTTTAAGCCAATCCTTGTTGAAATTTTTATCCCTAGCACCCTATTCGAGCTTTAATTTGTAGTGAATGGAGAGAAATGCCATTTGCTTTCTTCATTAAAACTCATTTTACCTACCTTTGAGCTTAATAAATTCTCTTATTTTTCTAACCTAAATGACCCTTAAGAACCTTAATGCACACAATTATTTGTTAAGGTGATATAAGGGTAAAAAGTAGTTGAATAAGGGTGAAAAATTGTATGAGTAAGTGGTCTACTTTTATGGGGCAAGAAATGGGTATTGGAAAAAATTGGAATAAATGTCTTGAGAAATGTAGGTAGTGCCTATCATTGGTACCTGCACTGGTATGTCCTTAATGGGAGAGGACATGAAAAATTGATATACTTTAATAAATGTCCGAAAATATGTTGGCATGTTGGGTTGAACATGAAGAAGGAAGACTTTTTGTTGTATGAAATTTTTATGGGATTTTGTTGATTATGTGTAGGGTTATTCCTATAAAGGATATGTGGTTTAATGTGTTGGAGAAGCAGTTTTATTTTAATGTATGGCTAGTATTAATTTAAAGCTCTTTCTTTTGTTTCATAATATCCTTATCCCTTCTTTGATTAGCCAATACCCTAGCCTAAAGTTACAAGCTAAAAAGTCCTAACTAATTTAAATTGAGTCGGTTGTTGATATTAGTGAAGAGGTGTTATGGATTGTTCAAAAAAATTCAAAGAGTTTGTATGATTTGATCGGAGTATCTTGAAAACTGAGTTTTTACTGAATGGCTATATTCACACATACACATACCAGATTTCATGTCTCGGATTTTATTGGCATTTGAATACTTGAGTTCATAGATTACTTCTGATGGTGGATTGGTTCTTGATTATTTATGTGGACAAGAGTTTGTTGCGATGTTTTGGGTGCATTTTTTATGAGCGTATCTGTTTTAATTTTATTTTTTTGCTTGAGGATGATAAAAAACTAAGTGTGGGGTATTTGACAACCTCATAAATGTCTTATATTTTATGTGATATTTACCTCAATTTTTAAGTGATGCAAGCAATATTTGAGTTAATTATGAGCTTAATTGTTTCATTTTTAGTTTGAGTAGGTTTGGATTGAAAAAAGAGTCAAAAGGATCAAAAAGTCAGAGAAAAATCAAAGGATGAAAATTGTACACCGGCAAGGAGTGAATTTGGATACTATTTGGTAGTTTTATCATCACATTCTTGTTCAAGCTCCGATCAAATTGATTCAAGATGAGTTCGAAAGCTAAGAGAGAGAGCTACAACTTTCGTGTTTGGAGTCTTCCCAAATTCCATAAGCATCAAGGTCAAAATTGAGGTGGAATTTGTAGCAATTGTTCTGGACAGGTGTTCTAGACGTCGCACATGAAACTTGCGCATGTGCTAGCAAACTCCAAAGAGGCACCTTTCACTTCTGTAACATACATATATGTGAGAGGCATCTATGTGCATGTGCACGTGAATCTATGTGCATGTGCACGTGATGTAGCGTACTCTTGCAGAATTTGTTATTTTAACCGATTTTTTGTTCAGTTGGACTGCTTTTCATGGGCTTTCACATTTCTATCATTGGAGAGAGGATTTAACCCTAATATCCCCTATAAATACCCTATTGTAGAGAGGAGTTGAGCAATCCATCAATTATTAGTTAGACATTGGATCATTAGATTAGGGTTTTATTTTTCTTGTCAAGACATCAAGCTTCATCAACTTTTGTTCCGACTACAATTACTGATTTTGATCTCTCTATTCAAATTCAATTCAATTCAATTCTCTCTTTTTAATCCAATTTGTAGTTTTACGTTTAATCTTGTTGCATTTATTCTTCTGGTTTATTGATTAAAGTTTGATTTTGTTAAAGTTAATCAATTTCTATGGTTCTAAGTTGATATATTTGGTAATTGTTCTTATTTCTTAGTGATTGCAATTAATTTAGTTAAGTAGAAACAAAATCTTTTAATTAATTTTTCTAACTAGTGAAAATGGTTGTGAACCCTAGTAATTATTCCATAGTTATCGTGGGAGCGATCCTTACTCATCCAATCTATAAACTTGCCTCATGTCCTTCCAAGCATGTGAGTGTTGATTTGGGTTACTAAGGCTTTGATCATTACTTGTTTGTGAACTAAAAAACCTAATAAATTATTTACCCGAACAGTAATGCATTTAATATACTTGTTGACAGTAAAAACGTTATACTAATAAATTATGTAGTATATAAATTAGATGTTACGTTAAACATAATTTTGTTAAAATTATAATTTATAAAAATCTTAGCGTATGAACATAAGAACATGTATATATAGATATTATATATATTAACACACACACACACACATTTTAGTTAATACTTAAGCATATATAATTACTTAACTCTAGTATTTATATGTATTAAAGAAGGAAATTAGTAATTCCTTTAATTATTTATTGAAACAAAAGTGTTACATTAATAAGTTATACGCTTATATGAATATGTAAGTACATAAATTGTACCTAACAATTACAGAAAAAAAGATGTATAATTATTAAGAAAAAATATTATCAGTTATTAACATGTTTAATTATTAAGAATTAATAATATTATGGCTAAATATTATGTAGACAAATACATTAATATATTATTATAATTGTAGACCTCTTTTTTTGCAAACCACCGGTTCCTTGCTGGGGGAAGCTACTCTGAAATTTTATTGATAATGTAAATTAAGAGAACAAAGGGGACTAGGCCAAAACCTCTTAACAAAAGTTAGAACTTTAACCCTATGCGATTAGAAAGCTACCTCAAATGTTCTTACAACCATTCCTATCTAATGAAATTAAATCTTTAAGTGTATTAGGAATAATATGTTGTGAAAATATTTTGATCGGTATTTGACCAGCAAAGTCAAACGACTTGTTCGACTGGTAAACCAGCAAACCAGTCAATTTTCATATCAGTATTCGACAGGTAATTTGGCTTGGAAGTTGAAGTCGAAGTTGAGTTGAAAAGTTGCTTAGTTAATTTGACTTCGAGTCAAAGTCGGCTCGAAAGTCGAACAAGAAAAGACAAATTTTTTTTGACTTAACAGTTCAACTTGACTGACTTCTGAACACCCCTACCTATAAGCCTAGTAATCACCATTACAATCCTTGTGGGAATATCACCCACTCACCACTAACCTACAAACTTACCTCTTACACTTATACAATGATGGTGTTGGTTAAGTGTGAAAGGGTTTAATTTTTATCACTTGTTAGTCACCCACAAACTCTTACCAACCTAGAGAAGACAAGTTTTTGGTACTGTTACCAGGGATTGAGTTTGTAATGGTGACATTAGTTACTCTCAATTCATACTAGATTAGACATTTTTCTTTCATTAGTAGTTACTTGTAGATTAAAATTAGTAGTCGTTTTATTCTTTTTGTCTATTTCTTCCTTTGTGGTGCTCTATCATTTGGACTTGATTCTTTGTTTGGTTTTGTTGTGTAGTTTATCGTTATTGGTAAAAGATCACTAAGACCTTTGGACTTGGAGAAAGAAAGGACATTGACAAGGATCTGGAGGAAAAAGACATTACAACAAGACCAAGAAGAAAGTCAAATGGTGAACTCACAAAATAATGCTAGGTTAATTGAGGAAATTTGAGGTATAAGGATCAAGAGGAAGTAGTGCAGACCAATGGCAATGCTAAAGTGGGTAATCACAGAAAAGGACATCATGTCAATGGGCAACCACTTCGGGACTATGCCATGCTGAAGTTTAAGGGAGCGAACTCAAGCATAGCGAGAATGTCAGTACAAGCCAATAATTTTGAAATCAAGCCGGTGTTGATCCAAATTTTACAAACACATGGTATGCTTGAGGGAGGTTCGAACATAGATCTCTATACACATCTCATGAGCTTTGAGGAGGTCGTGAATACATTCAAGTTCAATGGGGTTCACCAGTTTATGCCATGGTATTATCTGATTGTGTATGGATGAGAGTGTTTCCATTCTCCTTTTGTGGCTGAGCTAAATGGTGGTTCCAATCTCCAGAGCAAGGGACATTTACAATATGGAACCAACTTGCTCAAGAGTTTTCACTTCTCTCCATCTATCATGGCCAAGCTAAGGAATGAAATAACACCATTTAAACGAGATGCGGAGGAAAGTCTAAGTGAGGCTTGGAGACGTTGAAGGACCTCTTAAGAAGGAGTCCACACCATGCGATACCGTTGTGGCTACAAGTTCAAACATTTTACAACGGGCTCTATCAAGAGAACAAATCCACTACAGACATATTGGCGGGGAGCTCCTTGTCCTTCAAAACACTGGAAGAAGCTCAAAGACTCCTTAATAGGATGCCTCCACTTATTACCATCATAGGCCGGTATTGCAACCTGTTGTCCAAAACAATGCTCAAGCACAAGTTGAACAAGCTCAAGAAGTTGTTCTTCATTTTAATAACAATGATGCACTCTTGGCCCCATCCTAAAATGGGATAATGGTTAATTTGATAGCGAATTTGACAAAGGCTATTGAGATTATTTGTAGGGGTGGAGAAATGAATGCTTTTCCTTCATCTTCCCAAGGACCCTTAATATGTGATTTTTTTCTCCGAAAATCACATAAACGGCCAGTGGAAACCATCCATGGGGGGCACTAAGCATTTGCATTATGTTTCTAGCCAACCTTCATCCTTGAGAAATCTACCCAATATGTATGGAAACACCTTAACCCTTCCTGGGGAAATCAGCCAAACTTCTCATGGAGCAACAACACATCTAGCTCAAATGCCCCACCAAAAAACTTCTCTAACCAAGCCTTGTCGTCCTACACATCAACCCCTACATTAAAGGAACCCCCCACTGAACTTTTATCAACTCAATCTAATCCTCACCACTCTCAATCCAACTTTCAATCCAATCCTCCTTACCACAACAATCAATCAAGGACCCAATTCCAACATAGTAACCTTCTACCATCCATGAAATATGCTCAAATAGAAATATTTCATTAGAGAGGGGAATGATATACAAACCCAATTTGAAAATTTGATGAGGGATTATGAGAATCTAAGAAGGAAACATGAAGCCTTTGTGAGAAATAAAGAGGCATCCACAAGAAATTTGGAGGCCCAAATGTTTCAAATGGCTAGGCAATTGAATGGGAGGCCATTGGGAGCTTTACTGAGTTTATATAGGGTTTCAAAATCCATGGGATCAAAATTTGAGAGACCACAATAGAAGGGAACAAGTCCAACCATTACACTTAGGAGCGGCAAGGCATTAGAAAAAAGGTTGGGGAGAGTTCAACATCAAAGAGTAATAAGAATGAACAGCATGAGGAAAAGGATATAAAAAAGGAGGAGTCTTCAAAGGGCAAGGCTAAAATGATTGAAGAACCTACCAGGCCCATTAATCAACAAAATGAAGGAAAGGATCCACCAACACAATTAATAAAGCAAGTAAGAGTACCCATTCCCCAAAGATTGAAGGAAGAAAAGAAAGTTAAGACATTCAAAAAATTCCTTGAAGTGTTCAAGCAACTAGAGATCAATATCCCATCCATAGAGGTAATAGAAAACATGCCTGTATACTCTAAATTCATGAAGCAAGTTTTTACTTCAAAGAGAAAACTCCATGGGAAGGAGATTCTATATTTAACTTGCTTAAAAGAAAATTACCTCCAAAGCTCAAAGATCCATGTTCCTTTTCAATATACACATTCAAGGGTGTTCAATTTGAGAGGGCTCTATGTGATTTGGGAGTCTCAATAAACCTCATGCCTTTCTTGGCCTACAAGAACCATATTGGTCGAGATTTGAAGCCTACTAGCATTTCTTTGCAACTTGTGGATTAGAGTATAAAGTTTCCAAGAGGGATTGTTGAGGACATCGTTGTCAAAGTTGGAAAACTGAACCTTCCAGTGGACTTCATAGTTATTGACTTGGAGGAGGAGAATGACATGTTGATCATACTTGGAAAGCCATTTATTTAAATCGAGAGTGCCCTTATGTCTCTTACATAATGTTCAGGAAGGGAAGTTGGAATTTTGCATTATTGATGAAATTGTTACTTTCAATGTTTTTGATTCCTTAAATTTCCTTCCATCTACGAAGATCTCATGAACATAAATGTAATTGATGACTTAGTCCATGATGATTTTTGTAGGTACAAGTTGGTTGAATCCCCATTAGAGAGAGCTTTAGTGAGCCCAATTGAAGTTGTTCAAGATGATGAAGAGGTGATGGATAATTGAATCATCTAGAAGAGAATGCAGAGGTAGCTCACTAGGAGATAATGGTACATTGCAAAAAGGCAAAGAGGATGACAAAGGTAAAGGTAAAGGGGAGTCTCTTAACAACGAACCCCAAAGGTAGAACTTAAACCTCTTCCCACTCATTTGAAATATGTTTATCTTGGTGATAATGAGACTTATCCTATGATTGTGAATGCAACATTGACTAGTGAGCTACTTTATAAGTTAATTGTTGTGCTTAAACTCCATAAGAGCGCTGTTGCATGGACAGCAATGTCATTGACAACGTCAAGGTAATTAGTCCCGCCTTTTGCAAGTAAAAGATACTTTTGAATGAGATGGCATAAACTGGTGAGACAACCTTAAACCCTACCTTAAATGAGGTGTTAGGAAGGAGGTCATGAAACTTTTAGATGCCTGTATTGTTTATCCTATTAGCGATAGCGAGTGCGTCAGTCCAACCCAAGTTCTCACTAAGAAGAGTGACATTATCATTGTGATTAGTGATACCCTCCTCCCCTCTAGGTTGGTCATGAGTTGGTGTGTTTGCATGGATTTTAGAAAGTTGAATAAAGCCACCCATAAGGACCACTTCTCGTTACCTTTCATCGACTAAATGTTGGAAAGGTTAGCCGGTTTTGCATATTACTGCTTTTTTTATGGTTACTCCGAGTATCTCAAAATTGCCATATGCCTGAAGGACTAAGAAAAAACCACATTTACATGCACCTATGGCACATTTTCATATAGGAGAAATCCCTTTGGGCATTGCAATGGTCCTATGCACTGTAATTTTCAAAGGTGCACATTTGCTACCTTTCACAACATGGTGGAAAAATGCATTGAGATTTTCATGGATGACTTGAGTGTCTTTGGTGTGTCCTTTGATGATTGTTTTCTAAACTTGTCTAATGTTTTACAAAGATGTGTGAAAATCAATTTGGCCCTTAATTGGGTGAAATGTCACCTAATGGTGTAAGAGGGTATCGTGTTAAGGCATAGAGTTTCATCTAAGGATATAGAGGTTGATAAAGCTGTGGTTGAGGTAATTGAAATTTTGACTCCACCTATTAATGTAAGAGGAGTGAGAAGATTCCTTGGTCATGCAAAGTTCTATCATAAGTTTAATAGGAATTTCTCTCACATTGATAGACCTTTGTGCTCTTTGTTGTAAAAAGATTGTGTTTTTAATTTTGATGAATTATGTTTGGATGCTTTTAATGAGTTGAAACATTCTTTTGTCAAAGCACCCATAATCGTTGCACCAAATTGGACTCATCATTTTTTGTAGTAATGTGCGATGCTAGTGACTATGCAATAGGACCTATTTTATACAAAAAAATAGATAAAATATTGCATGTCAGTCACTATGCTAGTAGAACCGTAAACGATGCACAAATGAACTATTCCACAACAGAGAAGGTACTACTTCCTATAGTGTTCGCATTTGACAAGTTTAGCTCATATCTTATTGGTTCTAAAACCATTGTGCATATCGACCACTCTACACTGAAGCATCTATTTACCAAACAAGGCTCTAAACCTTGATTATTAAGCTGGATATTTCTCTTGCAAGAATTTGATTGAGAAGTTGTAGAGAAAAAGGGATGCAAAAATATGGTGGTAGACCATTTGTTAAGGGTTGAAGAGTCTCAGCTTGTGGAACAAGGGAAAACGTCCATTGTGGAGGAATCATCCATTGAGAAGTTGCTTGAAGTCAAAGAAACACACCATTGGAACGTTGATAAGTTCATAATTGTGCTATATTTTATGTGTCAATTACCACGTTTTTTTTTATATGCTGTAAGCAAGATTTGAATTATTATTGAGCTTAATTTGGTTATTCTTAGTTTTTGCAGGGATAAAGTGAAAAAGATCTGAAAAAGATGGAAAAGATGAACGAAAATGCTAAGGGCGGAACATGCACGAGTATGAAGCCAATTCGGATGCTGTTTTGTATTTCAAGCATAACTTTTCAGTCTGAGCTCCAATTTAAGTGATTTTAAATGCATAGAAAATATAAGGGATAGATCAACAACTTTCGTGTTTTACACTTTCTCAAATTCCAAAAGCATCAAGGTGAAAATTGAAGCTGAATGCAGAGCACAATTATAAAGCCAAGGCACAAGCGCTGGAGTGGTGCCGCGCATGAGCGCTGCATCCAGAAGCGATATTCCCAGGTTAAGTTCATCCGCACATGTGCGCTAAGAACTCCGTGCATGTGCGCAGAAGACAAAAGAGCACAGGGATATTCTGCCTCGCACACACATGTGCGCTAAGCTTCCAGCGCATGTGCGCCCGAGGATCTACAGTGATGGGATGGCGTGAGTTGGATTTTTGGCATGTTTCTTTCCCCGGTTGGACTCTCTTACACGCGATTTCATGTTCTTATCTGTAGACCTTAATTGTAACCCTAAGTACTCATTATAAAAACCCCATTTAGGATGAGATAAAGGGAAGATCGACACTTTTATTTTCTTTTGGCTAGGGTTTTTAGCAGTAGAAATTCTTCTTTATTCTTTTCTGGCACTTTGTGCCTAAACTCTTTTCTTGGTAGAGAAAATTGAAGCCATGGTCAATTCTACAAAGTTGTGAGACTTCTTTTGCTTGAATTATTCAATTTTGTCTCAAGTATTGATTATTGTTTTGCAATTAAATTTATGATTGTTCTTTTTAACTTATTATTGCTGTAGGATACTAAGTTATTAGTATTAATCTACTGCTAGATTATTTTAACCACTTGTGCTTAATTCCATCTGTGAAGCAAATAAATTTGATAATTACTCGTGTTATTGAACTTAGGAAAATTAATCAAGCTGATTGGCATAACCGCGTGTATTTATGTTTAATTAGCCTAATTGTTCTTATTGATTTTAAAGCTTCTATTAATTAATTTTTGGCACGTGTCTGGGTTAAGTTGATACTTAGGGTTAATAGGATCACGTGTTGAAAATTAACCAACTTTAGAAAGAAATAAGAATCAACTTTGAATTGGTATTCGTTCGGGTTAATTCTTCAATTAGTGCTTGATATAGAATTGAATTATCTTGTGTGTCAATGATCGACTAGTAAAATTTCCATGGTGGATATGACCAAGACCAAGATCTTTCTTAATTGAATTCTCTTTAGTATTTTGTTGTTTTAATTTTAAGTTCAAAAAATTCAAAACCCGCACTTTTTCATTTAGCACAAGAATAAACTCCGTTCTCTGTGGGAAGACTGGTACTCACCGATACTACATATTGGGAGTTGTTAATTTTGGGTGCCTACGATAGCATTGCAACTCTGCAGCATATTATTGAACACCAAAATTTTGGCGCCTTTTGCCAGGGAACGGTTTGAATTATTTTTGTGCTATTTATTTCTTTCCTTTTCTTTTATTATTATTCTTCCGCTTATTGTGTATGCCTATGACCCGGTCTGCTGGACAAGTTGAATTCCAATTTGATCCAAAAATATAGAGAACGTTACGCTTATTGGGAAAAGAATTAAGAGAATGACAGTTAGAGGAAGAACAATTGTTTAATTATATCTTTGCAGGTGATAAGGAAGACCATGGGTAGACGAACATGGCACAATGGACTTTGAGAGAATTAGCAGCGCCTACTTTACACCAACAACCTTTATGCATTACATATCCAGAATTAGATGCTAATGTCACATTTGAATTAAAATCTGGACTAATCCATTTATTACCTTCTTTTTATGGATTACCAGGTGAAGATCCGAACAAGCATCTTAAGGAGTTCCATGTGGTTTGCACAAGTATGAGACCTACCAGGGTGTCAGAGGAGCATATCAAGTTGAAAGCATTTCCATTCCTGCGTCAAGGATGGGGCGAAGGATTGGCTGTTTGATTTACCTTCGAGTAGTATCACAACTTGGGAACAAATGAACAGACTATTCTTCACTAAATACTTTCCAGCATCTCGAACTGCGAATATTTGCAAGAAAATTTGTGGCATAAGGCAGTTCAATTAAGAATCCTTGTATGAGTATTAGGAGTGCTTTAAGAAATTTTATGCAAGCTGTCCACATCATCAAATAAGTGACTCCTTGTTAATTCAATATTTCTATGAAGGTTTGTTTCCGAATTAAAGGAACATGGTTTACGCCGCAAGTGGAGGGGCGTTACACAATTTGACCATAGACACTGCTCGTGAACTTATATCGAATATGGCCCCGTGTTCTCAAAAGTTTGGGACACGACGCGATCAACTTCTCAAGCGTGTTAATGAGGTAAATGTTACATCTCTAGAACAAAAAATGGCTAGTTTGACTTCTTTTGTTCGACAGTTGGCTTCAGGTACCGCACCGACTGCACAACCATATGTTGTATCTGCTCAAATGAGGGACACTCAACAGATATGTACCCCACGTTACAAGATGACGGCCACGAACAAGTAAATACGGCAGGAGGATCCCAGGGCAACCACGACCAAATTACGATCCCTACTCGAATACGTATAATCCTGGATGGAGGGATCATTCTAATTTGAGCTACAGGAATCCAGCACAACCTCAACCTCAACAGAATCGACAGAACTTCCAACCATACAGGCCGTCATTCGCTCAAAGACAACAATCCAATTTGAATAATCAGTCTGGTAAGTCTTTAGAGGAACTGTTGAATATTTTAACCGATAATACTATTCAATTTTAGCAAGATATCAAGGCTAGTATTCAGCAGTTGCAGCACAAAATGGGACAAATGGCGACCACAATTAGCCGGTTGGAATCACAGAATTTCAAAAAATTGCCGTCTCAAACAATCATCAACCCCAAGGAGAATGTGAGTGCAATTATGTTGAGGAATGGTAAAGAGGTTGAAGTTCAATGCTGCGAACATAGTTCCTGAACGTGTTAAGGCCGAGAAGAAGGAGACCAAAGCTAAAAAAGAGGTTGGCCCAAGCGAGAAAAAAGCAGCAGCAGTGAAGACAAAGGGGTTCCTATATAGCCAGAATATAAGCCTGAACCCCCATTTCCCGAGGCTTTGAAAGAGTTTTCAAAAGAGGATCCCGACAAAGAGTTGTATGATACATTTCATAAGTGCGAGGTAAATATTCCTTTATTAGACACTATTAAACAAATACCTCGCTATGCTAAGTTTTTGAAGGAATTGTGTACCCACAAACGAAAGCAAAAGGAGAAGAAAGTTAGAAAGGTAGAGATTAGGAGGAATGTCTCTTCTATTATTCAAAAATCCCTACCTAAAAAGCGTAAGGACCCAGATATGTTCTCTATTCCTTGTAAGATAGGAAATACACACTTGGAAAAGGTCATGCTGGATTTAGGTGCATCTATTAACGTAATGTCATATTCTGTCTATGATGCATTGAAAATAGAATCATTGAGGCGTAAAACTGGTATGGTAATTCAGCTTGCTGATAGATCTTTAGCTTATCCTAAGGGAATTGTAGAGGATATCTTAGTTCAAGTGGGAAGTCTAGTTTTTCCTGCTGATTTTTATGTTCTAGAAATGGAACAAGGTGATTCCAATGCTCCTATTTTATTAGGAAGACCATTTCTAGGTACTTCCCAAACTAAGATAGTTGTTCTTAATGACACTCTTAATATGGAATTTGGTGATACAAGTGTTAAGTTTAGCATTTATGATGATGTTGAACCGTCTGACCATACTAAACTTGTTTTTGTAATTGATGTGTGTAAGCCTCCAATACAGGAAATTCATGAACATACCAATAATCAGGAGGTGGACACGAACCATGAAGAACATCTCCAGGAAAAGAATAAGGACTTGTTTCAAGAAACAAGTAATGGAGATTCTAATGCTTATCACTTTCTAACGAGGAATTGAAGTTATTTGTTGTGCAAGGAATAATTCCGAATTACAATCGCCTTCCTGATTCAACCAGTCACCTTAAATATATATGTTTGAAGGATAAGGAGAGGGTGATAATCGCAAGTCAACTTAACAACTCGCAAGAAGAGCAACTTGTTCGGGTTCTAAAAGAGCAAAGGATATTGAATCCAGCATTTGTAAAAATAGTGAAGTGGAAGATCCTTGGACTCCTTAACGTGGGAGTTACTTGAATTGTGTGAAAGAGCATCAAATCGAGCCAACGACAGTAAACAAAGCCGCTGCATGGGAGGCAACCCATGTCTATTTGACTTTTGTTCCATTATTTAATATTTTGCAACTTTATTTTTGCTTATTTTAGTTTAAAGGATAGCATATTTTAATTTCGTTGTTAATTGGAAAATTGATTTCATTAAGAGGCTGAAATGTTAGAATGGTCCTTTGAAGTTTATGTGTTTTTTGTGAGTGATTTAGAGGTGATTAAGGGCAGAATGTTTATGTGTTAATTTTAAAAAAAAATTAATTTTCATTCTGCCTATTGCGCACATGGGTACTAAAATCCTAGCGCATGTGCGCTGGGACCGCTTAGAATTTTGGCTTTTGCCTCACGCGCACATGCGCGCTAAAATCCCAACGCATGTGCGCTGGGCCGATTATCATCCGGATACACTGTCTCTGCGCACATGCGCGCTGAGGAAGCAGCGCAAGTGCACGCAAAGTGAAATAAGGAACCTAACCATTCCAAATCCTTTTTGTTTCTTCACATTCCTCTTCTCTTTCAAATTCCTCTCAAACCCTCAAATCCCCCACTCCAAATTTTCCAAAACTCATCCCAATTCCATCATTTTTACACCCAAATTTCTTCTTCCTTAAGGGAAAATCAAATCAAGGTATGAATTTCTCTCTCTTTCTACAATTTTTCCTTATGAGTTTCAATTAATTTTCAAGAATATTTTGAGTCTTTTTATGCTTTGATTGATGAAATCTTATATGGATTGAATTTAAAACATAAATTTGGTGTGATTATATTTTGGATTGTTGATTGAGGATGGATTGCATGTTCATTAATGAATATACACAAAAAGTTCCTCTTTCTTTATGCATGTCATGTGTTCGATAAAATGTCTCAATGAATAAAAATGTTCAAACACAAGGACTTGATGCACGAATTTATTTCCTAGACCATTGATTATGCCATGTGAATTCTTTCGATTTAGTTTTCATGCATAGGAATGTTCATGCATTGTATATAAACCTTAGTTTTAGGCATTATTTTGCTTGGATTTTCATGTATAATCTAAGGCTTATGATTTGGGGGAATGGCCTTTTATTTAAGTGTGGGGTGTTGTAATTGTTTGTTTGGGGGTCATGACGCATGTTGATATGTTCTAGGAATGGGAAGAATAGCAAAGAAAACAGCCACATGCAAGGGTTCCGGAGAATCCTCATCATCCGGGGCTTCACAACCAAGAGTCGGCGGCGGGTTACGGTTTTTAATTGCCGCAGCCAAACAGAAATATGACAATGATATCTCAAAATGGGCTGAAATTAAGGAAAGGGGCATACAAGTTCCATTAGGCAGGGGTGCCAGAAATCAAGTTAGCAATTCGCAATCGTGGATGGGAACTTTTCACCTCAACCCCTATAGATGTCGTCCTTCTGGTGGTGCGTGAGTTTTATTCTAGTTTTGATCATTATAGCTGCACCAGAGTATATGTATGGGGAAAAGAAGTGGATGTCTCTGCCAATGAAATCAACAGAGTTTTGAAGGTCACTCGTGTTCGTGATGAGAAATGGCCCGACACCTGTAATGCCAATGTAGAGCTTCAACAAATCACAAGCATTCTTTGTGATTGATGACTAGACTTTTACGACAGATGGCATGACGGTTCAGCATTTTCACGCGAATAAACTTAAGCCAGCATGGTTTGTCTGGTTTAAATTCCTTTGTGGCTGCCTTCTACCGGTAAACCATCTCACCCATGTCACTATGGAAAGGGCCAAATTGTTGTATTGGGTTGCTATCGGGAAAGCCATAGATGTCGGTCAGCTCTACGTCAACAAATCTGCTATTCCGCTACCACCTCGTAGGCAATTGGGATTATGGTTTCCCCAATTAATTATGACTCTATGTTTGGAAAGTGGCATGGTGATTGAGCCTTCTGAAGAAAAATTGAGGCCAGGCCAGATGATTGCAATGGAGGGTATACGAGCTCCGGTTAAACGGACTTGATCCCAAGCTTCTAGGTCACACATAGAGGAAGCTAATGATTCAGATGATGAGCTAGTACTTGCTCCACAGCAATAGCAGGAGGAGCTTCTACATCAAATCTTGGCAGACCAACAGCGGATGGGCCAACATTTTGATTCATTTATACAATATCAGTTTACCTGGCAATATCCGTTTACCTGGCAACAAACCATAGAGGCTCGTCAAATGGCCAGAGAGCGAGGAGAGGACCCTTCCACATTTCCGCCTTTTCCTCCTTGCCCACAGGATTTGGGGCCTCTGCTCCTTGAGTTTTTATGCCCTATGTGTTGGGCCATTTTCTTTATTTGATATTCATGGCAGTCGATTTCCTAGACAATTTGAGTAGTTCTTTTATTAGACATTTTCGTTCGTTAGGTTTCATTTTAGTTAGTTTATTTCTTATTTCTTAGTTTTATTTTCGTAATCGTGTGTCTTGTTTATTTTTAGGTGTGTATTCCCTTAAGAAAGTAAGTTTTTTCTTGATTATTGTAGAATTCTTTTCTACAATTTTCTTGTTTTTCTTATTGTCGCAAGGGAGTTATTTTTTTTGTTCTGTTTTGTTTAGTGTTACTTCAGCTTTCATTCATGACAAGGGGATATTTAAAGTGGATACTGGTCCAAATATGACTTAAATCCAGAGAAGCTTTTGTTTTTCCCATTTTATGTTTTTATTTTTGTATTGAGGACAATGCTTATTTTTAAGTGTGGGATGGGAAAGTTATTTGGATTTTTTATTTTTTTGGTGTATTTTGCTCGATTTTCCAGCAATATTTTAACTTTTTCTTTGATCTGAGAGTTGTTATAATTTTTGAAAATTTTTGTGGATTAATCGACCATTTTTTCCAATTTGGTTGAAAATTTTTGCTTAACGTATTTTCCCATTTTTTTTGCATGATAAATCATTAATTGAACCATGCATGAATGAGTAGTCAGTGTTAATATTTTTCATTCAAGATTTTTCAGCACTAAGCCATACTTTAATTTTTGATTTGGGATATTTAGAGAAATTTATGTAGACTCAAGTATGTTGCATCCCAAAAACTTACTTTATTACATTTTCGAAGCTAATTCTTAGATGACCCTATTTAGTTTAAATATGAGGGTAGTGCCTTTTTTGTTTTTTGAGTCTTTCTAACCAACCATTTTAACAATTTATTTCTAAGTCCCTTATTTGAGCCTTATTCTTGTGAAGGGAAATACCATTCACCTTCTTTCACATAAACTCAATTTACCTACCTTTATTGAGCTTAATGTTTCTTCTAATTGTTTTATCCTAAGTGCTCCCTTTAAGAGCTTATGGTGCACATTATATGTAAAGGGGATATAAGGGTGGAAGTTTGTGAGAAATGAGTGATAAGTACATTTTTGTAGCAAAATAGGGTATTGGAAAAAATTTGTTGAAAGAAAAAAATTAAATATGGAAGCTTTTGTATTTGCAGGTAGTGCCTATTAGTGGTACCTGCGTGTTTTTGATGTTTACAGGTAGTGCCTATCACTGGTACCTGTATTTGCAGGTAGTGCCCATCTCTAATACCTGTGTGTTTATATGTTGCGGGTAGTTCCTACTATTGGTACCCGTACTGTGAGCGGACATAAAACTAAAATCACTACGTTATGTATATATGTCCGAGGGAGGTTGGCATGTTTGGTTGTTCGGAATGCTTCATGGATGTTTGTTACTCAAGTGTGGGGTCATGGATGTTTGATATTTCATGTGAAGAGAAGTTTTATTTTAATGTGTGGCCACCATTATTATAAAGCTCTTGTTATTATTTGCTATGTCATTTCCCTTCTTCGGCTAACAAATATCCTAACCTATAGTTTGGGCTAAAATTCCTATCGAATTTAGATTGAATTGGTTGTCATATATGTATCTAGATTGGTGGATGGGTGTAAGAAGAGTGAACTATGGGGTGTTTAGACAAAATTTTGAGGGTCTTCATGATTTAATCTAACTATTTTGAAATCTAAAATTTTGAATTGCTATACACACATACACACGAATTTCATTTTTTGGTTTTTATTAGCATTTGACCTCTTTGGTTCTTAGACTACTCTGATTGCTGGATTGATTATTGATTATTTATGTGGATATTTGAAGGAATATGTTGAGTAGAATGTGTTAAGCTTAACTGTTCCAATCTTATATTTGATCGAGAACGATCAAAGGCTAAGTGTGGGGTAATTTGATAAGTTCATAATTGTGCTATATTTTATGTGTCAATTACCACATTTTTATGTGTTGTAAGCAAGATTTGAGTTATTGTTGAGCTTAATTTGGTTATTCTTAGTTTTTGTAGGGCTAAGTGAAAAAGAGCTGAAAAAGATGGAAAAGATGAAAGAAAATGCTAAGAACATGCAAGAGTATGAAACCAATGTTGGATGCTATTTCGTATTTCAAGCATTAATTTTGAGTCCAAGCCCCAATTGAAGTGATTTGAGATGCATTGGAAATCTAAGGGATAGAGCTACAACTTTCGTGTTTTACACTTTTTCAAATTCCAAAAGCATCAAGGTGAAAATTGAAGCCAGAGGCAGAGAACAATTATAAAGCCAGCACACTTGCACTGGAGCTGTGCAACGCGTGTGCGCTGCGTCCAGAAGCGAGATTCCCAGGTTAAGTTCGTGCGCACATGTGCGCTAAGAACTCCGCGCATATGCATGGAAGACAAAAGAGCATAGGGATGTTCTGCCAGCGCATGTGCGCCCGAGGTGTTGGATGGCGTGAGTTGGATTTTTGGAATGTTTTTTCGCCCGGTTGGACTCTCTTTCACCCGATTTCACGTTCTTATCTATAGGCCTTAATTGTAACCCTAAGTACTCATTATAAATACCCCATTTAGGGTGAGAGAAAGGGAAGATCGACACTTTTATTTTCTTTTGGCTAAAGGGTTTTTAGCAGTAGAAATTCTTCTTTATTCTTTTGTGGCACTTTGTGCCTAAACTCTTTTCTTGGTAGAGGAAATTGAAGCCATGGTCAATTCTACAAAGTTGTGAGACTTCTTGTGCTTGAATTATTCAATTTTATCTCAAGTATTGATTATTGTTCTGCAATTAAATTTATGATTGTTCTTTTTAACTTATTATTGATGCAGAATACTAAGTTATTAGAATTAATCTACTGCTAGATTGTTTTAACCACTTGTGCTTAATTCAATCTGTGAAGCAACTAAATTTGATAATTACTAGATTAGTGTTATTGAATTTAGGGAAATTAATCAACTAATTGGCATAACCACGTGTGTTTATGTTTAATTAGCCTAATTGTTCTTATTGATTTTAAAGCTTCTATTAATTAATCTTTGGCGCGTGTCTGGGTTAAATTAATAGTTAGGGCTAATAGGATCACGTGTTGAAAATTAACCGACTTTAGAAAGAAATAAGAATCAACTTTGAATAGGTATTTGTTCAGGTTAATTCTTCAATTAGTGCTTGATATAGAATTGAATTATCTTGTGTGTCAATGATCGACTAGTGAAATTGCCATGGTGGATATGATCAGGACCAAGATCTTTCTTAATTGAATTCTCTTTAGTATTTTATTTTTTTTAATTTTGAGTTCAAAAGCATTCAAAACCCCCCATTTTTCATTTAGCACAAGATTAAACTCCGTTCTCTGTGGGACGACCTGTATTCACTGCTACTACATAGTGAGAGTTGTTAATTTTGTGTGCCTACGACAGCATTGCAACTCAACAGCATATTATTGCATACCATATGTGGACATTGTGAATTACCTAATTGCAAGGGCGGTGCTGAGCTGGTTGAGTGTCAATCAATAAAGAAAGTTCTTAGAAATCAAGCACTACTTTTGGAATAAGCCATACCTTTCTAGTGGTGTAATGACCCAGTCTTAAGAAGGTATGGCCCGGAAAGGGAATGGAGGACATATTGAAGCAATGTAAAACTTCATTCATCACTCATTGAAAGCCACCATTTAACGCAAAAGATAGGCTTCAAAGTATTGAAAAGTAGGTTGTATTGGCCGACGATCTTCAACGATTCAAGGAACTTTGTGCTTGAATGCGATGAATGCCACAGGGTCGGAAACATTTCAAGAAGACAAGGAATGATCCTCAATGGAATTGTAGAGTTAGAAATTTTTTAATTGGCAAATAGCGCACACCTTCGAGACTTTATTCCAACTCTCTTCCATGTTCATTGATAAAATACCCCAATGATACCCGTCATCACAAGAAAGAGCCCAATACTCAGGAGGGATATTTCTATTTATGAGCTAATCATAAGTTTCCTGAATCATGTTGCGCACCTACTTCATATACCAACTGGATTTCCAAGGTTGCCCAGCACTTCTAGCCAACCTACATAGGTCCTTCAATCTTTGGCTCCAGAAGTTCTTGTGAAAATTTTCCACACATGGAAGAGACAGAGCAATGCACCCCATAAGGTGGACCTCCAATATTCTAGGTTATTCATCATATTAATGATACCTTTTTTGCAGTATGAGATTACACATATATGGTGCACATCATAGCAAACATGAATCCTAAGATATATCATTAACCAATTCCAACTGTCATTTGTCTCCGCAACCACAAGTTCTTATGCAAGCAGAAGTTGGTGGTCAATTACATTGTGCACAACTGCCACTAGCAGATTCGCTATATAAGCACCTCTAGGAAATGTGCCATCTGCACATACAACTGGTTTACTTTATTAGAAGGCATGGATTGAAGGTGTAAATGCCCAAAAAACATAGTCTAATATCTTCTTTTGCCAATGGCATCATGAATGATGTTGCCACTTAACATTAGTACCAGGATTTTGTGCTATCAACTCCTTAAGTAATTTGGCAACCCAACAACTGACCGTGGCCATCCTCATAAACTATGTCGATGGCTTTACAACAACCATACCATACCTTTTTGTGTGAGATGTCCGCATATAATTCATCCTAAACAAATTGATGCGTGCTTAAATTTCTTTCACATGTTTATAGGAGTTCTCTTTGATACTGTGTATAATGTTCTTGGCTAAAATTTCTTGGTTTAACTACTTGCGATCATTTTTTTTACTTGTGCCTATGCAAGTATGCATGTCAACAAGTTTTGTTATCTTCTACATTTGATGAGTGCTATTTTCAACAACTCTAACCATCTAATTCTAGTGATCATCTGTTTAACTATGAACTCTCTATTGTGTTTGATGGACCATAACGTGGTAACCTATTTAAATTGCTTCGTGCCTTCAAATAGTACACCCAAATAAAGATGCATGTTAGTTTCACTCCATCTACTCATGTGGTCCACATATCCTCGGTTCGTGACGAGAAAGAGCATATTCTATATCAAAGTAGAAAGCAAGTGTCCGTGGCACCTGTAATGTAACACCAATGTCAACCTCGGTGACTAGACATGGGAAGATGAGGGCCCGACCATTTTCAATGGCATTGGTAGTTGCATCAATATCCATGTCACAACCACTATTTGACTCACTGTCATCATCAGGTGGTTGTTCGAATTCCTTGTCAGAATCAACATGTTATGACTTCTTTCACTTGCAACGTCAAGCATTAGGGTTTAGTAATGAACAGTAGGACATCATCACATATCATCCAAGGTGGTCGGATGATTCAGTTAGCTGGCAAATCTCTGAACAACATCAAAATTTAACACTGTCAGATTTTCCGATATCCAAATGGATTATCTCATTTAGCAAAGATATGAGGAAAGTCGGCCATTTGTGACCCAAATTGGCCTCCGTAGAGTTGTGTTAAGGTTTCAAACGTATTCAATTCTAATTGGGAAGTGATCCCCCTTCCATGAAATAATCTATTTGTTGGTCAGTTTCAACATAAATCTATACATGGAAGTGTTGTACCTCTAATTTGACATCATACACTATTTGCAAATCATCATCATTTGACGAAGGTAGGACAATCCATGTTCAATAGACATAACCATCAAACTAAGGCATTTCGTAATGTCAGCCTCAATCTATACATACTTGAATCTAGGCTCATGTAATCAAAGATCATAGATTGGAGCTCACCCAAAGATATTCATTGACAAACTAACACAAACTTGTCAGCATGTTGCGGTTCATAACTCAAACTACAAAGGGCAAGTTCACCATTTTCCTACCCCAATTAAATCATAATCTAATGAGCATATCAAAAGGCAATGTGGGGTTGTGTTGCTTTAGGGAAAGAAGGAAGAATTGGAAATCTGGTTTGGATGGATGAAATGTTTCTTTCCGATGACCTCTTTTTGCAACATCTGGGTCGCTCAACCATAAAGCGACCGAAAGAATCTTAAATTTTATGATACCAAAAAATGCCAATCAACTATGGGACCGTAAAAAAATGAAAATGATATACCATAACTTTATTTCTTCGAAGAGGTGAATGTAATAGAGTGATTTTAGTCATTCAGATTGTTGTTATAGCCTCATAACAAGTAACATTGTTTTGTAAAACTTATTTAACTCTATAACTATTACACACAAATGAAAAATAATTGTACATTTATTAATAGTCTATTATCTGACCAAAAAACTTAACTGTCTATTACAACATACTCGCCACTTGCATATGAATATTAGTTGACAATTATTCTTCAACAAACATCTAATAGTCACTTTCATAGACAGACGATGCCAAAACATCAAAGACCATGTTAGCTCACTCGTTGTCCCCATATTGTCTAGCTATTATATCATCGTGATACGCTTCACCTCATTTCAAACACATAGCCATGCGATTATTTTCCTCACTTATTTGCAACAAGGCTTGTTTAGATTCTCAAAAGTGGATTTCCTCATCATTAGTACTTTCTGGTTAGGAAGTTGCAGTTTTAGCCTATTGTCCCAAGCATCCAACAACACCACAATCTCATTAGTTAGCTTGTCTATTTTTTCCTTCTATTCATATTTTTTTATACCTTTCCATTGAGTTGTTCGGTACTAGGTGGCTGTAGTGAACCAGTACTAGTTGATCAACGCTGAGATTGCTAAGACACTAACTACTCCTAACTATGCATCAGACCATAACACGTCCAACGAAGATATGTAAATTTATTATTTCCTCCTCGAGTGATTTGTATAATTTTAAAGTTGCCTAACGATGTTGTAATATACATTTTCTAATGTATGATTAACTATTTCATTTTCCTGTCTATAATTTTAACTATAATTTTCCTGTCTATAATTTAAAGTTGCCTAACGATGTTGTAATATACATTTTCTAATGTGCGATTAACTATTTCATTTTCCTGTCTATAAAGATTTGCATTTTAACTATAAACTCTAAATCCCTAAGTTTATGATCATATCCCTATTCAATTATATTCTCGACTGTGGAACAATTATAATCCTATTCAATTATTACCTATACCCTAAATTAAAAATAAACATAAATTATTCAAAAACTTTAAAGTTGTCTAAAGGTGTTAATGTACAATTATCTATTGCAGTTTTCTATCTATTAAGAAGTAATTGCATTTTCAATAATAAAGCCTATATCCTTAAATTTATAATCATAATCCCTACTTCACATATTATCAACCCGAAACCCTAACTATTCAATTATTAAAACACAAATAAAAATTAAACGTAAATTATTCATACAATTACTAAAATAAAAAATAAAATAAACATTGAATAATCAACATTTATATTAGATTAATTATCGACTCTACATTTATAATCCCTAATTCTATCATCAGAATTCCTATTCAACATAACCTCTAGTATTAAGAGAATTAGACTGATCAATCCTTAGATAAACATATATTAAAATAAATCTAAATTATTTAAACAGTATACTTTTCCAGATAATCGATGGAACCACTATCATAATCTCCCAATATAGTCAAAAAAAATTTGTTTTGACTCGGTAGGTTTTCCATTGATTCATGTAAGTTATTAGGAGGTTTTGGTCTAATCCCCCTCCTTATACTTTTCTCCATATTTTAATAAAACAAGTGTCTAATCCACCACCTAAGGTACCAATTGTTTTCCTAGAAATAATTTGCATACCGAAATCAAAATATTATATAAAATACAAAATATGCATTATATGTGAATAAGAATAACATATTAAAAATGAATTAATAATCTAAATTACATAACATAAAACTAACATATTACATAACATAATATATAAAGAAATTAACAACAAGTATTAAATAAAAATATTTATTAAAATATACCTTTTTCGTTTGTTCAGAAATTGGACTCAATCGTAATTTATTATAAAACGAGAGGGAAGAAGAGGGAAAGAGAATGAGAATGAGGAGCAAGGGAAGAGGAGAAATCTCGGTTGAAAGTGAAGGGAGGAATAAAATAGATGAGAATCAATGAGAATGGAGGTATGCAGCCTCTCTTATATAGAGGCCAAGTACCTTATATGTATAGCAAACCAAGTCGCCTACCCTATAAACGACCCTAAGGTCTTTTTGGTTAGTGGTTAGGTAGGTTGTTTATAGCCTAAGAGACCTTTCCATTTCGATAGGTACAAAACACAAAGAAGAACCTTTCCAATTTTTGAAGAAATTTTAATCCCTCACAAACAGAGAAATTAGCCTTTCATAGTTACACTAATTGATATGGCTTTTATGCCTTCATTTGCGTGCACTTCAAAAATGCAAAATGACCTTAGTGGAGATATAGCATAAAATTTATCTTATTTAAAATTTTTACCACAACAGTTTCTATTCTTATGGTTGTGTTCATTACTATACTAAAAACTAGTGATTCTTTAAAATATTTCTTTAACTGTTTTTATTTGAGTAATTATCGAATTAGGAAAATAAGTTTATTTGCTTTATTTTTTGTTGATCCTTCTATAGTGTATATTTATTAGTGTGTACATAGGAGCACACACATTAAGTCAAAAGGTCAATGTTAAATAGAAGTTTGGCCAACAATTAGCTACCTGCACCTTTGTTAAGTAACGTGATATGTTGAAATATTTATTCCAATCAACATATATATTTCACTTTAGATGTTTTGATCAATCTTGCATCTTTTAAATTTTAAATCCCTATCATATCACATTCACAAATTTATAATATAGATGATACACACATGACCCATGGATCAAGTGACAGGGTCGTGGACAAAGCTCAGGGAGTTGATCCAGTCCTTGTTCTAGCTGGGCCAATCACAAGATCAAGAGCTAAAAAGTTACAACAAATCATGCTAGGCTTTGTCAAGGACATTTTGGACCAACAAGCCTTACTATTTGCAGGTGGTGGCCAAGAGTTCATCCAAGCTCAAGTCAAGAGGCCAGTCCATGTTTTGGAAGTCCAAGACCAAGAAATTTCAAGCCCACAAATTGAAGACTTCAAGAAGGGTTCTAGAAACCCTAGAATCGGTCAAGCCCTATAATTGGCAATATTAATCCTATTTGGCCTAGGATTTAGTTTCAAGACTTGTTTCTAAGAGTATTGTTTTAATTGTTTTTCTTAACTTAGACAAATTAGTCCTTTTGGCCAATCTATAAGTTCTTTTGTGCCAATTGTACCAAGTCTTGTTTGGATTTGACTAGTTAGTGTCCTAATTTTTAGGAATTGTAGCTGTTTTCTAGTTAGGTTTGTGGTTGTATTTTCACCTTAAATACACCAGCCCTATAGCCAACAGAAAACTTTGTGAGGAATTCTCCCAATTTGTCTTCCAAAAACTTGTGGTATTTTCCAAAGTGATTCTTGTTATTACCAACCAAAAATACTATTGGTTCTAGTCTCGTTATAGACAACGGATCAATATCTCGTACAGTTGAGAATAGATATATTTAAATTCTTGATTTCTTAATTAAAGGATTTAAATCCATCAAGTCAGTATTTTGTTTCTTTGTCCAAATTTCTGTTTTCTGTGTTATAGTCCTGGCCAAATTCCCTTCCAGGGTTTCCCAAGATATTATTTTGCGTGAATTCTTATGGATGTGGTGTATCAGGGCGATCTTGGTTCCGCAATTCAAACTTATATCTCGTCAGTTTAACAGCAAGGTACGCATAAGAGTGGTATCAGGAGCATTGGGTTCCCTATACACGTTTGTTTTCTTGTGTTCTTATGAATCCTTTGAGATTATATCCTACTTGTTTTACTTTTTCTATTCGAATTCTAGATAAAAAAATTTCAGCCCTATTCTTGTTCATATTCTTGCCTTGTTCATTTTTTTTCTTGTTCATTCTCGTTCCTAAAAAATTGCAGCCTTATTCTTGTTATTTCAAACTGAATTATTGCTGTAATCCTTTTCATATTCAATTGTTAAATCGTTGTTCTTATTGATAAAAAAACATTGAACCATCAAAAACACTAGCCGATTTGGGTTTTCTCAAATTTTCTTGTTCTTCAAGTTTCTGGTTGTTTTGTACAAGTTCTTGTCATCTCGTGCTCTTGATTAATTGTTGGAATTCGTGTATAACCAACTGGAAAGAAAACAACAAAGCGAAAAAAAAAAAGAAAAAAACAATTGAGTTGTAAAAACCCTAGCCGTTTAGGGTTCCGCATTTTTCTTGTGCTTTGAAATTTTTAGGTATGTTTTGTGTCAAGTTTTGGTGATATTTTGTTTCTAGAAATTTGTGTAGCAGGACGTTAAAAAAAAAAGAGAAAAAAAACTAATTTTCCTAAAACTATAGGAATTAGGGCTTGCATGGTTATTGCGCATTCCAAATTTGTTGCCATTCCTTATTTCTACACACTTGCACAACTTGAATCCCTCTCTTAGTTGGATTGTATTGCCATCTTGAATCCTTTTCGAACTTGGAACACATGCTAAAATCCCATATCATCTAGGCATTGTTTAATTCCTCTTCCTACTAGGATTTGTTGCCACCTTCTTGTTACTCTTGTGCTCTCGGGTATAAAAGTTTTTCCCATATTTTGTTATCGGGTTGTGAGAAAAAAATTGTGAAATTTCCAAAATATCCTATTCCCTTGGGTTAATTTCTTCTAACCTGAAACCCTAAGTTTGTTTTGACCATCTTATTATTTGACTTTCTAAAGTACTTTCTGTGCATTCTTTGATAAATTGATCTGCCATTACTTTATTATCTCTTTGCTTCCTTAGTCTACAACTACTAATTGTGTTATAAAAGTGTTAGTAACTATTTGTGTCATTCTTATTCCGTACTTTTCAAGTCTACTAAAGACTTTGAAGAAAATGTCTACGAGACGAAAATGGTAGGAGTGGTGAGCTCATTAGAAAATAAAAGCCTTGAATTTGAGTGAAACACGAGTGAAATTGTGTGACATCTTTAAATTTGAGCGTTACACCAAGGGAGTGCCGTGAGGTCCTTCCTTATTTTACTAACCCTAAAATCTCTTGTTTCTTCTTGTTTTTGTTCTTTTGTAGGTTTAAAATGTCCCAAGAAAGAGAGAGTTCAGGAGTTAATGCCTTGGAATATTGAGTTGCCGAAATGGCAATATATCTTGAGGGTATTCAACACTCTCTCGAGTCATTAACTAAATGCCGAAATGAGCCAACTCAGCAAGATGGCCGATCTGAGCCTCATGCTCATAGATTACCATAAGCTTGTCGAGCTAGAGAGGCACGTATGTCAATTACGATTCGGATTTATATGAATGTAATGAAGAATTATATGATCTAGGTGAAAGGTCAAGGAATCATTGACATGTGCAAGATGGTGGTAGGATTGACGACGATACTGGTAACATTAAATTGACTAGACTTATGTTTAAAGGTAATCTCAATTCTAATGTCTATCTCAAATGAAAAAAGAAGGTAGGAGTTTTTTTTTTTTTTTTTTTTTTTTTGTCATAACTACTTTGAACGAAAGAAAGCTCAATTAGCTATAGGTTCATTTAGTGATTATGCTTTAGAGTGGTAGGATCAATTTAAAACTGGTAGACTTAGATGTGAAGAACCACCAATTAATGATTGGATATCCTTAAAAGTTGTATTAAACAAAAGATTTGTACCTTGTACATATCATCGTGATTTGCGTCAAACTTTACAAATTTTAAGGTAAGGTAATAAATTTGTAGAAGAGCATAATAGAGAGCTTCAAAGGTGTCTAATGAGAGCTAATGTAGTGTACTGGGGATCGTGAAGCCACTATGGCTCAATTCTTATGTGGACTTAATAAAGAAACTGCCAACATTATAGAGTTGCATCATTATATTGAATTGCAAGACATGGAACGAAAAAGCAATTAAGGTGGAAAGGCAACTTAACAATGGAGGTAAATCAAAGTTTGAGTCTAATTCTAATTAGCAAAGCAATTGGTCTACTAACCCTTCCCGGCCTAATCAAGTTCTTAATAGACCAACTATCCCTAAAATTAATGAATCCGAACATAAACCAGTTAAACATCCCATGAATTCTTTAGTTAAAGGTTCATCTTCTAATATTTCAAAACGTATTCGTAATATTAAGTGATAATGATTAGGAGCAAGAGGATATTTCTCAAATATCTACCTTGGTGACATTGCGGATACTTCATGCTCAACCAAAGGACGACCAAAATGAACTACAACGTGAGAATATTTTTTTTACCAAATGTGTTTTTCATGGTCGTGCACTTTGTTTGATTATAGATGAACAGGTGGTAGTTGTGTGAATGTTGTAAGTTAATGATCGACAAATTGAGTTTGCCTTGTCAAAAATATCCGCGTCCTTATAAATAACAATTGCTAAATAAATAAATAAATAAAAAAGAATACTCCGTCAGAACAGGGACTTTTTTGTTTTGGCAATGTTCTTTCTTACTCGGATGGGTACCGATTCTCATTCGAAAGCTGGATCTGAAAAAGAATTCTCAACTTCTTGTGTACCACAAACGTTCATTCTTTCCAGTCGAGCACAAGGAACTAAACGCTTTTTGTATAAGAAAAGAACCACGCGTAAATGGTAGGTATTACAAGACAGTGAAATTAAAATGGATAATTTGATTCATTCATTTCCTTTAAATGAATGCAAGAAAAATTGTACTAGCATTAAATGTACTTGATGTGCTTTTTCTCCAGCTAATCTGCATCTTCTGACTGGGACTGGTACTAATTTTTTAACATATATAATCCTATTGGTCATTGCCATTTTTAGGCTCCAAGAAAAGAGGGAAAAATGAACCTAGAGTTTAACTCCAAAAACATTACAATAAAGAAAATAGTTGCCTTGACTATAGAAAATTACAACATACACTGATGGCTGATCCAAAAAAAGATGCCAGCTAAAGGTCCAATATTGTATAGCTCATTCTGTCATTCACCTACTTACCCCTGTTTCATTTCCATGGAATCAGTTATCCTTACAATTTCTTGCATAACTGGAAGACAACCTTGATTGTGACTGAAAGAAATCAAAGGAAGCGCCAGTTCCAAAGGATCGCCTAGTGGCATTTGGGGAATCTGATAGCAGAGGTTCATATACTGGACTCCGACTCTTGGGTTGGGAGATTGATAAAGGTGAAATTTCTTTCTCTAAGGCCCTCGACTGCGGCTCTATATTTCCCAAAGACAAGATGGGCCCTCCCAAACGTTCAGCTTGCTGAAGTATGTTTATTTTACTAGGTCGGTATGTGTATCTGAAGTACTTTAGAGCAAGCACAGGACCCACAAGAGTACCAGCAGCAACAATTAGCTGAAATACGTTACAATTTGCAATAGTTTATATAATGCAAAAGGGAGTTTTAACAAACTAAAATAAGCAATGAGAATTAAGAGTGTGTGAATGATTTCAAGGAATTAACAAGAAAAACATTCTGCAATAAAATTTTCTTTACCAAGAAACATCTTTTTCCTTATTAAATAACATAAAGGACTGATATAAGGTTTCACAAGATAGAAATGTGGAGACTCTGTACTATAATCTAGATACTGACAATATAATGAATGAGGAATCAAAACATGGAGAGGACATGAGAGCTTACAAACATAGTAATCCAGTAAGATGGCTGTCTACAAAGGCGAAACATTATTGTATACATCCCCGATGATGGCAGCGCACTGACAATCCAGTTGATCACATAAAATGCAATCAAATTTCCCCATATTGCAAGATGTTGCAATATTGAGAAAGAACTGCAAACATCAAATGGAAACTTAGGAGATTAAGCAATCAATATTGCTTCATACAATTTAACTAAGATACCAAATAAACCCTAAACAACTTCATGCAAGAGCTATTGAATTGTATTTCTTTTCTTTTGAGCTATTTGATCATAAAGTTTCACTATAGGTGTCTAGTCTAGACTGAAAAGAAATTAAACATCAAGACAGTGCTAGAAGTGCATCTGCCCATGAAAAACCCTATTTTTAGCTCTAGAATGGCCCAGTCAGGAAATGAGAACAAGGGATGTCAACTAACTTGGTTTCCAGTGCAACAACAAATGCCTGCAACCAAATACATCCAGATAGGGCAACCATTGAAAGCTCCTCCATCTCGCTTTTCTCAAAAGCATATGCATTTATGCTGACAACGAAGACAATAATGGCCTGAAAACCATAAACAGAAGGCATAGCATCTTTTCACATAGAGGAACTTGGTGATGAATGAATCAAGACAAAAAACATCAGTAAAAAACAGGAACCACCTGAAACCAATATCCTTCTTACAGAAACAAAAAGCCCCTAAGATCTGTTATAACAAAACTTTCCTCAAAATTTGCACATAGTATAACATATCCATTGTTTAGTAGCCCTGTGTTTAGTGAAAACTAACCAAAAAGAGCATGGGGGCAAAAGCTGCACACTGATTTTCTCTTACAGACTTTTCAGCCAACTCCAAATTCCTTTAGTGATGACATCACATTTTATACAAGTCAGACATCAAGTTGCTTCTTTATTGATAGTTTTGAACCATTTGGTTAACCACATCATCTAGGATATTACAATCTAAGATAAAATATTTTCTTTACGTGAGCAATATCAACAATCACAAAGGATTTCAGTCAAAAAAATTCAATTGGTTAAAAGTGTAGCTGTTCAAAATTGGGTAGATTCAATCAATTCAATTGAATCAGTTCACCCCTTATACATTTTAAATATTTTCAAACCTAGTAGAATTCTCCCACCAGATTTTTTAAATAAGATGGCCCCCTTGAATACAAATTGAACGTCTGACTGGGTAATTGTTAAAATATGGTAGGGGCAGAGATAATTGGATGATTAGCAGGGCAAAGCTAACCCATTAATGGGGAGAATTGGATTCAAAAAGTATATCTGAAATTTGAAATCCTTCATTATTTTGATTAAGGAATAAAAGTTAATGATTTTAAAATTCTCATACAGAAACATTGACTAGTCAACTACAAAGTCTGAGACATAAGGATTTCCTTTTCAAAAACTCCTATTAAGCTAATATAAATAAAACATCAACATCATGTTCAACTACTGATATTTGGACTCTTTTATCTATCAACAAAAAATTCGTGTGAACTACTTGACTAAGATGATTAGCACCTGGGAAACTCAATTTTCTGCATGAAACCAAAGATTAGAAATGCAAAAGGAAACACTAACATGAAAGAGAGAGCGACCAAACCATCCGGCGAATGTGCTAGGATTAAAAAGCCTGTTCCAAACAAAAAAAATTGATCAAGCTAAAAGGCAAGCAGAAGCAATCTACAAAAAGATCTGAAAATGCCAATAAGTACCACACTTCTAAAGCTATTTTTAAGAGTCTTAGTGAACAAAGACACAAGAAGTACAATACTTCAACAAATTTTCATACAAACCTTCCTGCTTGGCAGTAAAACAGTATCTGGGGATGCTGCATCACAGTTCTCTCACTAAGATCTTTGTCAAGCACGCTGACTAAAACAGGAATACTCGTGTAGAAAACATTATAAGCCATCAAACTAACAGAATTAAAGAGGCTGGTTCCAGAGACACCTGAAATCAAAGAGAAACTGGACATTTTGTGATATTAGTACATAGGAAATCTTTTTAGGTATAGTACTAAAGAAACCAAAAGAGGAACGTACTTAAGGTGGCTTAATCCATGTGAACTTACAAGATCTGGATAAAACATAACAGCAGTGATTTGTAGAATGAATACTGAGAAAGAAACGCTGTACGATTATATGAATACCGCCCGTGGACAAGTATAAGCCTCTTCAAAAACCTGAATTCTGCAAGCCAAGAATAGCATCTCCAGATGTTAACATATGGAATCACAAGTAACTAACAATAATCTACTAAAACAAACACTTAGAAAGAGTCCCAAGTAACACAACATAATGCAGTAAGAGACCAATTCCACCTACATGTTTATGCTTGTGGTTTACTCCCACAGGTCAAACTACTAGCATTATTGTTTACCAGTTTTCTGATCCTTAAAACTTTTCTAAAAGCACAACAATTTCTCGTTCCCAGACCATTCTCTGCCATCTGTAAACTAAGAAGCAGCGAACTTAACATCAGGGTTCAACTATTTAGATATCACTTCTGATTCACGTTAGGCCTTGAATAAGAGGAAGTATTTCCTTTGTCAAGAAAAATCCCATGACCACAAGTCGAAGAATAAGAACAACGTTTAAAACAGTTCATGTAATATGTACTCAGAATGAGAATATCCAAGTACTAGCAGCAAAAACCAGTTTTGCAATTGCAACACATTCTGCCATTTCCTTTTGAAGAAAAGATTAAAAAAGTTGTTTGAAACAAAACAAATTCATATTAAACAAAATTACTAAGAAAAGTCAACATATAAAACTGTTTTCATTGTATAGAAAAGGCTACAATAAAATGGAGTACAATAAAATGGAGTTCTTACTTCCAATACTATAATCAGCTGCCCTGGCTGCCTGCAACCCTTCTCTCCCACTTATACCTACTCCAATATCAGCTTGTTGGATCATTCTGACATCATTTCCACCATCTCCAATTGCCAATGTTCTATATTCACATGATTTTAGTAGTTCTACAAGCTGAAAAGGTAAAGAAACTCGTTGTAGATGGTTTTGCAGAAGGAGAGTAATATTCTCAAATAAAAAGAAACATAAGTTAGGTAAATAAATCTTAATCTCTCATAATATCCATTCAGAATTCTAATAAAACATTTATGCAAGAAAACAAGAACTAATTTGCAAAATTCAAACACCCTTGATGACTATTGGTACCACTGACAAATAGACTTTCCATGGTGCTTTCAATTATCATTGAGCACGTATTTAAAATCTTGACCATATCAGAGACCAGTTCTATTAACCTGTCATTCAAAAAACCATATCTAGCCCATAATTTCCAGCGGAGGCATCAACGAACATTTCTTTATAAAAAACACAAAATAAATAAGAAGAAAACTAGAGAAAAATATGACACCACCAATAAACTTAAAGATGTATTGTAATCATGTAAAACAATATGCAGACAGTAATATAACTTAAATCAGTATCACTGCCCCGAACATATTTTGCCCATAAAGTTCATTTAGTTTCCTTCTGAAATAATATGCCCGTGCATTTTGCATTACCAGTCAATAGTCCTCCTTCTGGCCAAGTTGAATATCTTACCAACCTTTTTAGTCTATCCAAAAACAATGTCCAGTTTTTTTAAATGAAAATTCAATTACAAAATATTTATACACTACAAATGTAACTGCGCCCACATGTTCTCAATATCTCCTCTCATTTCAACTGACTAGTAAGGTGGGCCCCATCAAGTTACCCATTAGCTAATTCGACCAATTCTTTGAACTCTCCCCATTTCAATACCTATGGAGCATGACACCTCAATTTTGGGATGCGAGAGATGCACCAACATTTGCAATCCTCTAACATGCACCAGTTCATAATGGTATATGTACCAGCATCAAACATAAACCCAAGCTTTTGCAGAAGGCTCAAGTCATTGAAAAATTCTAGCATAACTGAGCTGTATATTCCAAGGCTTAAAGCAGCAAGAGCATGCATTGTCCAACATTAACCAAAAAAGTTACAGGAAAATTGCAACATGTGACATAGAACAGTTCTCATGTGTACATTGAATAAAACAGTTATCATATGTTAGACGGATGTAAAATTGATTCAAACTCAAATCAAAAAAACTCTTTACCAATGATTTATAGGGCAAATTACCACCTACACCCTTGTAGTTTATGCAAGTTACCCTTTACCCCCTTAAACTTACTTTTAACCCCTTGTATTTTGGACTAAAAGGTGAATGTAAGTAAATGCAAAACATAATGATTTTTATAATATTACATGATACAAATGTTACTTACAACTTGCTACAGGAACTACAAGAAGTTGACTGAAGACCAGAATAGTAATACTTTTCCAGCCAATGTACAACATAGACGAATTAACATTTTATTCTTAATTCACTTCTAGTAGTTATGATAATGCTATTTAGCGCTAATCTAGGTCACATAAAAAGGCAGAAAAGGATATCTTTTAACTTTTCTGTTCAACCTAACTTTTATTCCAATATCACGATGGGGCAAAAGGCTGACTTTTACACCATATTGGGGGTTATTGGTAGGATGCTTAAACCCCAAAAGGGTTATTTTTGCCCAAAAATATACAAAACAAAGAAACCAATAAAGGCACCTGAGCTTTTTGAGAAGGAGTAACACGACAGCATATAGCTGTCCTGGATAATAGAGATAGTTCTGTAAATGCTTTCCGATGATGCTTCAGAGCAATTTCAAGAGCCCAGCCATCATGTATGACAAAAGCAAGATCCTGCCATTGAGAAAAGAGAAAAGCATCCTTAGCTATTCAATGAGGGGATCAGGACCCAGAGCACTTTTCAGTGTAAACCTAGCCAGCAAAGCCATCAGGTGATCATCACCGGATTCAGAACCATCATAGCAAAAGTTTGAATTGCTTTAGCATCTTAATTATTATCACTGAGCAGAGCATCAATTTTAAATGGTAAATTGTAAGGCATGAAATGCTTTCTTAATTATTTATATGAGCATCTCAGTATAGTGAATGTATATCATCAAATTATCAGGAACAAGTAGCAAAATGTTATTGACTGCTGACACTCGAAACCTTCAACAACATCATCCAGATCACGTACAGGGCAAGAGTTAACCATACTAGGCTACTATCAGTGCATCATTTAATTTTCACAGTGACATGGATTGTGTTAAATATACATATATCCTACATTGGTTAGCCAAGAGATCCTGGACTAGTTAATAAGGTTCACGGACCACACGGCACTCATTGCCAATTAGTTTTGAAATGGAAGCCCATGTTCTTTAATATGGCATCAGAGCTAGCCTCAAGTTTTCCCTCATCCACACGTCCTGTGTTCTCTCCAGCCCATTCCAACGGGCTCACTCAACTTCCTGGGAGCTCAACCAAACCCAAGTCACAGGTTCTCTCTCTAGCCATGGGCGCTCAACCAAACCAAGTCACGGGTTCTCTCTAGCCCCGAGTGCTCAACCAACCCAAGTCACGTGTGAGAAGAGGTGTTAAATATACATATATCCCACATTGGTTAGCCAAGAGATCTTGGACAAATTAATAATAAGGCCAATGGGCCACACCACTCATGACAATTAGTTTTGAGATGGAAGCCCATGTTCTTTAACAGAATGAAATTTATCCTAATTACACTAAACTCCCTTCCTGTCTAAAGTTTCTTTTCATTGACCTTTCTCCTTACAACACCCATTATCCACGTAGCATATTGTCTCCAAAACAGGAAATATATTTAGAGGCCTCTTTAAATAGAAATCCTAACCTCAAATGTTATAGACAACCTCCCAAAAAATAGTTTTATAATGAAAATTATAATAAACAAATTTTACTGAAAAAGGAAAAAATAAACCAAGCTAAATTTAGAACCACCAGAAGAAGAAAGATGCAGGAATTGTTTTTAACGACCATGAGAATGCACAAAACTACAAGCCACAACACTTCTTCTGCAATCAACAACCAAGGATTATGAGCATATGTAACAAGAAGAAAATTTTTGAACCTATATACTAGACCAAACTCCAACAAATCCTAGATGGTAGCCCTTGCTTCACCTAGAAACCCTCCTCTTTTTTATCCAAAACCAAAACGCTTTTCTTTATCTACCATTTTCACAAAAGATCTATCATAAGACAAGTTGCTTTCCAGACTGTTGGAGGTACCATGTGACCTAAGTAAAAGGAAGAATATAGCATATCAACTATGGGCATCCCAATTTTCACCATGTTAAGCAAAATCAGAGGTCCAGAGACACCGAAGAGCGAAAGGGAAGTAGAGAAAGTTGGCATTATGAGTTTCTTCTTGTACTCTTCTATGAGTGCTTTTTCATGGTATCATATTCCTTTCCAGGCAATAAACCAGCAGAGAAGAAATTTAAAGAAGACATTAACAAAACAACAGCTGTAAAATTAGAGGCGGAAGGGAGGAGATTAGTGGTTATAGAGTGGAACATTCCGTTACGTAAGAGGATTGTTACTTTAGTAAAGCTCTAAGTAAAGCTCTAAAAATAGCTAATTCTTGGGCAAAATTGTAAAAATGAATATGCTACTGAAGCCTGAAAAGAGAAGAACAGGGCAGGTTATTGTAATTCTGCAAACTAGAATGGGGATCTTTGTAATTACTGTAAACTTCAAGGGAGACAAGTGCAATTGACCCTTTAACTAGGCCAAAAATGAAACTTTCGTAATTGGTGAATTCATGTAGCAAAGATATGATACTATACAACCACCATGGAATCAGAATAAGAATCTTGGTGTTATTAACCTCAAATCACACAGGGATCAACAAAAGACAATTGAAAACTCGAGGGAGAAGTTCTGGAGAAGTTCTACGACAATTAAATCTTGTGCACATTTTGAGAAGTAATATTATCAATAGGATCCAAATGAAATATCAGAAGTTAATAAACAGAAACCTCTGGAAATTTTATGGCATGGAATAGAATACAAGATATATTACCACATCCGAAGGCTCGCTAAACCTTTAACACATATTCCAGTGTTTAGATAATGAGACCCTCATAAAAAGTTGAGGAATTGAAACTAATTAGGACAGGATATTAGAAGAGGGACACAATTTGCTGCTCAAACCGCAGCAGCAAATGCTAAATGTAATTAGTCCTCATTAATGAATTTAGTATAGCAACTTGCAATTCTACATGGAAAGTTCAACTGAAACATATCACAAGACTGGATGAAGAAAAAACCTCCGTACACTGAATTTACCTTGGGTTCTGAGCTTGTTATTCTCATTGTTAATAGAAGATATCTCTCTCTAGACTTTGACATACTTCATCTCCGGTTTTCCCATTAATCAACAGAAGCTGGCCCTTCGGCTCTATCAACAAACAAAGAAGAAGTACTATCAAGTCACAGATAAATCATGCTCAAAGCGTTCTCAGGTTTAGCATTTTCATTCTGCTAGCATTCAGAATGCAAATCAGTAACTAAAAGACTCAAGAAAAACTTTTCAGATAGTTGCCAGCAAAATGGTTCAGTGTCCTCAAAACGAACAATATGGTAGTGCAGGAACCTATTGTCATTTGATAATAAAGTCAACTTACAGATACCAACTGCTGTGCCATGTGTCAAAATGGAAACAATAGGAGTCAATCTGAGTGGAAGCCACTGGGGAGTGATACCATGAGAACGGGTTTATGAAGTTCTTAGGATCAGAGATATGTTCAATGTAAAATATAAATATATATATATATATATATATATATATGTATGTATGTATGTATGTATGTTTAAGCTTGCATTTGCATTATGTCCAGGTTGTTCAAAACTTGTTGATGCAGCATCTCGGTGCTGATATGCAAATGTTTGACATGTTTCTTAGGCTTATGGTAGGCAACTAAGAGCTGAATTAAGGAAAAAAATTGGAAAATTTTGGGAAAAGTAAAGATAAGAAACTCCCTCAATGAGTCATGGAAACCTTTAGGCATCATTTTTTAAGTCTGGACTGCACAAAACCTGAAGAAGACTGAATTTTGCAGGATATTCAATTAAACTGAAATCATCATTTATAGCCTCTAGAACTTTTTGCAATGTTGAGCAGGATTTACTTCTTACCATATAAACTAAGATTTTCCTACTGAAACTAATCCAAACCATAAAAGAGTCAGTAATTTGACTCTGAGACAAAAGATTAGAGAGAGTAAATACCAAAATCAAACAATTTCCTACAAAACCAAAATACCTAAATATGCACACACATAAACTAAGCTCCCAAACAGGCTCAAGTGCCTTATTAAAGGTGGAGCACAATTTGAAATGGAACAGTATTTAATTTTACTTTCTTCTTACCAAAATACCTCTATGTACTTGTTAGTGATTTAAACAGTAAAACTGATGCCAGACACAGAAAAAATAAAAAAAATAGACAACTACCTGGCGAAACAAAATTGCATGAAAGAGCAATCTGAATTGCAGTATTCTGCTTGTCTCCAGTAAGCATCCAGAAGTTTATTCCAGCTTTTCTAAGTGTTTCAATTGTTTCTGGTACACCATCCTGGACAATAAGATAAAGTAAATAGAGGCAAGCAGAAGCACCTAAACAAAGAATAACAGAGGACACTGACAACAAGAAAACAACATGTTACAAGTTTCAAAATGTTGCTTAAAAGATAATTTGGACATCCAACAAGATTTTATTACCTGAAGACGATCCTCAATGGCAGCAACTCCGAGAATCTGAAAGTGATGCTCTAATCTTTGACAAACCTCAGCTACCCTCCACTGCACCCAAAACAAGAAAAAGTATATCAGGTATGTCAAGTTAACTTAGCAACTTCTTCAGAATTTTACAGGCAAATGCAAACAGCAACTGATGCTGTTATGCATTTTCTTTTCCTTTTTCTGCTGGTTTTAGCTTCATTATTTCGTATCCTTTTCTAATTTGTGTTGGGAGCATTGTAAGACACAAAAAAGAAGAAACAGTCATGTTAGAATGGACATATAACCTCTCTATCCACCAATGTATTATTAGCTTCTTTAAACATCAAAGACCATTCGCTGTATTCATCTTCCTCCAATTCACGCCAAGCCAAACATAATGTCCTCAGTCCAAGTTGAGAATATTGCTCAACAGCTTCAGAAAATGTCCTTGTTTGTTGTCCTGAAATCATTTTCACTCTTAACAATTAAACCAAGGATCAATAGTTTGAGCCGCCAATGAGCATAATATTGAGTCAAATGACCAGAAAAGCAGAAAAAGATTTGCCTGAAAATACTGTAGGACAAAGGGCGACTCCAAAATAGGTTCCATTTACAAAAGTAAAGAAGAAACACTGACAATAATCTACAACCCATAACCAACATAAGAGTTCAACAAATACATCCACTAAAGCTTTTTCCCACACCAAGGCTCGTGCATGAGTTCTGTATATGAAAAGTAAGCAAGGCACAATAGTGCACAAAATCTCCAAATATGCACACCAATAGACAAACTATGCACCCTAACAAAGAGCTTAAGGAAACTACATGTATAATTGTTTATTGCAAGTGACGTAAGTGAAGCCTAAAGCATGGCATCCAATGAATTAGCCCAGAGAAAAAAACAGCATTATTGTGAAAAAGGAAAATAGTGCGTCTTCATTCAGAATTTGTCAAGTCGAACAAACATCACTTGACCCGACATGTTTTTTTCCAACCAAAATAAAAGGAAATAAAAAGAAATAAAGAAGCCCCTTTTTGGTTTGGGAATGAACTTCTGCCCCCCACCCCCAGCCCCTTTTCATAGAGTTGTAGTATAGTAGTTATAAAGTTAAACAGCTAGCAGTTAAAGGTCGACGATACTGTTAAAAAAATAATAAATAAATAAAACCTTTTCAAATGGCAGTATTGAAAGGAAAAAAAATGTTGAGAAAGAAATAGAGTCTCACTTAGCAGTCAAGTTACTAGCATACAAGGGTTACATTAACGGCAAAGAAACCCTTCTCCTCAAGTATAGCTAAAGTTAGACTCCACACAAGAGCATGTACTGCCCCAGAGATACTAAGACATATGGTTTACAGTTTTGAATTTATCAGGATAATCCGACATTTGAAACAAAACGAAATGTAGACAACTTCTAGTAGTAATAATTCAGCAGGAGCAAGCCAAACTTAGTAGCTAGTCCCTTTTTCCCTTGTCATAATTTCACAGTTAATCCAACACCAGAATTCTAGGGTTTATACATGGTAAGGCACAAGGGAAAGATCAGTGGGTAAAGAAATCACCAGCAGATGCACAAGGAAGAATTGCCTCATCTGCTCCTTTAGACAGAAGGAAGATTTTTCCAGTTTGGCAGTCCTCATAACCACTACAGACATTCTTTTCCTATCAGAAGTGAACTCCAGAGTATCCAATACTTCATACTGGATAACAGAGGCATCAAAATTGATTTCTGCAAAAGAAAGGAAAGAATGTCAAATTTACATATAGAAAAAGGAAAGCTCCAAATTACGTCTATAGTTTTTCACACTTGATAGCATTATATCCATACCAAGAGTGTTCCCATTCTTATTCAGAAAAACCATATGCAAGCCAGCAGCTGCTCGTACAAGAGCTTCCTCATCTTGAGATTGAGCCTTATAAAAGATTGTTCCATTTTTACTGTACATTCAGGAGATATAAAAAATTAAGGCAGGCACAATGACGAATGATTTTGGTGCAAGAGACACGGGGCACTAAAATGAACATGACTGCAGTGAATAAAAGAAGCCATACTCGTGGTTCCACATACATTGGAGATTTTACAAAGCAATCAAGAAATGAAGAAGGCTAATTACCGATGAATAGGAACAACTGTGTTACATGTATAATTGCCATAACTGTTAGAAAGTGAATGACATCAGGAGAAGCAGTAGCAACAGCATTAACCAACTCCTCATCTGTTCATCACCAGATAATACACATCAGACACCTTGATTATCCAAAGGAAACTTCCGAGCTCAGCATAACAAATGATAAAACCAACCAAAAGAAACATTATGTAAATCAATAAATTCAAGTAGTTTCAAAAAATATATATATGTATATATATATATATCACAAAAGAGCACCTACATATTTGGTGCATCCAGCCGATTTGCTTAATTTAACAGGCTCCAAAAAGAAACTTCATAGAACCAGGCATGCAATACAGATTTTTAACAAATGCATGTGTAACCTAGCACTTAGAACTAGATATTGCTAATTAAACCATATGTTAAAGTTCCAACTACAATAATCACAGCATAATCATATAAAAGAACAAATATCATCTTACAAAAGGATCTTTTCCATGTTATGCCAGAAACAGAATATAGCAGGAATTGCATAATCTTGTCTTACAATTCGCTGATCGTGAATTTTCTCTCTATTAGAAGCCGCTATATGGAACATTTAAACTAGACAACTTGATTGTTCATGCAACATAAAATACTCTTATGGAATTTGACTTGCATCAACTGGACAACTTGATTGTTCATGCAACATAAAATACTCTTATGGAATTTGACTTGCATCAACTAGACAACTTGATTGTTCATGCAACATAAAATACTCTTATGGAATTTGACTTGCATCTTGTGGCCTTGCAAATAAATACAATTAGAGCTTATCGCACACCACTATCATATACCAAATCAGTAACCAGTCTAAGCTTCCCCTTAACTTACTGCCACTTTGTTTTCAGTTGGGCAGAAATAAACAACTGCTATTGTTATGACATATGTGATATTATTGGGCATGCATAATCAGCAGGCACTCGAAACATTTTCTTATAATCTCGCTCCATTTTCAGTGTATGGAAATCAGTCCCGGCTCTAACAAATGTTCAGATGAATAGAGTAGATAAAAGCGAAAAGCAACCTAGAGCGCAAGAGTCTTCCGGGGCCTAAGCGCAAAGCAAAGCGCACGCCTTTTTATGCAAAGTGCAAAATTATAAAAATCACACAGAAAATTCTTAAAATAATAATAATTATAATAATATATGCAATCATCTTACTATATATAAAGCATGAGGGGCTTTTTGGTGTGTGTCACTTTATGAAGTTCCTATTATACCCCTACATTAGAAAATAAAATTATGTAACTACATTAAATAACTACCACTAACATTAATCCCCCCAGTACCAATAACTTACCCACAACTTTGTTTTCTTTATTAAATTTTTAAAACAGCACACACAGGTGTGTGCCTCACACACTAGTTTGAAATAACAAAAAAACATCACTGAAGATAAAGTACATAGTTCTCAACTTGTTTTGCTTATGTGTCTCGTCTTTCAGAAGCAACAAACATGATTAGCAAAGCCTTAAACAATAAATTGACACTGTAGGCATGTAAGCCTAAGATAAGTTATACAAGGGGAAAAAAATAGCTGGAGAGTTTATGACCATTGATTGAAGACCATAATCTAGTTGGTGGGGAGAAAGAGATGCACAGAAGACAATAATCTTTAAAAAAAAAAAAAAAGAGAAAGGAGGGGGGGGGGAAGCACAGCAGGACAGGTGAAAAATACGGTGAAGAGTGAGAGGGTAGACCTGGTCGTGGCTTATCAGTTGTTAACCTAAATTTTTTCTCTGGTAAACATACCTTACTCTTTTATCATACACCTTAAAAATCCAATGGTCCTAATTAAATAAGAAACTGATCCAATGATCAATAAAGAATAATCATTAAATTCCAAAAAAAAAAAATGAAAAAGCCTCACTTTACAGCACTTCATTGCTTCATCACTTTTTGCGCTTTTTCAATCTCGATCGCTTCAAGTGTAAAAAAGGGTTGAAGGCTCATTTAGCATAGCTTCTCACTTAAGCGAGCGAAGCGATCACTTTTAACTACTATCTCATGATCAGAGAAAAGCATAACATATAGACTAGGACAGTTTCTGAACAACTCCACTTAAAGGTTGTTGAAATCAATATTTCAAGACCAAGATATACTGACAATGCGTAACTACTATCTCATGATCAGAGACAATGCGTAACTAAAATAGGACAGTTTCTGAACAACTCCACTTACAGGTTGTTGAAATCAATATTTCAAGACCAAGATATACTGACAATGGCATTTTCAATATCAAGATGACGAAACCATATCGAAGGTCACTAGATTAGAGAGATGATCCAGTAAGCATGAAACCCACTCTGAAATCTTAAAACATAGTTTCTTTTATCTAATTGACTTCAATAACCCCTTGCAAAACCAGTATTTGTGAGCCCAAGATTCATAGTCTGAAATGTGCGAGACAAAAATTACACAAGAAAATAGTAGCATTTTACGACATTTTACGACATCAAATTGGATGCAGATTTTGGGATCTAGAATTGCAAGATTAACAATGTAACAATGTACATGTTTATTTAAAATAAACTACAGTTCCATCTCCCATGAGTGAGTCAGTCTGGCCACTCTTTTTGCCCCTTACTTTCTTTCCGTCCTCCAGCCTGCAATCTTCTTTCATGGTTGGAAGTAGAGATGGCAATCCACATCCACTTATCCATCCAAATAAACCAAGCTTAAATTGATTTGGATGACTAAAAAACTTAATGACTTGAAACGAATGACCATTTAAACCCAGTTAAGTTAGGGGTCTAAATGGATTATCCATGCCATCCATATAAATCTAATTATCAAAAAAAGAAAAAGGAAAAAAAAAGTCCTGTCCACATAGCCATAGAATTCACAGACACAAACCTACACACTATCTTGCATGCGCGCGCGCACACTCACCAGACCAACAAAGACAGTCACCCACAAACTCCCATGGGAGCCATCTTGAATAGAGGGAGGTGGTTCTTTGTCCTTCTCGACACCAAAGACTCTCTTCATCTTCTCTCTCCCATTCTCTCTTTCTCTCTCTGTGTAGGCTTTTTCCCAATTGTGAAACTTTTCTTGTATGCGAAGTAAATTATGGTTTTTTAACCAATTATCTGAAATTGAAAAGAAGATCAAACATTATACAAACAAACAAACCAAGCCTTCTTTCCACTAAGTGGGGTCGGCTACATGAATCCAACTATGCCATTCCCGGATGGTCTATATCTTTCTTACAGGTTACCCACCAAAGTTTTTTTGGTCTTCCCTTATCCCTATTACATTGACTACTCTCTCTAAAGTCCATTTGCCTAACATGGGCCTCTACTAGCTATCTTAGCACATAAACTAACCACCTTAAACAGGTTTCTCTCATCTTCTCATCAATAGGTACTACTCCAATCCTAAATATACTCGCTCCATATCTTATTCATCCTAGTATACCCACATGTCCATCTTAACATTCACATTTCTACAACTCTCATCTTTTGCTCATGTGCAAAATTCACTGCCCAACATTCAGACTCATAAAGCATAGAAGATCAAACATGATACTCAAATTATATACTAATCGTGTCACAGAAAGACATAAAATGCTAAGTAACAAATACTGCTGTAAATCAGAGGAGTGGGAAATTGCGGGCAAAATTTGATTCAGACTCATTATCACCCAAAAACTATAAAACAAGAGGAAGATTCCAATCCTTAAGCAAAAAATGGAGATCCAGAGTTTCAGACCGCATTTTGGATTTTATCAATTTTCCGAATTTGAATATTTTTTGGGGTGATTTTTCTGATTTTTTTCATTTTCATTTTCATTTTTTTTATTTTTATTTTATTTTTTCTTTATTTTTTGAAGGATGAAGAAAATGTGGTTGAGTTATTGCAAACTTTTGTGGTAAAAAATATTACATTCAAAGCTCCTAAGGTCAATTAATAGCTTTTTTACAAAATGTTGTATTTGGTAATAGTATATATTAATTTTAATTTAATATTTATTCAATATACAGATTCTTTTTTATGAAAAAATTGAATTTTAATCAGGAAATTGATCAGGAGCAGAACAAATGTGTGTGAAAATGGTTTAAACTGGCATTAGTGTGTGTGACTGTAAATGTAGGGAATGGAAGGTGGGTAAGTTTTGTCGATACCCTCAAACCAATAAACCTTATATTGATTAATACATAATCAATCCTAGCATTTATTATGATTTTTCCATGAGTATTGGAATTGGAACACTAGTTATCAATTTAAATCCATCCAATTAGACCCATTAACAAAAATAATAAATAACTAAATAATTAGACCCATTAACTAAATGGATGTCAATACATTGGATGAATTTCATCCATTACCCATAGGCCTCGTTTAGTTGGCAAGGATTCTGATCAAGGAAAGTATTCTTTTCTTAAAATTTAAATTCCCTTGTTTGGTTTATTTTTGGCTTACCAGGAATGTAAAACTTTTCTCAAAAGAAGGAAAATTGTTGCAAAATAAGAGGATTCTAAATACCAACTTCTTGTTGGTATTCCTTTTACTTGGGATTTTAATCTAAAAACAAGTGTAAGACTTTTCAAACTATTTCTCTTCTTTCCTTTCCAAACCCTACTTCAACTCATTATCTACCAAATCAACATCTCTAACTTTCTCTATAATTCTACTGTTGCTCTCCTCAAGTCATCAGACTTTTCAACCCTCTTCTCCCTCTTCCAAACCCTACTTCAACTCATTATCTACAAAATCGGCATCTCTAACTTCCTCTGTAATTCTACTCTTGCCCTTCTAAAGTCATCATCAATACGGTCGAGTCTAAGTCGCTTTTTTTTTTTTTTTTTTTTTTTGAGTTTCAGGTTAAACTATTTCTACAATCTGAACCAGATTTTTCAAAGTTGATTAGATTTTAAAAGAATAAACTGATCCAGATTTGCATCATTTTTGAACTTAATACTACTAACTGCATTTTATAAATTTTCAATTCTTGATATAAACTATTCATGTTTGTTTTCTGTAGTATGATTATTCCTTTCATCTGCCATATAAAGACCGACAATATCATCTGGTAACAAGATGGGTCAATTCCTAAATCAGAATGTTAGGTAATTTGACAATGATGAAATCACGCCATACGTCCATACATGAGAAGTGCATCACAGCAAAAGAATGCACAGTATTTAAGTCTCAAGATAGTAGGATTAGACGGATTGCTTGATTGATTCGATTTTTTATTTTAATGTTGTGTATTTGATCTTATTTTCTATTATTTTTTCATTTTATACAAAAATTAATATTATAACATGACCATGCCTTTGTTAAAAATACCATTTTTAAACACGAATCATTAGTGAGTTGGACGTAAAATGTCTTAGATATATTGTATCAGGGCTGCCATAAATCTCTAAAGTTTGCAAAAATTAGATGTACCAAAAAGTTTTAATTACTTGTGCTAATCAAACATAAAATTTTTTTTGTAACATAAGCAAAATAAACAAAAATATATTTACAACTTAATATTACTTTTTTGTATTACAATGCCAAACTTTTTAATAATTTTTTACCATTATGCTTATAGGGATATTTTGGTAATCTAGTAAAAACCTCTAAAATACATTCCTGTTTTGTTCTGAACCAAACAATGAAAAAAGAATCTATACTATTTTCCTGTCAACATTCCTAAGAGTATCCACATATGATAAAGGAATATTTTTCCACGTAATAACATTCGGAGTAATTAGAATCCTTATTAACTTTACTTTCTTGCCAACCAAACGAGGCCATATAATAAAAAATATCATCAACCATTTATCCATTTTGCCACCTCTAGTTAGAAGGACAATGCATACGTTCAATAATTACCAGGTTAGGCGTTGTTCAATCCACATTCATGTTCAGAATTTAACAACCAAGACAATGACCCAACTAAAACAAAATTTAAATTGTGATGATTATGGCTATCAAGTTCCCACTATAAATGAAATAGTTGAAACTAGTTTTGTGATGATAAGCGGCACATTAATGGGCTTTGGAACAACATCCTTATCACAAATTGTTAATCCAAAACAAGCAACGCCGGTAAAATAAATAAAAGGAAAGTATTATTGTGCATACCTTTCAAAGCATCTCCAATTTCATTCCCATAGAAAGTTCCACCAATGAAACATCTTTTAAAGACCATTTTATTCTCAGTGAGAGTTCCTGTTTTATCAGTCAATATATACTCGACTTGCCCTAAATCCTCACTAATTGCTGTGCTGCCACAAACAATAAAGAAAAACATAATCAGCAATAGCGCGTCTACATTTCTGCATAAAATTAAAGCTCAAAATATATCTTCCTTACTTTGTTGCATGAGCATGGGTCCCAGTCTCTTGATCAACCATCTCATTGTCCCAGTCAATGAACTTTGCATACAAGCTTTTCACAAGATCTAAGGAGACCTGCCAAGTAAAGTGTCAAGGTGTAAATTAGTTGTAAAGTGAGCTGTAAATAGCTTAGGAGAATAAAAATCCCTTTAATTGAGGGATTTGATATCCCTTGAATTGAGGGATTTGATTAGGATACTTTCCAGATTTAGAGATGATCTAGTTTCCTATTTTTTCCTCTTGACTAATCATCACTCATAATCTCCTGTATAATACTGTGTAGTATCAATTGTAAATAGAAGAAGAATTTCAGATTATTTTCATCTTATATTTTCTGTCATGGTATCAGAGCTTCAGGGATTTTATTTGTGATTTATTCTTCTTTCTCGAGCAGCCTTCATTGCTGCATATTCGTGATTCTTTTCTGGTTTTTTCCTCCTGTATATTTCAGTCTTCATTGCCGTGAATTTCATTCCTTTACCATGTCAACCACTAGTACCAAATCCGAAACAGCATCAGAAGAATTAAATTCTGCCAAGAGAACTGGAGATTTGCAGAATATCCGGGTGTCCCATAGGCTCAATGGAAAGAACTACCTCAAATGGTCCCAAGTGGTCTGCACATACCTTAAGGGCAAAGGGAGGCTTGACCACCTTCTTGGAACTGGACCGGCAAAGAATGATCCGACGTTTAAAGCATGGGATGAGGAGGATTCTATGATAATGTCCGGGCTATGGGATTCCATGGATCCCACGATTAGTGATACATGTATGTTTTTTACTACAGCAAAAGAGATTTGGGACTTTATTCGCCGCACGTACTCGAAGGCTTGTGATAATGCGCAAGTGTACGAAATCAAGATCAAGACAGCAGCCACTAAGCAAGGAGATAAATCTGTCATGGAGTATGCAAACTTGCTGCAAAATCTGTGGCAAGAACTTGATCATTACCGAGTTTTCAAGATGAAATGTCCTGATGATGCTGAAATCTTGAAGAAATTCATTGAAAAAGACCGGGTCTATGATTTTTTGGCTGGATTGAATCATGAATTTGATCAGGTTAGGATTCACATTCTTAGCAAGGAGGACACAGAATCTCTAGAAGAGACAATTTCGTTGATTCGAGCAGAAGAAAGTCGAAGGAGTGTTATGCTGGAACCACAAACCATGGATGGGTTAGCCCTAGTAGCAAAAATAGATCATCAAGAGAAAGGAAAAAACGATCTACCTAAACACACGGGTAGAGAAATCCAATGGAAGGAAATATGACAAGGACAATCTCTGGTGCACCCATTGCAAGAAACCAAGGCACACAAAGGAGAAATGCTAGAAGTTGCATGGTAAGCCACCAAGTCGAGAATGGGGAAACCGTGGGGGGCAGCAGAGATCTCAAGCACATATAGCAGAGCAGTCCAAACCTGAGGAAAATTCAGTAATAAGGGGGTTCAACAATGAAGAAATTGAGAAGCTAAGAAGCCTACTGGGGTCTCTAGAGAAGCCTTCTGGAGTAGCAACTTGTTCTTTGGCTCTTTCAAGTAAATCTTCATTCCCTTTTCACATGAATGCCTCAGACAAACTGTATGACAACTCTTGGATAATAGAACCCAGTGCCACAGATCATATGACCCCTACATCTCAATTTTTCCACACCTATACTCCATGTCCGAGTAGCAGAAAAATTGTAATAGCCAATGGCTCTTTAGCTACTGTTGCAGGAATTGGAGACATACATATCATGCCTACTTTTATCCTTAAAAATGTCCTCCATGTTCTGAGATACCAAAATTGTCAGCCAAACTTGTCTCCATTAAAAGACTTACTCATGATCTTAAATGTTATGCTATTTTTTCCCCTTTCTTATTCTGTTTTTCAGGATCAAGACACGAGGAGGAAGATTGGACTTGCTAAGGAAAGGAACGGTCTTTACCACCTTGAATCATCTCAAAAAATTAAAAATAATGTCTCTCTATCTTTTCTCAGTTCTTCAAATAAAGATGCCATTTGGCTGTATCATCTACGCCTAAGGTCATCCATCTTTTAGGGTTTTAAAGGCCATGTTTCCTCAGTTGTTCCAAGGATTAGATATTGGTGAATTTCATTGTGATATTTGTGAATTGGCAAAACACACTCGTGTATCTTTTCCTATTAGCCATAAAAGGAGTTCTCAGCCTTTTCAATTAATACATAGTGACATATGGGGTCCTTCTACTATACCAAATGTTTCTGGGTTTCGTTGGTTTGTATCCTTAATTCATGATTGCACTAAGGTTACGTGGCTCTTTCTCCTTAAACAAAAGTCTAATGTTAGCATTGTTATACCTAATTTCCACTCAATGGTTCAAAACCAATTTGGGGTTAAAATAAAAGGTTTTAGGACAGACAATGCTAGAGATTACTTCAACCACATTCTGTCATCATATTTCAATCATAGGGCATTATACATGAGTCATCATGTGTCAATACAACTCAGCAAAATGGGGTAGCTGAAAGAAAAAATGGGCATTTACTCAACACTACATGAGCTTTACTCTTTCAAGGGAATGTTCCCAAGTCCTATTGTGGGAATGCTGTTCTTAATGCCACATACATGATAAATAGACTTCCTTCACGTGCATTAGACAACAAAAGCCCCATGGAGCTTCTTAATAGTTTCTACCCTCACTTCCGAATCTCAAATGGTCGCACACCTCGGGTATTTGGGTGTACTACCTTTGTCCATATCCACAACCAACATAGAGGCAAGCTAGATCCTCGAGCCATTAAATGCGTCTTCCTAGGTCTAGATGTGTATATTTGACTATTCATCAACCCAAAGGGATACAAATGTTACAATCCTTCATCTAGAAAATTTTATATCTCTACTGATGTTACATTTGCTTAAAATACACCTTTTTTCTCCAAGTCCTCTCTTCAAGGAGAGATTTCAATGAATGAAGATAGCACTTGTGAGTCCTTTGAACCACTTAAAACACTTAACATTCCCCATATTCCAGCTCGTATTGTTGAACCTAAGTCCTCTCTACCAATCACGTTTGAGTCACCTACTTCTGCCTCTGAACCCATGTCACCTAATTCTAAGTTATGTCCCGCCAATGTCACTCACAGTTCTCCAAAGTTCTCTCAGGTATATTCAAGGAGAAAGACTGTTCCAGAATTGACACAAGTTCAAGAATCCAACTCAAACTCTGGGAGTGAGATCATGGTAAGACTTGACCCACCTTTACACACACAAATTGTTGAAATATCTAATGAATCAACAAACGATCTTGACCTTCCAGTTGCAGTTAGACAAGGTAGCAGCGAGAATGCACTAAACGACCACTCTATCCACTAGCTCACTGTGTTTCCCTTAAGCACCTATCACCTGCCCACAAAAAGTTCATTGTGAGTCTAAACACCATCACTATTCCTAACACTGTTTCTGAGGCATTGTCAAAAAGAGAATGGAGGGATGCTATGAGAGAGGAGATGAGTGCATTAGAAAAGTATAAAACTTGGGAGATTGTTGATAAACCAAAAGGGAAGAACATTGTCGATTGCAAGTGGTTTTCACATTAAAATACAACGCGGATGGATCTCTTGAGAGATATAAAGCAAGATTAGTGGCCAAAGGGTACACCCAGACTTATGGGGTTGATTATCAGGAGACTTTTGCTTCTGTTGCAAAAATGAATACTGTAAGAATTCTGTTATCATTGGCTGCTCATTTTGTCTGGCAACTCCTACAATACGATGTTAAAAATGCATTTCTCCATGGTGACTTAGATCAAGAAATCTACATGAACATCCCACAGGGGTTTACCAGCCCATAAAGGGGGAATTCAGGTAATAAGGTGTGCAAGCTAAAAAAGGCCCTTTATGGGTTAAAACAATCTCCTAGAGCATGGTTTGGGAGATTTTGAAAGTTATGAAGGAGGCTGGGTATAAACAAAGCCAAAGTGATCACACTTTCTTTATTAAGCATTCGGTTGCAAGAGGAGTTACTGCTCTTTTAGTCTATATGGATGACATCGTAGTAACTGAAAATGATGACAGAGAGAAGTATGAATTGAAGCAGAGGCTAAAAAAGGAGTTTGAGATAAAGGAGCGGGGGAAACTAAAGTACTTCCTCGGTATTGAGGTGGCATATTCCACAAAAAGGATCTTCATATCTCAGCAAAAGTATGTGACTCATTTATCGACAAAAACAGGGAAGATTGGGTGTAAACCAATTTCTACTCCAATGGATCCAAACCATAAGTTGGGAGAAGCTAAAGAAGAATCAGTTGTTGATAAGAAGATGTACCAGCAGTTAGTTGGAAGACTCATATACCTCGCTCATATCACACTCAGCCAGACACAGCTTACTCAGTAAGTGTAATCAGTCAATTTATGCATGATCCAAGAGAACCTCATTTTCAAGCTGCCTATAGAGTGCTACATTACTTGAAAGGGAATCCGAGAAAAGGGATTTTGTTCAAAAAGAGTGATACTCTTGCTCTAAAAGGTCACGCCAATGCCGACTATGCAGGCTCCCTAGTGGATCAAAGATCAACAACAGGGAATGGTACTTTCCTTGGAGGTAATTTAGTAACATGGAAGAGCAAGAAACAAAATGTGGTGACAAAATCATCTGCAGAATCCGAATTTAGGGCTGCTACTCAAGGATTATGTGAACAACTCTAACTGAAAATTATTCTAGATGATCTGGGAGTCAAATTGGAAGGTCCTATGAAGCTCTATAATGACAACAAATCAGCCATCAATATTGCTCACAATCCTGTACAACATGATAGGACAAAACATAGGACAAAACATATTGAAATCGATAGACATTTCAACAAAGTAAAAAAATTAGATGATGGATTAGTATGTATGTCCTATGTTCCATCGAAGTTTCAATTAGCTGATGTCCTAACAAAGGGGTTGAACAGTTCGAGTTTCCATGATCTTATGTCCAAGCTGAGGATGGAAGACATCTATTCCTCAACTTGAGGGGGAGTGTCAAGGTGTAAGTTAGTTGTAAGTTGAGCTGTAAATAGCTTAGAAGAATTAGCTTGAAATCCCTTTAATTGAGGGATTTGATTAGGATACTTTCCAGATTTAGAGATGATTTAGTTTCCTATTTTTTCCTCTTGTAATCTCTTATATAATACTCTGTAGTATCAATTGTAAATAGAAGAAGAATTTCAGATTATTTTCATCTTACATTTTCTGTCATAAGCATATTATTTACAACTCTTATAGATATCTCAGACATAATTTTAAATTACACAGTGTGCCAAATAACCAAAAATCACACAACCCACATATGGAGACCAAATAATTTTCATCTCTACCATGCGTTTGCATCACATAAATTGTGATGAAAATAATGTTCCCAAAGCAACATAGATTTCAGATGTCTCAAATAAACGCTAACCCCGTGTATACCCAGCAATTAGGGATTTCTCGTATTAAAGCTGCATAACACACAGAAAGTACTTAAGCCAAGCTATCCCCAATCTTCTTGACGTTACTATTAAAAGAACATGGCTTCTATCTCAAAATCAATTCTGGCCCATGAAACTTATTAATCAGTCCTATCTCTTGTCTAACCAATGTTGGGTATATGTATATTTAACAACACCCCCCCCCCCCCTTTTCATGCTTGACTTGGGTTGGTTCAGTACCAAGGCTAGAGAGAGAACCCGTGACTTGGGTTGGTTGAGCTCCCGAAGATAGAGAGAGCCCATTGGAATGGGCTGCAGATAAAACAAGATTCAAGACACGTGGATGAGGGAAAACTTGATGCTATGTTAAAGAACATGGGCTTCCATGTCAAAACCAATTAACAATTAGTGGAGTGGCCCATGAAACTTATGGATTACTTAGTCTAGGATCCCTTGGCTAATCAATGTGAGAAATATGTATATTTAACACTTACTATAAGCCTCAATTCAATAAAGTTACCCACATTTTAACTTAGCATCAGACACTTTCAATTGAATCATCAACAAGAATAGGCATCACAACCAATGAAATGCAGAATTTGAAAAGCATTGCAAGAGAGGCCACTCTGATTAGTCTATTCACAGTAGTAGTATGAATTGTAGGCAATAAGGGTTGTTATTATAACTTCAAGTCCACATCTAATTCATAATAAATTATTCCATTGGTTCTCAACCTCTCAAAAGTTTGAAATTGAATCCCCATAAATTTGTAAAAGCTGATGTCGTTCTTAGCTGGAAGAGTTTCCCAGTTACTTTTTATCTAATAATATTTACACTATACTTCCCCTAAAAAGATAACAGCTTCTCATTTTAATAACAAGTAGTACAAATTCTCATACATAAACAAATCAAGCATATTGCAAAATAACATGCCATTTCCATCTTAAATTATTCAATGAGAAAAAGAACTCAGAAATATAATGTTTACCTTTATAGATATGGGAATCATGATGGAACAAAGAAGCTCAAAACGTAGAGGAATCACCAGCAATTCATACCATGGGCCTTCACTTGGATATTCAACATACCACAGCTGCAAGAATTTAATCAGCTCTAGATGCATTAAATTAGAGCAATATTGATAGCGTATACAGATAAGTTTGAGATTTTTTATGTTCGTATATCAAGATCTTAACTTGCATGTTCAGCACAATGAACGTATTATGGGACCTTCACACATCCATATAAGAAGACTAAAAGAGCAATAGAGTTTGATTAAGATTTAATTGGTTCCATTGAATAAAATTAGTCCATTATACAATAGATAAATCTTAGGAATGCCGCCAAAAGGCCTGCGAGCAAAAACATGATGGGAAAAAAAAAACACAGAATAGCCAAGGATATTTCGAAGTACCAGAATAAAATATGAAATATTGACTTAAGTAAAGGGTATGTGTATAGGCTTAAAAACATGTCTGGATATGTGCGTGAGAAGTGGTTATACCAAAAAATTCAAGGACTATATGGCTGTAATTTCTCATAATACATGAATAAAATCACTGATGAGAGACAACCTTCTTTGCTTCTGTATCCTTCCAGACATTTCCAGCTGTACCTAGGACCATGACAACTACTATCTGAAAAATAAATATGGCTCCAGTCAACTTGTCAATCATAGCATCCACTGCAGTTAGCTTTGGTTCGGGAACACCCCGACTCATACCCAGCTTGGTTTCATTGCCTGAGAGAGAGAGAGAGAGAGACCGGTGCAAAAATGGTCAGCATAAAACAAGTTTGATTTTAATACTCCCAATAAAGAAGAAACAATAGCAAACATTTTAAAGCACAAAAAAAAAAAAGGCTCTTGAGGTGGATTATCCTAAATAACTACAACCAAGTCACCCACTTAAACATTGTTAACATCCATAAAGTCTGGAAGAAATTCTACCCCCTTAGCCTTGCCCAAATTCTGGAAACTCTAAGCGACCAACACCCAGAACCTACCTTCAGTCTCAATCCTGTCTTCACCCCCCGCCCCCACCCCGGGGGGATCTTAAGAAAGAAAGAAGTCTCAATCCATTCTCCAGTTTTAAACACTCCCCACCCCTCCCACTGACACTCTACTGCTCTGAAAACTCTGCCACCCCCATTCAAGCTTCAACCTCAACAAACCACCAACCCAAATTCTGCTTTGTAAACCTCCACCCCCACCTGCTCTCTTCCCCACTCCCACCACCAAAGGTTCACAACCACCGTACCCAAACAACCCTCCCCCTATTACATCCTCCTCCCCACCCAGAAAAAAAAAAAAAAAAAAGGAACAAGAAGAAAAGGGGAAGGTGGGAGGGAAGCAAAGAAAAGGAATAGACAAAGAAGCTGCATTTTGTAACTTACCAGATACCAAAGAACATATAAACCAATCATTTTCAATTATATTCCATTATATTTTGACACAATTTTCGTTTAGTTATGTCCATTAAATTCATATAAAATCAATAGTCAACATACTTTAAATGGTGGATACTTCATTTATGCATGTTTTCACAGATAAGTACCAGGTTTTTCTCTCCTATGTGTATACCCATAGTTGCACAATGATCCATTGGATTAGAAATATGAGCAAATGGCAAATCTTAGATCCAGCAGCCAAACATTCACATTATATAACTTAAGAACTTAATTCTTTTCATCAACTATTGTCAACTTTCAGCTTTTACATCTTTACACCAGTACAGTAAATTAACAAATACAAGAGGATCATGGTCCTCAACGTTCCAAAATTATAGGGAAGACAAATGGCATCCAGCTTCATATAGACAAAATAGAAAAAAGGAAAAAAACAAAAACCTTGCCTGTGTATACAGAAACACCACATGCCCACTCTGTGTTTCTCAAGTAGCATGATTGGAGGACTGTATTTTTTATGGTTAAAGGGCACACATCATTATCAAGAAATGGCGGAAACAATCGTAAATTTGCCAATATCAAATCTTCTGATGTCTTTATCTGGCTTTGGACACTCAATTAAACCCTGCCAAAAGAATATTCGATAACTATTCAAAATAACATCTGGAAGTAGTAACAAACTATTCTGGAAAAGAAACATAAGATTGACTTACCTTAACTTTATGCAGCAATTCAAAATCTATTCCCATGCAGGCGGGGGGAATCAACCTTGTCTTAAGGTCCGTTTCCCCATCAAGGGCAGCAGTCTGAAAAGGTAATTTTTAGGTTATGCTCCCTCAGATAGTCAAATGGACAAATAATGCATACTCCCTTTGTCCAAAATTGAATGTCTCAATTTGACTCGAGTATTAAGAGCTGAGGAATTGTAAACAATAGTTTAAATAGTTAGCAGACACAGCTAGTTAATTTAAATGTAAGGAAATAGTGGGATCATGTGGAAAGTGGACAACATTTTGGGATGGACCTAAAATGCAACAAAGGTGCTCAATTTCGGACAAAGGGAGTATATTTTTGGAAGAAATTTGAATCCCTCCAAAATTTGAAAATCTTGTCATAGTAACCATTGTGCCAGAAGACAAATAATTCTGCTCCCAGAGAGGCTGAAATATGAAAGAAGAAAGATGCACATGAGAGGCATTTTGCTTCAGTATAGGGTTCCAAAATATCATGCTCAGTCCAAATACAGGAGGCAAATAACAAAGAATTTGGTACAACTGAAGTCCTTCCTAGATTAGTTTATACTGAATTCAGAACATCACAAGTGAAACCTGTATCCAACCCACTCGCCATGGTATTTATTAGCAGGTCCTCTTTTCTGGCTTCATTACTTGTATTACATTCTTCATTTTTCGGTAAATTTACATTGACCTCTATCAAGTTCTCCATCAGTTCATAAATCTTCATCCTAGTTTCTGAAAATACATTGAATCTCTTCAACATCCAAAGCATGATATATAAACCAAAACTGAGCTTTATTTTCAAAACGACCTGTACGAATGCTACAGGAGATGGATGTCATTTGAATCAAAAATCCAAAATGGAAAAGTAGTGAAGTGTAACTTAAAAAAGCCACGTCTTTTTAGTTCTCAAAACTAGAGGAGGAATTTTCTTGTTACGGCAAACCTCAGATGATGTCAGTGTATTTTACTCAAATTCTCTATGCTTTTCTACCTTCCAAATGAGAATACAAAGGATGTGATCACAAAATAAAAATATAAAACACGATGCATGTACAAGAAAGCTGACAACAGCTAATCTCGCAAACAAAATTAAGTACCATAAACCCGACTTAGGGCTACCAAATTGGTTTCCAAGATAGAGTTGAATCATCTTTTTGGTCAATCGAGAACGAAGCAGCTGTTTTAGTTTGTACCCCCACCCCTTGACCAGTAGCTAAACTTTGGATTATGAAAGGCTTCAGAACACTAGATAGAGTAGCAGCATTTACCTCCATATAGCAAAGACCTTGTGGATCAGAGGTACCAATTAATACAAGATCACATGGCACCTCATCATTCTCCCGAAGCTTTATAAGAACAGACTATGTTACCCACATGAATGTCTTGGGCTTGAATCTGCCATTGATATAATAGGTGCAACAATAGGATCAATATCATGAAATATGGAAAGTGAACAGGTAAAAAATTGTCCCACTTAGTTGATTAATTCACAGACAAGCAATTAAAAGTGCAAAACATATATTTTCAGGAATCTCATTTGTATAAAATCCTCAAGCACAGAATATAAATCAAAATCAAGCCCTTTGTTGACTTCAACCTGCAGCTACAATCAACATTGACAAATGGGCATTTAGACAGATCTTAAGGTAGGAAATGTACAGTCCCAGTGAAAAAAGAGAGAGAGAGAGAGAGAGACAGAGAGATTTGCTTCCCAGTTACTACCTCAGAATATCGTCCAATTGCATAGAGTTAATTTATAAAGCTTCAAGTTAGACAATCAACAGAAATGTGTTCCAGAAAAGGAAGAAAATGGACAGAGAAGCCATTCTCCATCCAATGATTCCCACCATTGCATGGAAGATTTTAGCCACCACCAACTTTTGAAAAAAATAACATTCATACAGACACCAAAAAGACCTAGATTCCAAGGATTTACACATTTCATGAGCAAGAGCCATAGTATCGGAAAGAACTAAATATCTTGTTCATTCTGTTACATTACAACCCCATTCAAATTTTTATAACCCTTTACTGGAATTAATCCAGCTCTAAAATAATATGACTGCAACCGTAATGTCTACCGAAAGGTGTTTCAACTGAGCCCAAACCCTGAAGACCAAGATCTTCTAACCATCAATTGACCAATTCAGAAACTCCACCACCATCCCACGTACCCAACATAGAATATTTTTCCTCGTTCTTTCTGGAACCAAAGCTACCCAAGTAGAATCCCAAAGAAAGGTATACATAAATAAGAAAGCAAGAAAAAAACCAGCTAATATAAAACATTCAATGAAATAATTACATCTCTTCCCAACCTCAAGACAATTATCAACCCACTCAGCCTCATGATCTAAAGAACATTGATAAATGCATTAGATTCCTGAAAGGCAGCACACAAAACTAAAAGGCCAATTAACAATAAAACAACTAAAAAGACTTCTTAACCTGTTGATGCCACTGCTGATGCATTAATTTAGAGACCAGATGTCCAGAGATATGTAGGAATTCCAAAGGTTCGGATACATGAACTCTTCGAGAAAATGTTTACCTCACACATTGCCACTTAAACACCAAATGACAACCAAGGTAGTGGCTACAAAAGACCATCACATCAAAGCCAAAAACAGGATACAGATTGATACCTGAATCATATAAAACATGCTTCCCCTCTTAAACTCGTGTTGATAACAGATCCCAAAAGCTTCAAAACCTCATGTGTATACGTTTTAACAAATACAAACAGAACACTGTTTAGGCAAAATGCCTGAACCGAAGGCAAAAACTATTTCCATTGAGCGACCCATTTTTCCTGCAGGAATGAATTCAAAATCCTAAAATGGAATGCGATTCCCACATCAAAAACCATTATTATGCGCCCTTAGCCTCACCCCAGGAAGACCCTTAAATTTTCTAGTCTGAAATCTTGCAATAATTTTCTCTTCAAGCCTCCAGGTATAGTTAGGTAGCCCTTACCAAGTAGTGCTTTAAAAGAAGATCACCTACAAATGGCAAGATTCGAATGCTTAAGTGCTTTAATTTCCTCAAGCATGCAACATCAAATTCAGTGGAAATACTACTGTTTCTTTTACCTAATGTCTAGTCTGGTTCTCTTATGTTCTTTCAGCATATACTAATATGGATCAGGAAACACGGTTCTGGCCCATATTAACTCAGAAGTTCTGAATGTTGAAACTTCAGGCTAATTGTCAAGCATGAACTGGAGTAAGAAACATTGCCCATATATGCATTATTCTTTCTATAAGGAGTCTAAAGAAGGGTGACAACAGGATAATTAGTTAAGATAACTATAGCCCCTAGTCATTATTTCTTGCGTACAGCTTTCACTTTAAGATCTTTCATGTGCAAGTAATCATGACAGATATCTGGACAACGTTTGATACCTATGGATGCTTAAAACAAGAACCATGGATGGAAAAATAATCAATTGTCGAAAAAAATAATAAAAAAATAAATGACTATGGCGATGTTTGGATTGTATTATTCCCAAATAATATTTTACAATCATTCCCTAGACACATTTCCCAACTACCATTTTATCTCACATACATCACATCCAAAAGAGTTGCTATACTTGCTCCAAATAATATCTGAATAATGTTTGTCCAAACAAAGCCTATAGCATTTAATATTGAAATGGTACCACTCGCATATTTCTCAAAAGATTCTATGTCTCACTCGATTGACAAGATAAGAAACCACAAGAAAATGCTAAGCAGTAAAGCTATTTGACCACACAAAAACATTTAGAATATTAGAAGCACAACTCATAAGAAAGATGGTGACAAAAAATTTTAAAATTTATATAAAAAAAAAAAAGATAAAAAGAAAACATACATGTTTTTTAACACCATCCCTGACAACCCATACTTCTTTCTCATTTGCCTTCTTATCCGAGAGATACCTATTGTAATCATCCCACGCCTCTTTGGTAGCTGAAACAGCAAATATTAGGATAAGTGGGCCCCATGTGCTCGCAGGATTTACTGGTGTAATAAGTGACCATAGTTGAAGGCAAGCTATCAACAAAAAGTATTGATTCATCAATCGGCTGGAAACAAACAAAATAAAGCTGTTAGCTCAGAGAGAGAAAACTTCTGTAGTATTGAATGTGGAAAATCACAATTTTAAGTTAGATGCATCATGAATCGAAGATTTAGCTTGTTATAAACAATGAAAATTTGGTTTCAGATCCCATCCTCCTCAATTTTGGATAAGTGACACCTTCATCCAAGGATCACAAAAAGAAAACAAACATGTACCCAACACACTTAAAAAAGTTCAAAATGAATACACTAGTAGGAGCTAAATTTCTTCAGCTAAATCCTTGTTTGATGAGTAGAACTCAATAGTGTTTTACATAATAACCCCAAAAGCATCCTATGTACCTTGTCTACATTCACATTCCTCTTATAAATGGAAAATAATGTAGCAACCCATGTGGTAGTTATGCTGTTTACAAGTAAACTATTCCTTGATATAGAAGAAGTAGCTCCAATCCAGGAAAAGAAAGCAATTAAATTGAATTATTTAAAGAACACATCAATAACAAGAAAAATCATAATTTTCTACTCATGGATCATGATATGAAAAAATTATCACAACTAGGTTCTCATAATAAATGTTGACAAGCTATTTATTCCAGCTTATAAATGCGAGTTCCAAAAAAATTCTTAAAACAATCACGGTATTAGAGCATTTTTTAAAATGAATATACATGGACGCTAACAAATCAAAAAGTTCTAATATATTTGCTTCTAATCCCAAAGGATAAAACCTCTCCAAACTTTTGCTGACAGAGGTTACAGATACTTCTTAAAGGCCCACCACTAAAAATACAGGAAATCCTAGAAAGTACACTCCACATTTGAATAACATTCTCAGCATCATTACCCAGTTACCACACTTCATTCCTACACTGTTGACATGAAAGGAAACAGTTGAAATTCATTGAGGAACAACCTCATCCAGTAGTAGATAAGCTACTTAAACATTAAAGAATACATAACCATTTCTACAGTATCATCTCAAAGTTCTTTCTACATGATCCATCAGCATTTAACAACGCATCACAAAATGTGATTGGAAGGACCGCAAGATGATGCAAAAAAGGAAAAGAAAAATATTAGCAGCAAACTTATAGACATTTAAGTTTCAGAAATCACTTTGTTTAGGAGGTCAATTAAATGTCAAAATGCAAAATAAAATCTGTTTGCTCCATTTTGAACTTCGATTTTTGGGTTTTTAATATGATGTATAGATTCAAAAACTAAATTTTCCATATCTACTCTAAATAATCCTGTTCCTTAGTTAAAGGATGAGAAACTGATTTTCTTTGGTTTTTTCCTCAGGTAAATTCCAACTTCCAAACAGAGAATCATAAGAGGTTCCATTCATCGTTCAAACAATCATCTCCATTCCCCCTCCACCTCCCTCATTACAGTCAATAACTGCAAATTTCATGATAATAATCATTAATTCCAAAAAAATTAATGAAAATTACGCTCGCAAAGGACTGACAAATAATCCAATTTGCATTTACTTCACCAACAATTTATGAATATGATAGTATCATCAAAATAGCAGAATTACCTGAACTGTTCCCATAGATTTTTGGGGAGAAAATTCCAAACTGTGTACTTCCGATTAGATATACGATTGTCACAGTAAATATCTTGTGATAAATCATCATCATTTATATATACATGTCGCTTCATTTTTGCCCTAACTTCAACTATGTCATCGACCTCAGTTTCATCTGAAACCAAAACAAATTCACCAGTATTTTAGAGGAAAAAGATTGAAGCACTGGTTAATTTATACTCAAATTTAATGCAATGCGAGGACATAGATAGAATATTAGTTGGTACCTGCGATAGCCGGGGACAGACCTGATCGGCAAGTTGAAGCCGGCGATCGGCGATGAGTTGACAATGCTGATTGGGTGAACAATAATAAAGAGCCTGAGCAAGTAAACGGTTGTGTCGGGGCAGCGTCTTTCGGAGCCTGTACAGTATTCATAAAGGCAAAGAAACCGGTTCCTTTTTCTTGCTAACCGGAATATATTTACCAGACTTGACTGGCTCGACAGTGAACCGCTTTGGGTAGGTAAAACAGACTGCCCGGTTGTATTCGGTTTTTTTCTTTTTGGGTTAATTACACTTTGCCCCTTGTATTATGAGTTTTGTCTCAATTTGGCTCCCAAAATTTAATCATCACTTTGCCCCCTTTAAATAATGGTTAACAGAAATGGTTAGTTTAAATGTCAGATAATGATACCAAATGAGTAAAATATCCTTAATATTTATTTGATAGACTATTTTATCATTTTGAAGCAAAAAATACATTCTTATTTTATTATTATCTATCTATTGGACATACAACTGACATGTTATGTATTGATATCACTTGCAACTTGAAAAAATAAGGAGATAAAAATAATTTTCTATGTAAAAAGGAAAAAACCAAAAGTGAACGAAAAAAGCCTCCAAATATAAATGGAAAAGGGCTTGAAAAAATTGTTTGCGCACAATGAATTTATGCTTTAAAATATGGTAAAATAAATCTACATATATGATGAAAATACTTCCACCATGTATGCTAAAATAGCAACAACATGAGCAACATGATTACCAATGACTTAAATTAATTTAAGTTTTGAATTTAAATTTTAGATAATTTTCTTTATTTCTTTTTCGCCATTTTGTATAAAAAAATAAATCCATTTTTATGTTCATGTCACATATTGTGCACAAGTTATTTTTTCTTGTGAATGAAAAGTAATGATAACATAATATTTTTTTGGCACCAACATGATAAACATAGTTATCGACCAAATATTGTAGTTTATTTAGTTATTTTGTCCCCTTTGACTAACTTTTAAACTAACCATTCCTTTTGACGGTCTAGTTTATGGGTAAAGTGATTATTAATTTTTTTTTAGGAGGCAACTAGGGACGCAGTCCATTTTATAGGGATGCAAAGTATAATTAACCCTTTTTGTGTTTTTTCTCCTTCTTGACAAAAATGATACTAAGAAATAAGAATAATAAAAATAAGGGTAAATTTCACTTACACCTGTGTAGTTTGACCGTTGTTCACATACACCCCTTATGGTTTAAAAACCTCAAAACACATGCTGTACTTTTGGTTTAAATGTCATATGGACGAACCATTAGTTTAGTCAGTTATACCTTTGTATTATTTGCCCAACCGTTAGTTCGATCAATTATACCATTGTGTTATTTGCTCTATTAAATACTAGTACTATTATATTCTTCTTTGAAAACACAAAAAAAAAATAGAAAAATTAGAAAACAAAAAAAAAGGGGAAAATTTTAAGATGGAATAAAAATAGGGTTAATAGCACTTTGACTCCTGAACTTGATGGGTAATTATAGTTTTTTCTCTCAACTAAAGATGTAATAATATACGCGTTGCTCCCCATTGATACTATTCATCTATTAAAAATTTTAAAATCATCAAGATAATCTAGTTAAATACCTAAAATACCCATGGTACTATATTTTGATTTTTATGTATTTAAATTTTGATAGTGATGTGATAATTATTTAAAAATAAGGAAAAATAAACTATATAATATTTTGATATAACCTATATCAATATATTTCTGGGTCAAATTTTTAAAATTTTTGGATTTCATTTTATATTATTTCGAATTTGAATGTTTAACTATAGTGGTAGAACATTTATCAAATGGGCTTATTTTCTATTGAAAACTTTTCTTTAAATGTATTGTATGACAATATATTTTGTATAAAATTTTGTGATTTTTTATATATCTTTTAATATTTTACACTTTTAATATTTAGCTAAACTTGTGCAAATTACAATGCCAGATATAATATAATTCAATATTTTTTTATATATTTTCACTCCCTAAAGTAAAAAATATCAATTTATTATAAATGAATTTTATTTTTTTGAATTCTTTTATAACTATCAAACATCAAAATGAAATACATGAAAATTAAAATATAATACTAAGGGTATTCAATCATTTAACTAGATTTTTCTTGATATTTTAAAATTTTTAAAGGATGAATAATATGAATGGGGGGTGAAGTATATATTTTTTTAGTTTGGGGGGACAGAGTTTGATTATCCACCTAATTTAGGGGAGTAAAGTGTTATTAACCCATAAAAATATGTACAAAAAAAAAAACTGAAATGAGAAATAAGAAAAAAGTAAGAAAAATCATTTAAACAATAAGAAAAAAGTAAGAAGGGAAATAAAGAAAAATTTCCCTATGACAAATTTTGGAAAATACAAAAGAAATGCCAAAGAAATAAAATAAAATAAAATAAAAAATTTAAAAAAAAAAAAAATTGTTCCCCTAACCAACCCTTTCCCTCCAACAATCTCTTATCCCTCATCCCCTCTTCTCCTGGCAGTCCTTCCTCCCTTTTCCTTATCTTCCTCCTCAGCCACAGATTCAAGATACTCCATTTCCTTCCTATCTCCGGCAATCCCTCCTTCTTCTTCATTCTTAACCACACCATCATTCCCCTCTCTCTCCTTCCTGCCATTCCCTTTCTTTCTTCCTCCTTCCATTTTCCTACTCCTTCCTCCTGTTCCTGCTTACTAGCTAGCCTCACCACCTTGGCAAAACCTCGCCACACTTCTTCCCTACTTACCAAACCATTAACCCTACCACCTTCCTCCTTTCCTCAGTCCCACCACCCCTCTCCACCCCTACTAGCGGCCCCACCAACCCCGTCAAATCTCTTAATTCACATGGGTTTTGTTGTAGATCTAAAGATTTTAGTATAGATCTAGCGTTTCAACTTTAGATCTTGAAGATTTTGGGTTTAGATATAGATACTTTGATTTTAGATTTGTAAGAATTGGGATTAGATCTAGACATTTTTTTTGTTTACATCTATATGTTTTTGTGTTTAAATTCATTATTTGTGCGAAATTTTGAATCCATGGATGTAACTTTTGTATAAAAAAATTAGTGCCAAAATATGGTGCTTGGTCATGGCAGGGCAGTGTTGTAAGAGACGATGGACGTGGGGGTAGTTGATTGGGCTTTAAGGAGAGAGGGTGGGGTGGTGGGATAGGGAGGTTGGAGGCGATGGGTGATAGTAGTTGGCACTAGTGATTGTAGTGGTTGAGGTTGGGAGGAAGATAGTGTGTTTTCTTATTTTTACCCCAAAATTTTGTTTAATTCTATTTTGTTAGGAATGGACTTCATTAATCTAAAGTACATTAAAATGGGTATTTTGGGTGAATAAAGTTAATGTTTAGAAAATCTCATGAACAAGCACATGCTTGATACGCGTGTTAGTCAACTTCCTTAACTGGAGGTAACTAAACCCGTTATGGTGTAGTGAAGTACATTACCTCCTCATAATTTTCAAATATACAATCAAACCCTTTGTGCTTTAGGCTAAAGTGAAGTGTTAAATTTTCTTTTAAGTTTAACAATCAAAGCAAACAATCTAATCTTATATTTAAATAAATTAATTATTGAATTACCAATATAACCTTTCAACAATTCATATACATATGGATTTGGACTAATCAACATCATATTGGTCAATTGGGTTCAAAGCCTAATTACAACAAAAACTTGGGTAGACAAGAAAATCTCTTTTTCTTTCTTCTTCTTCTTTCACAATATACAGATCCAAATTACCAACACCAACTACAGTAAATTTCTCTGAAACAACTTTTTAATCTACTTCATATCCATATTACATAGAAATAAAATTTTGAATTAAAGTATCATAAAATTTTGAATTAAAGTATCCAAACCAACTAAATATGACGGAAAACATTCGTAAAGTCGTCAAAATGGGCAAATTCATGTGTTGATGCCGAGAACTATTTCGAACTAATCCAGCAGTATTTTGATCTCCATGAGTGCAATTATCGTACAAAGCCACTGAAAAATAGGCAATTATTAGAGAGAAGATGATCATCAAAGCTACAAAGTTAGTCAAATTTAGAATTTTAAGAAATGAGATGATATAGATTTAAAGCCCAAATCTGATTTACTTTTTTTGTGGAAACCTGAAATCAATTTATCTATTTGAGAAACTTGTAATCAGATTTAAAGCAGTTTGAGATTACATTTGTGATCTACAATAAAGCTTAGAGTTTAATGATGGGTTTGTACCTTTTAATTGTTCACAGAACATTGTTAATACACGTCAGTGATGCATCTAGCCACTTACTAGTAAAGTAATTGTCACTAATCTTGTGTTTGGGCACTAGAAATGAACTTTTACTTTTATATCGGTTTAATTATGAAAAGAAAAGGAGAAAAAATTGTGCTTTTCTAGAAATTATGTTGGTGTGCTCAATATGTGATTATGGTTCTTTAAATTTTTCTCTTTTTTTTTTCTTTTCTTTTTGTGGTATTTTAAAAATAAAAGAAGATATATATATATACACACACACACACACATACACATATACATACATACATACATACATATATATAGTAATAGGTATATGTTAAATGAATTTATGATGAGGGTTCTTGTGAGTGAAAAAATGACTAACATATCCTTGAACTTGGATGTTTTTGATTTTCAACTATTAAGTCGAATGAAAATTTTAACGATTTCATTTTAGTTCAAAGAACAAGGGGGATTAATTATAGGTTTGAAAATCACGGATATGTAATATGTACAATTGGTATACCATAAAGGGGTTTTGTATAATTTACCCGATTTTAAACTATAATGGGTGTTTTTTGGACGACGACCAAAATCAAAGACGATGTAAGTAGAATTTACCCTAAAAATAATTAGTCATCCAACCACACTCGATTATAGTTCTAAGGGAAATCTGATAAAATTGAAAAAAAAAATCAAGACACATTTTGATGCATTTGCATAGTCTAACCAAGAGTTAATTTCATAATTTGTTACATAATAGATGACTACATGTCTTTGACAAATGTTCAGATCATACAGTCATTTTTCTTTCAGCAAACATCTACCTTATGGCTTTCCAATGAATATGGAGGGTAACTTATACCTAAAATATGTCATTGAATGAAATATATTTTCATAATCCACTTTCCTTGAATAACTAATTGGTATTACCAAATAAATTTTCAAAGAAATCAATAATCTATCCATTATGGGGAAAGGCACACCCAATAAGTGTTAAAAAAAATGATAATAATAAAAATATAGGTGTTTAATTTTATTTTTTTTAAAAGAATAATAAAAATATAGGTAATTGAGGAAATAGTGGAAAGGAAGTTATAGTAGTTACACTATAAGAATGAGGGTATAATTAGTAAATTAAAAGATGACAGACACCAATCTTTCCCTCTCCTTTTATATATAGTATAGATGTTATAAAAGTTGAAATTCTATAACAAATAATTGCTTAGTAATTTATAACAAATAATTATCTTGTAGTAATAAATAAAGAGAAAGGACTGTTAGTTTTCAAATTTCATTTGTAATAAAAAAAAGAACAAAAATGAAATAGAAAAATAAGATTAAAAACAAACTGAAAGAAACATGATAATTAAAAGATAGAAAAGAAACCAAACCGAAAGCACAATTCATGTTATTGTAATGATACTAAAATTATTATTATCAAAGAATATATGGTGGACGAAATTCCACTTGTCATCCTAACTATATTAAATCAAATATGCTAGAAACAACGGAATTTAATTAAAATCCAACATGAATAACCATTTATTACAACAAAATAAAATATTTGAAATAATTCTTAGTTTCTTTAGATGAGATCTAAAATATAAGAAGTACTAAATGAAAGTTAAGAACTATATCCAAAATGATGAGTGAAAATAATATTAACAGAACAGCCAACATAAATAAGAATAATACACTATTGTGTGCCACTAAAATTACCAAGTAAGAGCCCATGAAAAAATTGCATGCAAAAATTTTTGCTAAGTTGAGTAAATCTTTGATGTTTATCCATATAGAAGATAATATAATTATTAGACACTAAACATGCAAAATTTAGCCAATGTTGCAGAGAAAACAAATTCAAGTAGATATATATCTATGTAACCAATATGCTATACTTATCCACAATTACAAAAATTGTCTTTTTTTAAATAAAAAAAAAATTATTTACAGAAATCAAACAAAATTTGTTCCAGAGTTATCAGCTACAAAACAAGGATAGGAAAACCCTCTAGCATCTTCCTCTATCAAACACATTAGGAGGGAGGTACTTCATCTTAACAAATAAAGTTTACATACATTTCGATTACTAATTTTTTAGTAAATTATCACAGTGATTGTTTTCATGGTACATTCATATCAACATAATCTGTTAGTTAATCAAATAGACTTGGGCCAACAACAAAGGTGGAACAAACAATGTTGTGACCACTTGGATGTATTACAATGATCATCGGCTCAACTCCTTGTTCAAACTAATAGGTTAATAAAAAATTAAACCTAAAAAACCTCATAAAGTATGTAAATTTTGAATAAAACTTAAAAATTAGCAAGAGATTTGACTAACTATGAATGTATGTATTGAAATTGTTGGTGCAAGGTTGGTAAAAAGTTGACTTGCAAGATCTTCTTCCTTCTTTGTTTCTTCAGTTTTGTAATTAACAGAAAATGTGTGAACATTAATTTTGGTTGTTGAATAATTTTTATAGTACAAATAAAGACAACAAATATGGGTTAGAAAGTTGAGGTGGAGGAACTTGAACTTGGGTTGTTTGTTGACAATGTGGCTTTAGGCTTGTTATTCAAGAAAATTTGCAACGTCTTTATTTTTCTTAAATATGCTTTTAATGGTTGAAAAGTCATTATATTGTGGTTGGATATAGTTTCACATACTTGTGCACGTAAAACTTAACTTTGGTTGAGGACAAGAAAATAAAAGAACAAAAAATCTTACACCAAATCTTCCTGCATTATTAATTAAAATGATAATAGTATTAACTAAAGAAATCAACTTTGAGAATTTTGTTGGATTAAAACGTATAGTATTTGCTAGTAAAAGGGTTTGATATGTGTCTTTGTCATTCAAACTTCCTAAAGTCTTTTTTTTGTTTGTTGCATGATATCGTTAATATTTGAAGTGTGGACATGCATGTGTATTCATAATATGAAGATTTGGTATGTAATTGAAGAAAAAATTTTAATATGCTACAATCCTTTGTATTCATAATATGAAGATTTGGTATGCAATTGAAGAAAAAAATTTAATATGCTACAATCCTTTCTTTTCTTTCTGTTGATGCAAAAGCGACGAAGGCCTATAAATTGAGGCATTCGCGAAACTTTTAAAAAACAACCAAACACATAAGAGTTTTAGTAGGTTTATACATTTTTTGTATATTTAGCTCTTGGGTGTTTAGATTCACTATGGTCTTTTTTGGTTTCTTCTAAGATTTTATTTCTACTTCATAACATTGAAATGTTGCATACTTCCACCTGTAAACGTAAGTCTAATTGATCAAATCATATACATCTTTCTGTATCATTTTATTTATATTTGCCTTTCATATTGTGTTATTATTTTCATTGTTATCTTAAAGAGCTTTAATAATTTTTACAATGTTTACATATTTCGGGGGGACAAATCCTAACAAATTGGCATGCATACAAGTTTGATACTTTGGGATAAGTTCTAGCAGCCAAAGGACGGTAACAAAGTCCTGTGTTGAGAAATTTGACACTAGTGCCAACTTTTCTATGTAGCAACTCAAGATGGAGGCTATATTAATCCAACATGGGATTGACATATCCCTGTAGGGGAAAGAGAATAAGATGGAGAAAATGCCAGATGAGAACTTTGCTGGCCTACATAAAAACGGATAAGTCCAACATCATCTTTAATCTATTCGTTGACTTTTTACCCGGGTTATTAGCGAAACCACAACTAAAAAAACATGTGGTAAAAATTGAAGGTTTTGTATATGAAGAATTAGGACACTATTGCGCAAGATACAAGAATGTGGTACCTATATTATGTTGAAAATTGTTAACAAAGTTTTAAGTGTAAAATAATGTAAAATACATAAATAGCTTTGTAATGTTTTTTCATGAGTTTCTGACCAAGGATCTTCATATGTATAAAAGCTAAACCTAAAAAGTCTAAAACAAATTTATAAAGTACAGAAAATTTTAATAGTATAATACATAAATGTCTAGATTTAATATTTAGTATTGGTAATGATAGTATTAGTTGATAATACAATTGTTTATTTATTATCTATGCTAAATTGAGCAAGAGAACCTTGTAGTAGTGATAGTATTGATAGTGATAGTGTTGATATCATTTTCAGGAGTTAAAAATTTATAAAATTATTAGTTTGTATATATTCTAATATCCAATAATTAGTATAGTTTTGGTAATATTTATATTGAGAAATTAAATATTTGATAAAACAAGTAAATTTGTACCATGCTTCATTGTTATCGAGGGTTCAGTAAAATGTAAAATATTTACTTGAGTATAGGGGTCCAAGTCTAATTTTTATCCCTTAAGTTTAGTATTGTTACTTGTTTATAGTTTGATTTTCTTGGATTGAATTGTAACTATATTTTTAGTGAATTTTAGCCCATAAATACAATTCGATATATACGAGTAGGTTTAATTATAGTACCTTTTGGGTTAATATATTTATTATTTGTTCTTATAAAGTTAAGCCACAACTATAATTTTAGTTATTTCTTTATTGAAATTTAGGCCATAAATGTACTCGTAGAAATGGACTTATACCATTATATATTTACTATTATGTATTTACTAGTTATTCTTATAAACTTAGCTTAAATTTTTTTTTAAATTATTTTTTTAAAAACCACCGTCACCTTCTCCCCTGTCTATTAGTGACTCGAACATATGACTAATAGGTCATAAGAGAAGCATATTACTACCTTAGTTGCGCTTCACTTTCAACTTAGGTCACAACTATATTTACCTAAGTGGGTGTATAATATATTTAACTTTTTAGACTAACACTTACTTTTCATTACCCGTGAATCTATGTTTTCTTTTGTAATTGTTGCAGCTGCTTCTTGAGGTTAATGTCTATTATCAATTCTTTTTTCTTTCTTTTTTTGGTTTCATGGAAGATTTTAAATGACATCGGTAATATATAACATTGTTATGTATAAATATTTGTAATTATTTTTATTAATATGTTTTTAGTTTTATTTAATAGTATGTAAGTTGATCTAAATCTTTAGATCTCGTGTATATGCACGTATAAAGTTTAAAAACCAATATTTTAGTTTCAATGATAGTATACTTTCACTAAATCTTTGGATCTTGTGTAATATAATGTTTATATTGGTTTTTTTTACTATGTGGTTAAATTAACAATGTTGTCATTTTTATGTGCAATGTATATAGTTTAGTTAATTAATTTATTTTTTTTTATATAAATTACTCTATACGTGAGTATTCTTTTAATTTGTTTGTATTGTTGTTCGAATGATTATGGATTTGAAAGTGTTTATTAATATTTTTTAAGTATTTATTGAAGAATTTATGATTTTACAGGTATAAAGGATAGCATCTTTTATTGCTGTTAACAAATAGAGACGTAGTGGGTGTTCACATTTGTTTTAAAATTATTACAATGACCATACATCATATGAAGAAGAAAATTAAAAACTGCTAAAAAAGATTTGTTGAAAAGTATGAAGATGAGTTGTCTAATATTAGTATGGGCATTAGTTTTCTAATATTGTTGAGCTACTATTATCTATGTGGGAAGTTGGGAAGTTAGATTGCAAATTCTTCCTAAAAGGATTTATCTATGTGATGATTAGGATAAGTTTTGTAACCATCATCGAATGTCTTTTGGGTTTATGATAATTTTAAGTATATTGAAAATTTCAGAATTTAAGGTCAACATATGTTGTAATACCTGTGATCTTTATTCCGAAAAGTTAGAAACAAAAATAGTAGTAATAAAAATAGGAAAATAAAGTATTTGGGAGATTATAGAAACTAGATTTTTGGTACAAAAGTAAGTGAAGAAAATTAATCCATTTTTATCTCGGAGGCTAATCCAAAATTGTAGGACAAGTTTTCGGAAACAATCGTCTATAAATTTAGGAATTATAAATTAGAATAATTCTTATACAATTTTTGGTATAAGAAATAGGAGAAGAGAATAGGATTTTTTTTTCAAAAAAAATTAGTAAACTTCTTTTTATTTTAATTAGTTTATTAAATTCATAATTATTTTTCGTGGATATAAAATATGATTGTTATAGAATTATTTGGAATCATATTTTACTTAATTTATATAATTTTTATGAATCAAAATATATTTTATTAGTGTTATTTTGTATGTAATTAATTTGAAATTTTGAAATAGTTTTCGTGGGTTAAATATAATTTTAAGGGATTATTTTCATATTTTTAAATGGTTGGGTTGTTTTTGTAAAAAGTAAAGGGAAATAAAATAGATTAAAAAAGAATGAGTAGATGACTCTACTTCAAGTAATAGAGAACAATGAAAATGATGATGAATTGTAGAATTTATGGTTTTGTCCTTGTTGTTATATTGGATGTTCAGAATAACCCAAGAAGTTTTAAGAAGTCACAGATTAAGTTGCTAAATACTTTTAATTATTTATTATAGAATGACCCAGAATAGTTTTAAGCAGTTAAACAAAGTCCAGAAACTCTAGACATTATATTTTGACCCTAAGATGTTTATGAAAATTGTACAAAAGCCTGAAAAGGTTCACAAAATGATAGTAAAACTCAAAAATATTTTAAAAGCCATAGTAAGGCTCTCATTGTTTTCCAATTTATAAGTAAGCCCTCAAAATTTCTTCAAAATTGTAAATTAGTTCTTAACTATTTACAAAACTTGAACAGAGATTAAAAGTTCCAAAAGTTATATAAAGGCCTTAGGGTTTCTAAAAACTTATAACATTGAATCAAAATTGTTTTATGGTAGGAATTTAATTGACTAAACATAAAAATGACTTAATTAAATAGTTTTAGCAAATCTAAAGGAATTTACTAATACATTTAAAGCTAAGTATATGAATTTTTCTCGAAAACTTATTTGCATCAGCAAGTATTCCTTTTTGAGCAAACTAAAAGTACTTTTCACTCTTTGATGTCAAGAATAATCTCAAAAAGAGTTAAAAGTGATAATAAAATGTGTATGGTATCTAAAAATGTGCAATAGGACTTTATAGAGATAGAAAACGAATTTTTAAGGGTTTATTAATGATAGAATATCGTGATTTCCTGTATGAGAATATCAAGGTCGAGTTTTAGCACAGTTATTGAGCTCATTTGATATAAAATAGTGCTTATCCTTTGAATATTCAAATTGTTTTGTAAATCTCAATGTTACTTGAAATCACCTTATGAACTTACATGATTGTCAAAGTATTTTACAAAAAAAAGAGCGTTAGAAAATCAATTATTTTGCTACGAAAATTTGAATCATGTATGGTTATGTGAATTGCTTGGTTGATAAATTATAGAAATGTTGTACTTGTTAAATTTTGAATATGGTTGATATGTGTATGATATATAGGTAAATATTAATGAACAATGGTTATAAATGGACATGAGATGTATAGTTGGTAGGGATTATAGTCTTGAACTTTATGATTATGATTATGAATATTATTATAGAACCATCAAATGGGTCTCATGAAAAAATCTCTTGACAACATTTTCTACTCAGTCCATCACTGGGCTGAGTACTCAGAAGCCAATAGAGGCTTGTTTAGTTTTGAAGATCCCTTCGTAAGTGAATGCATGAATTAATATGATTTTTTTAATTATGAAAATGATTACTTAATGCATATATGATTATGAAATTTGTCAAAAAGAATGATTTATTAGTGATTATAATATACTACTATTCTAAAAGCATGGTTATGATTTTGTAACGGTAAAGACTATGATTTTCAGAAGATGATTTCTCTAAAATACATATGCAATGTGATAGAGTGACTGGTTGTGAAAAATATATATGTAACTGTGTGATCTAACAGGTTGCAAGTGTACCCACTTGGCGACCTGTCACTCAACGCATATTATTTATATTTTCACACAGATGATGAGTATGAGTACACCATTATTGAAAATGAGGTCTAGTCAGTGAGAACTCAGAGAGAAGTTATTAGGATTTCCATTTAAAGGTCACGCACAACAGATGTGAATAAGAGTTAGATTAGTTAATTGGAATAAATAGATTGTGCATGCTCATATTATTAGTATGGTATTATCAACTTTATATTCTAAATTTTGATTGGTATGATTTGTACTTTAAAATTATTAATTATAAAGAGTTGATTTTTTCACTATTGCATTGAATATTAGTGTTGTAGTTTGGGGATTTGTCTTGAGGATATGGAAAATGGCATGTGTCTGACGAGTGCAGATCAGGAGCGTAACATATATAATCCTACATGTATGGAAACTGATGTGGCTAGTCATAGCGTACTCATGTTCATTCTCTGAACATTCAAGAGGATAGTGATGAGGTTATATTGATATCTGCTTTTTGATGTAGCAGTGATGATGAAACTTATGCTAATGCTTTAATTATTGCTTCATCTGGTGGTGTAAAAGGTTCTGTAAGTAGGTCTATGTCAAAGAAAGGAAAAAATTGAGCCAAACTGAATGGATAGAAGGTTTTGTTAAAGGAAAGTTGAATTCTGAATTTTCTATATTTCTTTGTCGTGATGTATAAGCATTGTCTCGCTTACAATCATACTATCTATTTGCTTGCTGCTTTTTCTAATATTTATTTGCATAGCCATCATAAGATTGTTGTAATTCGTGATGCCTGAATCAGAATATTGAGAGTAAGAACTATTAGCAAAAATGGCAAAGTGATTGCTTTAGGAAGTGGTTGGTTAGAAGTTGCAAAGAAGAATCAATTGTGTGCTAGAGATGTAAGTGTCTTTTGGATGGTTGAAACAATTCTATTGTGTTGATGGTTACTATATTTCGTGCTATAGAGTTCAATCAAGTTGCAATAATATAAATAGTTACTTTAGTTATCCCTTTATATTTGTATTTTGGTTTTGTTGACTAATGTTAGGAGAGGGGTTTATATGAATATATTATATATGTACAATAATGACTATATTATCTAATTAGTGGCATTGCAATATATGTATAATATTTATTATTCATGTTTTATTTAAATTGATGAGTATACAAAGCTTTAATTGTAGAGAGATTAAACACAAATTAAATTGAACATATATGTTAAATAAACAAGTGTTATTGTAAAACCAACTAAGTGAGAATAGCATTAATTGATTAACATCTATGGTTTATATGTTTATATTATGTAAATTAGCTAGTATTTCATTTATACATATATTCTTGTACTTTTGTTTTGTGTATTTTAAATTATTGAATATTATTGCATGCATATTTATAATTGACTAAGAAAAGAGTTAAATTAAAAAGGTTTTTTTACTCGAAAAATCATATTACTAACAACATTTTTAGTACATAGAAAATGCATAAAAAATATGAGCATAAAAAACGAGAATGATATCTTTTATGAAATTCAAAGTGGGTAAATAATTTGAAGTTAATATTTTGAAAAAAGATGCAATTTCATATTAGTTTATAACCTTTCACTTAATATTGCAAGATTAAATCATAGTTTGAATATAACTACAAGAAAATAGGCTTTTTGTGGCATGCAAAATATCCTCAAAAAAATAGGAACCTCACCTCAATAACCCTTTTGTGATGGTTTTGTGACACATTTTAAATCTATTGTCTTAACTGCTGTCACAAAAAAAGGCTGTAGTTTTTTGTTATATGCCACAAATGCTTACGACAATTGCGCGATGATTTTTTGTCACAATACTTTTGCAGTACTACTCATGGAGCATTATATATGCCGCAATTATTTTCAATCGTCATCAATTATGAATAAATGCCGCAAATAATACAAGAGAATTTTGTGCAATTGGCTGGAATATGTTATGGCATAAAATAATTCGCAAAAATATTTAACAAATTTTGCCACATATTAAAGGTGCCATGCACATTCATTTTTTGTGATTGCTTGTATGAAAATGCATCTATTTTACCCAATCGAAAATAGTGTGTCTATACAAATTGAAATAGGTATTGAGTTCAAAAATAAAATTAAAAATAAATTAATGAGAATTAATAATTTACAACCATTCGTTATTTCAATTCACATTCATCATTTGAATTCCAAATAATCTATCACAACTTAAATATCATCCAACTATTACTAAAAACTGATACTACAAGATTCAAGATATGCCCATGTCCTCCAAATTGTAGTTTAGGATACCATAACTCTGACATTTTAATCTTTCAAAATATGTCTTTTAGCACAATCACCTATACAGGAAGTCACCTACCATCATAAAATACTGATTGTTAGTGAAAAAACTTAATAATGATTAAATAGTTGAAAGAACTTAGTTGTCTTAAGTGAAATACTTGCTTGCAAGCTTTCTTTTTTTCTTTACACTTTGTGTCTAATAAAGTGAAAATAAATGTAGTCAAAACAATAAGTTTCTCCATCATCTAGTAATAATCACAATAAGTGATACTTAAATAAATTCAATAATATACTAATGAAATAATCAATTCTTGTGAGTTTAAAGCACTTTAGAGAAAGTTGGGAATGCAAACAATGTAGGAAAGTTGTATGAAATACATGTGTTTTTCCCTTTTGTCTTTGTATATCAATAAACTGCATAATATGAGACCATCGAACAAGTAGTCAAAAATTTTGGTATGAAAACCTTTCAAAAAGGATAGAATATTAATTTCTTTCTAAATTTTACTTTAGTAGCCCAAACCTTTCAATCTTAAAAAGCATAAAATAAGTTATCTATTCTAATAGTTTTTTGTTTCACACTCAAGAAAGTCTTGCAGTCGAAGTTAGTCAGAGACAATTACCAAAGAAAAAATTTGTTGTCCCAAAACATATATTTACAGATTTAGTAAATATACCAAGCACATGTGCAATCATATTGAAAAATAAGAACTACATTAATCATTTGGGAAATTTTTATCAAATAAATCCTATCATGCATAAAATAGGTAAGGAAAGCTATTAATACTTCTGAATAACCAAATTTATTATACAAAAGAGCATATCATAAAGATGAAGCTGTCATACTAGGAAAAGCTAACTAACCAAGGACCATAGAGAACCTCCAGTTTCTTGAATGATTCATAATGGTTTATTTGTATACTGTACAGGTTATGCACACGAGGTAAATTGCTCCTGTAATATGAACAAACAACCTGAAACACAAAGTCAAATTAGAGAAAATAAATAAAAGAAAGAACTATCTCTACACCCCAATAACAAATAACCCAAAAAAAATGTATAAAGAAGAAATAGTTTGCAAATGGATAGTGGTTGTTATGCTTCGTTTGCAAAAATTACCTTTACTTTATGTGAATTTATGATAGCAAGTGAGAATAAGTTGCATGACAACCACTATCCCCACTGGACCCCCCAAAATAAAGTTTTTATTGTTAAAAAAAAAAAAAAAAAAAAAACTGACCTCAATTAGATTAGATAAAGAGGTTTAAAGTTACAATTTATAAGAAATTCATCTCTTCTAAAAAAGAAAAAGAAAAGAAAAGAGAGCAAGTAGTTTAGTTTCTTTGTGGTTGTAAAAGCATCTTCCTATTCTTTATCAATTCATCAAGCTGAATGAAAACTAAAAAGTTGCATTTGGATCTACGAAGCATCTAGCCAAGAATTTGAAATTTATCAATTTATTTGAGTAATTTTTGTGGCTAAAACCAATGAATCTTAAGTTTACCAAATTAGAAAGTGTTGGACCCCGGTTATGATAATCATGTTTTGATAATGATCAAATCGTACTAACGGCTTGAAAATAAGTGTGTAGAAAAACTAGAAGGTTCAGACGAAAATGATCATCCGAACACAATCAAGAAAAATAACCAAAAGTTGAACAACCCCTTCCGGACGATGAAGAGCGTCCGAAAGAAAGGAGCTCGGATTCAAGGGAGCGTCTGAAACATGACCAGAAAATACCGAAAAAGAACACATCTTTCAGATGCAGATAACCATCCGAAGAAATTTCTTCGGACACATAAGACCGTCCAAAACAAGGAATCCGAAAGACAAAAGAATCGGATGTTGAAGACCGTCCGAAGAAATGAGCTTGAAATGAAGATTTTTTTTATCAAAGCTATAGGACGCATACGACAGTCCGAGACACTAAAGTTCATCAAGCTGTAGGAGGCATATGACCATCCGGGACACTGTCTCTCAAGCACAGGACGCATATGACCGTCCGAACCCCTAACGGCTAGTTTTTAATAGCTAGTTTTTTTTACCGCTGGAGCTCAAATTTCAGCACCTCTTTCATCTATAAATAACCCAAGGTCATCCAAATGATGAGTGGAACTACTACATTCAATACAAACACTTGTAAGAGCTATTTTGGGGAGAAATAGGCTAAAATATTGTTGGTTTGTATTGGTTTGGGTAGTATAGTTCTCTTGGCTCAACTAGAGGGAATTAGTGTGAGAAAGAATAGACTAGTGAGTGATCTTCAAGTGTAAGAGTGGAGGGATAACAAGTGTATAAAAGTGAGGTTGTAGTGTAAAACCCTTTGGCTCAACCAGAGGAACTTAGTTGGTGCAAGGGTGAGCCTACTTTGTGTACTAGAAGGTTGTTGCCTCACCTTCTTTGAAAAGGCACTACTAGTGGATGTACTTTCCAAGTTTGAGAAGTTTGGGAGTTTGGTTTGATATTCTTTATCTCAATCTTTTATTTGTTCTTTAAGTTTTGATTGTTAAATATTTATTTTTGATCATTTATGCTTATGTATTCATTTGTTGCACAAAGTTTGCATTTTCATTAAGCACTTCAAAAGGTTTATTTTTTGAGACAACCTAATTCACCCCCTCTTAGGTTGCTTTTGGGCCAACAATTGGTATTAGAGCTTGGTCTCTTTCTTTTGGTTTAATCACTTTTGGATAAAAATCATTATGGCAACCAATAATGCTTTGTTTTTAGAGGGGCATTCCATTACTAAACCTCCGATGTTTAATGGCATTAATTTTGTTTGTTGCAGGGAAAGAATAAAAATTTTTATACAATCCATTGATATTGATTTGTGGTACATTGTTGATGAAGGTCATTTTGAGGCCAATATTCTTGATGAAAATACTCATAGATTAAGGCCTAAGCACAAGATAGAATAAATTTATCTTTAAATTTAAAGATAGCTAAAACCATGAATATTTTGTATAATGGTTTGGATGCAGATGAGTCTTCTAAAGTGAAAGGTTGCAAATCAGCCAGGGAGATATAAGACAAATTGAAAGAAATCCATGAAGGAAATGACGAAATTAGAGAGCAAAAGAAGTCACTTCTTGGGGCAAAATATGAATCCTTCAAAATGAAACCTCATGAGAACATTGACAAGATGTATTGTAGGTTCAATGATATTGTAAAGGATTTGGAAGGTTTAGGTAAAGAATATTCCTTAGGTGAAAAGAATAGAAAGATTTTGAATGCTTTACCTAAGGAATGGGAACCTAAATCCATTGCCATAGAAGAGTCTAAAGATTTAAATTCTATGCCTATTGATTCATTAATCAATTCTCTAACCTCCTTTGAATTGAAGTTGAAATACAAGGTACAAGATGTGGAGGAAGCAAGGGCCAATAGAAGCATAGCATTAAAAGCTTCTCAAAATAATAGATGCCTCAAGTTTGGCCAAATGCGGGACAATTTGCAAATGAAAGTCCATCCAAGAAGAAGAAAGGGCTAAGGAAGCCTCACTTCAACAACTTCCAAATTACCTGGGATGATTGCAATTCAGATGGAGAAGTTGAAGAATAATATGAGGAGGATCAAATGGCTTTTATGGCTCATGGCTATAATGAGGTATCCTCTAGTTATGATTCTTGTGATGATGATGATGATGTTGAATCATTTATTTTTAAAATGCATGAATGTTTGAAAGAATCATATGCTAGGAACAAAGAGTTAAAAATTAAAGTCAATGCTTTATTGAGTGCTAACTCAAAACTTGTGCCTGAAAATAATATGTTGACACAAGAAAATGATGTTTTGAAGAAAAAAGGATTGGATGCAAAAACCAAAATCAAGGAAGAACAAGCTTCATTGAAGAAGAGATTAGATGATCTTGATGTACTTTTGCAAAAGAAAAAGGAAAATGTTTTTGGAAAGAAAAGTACTAGAAATATGCTTATCAATAAGAATCATTTACCACCTTTAGAAGGATGGTTTATGCTTTGTAAAATCTAAATCTTCTTTTTATGGCAATAAGAATATTATTTGCAATTATTGTCATCAACATGGACATGTGAAAAATGATTGCTTGTTAAACAAAATGAGAAATTTGGAATGGGCAATTTGGGTGATCAAACATGCTACTAACCCTATTGGACAAAGAAAGTTTGGGTACCAAAAGTTGTTCCTTAATCTTGTATGTAGGTATGCTTGGATAGCACCAAGGGATTCAAGATGAATTATCAATGGAGGGTGTTCAAATCATATAAGCTAAGATGACATTGAAATGGGTAACATTTAATTTTGTTGAGAAAGTGTTAATGTGAACTATGATCTCTAGAATATTTTCAACTATGTGATTGAATTTGTTTAGAATGTTTGGGTATGAGTATCCCCAAATTTTATCTATAATAAGTCACTACTTGCAAAATAAAGGAGGAGCATTCTCATTTCTAAATGGCTTATTTGTTAGACTTGAATTAATTTGCATCACAAGAAATTGCGTCACATATGCTTTATTGTTTTGATGATGCTTTTTGGTAAGGAATGAGTGATAAATGCCTTCATGTTAATCCTTGGCATAGATTTCCTCATTTCTACTTGATTTTTTATTCTTGAAGGGAAGATATATTTTGAACTTGACTTATCCTCTATATACTTAATTGAATTGCATGCACAGTTTAAGGGGGAGATTGTGTGTAAATTATTTTTACTCTTATGTTTTGATGATACCAAAAGGGGGAGGAAATAATGGACAAAACCTCTGCTTCGTATGTTTTGGTTGTTTTTAGAATTGTCCAGTTGTTTTTAGAATTGTCCAATTGATTTGTCATCATCAAAGAGAGGGAGATTGTTGGACCCCAGTTATGATAATCATGTTTTGATGATGACCAAATCGTACTGACGGCTTGAAAATAAGTGTGCAGAAAAATAGGAAGGTTCAGACGAAAATGATCAGGTCCGAACACAATCAAGAAAAACAACCAAAAGTTGAACAACACCTTCCAGACAATGAAGAGCGTCCGAAAGAAAGGAACTTGGATGCAAGGGAGCGTCCGAAACATGAGAAGACAACACCGAAGAAGAAAACATCTTTCGGACGCAGATAACCATCCGAAGAAAGTGTTTCAGACGCAATTATTCAAAACTTTGTTACTACCAAACACAAAAGCATAGCATTTATTAAAAAATGTGCCTCAAATAAACTCGATTTGTGCCAAAATTTGTTACTATCAAGTTATATTCTGTTTGCAACCATTAGCATATATAGACCTTCAGTTAAGAAATCATGTAAATTCTCAATCACTTGAAAATATTAATGTCTTTTTCCAAATCCTCTTAGTTCCTAGAATTAGAGTACATGTATGTGAACAAGTCAAAAATGACAATCACAGTTGAATCAAAGGTTTCAATTTGAAGGTACAAACATCAGCAAAAGCTACTCTTTATCAATTTCAATAGCACAATGCCCTTCACAGATTTAAACCAAAAAATAAAAAATTTTCTTAAACTAAACTCAATTGTCATAGCGTATTTTAAGAGTCCAAGGAGCCTGACAATCTATTTTTCCGTCAACCTCGACAATTTCGTTGTTGTTACCGTTATCATTCCCATCCTCCTCAAGTACTCTCAAAGCCTTTCTACCTACCAAATGGACCAAAACCCCTCAAGATTTACTATTCTACTTATCAAGAAACATGTTCTAATTCATAAACCCGGAAAACATATGTACAGGCAACATATCACTCTAACACCTTCCCTTAAACCAAGAAGAGGTAAAATTTAGAGTAGAGTAAATTGTTAAACTACACACACATAAAACCTCCAACTGATAGAGTACAAACACTTAAACAAGAGCCATGCCAAAAATTAAAAGAAAAGAATGATATTTTAGAGAAAAGAGTGAATGCATATGTATGAGTTATCTAAGTTAGCCAGGTGAGCCACCCTAGCTCCATTAGTAATTCAAATAATTAAGAAAGTAAAAATATGTAGTTATGGGAGGAAAATTCACCAGAAATGTGCGTTTTTGTCCTTGTTTATTTTGGGCAACGTAGAACATCTCATCTCAATCCAGTCACTCCCTTGATGTATTCTTCAGGACTGGAAAAGACAATTATAAGTCAAAAATTGGCATTCAACAAATATTAAATTTCAAATATTAGTAACTCCAATTTGACTTGAAAACTTTCGAGTAAGTACCTCAATTTTAAACAATAAATATCAAATCCAAAATCACCCTTAATTTTATTACAAATGGAGGAATATAAGGAAATTTGAAAAACCCCAAATAATTTGAAAATGAACAACAATGTAAAACCATAATTTTCATTCCAATACTTGATTTTACAATTACCTAACAACTTTGTTGGTTGCCATGTTGCTATTTAATTGGGATAATGGTTTTGTTGACAACTTGGGAAAGCTTCTTGCCTACTGGAATTGGAGAAGAAATTAAGATAAACACATGATTTGAGATAGAGAGAGAGGGAGGGAGGGAGAAAGAGAGAGAGAGAGAGATTAAATGCATCAAATTATTAAGAAATATCTGGAGAAATGTAGGTTTTAACGTTCAAAGTTTGGTAGAAGTGACAGAGAGAATGAGAAGGGGAAGAAATAAGAGATGGGAAATTTTTGGAGCAAATCCTGCCAACTTCATGCGAAGAAAATTTTGGAGGTTATATGAGTAAATTAGATGAAATTATTTAATTTCTAGTCTTGATGGTTTTTAATTATGCCACAAGTATGCTAAGAAAAAGACAATGCGTGATAAGTTTTGTGGCGTATTTTGGAATGTGCCATAGATTTACAGCAATTTTATTATATCTAGCAAGGAAAATATCATGAAAAACCTATTTTTTTGTAGTGTGCATATCATAATATTTTGATTTCAGTGGCAAAAATGCATAGCAATTTAACAAAATAGAGTAAAACATTGTCAAACTTGATAAACAAAATACGGATAGGCAAAGTTAATCTGTAAAATGAAGTCATAGAACATATGTTTTCTTCAACATTGAATTCTAGTTAATAGAACTTCCTAAAGCTTCTAAAATGATGTAGCTTGAAACTATGTGGTAGTTGATGCTTCTGTAGGTCTTCAAACAAAGATCAACAATCTTGATGTATCACATAATTGTTTTACCTTATAATCCTCTTTTTATCTTCATTGAAGACTTAAAATCTGCATAAAATATATATGTTGGGTGGTCTGTTAAACAAGAAATACAAATTAAAAGTAATTGCATAATGTTATATACATGTTCTTTACCTTCCTAAAGTTTAAAAATAGCATAACCAATTAAATTTTCTACTTCTTTTTCCATAGAAGCTGTATTTATGTATCCAATATTATAATGAACAATTAGAGGATCCCCGTGATAAGAATGATAATTTTATCAAAGAATATATTTTTAAGAATGTGAATGTAAATGTTGTTTCGGTAGTTATACAATTTAAGGAGAATGCGTTTCGCCTTGCCTTGTGCATAAGATAAATTTCTCTTCGGCAAACATGACACAAAATTTCTAAATTTATTGAAAAATTGATGGGTTCATAGCATTGTTGGCAAGCATGATACTAGGATTTTTAATTGCTGAATTTGATCTCAATGGTTTCTTTATCCAAGTTGGCTTTTTCTTGTTTGATTCAAATTTGAATTAGTTGCATAGTAATAAATAATCTTTAAAAAAGTAGGTTGTAATGTTGAATTTAAATATATACTCAATTCAATCAAATTTACTTTAGGTATATCCATGAAAGATGCAATTGGAGTCAGCTGATTACCCTTTACTGTGGGAGCAACTTATTGGGATCTCGTAATTTTTGTTATAGATCTTGTGTGCAAAACTACTAATGTATAACTTCTCTTAGAGGGATAAGAAGGTAGTATTACACTAAGAATTGACAAGCGAAGGCCTATGGAGTATAGCCAAGTGGTAAGGCATTGGCTCGCCCAGTCTGGTTCTCTGGAAGACGATGACAACTCTATAATTAAAGAATAGGAAAAAGCTTTTCTCGCTCTGTAATCTAGCTTGCTTGAGGTGTCACTATTTTGTCCTGAGAGTTCCTCGATCGAAAGACATTTATTCGAACCTATCATAAAATAGTAGTTTTTATGTTTTATTCTGAAGTAACAAGTGTTGAAAATTCCAATACAAGATTAGTCTACAATTTTAATATTAATAGAGCCTTGCTGCTTCTTTAACAAAAGGGTGCACCAAGAAACTGATGAGTGAGATTTGTATGGATAAAGAAAGGTTTGTTTAAGAGAATATCAAAAGCAAGTAATTAGATAACTTTTCTAATATTCTTGAGTCAAAACTTATAGATTTCAATAATTCAAAATTCGCTGTAGTCACTTTCAATCTAATGCCAATAATAGTATATCCAACATCCAATGCTTTGGCTACAGATGTTACTTCTATGGCTTCAAATTCAACCCATAATATTAAAATTATGGGTTTCTTCTTGTGTATGATATGTAAGAATGATTGAATGGTTTAATAGATGATGTACTCTCGAGACTTCAATTTGGTGTTGTTTTAGTGGTAAAGAATGCATGACTACTTTAATAACATCCGTAGAAAATGAAATTATTTTTATATATTTTTGTGTACTTATAAAAGATTTGAATAACTACGATTGAATATACAAAATATTGATTTTTTTTATACACATCAGCTTTCAGTGTCTGCAAATACATGGAATGATTTGGTTGGATACAGTTGAAAATACACAGAAAGAGATGGATATTCAATGTCCTTGATTTCTTTGATTCTAGTACATTGAGTAATAATCCAGTACAATAGGTAAATTCCATTTTTCATAGGAGGATACACTGTACAAAAGATTTCATTTGAAATAAAGCATTTCTAGAATAGTTTTAGGTGTCCATAATAAGGTGGATCTTCTACTATGTAACAAGAGTTGTCACTTGTACACCTATTTTAATATCATGCATTGATATATATGTGTGTGTGTCAAAGTATGATTAATTTAGTTAGGCACTATTAACACAAATTTATTTTAAGTTAATGTACAAACTTATATAGTAAGTAGACCTATTTTAAGTTATGTCTTAGTTTGTTTTGATGATTCCGAACTTAGCAATGTGATGCTTCAATGACTAGAACCACTATTTTCCAGTTTGGGGATTCTTTCTTAATATTGATATTTGAAGAGTCTTCATTGGCATTTAAAAAACAAACTAAATATGCTAAGACCAAAAGTATATAAGCCATATAAATCTGTTAATAGGTATAGATGGATACTTTAATATACATATAATAGTATTTAGGTATAAGTGTATCAGCAACTCAGATAATAAATCTGAAATTTTTGTTAAGGTAATACATAATTTATAAGATTCATATTCTTTGGAATTATATATTACTCATTAACTTGTTTAGAGCAGTATTAAATCATATATTATAAAATATAAAATAATAGAAATACTAAGATCAGAATGATTAATAACAATATACTTTTCAAAGAGTATATAAAAATTTATGCGTTGAACTTTTATGTATTGCAGACATTAAAATATGATCATTTGATAAAGAAAACTAACCTTTATTAATTTTCTTGCCTTGTTATAGACTAGTTTATAGAGAAGATAGATGTAAAGCAATTTTGTAAAATACTTATGTTTCTTGCCTTTGTTCTTCTTCCTCTTTGTTGTTTTCTTAATAATGAGATAAAATAAAAAACAAGATTTTTTTCCCATTTGATATCTATATGAATGACTTGGTAGAATGATTTAATAATAGCAGATATGTAGCAATAGATTTTTAGGTATTTGGTAGAATCTAATGATTAATATAATATCTAGTATTATCAAATGATTTAAATTTAAAACAAATAAAACTATGTCTTTTTCAAATCAACTATTAAAGTAGGTATATTTATATGGTAAGTAGTAGAAGTCTCTAAATTGATTGTAAATTTTGTTAATGAAGTAAGAATAGAAGTCAAGAAATTATGGATATTATTTGCTATCAATTGATGTGGTAATGATTGTTCTGTAATCTAAAATAATTACAAAAGTATGATCTGATTACCATGTTTAGGTTTTCCTAGAATAGTTATGTTATTTTTTTGGTCTGTTATAGCTTGCTTAATACATGACTAGTGTTATATATAAATTAATTATTTAATATAGATTTAAATAGAAGGCTTTACATATGATAATAAAACATTTTTATACTTATAGAGTGAAGAGTGTATTCCATGAATTGCTAATAGATGCAGTATTCAATCTACTTTTTTTTGTTGCATGCATAGACTATCTTTTAGTTTACCAAAATATGGTCGTTAAACCTTCGCCATACATAAGTAGTACTTATTTGTTTAGACGATCACCAATGAAAGTATATAATTAAGATAGATAAACCTGAGTAGGAATGTAGAGTTCATTATCCCAGTAGATCAGAAATTAGACAACGGTTCAAAACCATAAGTCTTTTGAGCTCCAATTTTTGCATGAAAGTGTTCATTTGTTGTTGCATTGTTTCTTCGGAGGACTCTCATATGATTTTGAGTGTTGTGAGCAAAGTATTTATGCCATTTTTATGAGATTTTCGAGAAAGAAGAGTGCTTTAAGAGCTTGTGTCAACAGAAGTCTGAACAATTGTTAGTGTTATATCCATATTTTGCTGTTTTTTGATAAGATGCTAAGTACCTTGTAGCAATTGCTAAAGAAAATGATGAGTAATTATAGCAACTTATTAATTTTCATTTGCTTATTCATAGCTGCTTGTTGCTTTCTACGCAACGCAAGTGATGGTGTTTTTGCTCAGAACTTCTTCAATGACAACATAAAGAATTTCACCTTGAATAAAGGGTAAATTACAAGAAACCCCTCTTGTAATTTGGCTAATGTTCAGGATTTCCCTTCATGGTTTGAAAACCTAGAATTCGCCTCTTGTGGTTTTTTTGTTTTGTAAAAAGGATTGAAAGTTAAAAACCTAACGGATTTATATACAATGTAAACAATACCCCTAAATCTAGTGCCCTTTCACTAGGAGGAAGGGGTAGTGTATAAGATATATTTTATTGTTAAAATACATAATTAACCATAATTAGGGGATTTAAATGACTAAAATAACCCTTCAAATAAAAAGGTTTCAACACTCTAACGGTCACTTATTTAAGGGTATCACTTTAATCTAAAGTACAAGGGATCAAATTTTAAATTTATAAACCAATGGAATTTATTAATATTTCTTATAATTTCATTAGTAAATTGTATGTAAATTTACTTTCATAAATGGCTTTCACTTTGTACCAACAATTATTGGTCTTCTATGAATTTGTTGAGCTATTAGATTTCTTTCATGTGTTTAACATTCATCCTAGATATTAGTATTATAGTAATACACACAACATTACAATAAACCAAATAAAGTAGCAGTTGTGAATTGGACATCAATTGAATATATTAGAGCCTAAAATTTTTGCCATTGCACATATAAAATGGAGATATAATCAGAATTCAGTAATACAAATTTTTAAATATCTATTCATAATTTGCAATCTCTAATTTATTAGATTACCTGTTTATAAACTAGAGTCATTTCTGATACCTCTTTAGATTCTTGGACCTTGACATAATGCTTCTATGTTTTTCAACAACTTGTACTAATGCAATCCATCCGTCAGCTTTTAGACTGATTTCAATTAGTAAAAAAATAGCACGTTCCACCACCATTCTAATATTAAAATTAAATAATAAAAATTGTTTTCACTTAAATGAGAAGATAAAGTTCTATGACAAAATAAAAAAAATAAAAAAAAATAAAAATGTGTTATTTTTTAAGATAAAAGCTAATTAGTGCCTGCAAGTTCTAAAACTTCTTCATAAACCACATTTCTAGTCAAATAATATAAACTAATGTTGTATATTGGTGGCATAATCAAAATTTTCATAGAAGTATTATTTCTTGTTCTAGACACAGCTACATATAGCTGTCCATGTGAAAACATAGGTTCATGCAAATAAATTCTGACAAAACCTAATGTCTATCCTTGAGTTTTGTTAATTGACATTGCAAAGCAAATTTTAGTCTAATTAGAGACTCTGTTCCTTCAAAAGTAATAGGACAAGTAATTTGTTTTGAAACTATAAATTGTATCATACGCAAAAAAACTTACTTTCCAACAAATTTTGTAATGTTAATAATTGCATATATAACATTAGGTTTAAGAGATTTGCATATAATCCTTGCACCATTACAAAGTCTTTTAGGTGGATCTATATTTCTAAGAAGTATAACATGACAATTAGGTTTCAATATAAGATGATGTGGTGGAAAAGCATATGAGTACCAAACTATTCAAAAAGTCTTCATGCATAACTTGATTACAAGCATCAAAAGTTCTTTCTGTACTCATATACTCAAAGGAGAATTTGAAAACTATAAATTTAAACATAATTTATATGATAAAAAAAAATTCACTTTTGATAGGAAGAATAGCTTTACGTATAAATGGTGCATTTGTCTCACAAAAGTCATCAAATCACGGATAAATTTCATTTATCAGCTTTTTCAAAGAATCAGTTTCATTTTCATCTATATGCAACAAAAAAGTAAAGCAAGAATTTGGATATAATCATTGAAAATTCTACCATGTGTTCCATATCCAGTTGCAAGCAAGTTCTTAATAAAAGATGTATCATATATTTTTCTCTTGTTTTAGTTTCTATAAATGCTGCCAAATACAAGATTTGACAAGAGAAACTTCTACAAAATCTATTTTTGCACCATTTATAGTAACTAGCAACAGTTGTACAAAATCACCAGCAAAACTATTACTTTTGAGCCAAAAATTTCATCACAATCCAGAAGATCTTTCGGATGATCACACTACTTCAATGCATATTTTATTTTCCATTGGTACTTCATCCCAAATTATTAATTTAGCTTCTTGAATGAGCTTTGCTAATAATATTAGTTTACCAGTTCTACGTATATTAGAACCATCAGTGTAAATTGGAATTTTAAATCTTAAATGAGCAATTATTTCACTAGGAAGTATAGAAGCTGCAGCTCCACAACTACTATAGCTAATGCAATTCCTATGACATTTTGATATTATATCATCCAACAGAGCCTTATACAAAAGGGTTTTTCTTATTCCTCTAGGTCCATTCACAAAAAGATAACCTTTTCTCTACATAAACAACATTTAAAATAGTATCAAAAGCAAATTTCTGATATAGATTCAGGAAACCTATTGATGCTAAATCCTTATTTGCAACTTTAGTATACAACTTACTTGATGTATCTTTGGTTTCATTGTCAATGTTATGGAATTTCAGAATTCTTGGTATCATTCCAAAACTATTTATGTTTTTTCTCTATTGATTTCATAAACATTCTTTATATGCTCTAACACTTTATATTGTAATTCTGCAACTAATAAACATGATATCTTCTTGAAATACTAACATAAGTCATTCAAACCATTGACATAGCTTTTTTGCATTTGTCAGAGAAAAAAAAAATACTAATATAGTAGCAAAAAGTCTCCTAAAACTGTATGGCATATCATAAAATGATGCCTCTTCTAGGCATTGGATCTGTAGGTTATCAGAATTTCAAATAAACCTCTTAATGTAGCTTTATGTGTACTAATACCAATAGAATGTGTACTAATCGCTTTATTAATAATTATCATATATGAGTAACATCTATCATTCCCACAGTTAAGAAAAGTAACAATATCAAAAAAAAAAAAAAAAAAGGAAAACTTTACTGAAATATTTTAAAATTTTTGGTGTTATTAAAAGTTAAATTAGGTTTTAATCAAAACATGTAGGAATATTTGAATAATTTTTTATTAGTTAAGTACATTATATGACTAATTATATTAATTTTATTTAAATGAGGTTATTTTATGATTAATTCGATAAATTTATGTTCATTTGTATATTTCTCCTATAATTATGTAAAGTTTTTTCAATTTAGGTTGAATTCGATAAAAATTGGTAAAAAAACTATATTGCGATATATTTACTTTAGTTAAGGAAACATCTTTCAATTTAATTAAAATCATGTTTACATTAGGTTCGAATTTAATAAAACTGTATATTTATGTTAGTTTAAACATCTAAATTTTATTTTGGTTAAATTTGGCATATATATGTAAAAACTCCATGTTAAATTACGTTACAAATTGGTGTAAAAACGTATATTTTTTTTAGTTTATTTTGGGAGTAATTCCATCTTACACCTCGTACTTATACCTAATAACCACTTTGCATCCTCAATTTTAGTTTTGAACACTTAACACCCCTAACTCTCAAATCCACCCCACTTTAGTCCAATTTTTAACACCATTACCAAAATTAATGAAGACTTCGCATATATATTCAAAATATTGTAGCAGATTCTTCTATATCCAACTGAATTAGTTGTATATGAGTAGCAATTCCATTAAATTTGGTGATGGCATTCAAAATCGGACTAAAGTGGGAAGGATTTGAATGTTAGAAGTGCAAAGTATCCAAAACTAAAATTGATGGTGCAAAGTGACATTAGAATAAGTTGAGGGGTGTAAAGTGAAATTAGTCATTCATTTTATTTTAGGTTCAAATAGTTTAAAATGGGTTCCAAACTTAGTAAAAACCTGTACACTAAGTACAATTTATGTTGAAAAATCTATATTTATGTTAGAAACGGCATAGGCATATATATTATCCACGCAAGAGCAGTACACCTAGGTTATAGCATGACGAGCCCATCAGTGTGTATTGCGCACACGGAGTTCGCTCCATACCGGTCATTGAGCCTAAGGACAACACGTAAGTATAGCTTCTTTTTTATTTCATTCAATTTTAGTTATTGAATTTTACACTAATTTGTGGCTTTTCCTATTTGTAAAAATTCACACTCAATTTTGTGACATGTGGTTCGGGCCTGATATCAATAGCTTGGTGGTACGAGCCACTACTAGATGACTACTACTCTTCTGGTTCGGAAAATTGAGGTGACAAGAGTTTCAAGTTATCAGTTTAAAGAATAATATATACCTTTAGTTAATATTTGTCAAAATTTATACAAAAAATATATATATTTTTAAAATTTTGTAGCACAACTCTTGGTGGGCTCCGACGAACCAATGTGGAGATTTACTAGATATTCAAAACGAAGGCCGGTGATGGCATGTAGAATTCTATTAAGACGGCCAAGTGGGCAATGGGGAAACCAATTTTTATATTTGAGGAAGAGTTAGCAGGCCCCATTTGAGAAACTGAAAAAGGAACAAACCCAAGCGAAGGTTAACCAGAATAAGCAAATCAGGGCTTCTATACTCGCATAGGGGACCACCAACATTGGCAGCTCCATCGATGTCGCTGAACATACACAATGGCTAGTAAGATTTATCACGGATATTTATTTCTTTTTTTTTTAAAAAAAAAACCTAAAAACTAAGTGCTTTTTCTTCTAATAGTTTGCAGGCAAAAAAATTGCACTAGAAACCCATTTTTGATGAGTTCTTCAATGAGTCTTCCAAAGAAAAAGATAACACATGAAACGGTCCCCTAGTGCACGAGATCCACCAAACCTTCACCCAGCTACTTACCAAGTGTACTCAATAAGCAGAGGATATCACTGTCGATGCACATTCCGTTAATTTTAGATGGATGATACTGTTAAAAATTAGACTAAAGTGAGATGGATTTGAGAATTAGCTGTATAACATGTCCAAAATTGAAATTAGAGGTGCAAAGTAGTACTGTTATTAAATGAGGATGTAAGCATATTAAAAAATAATTTCGATATTATTCTTCTCTACTTTTTGATATTCTTTTCATATCACTATTACAAGTAACTTTATTTGTGGAGGCGTAAATCAATTGCTAGAAGTGTTCTTTTTCCTTTTCATCTAGATAATAACTCATACTTTTTTTTATATTCTATAGAATGCTTTTTTGAATCCAATCGTAGAATTTATGCTAGTCAAATCTTCTCTATCTAGCTAAGTATGTATTTATCTAAAATACATTCAATAGAATCTTTGTGTTCGGCCTTTTGTTTTGAGATTTGGATTTCATTTTGATGTTGTTAAAGCACTAAACTTATGTAATATTAGTTAGGGTCCCCGCCATAATATTTAATTGTAGATATGAAGAAATCAATTTTGGTTGATATCAAGATGGTAATGATTAACACTTGTAAAATCTTATTTACCATATCATTGTACAATTCAATTTAACTTAAGGATTCTGCGTACAATTCTCAGTGATCCTTAACTACATATACGTTTGATCATAGATGCATTGTCTTTATCTTGAAAATATTGGTTTAAAACCTTCGTTATTGGGTAAAAGACGCCTCTTACTTGCTATGACATTTTTATTTTTTTGTATTTTAATGAATTAAATTTTATTGTGATTTTGATCTCATAGTGTAACCTAAAATTTCATTTTCTTGAAATTTTACAATGTAATCTTTCCAGAATTAATTTATTAACACACTTGAATTTGTCAAATTATCATGCAGATCAAAATAATATTTGTGATTAAATAATATAATCATGTGCATGGCAATTAATGTTCAATAAATCAATTTTATAGGATGATGCATTAATAACTTTTAGTACACATTCAACAATCATGTTCCTTAATTTTTTTTATTTAATTTATGGTGTCGTAGGTGTACAGCTTACTAATGTAATTACTTAGTTTTGTTTATCTTTATTTAGTTAATTATTAAAATTTTTAAGCAATCATTATCCTTTATTTAGTTAACTATTATAAAAGTTTTACACAATTATTATCCAATAATATTATTTTTATTCTATAAATTAAAAATATTTATTTCCAGTGTATAGCACATGCTATCAACTAGTTATTATATGTAAAAGAAATAAAAAAAAAATTCAATCTGTGCACAACCTAGATTTTTTTATATTTTTAATTTTTTTTTATAAACCCACATCTCTCCCTATCCTTTAGTGACTCAAACTTATAACCAATAAGTCATAGAGAAAGCGACTTATCAGTTAAGCTACACTTTATTATCAAAAAACTTTCAATCCATGAACAACCTTAAAAAAAACAGAGAGGGAACCTCTCTCTCATGCACAACCTAGGTATGTAGCTACTAAAACACGTTGATACAAAACTTATAATCATACCCAATTAATGTATCCTCATAAATACTAACCATCACCAGTGTTTTTGTTTAATGGACCTGTATCTTGTGTTGTGTTGCTATTGTACCAGTATGTGAAGGAATTTAAATCATAGTTATAATAATAAGATATCATATGGCCTAGAATTTCTGGGACCTAAAATTTTGGAGCATAGTTATTAAATTCAGTTTGATTTGGCATTTCAATCGGTGAATTCAGTACCCAGGTTGGGTTGTTAGTTGAATTAGACAAGCAAGCAACTTGTTGAAAACTAAACGGCCTAGTAGTTTAATTGGTGAACTCGGAAACCCAGTCAATTGAATTGGTCACCCAGTGGGATGAGTTTTAGAAAAAAATTTATAAATTACTCCATCAAGATTTGAACCTTTGTCTACCATTTAACCACATGCCTTTTTCGATGCCTATTGAATCCTTTAAATATTTTTATTGAATCTAAAAGTCCTAAGAGTATTCTTCCCTCGATACAGAATAGTTTGGGAATTCATCAAGAAGAGAAAAAAAGATAAATGATAAGTTAGGAGAGAAGAGGGTATTAATGTAAAGAAAAATGAAAGAATGGAAATTTTGTTTGCAATTAGCATAGAAAAAGAAAAGAAACAATTATCATTATTTTAGAAGTTGAAAAGGAAATAAAAGAAAACATCATATAACAGGTGATGTTTATTGACCTTAGGTACAAAAACAAAGAGATGTTCATTTTTTCTTTACTTATTTATTTATTCTTTATTATCCATCTAAACAATGTAACATTAGAGGCCTTTCCCATGTCAACCATCGTTCTTTAACCCTTCCTTCCCCGTTTTTATTTTTTTTATTTTTGGGCCCTTTTCATGCCTCTCACAGTCGAAAGATCCAATACAAAGAAAGTGAATCCCCTACGACCACCAATCCCACCACCGTCATTTCTCCAAATCCAAAATCCATTCCCCTATAATCACTAATTTCATGGCTAACCCAGCAACAGCCATCGCCAACTTTCGAAAACACAACAAAACCACATTGGTGTTTCCAAGTACACAGCCAACAATGGTTGGTCCAACCATCTGTTGCTCCCCTACCATTTTGCAGCTCCACCGTATATGAGGATGTATCAAAATTTCTCTTTGGTGTGCGAGATGTTCAGGAACAAATTGATGCATTGAAAATTTTTACAGACTTTTGATTCATTTCCTTGATTTTTTGCCCACTTTTGGGTGGAAAGTTTTAGGTGATTTGGAAGGATATTGCATCCGTCCAAATCATTTCTTTTCTCTCCCTGCTAGACTCCCAAACAGCTAAAAGAATATCAGTTTCCTTCCGACTCTTTTCTTTTACATCCATTAGTTTCGCTCCAAATATTTTGTAAGTATTTTTTTAACACTTCATTCAAATCTTATTGGAGCGCTTATCAAACTTATTAGGGTTAATTACAATTTACCCCATTGAACCTACACTATAGTTGCACTTTGCCTCCTGAACCCAAATAATGTACCCTTTGTCCCTTTTAAAAGATTCCATCATATAAATAATTATGAAAAAATGATGTGGATGTTTGTTTGAGGCGGACATCGAATCGGTAGCTGAAGAAGTCGGGTAGCTCCCGAAACTCAGTTTATCGACAAAAACATCCAACAATTTGTGTTCAAAGTTATTCTACTTTTAATTAATTTTTAATGCTTGAACACATTCTTTTTATTTATTTATTTATTTATTTTTATTTCGGGTCTATAAGAGAATTTTATGAATTGTCAAATTTCTTTAATCATTTTATATATTATTTTGTTCATTTCTAATTTCTAAACTAAATACAAAAAAGAGATTTTTAAGACAATTTTTTGTTCACTTTTATTTTGCATGAACTAAACATGTTAAATATAAATTGCTAAATAATTTTTTTTTAAATTGAAAATATCTTATACAAGAATATAATTTAGATTTCACAATTAATAATAAGTTGGAAGAAGAATATCTTTTAACTAAATAAGTATATTTTTCTTCTTTTTTTTTCCGCAACATCAAACACATGAAATTATTATTATTTTTTTATGAATTTTTTGTTAAGTATAAAATGTGTAAAAATAAAATCATTTATATAAATAAAAGAAATCTACTTACTTATTTTTATTTTCAATATGTTTAGATCCTGCAAAATTTTTTTTTTTTGAAGAAATAGTATTGTAAAAGTTCACTCTATTAATATTTAGTTTTAGGAATGAAGAAAAATAATATATAATTTTATTAAGGAAAATGTGATAAAAAATTCTGTTATTCTTAAAAAATAAAAATATATTGTATGGAATTATTAAAAAAGAAATAAAAAGGACTATAATTTGTCTACAAATGTTTGAAGGGTAATAATGTCAAAATAAATGCCTAAATCATATTTTTGTAATTATATACATGATGGAATCTTTCAGAGGGGATAAAGTGTACACTTTTAGGGTTTAGGAGACAAAGTGCAACTGAGGTGTTGATTCAAGGAGGTAAAGTGTAAATAACCCAACTTATTATTCTCATACTCTATTCTAAAATTTAAGAAATCAATTAGCACATTTTACCACAATTCATTCTCAATAGTCACCATAGAATTTTTCTTAATTCATTGAAGATTAAACAAAATTTGCAATAATTGCTATTTTTTAATGTTTTTAAGATAACAATCTAACATATTTAAATAAAATTATCTACTTAGGTGGAACATGTATTATCTATTAATATATATTACAAGAAATAGGGTACAAAAACTTAAACTTGACTATTTTAATCTATTTAATTACAAGTTTAGGTAAAATATTTTTTAAAATTTTTTTATTTACAATTAATTACAAATTGATATAATATTTTTATCAACATTTTCACAATATGTGTTGTATTTAATATTTCAAATTACTAGTCCATGCATCCCAATTTTATTGTCACCTAAGGGGTTGACACATTTTTTTTAAAAATTGATTTTATAGTGTATATACTTAAGTGGTCCCTCAATTCAAAAAGTTGTAGTTTGAGTGTTTAGTAAGGGTAGAATTGGGATATGACATGATAAAGTAATGACTTATTTGAAAAAGTGACATTATTTTTCGGACATCCCATAATAGTAAATAGAATGACAATATAGATGAGCCGGAAGGAGTATTCATTAATAAAATATATAGTTTAATAATCCACTGATTGACCCAATAACCCATCGATCCATATCCTCACCAAGTTTCGACATGGTTTAATAACTAATATATATTTTTGAGGCCTAACCTGTTGATCGACCTCCTTGTCAAGTTTAATAACTCTATGTTTGGAGGCCTAAAGCAAGGATTTACTTGCTTTACCATTGATCTATACCTGAATAATTTCCTTGAATAGTATGCCTTATGTTTTAGGAAAATTTTATGGTCCCGTTAAGGTATCATATCATTGTGATTTGAATGTTTGTATAATAACATTTGCTTAAAATACTTATACAGTTCAGACCTTAAATCACAACAGTATGATACCTAACGGGAACATAGAATTCTCCTTCTGATTTAATTACCTAGGTGAATGACTTAGTTACTAACCATTTTAATTTATGACCAAGGTGAATTTATGAAGTTAAAATTTGGAGAACATAAACTCCTTCTATAATAGGGTTGGCATTAATGCCAGAGCTAAAATTAGTAACCACGGAGCAATTTTTACCAAAGTTTCAAAGCTACCCTTCACGAAAATTACCAAAATCAATCGGCATACCACATCATATATAAATATAATAAAGTCGAACCTTGACATTTATCCACTATATCTTCTCTTTGTTATCTGGCACAACCTAATTGAATCATTTCTTTCACTCACTCTCTAAAGTCCTTCCTCAAATTTCTCTCTTCTCACCTTCTCGTCCTCTCTCCTCTATCCTCTCTCCTTTCTGAACCTCTTTCACGCCTCTCCATTCCTTTTCTATTCCAATTCTCAAATTATCAATGACTACTACAATTTTTTTCAAATTTTCTCTTTACCTAATGTAATCTATTTCCCAAATCTCTTTTTAATTTCAAAAACACACAAACTTATCAACGTTATTTTATCTATTTTGAAAATTTTTAAAAAAACACTAAGCTATCAAAAAATCAAACATGCTTCTATATAGACATAATGGTGTTGTTGTGGCTATTTGAGGTGGATAATTTTAACCTATATAGTACACTAAGTTTGGGTTTCAAACAGGTTTTGAATGCATTTTAGGATTCGGATTATAGGTGTTTGATAAAATGTCTCTGAGAACAGTATGATGTTTACTCTGTCTGAGATATTGAATCAATTGGAAAATTAAGATTTTTATATTCCGTTCTAATTTTGTGAGAAATGAATTTGGCTTTAAAGATTTATGCAAAAAAGTAATGTTTTTGAAGCTAGCTCTGGATTGATTAGGGCAAAGAAGTTGGAGTTTGAGTTGTACTAACTAATAGTGTATTTGCAAAGCTTCTGATGGAGTAAGAATTTTCTTGGTTTTATACAAGGAATTTTTAACATTGTAAAAGAATATGTATTTTGAAGTTTATGAATCAAAATAATCATCACCTGCATTACCATTCAATGACTGAGATTAAAACTATGGGTTAGAACCCCTAAAAAAAAAAAATCGTTTAGAGATACAAAAGTTATCTTTTTTTGTAAAAAGAAAATGCTTAATTTGATGTGTTAGAACTATTTGTTCTTACCTTAAATGTGATTTATTATTTTTTTAATTGGATACTGATACTAATTTTTCACCAATTGATTGTTGTGATTTAAATTATGACTAAGCTACTTATAAATGGTTACTGAAATATTACTTGCTCTACGACAATTATTTCTTTCTAATGGATGTCTATTTATATAAATATAATTTTCTTTAAAAAAAATAAACAAGTAACTCTGTCCCTTACCCACACGTAGGTAACTCCCTTTCTCACATTATTTTCTTAAGATGATTATTGTTTTTTATTTTTCAAGTAAATCCCTCTCCCACATTATTTTCTTAAGATAATTATCAAAGTTTTGATTTCCAGTTTTAACATATTTGTTTTGTAACTTAACTTGCACATATTTATTTATTTTTAATACAATAATTCTTTTACGTGACTTGAATGTTTAGACCAATTAGTCGGCTAGAGAAGCATGATCGATTAATTGCCAGTGGTTGGGAAACTACTTGGAAGATGAGAAGATTGCAAAGCCACTTCAAGCAAATTTTCATCTGCTGTATTAAGTGCCAAAAGTTCTTCTATTTTTGTTCTTATCTCATTTCTTGAATTTTGAAGATTAGCATGCTTATAATCAAACCTTATCTCATATTAAAATTTAAAAAAGAGAAAACCTCATAGATATTTTATCATTATCCTTATCTCAAGAAAAAGTTGTTTATTCAAATTTGTATCCCTGGACTTTTTATTCTTGAATTTGTATCCCTCAATTATAGGACTAATATGCAACACTAAATGAAGTACATTCTTGGAAGTTGAGGGATCTTTTGTTTTTGTTTTTTTTCTTTGTTAATTGTATAAAAATTTTATTTAGTGGGATCAACAATTTATAATTGTGTGCTTCATAATGACTTGGGATAGACAATAAGAACAAGTTTGAGAGAAGAATGTCCATGGTACAAAATTTCATCCACTACATACCTAAAGATAGGAAAACAAATCGTTACAATCTAAAAGTGAAATTGATAATTTTGAATGTAATAAAACTTAGCAAACTGCGATTCTTTAATCATGTTACTTTGTGTTTTAATCAAACAAACAATGATATACTCTATAATTTTTAAGTGGCACCCCATCAATTTTGAAAGATAATACAAAGAATATGTAATTTTTTTGTTCTAAATGTCGGTTGGTTAATATTATTTGAAATAATTATGAATTATGATTACTGAATTACTTTTTTGAAAAGATTAACCAATACTATTAAAATCATTGTACCTAATATATCAACCATAGAACATGAAATATCCCGTAAGTTGTGTACGGGATAAGAACTAGTTATGAATAAATCTAAAGCAAATTTTCGGTCTCTACCATTTTTACTCTGTAGCTATTCACTTTCTTCTCTTCGGCCAACTTATCATCTCCACCTGTCCTCACTTTCAGATGATCCCACCTCCATCTAAAGCCAATTGGAGACCCTTACCTCTAAGTTGCGTCTAACAACACACTCCACTCATTATTGCGATTTGCGGTTGAGATTTTTTCAGAAATTGGGTTAGAATTTAGTAAGGGTTAAATTCAATTTGACCCCTAAACTTGTCACCATTTATCACATTGCACCCCGAACTAATTTTTTGATCATTTTGTCCCTTAAAGTTTTTGTTTCCTGACACTTCATGCAAAATTATTAAGAAAATTAAAAAAGTAACGAAATATTCATGAGTTCTTAGCACATATCTTTAGTGTATGTTATGCCATTTAACAAAATATTTTGTTTTTTTGTGGACCTTGGCATTACAGTAATAATGCATGCATAGGGCTCACGGACATTCTGTTACTTTTATAGCTTCCATCAAAATTTGGGGTGAAATATAACGAAACAAAAAGTTTAGGAGGCAAAGTGATCAAAAAATTAGTTCAGGGTACTATGTGATAAATGGTGACAAGTGTAGGGGGCCAAAGTGAATTTAACCCTTTATAGTACTGGAAGACCTAATGTTAAATTAAGAGTTCTAATTTGCTGCTAGTACTTATCGATGGGTTTTGGCCATTATTAACTCCAGTTCCGACTAGACTACTAAATTAATTTGATTAAAAACAATAAATGAAAAAGGAATTACAAGTAAATGGTGGAGGAAGATTTCAAAACAAAAGGCATAATTTTGGATAGGACTAGTTCTATTTTCTACCCTTCAACTTATACCCTATTTTTACTTTGAACCATGAATTTTAATTTTGGACACTTTGCACCGCCAACTCTCAAAATTTGTCCCATTTTAGTCCTTTTTAACACCGCTAAAAAAGTTAAGGAATATTTATTTTGCACCCAAAAACATTATTGTACATCCTCTTGAATTTGTCAAACACACAAAATTCAGTTATTTTTTGAAACGGTGTTAAAAAAAAAAAAACTCTAAAGTAGGACGAATTTGAGAGTTCAGAGTGCAAAGTATCCAAAACTAAAGTTTGGGGTATAAAGTAAGAATCGAGTATAAGTTGAGAGATGCAAAATAGAAATTAGTTCTTTTGGATAAATTTGAGTACGAGCAAAGGTTACTGTCCAATAATCACATATAATCTAATTGTACTTTGTTTGTGAAAATTTAGATGATAACTAAAGGTTGCAGAGAGGGATAAAATATTAAAGACTAATATGACAATAATGAGAAAATTTTAAAATGGCACTAATTTTAGGGATGGTTTTTTTGAGTGCTGATTTCAAAGTGGTATTCTGCATGGAGTAAATCGCATTCAATGAATGCTAGTTCACTGACCTCACATTCGATGAATGCGAGGTCATGGAAAATTAAATTTTTGTAAAAAAAATATTTTATTCAGACCTTGCATTTAGTAAATGTGAGCTCGGTGAAAATTTGTTTTTTATTACAAAAAAAATGTTTTGATTTTTTAAAGGAAATTAGCTGAACTCGCATTCGTCAAATGTGAGTTAAAGACCTCGCATTTCAGCTTGGCAGTTCTAAATGTTGAACCCCAGTTATGTTAATAATGTTTTGATGATGACCATCGAATCATACTAATGGTTTGATAACAAGTGTGCAGAAAAATAGGTAGGTTCGGATGCAAATGATCGTCTAACAAAACAACCACAAGACTTCACGGATGCAAGTGACTGTCCAAATGACAGAGTTTCGGACGATTGACGCAAATGATCGTCCGAACAAAACAACCACAAGACTTCACGGACGCAAATGACTGTCGAAATGACATCATTTCGGACGATGGTAATCGTCCGACACAAAGAATTTGAAGCAAGTCTCGGACTAAGAACTAGCGTTCGATCATATTTCCAGAAGACTTTGCTTCGATTGGACGCATGTTCGGACGCATCCTCCGATGTCCGAACGAATACCCTCAGAGAACGGACACAGTGTTGGACTTCTAGAACTGCCACTGTCTCTTATACACATCTAGTTTGTTCGGACGCACTCTTGTTGCATGGCCGTCCGAAAGGTCCAACGGCTAGTTTTCCAGTAAACAGAAAATAGCCGTTGGGAAGTTGTTGGAAGCAGATATTTGGCGACTATAAATACCCCTAGGTCTGAATTAATTAAAAAGAGACTTCTACATTGATTACAAATAATACTTGAGCTATTGGGAGAAATAGTGGGTACAAGTGTTGTAAAAGTGTAGGCAGTTTTGTGAAAAGAGCTTAGAAGTGTAAGAGTTCTTCAAGTGTAATAGTGGAGAGATAACAATTGTAACAAAGGGAGGTTGTGAGTGTAAAACTCTTGGCTTAACTAAAGGAAATTAGTGTGAGCAAGAGTGATCCTCATTTGTGTACAAGAAGTTATTGTCTCACCTACTTTGAAGAGACTTTTAGTGGCTAAACTTCAAATTGTGAACTTGGTAGTTGCCTTGTAAGAAGCTCGTTGCAGTTGTAAGTTCTAAGCTTGAGAAGCTTGGGAGTTTGGTTTGATTCTCTTAATCTCAATATTCTTATTTGTTCTTTAAGCTTAAATAGTTGAATATCTATTGTATTCATTTGTGCTTAAGTTTTTATTTGGTGCATAAAGTTTGAATTTCTATTAAGCACATAAAAAGGTTTTGTTTTAGGTACAACCTAATTCACCCCCCCTCTTAGGTTGTGCTTTGGGACCAACAATTGGTATCAGAGCATTGGTCTCTTTATTTTGGTTAAATTGCATTAGAGTAAAGATCATGGCAACCAATAATGCTTTGTTTTTAGATGGGCATTCTATTTCTAGACCTCCCATGTTTAATGGAATTAATTTTATTTATTGGAGGGATAGAATGAAAATTTTTGTTCAATCTATTAATAATGAATTGTGGTATATTATTTATGAAGGTCCTTTTGAGGCAAATATGCTTCATGAAAATACTCATAGATTAAGGCCTAAGACTAGATATGAGTTAAATGCACAAGACAAAATAAATTTATCTTTAAATGCTAAAGCCATTAATATTTTCTATAATGCTTTGGATGCAGATGAGTTTTCTAAAGTAAAAGGTTGCATATCGGCCAAGGAGATATGGGACAAATTGAAAGAAATCCATCGAAGGAGGTGAAGATATAAGAGAGCAAAAGAAGTCACTTCTTGTGGCTAAATATGAATCCTTCAAAATGGAACCTCATGAGAACATTGACAAGATGTATTGTAGGTTCAATGATATGGTAAAGGATTTGGAAGGTTTGGGTAAAGAATATTCCTTGGGTGAAAAGAATAGATATTTTTTGAATGCTTTACCTAAGGAATGGGAACCTAAATCCATTGCCATAGAAGAGTTTAAAAATTTAAATTCTATGCCTATTGATTCATTGATCAATTTTCTAACCTCATTTGAATTGAAGTTGAAATACAGGCTACAAGATGAGGAGGCAAAGGGAAAAAGAAGCATAGCATTTAAAGCTTCATCAAAAAGGAGAAAAGACTCAAGGAAGCCTCACTTCAACAACTTCCAAATCACTTGGGATGATTGCAATTCGGATGGAGAGGTTGAAGAAGAATATGAGGAGGCTCAAATGGCTTTTATGGCACTTGGCAATAATGAGGTATTGTTTGGATCACGCCCCAAAAACGGGACCGTAACACGCCGCGCTAATGGCACACCGGTCCAAAGCGCAAGGCACAAACGAACAGAGCAACAAACTTAACCACAATGTAATAGAACCATCAAACCATTTCTTAACTATAAAACCGAATATTTCATTTTACACAAAAATACGAATTACAAAATTTCTTCTTAGTACAAAAGATGCTACAACAAAAACAAAGTTCATAAATACAAAACCTATCTAATACACTACCCCTCTCCAAACAAAAGAGAAGCTTGGAAGATTATCCGCAGAGTCCTACCAGTAATGTGGAATCTGGAGAAAATCTAAAGCTGCTAATGCGGTGGAGAGTCCAAAAACGAACACCTAATCTCTGTAAATTAGTAATCATTAGGGTGAGCATAACTAGATAGTGGATATCATTAAAGCTCTTCAAATGGGGCCAAGTGTTTCGATACAAAGAAAACATAAAGATAATAACATTTGCAAAAACCATAGTCATAAAGCAGTTTCTAAATTGGCAATGCTCCCTGTCTCTTATACACATCTAGTCTGACCGGGAGGTCAAGTTATCCCAGCACAAGACCCCGCAAATAGTTCATCACATTCACAGCAGTCACCATGGCGTCCCATGGATGACTATAGAACCGGTGCACCCCAAATCAAACATTTCCAAATATATCCAAAATTATATACCTCGGTCACCTATGAGCCAAAACAGTCATAAAATGCTTTCATATCAAAAGAGTTTGCAAATATATCAATTGATTAACATAAAATAGCTTGGTCCCGATTTCATATATAATAATTCCAAAACTTGGTAAAAGTGCAGTTCCATATGTCATACACATTTTACCTATCTGGCGATCTATTTGCTGAGGGGTCTTGTGATGGGAGTGGAAGAGGGTCTATGTTACCCACCTATCAAAGCAAAAACTGCACAAAAGATCACTGAATGCGATCGCCAGCGGTAGGTGGCGTGGTACCTAAAACAGATATAAGAGGACTCTTAGAAAAGATGTAGAAGTTAAAGAATGACTAGGGAAGCGAAAACGACGCGAAACGATAGAAAACGACACCAAAAGCTCTTTGGTCAAAAATGACCTTTTCACAAATTCTGACCAACTTCAACAAGCTAAAACCCCAGTCAAAACACTTAGTTAATCCCTCAAATTCGTATTACAGCTAGATTAGGAGATAATAGATGTGTATCTGCAGACGAGACAGGGATAACCTACTTATAGCCTAGGGAGAGGCGAAGTTTCTTGGTCCTCCCGCCAACAAAATCCAATTCCAAGGTATTCAAGGGACCTTGGTCATAACACAACTAGAACAACATATACAACCAACCAACAAAATCCATTTCCAAGGTATTCAAGGGACCTTGGTTACAACCCAACTCAAAACAACTCTTTCAACCAACAAAATCCATAAACGGATCGTGTTATTAGAGAGCAATAGCCGACTATATCTATAGCATTCCACAACAATGGAAAACACCTAAAACCATCAAAAGATCATTAAAGACCCTTTAAACATAACCAATTATCCAAATTATCCTAGTTGCGCCAAACTTCCGCTTACTTACAAAATGAAGGGAAATCAATTCCACTTGGTTTCAAGTCTCAATTCCTATCCAAACTAACCTTAAAACACTCTTAAATCATCATTACAAGCATAGACATAAGCATTCATAGCATAACATTCTAGGCTCATATGGAAGACAAAACATCTGTCCTAACTCATAATCTTAAAATTTGTAATCTAACCATGGAAAGTTGTTAAAAATCAACCCCAATCACTTCCCAACCTCCAAAACACTAAAAACAACCCATAACATACATAAATCACAACTTATAAGGCTGCAAAGAGGGTTTTCTCAGCCATAAATAATCCTACAAAACTTTACAAATTAAAGCTTAAATCATAAAGCCCATAAGTCATAAATGCTTGAATACATAAAATGCTACCTTCCAAGTGATTTCTAGATGAAATAAGAGAAAATTTTTGTTCAAAAAATATGATTCTTTCAAACAGCATTCATTTTAAAAATAAATGATTCAACATCATCATTATCTTAAAAAGAAATTCCAAAGTTGACCAAATAGTACCCCATTGACCAAATAGTCTCCAAGTTGACTATTTGACCCAAAAACTAATTTTTTGCTACTAAATTAACATTATAAATCAGCCATCTTACAACACTCACACACCACAATGCACTAATTACACTTAATTGACCAACTTTTGACCCGTTTAACCGCCGATACCGAAATCGCGTAAATCGAAAAATTTGCCGAATTGAAGAACGAATAAGTTGAAGTACTTTGTGACTATTTATAATATGAAAAATATTTTAACCCAGTTAAAATCAAAGAACAAGACTATTAAAATACTGGGTTTCACAGGTATCCTCTAGTTGTGATTCTTGTGATGATTCATGTGATAATGATAATGATGATGTTGAATCATTTATTTTTAAAATGAATGAATGTTTGAAAGAATCATATGCTAAGAACAAAGAGTTAAAAATTAAAATTAATACTTTATTGAGTGCCAACTCAAAATTTGTGCATGAAAATAATTCTTTGACAAAAGAAAATGATGTTTTGGAAGAAAAATTTGTTGGAAAAACCAAGATCATGGAAGAACAAGCTTCATTAAAGAAGAGATTAGATGATCTTGATGATAGTTTGAAAAAGAAGAAAGAAAATGTTTTTGAAAACAAAAGAACTATGAAATATGTTTTTGAACAAAAATTTTATCACCTTTAGAAAAAATGATTTGCGCTTTGTTATATCTAAATCTTTTTTTTATGGCAATAAGAACATTATTTGTAATTATTGTCATCAACATGGCCATATAAAGAAAAATCGTTATGTTAAAAGAAATGAAAAATTAGGAATAAATTCTATTTGGGTGATTAAGCATGTTACTAATCCAATTGGACCTAAGAAAGTTTGGGTACCAAAAGTTGTTGCTTAACTTTGTATGTAGGTATGCTTGGAGAGCACCAAGGAATTCAAGATAGATTATCTATGAAGGGTGGTCAAGGCATATGAGCCTAGATCATATTGAAATGGGTAACATCTAAAGTTTTGTGTGCTTTCATTTATCAAGTTGAACTATGTTCTCTTGAATATTACTCATCTATATGTTCGAATTTGTTTAGAATGCTAGGAAATTTGTATCCCCAAATTTTGTCTATAATAAGTCACTACTTGCAAAAGAAAGGGGGAGCAACATTCTCTTTTTTAAATGGATTTGTTTTTGCAAGCAATTGCATCACACATGCTTCATTGTTTTGATGATGCTTTTTTGGTAAGGAATGAGCGAAAATTGTTTTGATGATAATTGCAATTGATCATAATTCTTTGCATGAATTCTCTCTTTCTCCGTGTACTCATTATATTCATCTTTCAAGGGGGAGAATAAACTTAGGGGGAGCTTGAATTGCATTATTTTTCTTATGTTTTGATAATGCCAAAAGGGGGAGAAATAATGGACAAATTCTCTTGTGTAGTACTTCATATTTTATGGTTGTTTTTTGAATTGTCCAATTGATTTGTCATCATCAAAAAGGGGGAGATTTTGAACCCTAGTTATGTTAATCATGTTTTGATGATGACCAAATCGTACTAATGGTCTGATAACAAGTGTGCAGAAAAACAGGGAGGTTCAGACGCACATGATCGTCTGAACAAAACAACCACAAGACTTCACAGACGCAAATGACTGTCCAAATGACAGAGATTTCGGATGAGGGTAATTGTCCGACACAAAGAATTTGAAGCAAGTCTCGGATGAAGAACAGCATCTGATCATATTTCTAGAAGACTTTGCTTCGATCGGACGCATGTTCGGACGCATCCTCGGACGTCCGAACGAATACCCTCAGAGAACGGACGCAGTGTCGGACGCAGGGTTTAGTAGCAGCCGTCCGAACGGTCCAACGGCTAGTTTGTTCGGACGCACTCTTGCTGCATCGGCCGTCCGAAAGGTCCAACGGCTAGTTTTCCAGTAAACAGAAAATAGCCGTTGGGAAGTTGTTAGAAGCAGATATTTGGCGACTATAAATACCCCTAGGTCTGAATTAATTAAAAAGAGACTTCTACATTGATTACAAATAATACTTGGGCTATTTGGGAGAAATAGTGGGTACAAGTGTTGTAAAAGTGTAGGTAGTTTTGTGAAAAGAGCTTAGAAGTGTAAGAGTTCTTCAAGTGTAATAGTGGAGAGATAACAATTGTAACAAAGGGAGACAGTTGTGAGTGTAAAACTCTTGGCTTAACTAAGGAAATTAGTGTGAGCAAGAGTGATCCTCATTTGTGTACAAGAGGTTATTGTCTCACCTACTTTGAAGAGACTTTTAGTGGCTAAACTTCAAGTTGTGAACTTGGTAGTTGCCTTGTAAGAAGCTCTTTGCAGTTGTAAGTTCCAAGCTTGAGAAGCTTGGGAGTTTGGTTTGATTCTCTTAATCTCAATATTCTTATTTGTTCTTTAAGCTTAAATAGTTGAATATCTATTGTATTCATTTGTGCTTAAGTTTTTATTTGGTGCATAAAGTTTGAATTTCTATTAAGCACATAAAGAGGTTTTGTTTTAGGTACAACCTAATTCACCCCCCCCTCTTAGGTTGTGCTTTGGGACCAACACTATACCCTAATCTCTACCCTAAATCCTAAGCATATAAATACTAAAAGCCCAATTGCCTAAACCCTAAAGCAAATAACCTTAAACTCTATGACCAATACCAAATACCCTAGTAAGGACCCTAAAGCAAATAACCTTAAACTCTATGACCAATACCAAATACCCTAAACCCTAAACCCTAAACCCTAAACCCTAAAGACTATAAGCCCAATACCAGATACCATGAACACTAAAACTCTTTAAGCTAATCCCAATATTCTAAACCTTTAACCTTATGCCAAACTCTTAAACCCTAAACCCTAAAGACTATAAGCCAAATACCATAAACACTAAACTCTATATGCTAATCCTAATATTCCAAAACCTTAAAGAATATAAGTCGAATACTAAATACCATAAACACTAAACTCTATACGGTAATCCCAATATTCTAAAGCCTTAACCCAAAGGCCAAAACACCCTAAACCCTAAACACTAAATCCTAACCCCTAATCCCAATACCATATACAGAAATACTAAACCCTCATTCTCAAACCATAAACCCTAAACCTTAAACCGCAAATAGAACATAAACCTAAAAAGATGAAAAATACCCACTCAAATATAACAAAATACCATTGTAGAATAATTCTGAAATTATAATTTAAAATTAAAATTTGCTTAATTTTAAAATTATAATTTTAAAGAAAGCCTTATAAAAAAGCAAGTTAATTTACCATATTCTTTCTTTTTACTTTTTGCTATCAAAGCACATGAGCAGCCAAATATCATTCTTTTCTTCATTCAAATAAACCAGCCTATCTTTATCACTACAGTCCATGGGATCGTAAACACTGTAGTTACCAATATCATTGAAAAATGCCATGCCTTTTATTGCCAAAGTCATTCTCCAATATATCAACTGACTCTGATACATGAGAATATCCTCTTGCATCTAATGTTTACTGTTGTTTGGCCCCAAATTATCATCAAAGTCATCCTCCAACATCTTCTGACACTGACTCTGACTCGTAATCCTCATCCAATGCATGCCATGACGAGCCACTATCATCATCATAAAATGTCATTTCCCTGTAAGGATATAACATGTTTTGACCCTAATTTGGGTATGAAATAATTAAAAAAGAAAATGATAGAATTTCCTCTATTTCTTGAGAATTCTATGTACACTAGTCATGCTCGACAAGAACTACAAAAAATGAATTAATGCCTAGCAAGGGCTACAAACAAAATATATTAATTTAAAATAACAAAAATTAACTTGGGTGAAAACAATTAATAGTAAAAGTTCAAGAAAAGGAAGAGAAAAGAAGAAAAACTAGAAGTATATAAGGAATAATAATAGGGACTACAAGTTTCCCTATTTCTATGTACTACATATGCCTAAATTTGCTCAAAACTGTCAATGTCCTCACCACATTTCATACACGGCTACATTTCATGCTTGTTGATGAAAATCATGATGTTTTTCACCTCTGATCCTGGAAAGTCTCGTGCACAATTATTTTCAAATTTATTTTAGTATACTTACCTTTTTAATCGAAGCCTAATTAGAAAATACAAAAACTAATGTTTGGAGTTTCTAATTGTTTATAGAATCTATACAAATGGAATTCTTGCTATTGTCTCATAGAGCAGTACTTTCATTTGTCTTAGGATTAAAATGATATCATGGACTTTAACTGTTCTCCAAAAAAAGGAGAGATAGTAACGAGTACATGTAGATGTTTGATAATGTACTTACTTTTTTAGAAGCAGTCTTTGGATATTCTTCTTTTTCTTAAACTGAAAATCATAAATAGCCCCTCGGTTGCATTTTAACTTTAAATGCTTTAAGCAAATGAGTTTATAAAGATAATTGCAAGAATATCAAAAGTTAAGTGCTTTATACAAAAAGGTATCACAAGGAGCTGGCAATAACCAAAAGAAAAATTGGATTGGAATATAACAATCATTCTTTCTCAAACCATATGTTAATTTTAATTCACGCCTTCACAATACATACATTAACACTTCATTCCTCACTTTTCATTCACAAATATCCCCAAAACTATCCAAATCACTTTGTAAGCAAATGTTGTCTGTCCTAATGTCCATCTTGAATATGCATTAATGTCACAGAAATCAAGCACTTTCTCCTAGTATTTATGATCCTATAGCAGCACTAAAATCCCTCAACCTCTTAAGACATAAAAGAAGTAAATTAAGGTAACAAACACTAGCAGAAATGTATAACTTTGACTAAATTAAGGTAACAAATACTAGAAAAAATGGATAATTCTAACTAATAGCACTTTCAAAAAGAATGAATCTTTGTAGCCCTCGAAACAAAAAAAAATTGAAATTCAAAAAAAATAAAATTACCTCTATATTTTCTTGGTGGTGGTGGTTGTAGAGGAGGAAATGCCGGTGGTAGTGCTCATAGAGGATGAAGAGGAGGAACAATGGTGGTAGTAGTGGTAGTTGTAGGAGAGGAGGAGGAATGATGGTGGTGGTTGTACAGAAGGAAGAGTAACGGTAGTGGTGATGGTGATTGTAGAGGAGGAGAAACTAGTGGTGGTCTTAGAGGTAGAGGATGAAGGGTGGTGGTAGTGGTGGTCACACAGGAAGAGGAGCAGGAACTAGAGACTAGTGGTAAAGAGAAAGTGAGAAAGAAAATGAGGGTTTACCAAACCCGTTTGTTTTAAAACTCGTCTGACCTCACATTTATCAAATACAAGTACGATCTCACATTTGCAAATGTGAGGTTAGCCAATTTCTTTTTTATAATTGTTTTATAAAATAAAAAATTAAAATATTTTTTTGTAATATTAAAAAATAATTCACTGACCTTACATTTGCTGAATGCTAGGTTAGAATAAATATTTTTAAAAGAAAATTAATTTTCCCTGACCCTGCATTCAACGAATGCAAGGTCCTTAAACTTGCATTCATTTAATGCGAGGTACTCCTTACCTAAATACCACATTGAAATCGGCACTCAAAAAAAAAAAAAAAAACTATTCTTGAAAATGGCGCCATTTCAACATTTTCTCTGACAAAAGTACATATGTATTTAACACAAGATAGTGAATTGGTATTTGTGAGAGTTACTGAAAAGAAGACTATTAATGGTAGTAGTAGTGGAGCGTGGGGTTTGGATAGTGGCTACTGGGGGATAGTATATAGAATGATTGACTAAAGGAGGGTATTTTTGTTATTTAAAAGAAATTATTCTATTGTTAATAATTTTAGCTTTGCCAATATCATTTGCCCTATAATAGCTCAAAGTCATCAATTAGTTGGCTAATACTCATGAATAACCCCACAAAAACATAGGGTTTATCAACTAGATAGATTTAGTAAAAATAAATATATACTATTTAGATGGGATTTCCTTGAATATTCTCTTACATGCTTGCTAGTGTTAGATAGGGATAATTCTTTGATTTACATTTATCATCTATTTGTAAACTTGTAATTATCTTGTACGTTATTCTGATATTATAAATGAATATCCGACGACCCTTTGAAGGGTGTGTTACGCTTCTTTTACATGTTATCAAGAGCTTCCCGATCCTCTTCCATATTTCTTTCCCTCTCTAATGTTTACTTCTAGTTCATCTACCATGGCTACTTTTAATCCACCAAATAATCCCTTTACTGTTCACATCAGAGACTTGGTACCTATAACTGCTTGATCAAACTAATTATAGGAAGTGGAGCCATCTATTTCTTCCTGTTCTTGAGATTTACGACATTCACATCCATCTTGATAAATCTTTCATTATCTCTCCTCCAACAATTACAGAATCTCCTGATAAAACTATCATCAATCTTGACTACAACCATTGGTGTCGTCTTGATCACCTAATTCTTACCTGGATTAATGCAACTATTCACCCTGATCTACTCTCTCTCCTTTATGATGCGCTTTCTGCTTGTGATGCTTGGTTTACTCTCAAAAATCATTTTCTCAATCATACTGCTGCCCTTGAATTACAATTCAATTCTCAATTACAAACTCTCAAGAAAGGAGATCTCTCTGTTGATGCATACATAACCAAGATACAAGGAAGTTTTGATTTCCTCACAGCTATTGGTTGTTCAGTTTATGATATAGAATTAGTGCTTATTGTTCTCCAAGAACTCCCATTATCATATAAATCCTTTATAACTGTGGCTTCAAATCAAAAACCACCAAGGCCAAATTTTAAAGAGCTTTGGACTATGCTACTGACTCAAGAATCCAGGCTCAAACAACTTCATGGTATTCCTTTATCAACAACCCATCCTACTGCTCTTGTCACTACAACTAAAGATAACTCTTCCCCTAGTCCTTTTACCAACACTCATGGTAGTCGTTCTGGTCGCGGTGGTCGTGGCATGGGTGGACGTTGGAATCAACAAGGCTGTGGCTGCAATGGTCAATGGAAAAATATTGGATGTGGTGTCTCTTCTACCGGTTCTTTTTCTACCTATTATGTTAGTAACACCTAGGGAATTTTGGGTACTACTTCGTCATTTTCTCCCAATCAATTTTTTGCTACTTCCTCAAAGCCTATCACTGTCAATTACCCCTCCTTTCTGTCACCAATTCCAACACAGATGAATATTAAATGTCAGATTTGTCAAATGATTGGACATGTTGCTTTGGATTGTCCAGATTGTCTTAAACATGATTATGTCTCCCAAGATATTGGTTGCAAGTTTGTCTAGCAATCTGGTTGTTCTCTCACAGATAACACAGATAAGACATGGTATATGGATAGTAGTGACAGTTATCATATAACACATGAGCCAGGTCAGTTATCCTCTTATTCTACTCCAGTTTCTTATGATTCTGTTTCTTTAGGAACTGGTGCTACAATCCCAGTTCTTTATTCTAGTCATTCCTCTATCTCCACCCCATACAAACTTTCTCTTGAATTCTATTCTTCATGTTCCAAGTTTGAGTACGAATTTACTTTCTGTTAAGAAATTTACTCATGATAATAAATGTTACATTGAATTTTATCCTTGGGGTTTTCTTGTTAAGGATTTGGAGACAAGGAGGGTGTTTCTCCAATGCCCCAGTAAAGGTCTACTATATTCACTCAAATTCCCACCAATTTTGTAGTCGTCATCATCGCCATCATCTGGTTCTCACATGGCTCCTGTCTCACTCAACACTTCTGCAGTAATACGGCATGCTCCTCTTGGTCAACTTGGAGTTGTCGTTCTTAATTTTCTTCGTTTTGTGTCTCAAAATTTAATTTCTTTCAATAAACAAGATGTTAGGAATTTTTATTGTCCTTCTTGTTTGGCATCTAAACATCCTAGTTTGCCTTTTCCAAATAGTGATTCAGTTTCATTTAATTATTTCAATTTAGTTCTCTCCGATGTATGGACATCTCCAATATCTTCAGTTAGTGGTTATCGATATTATGTTTTTTTTATTGATGATTTCTCCAGATTTGTGTGTTTTTGTCCCTTATGTTAAACATGAGGTATTTGATTGTTTAAAAACTTTTAAAGCATATGTAGAAACTCAGTTTTCGTTACGAATAAAGAATTTTCGATCTAACGTGGGTGGAGAATATACCAAATCCATTTTTCTTAAATTTCTTTTTGATAATGGAATTCATAATCAATCATCTTGCCCCCATACCCTTAAACAAAATGGTGTCTCTGAGCGTCAGCATAGATATTTATCTGATATGGCTCACACATTGCTTTATCATTCTAATGCTTCATATTCCTTATGGGTTAAAAAAACGCTTTTTCTACGGCTGTATTTTTTGATAAATCGACTACCCATACCAGTATTGCATCATAATTCTTCTTTTCAAATACTATTTAACTGAAAGCCTGACTATTCTATTTTAAAATCCTTTGGATGTCTATGTTATCCAAATCTCCAAGCTTATAGGGATCACAAATTAAATTCCCCTTCTGTCCCTTGTGTTTTTCTTGGCTATAGTTCTGATCATAAAGGTTATCAATTTATGTACATTGCTAGTCGTCGTGTCTATATTAGTCGTAGTGGTCAATTTTTTGAACACTGTGTCCCATTTGGTACGTCTAGCTTATCTTTCCCTACCCCAATAGTCCAAAATTCTTTACGTCATCCCATTTTTCCAGTTCCAGCAATGGATGCAATGTCTTCTACTTTGACACCATCACCTACAAATCTGTCATCTCTTCCTGATAGTTCCCGACAACCTGATTTGTCACCCTTTTCTACTTTACAAGTCATCAAGCACATCACCTAATCCATGTCAATCATGACTCTGTCTATGTCTACGTCCTCTTGTCCTCATTCTCATTGCATGGTTACTCATTCTAAAGACAAAATACGAAAGCCAAATCCTAAATATCCTCTTAGGGCTCTTCATTTTCAATCTTTGCCAGTTGAATCTATCTCTTATTCTAAAGCCGCCAAAGATCCTTAGTGGCGTACTGCTATGGCTGAAGAATTTAATGCTCTTCTTTCTAATCATATATGGACTCTTGTTCCTTTCACAAAAGGCATGAATGTAATTGGTAGCAGATGGGTCTATCGTATGAAACAAAAGGCAAATGGCTCTCTTGAACATTGCAAGCCTCGCCTTGTAGCTAAGGGTTATAATCAACAACATGGTATTGATTTTTCCAAAACATTCAGCCCTGTTGTTAGGCCTACCACAATTCGATTGGTTCTTTCCCTAGCTGTCTCCAAAGGTTGGATATTAAAAATGCTTTTTTGCATGGTGTTCTTCAAGTGGAAGTTTTTATGTCCCAATACCAAGGCTTTAGTTGATGCTAATTTTCCTACATATGTTTGTAAGTTACACAAAGCTATTTAATGGTCTTAAACAACCTCCATGAGCATGGATTTCACAGTTTAGTTCCTTTTTACTTTCTTATGGTTTTCATAACAGTCGTGCTGATACTTCAATGTTTATTTTTTGTCAAAATAATTCATGCATTATTCTTCTTTTATATGTTGATATATTCTTCTCACGAGTTCTAATTCTTTTCTACTTGAAAAATTTATTACACAACTTAAATCTCAATTTATTTCTTGAGCGATTTAGGTTTTCTTCACTATTTTATTAGTATTCATGCTATACAATCCCTTACAATCTTCATCCTTTTCAAACAAAATATGTTTGTAACCTCCTTTCTCGTACTTCCATGTTAGATTGCAAACCAGTAGGAATTCCTATGTCTGGTGCAAAACCATCATGTTTCGATGGTGATCCTTTATCTAATCCAGCAGAGTGTCGTAGTCTTGTAGGAGATCTTCAATATTTGACCATTATTGATTTCAAGGCCAGATATTTCTTTTGTTATGAATACTGTTAGTTAGTACAACAGAGAATTTTTTTTCATCTCAGAGAAAAACTAACATGGAGTACTACAGAGAATTTATCATTCTTTTCATCTCAGCAGACCTCCTAGAGAAAAAGGGGTTTATACCATAAACAATAGGTTTATCATCTTCTAGACATCTTTCAACCTCAAAGAAATCCTCAAGAGGGTTGTGTCTGGTCCTATTAGCTGTAGAAGTAGCTGCAGAAGATATTGATGAAGTTTCAGTCTTTGCTGCAGCAAAAAGTGTCCTACCAATTGATTTTATCATAGACATTGATAAACCGAATAGATTGCAGCCTGCAAAAATAAATAAAACAGAACAACAATAAAACATGACAAGAAAAAAAAAATCATTTTCCCTATTCAAAATCAAAAGAAAAAAACTAACTACTGTAAGAAACACTTTAGGAAAAAAAATGAATATATATAAATGAGACAAGCAAGTTATTGAGCGGTGAGGAAAGGAGCCATTGTAAACTAAAAGCAATTGACGAAAGTTTTCACAAATAAACCATGATATTTTGGGTATGTTTTTTAAGTAAAAATACTATTCACAAAATCTAAAAAAAAAGTTCAAGCTTTATTAGATTTCTGGTACATGATAAAGGAAAAAAAAATTCAATAAAATCCTTGACAAAGAATAAACAAAAAAAGAAAAAAAAAACCAAGAAGAAACAACAATAAAGCATATTTATGTAATTTATCATATCAAACGTACAGGGAAAAAATTTAAAAATGTTCTTCAAATATAAAAAATTTCCAGATAAATAGTTGGATTAAAACCCAATCTTTCTTAGAACTGTCCATCGCCATTTTGTCGAACATGTGGCGTGCAAGAAAATTCACGCAATCTAGCATACTGGACACACATGTTCAATTTCAGCTCATTGAAATGGGCAGTCTTTACAATAATCAGAAAACATAGCCACGATCCAGTTGTTGAAAAAACATAAAAAATCTCGACCAATATCGATCTTTATTTCTGAAGATTTTAAATCTGTTCAAAGCACAATTTTTCAATAATTTAAGTACTATGCACGTTAGAGTAGTTAATTAAATCCTAGAGAAGGGAAAAGAGGAGGAAAAAAATGAAGAAGTACCATGATTTTTCGCTTACACTATGTTTGGGAGTTTAGGAAAGAAGAAAAAAGAAAGGAAAGTGTTTAATAAGGCAGAAGGGAAATTTCTGTCAAGTTGTTTGGAAATTTTGGAAGAAAAATTTCATTGATGTTAGTATTTTATTAAAGTACCTCTATTTTTGATATTTTGTATTATATTTATAAGACAAATTGATATTTTATAATTAATTGTAAAGTAATTAAATTTTTTCTTCCATTTACTTCCACTTATGTAAGGAAAGCTTTTTTAAAATTTTATTCCTCCTTTTTCCTCCATTTTCCTCCATTTTCCCTCGCATTTCCTTTATTTTCCTCCAATTAAATCCCCTTAACAACTTAAAAACTTTAACTTTTCCCCTTTCTCTTCTCTTTCTTTTATTTCTTCCTTCCATCTAAACTCACCCTAGATTCTGGAAAGCTAGCCTGGTACTAATTTTCTTTTCTTGGAATTGGCACCGCCTAACAGTGGGTTTGGGAGTTAGGGAGAAGAGAAGAGAAGGGAAAAATTTAAGTTACTAAGGACAAGAGGAAGGGAAGAGAAAAAAGGGATATTAATTTTGTTTGGGAGATTTGGAAAGAAATAGAATGATTTATGAATATAAGTAAATAAATTTTTATTATATAAGTTTTTTTGGAGTAAAATGGAAATTTTTGAAAAAAAAAATTAAGCTTCAAAGAAGTTTCTGTTGCTTTCCGTCCAAATTGGGCAGAAAGCTTTTTGTCAAGTGTACTTTTAAATTTATTCCTTTGACTCCGTAACTTCTTCTTCCTTTCTTTCCTTTGACCTCTCCAAAACAATTCAAAAAGTTGGGTTTTCTTTCTTTCGTTTTCCTTTATTTCCAAATCCATCACTCCCAAACTAAGCCTAAGTGCTGGTTCGGAAGAACTTAATTTATTGAAGTCTGAAATTGTAAATGAGAGTGCGAACGGAAGCCTTGTACGTAGGGGCTGATACCAACAGTGACTATGCCTTTTGGCCCTGATTTACAATCAAGTATTGGGCCACATTCCTCAATTAATTGCAGTTTGCACTCCCACATATTTCATACTTTGCACTGGTGAATTTAATGAGGTGCCATATGTTTTCATTATTTTACCTAACTTACCAAATTACCCTTACTAGTAAGCACTCAGATTTTGGTAGGTTATTCGTTAATTTTTTTTTTTTTTTTTTACATAATATAGTATGGAATAATATGTACTAGTGTATTACTTATCCTATTAAATAACTATTAACCATATAATTAAAGCACAACATTATAACTAAATTAACTAATGAGGTTGGGTTATTATTTTTAGTTACCCAAGTTCAGTAAAGTTAATAGAATATTAAAATCATTAACCATTATCCACATAAAATCAAGAAGTATTATATATATATATATAGTGTTTGGGCTGGGCTTTAAACATATTTATATCGGGCCGGCCCTAGTAAACCCAAATTCGACTCACAATTTAATTAGACCTAATATTTAGACCCAAATTCAACCAAACTCACTTTAATATAAGGTTTGGCTCTTTATTTATTAGGCCGGACAAGTCGATCTCGGACCAGCCCGTCCCTATTGACAGTCCTAACTCAATTCCATCTACAAGGATATTTGTTTAATAGGTATTTGATTTTTTAACTTATTTAATTTGACTTGTTTGACTTTTGAGTTGAAAATATCAGAGTCAAGTCATATAAGCCCAAATTGAATTAAAATTGAGTTATTTAAATTTGACTTATTCAGTCAGTAAGTTGATCAAAATTCAGTAAAGTCCAAAGTTTATTATATTTAGTACATAATTCCACTAAATCAAAATATAACATACTATCATTCTATAAATTCAAAATATGATGTACTGGAAATAAAAATTAATTTAGAAATTACAAGTTCATAACTAATACAAGCAAAATACAACCAAATGCAGAATCTGGAAGTTACAAAAGCTAATAATCACAACATTATTCAATAAGTATTAAAAATTATATATATAATTACTTAACTATAGCCTCTATATGAACACCGTATGTATAAATATATAGATATTTCAATAACTATTAAAATATACATAATTACTCAACTCAAGTTTCTATATGAAATAAAAGGAAATTAGTAATTTATTTAATTAGTTATTAAATTTAAAGTATTACATTAATAAATTATACAATTATATTAATGTATAAGTACATAAATTGTTCATAATGTGAAGCATTACAATATTAATTACTCCAATAATTATATAAAAAAAGAAATTTAAGTGTTAAAAATTAAGAATGTTAGTAGTTATTAAGGAATTCAATTATTAAAGTATAAGAAAGTAAAATGCATTGAGATCTATCAAATTACAACATTAAAGAAGGTTAGACAACGTAAATAGGCCTAAAAATGTAGGTAAACTAAGTACCAAAAACATAAATGAGGTATTACATAGTTGTATACACATCTAGATGAATAGAGTGACACAAAATGGAAACTAGTCTAAAAGTGAAAACAAAAGAAGAACTAAAAGTTCCTTCCTAAGTGGAGAGGAGAAAAGAAGAAAAAAAAAACTAAGGATGGACTCCTAATTTCAGCCCCAAATGATGTATTTATAGAAGAGTCAGGGGTTCAGGCTTAATGAAACAATTGCCCTTGAAAAAGGCCCAAAAACGACCAAAATCGCTCATCCCGGAAGGTTCTTGCTGCTGGCAACCCACTGATGGAGCTCTGCGTTCTCTAGAACCCTAATTATACATAAAAATACACCATTGGAGGCTAAAACAAATTATTTAAACACCTGAACACTAATTAAAGTGAACTCAAATATTGGAAAGATCAATTAAGAATAAACTCACACAAAACCCTAATTTTGAAAAGAATTAGGTTAAAACCCTAATTGTAAACCCTAATCACACACACATAAGTATAACTTAAATAATACTAAATAAACACTAAAACTCCACATTAAATACATAAAACATGTATAGAAATATGCAAAAGTACACAGACACTAAAATGCTGGAAACTAAGACAAAAAACTAGTCAAATTTGGCCATATATAGGAAACCCTAGTTTCCTAAGTTATTAGTAAGTGTAGGGCTAGGGTTAGAATTGGATCTTAGAAGATTAAATTACCAAGATGATTGCTAGAATTCCATGCAATAAGTAATCAAATTTTGTTAATCTAAGTAGTAGAAAGGATCCGCACTTAAGTTAATTGGATTGATAGATTTAATTACCAAGGGAATGAGATTAAGTTACATTTGGGAATCAACCTCTAATTTGTTTTGTGAAAGCATTTGATTTACTTAATTAACCAGTGCTCGGGAAATTGGTTAGCATAAACACTAATCCTCCTTATTACTCATTTCTTTGTTAACTTTGTTTTAGTTAAATTTCCTTTCTAAATTAATCAATTATTTAAATAGCACACCAAATAATCAGTACTTGACAATCAATCCTCATAGGATCAATCCCTACTTCCACTTACTGTTGACACCATATACTTGTAAGATTCCATCTAGTCAGTAGTAGGATTTAGGTGATTTAAAAATATATAACTAGATGTGAAGCACATGACTTCTCTATTCCTTGTTCAATTGGGGATTTTGAATTTTGATAATGTTTTGTGTTATTTTAGTGCATCCATCAATCTTATGCCGTTGTATATGTATAAGCAATTGGGAAATTGGTGAATTTAATTCTACAAAATTTTCCCTATAATTAGTGGATAGAAGTATAATGCCTCTTTAACACATCTAGTTATAATTCAATGAACACCTAAATCCTACTACTAACTAGATGGCATCCTGCAATTATACGGTTGTCAACTAGTAGCAAAGGGATGTAGGGATCATTCCCACAAGGATTGTCGACTGCAATTACCAAGGTTTAAGGGTATTTGTGCAGTTAAGCTAAATCAATTGGTAGATGATAGACCTATTCTAATGAAAGCTATAATTTTAATTCTAACCTAATTTAATCTAATTAATTGGGACTAAAATTTTAAAACAAGTGAATCACTCAACTAAAAAGACTACAAAAGAGAAACTTTGAAAATTAAAAGCATTCATTTCTAAATTATAAATTAGAAAGATTTAAACTAGAAATTTAAATATTTTTGGATTTTTCAATTGGAATTAAGAAAGCCCACTGAAAATTAACTAGAAATTGAAAATTCTTAAATAGAAAGGAAGAAATTGATAAGAACCCTAATTTTCCTGTAAACCCTAATTTTAAAGTAAAGAAATTTTCACTAAAATGGATAAGAAAGCAAATAAAAATTATATCTACTTGAAGCTAGCTAAGAACCCACTACGATTATTTAATAAAAATTTAAACTTGACAAGAATTTTAAAGAAGATCTAAGATAAAAGTTAAGAGAAATTTCTATTAGAAAAAGTAACTTGTAGTTTAAGCTATCCTAATCTATCTAGAACTATCTAAAACTATGTAAACTCTAACTATCCACTCTAAAACTAATTCTACTTAGCTTATAGAGAATAGTGCAGCATTATACAAGGCAAAATCAGGGTTTTTCTGGCTGGAAGTTTATAAAATTGCCCCTGCAACTTAAAATTCAGTGAGTTGAGATCGCGGTCTGGAACATTTGAGACCGCGATCTCAACTCTAAAATAGCAAAACTAATTCCCGAGTCAAGATCGCGGTCTGAAATAGTCGAGACTACGATCTCGACTCTCCTTCCAGCAATCTTCATTTCATCCATTTTGCAATTTGGTCCCTTGAGCTTTGTTCTTTCCAGCTTCTAACCTTTAATTTTTAACCTGCATAATATTAACAGCATTAAGAACTTAATTAAACTAAAAATTTAACACAAAATTATCATAATTAATTCAAAAACGAAAATACAAATACATATGAAGGAAATTAACTAAAATTTTCAATTACTTATCTAATTTCGGAATTTAAACTATCAAAATGCTATAATTTAGAGGAAAATAACTCTAGTTTACTGGAGTTATCACACCCCCAATTTTACCATTATGGGTCAAAACAAAGATTAACAATAAATGAAACCTACTAACATTCACACATTTAAACACCTCCAAAGTTGACGTGACATTTGATGAATCATGGATGTACTTAGAATTATTAAGCGATCCCTCAAGAAATGTTCAACACTACGTGACATGCGAGGAATATGAGTAAATCAATCCAAAATTGAAATTTCGTTTTACAAAGAAGCACACATTCATTCACTACACAAGATTTCACGTCCCCAAGCATTACCATTCTCGAAAAGAGTTACAAAAGTTTTAGTTCTTTTCATTTGAAATATCATTACTTCTCAAATCACAAATATTATAAAGTTAATCAACTCTCTCGACTAAGCATCATGAAAATAGAAGTTCAATTAGGAATCAACTTAAATGCAATTGTCACATATTTCGGGAATAAACCTCTAACAAGGAATAAGTAATATGAGATTAATGATAAGTATTACAAACATTTACTCCTTAACTTATTGGTATACGAAAAATGCAATTCCTACCTGAGATGGCTTAATTCGGAGAAACAACATGGGTACATGTCGGAGTCCCGTACTCGCCTTATTACTAATCTAATGGCTTATTTCGGATCTCATAGACATGGGTACATGTCGGAATCCAATACTCACCTTGTTCCTAAATTTTTTTTCGGCCCTAAACCAAGGAAAATGAGTGAAATGTACCAAAAATTAATCTCGAATATCAATTATTCACAAGTTAGAAGAACATTCCCTATGCAAACACACGAAATGTCCCAAAATTCCTTCTACTTCATTTAACTCTTTTCTTTCCAAAAGGTAGTTCATCAACCACATAATATAAGTGATTTGATTAGAAACAACATTTCAAATAAAATTTCCAAAAATTTCAGCACTTCTTTTTGAAAAATAGCAATGCCAAGTTTATGAATTCTTCATATTGCAAATGAACTACTCACTCACACAAAAATTATTGAAAAGAATCAATCATATACTTCACTCACAAGGCATTGAACATCAAAATTATCATCATTGACATCATAGTACCTAATTGATCAACTTTCCATCCATTAATCATCAAGTGGCAATAAAATATATAAAATGACCATTTCCAACACAAAAAGATAAACACCCCCAAACTTTTCTCTTTTATTCAAGTTGATGAATAAATCATCATTACACTCACCCAAAATTAAACATCAAGACAAAACCCAAAAATAACGAAAACTACTTAAACTATGTCCTACTTTTAAGCCTAGAATTAAAATTGAGTAAAAATGTTATGCGAAACCATGCCATGCATCTCACCAAGTAAGCTTCAAACAAAATCAATATTCCATTCAACTCATCAACTAATGCAAAAATGGCATCAGCTTAGGGCCCTTAGCCATATTACTCTTATTAGGCAGTAACCAAACTTCACCAAGTGTCAGTTTAATAATCCAAAAGAAATTTCATCCATAAAGCATCAAAATATATCACTTGGCATCAGCTTAAGGCCATTAGCCAAACTACTTAAAAGAAAGAAAAAATTGAATACTTTTAACAATTCCAAAAACAAAAAATAAAACAAACATAATCTATAGTAATTAAAAGCTATGGTGTCCAATGAAAACAGGGAAAATCATCATCATCCATCAAATTAATTCAATGATCAAGGTTGGTCTTCTTTCATGCACAAACAAATGGTGGCTTTTTCTCTTCATTCCATCTCGTCTTGACCTTCTTCAGCATCACTAGGTTGGGCCTCCTCATGATCATTATCCATGTCCCCTCTAATCGTACCCGCGTGGCTAGATCCCTCATGATGTGTGGTAGCCGTCGGTGGTGTGTAGTACTGTCCCCGAGGTGGACCAAAGTGCCGTGCTGGAGGTGACGGTGGCTGGACCCAAGTGCCTAATGATGTAACCCTTAAAGCTTCTCCAATAATGGTCAAGTTGTTATGCATCACCATTTGACTGTACGACCAGTACCCCTGTAGATCGTTTCTTTCTTCTTCACTTACTGGAGCATTGAATACTATGCCTGGGGGTATCGGAATCATTGAAGTTCTTATATCTGAGGTGGTGGAGGCTGAGGCTGTGGCTGTGACTGCTCCTCTTGGTGGTGCTTCTCATATTCTCTCATCATCCTATAGACATATTCTCGATTGATCATCCCTCTAGGATGTGTCAATGACTCCAAAGGACCAATTAGGCAACCCGCTATGGTACAAAGATGGTGAATTAGACTAGGGGCGTAAAATATGGGTCGTCCCGACCTTTCACTCTCTAAAAACCTCTGTCTAATTAGGTGACCAATATTCAGCGGGATCCCAGTCATGATGGCATAGACAAAGAGTACCTTGTCCCTCTAGATAAAGTTCACTGCATTGGACCCCCAAATGCAGCTACTAATGAAATAAAACCATAACTTAGCCACTAATGAGAGTCGTTGACGAGAAAATTTTAATTCCATGGAAGATGAAGTACTCTTAATCCATTCTACCCTCCTATCACAAATGGCATCTTTGATTGCATCCATATCCTTATTTTTATTGTTCAAAAATGCCAAATATTGACTAGAAGGTATGGAGATGGGAAGGTATGTTGAAATACGCATTAATCACATCAGTACCAAAATCTACCAAAACCCCCTGTATGCGCACCTTGCCATCTTCTAACTCACATAAATTACAATGAAATTCTTTGACTAACTGGATATGAATGCTGTCTCTTAAAACATCTCCCAATGCCTTGACCTAATTTGTTCTTCTATCACTCTTCTAGAATCTTCATATTCTCCCCAATGCATGGTTAGGTCAAAGTTCCTCTCTCTAATTACCTCATGCTTCTCGTTACTCTTAAATAATTGTTGAGCTCTATCACTCGAGAATTGAGGTTCAATTTGATCACCACCCTCAAATGGTTGTTCCGATCCCCTTCTCCGCTTGTCCCCTCTCCGAATTTCCTTTTTCTAGAACTTGTCCCTCTCCCTCTCATTCTCACCCTTCTCTCAGCACTGCCATATACCCCTCTCGTCATATTCTAAAAGGAATTTAATCACCAATTCAAAAATCCAACTTTTCATGCAAAATTCAACACAGAAACAAGAGTATGACAAAATCACAATCCAAATTCCCAACAATTGTTTGAATATTTCAATTCAACTCGATCACAATTCAAACCAAGAATTTCAACAATTGGACAATTCAAAATTCTTCTAGCACAAATTAGCACCAATTACTTGTCTACAATTCAATAATTCAATACCACAAAATTTTCACAATTTAATCCACCAAATTCCACAATTGTCTTAAAAAATTGCTAATTACAACTAATAATTCAAGGAAAGATATTACCCGTTCTTTTCTGAATTGAAATTTTTCCAAGAATTGCCTTTGTGTCAATCCTCCTTGGAGTCAAATTTCTTCCACAAATCCTCAAAAAGATGGTTGCTTTGATGTTCCTATAGAAAAAAAAAGTGAAATTAGTGGTGGGTGTGGATTTTTTGGTGATTTTTAGTGAAGATGAGGGAAAAATTGGAGAATTTGGGGTTAGGGCTTTCGGAAGAGGGAAGAGGAAAAGGGAGATTTTGTGAGAAGAAAAGAAGAATTCGATCTTTTTAAGATAGCAAACTTTCTGGCAGTCGAGACCGCAGTCTCAGTTTTGAGACCGCGATCTGGCCCTGATGTTGAGATCGCGGTCTGAGTTTTGAGACCGCGATCTCAACTCGGTGCAAAATAAGCCTTTGCAGAAGTTTAGAGTTGAGATCGTGGTCTCGACCAAATGATGCTTCTGCCCTCCAGAAGTTTGAGGTTGAGACCGCAATCTCAAATCTTTGAGATCGCGGTCTCAAGCTCAATTTCAAAGAAATGAATTTTTACACTTAGCCGAAATTTCTTTACTCTTGACCACTTTTCTCCATTTACAAGGATAACCTACAAACAAAAAATTCACAAATTAGGGTGACAATTTTCACTCATTCTTTAGCACCATTTATTGTGTATAAAAACTCAAAATAATTTTTTTTTTTTTAACATTAATTCTAACCTAATTCAAACCAATTTACTCAAAATCAAGACAATTAAAAATCACACCAAAAGAAAGCGATAAAAATTAAAAACTTGGGTTGCCTCCCAAGAAGCGCTCTTTTTATAGTCACTAGCTTGACTATGGCATGACCCTCATTCTTGTGTTAATCGGAAGATCTCTCGTCCACCTTCAATAATTCCTCCAAAGTATGGTTTAAGCCGATGTCCATTGACCTTGAAAGTTTCCTCTTTCCCCTTTATCTCCACCGTTCCATAATAAAAGGTTTGGATCACTTCAAAGGGACCACTCCATCTTGACTTAAGCTTTCCCGAAAATAATTTGAGTCTTGAATTATAAAGGAGCACCTAATCACCGATTTTAAATTCCTTCATTTGGATATGCTTATCATGCCAAGCCTGTCTTTTCCTTATAGATTAAGGAATTTTCAAATGCTTCCCTCCGGAATTCATCCAACTCATTCAAATCAAGCATCCTTTTTTCATATGCCTCATTCAACTCAAAATTCAAGTTCTTTATGGCCCAATATGCCCTATGTTCAAGTTCCACTGGCAAGTGACACGCTTTGCCATACACAATACGGTATGGAGACATGCCTATTGGAGTTTTCAGAAATGCTGTACGATAAGCCCACAAAGTGTCAGCTAACTTCAATGCCCAACCTTTCCTAGCATTATTTACCGTTTTCTCTAGGATTCTCTTCAATTCTCTATTGGATACCTCCACTTGACCCGATGTTTGTGGGTGATTAGCTAAAGCAACCTTGTGTTTCATCCCATATTTGGTCATTAATGTCTCAAATTGAGAATTCTTGAAATGTGATCCCCCATCACTGATGATAGCTCGAGGAACTCCAAACCGTGAAATGATATTCTTGCGAAGGAATTTAGTAACCACCTTGGCTTCATTGGTTGGAGTAGCAATTGCTTCAACCCACTTTGACATATAGTCCACCTCAACCAAAATGTACTTATTGGAGTATGAGACCGAAAAAGGTCCTATGAAATCAATCCCCCATGCATCAAATACCTCCAACTCAATAATGCCATGACGGGGCATCTCATGGTTCCTTGAAATATTACCCACCCTTTGACATTCATCACATTTGAGCACAAAAATCTCGGTAATCCTTGAACATAGTTGGCAAATATAAACCATTTTGTAAGACCTTGAAAGCCGTCTGTTGAGTTTCATGGTGCCCCCCAACCAGAGATGAATGTCAATGTCTTAATATATCGGATATTTCACATTGCGGAACACATCTCCTTGGGACTTGATCATTGCACTTTCGGAACAAATATGGTTCTTCCCAAAAATAATGCTTAAGTTTCGCAAAGAATTTCCTCCTCTCATTGATGTTGAGCATCTTAGGTACTATCCTTGCCACAAGATAATTCACAATATCCACATACCATGGACTCACCTCTTTCACCTCAAACAACTTCTCAATTGGAGACTCTTCATTGATTATCCCTTCTTCACGATTGACATGTCTAGATGCCTCAATTCTTGACAAATGGTTGGATACCATGTTTTTCACACCTTTTTTGTCGACCACCTCCCAATCAAATTCCTGCAACAAAAGTATCCATCTCAATAAATGTGGTTTAGCATCTTGCTAGGTAGAAAACAAATACTTTAATGCGGAGTGATCGGTATGAACAATTACCTTTGATCCAATCAAATATGGTCTAAACTTATCAAATGCAAAAACTATAGCAAGTAGTTCCTTTTCTAATGTTGAATAATTAATTTGTGCATCATTTAAGGTCCTACTAGCATAGTAAATGACTTGCAACGTCTTGTTCACTTTTTGACATAGCACGGCACCTATTGCATAATCACTAGCATCACACATGAGCTCAAAGGGAAGAGACCAATTTGGTGCTACAATAACTGGTGCAATCACTAGGGCGTGTTTTAATTCATTGAATGCTTTCAAACAAGAATCATCAAAATGAAATGGACAATCTTTTTGAAGTAAAAAGCACAATGGACAATCTTTCCTAATGAATCTTCTATAAAAACCCGCATGACCTAAGAAATTTCTTACGCCTTTAACATTGATCGAAGGAGGTAACTTTTCAATTACCTCCACCTTTGCCCTATCAACCTCTATTCCCTTATTGAATAATGAGATCTTGTGACCCAAAACGATTCCTTCTCTCACCATGAAATGACATTTTTCCCAATTGAGAACTAAATTAGTTTCTACACACCTCTTTAATACCTTGGACATATTTTCAAGACAATTATCAAATGAGCTACCAAAAACACTAAAGTCATCCATGAAAATCTCTATGCTATTTTCAACCATGTCATGAAAAATAGCAAACATACAACGTTGAAATGTACTTGGAGCATTGCAAAGTCCAAAGGTCATTCTCCTACATGCAAAGGTACCAAATGGGCATGTGAAAGTTGTTTTATCTTGGTCTTCTGGAGAAATAACAATTTGAAGGTATCCGGAATAACCATCAAGAAAATAGTATTATGCAAAACTGGCCAACCTTTCAAGAATTTGATCAATAAAAGGCAAGGAAAAATGATCTTTCGGGTGGCTTCATTCAACTTTCGAAAATCAATGCACATTCGCCAACCCGTAACCAATCTAGAGGGGAGAAGCTCATTGGTTTATACACACTTATGATTACAGTAATACCATCCTTTTTAGGAACGACTTGAGTGGGACTAATCAACTCACTATCGCTAATAGGGTAAATAATACCGGCTTTCAGACTTAAGAACCTCCTTTCTCACAACCTCTTTTAAAGTAGGATTCAATCTCCTTTGAGGTTGCCTTACCGGTTTATTCCCTTCATTCATCAAAATTTTATGCATGCATATAGAAGGGCTTATTCCCTTTATATTATCAATAGACCAAGCAAGAGCACTTTTATTCCTTTTAAGAACCACAATCAATCTTTCAAGTTGCTCATTTGTCAAAGATGCATTCACAATCACAGGGTATGTCTTATTTTCACCAAGATATGCATACATTAAGTGAGTAGGAAGGGGTTTTAGCTCCAAATTGGGGGGTTCATTGGTCGGAGACCCCCCATTACCTTTTTCTTGATTCTCTTCATCTTCCTTATGTAATAAGTTCTCATCCTCCAAGTGGCTCACATCCTTCATTCCTTCTTCGATCATCTTTATTTGGCACATTTGACTCCAAGACCTCTTCCTCCATTAAGAAATTCTCCATTGCATTCCTACAACAATCATCAATTAAGTTATCTACCACATTAATATTCATGACATCTTCAAAAATTGAAGGAAGTTTTAATGACTTAAAAACATTGAACGTAACAATTTCATCATTTATTTGGAATTCCAACTTCCCTTCTTGAACATCAATAAGTGCACGGCTGGTAGCAAGGAAAGGTCTCCCAAGAATGATTGGCATTTCTTCATCCTCTTCCATTTCAAGTACAATGAAATCGGCCGGGAGATAAAGTTTGTCAATTTTCACAATTACATCTTCAATGATCCCCTTTGGAAACTTTATGCTTTGATCTGCAAGTTGCAATGAGACACTTGTTGGCTTCAATTGACCTCCATTTAGCTTTTGAAATACTCCAAAAGGCATGAGATTTATTGAAGCTCCCAAGTCACATAATGCTCTTCAAAATTGCAAACCTCCAATCTCATGGCACAAGGTATAGAAAATGAACCGGGATCTTAGAGCTTTGGTGGCAACTTCTTCGTAAGTAATGCACTACAATGCTCCGTTAAGCACAAAATTTCATCGCCATGCAATTTTCTCTTTGAAGTAAGGACTTGTTTCATGAATTTGGCATAGGTAGGCATGTTCTCAAGTGCCTCCATGAAAGGGATGTTGATCTCTAGCTTTTTGAAAATCTCTAGAAATTTCTTGAGTTTCTTTGCCTTTTCTTCATTCCTTAGCCTTTGAGGGAATGACACATTAACATGCTTTGGCTCATGATGTTTAGGATCCTTGCCTTCATTGCTTTGTGAGTTGGGCATGATAGATTCATTCATCGTTTTGTCTTGCCCAATTGAAGACTCCCTTTTTTCTTTGTCTTCATCCTCAACCCTTTCTTGTTCTCCATTCTTCAATGAAGATCTGTATAAGAGACTTCCAACTCTTTACCACTCCTAAGGGTAATAACCTTGCATTGATCCTTAGGGTTTGGAGAGAGAGAATGTTGTCACTCGGAAGCACTCCTAACGGCCTCTCATTTTTCAACCTTGCCAATTGTCCCAATTAAATCTCTAAATTTCTTGTTGAAGCCTTCAAATTCTCATAATCTCTTTAATGCTCTTGCGCTTTCCTATCCAATTCCTTTCTCAAATACTCGGCTTCTCTTTTCCAACCTTCTTCACCCAAATTATCTCTAGGAGCATATTGATCATGGTACATGGGTTGGGAAGAATTTACATAATGGAAAGGAGGTCTTTTTTTGTTGGTTTTGAAAAGAAAGATTTGGGAAATTTTGATATGAGTTGGGTTGGACATTTCTTTGATGTGGCGGTTGATAAGGTCTAGATGAGGAATTCGGGGCTTGAGTATGTTGGGCATTTTGAGGTGGAGGATTTTGTTGGTAAAGAGGATTGGATTGGTTGTTGGTGTCACTCCATGAGAAATTTGGGTGATTTCTCCAAGATGGATTGTAAGCGTTCCCATAAGCTCCGGATTGGTTCCTACTTGGAAATGAAGATTGATTAGCCTCATAATTGATTTGCTCATTAGCTCCATATGGCATCTCACAATTCCCATTGGCATGGCCACCTCCACAAAAATCACATGTCATGCTTGGTTGAGTTGGAGAAGAAGTCATCACATTCATACTACTAGGCTTCCCTAGATTCTCCAATGCCTTTGCCATGTTATTCATCACATTCATAAACATGCTTTGTTGAGCTAAAAGGGCGTCATGCATGTTTAGATTCAACGCTCCACTGCTTGATGTTGAACCACTGGTGGAGTTATCGGGTCCATGATGGTAGTGGTTGTATGCCATCCTATTTAACAACTCTTGAGCTTCTTCCGGAGTTTTATATGAGATAGAATCATTGGCGGAGGCATCTACGATGGATTTCGTCTCTTGAAATAAACCATTATAAAAAGTTTGAACTTGAAGCCACAAAGGAATGGCGTGATGCGGGTATTTTCTTAGCAACTCTTTGAATCTTTCCCAAGTTTCCCCTAGGCTTTTCACCAACATCTTGTTTGAACGATGTAATCTCATTCCTTAATTTAGCGGTTCTTGCGGGACGAAAGTACTTTGCCAAGAACTCTTGAGCAAGTTGGTTCCAAGCGGTAAATGTTCCTTGGGCATGGGATTGCAACCATGACTTTTCCCTATCACGAAGAGAAAAAGAAAACACCCTCATCCAAACACAATCCGGGTGTACTCCATTAAACTTGAATGTGTCCAAGACTACTTCCAAATTCATGAGGTATGTGTAAGGGTCCTCATTTGGTCCACCTCCGAACATGGCATGGGCTTGGAGCATTTGGATTAGGGCGGACTTGATTTCAAAATTGTTGGCTTGCACGGGCATCCGTGCAATGCTTGAGTTTGCCCCATCAAAATTAGGTAAAGCATACTCCCTCAATGGCCTTCCATTCCATTATTTTCACCTACCTCTTCTTCTTTGTTCTCCATATTCACATTCCCTTGATGAGCATTAGCATGTGCCATTTTTATCCTTTCTGCCCGTTGCTCTTGTTGCACCCTTCTCAACCTTCAAATTTGTCTTAGCTCATTCTCCCTTTCCTTGTCTAAGCAAATGAATGGTTCTTGAGCTCGTCTTACCATGCACTACACAAAACCAAAATAGTCAATTGAAGTTCCAAGTCAATTCCACAAGACAACCAAATCAAACATAAAAATCAAAAAAATTAAAAACTAAATTAAACTAATCTAAAGTGTTTAATCTACACGACCCATAAAGCTCTTGATATTGCCAAAAACCGAAGACAATCCCCGGTAATGGTGCCAAAAACTTCATGCCTCTTTAACACATCTAGTTATAATTCAATGAACACCTAAATCCTATTACTAACTAGATGGCATCCCGCAAGTATACGGTTGTCAACTAGTAGCAAAGGGATGTAGGGATCGTTCTCACAAGGATTGTCGATTACAATTACCAAGGTTTAAGGGTATTTGTGTAGTTAAGCTAAATCATTTGGTAGATATATTACTATTCTAATGAAAGCTGTATAATTTTAATTCTAACCTAATTTAATCTAATTAAGACTAAAATTTTAAAACAAGTGAATCACTCAACTAAAAAGACTACAAAAGAGAAACTTTGAAAATTAAAAGCATTCATTTCTAAATTATAAATTAGAAAGATTTAAACTAGAAATTTAAATATTTTTGAATTTTTCAATTGGAATTAAGAAAACTCACTAAGAATTAACTAGAAATTAAACCTAGAAATTGAAAATTCTTAAATAGAAAGCAAGAAATTGATAAGAACCCTAATTTTCCTACAAACGCTGACTTGAAAGTAAAGAAATTTTCACTAAAATGGATAAGAAAGCAAATAAAATTATATCTACTTGAAGCTTGCGAAGAACCCACTACGATTATCTAATAAAAATTTAAACTTGACAAGAATTTTAAAGAAGATCTAAGATGAAAGTTAAGAGAAATTTCTATTAGAAAAATTAACTTGTAGTTTAAGCTATCCTAATCTATCTAGAACTATCTAAAGACTCTCTACTCTAAAACTATCTAAACTCTAACTATCCACTCTAAAACTAATTCTACTTAGCTTAAATAGTGCAGCATTATAAAAGGCAAAATCAGGATTTTTTTGGCTGGAAGTTTACAAAATTGTCCCTACAACTTAAAATTCAGCGAGTTGAGATCGCGGTCTGGAACATTTGAGACCGCGATCTCAACTCTAAAATAGCAAAACTAATTCCTGAGTCGAGATCGTGGTCTGGAATAGTCGAGACCGCGATCTCCATTCTCCTTCCAGCAATCTTCATTTCATCCATTTTGCAATTTGGTAAAAGTTTACAAATTTTTCTTCCTCGTGAATTTTGTAGTGCGTTACATGGAAGAGGACAAAAATGCCATTATTACTTGGGCCCATTCCTAAGAGACCAGAAGAGCATCATCGATGCCCAAGAAGGGAAGTGCCAATGAAGAGTCAACAATGATATAATTTTAATGTTTTTGAATCTTTTAAATTGCCTTCTATTTGTGATGATGTACAGTTCATGAGAATCATGATTCTTGATTAAGTTATTTTGGATTTTCATAGAAATTAATTGCCAAGACTTTCTTGGATATATAAGGCATTAATCAATTTGAGCAACACTGATGAACATGATTGTAAAAAAAAAAAAACATGTTTAAGGATGTTGGAGGCAAATCCTCCAACAAAAAAGCATACGCTAAAAGATGAACTAGATAAAGGGGGGTTTCTGACCAGCAAACCCCCAACATTGAACATGAAACCTTTCCTTTCTCATCTCATATATGCTTATCTTGGTGAAAATAAGACTCATCCCTTGATTTTGAATGCATTTTTTGTCTTGTACTGAGATTAATAGATTGCTTAAATTTCTCATAAAGCACAAAGGTGCTATTACTTGATCCATTGATGGCATAGGAGGAATTAGTTCTACCATATGCATGCTCAAAATTTTGATGGTTGAGAATTTCAAGCCGGTTGGACAACCACAATATGGGCTTAACCTATGTTGAAAGAGGTTGTAAGGAAGGGAGATGTTACGAAGATTTTAGATGCCGGGATAATTTATCCCACTATTGATAGTAAGCAAGTTAGTCCAACCCGAGTGGTCCTAAAGAAGGGGGGCATAACCTTTGTTGCTAATAAGAATAATGGGCTCTTTCCTTCTAGAACATTGGTAGGACTGCATGCATGCTTATACTTTAGAAAATTGAACGAAGCCACCTAAAAGGACCATTTTCCCTTCCCATTTATTCTCCAAATGATTGAAAGACTTTTGGCCCATGTGTACTCTAGATAGTTTGAAATCATCAATAGCCCCAAAGGATTAAGATAAAACAAGTTTACATGTCCTTACAATACCTTTGCTTAATGAATGATGACTTTCGTATTTTGTAGCGCTCTGGGAACATTCCTAAGGTGCATGTTTGAAAATTTTCATGATATGGCACTGTAATTTATCAAAAACTTCATGGATGAGTTCTCAACCTTTGGTTCCTCATTTGATGGTTGTTTCAACAATTTATCCCTAGTATCTTAACACCTCTACACTGCAAAGATGCGAAGAGACTAATCTAACTTTTAGTTTGGAGAAGTGCCATTTATGGTACAAGGGGGCATAGTCTTAGGTCATAAGATGAGTCTAGGTGTACTGAAGTTGATAGTTCCAAACCTAGTAATGTTAGGGGAGTGAGGAGTTTTTCTAGGCCACGCCGGTGTCCACCGTCAAGAATTTCCCTAATTTTGCTAGATCTTTGTGTTCATTACTTCAAAAATATGATTTTTTTTATTTTAATGGTAATGCCTAAATTATTTTAATGTTTTGAAATAATAGCTATGCACCGGATTCATGACAATAACACTTGGTTGATCTTTGCCTCTCTAACTCAAATGCGATGCTGGTAACTTTGCCCTTGGTGCCAATCTTTGTCAAAATAAAGATAAAATCTTGCAAGTAATATATTATGATGGCCATACTCTAACTGAGGCACAAAGTAACAATTCTACCACTGAGAAAGAGATGCTAGAAAATGTGTTTGTCATTGATCAATTTTGTCTTTTCTTCAGATATGATTGGTTCAAAAGTGATAGTTCATACTGATATATTTGTTGTTTGAGTGATGCAAAACCAAGATTAATAAGGTGACTCTTCCATTACAGAAATTTGACATGGAGATCCGTGATAAGAAAGGCATTGAAAATGTAGTGGTAGTTGGTCCCAAAGCAACCTAAGACCGGGGGGCCGGGGGGGTGAATTAGGTTTCAAAAAAAACTTTTAGAGAGATTGAACTTATTGAGATTTTTCAATAAACGATTACTAAAACAGAATCAATGAAACTGTGAAGTAAGAAAGAGAGGAAATAAACAACCGATACTTCCAAGCTAACAAGTTTGAAGTATTAATTCACTAGAATGCTTAACACACTTGGTGAGCCAATAATCTTTACAAAGCAGGGAAATTCTTGCTCACACTAAAATTCTTTTAGTTGAGCCAAGAATTTTACTCACAACCTCACTTTCGTACAAGATTATCACTCCACTCAAATTTGAATTGCACTCTAAGTTGCACATGAATAATACAATATAGCACTATAGCCAATTTGTACTAAAATTGCTCTTTTATAAGGCTTGTATTCAATGTATTAGATGACCTGTACAGAATGATAGAGCAGGTATTTATCGGAGCAATAAATGGTGGTTGTAACTACTTCCCAATGGCTAAATAATAAATGCACAAAAACTAGCCGTTGAGGTTTCGGACGTCTGAGATAAGTATGATGAGTCCGACATAGCATTCGATCTCCGTGCAGTAGGTGAAGGACATCGTTCGGACGGCCGTGCATGCGTCAGATGTCATCATCAAAATAAGGTTTGAAAAACATCAATCTCTCTCTTTTTGATGATGACAGACAGTCATAGAATAATTAACATGTAAAATTAACAGATATGAGTGATAACCAATCATTTTGCTTTGCGATAGATTCTTACTCCCTCTTTTGACATCATCAAACAAAGCTCCCCCTCAGAAAGTGTACTTAAATAACAAATATAAATTAATATCAAGGTTAAGCTTGGATCATCATCAACACCAATAGTAAAAAAAAGTCAAAGTAATTCATAAAATGATAATGAGAGCAAATCCAACTAGTCAAAGGAAAAAATTCAAAGAAATGCCAAAACTAAAATACATATTATCATAGAATCTAAGTCGAGTCATTTTTCTTCTTAGAGCGTTTTTCGATCTTGCGGCGTTTGGAAGGAGCATCATCATCAGTAGCCTCACTGTCTTCATCTTCTTCATTACGACGTTGCATGATGAAATTGAATGTGTCGTCAACGTCCTCATCGTCGCCTTGATCTTGGTTGTCATTGGCATCACCTTGATTATTTGTGTCCTCTTCGTCATCCTCACAAACATCCCCTTCTTCGGCATTGTCATCACTTTCGGTAGAGGAGTATAAGTGGATACTGTGATTGAATATTGGCAAATTTAACCTGAGCTGAAGCAGACATGCCCAAGCTAAGTGCCTCTTGAAGGATCAACTGACGAGTTTCAAGTCACTTTAACTTATGATTAGTGCAACGCCGAAAGGAGCTTACTTGAGTGCTCAAAGAATTGAGAAGGCCACAGATTTGAGAAAGTGAAGGTTCGAAGAAAGATAGATGTGGATCATGGACTGGTGGAGGTGTTTGAGGAGGAAGAGAAAGGTGAGGTGCCAAACCAGAGGTAGAGGCCTGGGATTTTGAACGTTCAATGTCAAAGGCTGCCTTAATTAACCATTGATCATTAAAAAAACGGAGGCCTTTTTCCTCAATATAAGATTTGTTGAAATAAGGAGGAAATTGTTTGTTTCCGTTGAAAGGTACATCAAGGAAATCTTGTCAAATACTTTGGTGAGAAATTTTCCGAAAGGGATGTTTCGTAGGGTATCAATAAGAAAGAGTTCCCATAGGGAGCAGAAGAGATACCCAAAGTCAAGAGGAATTCCTTTGAAAACACAATAAAATAGGTAAAGCATCTTTCCGGGCTTAGTGCGATGCCCATCTGTTGGTAACAGCAAATTGGTTATAAGAGTGTACACAATATTCAGTGCAGGAGTGAGCAATGTAGTTTTGGCTTCTAAGGCCTGTTTGAAATTGATGTTAAAAATTGCTCTAACCTCATCAATGTCAAAGCGAGTATCAAGAGCGGGCCATTTATCTAAAGAAAAGAAATAAGAAAATTCATTCGCATTTGAGACTTCACATTCAAAAATAGTGTTGATGATGTTGGAGGAAATTTCAAGATTTGTGCTATTTACACGAGAAACTAATGTGCGAATAGTGGGGCCTTTCCTAAGATTGGCTGTGAATTGGAGCACCATGTCATGATAAACGGGTAAGTCAGTAATGAACTAAGTGAACCCAATTTTGTTTTTCAAAACATGATTTGACAATGGGAAGATTAAATTCATCGAAAAGACTGAGAAATAGGGCATTGAACGATTATAGATTTGCTAAGAAGAGATGTATACCGTTCGAATGCCTTGGCATCGATGAATTTTGGTAAGGTTGGATTTGATGAGGCTTGAGGATTAGCAGACGATTCCCCACGCACCGGAGCTTTCCCTTTTGATTTACGTACACGAGTTGCTATTGAAGAACCTCTACGGGATTTAATCACAGTGAATCGAAGGTAAAAAAAAATTATTTTTTTTGGAAAGTTGGTGGGAATTTGATGAAATGAGATGGTAGATGGGTGAAATTAGGTGCAATAATGGTGATGAATACTTTCGCAATGACAATTTTCCAAACAATTTGTGGAGAGAAGGAAGAAGTTGGAGGAATTTTTGAGGAGAAAATTTTTGCCAAAGAGGGTTTCGGTGGTTAGGGTGAGTCCGAAAAAGGGGAAAGTGGACGGTTCCCGTTTAATCGAGCAGAGAGACAGTTTGGACGTCCAAACGGTTGGTGTGCGTTCGATGATGGGTCCGAAAGCTCCTGAACGGACGACCGATCGAAGAGCTAGTGCATCTGTTATTATTTCGGACGATGGGAAGCGTCCGGTAGAATTCCAGTGAGAAAGTGAAGAAATTGAGGAACATTCGGACAATCATAAGCGTCTGAGGCAGAGAGGAGGTTTTGTAGAAGATTGAGAGCGTCCGAGAAAGAGTGTTGTTCGGACGATCAGGTGCGTCCGAATGAAGAGATTATGCCAAATTGAACTGTAAAATCTCCAAACATTTTCTGAGAAATTCAAAACGATCTAGGGCCAAGGGTTTTGTAAAAATGTCAGCCACCTGATCTACAGTAGACACAAAATCAACATGTATTTCCTTTTTACAAACAAGATCTCTAATAAAATGGTGCTTAACATCAATGTGTTTGTTCCTAGAGTGCATAACAGGATTTTTTGTGAGATTAATTGCACTAGATCATGTTGTCACACCTTATAGGCACACAATCAAAAAACAAAACAAAAATCTTTTAGAGTATGTTTCATCCATAGAAGTTGAGCGCAACAATTTCCAACAGCAATGTATTTGGCTTCAGCTGTAGAAAGAGAAATAGAATTTTGTTTTTTGCTAAACCAAGACACAAGACAATTACCCAGGAAATGACACATACCACTGGTACTTTTTCTATCAATTTTACACTCAGTAAAGTCAGTGTCAGAATAACTAATTAAATCAAATGTAGAGGACTTTGGATACCATAGACCAAAATTCATTGTACCCTTCAAATATCTAAAAATCCTTTTTACAGTTATCAAATGCGATTCTTTGGGGCAAGATTGAAATCTAGCACATAAACAAACAGCAAACATAATATCCGGTCTGCTAGCTGTTAAGTAAAGTAGGCTTCCGATCATACCTCTATAGTATTTTTCATCAACACTATTACATCCTTCATCTTTATCAATTTTAGATGAAGTGCACATAGGCGTAAACCAACTTATTTGCAATCTTTCATTCCGAATCATTTGAGTAGCTCCTTTGTGTACTTGATTTGTGTAATAAACGTTCCTTCCTTTGTTTGGTGAACTTGTAGTCCAAGGAAAAATTGTAACTTTCCCATCATACTCATCTCAAACTCTTTTTGCATTAAATGTGAAAAATCCTTGCACAAGCTTTCATTAGTTGCTCCAAAAATAATATCATCAACATAAATTTGAACAATTAACAAACCATTGGAATTTGTTTTTGTAAAAAGAGTGGTGTCAACTACACCTCTTTTAAATCCATTTTCAATCAAGAAACCACTTAATCTTTCATACCAAGCTCTTGGAGCTTGTTTCAAACCATATAAAGCTTTAGAGAGTTTGAAAATATAATTTGGGAAATTTTTATTTTCAAAGCCCGGAGGTTGTTCAACGAAAACTTCTTGATCAATAAAACCATTTAAAAATGCACTTTTGACATCCATTAGAAATAATTTGAAATCATTGAAAGCATGCAAATGCGAGAAACATGCGTTTGGATTCTAATCTAGCCACGTTGCAAAGGTTTCATCTTTGTCAATACCTTCTTCTTGAGCAAACCTTTTGCAACAAGTCTAGCTTTAAGCCTTATGATTTCACCTTTATCATTTAATTTGTTTCTAAAAACCCATTTTGTTCCAATTACGGGATGAGAAGATGGTCTTTCAACTAAGGTCCATACGTTATTTTTCTCAAATTGACTAAGTTCATCTTGCATGGCAATGACCCAAGATTCATCATTAAAAGCAACATCTACATGTTTAGGTTCAATGAGAGAAAGTAATGCACAATTACTGTTCAAGGTTTATGAGAACGAGTAGTTACCTCATCGGATAGATCACCTATGATTAAATCTTGAGGGTGACTAGAGATGAATTTCCAAGCTTTTGGAAGATCTTTTGGAGTATCCTCGTTCTTTTCTTCTTCATCATCTACTTGATGGTTGTTGACATCATTGTTTGATGTGACTCTCTTATGTGATGATCTTCATGGATAGTGAGCTTCTCGAGCTCCTTTTGAATACCTACATCTTTATCTTCACATAAATTCTTTGAGATAACATCATTAGCTTCATCAAAGTAACATGTACAACTTCTTCAATCAAGAGCGTTCTTCTATTGTATACTCGGTATGCTTTCTTGTCACTAGAATATCCTAGAAAGATCCCTTCATCCGATTTTTTGTCAAATTTTCCAAGATTTTCTTTGATTTTTAAAACAAAACATTTGCAACCAAAGAATTTAACATAGCTCACAACGGGTTTTTTTACAAAAAAGGAGTTCATAAGGAGTTTTGTTTAAAAAGGATCATAATAAAACTCGATTCATGACATAACAAGCCGTGTTAACGGCTTCGGCCCAAAAATATTGTGGTAAGTCGCATGCACTAATCATAGTTCTAGCGGTTTCTTGAAGAGTCCTATTTTTCCTTTCAACAACACCATTTTGTTGAGGGACTCTAACAACCGAAAATTCATGTGAGATATACTGTTGTGATCACAAAATTTGAGAAAACCTCCAAATATAAATTCAACAACATTGCCAATTCTTAAACGAATGATCTTTAAATTCAATAAATTTTGAATTTTGGAAAACAATTTTACAAATTTTTCAAAAGATTCATTTTTGTGAACAAGAAATAAAACCCAAGTACCATCTACAATAACAAAGGCATATTTACAACCACCAATGCAACAATTCTAAAGGTTTATGAGTGGACACAAAATTCTTTGGTTTAAAAGAAACTTTAACTTGTTTACCAAATTGGCAAGCATCACAAATTTTATTTTTCAAAAACTTTAGTTTTGGCAAACCTCTTACCAAATCCTTCTTAGCAAGTTTTTCAATTAAATCCATATTAAAATGACAAAGTCTTCTATGCCAAAGCCAAGGATCATCTATGGAAGCGGTAAGACATTTTACATTGCTATTGCTAATTTTATCAACGTGAATCACATAAACATCATTGTGCCTACTGCCCTTAATCTAAGGGATAAAACAACATGATTTTTATCAAGGATAAGACATTCATGCTTGGTAAAAAAAACATATAAATTTTTATCACAAAGTTGACTTACGCTTAATAAATTGTAGTTCAAATTATCAACAAGAAGCACATTCTTTATCAAGGTTTCACCATTTTTACCTATATCACCAATGCCGATTGATTTTGCTTTATTGTTAACTCCAAATGTTACTTTTCCAATGTTTTTGGATTTGAGATTTGTGAAGAGAGAAGCATCACCCATCATGTGCCTTGAACATTCGCTATCTATGAACCACTTAGCATTGTTGGTAATGTTAAGTACCTACACAATAGATCATTGATAACTTCTGGTACCCACATTTTCTTGGGTCCATTTGGGTTAGTGAAATTGCTATTAATCCATGCAACTTTCATTCCAAGTTTCTCATTTTTCTTGACATAACACATATTCTTGACATGTCCATGTTGTTGGTAATATCTACAAATAATATTTTTATTTCCATATAAAGGAGAATTTTGATTTTACAAAACATAAGTCATCCCTTCTAAGCATGATAAAATTTTTGTTGATTAATACATTTCTATTTCTTTTCAAATCAACAACATGTTCTCTCTTTCTAGTCAAGAGAACATTCAAATCATCCAATCTTTTCTTCAAGGAGGCTTGTTCTTCCTTGACCTTTGATCTCACACGCATTCTTTTCTTCAAGTCACTATTTTCTTGTGATAGCCTATAAATTCATTCACAAGTTTAGAGTTAGCATTCAATAGAGCATTTGATTTCTTCACTAACTCCTTATTTCTAGCATATGATTCCTTTAAGCTATCATGCAATTTTAAAATGAAAGCTTCAAGATCATTTTCATCATTGGAGTCATAGTTAGAATTTACCTCATCATGTCCAATGGCCATAAAGGCCATTTGTGCCGACTCCATTTCTTCTTCAACTTCTCCTTCGGAGTTGCAATCATCCCATGTGATTTAAAAGTTATTGAATCTAGGTTTTCTTCAGGAAGCTTCCTTCTTTTTCTTGGAAGGACACTCATTTGCAAAGTGTCCGAGTTGACCGCATTCAAAGCACTTTTCATTTTGCTTCTTCATTTCTAGCTTAGTCTTTCCTTTGAAATTATTTGAATTTGTAGCTCCACTCTTCTCATTCTTCGTTTGTTGATGTAATGTTTAAGAAATCCTTTGGTGATGAGTGCAAGATCTCCTTCATCAAGATCTTCGTCTTCTAGATTGATGGAGCCATTTTCATCCTCTTCTTGGGAGGTCTTTAGTGCAATGCTCCTTCTTGGTCTTGCTTCTTCATCATCTACCACTTTGGCCTTCAACTTCAATTCATAAGAGGTAAGAGAGTTGATTAGTGATTCAATAGGCATTGAATTTAAATTCTTGGCTTCCTCTATAGCAATTTTTTTTTCATCCCATTCTTTGGATAGAGCATTTAGGATTTTTCTATTCTTTTCACCCAAAGAATACTCCTTACCCAAGGCTTCAAGATCCTTAATGATGTCAGATGGTTGAACCTGCAATACATTTTGTCAATATTTTCATGTGGTTCCATCTTGAAGGACTCATACTTGGCAACAAGTAAGGATTTCTTTTACACAAGAACATCGTCGCTCCCTTCATGGATTTCCTTCAATTTATCCCAAATTTCTTTAGCGGAAATGCGTCCCTTCATGCGAGTTGATTCATTAGCATCCAAGGCATTATATAGCACATTCATGGCTTTTGCATTTAAAGTCAAGTTTGCCTTGTCTTGTGGAGTGAGCTCATCCCTTGTCTTTTCTCTTCTTTTATTTGTGTGATCATCAATGATATTAGCTTCAAAGGGACCCTCATTAACAACATACCACAAGTCAATATCAATAGATTACAAAAATATTTTTATTCTATCTCTCCAACTAATAAAATTTGCCCCATTGAACATAGAGGGCCTAGCAACAGATTGACCCTAAAAAAATAGAGCATTGTTGGTTGCCATAATAGTTCTTTTCTCAAAAGCAATTTAAGCAATAAAAATGAGACCATGCTCTGATACCAATTTTTGGTCCCAAAGCAACCTAAGAAGGGGGGTGAATTAGGTTTCAAAAAAAACTTTTAGAAAGATTGAACTTATTGAGATTTTTCAATTAACGATTAATATAATAGAATCAATGAAACTGTGATGTAAGGAAGAGAGGAAATTAAACAACCAATACTTCCAAGCTAACAAGCTTGAAGTATTAATTCTCTAGAATGCTTCACACACTTGGTGAGCCAATAATCTTTACAAAGCAGGGAAATTCTTGCTCACACTAAAATTCTTTTAGTTGAGCCAAGAATTTTACTCACAACCTCACTTTCGTACAAGATTATCACTCCACTCAAATTTGAATTGCACTCTAAGTTGCACAATAATACAATATAGCACTATAGCCAATTTGTACTAAAATTGCTCTTTTATAAGGCTTGTATTGTCAATGTAAATTTTATTAGTTGTACAGAGATAGATAGAGCAGGTATTTATCGGAGCAATAAATGGTGGTTGTAACTAACTTCCCAATGGCTAAATAATAAATGCACAAAAACTAGCCGTTGAGGTTTCGGACGTCTGAGATAAGTATGATGAGTCCGACATAGCATTCGATCTCCGTGCAGTAGGTGAAGGACATCGTTCGGACGGCCGTGCATGCGTCTGTTCCATTATCCGAACAGAGCTTTTGACGGTTGTGTTCGTCCGAAAGAAACTTCGTTCGGACAGTTGTATGCGTCCGTAGAGAAGCATTAAGAAACTTGCTTTCTGCCTGTTAGCTCGGACGGTTAAATGAGTCTGAGAAATTTGACATAGTTCGGACGGTGTACTGTGTGTGAACACCCTGTTTCCAGCAGAAAAAGTAACAGACCTGCAAAGCTTGTTTTAAGAGTTTAGTGCTTATGTCATCATCAAAATAAGGTTTGAAAAACATCAGTGGTAAATCATCTATCAAGGATCGAGTGAAAAGAAAAAGAGAAACAAAAATAGAATTTCCAATCATTGACGAATTTGTGGACGAAAGATTTCTCTTTTATCTTCAAGGAAGTAAGCCTCGGTATGCAAATATCATTAATCTATTTGGTAGCTAAGGTCTTACCATTGGGCTTGACATTGAATAAAAAGAAGGGTTCTTTTTTGGAAATCAAATACTATGTATGGGATGAGCCATTCTTCTTTTGGAGATGCAATGATGAAATGATAAGAGGTGTGTTATGGAAGAAAGGTTAGACAACATCCTTAGGCATTGTCACTCTCTTCATCTTGAAGCTTATTTTAAATCCATGAGAAAAGTGGCAAAGGTGCTCCAATGTGGATGTGGATTTACTAGCCTTCGCTCTTCACGGACTCTTATGCTTTTTTAAAGTCATTGACCAACACTAAAGGATTGTCGACATTTCACATGGTCATGAGATGCCACTTAATAATATTCTTATCATGAATAATTTTGATGTAGTGGAAATCGACTTTATGAGGCCATTTCCAATTTCTTACATAATAAGTACATCTTAGTTTCCTTTATCTATGTGTTTACTGAATTGATTGAGGCTATGGCAATTTTGACAAATAATGTCAACGTTGTAATCATCCCATTCTTGAAGAAGAACATCTTTCCTATCTTTGGTGTGAATGAGGGTAGCCACTTTTGCAAGCAGAGAATTTAATCAGGAAATCATTTGTTTTTAGGTAAAACCATAAACCAAGAAAGGAAAGACTGGTCTTTGGAGCTCTAGTGTTGGATTGTGGGCATATCAAATGGCCTTTGAAAAGTTGATTGGAAGTCAACATGTAGGTTGGTTTATGATTTACTAGTAGAGATAGTTCATTGAACTTATTGCGCTATAAAGTTGTTGAACGTGGATTTGAAAGAAGCTGGTGATAAGAGAATACTCCAATTAAGTTAACTTTAAAAATGGAGGAACGATACAATTGAAGATGCCAAATTTCACAAGGAAAAGACTAAAATTTGGAATGATCAGTACATGATTCATTAGACAGTAAAGGTTGGGGATTGACAACCATAGAAAATTAGGGTTAAAGGACCCTAACTGGGAAATTAGTGCATAACTATCTTGATTGAAACCAGAAAAGTTGTGAAAATCATCATAAATATCAAGAATAGAATGTAAGGAATATAATAAAAGTCACCAAGGTGATGATTGAGGGCTAATTTCCCTTGATTCTTTAAAACCCTGGCCTTCAAAGAGTAAACCTTAAGCATAAACTGAAAAGTAATGATGTAAAGAAGATACTTTTGCTTTTCTTTCTTTTCTTCCTTCCCTATTCAGTGTCATAAAGTTCTATTTAGAGGTATTACAAGATTAATTTGGTCTACGATTGAATTAGGTTTAAAACAGATCAAAATGGACAAGAAAACTTTAAAAAACATTGAATACTCTTATTGAAGCATTACTGGAAGCTTGGAGACCCTGGCTAGGCGTTGCATCACCCAGCTTGGCAGAAACCTCCTCTACCATATGCTGCATGTGTCCAGAATGCGTGCAGCTTGCTTGCTGTCCTTCGCCGATACTTGTTTCGATTGCTCCGATTCACATGGTAGTCAACATTTGAACACCAATTCTTGAAAAACCTATAAAAATAGATTAAAAAAAAATACATAACAAAAAACACTAAAGATAATGATAACTCTAGTATACTAAAGTCATTCTACTCAAAATTTTAGCATTTTGATAGTATAAATCTTGAATTTTGAGTAATTAATTGTAGGTTTAAGTTAATTCCTTTCATATGCATTTATATTTTTGTTCTTGTTAAATACATCAAGTTTTTATTAAAAATTTAGCTCAATTAATTGTTTAATTATGTTAATTTTGTGCAGGTCATATTTAGAAGTTAGAAACTGGATTAAACAAGCTCGAGGGACCAAAGTGCAATTATCAAAGAAAAGAGGGGTTGCTGGGAAGAGAGTCGAGATCGCGATCTCGATTCTCCAGATCGTGATCTCGACTCGGATAAATCACTTAAAACATTAGCGAGTCGAGATTGCGATCTCGATTCCTAGATCGCGATCTCGACTCCCAGATAGCGATCTTACGACTCGCGGATGGTTAAGTAATAGGGGCAATTTTGTAATAGTCCAGGAACTAGTTTCTGATTTTGCCTTGTACTATTTAAGCTACTTTTAAAAACAATTGTAGGAGTAACTAGGATTAGAATTAGATAGTTAGTAAGTGTTAGGATAGTTTAGGATATCTTGAACCTCAAGCTTCTTCTTTAATAGAAATTTCTCTTTAATTGTCTCTTAGATTTAGTTTTCATTTCTTAGAAAGTTTAAATTTTGATCAGATAATTGTAGTGGGCTTTTCATTGTCTTCAAGTAGATATAATTTTTACTTACTTTCTAGTTTAATTTAGTAGAAATCTCTTTGCTTTCAATCTAGGTTTTTATAGAAAAATTAGGGTTCTTGCTTGTTTCTTACTTTCTAGTTAAAAATTCTTAATTTCTTGCATTAATTTCTAGTTAATTTTTAGTGGGCTTTCTTTAATTTTACCAAAAATCCTAATTTTTAGTGGGCTTTCTTTAATTTTACCAAAAATCTCCAAAAATATTTTCATTTCAAGTTTAACTCTTTCAATTCGTAGTTTAGAATTGTTAATTTCTAGCTTTGCAATGTCTTTTCATGGTAATTTTATTGGGTTAAATTACTTGCTCTTTAATTTTAGTTCTATTCCAATTAGTTTAGATTAGAATTAATTGCTTCCTTTACTTGCTTTTACTAGAGTAGACTAAGTAGTTTCTTAATTTCGTAATTATTTAGATCACTTATTTGCTTTAGTGGATAATCTAGTTTCAAATTAGGTTTTAATTGCTTGCATTGAATTATGATTTGAATAGAGTAAATTCATCATCCATTGTTTGATCTTGCTTAACTACACAAAGACTCGTAAAACTTGGTAATTGCCTTCCAACAATTCTTGTGGGACGATACCCACTCATCCTATACTACTACCAACTCCGTATACTTGCAGAAGTGAGGTAGAGTGTAGTGGCTTTATGAGGTTTCTTATTACTTGTTTGCTTTAAATTGATCTCTAACTATAAAAGAAGGAAATAGACAAGTTTTTGGCGCTGTTACCGGGGATTGTCCTTGGTTTTTGGCAATATCAAGCGCTATACGGGTCGTGTAGATTGAGCACTTTAGTTTAATTTTGTTGTTAATTTTGTGTATTTTTATGTTTGTTGGATATCTTGTAGAATTGACTTAGAATTTCAATTGACTATTTGCCTTGGTTGTGTTGTAGTGCATGGTATGAGGTGATCAACAGCCATTCATTTGCTTAGATAAGGAAAGAGAAAAAGAGCTAAGGGAAATCCGGAGGTTTAGAAGAGTACAATGAGAACAAGAAAGGATTGAAATGGCAAATGCTAATGCTCATCAAAGGAACTTGAACATGGAAAACGAAGAAGAAGAGATTGTTGAAAATAATGGGGTACGTGGTGGTTATGGGCATGGACAATGTGAGATGCCGTATGGGTCAAATGAACTACTCAATTATGTATCTAATCAATCATCATTTCCAAGGAACCCATCCGGAGCTTATGGGAACACTACATATAATCCTTCTTGGAGAAACCATCCTAATTTTCATAGAGCAACACCAACAATCAATCCAATCCTTCTTACCAACCAAATCTCCCAGCTTAAAATGTCCAACACTCTCAAGCCTCAAGTTCCTTACCTAGACCTTATCAACCACCACATCAAAGGAACTTCCAAGCCAACTCATATCAATCTTTTCCTAATTCTTCATTTCAAAACCAGCCACCAAAGCCTCATTTTCAATATGCAAAATCTTCCCAACCTATGTATCATGACCAATACACCTCAAGAGAGAATGTAGGAAAAGATGGTTGGCAAAGAGAGGCCGACTACTTGGGAAGAGAGTTGGATAGGAAAAATGAGGAACACAAGAGGGATTATGAGAACTTAAAGGCATCTACAAGGAATTTGGAAATTCAATTGGGCTAATTAGAGAGGATGAATAATGAGAGACCTTTAGGGGGTGCTCCCAAGTGATACTATTTCAAATCCCAAGTAACAATGCAAGGCCACTTGACTCACCCTTAGGAGTGGTAAAGAGTTGGAAGAAAGGGTTGGGAAAAATGTATTGAAAAATGGCAAAAAAGAAGGAGTTGAGGATGAAGAGGAAGAAAAAGAGGAGTCTTCAAATGGTCAAGACAAAATGATGAATGAGTCTATTAAGCCCAACTCACCAAGCAATGAAGGCAAGGATCCGAAGCATCATTTGGGAGATTAGGGGTTTACAATTTGGGAGAGCATTGTGTGATTTGGGAGCCTCAATAAATCTCATGCCTTTTACGGTGTTCAAGAAGTTAAATGGAGGACAATTGAAGCCAACAAGTATCTCATTGCAACTTGCGGACTAGAGCATAAAGTTTCCAAAAGGGATCATTGAAGATGTGATTGTGAAAATTGACAAACTCTACATTTCGGCCGATTTCATTGTGCTTGAAATGGAAGAGGATGAAGAGATGCCAATCATTCTTGGAAGGCCCTTCCTTGCTATCGGTCATCCACTTATTGATGTGCAAGAAGAGAAGCAGATTGGAATTCTGAATAAATGATGAAATTGTTACATTCAATGTTTTTAGTTCATTAAAGCTCCCCTCAATTTTTGAAGATGTCATGAATATAAATGTGGTAGATGACTTAATTGATGATTGTTGTTGGAATGCAATGGAGAATTTCTCAATGGAGGAAAAGGACTTGGAGTCAAATGCGTTAAATCAAGATGATGAAGAAGGGATGAGGAATGTGAATCATTTGGAGGATTAAACCTTATTGCAAAATGAAGATGAGGAGAATTCCTTCAAAAGGTAAAGGAGGGGTCTCCAACCAACGATAAGCCCCCAAGTTGGAACTTAAATCTCTTCCTACTCACCTAATGTATGCATATCTTAGTGAAAATGAGACATACCCAGTGATTGTGAATGCATCTTTAATAAATGAGCAACTTGATAGATTAATTGTGGTGCTTAAAATGCATAAAGATGTCATTTCTTGGTCTATTGATGATATTAAGGGAATTAGCCCTTCCATATGCATGCATAAAAATCTTGTTGAATGATGGAAATAAACCAGTAAGGCAACCTCAAAGGAGATTGAATTCTACTTTAAAAGAGGTTGTGAGGAAGGAGGTTCTCAAACTTTTGAAAGCCGGTGTTATTTACCCTATTAGTGATAGTGAGTGGGTTAGTCCTACTCAAGTCGTTCCAAAGAAGGGTGGTATTACCGTAATAATAAGTGAAACCAATGAGCTCTTCCCCTCTAGATTGGTTATGGGTTGGCGAATGTGCATTGATTTTTGAAAGTTGAATGAAGCCACCTGAAAGGATCATTTTCCTTTACCTTTTATTGATCAAATGCTTGAGAGGTTGGCCGGTTTTGCATGTTATTGTTTCCTTGATGGTTATTCCAGTTATCTCCAAATTGTCATTTGTCCGGAGGATCAAGATAAAACAACTTTTACATGGCCATTTGGTACCTTTGCATATAGGAGAATGCCCTTTGGGTTTGCAATGCACCAAGCACATTTCAACGTTGTATGTTTTCTATATTTTCAGGACATTGTTGAAAAGAGCATAGAGATCTTCACGGATGATTTTAGTGTATTTGGTGTCTCAATTGGGAAAAGTGTCATTTTATGGTGATGGAAGGAATTGTTTTGGGTCACAAAGTTTCATCAAAGGGGATAGAAGTTGATAGGGCAAAGGTGGAGGTTATTGAAAAGTTGCCTCCTCCAATTAATGTTAAGGGGGTAAGAAGCTTCCCATGCGGTTTTTTACAAAAGATTCATTAGGAATTTTTCACAGGTCGCTAGACCTTTATGCTTATTACTTCAAAAAGATTGTCCTTTTCATTTTGATGATTCTTGTTTGGAGGCATTCAATAAGTTAAAACATGCTCTTGTGATTGCACTGGTCATTGTAGCGCCAAATTGGTCTCTTCCGTTTGAGCTTATGTGTGATGCTAGTGATTATGCAATAGGTGCCATTTTATGTCAAAGGGTGAATAATATGTTGCATGTCATCTACTATGCAAGTAGGACCTTAAATGATGGCACACAATTTAATTATTCTACAACGGAGAAGGAACTAATTGCTATAGTCTTTGCATTTGATAAGTTTAGATCATATTTGATTGGGTCGAAGGTAATTGTTCATACTGATCACTTCGTATTAAAATATTTATTTTCTAAACAAGATGCCAAGCCACGTTCATTGAGATGGATACTTTTGTTGCAAGAGTTTGATTGGGAGGTGGTCGACAAGAAGGGTGTGGAAAACATGGTAGTTGACCATTTGTCAAGGATTGAAGCATCTAGACTTGTCAATCATGAAGAAGGAGCCATTAATGAAGAATCATCAATTGAGAAATTATTTGAGGTGAAGGACGTGAGTCTATGGTATGCGGATATCATGAATTATCTTGTGGCAAGGGTAATACCAAAGAGGCTAAATTTCAATGAGTGTAGGAAATTCTTTTTGGAACTTAAACATTACTTTTGGGAAGAACCATATTTGTTCCGAAGGTGCAAGGATCATGTGCTTAGGAGATGTGTCCAGTGAATGTGAAATTACCGATGTGTTGAGACATTGTCATTCATCTTCGGTTGGTGGACATCAAGGAGCTCAATGAATGGCTTTCAAGGTTCTTCAAAGTGGTTTGTATTGGCCAACTATGTTCAAGGATTCCCGGGAATTTGTGCTCAAGTGTGATGAATGTCAAAAGGTGGGAAATATTTCAAGGAAAAATGAAATGCCCCTTCATGGCATTATTGAGTTGGAGGTATTTGATGCATGGGGAATTGATTTCATGGGACTATTCCCGGTCTCATTTTCTAACAAGTACATTTTGGTTGTGGTGGACTATGTGTCAAAGTGGGTTGAAGAAATCGCTGCCCCAACCAACGAAGCCAAAGTGGTCACCAAATTCCTTAGAAAGAATATCTTTTCTCAGTTTGGAGTGCCTCAAGCTACCATGAGTGATGGGGGCTCTCACTTCAAAAATTCTCATTTTGAGGTCTTGATGACAAAGTATGGTGTGAAACACAAAGTTGCTTTAGCCTCCTATCATCCCCAAACATTGGGTCAAGTTGAGGTTTCAAATCGAGAATTGAAGCAGATCTTAGAGAAGACGGTGAATAAGGCTAGGAAGGATTGGGCACTTAAGTTAGATGACACATTGTGGGCCTATCGGACGGCATTTAAATGTGTATATAGGCATGTCCCCATATCGTATTGTGTATGGAAAAGCATGTCACTTGCCAGTAGAACTTGAGCATAGAGCATATTGGGCAATCAAGAACTTGAATTTTTATTTGAAGGAAGCCTATGATAAGAGGATGCTTGATTTGAATGAATTCTGGAGGGAAGCATTTGAAAATTATTTGATCTATAAGGAAAATACTAATCACATGGCATGACAACCTCATCCTAAGGAAGGAATTTAAGGTTGGTGATTTGGTGTTACTTTACAATTCAAGGCTCAATTTATTTCCAGGAAAACTAAAGTCAAGGTGGAGTGGCCCCTTTGAAGTGGTTCAAACTTTTGCTCATGGAGCGGTGGAAATTAAAATAAGGGAAAGAGGGAGCTTTCAAGGTTAATGGTCATCGACTCAAACCCTACCATGGAGGAATCATTGAAAGCGGACGAGAGATCGTCCAACTTGTGCAAGAATGAAGCTGTGCCATAGTCAAGCTAGTGACTATAAAAGAGCGTTTCTTGGGAGGCAACCCAAGTCTTTAATTTAATTATTATTGTGTTCTTTTTTGTGTGAATTTTCATTATTTTAATTTTGTGTAAGTTAGTTTCAATTAGGTTAGTATTTTGATAAAAAAAAAAATCTAAATTTTATTTAGTTGAATAAATGGTGCTAAGGAATGAGTACATTTGTCATCCTAACTTATTAATTTTGTGTTTGTAGGTTGTCCTTCCAAATGGAGAAAAGTGATGAAGAATTGAGCAATTTTGGCTAAGTGTAAAAATTACACTTTGCAGAAATTGGTCGAGATCGCGATCTCAAACTCAAACTTTTGGAGGGCATAGTGGTCATTTGGTCGAGATCGTGATCGTGATCTCAAATCCAAACTTCTATAAAGGCAAATTTGCACCGAGTCGAGATCGTGATCTCGAGATTAGGCCAGATTGTGATCTCGAAATGCAGAAACATTTTCAAAACTCATCTTCTTCTTCTTCTTCTTTTCTCACAAATCCGTTCTATTTTTTCCTCCCTACCCGAAAACCAGGCCCAAACCCCTTAAAATTCCTCTATAATCTCTATTCCAAAATCATTCTAAACCCCACAATCACCACTCTCCCTATAGGAACATCAAAGCAAGCATCTTGGAAGGGATTTCTTGGACAAATTGGGTTTGCAAGGAGAATCGACAAACAACAATTTTTTGGGAAATTTCAATCCGTAAATGGGTAACATCTTTCCTTGGATTGTTAGTTTCAATTGCCAATATCTTGAAGATAGTTGTTGGGTTTTTGTTGATGATTTTGTAGTGGAATTATTGATAGCCAATTTGTGATTTTTTGGCAAAAATTTGTTAGAATTTCTTGAAGAAAAAAAAATTATGACATTGAATTGCTCACAATATTTTGAATTACTGGCTTAATATTTGAATTGGTTTGAATTACTTTGAAGTTTGTTGGAAATTTGTGATTTTGATTTTGTGGCTTTGTATCTTGAATTGAGGGTGAATATTTGAATTGCTGATTGAATTGGATTGTTATAATGACTCGAGGAGTTTATGGTAGTGCTGAACGTAGGGTTAGAATGAGGGGACAAGGAACTAGGTTGAGAAAAAGAAAATCCGGAGAGGGGACTAGTGGAGAAGGGGGGCTCAGAACTACCTTTTGGGGGAGGTGAGCAGGTAGAACCTCAATTTTCGAGCGACAGAGCTAAACAATTGTACAAGAATAATGAGAAACATGAGGTGATTAGAGAGAGGAATGTCGACCTATAAATGAATTGGGAGGGCTTATGAGGATGCTAGAAAAGCTGTTGAGGAATATATTAGATCGAGGCATTAGGAGGGATTTACCACTCAAGTTGGTCCTGGGGCTTCCCAGTTAGTTAAGGAATTCCATTGCAATCTCACTGTGTGAACTGGAGGATGGAAAGGTGTGAATACGGGGGGTGTTAGTGGATTTTGGTGCAGACTTAATCAATGCTTACTTCAACATACCCCCCGTCTCTTCCAGTCAGTATTTGGCATTTTTGAATAATAAAGAGAAAGGCGTGAATTCAATTAAAAATGTCCTATGTGATAGGAATGTGGACCGGATTAAGAGTACTTCCTCTAACACTGCTGAAATTTGCATGGCAAGGACTTTCATTGGTAGCCAAGTTATGGTTTTACTTCCTTAGCTGCCGGATTTGGGGGTCCAATGCTGTGAGTTTTATCCAGAGGGACAAAGTGCTCTTAGTTTATGCTATTATGACTGGGGTGCAGGTGAATATTGGTCACCTTGTCAGACAGGGGTTTTTGGAGAGTGGCAGATCCGGGTGACCTATATTTTTTGCCCCTAGTTTGATTCACCATCTTTCCACTTTAGCAGGGTGTCCAATTGATCCTTCAGAGCCATTGACACATCCAAGAGGAATGATTCTGGTCAATCGGGAATATGTATACAAGATGGTGAAGGAGTATGAGAAGCACCACCCAGAAGAGCCTACCCACCACAGCCACAGCCGCCTCAGAGTACTTCTGTTATTCCGATGCTCCCAGGATATGTGTTTAATGCTTCGGTGAATGATGAAAAGAGGAACAAATTGCAAGGGTTTTGGACGTACAACCAGATGGTAATGCACAATAACTTGACCCTGATTGGAAAAGCTTTAAGGACTACCTCATTGGGCACATGGGTTCAACCCACCCACCTTAGGTTTGGCACTTTAGTCCACCTTGTGGATAATACTACACACCACCTGTAGCTTCAGCATATCAAGAAAGATCCAGCCAAGCAGGTGCGACTGGAGGAGATCAAGATGATGACCACGAAGAAGCCCAGCCTAGTGATGCCGAGGAGGGTCAGGAAGATATGGATTGGGAAGATTGATGCCATCGACTACACTGTGCACTGATGATCTCCAAGAGTTGCAATTGAAGTTATTTTGCATGAATGATGAACAATTTCTTTGAGTCTCATGATATTAGCACCATGACTTTTGATTACCTTTGTTTTAGTTTACTCTCGGCCTTTAGATTTGAAGTATTTTTGTTTTTTCGTTTTAGTCGATTGGCTAATGGCCTTAAGCTGACGCCAAGTAGATAATTATTTTGATGCTTCATGGATTGAATCTTTATGGAATTTCTTGCTAGATACCTAGTGTAGCTTTGGTCATGATTATTGCCAAATAAGAGTAGCATGGCTAAGCCCCTAAAATGATGCCATTTCTGCATTTATTGATGGATTGAATTAGATATTGATTTTTTATAGAGCTTAATTGGTGAGATGCATGGCACGGTTTATTACTCTTAGCATTTTTACTCAATTTTAATTCTTAGCTTAAAATTAGGTCTTGGTGTGAGTAATTTTTGGACATGTCTTTATGTTTCATTTTGGGTGAGTGGAAGGATGATTTATTTATCAATTGGAATAAAACAGACAAGTTTGGGGGTGTTTATTTTCTTTTGTGTTGGGAATGGTTATTTTTGTACATATTATTGTCACTTGATGTATAATGGATGGAAATTGATCAATTGGGTACTCAATGATGATTAATTTTGACATTCAATACTCTATGATTGAAATATTTGATTAAGTCATTCCACATATTTTTGTGTGAGTAAGTAGTTCGTTTGCAACATAAAGATTTCATAAATTTGGCATCACTATTTTCAAAAAGTAGTGCTGAAAATTTAGGAAAATTTATTTGAAATGTTGTTTCTGATCAAATCACTTATATTATTTGGTTAGATGATCTATCTTTTGGAAAGAAATGAGTTAAATGACATAGAAGGAATTTTGGGACACTTCGTGTGTTTGCGTAGAGAAAGTTCTTCTATCTTGTGAATAATTGATATTTGAGATTAATTTTAGGTACATTTCACTCCTTTTTCGTTGGTTTAGGACCGATGGAAAAAAAAGAAGAAAATATAGGAATAAGGCGAGTACGGGATTCGAATCTCCAACATGTACCCATGTTGTTTCTCTAAAACAAGCCATTAGAGTAGTAATAAGGCGACTAGGGATTCCGACATATACCCATGCTATTTCTCCGAATTAAGCCATTAGGAATTGCATTTTAGTATATCAATAAGTTAAGGAGTAAATGTTTGTAATACTTATCATTGATCTCACATTACTTATTCCTTGTTAGAGGTCTATTCCCGAAATGTGTAACAATTGCATTTAAGTTGATTCCTAATTGAACTTCTATTTTCATGATGCTTCATCAGGATAATTGACTAACTTTATAATATTTGTGATTTGAGAAGTAATGATGTTTTAAATGAATAGAACTAAAACTTTTGGTAACTCTTTTTGAGAATAGTAATTCTTAATGGTGTGAAATCTCGTGTAGTGAATGAATGTGTGCTTCTATGTAGAACAAAATTGCAATTTTGGATTGATTCACTTTGATACTTCACATATTATATAGTATTGAACTTTTCTTGAGAGACTTCTTAATGTATTATTTTAAGTACATCCACGATTCATTAAGTGTCAGGTCAATTTTGGTAGTGTTTATGTGTTTTAGTGTTAGTAGGTTCCTTTTAGTTTTTGTTTTGCTTGGGACTAGCAAAACCAGTTTGGGGGTGTGATAACTCTAGTATACTAGAGTTATTCTACTATAAATTATAGTATTTTGATAGTATAAATTTTGAATTTTGAGTAATTAATTGTAGGTTTAACTTAATTCCTTTCATATGCATTTCTATTTTTGTTCTTGTTAAATACGTTAAGTTTTTATTAAAAATTTAGTGTAATTAATTGTTTAATTATGTTAATTTTGTGCAGGTAAAATTAAAAGGTTGAAAACTAGATTAAACAAGCTCGAGGGACCCAAGTGCAATTATCAAAGAAAAGAGAGGTTTCTGGGACTAGAGTCGACCATCTTGTGTCTCGATTCTCCAAATCGCGATCTCGACTCGGATAAATCACTTAAAACATTAGCGAGTCGAGATCGCGATCTGGACTCGTTTTCTGGATGGTTAAGTAATAGGGGCAATTTTATAATAGTCCAAGAACTAGTTTTTGATTTTGCCTTCTACTATTTAAGCTACCTTTAAAAAAAATTGTAGGAGTAAGTAGGATTAGAATTAGATAGTTAGTAAGTGTTAGGATAGTTTAGGATACTTGAACCTCAAGCTTCATCTTTAATAGAAATTTCTCTTTAATTGTCTCTTAGATTTAGTTTTCATTTCTTAGCAAATAAATTTTGATTAAATAATTGTAGTGGGCTGTTCATTGGCTTCAAGTAGATATAATTTTTACTTACTTTCTAGTTTAATTTATTAGAAATCTCTTTGCTTGCAATCTAGGTTTTTATAGAAAAATTAGGGTTCTTGCTTATTTCTTACTTTCTAGTTAAAAATCCTTGATTTCTTGTATTAATTTCTAGTTAATTTTTAGTGGGTTTTCTTTAATTTTACCAAAAATCCAAAAATATTTTCATTTCAAGTTTAACTCTTTCAATTCCTTGTGTTGGAATTGTTAATTTATAGCTTTGCGATGTCTTTTTATGGTGATTTATTGGTTTAAATTACTTGCTCTTTAATTTTAGTTCTATTCCAATTAGTTTAGATTATAATTAATTGATTCCTTTACTTGCTTTTACTAGAGTAGATTAAGTAGTTTCTTATTTTCGTAATTATTTAGATCACTTATTTGCTTTAGTAGATAATCTGGTTTGAAATTAGGTTTTAATTGCTTGCATTGAATTATGATTTGAGTAGAGTAAATTCATCATCCATTGTTTGATCTTGCTTAACTACACAAAGACTCGTAAAACTTGGTAATTGACTTCCAACAATTCTTGTGGGACAATACCCACTCATCCTATACTACTATCAACTCCGTATACTTGCAGAAGTGAGATAGAGTGTAGTGGTTTTGTGAGGTTTCTTATTACTTGTTTGCTTTAAATTGATCTCTATCTAAGGAAATAGACAGATCACATTACTAAATAAAGCCTAATTTACTTAAGTTAATTACTAAAAAACACTTAATGCCCTAAAATATCATAGAAAACACTCGAGATTTGAAAAAAAAAAAATCTTAACTAAAACATGTGGAAAACACTCATTTTAGAGAGTTATTGTACCATTCCCCAAACTTAGCTTTTTACGCATCTTGCATAAAACAAAACTAACAAAGACACAAAACACACAATGCATCAGGTCATGAAAAAGAAAACTAATAAATTAGAGACAAGAACCAAACATGTATATAAAAGAACTTTGGAAATCAATCCCAAATCATTATAAAAGTGCTAATCTCTCAACTCATGAAAGCATATATCACTCAGCTCACTAATCAATAAAAAAACCCATTAAACTAAAATTTAACAAGTAGCAACATGTTGCAAGAAATTAATACACAATACTCTCTAATGCAAATTAACCGTAACCAAAGGTCAAATAGGTCTTTTAAACTTGTAACGTAGGCTAAGGGAAATAAGTGGGATATATTTGGATATAAGTAACTCATATCATCAATTTATAAAATAGCATAGAGATTATTACACATACTAAAACCATACATTGCACTATTTCTCCCAAACATAACACTTCCTATCCAAGTAACTACCATTACATCATGTCATAGTATTGATGATCAATGAAAGAAACACTAACTATTAATGTGATGGGTGAAAAGATATGTAAAATAAAAAGATAAATTGGCTAATATAAAATGACAATCGAGGAAATAAGGCATACAGCTCAAAAGGGGTAACTAGAGACACTATTCAAAAAGGTAGACATTTTGGCTCAAAAGGTCTAAAGAAAACGCCTAAATTCATTTCTTTAGTTCAAGTTTCACTCGTACTTCGCAAGTATAAAAACACACACGATTCCAATGAATGTCACAAGCAAAATAAATCGCTAGGCAATCATGATTAACACTCATGAAAAGTATCTAAGCTTTAACATTCTCTCCCAACGGAATAATAAGTGTATGGTGATAACATTTCCACAATTCAAAGGGATTAAAAAGCAAATAAAACTTATATACACTTTCAATCCAACAAACTTTAACAAATACTCCCCTTTGAAACAATTTAAAACTCTTGATACATAGTCACAAATGTTAATGAAAACAAAAGACTACTAAAAATGAAAAATCTTTTTGTCTCTACAATACTTCAGAAAAAGAAGGCATAGAAATCCTGAAGACTATCATCCGATAGCTAGGGAGTCTTTTAACCAGTCAGATCCTGAAGACTGAAACTTTTTATTACAATGACACAAAGAAAACTAAAATTCTTTTGGATTTTTGAAAAATTTCTTATTTTATTCACTTTTTTCTATATCAAGAAAAGACAACCTAACAAAACAAAACGCCACCAAAAACTCATAAACATCCCATAAACTCTGAAAAAATTAACATATTCTATAAACATGTACACAACACACCACAAAAATAGAAACAAACACAAATACATCCCCAACTTAAAATGAATAATGTCCCCAATGTTCTAAAAAACACACAACAAATAAAATAAGGGAGTAAAAAAATTAAACTAGAGAACTCCCCTAGCAGATCTAGCAGAAGTTGTCCATGGTTTCTACACATTCTCATCAGAAACATTAGCATCAACAATGAGTGCTCAGCATTTGTAGAAACCTACTCATATCAAAGTTTGAGCTTTCCCCAATGAACGCGTCATTTGTCCCATCTCCTTAACACACCGCAACTGATGCTTCACTTGTTTCTTGAGGTTGGCAATCCTTTGCTCCAAATTCATCAATGACTGAGCTTGCTCTGGTCGGTTAGGTTGTTGAGTATGAATATGCCATAGGTACCTCTTAACAATATTGTTTGCTGTTGATTGGGCCTTTCGGCTCCAATCTTGTGTTGTCATCTTCTTCCACCCCAATATCAGCAAGAACACAAATATCATGATAAAACTTGGGATGTACAAGATAGTGCTTTGATTTTTTGTCATAAATACAATCTACTCATTCATAAAATGACCAATATCAATGGTTCTATCAATTAGTAAACAATAAAGAAATATTGCTCTTTCTTTCTCTACATTGGTCATGTTAGTAGATGGCAAAAAACGTACATTTACAAAACCATACCAAATTTTAGCTAGTAGAGTTAAGTATCTACTAGAAAACAAGTAGATTCTTCATCATCCTTAACATTGCGCCAAGGCACATTCATGGCACGTAGTAATTCAGTTACTTCATAGAAATTCAGTTCACTATCCATTAGAGCACAACAATCATCTTCTTCAATGTTAGGAGTACCAAAGAAAGAATTGATATCTTTGCTACTATAGTCTACAGTATGGCCCCCAACAATGACCTTGACCTTATCTGTTATTATCAAGCAAATTGGAATAGAATTTCTTTACAAGTTTTTCTTCAGCATACAAAGGATGTTCACACAATTTTCCCCAACTTCTCTTTTGAATTATTTCTTGAACTTTTGCACAAACTTTTTTTATGTTCCCATGATTTTTTTTGAAACTAAACCCCCTCTCAAATATGATTCTTTTATTAACTAAATGCAAGTTATATCTATTTGAAGCCTCATGGGAAGCAAATTTTTATTTGTTATAGTTGGTTGTCTTCCTACACCAGCATTGAACTTTTTTCCTTATGTTGCTTTCCCTTTGGAAGAACTTGCCTTAGGAGGCATGGTTCAAGAAATTAAATGATTAATTTAAATCACAACCATGAAACTAAACCAAGAACACTCAAATTAATCAAAACAAACAACTTTGAACACTCAAATGGGTAGATTTCAAATCCTTCCTCAAATCCATCGATCCAAACACAACCTATAATTCTAACTCAAGTATCAAAATTTAACTTTAAAAAGTCCTAAGAAGGTTACAAATCACTAATTTGAAGTCCTATGAATCCCCTTTGAACTTCCCTTGCACCCTTGTTGACTTCAACAAACTTGAGTTCTTGAGGGCTGAGGGTTCTTGGACAACAAAGTCCAAAATTGCAGAAAATTAGGTTTGGATTTATGATTTTGGGCTGTTAAGATCAAGATTGGTGGTTGAAATATGTATGGTTTTGGTTATGGAAGCACTTGAGAAAGCTTAGGATTTATTTCTAGGGTTTTGGAGTTCTTTGGAATGGTTTAGAAGTGAGAAAGCTATGCAGAAATCATTTTTAAGCTTTCTGCTAGAGCCTTGGAGTGTCCACAACCATGCTAGATGCTGTAGAGCCTAGCTCGGTAGTGGCTTTTGGCTGCTAGGTGCATTTAGAAGGTGCCCAACTTTGCACAGCTTCGAACTATTTTTTGTTTTCGCTTCACCAATTCAAACCCGAACACTTAGATGACCTACAAAACACACAAAATAATTCTAAAATATGCTTTAAAAGATAGAATTTACACAAAAAAATAAAAAATAAAGCCAAAATTAAAGATAACCCTTAGGTTGCCTCCGACATATCACTTAATTAATGTCCTTAGCTACACTTTACTAAAACTAATTAATCATTAAAGTACATGGAAGTTCTTGGAACTTCCCAATCATGTCCAAAGTATGCTTTCAACCTTTGTCCGCTCACCATTGAACATTTGATCTTTGTTATTTAGTAACTCTACTGCTTTGTTCTTTAAAAACCTTTATCACTGTAAAAGGACTTATAGATCGTGACTTTAACTTGCCAAGGAATAATTGAAGCCTTGAATTTCATAACAAAAATTTTTATCCCGCTCCAAAATTCTTCCACAAAATATGTTTATCGTGCCATTTTTTTATCTTCCCCTTGTAAATCTTTGCATTTACATAAGCCTCATTTTGGAATTCTTCCAATTTACCCAACTAAAGTAGCATCTTCTCACTTACATTTTTCATATCAAAATTCAATGCTTCAGAGTATTTTCCAGTAAGCTTTGTGTTCTAGCTCCTTAGGCAGATGTCATGCCTTACCGAACACTAAAAGGAAAGGTGACATACAGATTAACGCCTTAAAAGTTGTCCTATATGCCTATAGTGCGCCATTAATCTTGTGTGCTCAATCTTTTCTTGAGGTATTCACTATTTTTTCTTAAATGTGTTTTAGTTCACAGTTTGATAACTCTACTTGACCACCTGTTTGAGCGTGATATGGAATTGCAACATGATAACTAACTACATTCTTGCTCAACAATACTTCAAAATGGTGATTACATAAATTTGTAACTCTGTCGCTAATTATAAATCTTGGAATACCAAACCTTAAGAAGATATTCTTCCTTAAAAAGATCATTACCACTTTTGAATTGTTGGTTTGGAATGCTATTGCTTCCACCTATTAACTCTCTAAAAGAGAGTTATTTATATGTATTTTTAGCTTGGGTTTTAATCATTTTTTGAAACTTTGTATTTAATAAGTAGGGGTACTTTAATTTTAAGATTTTAGTGTCAAAATGTTATTTTATATGTGTTTATATTTAAATACCCTTATTTAAGTGTTTTGTGGTATTTTAATAAGTTTGAAGTGCTTCGGTGGTCAAACGGGACAAAAATGAACCAAAACAGAGCACAAACAGAGCGAAATAAGAAACCAAGTGAGGGAGTTGGGTATAGCTGCACCATGGCTCTATTTTTCATGCACTGTTGCACGTGGGAGACCTAAGCAGTGCCCACACTATGGTCAGAAATGGGAAAAACATGTTTTAAGAGTTTACGGGTTTTTAGGGATGTTTTTTACCTAAAAACATATAAAACCTTATTCAGCACTATAAATATGTGTCTTAGGGTCTAGGAAACATAAAGGAGAGTAGATGTAAGTAGATACAACATATTTAAACTAGTACCTATCGTGGGCGAAATTCGTTAGAAGATCGAAGATCAACTTCCAAGAGAAGATTCATCGAGGTGAAAGAGAAAGGAAAAAGATTAATAAAGCATAGTTTTCCTTCTTTTTTATTTTCTTTGTGATTTTATATACACTATGATGGTTGTGAAACAATCTTTTGATGTATTTATGCCTATGATAATGCACTATATTCTTAACTAGCGTATTATTCAGATTTTAGCATAAAGATTAATTGTTGAGATTCAATATGTTCCTTTTAATTTCATAGGTCTTGTTTGCTTATTTGAATTGTTCTTAATGCTTTTATATGACTGATGAACTACTAGAGTGAATTCTAAATCTTAAGTGAAAATCAAGAGAGGCAATTTAGGATCAGGACTGGATTAAATAGCCTTTGTTTGGAACACTAATAGGTTGAATCATTTCATGGGTACGAATAGAGATACCTATTCACCTTAGGTAGTCAATTAGGGTGACATTTATGCACTAATTAAGGCTTTAACCCACATAGAGATATAATGAACTGGTTAAGATTAGAAGATTTGCCTGAGTTCTTAGCCGAAACTTCCAATTACAAGAGGAACCCTAGATTAGAAGTCAGAGGTTAAGCAGACTATGAAATTGAAGTAATGATAAATCAAAGAAATTAATTGGATTGGTAAATGATGAGTAAACCCTATGTTTAATATCTATTGATTTCGTGTTTAGTTCGTTAGTCAATTAATTCTTTGTTTTCATTACTGTTTTACTATTTTATTGTTTAGATAGAGTTTTGCATGTGTCACTTTGGTAATTTTTAGTTGTGTAAAGCATAGTTCGCATAGGAATGATCTTTACTAATACTGTATTACTTGTTCAATCCATGTACTTGCTTATGTAAATTTGAGTCCATATCAGACCGCAGACAAGTTTTTGACACCATAGTTGGATACTTTTTCTTCACATTGTTATGTTTTGCCAATATCAAATTAAGCATACTAACTCTAGTTTAAATATTTTTTGTTTCTTTTATTTTATTTTCTTTTCGTTATTTGTTTTACTAGTTTTTCACTAGTTGTATGCCCAGAAAGTCGAAAAGAACATTGCTTCCTTTGGACCTAGAGATTTGTAAAACTGAATTAAAAAATCTAGAGCATACTCCTAGCCATTTTAGAAAGGAAGCAAGGAAAGGTTTCCAGTCGATCTTAGACATGGTTGATAGTGAAATTCCTACAAACCCAGTTGTACAAGTACCACCAAATCTAGCTGAACCAAGGTTTCTAAAGGACTTTTGCTGTTCCTACAGTAGATGGTCTTTATTCGAGTGTATCAAAATCACCATTCAGGTGAACAACTTTGAACTAAAGCTGCAAAGCACTTAGATGGTCCACTTTTTGGCACTTAGATGGAATGTTGAGTGATGACCAAATGTTCACATTTTCAACTTCTCGGAGATTTGTGACACGTTTTGGTATAATGGAGTTTCAGATGATGCTATCAGGATAAAGCTTTTTTGATTCTCACTACGGGATAAGGCTAAGGCTTGGTTAAATTTGTAGCCAGTAAGTTCCATCACGACCTGGAATGACCTTGCATAGAAGTTCCTAACCAAGTTCTTTCCACCATCAAAAATAGCAAAGTCAAGCGACAACATCACTTAGTTACTCTTTTGTTCAGCATGATAATGAGCCAATGTTCGAAACTTGGGAAAGATCAAGGACCTACTAAGGTTATGTCCATATCATGGTTTTTCAGATTGGCTACAGATTTAGACATTCTAAAATATATTGCAAGGACCAACCAGAACTCTAATTGATGTAGCTATCAAAGGAGCCATCATGAGTAGGTCCTCTAATGATGCATTCAAGATGCTACAAAATATGTTTTCAAACAACTAACAGTGGTCTGGTAAGATAGCCATATCAAGGAACACGACAGAGGTTTATGAGGTTGATGTTTTCACAATCTTCATAGAACAGTTAGTTGCACTTACCAACAAGATAGACAATATAGGTATGCAGGTTAAACAACTTCTAAGTATTTTTACCTCTTGCGAGGTATGCCATGAGAGATATTCTATACAGCAGTGCCCAAATAATGAAGAAGCTGTGAACTATGTTGGCAATTATAGTAGAAACCAATGAAATCCCTATTCCAACACTTACCAAACTGTGTCACTTACAATAAAGGTTGGAGGAACCACCCAAATTATTCATGGACTAATAACTAGCAAGGTGGACCATCATCATTTAATAGACCATAAGCTCCACCAGATTTTCAAAATCAAAATAGACTGCCATAGCAAGGGTTGGAAAAAAAGTAAAGTGTGGAGGATTTAGTTAGACAATACATGACCAAGAATTATGCAACACTTCAAAGTGTGAATGTCCAATTGCAAAGCCACACAACATCTATTCACAATCTTGAGAAACAAATGGGGTAGATAGCCACTGAGTTATCTCCTAAGTGACACTGAGTTATACCCAAGAAGGGAAGGAAATGAGTAATTCAAAGTCGTGACACTCCAAAGTGGCAAACAATTGGGATTTGATGATGATAATGCTAAAGCACAAGAATCCAAACTGGCCAGTGGAGAAAGTGATGTCATCCTGGAATTAATTGCACAAGAAGGTAACTTAAAGAACGAAGTGGTACTCACATATGTGCCATATCCTTAAAGGTTGACAAGACAAAAGCTAGATGGGCACTTCAAAAAGTTCTTGGAAGTTTTCAAGAAACTTCACATAAACATCCCATTTGCAGAGGCATTGGAACAAATGCCAAGTTACGTGAAGTTCATGGAGGATATCTGGTCTCAAAAGAGAAGGTTAGTTGATTTTAAAATCATTCTCTAAAAGAAGAGTGCAGCATAGTATTATAGTATAAGCAACCACATATGCTGAAGGATCCTGAAAGCTTTGCGATAGCATGCACAATCAAAACACAGTTCGTAGGTAAGGCTTTATGTGATCTTGCTGTTAGTATTAATTTAATGTCTTTGTCTGTTTTCAAGAAGTTAAATGTGGGTGAAATGAAGCTGACATCGGTGATCGTTTAGCTTGCAAATTGCTCATTGGTACATCTGAGGGGAATCATCAAGGACGTGTTAGTAAAAATATATAAATTTATATTTCCTATTGATTTCATTGTTCTCGAGTGAGGAATACTTAAATATTCCTACTAATTCTTGGTAGACCATTTTTAGCTAGAAGAAGAACCCTTATCAATGTGTAGAAAAGTGAACTCACCAGGAGAGTGAATGACGATGAGGTAAAATTTAAAGTGTTTAAAGCTTTGAAAATGCCTAACTAAGATGAGGAGTGTTTTGCAGTTAATGTAGTCATAAGTGATGCCACAACAAAATCCTCGATAGATCAACAAGTGAGTCTAAGCCTAGAATAGAATGAAATGATAGAAGAGGAGGTACTCAATTATGTAGATGAAAGTATCATCAATTAATCCCAAATCGCAATTGGGTAAGTCTTATTTACTACTTACTAACGAAAGGCAAAAAAACCTTGGTGAAGAACAAGAAATGCAAGTTAATCCCGTCAAGAGCAATAGCTGGATGGAACATTTTCATAGATTATGGAAGGGTTACAAAAGCCACTTGTAAGGATTATGTTCATGTTCCACGGTTTTATCAATTGCTTGAGAATTATGAAGGTTTTGTTTGTTTTGACCTGTTTGTATAGCAATACAGGCTACAGCAAAATCATGAATGATCCAAATTGTTGGTCCCAAAGCAACCTAAGAGGGGGGTGAATTAGGTTTCTTAACAAAAATATACTTTCAGAAATATTGAGATTTTCCAAATAAAAACTGATATAATAAAATCAATGGAACAGTGAAGTAAAGAGAGAAAATTAAACAACCAATACTTCCAAGCTAGCAAGCTTGAAGTATTAAATCACTAGAATGCTTCACACACTTGGTGAGCCAATAATCTTTACAAAGTTGGAAACTTCTTGCTCTCACTAAAAATCTTTTAGTTGAGCTAAGAATCTTACTTACAACCACACTTTCGTACAAGATTATCACTCCACTCAAAGTTGAATTGCACTCACAACTGCACACTAATACAACAAAGCACTATAGCCAATTTGTACTAAAATTGCTCTTTCCTAAGGCTTGTATTCAATGTATTAGATGATTTTTACTTAATGTCAAAGCAGTTATTTATAAGAGCAATAAATGGCGGTTGCAACTACTTCCTAACAGCTAAATAATAAATGCACAAAAAGTAGCCGTTGGGGTTTCGGACGTCCGAGACATATTGGATGCGTCCGACACAGCGTTTGATCTTCATGCAGTTGTTGAAGAGCTTCGTTCGGACGGCCGTGCATGCGTCCGTTCCTTCATCCGATAGAGGCTTCAGACGGTCATGTTCGTCCGTAAAGAAAAGAAGTAGGATCCTATTTCTTTCTCCCTGTTCGTTCGGACGGTGCAATGCGTTCGAGAAGTTTTGACCCAGTTCGGACGGTTCAGTACGTCCGAAAGCCCTGTCTCTAGTAAGAACAAATAACAGACCTGCAAAAACTTGTTTATAGAGTTAAGTGTTTAGGTCATCATAAAATAAGGTTTGGAAAACATCAATCTCCCCCTTTTTGATGATAACAAACCTTCATGGAGTAATTATGTAAAAACAATTGGATATGACTAATCATTTTGCAATATAGATGATTACTCCCCCTTTATTTATTGACATCATCAAACAAAGCTCCCCCTGAGAACATGCAAGTATTGAATAGAAATTCATAAACAAAAAGCTTCATATACTCAACTTAAAAATTTAACTGTACTTAATTCAAGGAAATACATAGAAGGGTAAATCTACGGGAAGTCCTAAAAAATAAAGAAATGCTAAAAACTAAACACAGATGTCAAAAGAACTAATGCGAGTCATTTTTCTTCTTGGAGCGCTTTTCAGTCTTTTGACATTTTGATGAAACATCTTCATCAGTGGCTTCACTGTCTCTCTCTTCTGCGGTGCGGCGTTGCATGATGAAATCAAACATGTCGTCAACATCCTCATCGTCGTCTTTATCGTCATTTGCAGCTCCTTGAGTATTGGCAGCTTCTTCGTCATCCTCACGAACATTTTCATCTTTATTTTCATCACTTTCGAAAGATGAGTCGAGTGGATATTGTGACTATAGATTAGCAAATAGAACCTGAGCCGAAGCAGACATGCCAAGGCTAAGTATTCAGATGTATCTGTAGCCTCTTGGATAATCATCTGACGAGTTTCAAGTCGCTTTAACTTTCGATTAGTGCGACGTTGAAAGGAACTGACTTGAGTGCTCAAGGAGGTGAGAAGGCCACAGATATGAGAAAGTGATGGTTCAGAGGTAGATGGATGAGGATCGTGGAATGGTGGAGGTGGTTAAGGAGGAGGAGAATGGGGAATAGCAAAATCAGAGGTAGAGGCATGGGATTGTGAATGTGCAATATCAAAGGCTGCCTTAGTTAACCATTGATCGTTGAAAAATCGGAGGCCTTTTTGTTCAATATAAGATTTGTTAAAATAAGGAGGAAATTGTTTGTTTCCACTAAAAGGAAACTCTCAAAATTTTTGGTGAGGAATTTTCCAAAGGGAATGTTTCTTTGGGTATCAGTAAGAAAGAGTTCCCATAGATGAACAAAAGATGGATTTGGTTGAAATCAGATGAATGTATAAGAGACAGGAAAACAAGTAAAGCTCCAAATGATCTTCTGAGAGTTGGACAGGAAGTCTCAACTCTTGGCATTAACAAATTTGTGACAAGAGTGTATAGAATATTTAGTTCAAGAGTGAGCAATGTGGTTTTGGCTTCCGAGACCTGTTTAAAATTGATGTTAAAAATGGCCCTAACCTCATCGATGTCAAATCGAGTATCAATATCGGGCCATTTATCTAAAGAAAAGAAATAGGAGAAACCATTTGGGTTTGAGACTTCACATTCAAAAATAGTGTTAATAATGTTGGATGAAATCTCAAGATTGGTATTGTTAGCACGAGAAATTAAAGTGCGAACAATGGGGCATTTTCGAAGATTGGCGGTGAATTGAAGCACCATGTCATGATATATAGGTAAATCAATATGCACTAGGTGACCCCAATTTTGTTTTTCAAAACAGGATTTGACAATGGGAAGATTATACTCATCAAACAGACTTTGAGATGCAGGACGTTGAACGATTATAGATTTACTTAAAAGGGATGTATACCGTTCGGATGCCTTGGCATCGATGAATTTTGAATATTCAAGATTGGATTTGTGGAGACCTGGGGATTAGCAGATGATTCTCCTCGTACTAGAGCTTTCCCTTTAGTTTTTCTTCCACGATTTGCTGTAGAAGAACCTCCGCGAGATTTAACCATTGTGAAGGAAGGAAAAGAAGAGGAAGAAAATTTTAATTTTTTTTTTTTGAAAGATTGGTGAGAATTTGATGAAATGAAATGGTAAATGGGGGAAATTAGATATGATTCAGGTGAGAAAAACTTTGGAGAGGATAATCTTCCAACCAATTTTGGAAAAGAGGGTAGGAATTTGGAGGGAAGTGTTGAAGGAACAATTTTCGCCAGAGGGTTTTCGGGAGGGATGGTAGTCCGAAATGGGAAAGATTGAAGGTTTTAATAGAATAGGGAGACCTTTCGGAGGGCTGAACGTTTGGTGTGCGTCCGATGAAACGTCCGAAAGCTGAAGAATGGACAGCCGAAGGAAGAGCCAGTGCGTCCGATGTTCTTTCGGACGATGGTACTCGTCCGGAAGAATTTTTTCTACCAGAGGGTTTAGTGAATAAAATGAATATCGTTCGGACAATTATGAGCATCAGAGGAAGAAAGGAAGTTTTCGGACGATACAGAGCGTCCGAAAGATAGAGTTGTTCGGACGAACGAGTGCGTCCGAACTAAGAACCTATGCCAAATTGATCTATAAAATTCCCAAACATTTTCTGAGAGATTCAAAGCGATCTAGAGCTAAGGGTTTTGTAAAAATATCAGCCAGTTGATCTGAAGTAGGCACAAAATCAACACGAATTTCCTTTTTACAAACAAGATCTCTAGTGAAATGATGCTTAACATCAATGTGTTTGGTTCTAGAGTGCATAACAGGATTTTTTGTGAAATTAATTGCACTAGTGTTGTCACACTTTATACGAACACAATAAAAAATGACACCAAAATCTTTCAGAGTATGTTTCATCCAAAGAAGTTGAGCACAACAATTTGCAGCAGCAATGTATTCGGCTTCAGCCATAGAAAGAGAAATAGAATTTTGTTTTTTGCCCTAAACCAAGACACAAGACAATTTCCAAGAAAATGACGCATACCACTGGTACTTTTTCTATCAATTTTACACCCAGCAAAGTCAGCATCAGAATAACTAATTAAATCAAATGTAGAGGACTTTGGATTAAACATACCAAAATTCATTGTACCCTTTAGATATCTAAAAATTCTTTTAACAGCTATGAAATGCGATTCTTTAGGGAAAGATTGAAATCTAGCACATAAATAAAAGAGCAAACATGATTACCTGGTCTACTGCAGTTAAGTAAAGTAGACTTCCGATCATACCTCTATAGTGTTTTTCATCAACACTATTACCTTCTTCGTCTTTATCAAGTTTGGTTGAAGTGCACATTGGCGTACCAACTTGTTTGCAATCTTCCATTCCAAATCGTTTGAGTAGCTCCTTTGTGTACTTGATTTGCGTAATAAACGTTCCTTCCTTAGTTTGATGAACTTGTAGTCCGAGGAAAAATTGCAGCTTGCCCATCATACTCATCTCAAACTCTTTTTGCATTAAATGTGAAAAGTCCTTGCACAAATTTTCATTAGTTGCTCCGAAAATAATATCATCAACATAAATTTGAACAATTAACAAACCATTTAAATCTGTTTTTGTAAAAGAGTGGTGTCAACTACACCTCTTTTAAATCCATTTTCTATCAAGAAACCACTTAATCTTTCATACCAAGCTCTTGGAGCTTGTTTCAAACCATATAAAGCTTTGGAGAGTTTGAAAACATAATTTGGAAGATTTTTATTTTCAAAGCCCGGAGGTTGTTCAACGAAAACTTCTTGATCAATAAAACCATTAAAAATGCACTTTTGACATCCATTTGAAATTATTTGAAATTATTGAAACATGCAATGCGAGAAACATGCGAATGGATTCTAATCTAGCCACGGGAGCAAAGGTTTCATCAAAGTCAATACCTTCTTCTTCAGCATAACCTTTTGCAACAAGTCTAGCTTTGTTCCTTATGATTTCACCTTTGTCATTTAATTTGTGTCTAGTCTCTAAAGACCCGTTTAGTTCCAATAACGGGATGAGAGGATGGTCTTTCAACCAAGGTCCATACATTATTTTTCTCAAATTGACTAAGTTCATCTTGCATGGCATTAACCCAAAATTCATCACTCAAACCAACATCTACATGTTTAGGTTCAATGTGAGAAAGTAATGCACAATTACTATTCAAAGGTTTATGAGAGCGAGTAGTTACCCCATCGGATAGATCACCTATGATTAAATCTTGAGGGTGACTAGAGACAAATCTCCAAGCTCTCGGAAGATCTTTTGGAGTATCCTCATTCTTTTCATCATCTATTTGATGGTTGTGGACATCATTGCTTCATGTGATCTCTTGATGACCTTCATGAATAACGAGCTTTTAGAGCTCCTTTAGAATACCTACATCTTCATCTTCACATAAATTCTTTGAAATAACATCATTAGTTTCATCAAATGTAACATGCACAACTTCTTCAATCAAGAGTGTTCTTCTATTGTAAAGATGGCTCGGTATGCTTTGTTGTCACTAGAATATCCTAGAAAAATTCCTTCATCCGATTTTTTGTCAAATTTTCCAATGTTTTCTTTGATTTTTAAAATAAAACATTTGCAACCAAAAACTTTAAAATAGCTCACAACAGGTTTTTTTACAAAAGAGGAGTTCATAAGGTGTTTTGTTTAAAAAGGATCTCAATAAAACTCGATTCATGACATAACAAGTCGTGTTAACCGTTTCGGCCCAAAATTATTGAGGTAAGTCGCATTCGCTAATCATAGTTCTAGCGGTTTCTTGAAGAGTCCTATTTTTCCTTTCGACAACACCATTTTGTTGAGGGACTCTAACAACCAAAAATTCATGAGAAATACCGTTGTGATCACAAAAGTCGGGAAAACCTCCAAATTTAAATTCGGCATCATTGTCACTTCTTAAACGAAGGATTTTTAAATTTAATAAATTTTGAATTTTGGAAAACAGTTTTACAAATTTTTCAAACGCCTCATTTTTGTGCAACAAGAAATAATACCCAAGTATACCTAGAATAGTCATCTACAATAACAAAAGCATATTTGCAACCACCAAGACTAGCATATTGAGTAGGTCCAAATAAGTCTAAATGCAACAATTCTAAAGGTTTATGAGTAGACACAAAATTCTTTGGTTTAAAAGAAACTTTGACTTGTTTACCGAATTGGCATGCATCACAAATTTTATTTGTCAAAAATTTTAGTTTTGGCAAACCTCTTACCAAATCTTTCGTAGAAAGTTTTTCAATCAAATCCATATTAAAATGACAGAGTCTTCTATGCCAAAGCCAAGGATCATCTATGGAAGCGGTAAGACATTTTACATTGCTATTGCTAATTTTACCAAGATGAATCACATAAACATCATTGTGCCTAGTGCCCTTGAATAAAACAACATGATTTTTATCAAGGATAAGACATTCATGCTTGGTAAAAAATACATATAAATTTTTGTCACAAAGTTGACTAACACTTCATAAATTATATGTTCAAATTATCAACAAGAAGCACATTCTTAATCAAAGTTTCACCATTTTTGTCACGCCCCAAAAACGGGACCGTAACACGCCACGCTAATGGCACACCGGTCCAAAGCGCAAGGCACAAACGAACAGAGCAACAAACTTAACCACAATGTAATAGAACCATCAAACCATTTCTTAACTATAAAACCGAATAAGTTCATTTTTACACAAAAATACGAATTACAAAATTTCTTCTTAGTACAAAAGATGCTACAACAAAAACAAAGTTCATCACTACAAAACCTATCTAATACACTACCCCTCTCCAAACAAAAGAGATGCTTGGAAGATTATCCGCAGAGTACGCAGGCTGCTCAGTGATCTTTTGTGCAGTTTTTGCTTTGAAGCGCTAACGCATGGAGAGTCAAAAACGAGCACCTAATCTGAAAAATTATAAATCACGTGGGGTGAGCATAACTAGCTCAGTGGATATCATAAAAGCTCTTCAAATGGGGCCAAGCATTTCGATAAAAAGAAAACATAAAAATAATAACATTTGTGAAAACCATAGTCATGAAGCAGTTTCTAAAATGTCTCATGCCATTTAAACGTCAATAAACCATAATCATAAGTAGTTTCTAAAATGTCTCATGCCATTTAAACGTCAGGCATGTCCAAAACATAGCCAAAAAGATCCAATCATTTCAAAACATAGTATGCTAAAGCATAGCGAATAAATCCAAGTACAGTGCATATCAAAAGAGTTTGCAAACATATCAATTGATTAACATAAAATTGCTTGGTCCCGATTTCATATGTAATAGTTCCAAAACTTGGTAAAAGTGCAGTTCCAAACATCATACACATTCTAAAATCCATCCAAACATATTTATAGATGGAAGCCAATTATGCTAGATTAAGAACCAAGAATCAGCTATCCTCCCTGCCAATAAAATCCAATTCCAAGGTATTCAAGGGACCTTGGTTACAACCCAACTCAAAACAACATATTCAACCAACCAACAAAATCCATTTCCAAGGTATTCAAGGGACCTTGGTTACAACCCAACTCAAAACAACATATTCAACCAACCAACAAAATCCATAAACGGAAAGATTCACCGGAGCAATAGCCGGGACTATATCAATAGCATTCCACAACAATCCATACCCCATAACCACTACAATTAACTCTATTACAACATTAGAGCAACAACCTATGGTTGGAATTCCTCTTTACTACCAAACTGAAATTGATATAGATTAGCCACACGCATGATTCAAACATGCTTCCTATCCAACCCACTACCAAGGAAACACTTAAAACCATCAAAAGATCATTAAAGATCCTTCAAACATAACCAATTATCCAAATTATCCTAGTTGCACCAAACTTCCGCTTACTTACAAAATGAAGGGAAATCAATTCCACTTGGTTTCAAGTCTCAATTCCTATCCAAACTAACCTTAAAACACTCCTAAAACATCATTATGTGCATAGACATAAGCATTCATAGCATAACACTCTTGGCCACATATGGAAGACAAAACCTCAACTCATAATCTTAAAATTTGTAATCTAACCATGGAAAGTTGTTAAAAATCAACCCCAATCACTTCCCAACCTCCAAAACACTAAAACAACCCATAACATACATAAATCATAACATATATGGCTGCAAAGAGGGTTTATTTTCAGCCATAAAGAATCCTACAAAACTTGAAATTAAAGCTTGGATCATAAAGCCCATAAGCCATAAATGCTAAAATACATAAAATGTTACCTTCCAAGTGATTCCTACTTGAAATCCAAGAAAATTTTTGGGGAAAAATGGAGGAAGAGGAGTCGGCTGCTGCTAGGAAGAAATGAAGAAGAAACAACAAGAAGAAGACTTAAAAGGATTCCAAGGTTGACCCAAATAGTTTCCCAATTGACCACAAATAGTCTCCAAGTTGACTAATTAACCCAAAAACTAATTTTTTTGCTACTAAATTAACATTATAAATCAGCCATCAAACAACACTCACACACCACTTATGCACTAATTACACTTAGTCCAACTTTTGACCCGTTTACCGCCCGGTACCGAAATCGCGTAAGTCAAAAAATTTGCCGAATTGACGAATAATTTGAAGTACTTTATGACTAAAAATAATATAAAAAACATTTTAAACCAGTTAAAATCAAAGAACAAGGCTATTAAAATACTGGGTTTCACAATTTTTACCTACATCACCAATGCCGATTGATTTTGCTTTATTGTTATCTCCAAAAGTGACTTTTCCAGTGTTTTTGGATGTGAGATTCGTGAAGAGAGAAGCATCACCCGTCATGTGCCTTGAACATCCACTATCTATGAACCACTTAGCATTGTTGGTGATGTTAAGTACTTACACATTAAATCAATTGATAACTTTTGGTACCCATATTTTCTTGGGTCCATTTTTGAGTTAGTGAAATTGCTAACAATCCATGCAACTTTCATTCCAAGCTTTTCGTTCTTCTTTACATAACACATATTCTTAACTTGTCCGTGTTGTTGGCAATATCTACAAATAATATTTTTATTTCCATATAAAGATGATTTTGGTTTTACAACACATAAGTCATCCCTTCTAAACGTGACAAAATTTTTGTTGATTACTACATTTCTTTTTCTTTGTAAATCAACAACATTTTCTTTCTTTCTAGTCAAGAGAGCATTCAAATCATCCATTCTTTTCTTCAAGGAGGCTTGTTCTTCCTTGACCTTGGATCTCACATGCATTCTTTTCTTCAAATCACTATTTCTTGTGATAGCCTATTATTTTCATTCACAAGTTTAGAGTTAGCATTCAATAAAGCATTTGATTTTTTGACTAACTCCTTAATTCTAGCATATGATTCCTTTAAGCTATCATGCAATTTCAAAATGAAAGCTTCAAGATCATCGTCATCTTTTCATCATTAATTCAAGGAGTCATAGTTAGAATTTACCTCATAATATCCAATAGCAATAAAGGCCATTTGTGCCGACTCCATTTCTTCTTCAACTTCTCATTCAGAGTTGTAATCATCCCATATGATTTGAAAGTTATTGAATCTAGGTTTTCTTCCTTCCTTCTTTTTCTTGGAAGGACACTCATTTGCAAAGTGTCCGAGTTGACCGCATTCAAAACATTTTTCGTTTTGCTTCTTCATTTCAAGCCTTGTCTTTCCTTTGAAATTATTTGAATTTGTAGCTCCGCCTCTTCTCATTCTTCGTTTGTTGATGTAATGTTTAAGAAATCCTTTGGTGATGAGTGCAAGATCTCCTTCATCAAGATCTTCATCTTCTAGATTGATGGAACTGTTTTCATCTTCTTCTTGAGAGGTCTTTAGAGCAATGCTCCTTCTTGGCCTTGCTTCTTCATCATCCACTACTTTATCCTTTAACTTCAATTCATAAGATGTAAGAGAATTGATTAGCGATTCAAGATAGGCATTAAATTTAAATTCTTGGCTTCCTCTATAGCAATAGTTTTGGCATCCCATTCTTTGGATAGAGCATTTAGGATTTTTTTATTTTTTCATGATGCCTTGAATGAGGATGGGTAAGGCTTCAAGATACTTTATAGATGTGTATAAGAGACAGTACATCTTGTCAATGTTCTCATGTGGTTCCATCTTGAAAGACTCATACTTGGCAACAAGTAAGGATTTCTTTGCTCACTTGGATTGGATTTTATTGTGCATAAGAGACAGATTCAATTTATCCCAGATCTCTTTAGATGAAATGCATCCCTTCTAGAGAGTTGATATTTGCATCCAAGGCATTATATAGCACATTCATGGCTTTTGCATTTAACGTCAAGTTTGCTGCCCCTTGTGGAGTGAGCTCATCCCTTGTCTGTTCTCTTCTTCTATTTGTGTGATCATCAATGATAGAAGCTTCAAAAGGACCTTCATTGACAACATACCACAAATCAATGTCAATAGATTGCAGAACAGAATATATTTTCATTCTATCTCTCCAACTAATAAAATTTGCCCCATTAAATATAGGGGGCCTAGTAATGGATTGACCCTCAAAAAATAGAGCATTGTTGGTTGCCATAATAGTTCTTTTATGAAAAGCAGTTTAAGCAATAAAATGAGACCAAGCTCTGATACCAATTGTTGTTCCCAAAACAACCTAAGAGGGGGGGTGAATTAGGTTTCTTAACAAAAATATACTTTAAAAAATATTGAGATTTTCCAAATAAAAATTGATATAATAAAATCAATGGAACAGTGAAGTAATGAGAGAAAATTAAACAACCAATACTTCCAAGCTAGCAAGCTTGAAGTATTAAATCACTAGAATGCTTCACACACTTGGTGAGCCAATAATCTTTACAAAGTTGGAAACTTCTTGCTCTCACTAAAACTCTTTTAGTTGAGCCAAGAATCTTACTTACAACCACACTTTCGTACAAGATTATCACTCACCCAAAGTTGAATTGCACTCACAACTGCACACTAATACAACAAAGCACTATAGCCAATTTGTACTAAAATTGCTCTTTTCTAAGGTTTGTATTCAATGTATTAGATGATTTTTATACAATGTCAAAGCAGTTATTTATAAGAGCAATATATGGTGGTTGCAACTACTTCCTAACGGCTAAATAATAAATGCACAAAAAGTAGCTGTTGGGGTTTTGGACGTCCGAGACATATTGGATGCGTCCGACACAGCGTCCGATCTTCATGCAGTTGTTGAAGAGTTTCGTTCGGACGTCCGTGCATGCGTTCGTTCCTTCGTCCGATAGAGGCTTCGGACAGTCATGTTCGTCCGTAAAGAGAATCAGTAGGATCCTATTTCTTTCTCCCTGTTTGTTCGGATGGTGCAATGCGTTCGAGGAATTTTGACCCAGTTCGGACGGTTCAGTGCGTCCGAAAGCCCTGTCTCTAGCAAGAACAAATAACAGACCTGCAAAAACTTGTTTACAGAGTTAAGTGTTTATGTCATCATCAAAAAAAGAGTCAGTTTGGAAAACATCACAAATAATTGATAACTCCAGTAAACTAGAGTTATTTTGCTCTAAATTATAGCATTTTGATAGTTTAAATCTTGAACTTTGGGTAAGTAATTAAAGATTTTAGTTAATTTCTTTCATATGTGTTTGTATTTCCATTCTTGATTAAATATGATAAGTTTTTATTAAATTTCTAGTTTAATTAATTTCTTAATGGTGGTAATATTATGCAGGGTCAAAATTAGAGGTTGAAAGCTAGAATGAACAAAGCTCAAAGGACCAAATTGTAATAACGAAAGAAATGAAAAATGCTAGGAAGGGGATCGAGATCGCGATCTAAAACTCTCCATATCGGGAAAATGTCTTAAATGTATTAGAGTCGAGTTACGATCTCAAATTTTTCATATCGCGATCTCGACTCGCTGAGGGTTAAGTTGTAAGGGCAATTTTGCAAACTTTCAGCCAACAACTCCTGATTTTTGCCTTGTGTTACACTACACTATTTAAGCTACTTAAAATCTTGTAATACGAAGTGGAAGCAAGTAGGATTAGAATTAGATAGTGAGCAGATTTTAGGATAGTTTAGGATATCTTGAACCCCAAGTTTACTTCTTTAATAGAAATCTCTCTTCAGTTGCCTTTTAATCTACTTTTAATTTCTTGTCAAGTTCGAATTTGAATAGATAATCGTAGTGAGTTAATCGCAAGCTTCGTATAGATATAATTTTTACTTTCTTTCTAGTCTAATTTAGTAAGAATTTCTTTGCTTGCAATCTAGGGTTTCTTAGGAAAATTAGGGATCTTGATAATTTCTTGCTTTTTAGTTTAGCATTCTCAATTTCTTGCATTAATTTCTAGTTAATTCCAAGTGGTCTTACTCTATTTTTATCAAAAATCCAACACTACTTAGATTTCAAGTTTAACTCTTTCCAATTTCTAGTTTAGAAATGGGTGCTTTTAGTCTTCAAGGTTTCTTATTTTTAGTCCTTTTAATTGGGTAATTTGCTTGCTTTAATTTTAGTCTTACATTTGGTTAATTCAGGTTAAAATTAAGTGCTTTCCTTTACTTGCTTTTACTAGAATAGATAAACTAGTTTCTTAATATTGTAATTGGTTATTTTCACTTGATTTTTAGTTAATCTAGCTTAAAATTAAGTTTTCATAGCTTTCATTTAATTACGGTTTTTATTAGAATAGTTTGATCATCCATTGTTTGATTTTGCTTAACTACACAAATTTTCGTAAATCTTGGTAATTGCCTTCCAACAATTCTTGTGGAACGATACCCACTCATCCTATACCACTATCAACTCCGTATACTTGCGGAAGTTAGGTAGAGTACAGTGAATTTGTGTGGTTAATTATTACTTGTTTGTCCTTTCAAAGTTGAATTCTACCCAACGAAGCAATCAAGTTTTTGGCACCGTTGCCGGGGATTGTATTCGGTTTTTGGCTTTATCAAGGGCTTTACGGGTTGTGTAGATTGAGCACTTTAGTTTAGTTTAGTTTAGTTGTTAATTTTGTGAATTTATTTATGTTTGATGGATATCTTGTGGAATTGACTTGGAATTTCAATTGACTATTTGCCTTGGTTGTGTTTCAGTGCAAGGTACGAGGTAATCCAAGGCCATTCATTTGCTCAGACAAGGAAAGGGAGAAAGAGCCAAGAGAACTTAGAAGATTGAGAAGGATACAACAAGAACAAGAATGAATCGCAATGGCAAATGCTAATGCTCATCAAGGGAATTTGAACATGGAAAACGATGAAGATCAGGTTATTGGAAATAATGGGATTGGTGGCTACGGGAATGGAAATGGCATAAATGGGAATGGAAGGCCATTGAGGGAATACAGTGTGCCTAATTTTGGTACGGCAAACTAAAGCATTGCACGGATACCCTTGCAAACCAACAATTTCAAAATTAAGCCCGCCCTAATCCAAATGCTCCAATCCCGTGCCATGTTTAGGGGTGGACCGAATGAAGACCCCTACACACACCTCATGAATTTTGAAGAAGTTTTGGACACATTCAAGTCTTTTAATGGAGTACACCCGGATTGTGTGCAGATGAGGGTGTTTCCTTTTTCTCTTCGTGATAGGGCAAAGTCATGGTTGCAACCCATGCCCAAGGAATATTCACCACTTGGAACCAACTTGCTCAAGAGTTCTTGGTGAAGTACTTTCCACACGCAAGAACCGCTAAATTAAGAATGAAATTACATCAATCAAACCGGATGTTGGTGAAAGCCCAGGGGAAGCTTGGGAAAGATTCAAAGAGTTGCTAAGAAAATGTCCTCATCACGCCATTCCCTTGTGGCTTCAAATCCAAACCTTTTATAATGGTATACTTCAAGAGACAAAAACCATCATAGATGCCTCCGCCAATGGTTCTATCTCATAAAAGACTCTGGAAGAAGCTCAAGAGTTGTAAAATAGGTTGGCCTACGACCACTACCGTCGTGGACCGATTACTCCACCGATGATTCACCACCAAGCTAATCAAGCCAATGCAAATAGTGGAGCGCTGAATCTAAACTTACAGTAGATGCCCTTTTGGCACAACAAAGCATGTTCATGAGTGTGATGAACAACATGGCAAAGGCGTTGGAGAATCCAGGGAAACCTAGTAGTGTAAATGCTATGACTTCTTCTCCAACTCAACCAAGCATGACATGTGATTTTTGTGGAGGTGGCCATGCCAATGGACAATATGAGATGCCATATGGATCCCATGAGCAAATCAATTATGTGACTAATCAACTATCATTTGCGAGGAACCAATCCGGAGCATAAGGGAGCACATACAATCCTTCTTGGAGGAATCACCCGAATTTCTCATGGAGTAACACTAACAACCAATCCAACCCTCCTTACCAACCAAATTCCCCACCTCAAAATGCCCAACACACTCAAGCCTCAAATTCCTCATCTGGACCTTATCAACCGCCACATCAAAGAAATTTTTCATCCCAACTAATATCAACCTTTCCCCAACCCTTCATTTCAAAACCAACAACAAAGACCTGCTTTCCATTATGCAAATTCTTAAACTCTATTCCTAACCCATGTATCATGATCAATATGCTCCAAGAGAGAATTTGGGTGAAGAAGATTGGAAAAGAGAGGCCGAATACTTGAGAAGAGAGTTGGATAGGAAAAATGAGGAACACAAGAGGGATGATGAGAATTTGAAGGCTTCAACAAGGAATTTGGAGATTCAATTGGGGTAATTGGTAAGGTTGAATAATGACAAACCTATTGTGGCATTTTTGAGTGATACTATTCCAAACCCAAAGGAGCAATGAAATGCCATAAACCAAAGGAGTGGAAAAGAATTGGTTGAATCTAAGGAGAAGAAAAAGGTGGAGGATGAAATGAAGGAACAAAAGTCCAAGGCAGTTGAGAATGAAAGGAAAGTGGTTGATGATGAAGCTAAGAAGGAACAAAAGAATGAGATCAAGGTATCCAAGAAGAAGCATGTGGAGGAACCTTTGAAAATAGATCCATCAATAAAAGTGTCATTCCCTCAATGACTCATTGATCCAGAAAGGACGACAAAACTGACACGCAATTCAACCATTTCTTGGATATGTTGAAAAAGATTAATGTCAACATTCCTTTGATTGATGTCCTCACCAAGATGACCAAGTATACTCGTTTCATGAAGGATCTTTTGGCAAGGAAGCGAAAGTGGGATGATGATGAAAAAGTATGTCTTGATGCCTAATGTAGTGCCATTGTTCAAAGGCGGTTTCCCCCTAAACTCAAGGATCCCGGTAGTTTCATGATACCAGTGAAAGTTGGAGGAAAATCCTGGCATCGATCACTTTGTGATTTAGGGGCAAGCATAAATATTATGCCAAAGGCCATCTATGAAAAATTAGGGATCAACAATGTCAAGCCAAATAATATCACAGTCCAATTGGTGGATTTATCCGAGAGGAAACCATGTGGCTTGTTGGAGGATGTGCTTGTACAAGTTAAAAAGTTGGTATTTCCCATTGATTTCTTTGTGCTAGATACGGGCGAAGAGAGTGAGATTCCTTTGATCCTAGGGAGGCCTTTCTTGGGTTGACCGCTCATGCATTAACTGATGTGAACAAAGAAAAGTTGGTCTTACGAGTTGAAAATGAATCAATTGAATTTGATGTGTTTGAATATAATGACAATATTCCCATTGTTGAAGAGAAATGTGCTAACCAATCTCTTAATTCTTTCCTTGCTAGGTCAAATGAAAGGCAAACTGAAGTTAACCAAGGCAATTTACTCAAGCAAGTGTCGAAAATAAGGAAGATCCGAGAAATGAATTGAAGGAAAAATCACCCGATATGAGATGTGTGTTGACGAAGGACGAAGAGAGTTTTGCAAAGAACAAGCAAAATGGTGATGTCAAGAAATTAAGAAGGCACAAAAAGAGAAGAAAATGGTTTGAGAAACAATTGGAGATGTTAATTGGGGCACTAGCAATGGCTATGGCTAGAAAGAAAGGACTTGTGCATGGAAAACCTGAAAATCAAGCTTTAATCATGAAGAAAAAGGTGTCAAACTTTTTCTGCAGAAACCAAAAGAAAAAGGAATTGGGTCAATCATCCTCAATTACTTGGAATAAAGTGCAAGCCATAGTCAAGCTAGTGACTATAAATAGTGCTTCTTGGGAGGCAACCCAAGTTTTTCATTTAGTTGTTTTTTCTTTCCTTTAGTATGTTTTTTTTTTAATTTAGATTAGAATTTTAGATAAAAATCTAAGTTTTATTTAGTTGAATAAATGGTGCTAAAGAATGAGTGAAAATTGTCATCCTAACTTGTGAATTTTGTGTTTGTAGGTTGTCCTTGCAAATGGAGAAAAGTGATGAAGAATTGAGCAATCCTGGCTAAGTGTAAAAATTACACGTTGCAGAAATTGAGCCGAGATCGCGATCTCAATTTTGAGATCGCAATCTCAAACTCAAACTTCAGGAGGGCATAATGGTCATTTTGTTGAGATTCATTTGGAAAATCCAGCTCGCAATCTCAATTCCAAACTTTTGCATATGAAAATTTTGCACCGAGTCGAAATCGCGATCCCAACCCAGTTGAGATCGCTATTGATCTCAATTTGCTAGAACGTTTACTTGTGCAGCTTTCTTCTTATTTTTCCAAAATTTTCCAATCTTCTTTAAAAAGGAAAAAAAAAACATTATCTTCCAATCAAAATCACTTCAACCATCAATTTATTTTATTTTTAGTATTTTAATTTGGAGTAATTTGATTTTCATTTTTAGTAATTTGGTTAATGGCCTTAAGTTGATGCCAAGTAGCTAATTGGTTTGTTGCTTCTGGATTGAATCTTTGAGGAATTTCCTGCTAGATACTTGGTGTAACTTTGGTCATGATTATTGCCAAATAAGGTAGCATGACCAAGGGCACTAAGCTAATGCCATCTTTGCATTTATTAATGAATTGAATTGAATTGAATGTTCATTTTGTTTGAAACTTGAATGATGAGAAGCATGACGTGGTTTGATGCTCTTAGCATTTCTCCCAATTTTAGTTCTTCGTAAAAATTATATCATGGTTTGAGCAGTTTTTGTTATTTTGGGTATGTCTTTATGGCAACAGTTTAATTTTGGGTGAGTTAAAGGATGCTATATTCATCACTTGAAATAAAAGTGACAAGTTTGTGGGTGTTTATTTCTTTGTGTTGGGAATGGTTATTTTGTACATATTGTTGCCACTTGATGTTTAATGGATGGAAAATTGATCAATTAGGTACTCAATGATGATAAATTTCGATATTCAATGCTTTATGATTGAAGTATGTGATTGATTCATTTCAAGAATTTTTGTGTGAGTGAGTAGTTCGTTTGCAACATAAAGAATTCATAAACTTGCCATCACTATTTTTCAAAAAGAAGTGCTGAAATTTTAGGAAAATTTATTTGAAATGTAGTTTTTGATCAAATCACTTATATTATTTGGTTGATGAACTATCTTTTGGAAAGAAATGAGTTAAATGAAGTAGAAGGAATTTTGGGACATTTCGTGTGTTTGCATAGGGAATGTTCTTCTAACTTGTGAATAATTGAAATTCGAGATTAATTTTAGGTACATTTCACTATGGATTTCCTTGGTTTAGGACCGATTAAAAAAATTAGGAACAAGGTGAGTATGGGATTCCGACATATACCCATGTTGTATCTCCGAAATAAGCCATTAGAGTAGTAATAAGGCGAGTACGGGATTCCAACATGTACCCATGTTGTTTCTCCGAATTAAGCCATTAGGAATTGCGTTTTAATATACCAATAAGTTAAGGAGTAAATGTTTGTAATACTTATCATTACTTATTCCTTGTTAAAAGTCTATTCCCAAAATATGTGACATATGCATTTAAGTTGATTCCTAATTGAACTTCTATATTCATGATGCCTAGTCGAGATAGTTGACTAACTTTATAATATTTGTGATTGATAAGTTCATAATTGTGCTATATTTTATATGTCAATTACCATGTTTTTATGTGTTGTAAGCAAGATTTGGGTTATTATTGAGCTTAATTTGGTTATTCTCAGTTTTTGTAGGGTTAAATTGAAAAAGAGCCGAAAAAGGTGGGAAAAGATGAAATCTACGAAAATGCTTTGTCCGGGACAGGTACGAGTATGAAGCCATTTTAGACACTATTTTGTATTTGAAGAATAAGTTTTGATCTTGAGCTCCGATTGAGGTGATTTAAGATTCTTTGGAAAGCTAAGGGATAGAGCTACAACTTTTCTGTTTTACACTTTCACAAATTACGCAAGCATCAAGGTGAAAATCGAAGCCGAAGGTGTAGCACAGTTGAGGAAGCCATCGCACATGCGCTAGAGCTGTGCAGTGCATGTGTGCTACATCCAGAAGCAGATATCCAGAAGTAGTTTGTGCGAACATGCACGCTAAGGTCCCTGCGCTTGTGCGTGGATGACGGAAGAGGCCAGGACCTCACTGCCTTGCGCGCAAAGACCCCAACGCATGTGCACGGAGGGCAGCAGGGTGGCGTAAGTTGGATTCTTGGCACGATTCTTCTCCCGGTTGGACTCTTTTTCACCTGATTTCACGTTCTTATCTGTAGACCTTAATTGCAACCCTAAGTACTCATATGGGAGTATAAATACCCCTTTTAAGGCGAGAGAAAGAGAGATCGACACTTTTATTTTCTTTTGGCTAGGGTTTTTAGTAGTAGAAATTCTTCTTTATTCTTTCATGGCACTTTGTGCCTAAACTCTTTTCTTGGTAGAGGGATTTGAAGCCATGGTCAATTCCACAAAGTTGTGAGACTTCTTGTGCTTGAATTATGCAATTTTATCTCAAGAATTGATTATTTTTCTGCAATTAATTTTATGGTTGTTCTTTTTAACTTATTATTGCTGCAGAATATTAAGTTATTGGAATTAATCTACTACTAGATTGTTTTAACCGTGTGTGCTTAATTCAATCTGTAAAGCAACTGAATTTGATAATTACTAGATTAGTTTTGTTGAATTTAGGGAAATTAATCATCTAATTGGCATAACCGCGTGTATTTACATTTAATTAGCCTAATTGTTCTTGTTGATCTTAATGCTTCTATTAATTAATCTTTGGCACGTGTCCGGGTTAAATTAATAATGTTAGGATTAATTGGATCGCGTGTTGAAAATTAACCAACTTCAGAAAGAAAAAAGAATCAATTTTGAATTGGGAAGAGAGTCGAGATCACATTCTCAAACTCTCCATATCACGATCTCGACTCGGGAAAATGTCTTAATTGTATTAGAGTCGAGATTGCGATCTCAAATTTTCCATATCGCTATCTCGACTCGCTGAGGGTTAAGTAGTAAGGGCAATTTTGTAAACTTTTAGCCAACAACTCCTGATTTTAGCCTTGTGTAACACTACACTATTTAAGCTACTTAAAAATAGGAAGTGGAAGCAAGTAGGATTAGAATTAGATAGTTAGTAGATTTTAGGATAGTTTTGGATATCTTGAACCCCAAGTTTCCTTCTTTAATAAAAATTTCTCTTCAATTGTCTTTTAGATCGACTTTTAATTTCTTGTCAAGTTCAAATTTTGAATAGATAATCGTAGTGGGTTAATCGCAAGCTTCGCGTAGATTTAATTTTTACTTGCTTTATAGTCTAATTTTGTAAGAATTTCTATGCTTGCAATCTAGGGTTTCTTAGGAAAATTAGGGTTCTTGATAATTTCTTCTTTTTAGTTAAGAATTCTCATTTTCTTGCATTAATTTCTAGTTAATTCCTAGTGGGATTTCTCTATTTTTATCAAAAATACAAAAATACTTAGATTTCAAGTTTGACTCTTTCCAAGTATTTCCAATTTCTAGTTTAGATATGGGTGCTTTTAGTTTTCATGGAGACTTATTTGTAGTCCTTTTAATTGGGCTTTCTTTTAATTTTAAATTACGAGATTTGGTTAATTTAGGTTAGAATTAAGTGCTTTCCTTTACTTGCTTTTACTAGAATAGATTAACTAGTTTCTTAATATCGTAATTGGTTATTTTTAATTACTTGCTTTTTAGTAAATCTTGTACAAAATTAAGTTTTCATCGCTTTCATTTAATTATGGTTTTTATTAGAATAGTTTCATCATCCATTGTTTGATTTTACTTAACTACAGCAATATTCTCAAATATCCATAAATCTTAGGAATTGCCTTCCAACAATCCTTGAGGGACGATACCCACTCATCCTATACCACTATCAACTCCGTATACTTGCGGAATTAGGTAGAGTAAAGTGAATTAGTGTGGTTAATTATTGCTTGTTTGTCCTAACAAAGTTGAATTCTACCTAATGAAGCAATCAAGTTTTCGGCGCCGTTGCCGGGGATTGTTTTCGGATTTTGGCAATATCAAGCGCTTTACGGGTTGTGTAGATTAAGCACTTTAGTTTAGTTTAGTTTAGTTGTTAATTTTGTGAATTTTTATGTTTGTTGGATATCTTGTGGAATTGACTTGGAATTTCAATTGACCATTTGCCTTGGTTGTATTTTAGTGCAAGGTACGAGGTAATTAAGGGTCACTCATTTGCTTAGACAAGGAAAGGGAGAAAGAGCCAAGAGAACTTAGAAGATTGAGAAGGGTACAACAAGAACAAGAAAGAATCGCAATGGCAAATGCTAATGCTCATCTTCCTCAAGGGAATTTGAACTTGGAAAACGATGAATATGAGGTTGTTGGAAATAATGGGTTTGGTGGCTACAGGTATGGAAATGGCATAAATGGAAATGGAAGGCCATTGAGGGAATACGCTTTGCCTAATTTTGATGGGGCGAACTCAGGCTTTGCGGGAATGCCCGTGCAAGCCAACAATTTTGAAATTAAGCCCCTCCATATCCAAATGCTCCAATCCCATGCCATGTTTCGAGGTGGACCAAATGAAGACCCCTACACATACCTCATGAATTTTGAAGAAGTATTGGACACATTCAAGTTCAATGGAGTACACCCGGATTGTTTGCGGATGAGGGTGTTTCCTTTTTCTCTTCGTGATAGGGCAAAGTCATGGTTGCAATCCCGTGCCCAATGAACATTCACCACTTGGAACCAACTTGCTCAAGAGTTCTTGGTGAAATACTTTCCACCTGCAAGAACCGCTAAATTAAGGAATGAAATTACATCATTCAAACAAGATGTTGGTTGTTCCACGAAAGCCTAGGGGAAGCTTGGGAATGATTCAAAGAGTTGCGAAGAAAATGTCCTCATCACGCCATTCCCTTGTAGCTTCAAATCCAAACCTTTTACAATGGTTATTTCAAGAGACAAAATCCATCGTAGATGCCTCCGCCGATGGTTCTGTCTCATATATGACTCCGAGAAAAGCTCAAGAGTTGTTAAATAGGATGGCATACAACCACTACAATCACGGACCGATAACTCCACCGGTGGTTCAACACCAAGCTAATCATTCCAATTCAAATAGTGAAGCATTGAATCTAAACATACAAGATGCCCTTTTGGCACAACAAAGAATGTTCATGAGTGTGATGATCAACATGGCAAAGGCGTTGGAGAATCTAGGGAAACCTAGTAGTGCAAATGCTATGACTTCTTCTCCAACTCAACCAAGTATGACATGTGATTTTTCTGGAGCCAACCATGCCAATGGACAATGTGAGATGCCGTATGGATCCCATGAGCAAATCAATTATGCTGTGGCTAATCAACCATCATTTTTGAGGAACCAATTTCGAGCTCATGGAAGCACATGCAATCCTTCTTGGCAGAATCACCCAAATTTCTCATGGAGTAACACTAACAACCAAGTCAACCCTCCTTACCAACCAAATTCCCCACCTCAAAATGCCCAACACACTCAAGCCTCAAATTCCTCATCTAGACCTTATCAACATCCACATCAAAGAAATTTTCAACCCAACTCGTATCAACCTTTCCCCAACCCTTCTTTCAAAACCAACAACAAAGATCCTCTTTTCCATTATGTAAATTCTTCCAACTCATGTATCATGATCAATATGCTCTAAGATTGATGCCAAGTAGCTAATTTCTTTGATGTTTCATGGATTGAATCTTTGTGGAATTTCTTGCTAGATACTTGGTGTAACTTTGGTCATGATTATTGCCAAATAAGAGTAGCATGGCTAAGGGCCCTAAACTGATACCATCTTTGCATTTGTTAATGAATTAAATTGAATGTTCATTTTGTTTGAAACTTGAATGATGAGATGCATGACGTGGTTTGATGCTCTTAGCATTTCTACTCAATTTTAGTTCTTTGTAAAAATTATATCATGGTTTGAGTAGTTTTTGTTATTTTGGGTATGTCTTTATGTTTAATTTTGGATAAGTGGAAGGATGATTTATTCATCAATTGAAATAAAAGTGACAAGTTTAGGGGTGTTTATTTCTTTGTGTTGGGAATGGCCATTTTATACATATTGTTGCCACTTGATGTTTAATGGATGGAAAATTGATCAATTAGGTACTCAAAGATGATAAATTTTGATATTCAATGCTTTATGATTGAAGTGTGTGATTGATTCATTTCAAGAATTTTTGTGTGAGTAAGTAGTTCGTTTGCAACATAAAGAATTCATAAACTTGCCATCACTATTTTTCAAAAAAAAGTGTTGAAAATTTAGGAAAATTTATTTGAAATGTTGTTTCTAATCAAATCACTTATATTATTTGGTTGATGGGTAACTATCTTTTGGAAAGAAATGAGTTAAATGAAGTAGAAGGAATTTTGGGACATTTCGTATGTTTGCATAGAGAATGTTCTTCTAACTTGTGAATAATTGATATTCAAGATTAATTTTAGGTACATTTCACTCTTTTTCCATGGTTTAGGACCTATTAAAAAAATTAGGAATAAGGCAAGCACGGGATTCCGATGTATACCCATGTTGTTCCTCCGAAATAAGCCATTAGAGTAGTAATAAGGCGAGTACGGGATTGCAACGGGTACCCATGTTGTTTCTCCGAATTAAGCCATTAGGAATTGCGTTTAAATATACCAATAAGTTAAGGAGTAAATGTTTGTAACACTTATCGTTAATCTCATATTTCTTATTCTTTGTTAAAACTCTATTCCCGAAATATGTGATATTTGCATTTAAGCTGATTTCTAATTGAACTTCTATTTTCATGATGCCTAGTCGAGATAGTTGACTAATTTCATAATATTTACGATTTGAGAAGTACATGATGTTTTAAATGGAAAGAACTAAAACTTTTGGTAACTCTTTTTGATACTGGTAACGCTTGGTGATCTGAAATCTTGTGTAGTGAATGAATGTGTGCTTCTATGAAGAACAAAATTTGAATTTTAGATTGATTCACTCTGATTTTTCACATATCGTATAGTATTTAACTTTTCTTGAGAGACTTCTTAATTGTTCTAAGTACATCCATGACTCATCAACTGTCACGTCAACGTTGGAGGTGTTTATTGTTTGAGTGTTAGTAGGCTTCTTTTAATTTCAATCTTTGTTTTGCTCGGGACTAGCAGAACGCTAAGTTTGGGGGTGTAATAACTCTAGTAAATTAGAGTTATTTTCCTCTAAATTATAGCATTTTGATAGTTTAAATCCTGAACTTTGGGTAAGTAATTGAAGATTTTAGTTAATTTCTTTCATATGTGTTTGTATTTCCGTTCTTGATTAAATATGCTAAGTTTTTAATAAATTTCTAGTTTAATTAATTTAGCTTAGTGGTGGTAATATTATGCAAGTCAAAATTAGAGGTTGGAAGCTGGAATGAACAAAACTCAAAGGACCAAATTGCAATAATGAAAGAAAGGAAGAATGATGGGAAGAGAGTTGAGATCGCGATATCGAACTCTCCATATCGCGATCTTGACTAGGGAAAATGTCTTAAATGTATTAGAGTCGAGATCGCAATCTCAAATTTTGCATATTACGATCTCAACTCACTGAGAATTAAGTTGTAAGGGCAATTTTGTAAACTTTCAGCCAACAACTCCTGATTTTTGCCTTGTGTAGCACTACACTATCTACTTAAAATTAGGAAGTGGAAGCAAGCTGGATTAGAATTAGATAGTAGATTTTAGAATAGTTTAGGATATATTGAACCCCAAGTTTCCTTCTTTAATAGAAATTTCTCTATAATTGTCTTTTAGATCTACTTTTAATTTCTTGTAGTTTTCGAATTTTAAATAGATAATCGTAGTGGGTTAATCGCAAGTTTTGCGCGTAGATATAATTTTTACATGCTTTCTAGTCTAATTTAGTAAGAATTTCTTTGCTTGCAATCTGGGGTTTCTTAGGCAACTTAGGGTTCTTGATAATTTCTTGCTTTTTAGTTAAGAATTCTCAAATTCTTGCATTAATTTCTAGTTAATTCCTAGTGGGCTTTCTCTATTTTTATAAAATCCCCGGAGTAGGACTTAGCCCTCCGGGAATAATGCCAAAGTCTTTCCAACGTGAAGTACATAGGCCATACCTACTCACAGGAGTAGGATTCACCTCTCCGGGGGCAATGCTAAGGTTTTCCAAACGTGAAGTACCTATACTATACCTGCTCTCTAGAGTAGGACGTACCCCTTAGGGGTCAACGCCAAGGTCTTCCTAACGTGAAACACCTATGTTGTACTTACTTCTCGGAGTAGGACTTGTTAAGGAAAAATAAAGTTTAAGTCTACTAAAGACAATAATAACACTTAGTCACTTCAGCTGAAGCTAAATGACTAAGGGGACTGTCTTAAATGGCAGGAAGACTATCTACTCTTGCTCACACTATTTCCCTCTAGTTGACCAAAGAGAACTATACTACCCAAACCAATACAACCCACAATATTTTATCCTATTTCTCCCTAAATAGCGCTTACAAGTGTTTGTATTGAATGTAGTAGTTCCATACATCATTTGGATGACCTTGGGTTATTTATAGATAAAAAATGTGCTGAAATTTGAGCTCTAACGGTCAAAAAATGAGTCGTTAGGGGTTCAGACGGTCATATGCGTCCTACAGCTTGACGAATAGTGTCTCGGATAGTCATATGCATCCTACAGCTTGATGAACAGTGTCTCGGATGGTCATATGCATCCTACAGCTTTGACAGAAAATTTCTTCAGTCAAGCTCATTTCTTCGGACGGTCTTCAACGTCTAATTCTTTTGTCTTTTGGATTCCTTGTCTCGGACGGTCTTTTGTGTCCGAAGCATTTTGTTCGGACGGTTATCTGTGTCCGAAAGATGTGTTCTGCTTCGGTGTTGTCTGGTGCTTTTCGGAAACCGTTCATGTTTCGGACGCTCCCTTTTGTCCGAACTCCTTTCTTCCAGACACTTTTCATCGTCTGTAAGGTGTTGTTCAATTTTTGGTTACTTTTCTTGATTGTGTTTGGATGATCATTTTCGTCCGAACCTTCCTGTTTTTTTGCACACTTGTTTTGAAACCGTTAGTACGATTTGGTCATCATGAAAATATGATTTTCATAACCAGGGTTCAACAATCTCCCCATTTTTTATGAGGACAAATCAGTTGGACCATTCTTAAAAAAAAAAACCCAAAACATATGAAGCGCAAGACAGGAGGTTTTGTCCATTATTTTTCTCCCTTTTGGCATTATCAAAACATTAGAATAAAAATAATTTATACACACAATCTCCCCCTTAAACTGTGCATGCAATTCAAGCATGTATATAGAGGACAAGTCAAGTTCAAAACATTTTTTCCTTCAAGAATATAAAATCAAGTAGAAAAGAGGAAATCTATCCAAAGGATTAACGTCAAGGCATTTATCACTCATATTCCTTACCAAAATAATCATCAAAACAATAAAGCATGTTGAACCCCAGTTATGTTAATCATGTTTTGATGATGACCAAATCACACTAATGGTTTGAAAATAAGTGTGCAGAAAAACAGGTAGGTTCGGATAGAAATGATCGTCCGAACAAAACAACCAGAAGACTCCATGGACACAAATGACTGTCTGAAAGACATCGTCCGACACAAAGAATTTGAAGCAAGTCTCAGACGAAGAACAGCGTCCGATCATATTTCCAGAAGACTTTGCTTCGATCGGACGCATCCTCGGACGTCCAAACGAATAGCCTCAGAGAACGGACGCAAGGTTTAGCAGCGGCCGTCCGAACGGTCCAACGGCTTGTTTGTTCGGACACACACTTGCTGCATCGGCCGTCCGAAAGATCCAAAGGCTAGTTTTCCAATAAATAGAAAATAGCCGTTGGAAAGTTGTTGGAAGCAGATTTTGGGCAACTATAAATACCCCTTAGCCTGAATTAAATAGGAGACAGCATTGTAGACTTCTACATTGATTACAAGTAATTCTTGAGCTATTTGGGAGAAATAGTGGGTACAAGTATTGTAATAGTGTAGGTAGTTTTGTGAAAGGAGCTTAGAAGTGTAAGAGTTCTTCAAGTGTAAGATTGGAGAGATAACAATTGTAACAAAGGAAGGTTGTGAGTGTAAAACTCTTGGCTCAACTAAAGGAAATTAGTGAGAGCAAGAGTGATCCTCATTTGTGTACAAGAGGTTATTGTCTCACCTACTTTGAAGAGACTTTTAGTGGCTAAACTTCAAGTTGAGAACCTGGTAGTTGCCTTGTGAGAAACTCTTTGTAGTTGTAAGCTCCAAGCTTGAGAAGCTTGGGAGTTTGTTTTGATTCTCTTAATCTCAATATTCTTATTTGTTCTTTAAGCTTAAATTGTTGAATATCTATTGTATTCATTTGTGCTTAAGTTTTTATTTGGTGCATAAAGTTTGAATTTCTATTAAGTACATAAAAGGGTTTGTTTTAGATACTAAATAACCTAATTCACCCCCCCTCTTAGGTTGCTCTTTGGGACCAACAAAGCATACGTGATGCAATTTCTTGTGATGCAAATTAATTTCTAATAAATAAGCTATTTAGAAATTAGAATACTCCCCCTTTCTTTTTCAAGTAACGACTTAATATAGATAAAATTTGGGGATACTCATACCCAAGCATTTTAAACAAATTTAAACACATAGTTGACAAATATTCAAGAGATCATAGTTCACATTAATGCATTTTCAAAGAATTTAAATGTTACCCATTTTAATGTCATCTTAGCTTATATGCTTTGAACACCCTCCATGATGATCCATCTTGAATATCTTGGTGCTCTCTAAGCATATCTACATACAAAATTAGACAGCAACTTTTGGTACCCAAACTTTCTTGGGTCCAATTGGGTTAGTAGCATGTTTGATCACCCAAATAGAATTTATTCCCAACTTTTCATTTCTTTTGACATAACAATCCCTTTTTATATGTTCATGTTGACAACTAATAATTGCATACATTATTTTTGTTGCTATAAAAAGAAGATTTTGATTTTATAAAGCACAAATCATCCTTTCTATAGGTGACAAAATTTTTGTTGATAAACATATTTCTAATCCTTTTCTTGTCAAAAACATTTTCCTTTTTTCTTTTGTAAAAGAGCATCAAGATCATCTAATCTCTTCTTTAATGAAGCTTGTTCTTCCTTGATATTGGTTCTCACATCAAATCCCTTTTTTTAAAGAATCATTTTCTTTTGTCAACAAATTATTTTCATGCATAAGTTTTGAGTTAGCATTCAATAAAGCATTAGTCTTGAATTTTAGCTCCTTGTTCCTAGCATATGATTCTTTCAAACATTCATCCAAGAATCATAACTAGAGGCTACCTCATTATTCCCAAGAGCCATAAAAGCCATTTGATCCATCTCATGTTCTTCTAAAACTTCTCCATCCGAATTACAATCATCCCATGTAATTTGGAAGTTGTTGAAGCAAGGCTTCCTTGAACTTCTTTCTTCTTCTTGGATGGACACTCATTTGCAAGATGTTCCGATTTTCCATATTCATAGCATTTTTCACTTGGCTTCTTGCTTGTATCTTTTTGTGAAGCCTTCATTGCTATGCCTCTTTTTGTCCTTGCCTCCTCATAATCTTGTACCTTATATTTAAACTTCAATTCAAAGGACGTTAGTGACGTAATCAAAGATTCAATAGGTATAGAATTTAAATTTTTAGACTCTTCTATGGCAATGGATTTGGAATCCCATTCCTTAGGTAAAGAATTAAAAATCTTTCTATTCTTTTCACCCAAAGAATATTCATTACCTAAACCTTCCAAATCCTTTACAACATCAATAAACCTACAACACATCTTGTCAATATTCTCATGAGGTTCCATTTTGAAGGATTCATCTTTAGCCACAAGAAGTGACTTCTTTTGCTCTCTTAATCTTCAATTCCTTCATGGATTTCTTTCAATTTGTCCCATATCTCCTTAGCCGATTTGAAAAATAAACCTGTCACTTTAGTAGACTCAACTGCATCCAAAGTGTTGGTCCGAAAAGCAACCTCAAAGGGGGGTGAATTAGGTTGTATCTAAAACAAACCTTTTTATGTGCTTAATAGAAATTCAAACTTTATGCACCAAATAAAAACTTATGCACAAATGAATACAATAGATATTCAACAATTTAAGCTTAAAGAACAAATAAGAATATTGAGATTTAGAGAATCAAACCAAACTCCCAAGCTTCTCAAGCTTGGAGCTTACAACTACAAAGAGCTTCTCACAAGGCAACTACCAAGTTCTCAACTTGAAGTTTAGCCACTAAAAGTCTCTTCAAAGTAGGTGAGACAATAACCTCTTGTACACAAATGAGGATCACTCTTGCTCTCACTAATTTCCTTTAGTTGAGCCAAGAGTTTTACACTCACAACCTCCCTTTGTTACAATTGTTATCTCTCCAATCTTACACTTGAAGAACTCTTACACTTCTAAGCTCCTTTCACAAAACTACCTACAGTGTCTATTACAACACTTGTACCCACTATTTCTCCCAAATAGCTCAAGAATTACTTGTAATCAATGTAGAAGTCTCTCCTATTTAATTCAGGCTTAGGGGTATTTATAGTTGCCCAAAATCTGCTTCCAACAACTTTCCAACGGCTATTTTCTATTTATTGGAAAACTAGCCTTTGGACCTTTCGGACGGCCTATGCAGCAAGTGTGCGTCCGAACGAACTAGCCGTTGGACCGTTCGGACGGCCGCTGTGAAATCCTGCATCCGACGCTGCGTCCGTTCTTTTAGGGTATTCGTTTGGATGTCTGAGGATGCGTCCGAACCTGCGTCCGTTCGAAGCAAAGTCTTCTGGAAATATGATCGGAAGCTATTATTTGTCCGAGACTTGCTTCAAATTCTTTGTGTCGGACGATTACCATAGTCCAAAGATCTGTCTTTCATACAGTCATTTGCGTCCGTGGAGTCTTCTGTTGTTTTGTTTGGATGATCATTTGCGTCCGAACCTTCCTGTTTTTCTGCACACAGAGGACTTGTTTTCAAACCATTAGTGCTATTTGGTAATCATCAAAACATGATTAACATAACTGGGATTCAACAATCTCCCCCTTTTTGATGATGACAAATCAGTAGGACAATTCAAAAAACAACCATAAAATATGAAGTACTACAAAAGAGAATTTGTCCATTATTTCTTCCCCTTTTGGCATTATCAAAACATAATAATGCAATTCAAGCTCCCCCTAAGTTTATTCTCCCCCTTGAAAGATGAATATAATGCTTACACAGAGAAAGAGTCAATTTATGCAAAACAATTCTTCTCTTCAAGAATATGTGTTCCATAAGAATGAGAGAATTCATGCAAAGAATTATGATCAATACAATTTTCGCTCATTCCTTACCATAAAGCATCATCAAAACAATGAAGCATGTGTGATGCAATTTCTTGCAAAAAAAAAAAAATCCATTTAAAAAAGAGAATACTCCCCCTTTCTTTTGCAAGTAGTGACTTATTATAGACAAAAATTGGGGATACATGTTTCCTCTCTTATTTAGCATTCTAAACAAATTCAAACACATAAATGACTAATATTCAAGAGAACATGGTTCAACTTGATAAATGAAAGCACATTCTTAACACAAAATTTTAGATGTTACCCATTTCAATGTCATCTTAGCTCACATCCTTTGAACACCCTTCATTGATAATCTATCTTGAATTCCTTGGTGCTCTTCCAAGCATACCTATATGCAAAGTTAAGCAACAACTTTTGGTACCCAAACTTTCTTGGGTCCAATTGGGTTAGTAACATTTTTAATCGCCCAAATAGAATTTATTCCCAATTTTTCATTTCTTTTAACATAACAACTTTTCTTTATATGGCCATGTTGATGAAAATAATTACAAATAATATTCTTATTGCCATAAAAAGAAGAATTAGATTTAACAAAGCACAAATCATTTTTTCTAAAGGTGATAAAATTTTTGTTCAAAAACATATTCCTAGTTCCTTTCTTTCCAAAGACATTTTCTTTCTTCTTTTTCAAAATATCATCAAGATCATCTAATCTATTCTTCAATGAAGCTTGTTCTTCCATGATCTTGGTTTTTCCAACAATTTTTTCTTTCAAAACATCATTTTCTTTTGTCAAAGAATTATTTTCATGCACAAGTTTTGAGTTGGCACTCAATAAAGCATTAACTTTAATTTTCAACTCTTTGTTCTTAGCATATGATTCTTTCAAACATTCATGCATTTTAAAAATAAATTATTCAACATCATCATCATCATTATCACACGAATCATCACAAGAATCACAACTAGAGGATACCTTATTATTGCCAAGTGCCATAAAAGCCATTTGAGCCTCCTCATATTCTTCTTCAACCTTTCCATCCGAATTGCAATCATCCCAAGTGATTTGGAAATTGTTGAAGTGAGGCTTCCTTGAGTCTTTTCTCCTTTTTGATGAAGCTTTAAATGCTATGCTTCTTTTTCCCTTTGCCTCCTCATCTTGTACCTTGTATTTCAACTTCAATTTAAAGGAGGTTAGAGAGAAATTCAGAATTGATCAATGAATCAATAGACATAGAATTTAAATTTTTAGACTCTTCTATGGCAATGGATTTGGGTTCCCATTCCTTAGGTAAAGCATTCAAAATTTTTATATTCTTTTCACCCAAGGAATATTCTTTACCCAAACCTTCCAAATCCTTTACCATATCATTGAACCTATAATACATCTGGTCAATATTCTCATGAGGTTCCATTTTGAAGGATTCATATTTAGCCGCAAGAAGTGACTTCTTTTGCTATCTTATGTCTTCACTTCCTTCATGGATTTTTTTCAATTTGTCCCATATCTCCTTGGCCAATATGCAACCTTTTACTTTAGAAAACTCATGTGCATCCAAAGCATTATACAAAATATTAAAGGCTTTAGCATTTGAAGATAAATTTATTTTATCTTGTGCATTTAACTCATATCTAGTCTTAGGCCTTAATCTATGAGTATTTTCATCAAGAATATTTTCCTCAAAAGGACCTTCATAAATAATATGCCACCACTCTAATTCAATATTAATAGATTGAACAAAAATTTTCATTCTATCCCTCCAATAAACAAAATTAATTCCATTAAACATGGGAAGTCTAGAAATAGAATGCCCCTTTAAAAACAAAGCATTATTGGTTGCCATGATCTTTACTCTAATGCAATTTAAGCAAAATAAAGAGATCAATGCTCTGATACCAATTGTTGGTCCGAAAAGCAACCTCAGAGGGGGGTGAATTAGGTTGTATCTAAAACAAACCTTTTTATGTGCTTAATAGAAATTCAAACTTTATGCACCAAATAAAAACTTATGCACAAATGAATACAATAGATATTCAACAATTTAAGCTTAAAGAACAAATAAGAATATTGAGATTTAGAGAATCAAACCAAACTCCCAAGCTTCTCAAGCTTGGAGCTTACAACTACAAAGAGCTTCTCACAAGGCAACTACCAAGTTCTCAACTTGAAGTTTAGCCACTAAAAGTCTCTTCAAAGTAGGTGAGACAATAACCTCTTGTATACACAAATGAGGATCACTCTTGCTCTCACTAATTTCCTTTAGTTGAGCCAAGAGTTTTACACTCACAACCTTCCTTTGTTACAATTGTTATCTCTCCAATCTTACACTTGAAGAACTCTTACACTTCTAAGCTCCTTTCACAAAACTCTTACACTTCTAAGCTCCTTTCAGGCTTAGGAGTATTTATAGTTGCCAAAAATCTGCTTCCAACAACTTCCCAACGGCTATTTTCTGTTTACAGAAAAACTAGCCGTTGGACCTTTCGGACAGCCGATGTAGCAAGTGTGCGTCTGAACGAACTAGCCGTTGGACCGTTCGGACGGCCGCTATGAAACCCTGCGTCCAATGCTGCATCCGTTTTCTGAGGGTATTCATTCCAATGTCCGAGGATGTGTCTGAACCTGCGTCCATTCGAAGCAAAGTCTTTTGGAAATATGATCGGACGCTGTTATTTGTCCGAGACTTGCTTCAAATTCTTTGTGTCAGACGATTACCATAGTCCGAAGCTCCGATCTGTCTTTCGTACAGTTGCGTCCGTGGAGTCTTCTGGTTATTTTGTTCGGACGATCATTTGCGTCCGAACCTTCCTATTTTTCTGCACAGTTGTTTTCAAACCATTAGTGCAATTTGGTCATCATCAAAACATGATTAACATAACTGGGGTTCAACACAAAGAATTATCAAAATATTCATGGCTTTGGCATTTAAAGATAAATGTACCCTATCTTGTGCATTTAACTCATATCTAGTCTTAGGTCTTAATCTATGTGTATTTTCATAAAAAATATTAGCCTCAAAAGGACTTTCATCAACAATATACCACAAATCAATATCAATGGATTATATGAAAAATTTTATTCTTTCCCGCCAACAAACAAAAATAATTCCATTAAACATGGGAGGTTTCGTAATGGAATGTCTCTCTAAAAACAAAGAATTATTCGTTGCCATAATGATCTTTTCTCAAAAGCTAGTTAAGCTCAATATAAGAGAAGAAGCTCTGATACCATCTGTTGGCACCAAAAGCAACCTAAGAGGGGGGTGAATTAGGTTATCTCTAAAAACAATCCTTTTGAAGTGCTTAATGAAAATGCAAACTTTGTGCAACAATTGAATACTTAAGCCCAAATGATCGAAGATAAATATTTAACAATTTAAGTTTAACGAACAAATAATGACATTGAGATAAAGAATATCAAACCAAACTCCCAAGCTATTCAAGATTGGACTACATTCACTAGTAGTGCCTCTTCAAAGAAGGTGAGGCAATAACTTTCTTGTATACAAAATAGGCACACCCTTGCACCAACTAAGTCCCTCTAGTTGAGCCAAAGGGTTTTACAATACAACCTCACTTTTGTACACTTGTTATCCCTCCACTCTAACACTTGAAAATCACTCACTAGTCTACTCTTGCTCACACTATTTTCCTCTAGTTGAGCAAAGAGAAGTATACTATCCTAACCAATACAACCCACAATATTTTAGCCTATTTCTCCCCAAATAGCTCTTACAAGTGTTAACCATTGTGTGAATTGAATGTATTAGTTCCATACATAATTTGGATGACCTTGGGTTATTTATATATGAAAGATGTGCAGAAATTTGAGCTCTAACGGTCAAAAAACTGGTTGTTAAAGAACTAGCCGTTAGGGGTTCGGACGGTCATATGCATCCTACAGCTTGATGAACAGTGTCTCAGATGGTCATATGCATCCTACAACTTGATGAACAGTGTCTCGAACGGTCATATGCGTCCTACAACTTTGACAGAAAATTTCTTCATTTCGAGCTCATTTCTTCAGACAGTCTTCAATGTCCGATTCTTTTGTCTTTTAGATTCCTTGTTTTGGACGGTCTTTTACATCTGAAGCATTTTTTTTGGATGATTATCTGCTTTCGAAAGATTTGTTCTTCTCCGGTATTGTCTGGCCTTTCTTCCGGACGCTCTTCATCGTACGTAAGGTGTTGTTCAACTTTTGGTTGTTTTTCTTGATTGTGTTCGGATGATCATTTTTGTCCGAACCTTCCTATTTTTCTGCACACTTGTTTTCAAGTCGTTAGTACGATTTGGTCATCATCAAAACATGATTATCATAACTGGGGTCCGACATATTCTTCCATTGCAAGTCTTTTGGTCCCTTTATTGCAGTCATGTTTAATTGATCGTTTAGAAGGAAGAATAGGATTTGCGACTCCCTTTGATGGGATGTGAACTTCAGAAGTCGGGAGCTCAGAATATTTCACTTGCTTTTGAGTTCCTTTTTTATTTTTCCTTCGTCTTCTCTTTCCTTGAATAGAGTGTATAGTTGTTGACCCTTTTTGACCAATTCTTTTTTCTTTTGACGTTGGCGAGTTGAGTTCAACAACTCTAGACTTCAAGGCTACTATTATCTTTTGTTTGAAGCCTTTACAGGTATTGTAACCTTGACCTTCGAGGACCTTGAGCAAGAAGTATTTTCCTCCTCTTCAGTAAAAGTTGCCATAACATATTCGGTTGATGGAAAGTCTACTACAAATGAACCAAAAAGAATTTGATTGGGTTTGAGATTGACCTCTTACTCAACCATGTTAACGACAACAAGGTTTTTGCCGGTGTTAGCAATTCTAAGTTTGCAAAACCATCTTTGAGCAAGGTTTGCGCGTTCTATTGGAGTCATTTTAACTCGTTCAATATGAGTGTTTGTATTTGGACAAGTCTTGTTTCCTATTAAATGACCTTGAGATTGGAGTAATTGTTGTAATTGTTGGATACTCCTAGAATGATATCATCCTCGGAACATCTCTAGCTTGCCCCTTTGTAGTTTTATAGTGACAAGTGAGGTAAGTTTCTTTCGTTCCATGCCGCCTTTTGTGGTCAAAATGAGATGCTTTTGTCCCTGACACCTAGGTTGAGCGTCTTTTGCCTGCTTGCAGTCATGACGACCGAGATGACCTTTTTTTGCCCCCCTCGGGGCTTTGATGATCGGAGCAAACTTCCTTTTGACCTCAACAACCTTTGTATTTACCAACGGAGGAAACTAGGATGAGGTGAATTCTAGAAAAATCTTCAGGTAGTTGATTGTAAATCTATAGCGCATGTCACCATGTAGTCGCTCCTCTTTGATCCTTATCCCCTTCCGCGTTTGGTACTTGGAAGGTCATAAAATGAATCATGATCTTTGGTGCCATCTTAAACCTTCAAGACAATGCAATAAAATTAATTATCTGGAAAATTAGAGATAAAAGAGAGAATAGGTCCCACCGAGCATGTCAAAAAACACGTTGGACAAAAATTTAATATTCTGAAAATTAAATTCTCACCCAACTTGATCTCACTCGTGCGATTTGCTCGCGCGAGTATTTGTTTATATGAGTTGGACCCATTCAAGATACTAAATCCTTAATTGCATTCCCTAATTTTAGAGAAACACCTTTTGATTCTAGTTGTCAATTAATTAATTTGACTTCCAATTAAATAAACAAGAATAGGGAGATTTATATAATACTCTCTCCGCCCCATTTTATTTTCCCTTCTTTCTATTTTAATTTTCCCAATTTATTCATCACTCCTTAAAAAGGCAAGTAAATAAATGTCAATTTACAATTAATTTACCCATATTGTAAGTTCCAAAAAAAGAGCGTTAATGTCATGTTTCACTATTAAAATCTCATAAACTTTTTTTCAAATTTTGAAAACCAAAAATCAGCTAACAAATTTTGAATTTTAATTTAGGGACAATAATGGAAAAACTATTATACTAGTTGGTCAAATATCAATTTTTCTTAAACTGTGTGCAAGATTGACCATGCCAAATAAAATGGGACTAATGGAGTATTTCTTTTTGAAGTGCTACCAAAGTAATAAACTTATGCTGCCTACATACCCATTACCCTGATCAAACTTTACGTGGTTCGTGTGAATCAAAATTCACTTGTATTTGGGGCATCTATTTTGAATTTAATGAGATAATAAATTAATGTTAACCCATTTTGTACCTTTGACGGATTAGTTGGATTTGACCAATTTTTTTTATTTTTTATTTTTTTTACTTTAGCGAAATTTTAGTAGATTGAAAAACTCTACAAAATAATATATTTTGTAGTTCTTGCGACTGAACACCTTTAGAGGGGTTTCTTATGTATCCAATTAGAATCAAGCCACACATAGTTCTAGCGAACTACAATTTTTAAATAGGGAGTATTTTTAATGTAATACTCGACTTTTTCTTCTCATTTGACGTATTTTCGTACTTGATCTTATCCCTTTAAATACTTGTTAATATCTATTTCAAGTGTTAAATAATCGTTTTACCCTTTTTGGACATTTTCTAAAGTTTTCAGTAAAAGTATAATTTCTCAAAACTTGAGTGACTAAAGTGTGAATTTTGAAAAGTCTAGACACTCCCTTATGCTTTGTCTACTCGGGCAGATAATAAGTAGACCTAGATCCAATGCTGAGAAGATTTTTCTGAACCATGTGCTCATTGATTAACATTTGCATTTAATTATTGATAATGTCTCGTTTACTGCACCCTGCATTGATTATATGCGTGTTATCTATAATTAGGTTTAAATTTTATTTACTAAGTATTACATGCTTATCCCATTATTTTTTCCCCTTTTGTTTGCAGTTATTCATGACCAACAGGAAGAGTAGTAGATCATGTGACGAGTGCCCACTTGGGAGGGAATTACAGTACGAATCCCAGCTATTGTAGTTAGGATTTTCAGTTTGCTATCTTAGTGTGAGGTTTGTCCTTGTGTTTAGGCCTGTGTGACTAAGGACTCGTTAGAATTGTCTTGCATATCAAACTTCTGAGTGTTGTTTCGTTTCTGATTCGATACTTGTATATAGGTGTGATTTGATTATGTCGTGAATGGTTGTGGTTATGTTTGTTGTATATACCTCTTGTGATTGTGTCTTGGCTGAACTTGAGGTCTAATGACAAGTATTATGGTTTGTTTATTAATCTTGTATTGTGTCTTGAATGCTTGGGTGATCCCGAGGTGCGACGTGTAATTGTCCCATTTTGGGGACGTGACATTGAGTGGTATCAGAGCATAGGTTATTCAATCTTGCGTCTAGTATTAAGTTGAATTGTTATTGCTTTCAGTGCAGTATTGGGGACTTAGACTTGTAAGTAAGGCTCAAGGCTTGGGACTGACCAACCCAGACTAGGAGTTACTGTGATTCCTTGTTCTTAATACTTAGGTGTGGAGTGGTTGAAGTGTGTAAGTATTTTATTTCATGGTTAGTATTTAAATAAGAATTGATGTGTGATATTTACTCTATTTGATATGTGTAGGAAAATAGAATCTAAATTAAACAGACAGAAACATGTTATCATAGCACAAGAAGGGACAGGAATCGACCAAGTACAGGTTAAGGATTCTATTAGGACAAATCAGGGGATAAAAGAGCAGACTCAGACTGAGCAGCTATCATAGTAGCCACAGCAGTTATAGAGGCCCCGACCATCACAAATACTTACGCCAGTGATAGATTACGCCACTATTGTGACTATTGTGGGATAGGCAGTACATGCAACTATTCATACTATACTTGTAAGTCTCGAACCTAATCCATCATCACAACCAGAGGCAAGAGACGTTGATTATTACTACCGAGCAATTATGAAAATTAATATTCCTACTTTTGATGATAGGTAGATATAATCAAATGAAACTGAAAAGTGGCTGGGACAAATTGAGGAAAACTTGGATTTGTTGAAAGTACTTGATGAGCATAGAGTTCCAATAGTAAAGCCATACTTGGTTGGAGATGCAACTAGATGGTGGAATGGGGTGAGACAGTACTTGCCCCTATGAGACAGATTTCTTGTGTGACTTTCAAAGAGGCATTTCTAGAGCACTTTTATCCTTCACATCTTAGCTCTGCAAATTTCCCTGAGGAGATTTTTCTAGTATTTCATCTATGTAGTGTGCATGTTCTTTCTTGCACGATTTTTTTCTCTGCTTCTTTTGAGGTTGACATGATTATTTTTTGTTGAACATTGAACACTCATCTTGCAAAGATGTTGGCCTAAGCAGAGAAATAAGCTGTTGCTTAGAAGAAAGCAGAGATTAATAAGAAAAATAAGGTTAAAGCAGAGACACAACCAAGAAGAGCGAAGCTCCATCAGCTAGTGGGAGGACCATTATGTTGGCTCTATTAGGTTATGGTAAGAAGATTCACTTGATTTCTTTATAGATAGTATATCCTACCTCTATTTTGGAGGGTTTTCGAGTTGTCAAGGAAGGGAGAGATCTATCCATCTCCTCTAATATTGGCATTGGAAGTAGCCCCAAAGGTATATATATTCCTGACTGGCCAGCCTAGAATGATTGCCTATTTAAAATGGTCTACTTTTGAGCAATTGGTGCATGCCTTTTTAGTTTCCAAGTTTAAGGTGGTGAAGGAGACTGATCCCATAGATTTGGCATTGACCGGATACTTAACTTAGCCAATGTGAGTAATTGCTGATATTACTTTTTTTTTTCCTTTTGACTTGTATTTTTTTATCACAATTTCTTCTTTATAGGCTTGTGCGTATTACAATGCTAACCGAAACCAACTGAACTCTCCCATGTTCTTTAACAGGGTGGACAAATTGTTTGACAATTTTAGGGTTAGAATTATTAAAAAAATTTAGTGGTGAAAAATATTATCAAAAGGAAAAATATGAGAATCTTAGTGTCTTTTCTTATTTCTTGGAAATTATGTGAACAATTTTGACGAGAAAAATGATGTTACGTTTGAGGATGAATGGTTAAATATGTATGAATTCTTTGATCAAGAGGAGTTAGCCACCAAACTGTATATAAAGTACAAGATTCGTCTACTACCACGTGTAAAAATGAAGATGGAAACCAACCACAAGATGGAGATGCATGCCATCTACACAGAAACTAAGTTTGAATAGGGGCTGATGCTCGTGATGGAATTGGTGGTGTCCACAAGCTTGCTTTAAGGAAGATTATGTTACATATTTTAAACCAAGCTTAATTAGGTTCTATTTATTAATATTTAATTTGTTTAGAATTTGTTTCATTATTAGTTATTTGGTTTTAGGAATTAATAGTAGAATTAGATTAGGAAATTTAATAGTTTATTTAGTTAAGGAATTAATTTGTGGATTGCTTATATAAAGGCCTTGTGGCCGTGTGATATCTGGATGTGACCCTCCAAAAAAAAAAAAAAAAAATTTCCATTGTGAAATTTGAGAAACAAAATTGTTTGATTGATGCCCTCGATTATATTCAAGAAAAAATAAATTATTTTGCTGCCTAATTTCTTTGTGCATAAGCTCCCTTCTTGTGCATCGCTACTACTCTTGTTTATTTCTTCTTTGGCTGTGTTTGATTCTTGTTTCAATGTATTGTGGGTTAATTAATTATTTTTGGTGGATTTTTAGCTCTTTCAAATTGGTATCAGAGGTAACCTCAGGTGTTTTTCCATCCACACATGACTTGGTCCCTTATGCACATTGGGCTTAACTTCATGTGTTTTTATCAACCAATGTTTGTCTTGGTTTAGGAGTTTGTCTCAACCAATACTTGTTCAGGTTTGTGCCCCCATGTCATGTGTGAAAGGCCAAACTAGTTTATTGTCTTGTTTCATCACAAGTCGTGTGTGAGAAAGGGTATGAAATTACAAAAGGGTGTGAAAGTATAAAATATCCCACATCGGTTAGGTTAAAGATCCCGGACTAAACTTAATAAATTCTTAGAGCACACCACTCACTGCCAATTGGTTATGAGACGGAAGTCTATATTCTTTAACATGGTATGAGAGCAAAGGAAGAAATTCTTGATTGTGTTGATTGTGCGTGGTGTGGATCTGGTCCCACAGAAAGTTTGGAGAGTTTGGTTTAAGGGAGGCATTGTTGACATAATTAAACCAAACTCCTTATCAATTAGGAAATGTGTTATTGTTGGATTTTGATAGTTTAGTTGTTTAAGTAATTTAGTTTCCTAATAGGATTATGTTTAGAGTTGTTATTTCCAATGTAGTTGGGTTTTTGGCAGTCAAGTTTGTTATCTTATAAATAAAGGGTTTTGTCATATTAGTCAATTGATAAGCATTGAGTTGAGAGTCTAGAATAGAGACATTCTAGAGTAGAGATTAAGGCAATTTGGTCATGGGTTTATGCGGGTCTCAATATGAGAGTTCGATGTGCATTATTTTGTAACTCCTCATTTTCTCCCATATATTTTGATGTATATGTTAAATAAATTTATCTTCCCCTGCATGTTTTTTGTGCTAAGTGGTATCATAGAGCTCTAGGTTCAAGAGTTTGATTCTGGGACGTTTGTCAAAAAAATTTAGAGAAAAAGATTTTTGTGGTGGAGTACTCGAATATTGAAAATTGGACCACAAGAGGTTGGTCTTGTAGTACTTGTTTGACAATTCAGGTGTAATGAAATTGACTTTACTTGGAACATAGGTCTAAAAAAAGGGATCTTGTCGAGAATATATATTGTCTGGTGTTGGGCAATGATAAAAAAAAATTCTTGCCAAGTTGATTGAATATTGATTCACAAAATTGAGAATTTGATACCAGTTATCATGAAATTCATGGAGGTTGATAAATTATAGAAAATTTGTGCAACGAGGAATATTTATTCAGATGCATGGATTGGTAGAAATTTTTTTGAAGATGAAGATCAAATTAAATTGATGGCGTTAGACTATAGTGAAAAAAGAATACAAAGCCAATGGAAGAAATTCTCTAGATTGTGTTGATCGCGCTTAGAGTGGATCTACACCTATGGAGAGTTTGGTTTAAATGAGGCATTGTTGGCATAATTAAACCAAACTCCTTATCAATTAGGAAATATTTTATTATTCCATTTTAGATTTTGGTGGTGTTTAACATGTTTGCTCCTGGTTAGAATATTTTGATGCACTTCAATTAAAGAAGGCAGGTTTTTTTCTTAGGGTGACGAGTGTACTTTTGAAGTCACGGGTGTTGAGTGGGAAAATCAAAATATTATATGGAGTGGTTTGGCTTTTTTGGGTGCTGTGGCGTGTCCCAAAGTTGTGAAAGCATTAAATTTCCTTGAGCCAATTAGACTCTAAGACTGAGATTTTCGTTGAAGGTGGACTCTTGAACCCTACATGGCTGGATAGTCCTGCTGGCAGAGAAGAAATATTGTGATTTGTACCATTTGGTTATCTCAATGGATTGGGAGCAAAAAGATCCAAGATTGTTTCTAAGTTGCAAATGAGGTTGAGAAGAATTCAAGCTAATCTTGCTAAGGGGGAGGGTGAATTAAGACATCTCTTGCGAGCTGACTGGAGGTTGGACTCAGTTAGTTACACATGTTCATTTGCCAATTGAATATTTTTCCACATTAATTTTATAATTGTTTTTTTTTAAATTGCTATGACTGCAGAGTAGTGAATTATTTGAATCAATCTATAGCTAAATTGTTATTGACTGCGTTGTTCAATTCAATCTGCGAGGCAACTAGGGTTAATAATTGCTCGATTAGCATTATTGAATCTAGAAAAAATAATCAATTAATTGACATAATCGCTTGTGCTTATGTTATATTAGCCTAATTGATTTTGCTTGTTTTTAATGCTACTATTAATTAATCTTTGGTGTGTGGCTAGATTAATTTGATAGATAGGGGTAATTGGATTGCATGTTGAAAATTAACCAACTTAGAAAAAAGATATAAGAAGGGACTTTGAATTGGAATGCAGGTTAATTCTTCAATTAGTACTTGATATAAAAATTGAATTATCTTTGGTTTCTGTAATGATTGACCAATAGAATTTCTATGATGGATATGACCAAAACCAAAATCATTCTTTTATTCAATTTCCTACAATTTTAATTCTTGCAATAGTTTTCATTGGTAAAATTATTTAAAACCCCTTTCTTTATTTGAGCACGAATAATAGACTCCCAAATGGCGACAAAGTAATGTTCCCTATAAATAGGTAGATTAGCTAACTATAAAAACACAACACAAGAGGAGGAGTTATAAAATAACGCACATTGAACTCTTATATTAAAACCCGCATAAACTCACGTTAAAATTGCCTTAATCTCTACTTTAGAATTTCTCCATTATAGACTTTCAATTCAACTCATCTCAACTGACTAATATGACAAATCCTCTATTTATAAGGTAACAAAACGAACTACCAAGAAACCCAACACACGTGGGCCATGGATCAAGTGATGGGGTCATGGACCAAGCTCAAGGAGTTCAAGGAGTTGATTCAGTCCAAGTTCCAGCTGAGCCAATCATGACTTCAAGATCAAAGGTTAAGAAGTTACATCAAGCTCGTCGGCTTTGTCAAGGAAATTTTGGAGCAACAAGCATTCTTATGTGCAAATGGTGGCCAAGAGTTGATTCAAGTTTAAGTCAAGTGGCCAGTCCATGTTTTAGAAGTTCAAGTCAAAGACGATTCAAATCCAAGAAGCCTAAGAATTGAAGAGCTCCTAGAAGGGTTCTAGAAACCCTAATTTGGCAAACACCTACAAACTAACCCTATTTAGCCTAGGATTTAGCTTAAGAACTCATTCCTAGGAGTTATTATTTTATGTGTTCTCCTAACTTGGAAAAATGTTAGTCTACATTAGTCTTTTGGCCAAGTTTTAGGTCCTTCTGTGCCGACCGAAATCTTGTTTAAATTTGGCTAGCTAATGTCCAGGTTTTTAGGGGTTTGTGGCTGATTTTTTTTTCATGTTTAAAAGGGGCCTTATGGCCGAACCTATGGATTCAAAATTCTTGAGTAAAATTTTGTGAGAAATTCTTATGCCCAAATTGTCTTCCAAAGGCTTCTGGTATTGCAATAGTTATTCTTGTGATTACCAACCAAGAATACTATTGGTTGTAATCTTGTTGTAGGCAACAGATCGATATCTCGTACAGTCAAAAAATAGACATTAACTTCTTGATTTCCTAATCAAAAGGTTTAAATCTGTTAAGTCAGAATTTCATTTCTTTGTTGCAAATTTCTATTTTTTTTTTGTGTTCATCTTGGCCGAACACCCCCAAGAAAGATGTGTATTATCTTTGTCATTCTTGCAGGTATTGTGTATCAAGGTGATCTTGGTACCATAATTCAAATTTGGAAATTTGGATCTTTTTAGTTTAACTACGGAGTTTGCATCAAAGTGGTATCAAAGTTTTGGGTTCCCTAAACATGTTTGTTTTCTTGTGTTATCGTAAATCATTTGAGATTATATCCTATGGTTTTGTTCGATTCTAATTTTTTTTTTTTTTAAAATAGCTTGTTCATGTTCTTGTTCTTGAAAATTATAGCCTTTTTTATTCTTACTCTTTTGAATTGATTATTGTTCCGATTTTTGCCAACATCCAAGTCTTAATTCGTTGTTCTGGTTGATAAAAAAATCAGACATCAAAACCCTAGCTGATAAGGGTTGTTATCCAATTTTCTTGTTCATCAAGCTTCCAGTTATTCTTGTGCAAACTTTCTTGTCTTGTGTTCTTGATTATTTGTGAGTAATTCATGCAATAATCTACTATTTAAGAAAGAAAAACAGCCATAAACCCCTAAAAACTAGGACATTAACTAGCCAAATCCAAACAAGATTTGGATTGGCACAAAAGGACCTAAAACTCGACCAAAAGACTAATGTGGACTAACACGTGTCTAAGTTAAGAGAACACATAAAATAATATCCTAGGAACAAGTCTTGAAACTAAATCCTTGGCCAAATAGAATTAGTTTGGCTGAATTGTAGGTGTTGGCCAAATTAGGGTTTCTAGAACCTTTCTTGGAACTCTTCTATTCTTGGGTTTCTTGGAAAAATGCTATATGGCTAGTGATTATATAAAACATTTTGATAGTAAGGATGCAGAAGAAATGTTAAGATATTTAGAACAATATTTAGGAGAATCAGCCAAGGCTATGTGGCAAGAATGGAAGGATAAAAATCCTAATGAATTAGCTGAATTAATTTCTTTAGGAACCAATCCTTTTAATTTTGGAAACCCAATACATAGAAATTCATAAAAGGTGAAAAAAGTCCTAATTTTCAACACGTGTTATAACATTAGATTGTATAAGAGACAGTTTCTTGGTTTTTCGGAGAGTATTTATGTGGTAGAGTACAGATTTGTATATAGGTAGACAATTAAAAATGAAACAAGCTTTTGTAGCCAAATTTATACTCCTCTATATTATGATATACAAGAAAAACCTAGATATTATAATAATCTATATTTAAAACAAACACAAAAAAGAAAAAATTATTACACAAAAAGATCACAAGCTAGAAAACCTTATTTAAATAAGGACAGACATGTTAGAAAATATGACCCTAATAGGACATATAAGAAAAAGCTTTATTGTTATACATGTAGCAGTCTTAGATCATTTAAGTTCATGATGTCTCTAAAATAAATTAATATGGCTTTTATACATTAAAAAGATGTGTAAATAAGACAGATCAAGCTTATCTAGTCCTTCTGTTATTGAAAGTGAAAATGCTTTTGATAGAATAACTAGACTAGAACAAAGAGTAGCTAACATAGAAAAAGAAATTTTTTATAAAAACAAAGAAAAAATAGAAGAAGAAACAGAAGAAAATATAAATTTAGCCAATTTGGAACAAAAAATAAAATTTTGTAACCAAGACAAAAAATTAAATTCTATAAAATTAGAAGTTACTTTTAAACATCATAATAAAATAATAGGAACTAGTGCAATTATAGATACAGGATGCACAACTATAATTGCAGATCCAATGTAATTGATAGATACAACTAAAATATTAAAATTCAAAGACCCTATAAAAGCCACACAAATGGATGGAAGTATAAATGAATATAATTATTACGCAAAAAATTGTAATATAGCTTTTTTAAACAATTGCGATAATTATAGTCAATATTATTTCATGCCATATGTATTAGTTAAAGAAATCTTAGAAAAACATGGGGTAGGTGTAATTATAGGATTAAAATTCTTATTAGATTTAAATGGAGGAATAATTTTAACAAAAGAATATGTAGGATCTCTATGTTTGTAACTACAAGTCCTTGTAATCCAACATCACTCCCACCTATTCATCCAGATTTGTCTAAATACACATCTAAATGTGTATAATAGACAGCTAATGTATAGAATGCCTAAAAGGAAAAGAAGGATGTTGTAATAACATAACTGTTTTAGAACAAGATTATTTAGAAGCCAATTTATTAAATGGTTTTTAATAGATTTTATTTTTTCCAAGTATTTCCACTAAGTGAGGCATAGTAGATACACATATAGAAACTTTACCATTTATAGGAGAAGACCCTATAAAATTATGGGATAAAAATAAAATTTATTGTGAAATAAAAGTTAAAAATCCAGATTATATAATAAAAACTGCAAAAATAGAAGCTAGTCCGCAAGATATAGAAGAATTTAAGATGCACATTAAAGAATTATTAAATTTAAAAGTAATAAGACCATCAATTTTTTAATCAGTATTTTCCAGAGAAAAATGGATAATATTTTCTTAGAATATTCCCAATTTGTACTAGTATACATAGATGACATATTAGTGTTTTCAAAAAATGAACAAGAACATGTAGGACACCTTAACACAGTTTTAGCATTTTCACATCTATGGCATAATAATAGACAGGTAATAAAGTAGAATCTATTTTAAACAATCCTAAAATAGAGGTTTTCTGAAATAGGAATTGTTCAGGGCATTTTCCCCTTTAACGGCTTCAACAATTGCCTTAGTTCTATATTTGCCTGATAAATTAGAAAATTTAAAAGAATTACAAAAATTCTTAGGACTTATAAATTATGCTAGATTATTTCTTAAAGATATTGGAAAAATTGCAGGACCATTATATTCCAAAACAGGAAAAAATGGACAAAGATTTTTTACATACAGAAGATATAAATTTATCGGAGAGTATTTATGTGGTTTTGATAGATGGTTGTGATTTAGGATGGGGAGGAATCCTCAAATCAAAACCACATAAATACTCTCCGAAAAACCAAGAAAAATTATGTAGATATGCTAGTGGCACTTATAGAGAAAAAGGATATAAAACTAGTTTAGATTGTGAAATATTAGCCATAATATATGTATTAGATACTTTTAAATTATTTATAATTTCAAAGAAAGAATTTACAATTCGAAGTGACTGTGAAGCAATAGTCAAATACTCCCAAAATATGAAAGAAAAAAGTAGGCATAAGAGATGGCAAAAATTTTCATTAGTAGTAGCTGAATATAATATTAATTTTGAACATATAAAAGGAAAAGACAATAAATTAGCAGATGAATTATCTAGAAAAATTTATAATAATTAATAATGTTTGTTAATTTTTACAGGCCTGGATCAGACCCAAGAGCCCAGCTTAGGGCCCCCAGACCAAGTTTTATTTCATCTTCATTTTCAAGACTATAAGATCATAGTCCTTCCACTGTGATTTTAAATGTCTGATGGGTTTGCTGACTGGATTCAGCAGGTCTTGAAAATGAAGATGAAACAACCCTAGGGTCTGGGGGCCCTAAGCATGGCACTTATGACTGTCTCTTATACACATCTAGATGTGTATAAGAGACAGGTCCTCATGAGCTTCGGACGATGGTAATCGTCCGACACAAAGAAAAATAGTGGACATTTTACTAATTCTTTAAATGCTTTATCGCTTATTTTAATGGACTAAATGATCTTTCTAAATTTGAGTGTTATGCAGTTTTTCATGGCACTGCAATGCAGATTGTACAAGACATGGGTTGATCTAGATGTGTATAAGAGACAGTTGTAAGGCTGTTAGTGCTCAAAGGTTTTAAGACAATAATGAAGGACTTGAAGCTCTGTAGATTTTACTTAGGAAACCAGTTCCATATTTCACCAAATTAATACTGACCTATTATTCAGATGATGAAGGTAATCAAATAAATTTTTGTGATCACTGTGAGACCCTTGTAAAAAATTTTAGAATAATAAATGAAAAATATAGGACCTTAGAACAAGAATTTTCTGATAACAAGACAAAATTATTTGAATTAGAACAGAGAGTTCAAGTTTTAACTCTAGAAAAAGAAGACTGGAAAAATAGATACTTAAATACAAAAAATTTGACCAAGGCCAGTGTTTCCGGTAAAGGAACACCTAGTCCGGTTCAAACGGCAGCCGGTAAAGACAAGACAAGTCCGTTGATAGTTGGTGATTTACTAAAAATCACACAGACCAATACAGGGTGTCAGAGTTGTTTTTACCAGGAATTCCACTTAGTGGAATAATGACTCAAACAAAGACTCAAGAACTAGAAGACAAAGACAAAGACTTGAAGACTGAGACAAATTCCACTCAAGACTCTACTCAAGAAAAACAAAATCCATGTGATCTGGAAGACCAGGTGTCATCCACTGATGGAGTAGACAGCATCGGATACCAAAATGTGGAGACCACACTTTAGAAAAATCTTAAACATTATGTAGACAGCTAGTAACAATTATTGTACTTTTTTAATCAGCTTTTAGAAAAGCAAAAATAATGTAAGGAATCTTTTACTTTATCTTATTAGATTAGTTAACATCCGGTTTTGAAATCCGAAATTCATTTTATAAATAGGACCATTTCATCACTTGTATAGATATCGAGGAAATTATCAAGGCTCTCAACTAACTTCTCTTGTAAACAATCTTTCAATATCAATCAAATTTTCCATTCTCTAAAAGTCTTCAAGACTTGACTTCTCTTTCAAGGCTTTCTTTCTCACTTTTTCTTGGTTGTAAGTTTTCTTTTTAATTTAAGAAGTAAAAGACCAGGGGGAGAGGCCGAAAGGTCTCAAACCCATAAAAGATCTACAAGTTAAATTCAAAGGACATACTCAGACAAGAACAGGACTCCAGGCACCATGAGGTATGTTGGCAATTTTTGGATGAATTTTCCTTTCTATGGTTAAAATCTGGGTTAAAAATAAACCTTGTATATGTTATTTCTGAAACAAAAGGCTAGGGCCTTTAAAGTACCCGCTAAGGCAATTGTTGAAGCCGTTAAAGGGGAAAATGCCCGTATGATGAGTTTCAGAAAACCTCTATACTAGGATTGTTTATATCTCCAGATACTATAGATTGTAATGCATATGGGTTGGTATGAATGGTTGATGTTATGATGCCTGTTTTCTTATCCTTATCCCGAGTCGGTCTAAGAGTCGAGGATCCCATCCTCCTCCCTTCTCGTGGTATTCCGGTGCCCCTAAAAACATCTAAAACATGGACTGGCCTCTTGACTTGAGCTTTAGGAATGAATTCTTGGACACCGTTTGCAAATAAGAATGCTTGTTGGTCCAAAATTTCCTTAACAAAGCCCAACATAGCTTGATGTAACTTCTTAGCCTTTGATCTTGTGATTGGCCTAGCTGGAACTTGGACTAGATCAACTCCTTAAACTCCTTGACTTGGTCCATGACCCCATCACTTGATCCATAGCTCAGGTGTGCATCATAGTGTAATGGAAAAACTAAGGAAAACTCAATAATAATTATAATAAAAGTGATAACCTCTTTTTTTATTACTACTGATTGTCCCCTAAATAAGTCTAGGGGTTCACAGTTTATTTCCTACTCAACTCCTAAAAGTGAGGAGGTTTTCCTAATAAGCTAGAATGCTAAAATGAAGGCCGATTATAAGTAGAAGATTGGAATATTGAAAAAAATCATCATTTCCAAAAGTAAAGCCCCATCTGTTGACTTTGTTGCGGCAAAGAAAATTGCAAAGAAATGGGTCGTCGTGGCAAATAGATCTTTTTATTCTGGATTTTTTGGGTTCACCATGTCGAACCATTTTAAATGGAAAGCTTTGCCGCAACAATCAAGGCTTCTGCCTGAATTCCATTTTGAGCTTTTTCACTCATACTTTGACTCTCCAGCTTGGATATTTTACCTTTTTACCTGCATAAAAATTGAAATAAGCATAAATGACTAATTAAGACTCAACTAAACATTAAAATCACTTAAAACACAAGTTATCCTAATTTAAACACTTAACACAATACATCAAGAAAGCATAACAAGTATGACTCAAAATTCCAAAAACTAAGTCCAAAAGGAATACAATAATAACCTTAATTCTATGGTTCTCAAACTCCCCCAACCTATCCTTTTGCTTGTCTTGAGCAAAAGAGACAAGAACTTAGAAGAACAAACAACCAGTGCACAGCCTAACTCTAATAGAACTGTATCAACAATAGTAAATTCATTGAGATCACAATTTAGATTAGTTTCAAGCATAAAATGAATTTGACCCACGATACCACAGTCAGGCTCATAGAAATGCCGTATTCTCAAAGTTACAAGAAGGAAAAGGAAGCAAAATCACTCAGCTTACCAATCTTGACTACTTACTTCAAAAAAATTCAGTCTTACGACAACACGATTGGACACAAAGTTTAATCAACCCATAATCATTAATATGGACTAATCAAAACTTTGGATCAAATAGGTCTTTGAAGCTTGTAATGTAGGCTAGGGGACAAGGTAGGATAAATATGGGTAAAGTAGCTAATATCACCTTAGTTGCATTACACTTCAACTTTGCACCACATTCCCATGTCCACCTTAAGTACGTCCATCACTACATAAACCACAAATTCACAAATTACAAGACATAAAACTTAGACAAAGTAGCTAATGTCGTAATAGCTACATTATTAACGCAAGAGGTAATGATACGCTTATTTACAATTCCGACAACACCAATAACACGTTTTTAAAATTGAATTTTTTATAGAATTATATAATAACACCACACATCTCCTCAGTACAAAATCTTAAACAATATCGCAATGCCAATGTAACATTAATGCGACTATTCATGCGGCTAACACCATGAAAATAGGTTAATAAAGCTCAAAAGGAGATAGTAGACATATTACTCAATAAGGTAGGCAATTTGAGTTAAACGCTCCAAAGAAAATGCCTAAATGATTTCCTAGGTCCAAATGTTGCCAATATTTTTCACATATAGGACTCCTCAACTGATTGTCTCAAGAAAAATTGAGTTTCCATAAGCTATCATGGTTAACACTCAAAACTTTAATCTAGGCTCCCTCACACTTGGCATGTATATGTAGGGTAATAGTATTTTCATGAATCAATGGGGTCACAACTCAAAAACTCTTATACACATAAAAATCACCAATTCAAATTACTCAATTCATCATTCACTGTCAAGGATACAAAATTCATAGAGTTAGTTTGTGCATTATTGCAACGAAAATAGTTAAACAAAAACTATAGAAAATTAACACAAATAGACACATATAAAGACTAAAACAACACTAATTTACATAAACTAAGAATTAATTGCAAAATTAAAAAACATAGCACAACCCAAAAATAGCACAATAACACCACCAAAATAACAATTAACACAAAACACCACCTCTAATTCTCCCGACTTGAACAAAACATTATCCTTAATGTTTGCCACGAGGGTGATAAAACATGTGCAAAAAAATAAAAGGAATAATTGTTGGATTTAAAGAAAAGGGAAAAAGAACACCCCTTCATGCGGTCCCAGATTGACCACCCTCATCCTTCTCCACCTCTTTGTCATCACTAGCACTCTTCTCATCATCCTTGTCCTCATCTTTCTTATCATTAGTGTCCAACTATCCATTCAATGGCCTAAAATGCCATCGTTCTGGAAGTGGCTCTGCTGGCCAGCTTCTCATGTTAACTGGCTACAAGTTGTTTATCCGGGGAGCCAAAATATCAAGCTTTTGATGAAATACGTAAGGCTCTAACTATGAAGAACTAGGAGCTTTAGGAGTCCAGTCTCAGTAGCGAGGCCTATGGAAGACATATTTAGGTTTTTCAGGAGGAGGTGGAACCCAACGGTTTTGTTCATCACCTTGCTCTTCTTGGAGTTGTCTCTGGCACGCGGCTAGCCAATCATGATTTTCCTTGTTGTGCTCTTTAATGGGGGTTTGAAGCCATAAACCTATAATTGTCTTGTTAATAAAAATGTTAGAACCATTTTTGAGTGAAAGATCTGCATTTGAACAAAAAAAAAGTTATGATATTAGGAAAAATAAAGCCAATGTGATCTTACAAAATTAGCTAGGGTTTCTGGTCTCTCTTTGGTGCTTACCTTCTCTACCAATGTGATCTTAGAAAAGTAGCTAGGGTTTTTGTCTCTATTTGGTGCTTACCTTCTCTACTATTCTTCTTCGTAAGCAATTTTTTCTTCCAGACACAGTCCAAAAATTAGCCAAGAAGTTCAAGTTTGTGCTTGTTGGAAATTTTTTGAAAGGAAGGCCTTTCATGGAATCCCTGTGATGTGACTATCCAAAATGATTGGTGTCAGAAGGATTTCGTTCTTGGATTGATGGATAATCATCATGTTCTTATTTGCTTTGATCTAGAGGAGGATTATCTTTGTTGTTGGTGTGGGGTTTCCTTAATTTTCAAGGGTTTGTTATGCACATCTTCAAATGGACTACTGATTTTTCCTTGATGAGGAATCTCCAATTGGTCCTATTGGATTGATTTTGCAGGATTGCATGCTTACATATTTCGCAAGGTAGCTTTATTTTCTATTGCTCGATTGATTGGGTAATCCCCTTAAGGTTGATATTTCGACGGCTACAGGTTCTTGTCCGGGCTAGGGTTTGTGTGGATTTGGATGTTACGATGCCTCGATTGGGAAAAGTTTGAATTCCTAACATAAAGAATGGTGGAAATACATTCAATATGAAGAAATACCTAATTATTGTTTGCATTGAAAACATATGGGATATTCAGAAGATTCATGTGAGTTAAAAATGCTCCTGATAATCCCAAGGGTTCTAATTCACAAAGAGTTTAAGGGCTGTGATGCCCCTATTTTGAACTCTAACTTGGCCTCCAATCAAAAGCAGCAACTGGTACCCAAGATGAGTCAATTGACAAAGGTTGGTGATGATGTTGCTATGGGCTCTTTAGGATTGATAGCGAGTAATAAGGCAATAGTCCCAACGTATATCTCACCATCATCTATGGTGATTTCAGCAAAACCTAATAAGGGTGTAGAGGAGGCTATTATTTTGGGAGAGGTGAGGCAATAGGAAACACATTCGATAGAGATGCCTAATCAGGTGGTGGCTGCTTCGTGACATAAGGGAGAAGATACCCCCTTTGACTGAGATGATTACAGCCAATGGATAATAGGTTCAAGTGGCTGGGGTATCGCCACTAGTTGCGGTGGCCAACTACAAGAACATGTTGGTGATGTGAACCCTATCTCTAATGGGACTGCTGAGATCGATCGTGCGCATTTTAATCAGTCCCATGTTAATTTGCATGCTTCTTAATGCATGCATAAGGATGTGTCTGTTTGGAAGGTTCGACTCAATCTGGAATCCTTCCATTGGACCTAGATGTTAGATGAATTGGGCCAACCATGATTGACGACCATCACCCACGATTTCGAAGAGCTATCCTAAGAAAAGCCATAAAACCAAACATGTAAAACTATTATAGTATATGAACTAATAAAAGTAACTAAAGATAAAGCAACTAAACAAGTAAATTCCAGTCTAAGAAAGCAAGTAAAACTAATTATTAAAGAACTATCAAATTTAGTCTAAGGAAAACAAGTAAAATTAACACTAGATTACCTAATTTGACTAAAACAAGATTGAAATTGGAAAGCAGTTAAACCTAATTTGACTGTGGAAAGCATTAAGGAAGCATGAAAATAAAGAAATCTCCATTTCTTAACAAAACTAGAATTTCCAGAAACTCGAAGATAAAATTGACTAAAGCTATACATTTTTGGATTTTTAAATTATTTAAAAGAAAGCCTACTACAAATTACTACTAACTAATGCAAGGAAATGAAGATTTTAAACTAAGAAACCACTAAATTAGCAAGAACTTGAAGAACTTCAAAGGAAACTTGAACTTTAAGAAAACTTAGATTGCAAGAAATTTAAAGATAAAGCGTGTAAAAATTATATCTACTTGTAACTAATTAAAAACCCACTATGATCAACTAATCAAGATTAAACTTATAAGAATTTAAAGATTGGATCTAAAAAGGAAATTAAAGAGAACTTTTAATTAACAAGGAAACTTCAATATTAAGCAAGGTTCTAAGATGCTCTAATACTAAAAATACACACTACACCTAATGCTATGTGTTTTTTACTAACTATCTACTTACTTAACTGAATAGTACAAGCCTAGTACTTAACGATAACTTGAGCTAAAAGATTATAATTTGGCAAAAATTACGCTGGACACACCTTCGTATTGCGATATGGGATTTGCACTGTGAATCCATATTGTGATATGGAGCCCTAAATAAGCTTGAAATTTTCAATCCATATTACGATATGGATTTCTAAGTCATACAATTTTCATATCACGATATAGAGCCTTCTCCAGCAACTTAAAATCTCCTTTTTGCCCTTTCTCTCTTGGAAACCTTGGTCCTTTAGACTTCATACCTTTTAATCTTGACCTGTAAAATACGAATAAACCTAATAAGTAACAAACTAATCTAAAATTGACATTAAAATGATAATATTTACACAAATACAAATGTAACTACTAAATGCAATAAAACTAAGTAAAAACACATAAATCTACTCTAAATTTTGAAAAATAAATATGCTAGCTTAGACAAGCAAAATAACTCTAGTTTTCTAGAGTTATCACTCCCCAAACTTAGCCTTTTACCAGTCCCATGCAACACAAGAAACAAAAAGAACCTAACTAACCAAGTAAACACAAACACACCACCAAATAGACAACACAAAAGGTGAAAAATGGATGTACTTTGAGTAATTAAGAAACCTCTCAAGGGACCTCAAATACCATATGATAATTGAATTGTTTTAACTAGTCACTCCATTTTTATAAGTTTTTCAACTTTCCTATGGAAAACGAGTTCAAATGTCTACACAAGATTTCAAATAACCAAGTACTAACAATTATCAAAAAGATTTTTGAGAAATAAATTCCATTCATTCAAAACATAATTTTGCTCAAATCAAAAGGATTACAAAGTTTTTCAATCATCTCGACAAGGCCTCATGAAAATAGAAGATCATTAGAATTCTATTTAAATGCACATATCACATAAAATTGGGAATTTTAATCCATCGTGTGAGTAGAATGATATCAATCATGGGTATTACAAATATTTCCTCCTCAACTTGTTGGTATACTAAAACGTAAAACAATCCTAATGGCCATTTCGGAGAAACAACACGGGTACATGCCGGAATCCATTACTAGCCTTATTACTACTCTAACGGCATATTTCAGAGAAATAACATGGGTACATGCCGAAATCCCGTACTCACCTTTTCCTTGTGCAAACACACAAAATGATCTAAATCACTTCTATCCCATTCAACCCAATTTTTTCACAAGATAAATTGACCAACAAAGTAATACTATTGATTTGATCAAAAGCAATGTTTCAAATGAACTAATACAAAAATGTGAATCCCTCACTTTTTGAACATAGTAATACATGGTTTTTGAAATCTTTTGTCACAAAGCACTACTCAACACACACAAAAATCCATGAAATGCCAATTTTAAATAATTCAATCATATAATATTGCAAGTCTTTTGTCATCATCAAGAACCATAATTGCTCAATTTTCCATCCAAATGTCACCACACAAATATTTAAAAACACAAAAAGCAGCTATCCTACCACAAGTAAATAACACAGCCCATTTTTATTCTAGTGATGAGTATAACTCATCCTTCCACTCACCTAAAATCATACAATACATACTAACACGACTAAAATTAAACAAAGATAACATAATCTAAAAGCAACTGAATCAAAATCAACCACCATAAGCAAAAAGAAGCTAAAGGATATACTAACACCAAGTAACATCATTTTTGTCGGCTTAAAATAGTCAATCCATTACTCAAGCATAAATAATAAATCTACTTGGCATCAACTTAACTGTCTTTAGCCAATCTATTCTAACAAAAGTCAACCAAACCATAATATCTCAGAAGCAACAAAGAAAAGCATAAGAAAATAGTAAGGGAGATGCTAAGGAGTCTTCTTCAATGTCAGGCAACCATCATGCTTCATCATTGACTTCATTGATGTCTTCAACACCCATCTCATTATTTTCTCCACCGTGTTGACTCTCTTCAAAGTCTTCCTCTTGAACACCTCCAACTTCCTCTATAGGCCCAGTTCTTCCTAGCTGTCCGTGTTTCACTTGAGTTGTCCCCATATGTGATGTATAGAATTATTGTCCTCAGGAAACTCCATAGTGCCAAGTAAGTAGTGGCGGTGAACTAATCCATTCTATCATTGTAGAAGGATGCAAATGTTGTGCCATTAGAACCATGTTGTGGTGAATGTGAGCATTTGATTGTAGATCCTTAGAATGATATACCCTAAAGTTCATTCTTTTCTTCTTCACTTTGAGATGCATTGAAGACAGTTCCAGGCTGCATAAAGATGATGCTTAATAAGAGAGTGTTTCAATTGCTCCTTGTCATTTCTCTAGAATTTTGTTTAATCGGTTCTTCCATGGCTTTGCAAAATATCGTCCAGCCGGCAAACCCAATCAACTTTTGCTCATGTACTCTAAGGGAACAAACATCATAAGATTGTGTCATTTGATAACGATGCTACTGACTTGATGTTGAAACCACTACAAACCTTCAATGGAAAGCCTTTGCTTAGCTTCTTTCATGAACAAGTTGAAGAATTATCAAAGCCATTCCAACTAGCTTTGATTGGTAAATTCCCAGAGGTAAGCCTACTATAGAGAATTTGAAGAAAAGTTTTCCAACAATAGGGTTCAAAGGTGAATTCACGCTGGGACTCATGGATTGTAAACACATTCTTATATGATTCTCCCTTCAGAAAGACTTCCTAAGATGTTGTATTATTAGAAGGCTCTTGGTACTTAAGTGGATTTTACATGAAAAAATTATTAAATGGCATCCTCTATTTAGATATGATGTTGAGCCTTTGGTTATGCCAATATAGATTTTTTTAGGAGCTTTCTTTAATTTTATTCAAAAAATCAATGCTGTTCTCATTAGCACAAGTGGTTGGGAAGCCTCTCAAAGTTGATATGGTGACTGCAAATTTAAACAAACCTAGCATTGTTAGAGTCCGTATAGAAGTAGATAGTAGCAAACAATTGCCGACAAGAGTCCATTAGGAGCTTAAAGTTGAGTCTTTCTGATAGCAAATCACCTATGATATCATTCCTTCATACTGTCAGAAACGCAAATTACAAGGTCACAATTCTGATCAATGCAAGAAAGATGAAATTCATGGCAAGAAGGATACTAGAAAGCAGCCTCAATCTGACCAGCCAACAGTTCAAAAACAATCGTTCATTCAAAATGAAATAGAAGGAGCTAAATTAAGGAAGAGTCAACAAATTTGGAAACATAAAGTTTCCAATAAAAATGTTGTTAGTGTAATCAAGGAACCAACAGTCATCCCATAATCATCTACAAGGATGGAATCTCAATCAAATCATAATGGAGAGAAAAAGTTGGCTATAACATCTCAATTTGTTTTGAGCACAAATCATAATGATTCTCAATTTTCCCAATCAAATAAAGGACAATCAAACCCTAATAACACTCATCTTTCCCTAAAGATGTTCAATTTCCAATCAAGGAGCAACAACTAACTGCCATCCAACCAAGTGGAGAAAATAACAATATTAGTTCAAATCAAACATCCTGCAAGACAAACACATTATTTCCTGATCACTCAGCAAAATTAGGGTTAACAGTTATAGATAATAATTATATATCAAGTTCTATAAGGGATGATCAAGCTGATGCTCTAGTAAACTATGGCAACAATGTTTATGATGATACTACCGCATGAGGTCTTCAATGCTATCCTATTATTCTGAATTGGTTGGGTTTTCCTATTCTACCACTCAGAATCCAAGCAATACTAGTAGTCTTGTTGAGCTACTGGCACTACCCTATTGGTTGTTGTTCTAGGAGAAGTTGGGGTGGTTTCTCTAACTAGGGTTATAAGTATTCGAGTATAGACTATACAGCAATCGGTTAAATTTGCCCACGCAATTGACATCCTCTAATTAAATTGGGCACCGATCAATGAGGTGTCCTTCGTGACATATTTTACAAGCTGCTACCATACATTGGACCTATTTTGGCTGAATATCCACCCCTTCTAGCTTTTTGGTGAGGACCGCCACCTATGCAGTGTGAGTGATGAATAAGTCCATTGTACATCACTATTGTCTTTCTAGGCATGTTGACTCACTTACCATTGGTAGTTTTCTTTCTATTGTATTTCAAATACCCTTTTATGACAAAATGTGTCACACAATTCAAAAAAAATCAATTTGTACACACTAGGGTCATCATTTGGTGCTCCACAAAACATAGTCGACATTTGAACCATTTGGATAATGTGTTGTGGCTTCAGGTCAAAGTTATTAGCCTATATTGGTAATGCTTGACTAAAGTCCATCCAAGGTTGGCATAGCAAAGTCCCTTAAGGAGGATCAGCTCTTTCTTGTTCAGTTGGCATGGTATCGCTAGGTTGACTGGAATATGATCGTCAACCATCTCAATTATTGGTTGGAACCCTCATCTAGCTTTCTTTTGTAGTCATCGTGTGATTCACCCAATTTCAAGATCTAAGGGAAGAATTTCCATTTTTGACCTTCTTGGCACACTTGCCAACCCAAACACAAAAAAAGAAAAATAATAAAATGGAATAAAAGAAAATAAGGCAAAATAAAAACAAATAAATAAAAAATTATATTTAGACTAGAATTAAAGTGCTCAATTAGATGTTAATAAACTATATAGTATTAGAACTAAGCTCCCAAAAATGGTGCCAAAAACTTGTTCATGCAGTGATTGTTTCTAAATACGACTCACAAATTATGCAAGTATACGTAAAACAAGTAAAGATAATGAAGAGAAAAGTATCATTCTCATAAGGACTACAGTAACACCCTACTAAGAACCTAAATATCACACTTTTGATCCTATCTAAACTAAGAAATAATAGAGGGGAAAATAATAGAAACCTAGGGTAAAAATAATGCAATAATTCAAGTGAGAGTGGAAAAAGTTGATAATTGAGTCATCTAGGGTTCACTCTTCCCTTGCGAATCCCCTTAATTGATCCATTTATTCGTTCTATCAATTCTTGATTCACTTATGCCATTTACTAATCTAGAGTCTTATGCAATTGTGAGTTATCTTTCAACTTCTCTCACAAAACTACTAAACCTAGCCAATTCACTATATTTCTATATGAATTCAAGCCAAGCTTAATGTATAGATGGCCACTCTATAGGATTACCTAAGATGAATAGATATCCTTCGATTCATATTCATGAAACATCCATCCTTCCCTATAGAACTTCTAAACAAAAGCTAATTAGACCTATTCTTAACACTAAATCTCCTCTTTCAATTTCGAAATTAGGATTACAAATCGATTTATAAGTTGATCAGGCTTACAAACACATTTAGTATAATCTAATTAAGCAAATCAAGCATAAGATTGTAATCATGACGGAAATAAATAAAATGAATTGAGATTTATGGCAAGTTATGAATGAAACCTTAGAATTAGGGTTTAGTGCATCATTTGGCCAATTTATACAACAAAAGATTCTATTACAATTGTGAATAGCATGATAGGGAACAGAATTAAAAATTAGGGCTATCAAGCCAAGTCTTCTCTTCTTCTATCTTGCTCTATTTACCAATGATCATTACTTGTGTTGATTCTCTTGCTTGCAGCTGTCTGATGTTTTCTGTCACTATCTCATGCTCTCTGTGCTTAATTAAGAACCTAACACAAAAAATATATAGTGCCTATTAGGGTTTACAACAAAATAGATAAAAAAAAAATATCCAAAACCTAGGTCAAAATCATAAAAACCTGTAAAAACGCTAATACAGAAGGAACTAGCAGCGCTAGTGACCCCTCTGGGTGCCCTGCTAGGAGGGCCTGGTCTTACTTCATTTTCACCTGTTTTGCTCCGTTTTTGCCTCGTTTGACCTCCATTGCAAATAAAACCTACAAAAACACATTTTAAGGGCATAAACATACATTTTTGACATAAAAAAAAAAAAAAAAAACCTAATTTATTGACTCAGCGTGTAAAATAACAAAAATGATACTACTTTAAAAATAAAACTCTCGAATTATGAACAAAAGCTAAAAGTACATGAAAATACTCTCTTTTGGATAGTTAACAAAAGCCTCTATTGAATGCTTCCATCATGACAATTCATAGCAAAGAAGATAATGGATCATCTTGCCTCAGAACCCTTGAAGATTGAAAGAACCCCTTGGGTGAGCCATTAATAAGAATAGAAAATCAACAATTCCCAATAAATTGAGAAATCAAAGAAATCTATTTTTTTAGAAAATCCAAAGGAATTGAACACCTTACAAAGGAAAGACCAAGAAGACGAACCCTATCAAATGCTTTAGCCAAGTCCAGCACAAAATGAGATTGTTGCCCCTAATTTTCTTGTCAATAAACTCCATCATCTCTTGAGCAATTAAAATGTTCTCATAAATACTTCTATCCTTAGTGAAAATAGCTTGCTCATATTAAATAATTCTAGGAAGAACCTGTGACAACCTACCAGCCAGAATTTTTGTCCAAGTTTTATTTACAATAGTACATAGACTTATGGGTCTATAATAAGAAAAAAAAAAAAAGGATTATCCACTTTTGGAATCAAGGCAATAAGAATACCAAAGAATACTCTAGGCAAAGATGTGCTTTCTAAAAAGGACTGAACCCCTTCAAGCAAGTCTTGTTTGATGATATCCCAATAGGCAACAAAGAAAGCACCATTATAGCATCAACACCAACATAGCTTTCAGTGTTGAGAGAAAAAACAACCTCCTTTAGTTCATATAAAGCTAGATTCCAAACCAACAATTCATTATCAGTGTCCAAAAGAATAGATGGTGGCGAATAACATAAAGCAACTAAGGATCCACAACAATGTCTTGGTGAAGAAACTACTGCTTGAAATATCTAGACCCTTTTTCCTCAATTTAATCCATATCAGTAGTCTACTGACCACTAATTTGAATCCTAGAAATTGCCATCGTTGTCCTTTTAGCTATCATCATAGAGTGAAAGAATTTTGAATTAATATCACTCTCTTGTAACCACTTAACACCAACTTTTTGTCTCCAATAGCTCTCCCATCAGCCATACATCTCAATAAAGAAGCCTTAGCCTGAGCTAACTCAGCTCGAGCCTCAAATGAATGATTAAACTGTTGGCCCCAATAAACAAAATTAATTCCATTAAACATGGGAGGTCTAGAAATAGAATGCCCCTCTAAAACACAAAGCATTATTGGTTGCCATGATCTTTACTCTAATGCAATTTAAGCAAAAATAAAGAGACCAATGCTCTGATACCAATTGTTGGCCCCAAACAGTAACCTAAGAGGGGGGTGAATTAGGTTGTATTTTAGACTAAAACAAACCTTTTTATGTGCTTACTAAAAATGCAAAATTTATGCACCAAATAAAACTTAAGCACAAATGAATACAATAGGTATTCAACAATTTAAGCTTAAATAACAAATAAGAATATTGAAATTAAGAGAATCAAACCAAACTCCCAAGCTTCTCAAGCTTGGAGCTTACAACTACAAAGAGCTTCTTACAAGGTAACTACCAAGTTCTCAACTTGAAGTTTAGCCACTAAAAGTCTCTTCAAAGTAGGTGAGACAATAACGTCTTGTACACAAATGAGGATCACTCTTGCTCACACTAATTTCCTTTAGTTGAGCCAACAGTTTTACACTCACAACCTCCCTTTGTTACAATTGTTATCTCTCCACTCTTACACTTGAAGAACTCTTACACTTCTAATCTCTTTTCACAAAACTACCTATACTATTACAACACTTGTACCCACTATTTTTCCCAAATAGCTCAAGAATTACTTGTAATCGATGAAGAAGTCTCTTCTCTCAACGCATCCATTTAATTCAGGCTTAGGGGTATTTATAGTTGCCAAAAATCTGCTTCAAGTAACTTTCCAACGTCTATTTCCTGTTTACTGGAAAACTAGCCGTTGGACCTTCCGGACGGCCGATGCAGTGGGTATGCATCCGAACGAACTAGCCGTTGGACCTTTCGGACAGCCATTGCTAACCTCTACGTCCAACGCTGCGTCTATTCTCTGAGGGTATATGTTCGGACGTTCGAGGGTGTGTCCGAACCTGCGTCCGTTCGAAGCAATGTCTTCTAGAAATATGATCGGACGCTGTTCTTCGTATGAGACTGCTTCAGACTCTTTTGGAAAGATTAATACTTAATGAAATTTTACAACTAAAAATTAATGTAATGAAGATAGAATCAATGAAATTGTAAAGAAAGAAAGAGAGGAAATTAAACAGCCAATACTCCCAAGCTAACAAGCTTGAAGTATTAATCCACTAGAATGCTTCACACACTTGGTAAGCCAATAATCTTTACAAAGTATTGAGATGAATTCTTGCTCATACTAAAACTCTTTTAGTTGAGCCAAGAATTTTACTCACAATCTCACTTTTGTACAAGATTATCACTTCACTCAAAAAAGAACTGCACTCTAAGCCACACACTAATACAATATAGCACTATAGCCAATTTTTACTCAAATTGCTCTTTTATAAGGCTTGCATATAATGTATTAGATGATTTTTACAGAATAATAGAGCAGGTATTTATAGGAGCAATAAATGGTGGTTGTCACTACTTCCTAACGGCTAAATAATAAATGCACAAAAACTAGCCGTTGAGGTTTCCGACGTCTGAGATAAGTATGATGCGTTCGACACACCGTCCGATCTCCGTGCAGTTGGTGAAGGACATCGTTAGGGACGGCCGTGCATGCGCCCGTTCCATCATCCGAACAGAGCTTCGAACGGTCTTGTTCATCCTTAAGAAACTTCGTTTGGACAGTTTTATGCATCCGTAGAGAAGCATTAAGAAACTTGCTTTCTACCTTTCTATGGTTAGTTCGGACAGTGAAATGCATCCGAGAAACTTGACATAGTTCGGACGGTGTACTGCGTATACACATCACCCTGTTTCCAGCAGAAAAAGTAACAGACCTGGAAAGCTTGTTTTCAGAGTTTAGTACTTATGTCATCATCAAAATAAGGTTTGGAAAACATCAATCTCCCCCTTTTTGATGATGACAAATAGTCATAGAATAATCAACATGTAAAATCAACAGACATGAGTTGATAACCAGTCATTTTGCATTATATTCCTACTCCCCCTTTTGACATCATCAAACAAAGCTCCCCCTGAGAAAGTGTACTCAATATGAATTAACAACAAGATTAAGCTTGGATCATCATCAACACCAATAGTACAAAAAGTCAAAGCAATTCATAAAATGATAATGAGATTTTGCCCAACTAGTCAAAGGAAAAATTCAAAGTAATGCCAAAACTAAAATACATATTATTATAGAATCTAAGTCGAGCCATTTTTTTCTTAGAGCATTTTTCAATCTTGGTTAGCGACATTGGAAGGGGCGTCATCATCAGTAGCCTCACTGTCTTCATCTTCTTCATTACGTCGTTGCATGATGAAATTGAATGTGTCGTCAACGTCCTCATCGTCACCTTCATCTTCATTGGCAGCACCTTGATTATCTATGTCCTCTTCGCCATCCTCATGATCATCCTCTTCTTCGGCATTGTCATCACTATCGGTAGAGGAGTCGAGTGGATTTTGTGATTGCATATTGGCAAATTGAACTTGAGCCGAAGCAGACATGCCCAAGCTAAGTGCCTCTTGGAGGATCAACTGACGAGTTTCAAGTCGCTTTAACTTAGGATTAGTGCGACGTTGAAGGGAGCTTACTTTGAGTGCTCAAAGAATTGAGAAGGCCACAGATTTGTGAAAGTGAAGGTTCGGAGAAAGATGGACGTGGATCATGGACTAGTGAAGGTGTTTGAGGAGGAGGAGAATGGTAAGGTGCCAAACCAGAGGTAGAGGCCTGGGATTTTCAACGTTCAATACGTGTATCAAAAGCTGCCTTAGTGAACCATTGATCATTAAAATAACAGAGGCCTTTTCGCTCAATATAAGATTTGTTGAAATAGGGAGGAAATTGTTTGTTTCCGCTGAAAGGTACATCATGGAAATCAAATACTTTGGTAAGAAATTTTCTGAAAGGAATGTTTCGTCGGGTATCAGTGAGAAAGAGTTCCCACAGGGAGCAGATGAGATACCCAAAGTCAAGAGGAATTCCTTTGAAAATACAATGAAATAGGTAAAGCTGCATCTTTCTGGGTTTAGTGTGATGCCCATCTGTTGGTAATAGCAAATTTGTGACAAGAGTGTACAGAATATTCAGTTCAGGAGTGAGCAATGTAGTTTTGGCTTCTGTGGCCTGTTTGAAATTGATGTTAAAAATTGCTCTGACCTCATCAATGTCAAATCGATTATCAAGAGCGGGTTATTTATCTAAAGAAAAGAAATAAGAAAATTCGTTCAGATTTGAGACTTCACATTCAAAATAGTATTGATGATGATATTGGAGGAAATTTCAAAAATTGTGCTGTTTACACGAGAAACTAATGTGCGAACAGTGGGGCCTTTCCTAAGGCTGGCTGTGAATTGGAGCACCATGTCATGATCAACGGGTAAGTCAGCATGAACTAAGTGATCCCAATTTTGTTTTTCAAACCACATTTTGACAATGGGAAGATTAAATTCATCGAAAAGACTCTGAGAAGCAGGGCGTTGAATGATTATAGATTTGCTAAGAAGAGATGTATACCGTTCGGATGCCTTGGCATCGATGAATTTTGGTACGGTTGGATTTGATGAAGCTTGAGGATTAGCTAATGATTCCCCATGCACCAGAGCTTTCCCTTTTGATTTACGTCCACGACTTGCTATTGAAGATCCTCCACGGGATTTAACCATTGTGAATGGAAGGTATATATAAAAAAATTGATTTTTAGTTGGTGGAAATTTGATGCAATGAGATGGTAGATGAGTGAAATTAGGTGCAATAATGGTTATGAATACTTTGGGAAATTGATGACAATTTTCCCAAAAATTTGTCGAGAGAAGGAAGAAGTTGGAGGAATATTTGAGGAGAAAAATTTCTCCAGAGAGGGTTTTGGTGCTTAGGAAATGTCTGAAAAGGGGGAAAGTGGACGGTTTTAATCGAGCAGAGAGACCATTCGGACGTCCGATCGATTTGTGTGTGTCCGAAAGCTGATGAACAGACGGCCAATCGAAGAGCTAGTGCGTCCAAATTTCTTTCGGACGATAGGAAGCGTCCGGTAGAATTCCAGAGGGAAAGTGACGAAATTGAGGAACATTCGGACGATCATAAGCGTCTGAGACAGAGAGGAGGTTTTCGGACGAGTGAGAGCGTCCGAAAGAGAGTGTTGTTTCGGACGATCGGGTGCGTCCGAACTAAGAGATTATGCCAAAGTGAACTGTAAAATCCCCAAACAATTTTTGAGAGATTCAAAACGATCTAGGGCCAAGGGCTTTGTAAAAATGTCAGTCAGTTGATTTAAAGTAGACACAAACAGCTCCTTATCAACACATATTTCCTTTTAACATATAAGATCTCTAATAAAATGGTGCTTAACATCAATGTGTTTGGTCCTAGAGTGCATTACAGGATTTTTTGTGAGATTAATTGCACTAGTGTTGTCACACCTTATAGGCACACAATCAAAAACAACACCAAAATCTTTTAGACTATGTTTCATCCACAGAAGTTGAGCGCAACAATTTCCAACAGCAATGTATTCGGCTTCAACCGTAGAAAGAGAAATAGAATTTTGCTTTCTGCTAAACCAAGAGACAAGACAATTACCCAAGAAATGACACATACCACTGGTACTTTTTCCATCAATTTTACACCCAGCAAAGTCAACGTCAGAATATCTAATTAAATCAAATATAGAGGACTTTGGATACCACAAACCAAAATTCATTTTACCCTTTAAGTATCTAAAAATTCTTTTTACAGCTATCAAGTGCGATTCTTTAGGGCAAGATTGAAATCTAGCACATAAACAAACAGCAAACATAATATGCTGGTCTGCTAGTTGTTAAGTAAAGTAGGCTTCCGATCATACCTCTATAGTGTTTTTCATCAACACTATTACCTCCTTCATCTTTATCAAGTTTGGTTGAAGTGCACACAGGCGTACCAACTTGTTTGCAATCTTCCATTCCGAATCGTTTGAGCAGCTCCTTTGTGTACTTGATTTATGTAATAAACGTTCCTTCCTTTGTTTGGTGAACTTGTAGTCCAAGGAAAAATTGTAACTTTCCCATCATACACATCTCAAACTCTTTTTGCATTAAATGTGAAAAGTCCTTGCACAAGCTTTCACTAGTTGCTCCAAAAATAATATCATCAACATAAATTTGAACAATTAACAAACCAATGGAATTTTTTTTGGTAAAAGGAGTGGTGTCAACTACACCTCTTTTAAATCCATTGTCAATCAATAAACCACTTAATCTTTCATACCAAGCTCTTGGAGCTTGTTTCAAACCATATAAAGCTTTAGAGAGTTTGAAGACATGATTTGGGGAAATTTTTATTTTCAAAACCCGAAGGTTGTTTAACGAAAACTTCTTGATCAATAAAACCATTTAAAAATGCACTTTTGATATCCATTTGAAATCATTGAAACATGCAAATGCGAGAAACATGCGAATGGATTCTAATCTAGCAACGGGTGCAAAGGTTTCATCAAAGTCAATACCTTCTTCTTGAGCATAACCTTTTGCAACTAGTCTAGCTTTGTTCCTTATGATTTCACCTTTATCATTTAATATGTTTCTAAAAACCCATTTTGTTCCAATTACGGGCTGAGAAGATGGTCTTTCAACTAAGGTCCAAACATTATTTTTCCCAAATTGACTAAGTTCATCTTGCATGGCAATGACCCAAGATTTTATCATTTAAAGCAACATCTACATGTTTAGGTTCAATGTCAGAAAGTAATGCACAATTACTATTCAAAGGTTTATGAGAACGAGTAGTTACCCCATCGGATAGATCACCTATGATTAAATCTTGAGGGTGACATCTATAGAGACGAATCTCCAAGCTTTTGGAAGATCTTTTGGAGTATCCTCGTTCTTTTCTTCTTCATCATCTACTTGATGGTCGTTGACATCATTGCTTGATGTAATCTCTTGATGATCTTCATGAATAGTGAGCTTCTCGAGCTCCTTTTGAATACCTACATTTTCATCTTCGCACAAATTCTTTTAGATAACATCATTAGCTACATCAAAGGTAACATGTACAACTTCTTCAATCAAGAGCATTCTTCTATTGTATACTCGGTATGCTTTCTTGTCACTAGAATATCCTAGAAAGATTCCTTCATCCGATTTTTTGTCAAATTTACCAAGGTTTTGTTTGATTTTTAAAACAAAACATTTGCAACCAAACACTTTAAAATAGCTCACAACTAGTTTTTTTACAAAAAAGGAGTTCATAAGGAGTTTTGTTTTAAAAGGATCTTAATAAAACTCAATTCATGACATAAAAAGCCGTGTTAACGGCTTCGACCCAAAAATATTGTGGTGTGGTTAAGTCACATTCACTAATCATAGTTCTAGTGGTTTCTTGAAGAGTCCTATTTTTCCTTTCAACAACCATTTTGTTGAGGGACTAACAACCGAAAATTCATGAAAAATACTGTTGTGATCACAAAATTTGAGAAAACCTCCAAATTTAAATTCGGCACCATTGTCACTTCTTAAACGAATGATCTTTAAATTCAATAAATTTTGAATTTTGGAAAACAGTTCTACAAATTTTTCAAAAGCTTCGTTTTTGTGAACTAGAAATAATACCCAAGTATACCTAGAATTGTCATCTACAATAACAAAGGCATATTTACAACCACCAAGACTAGCATGTTGAGTTGGTCCAAACAAGTCTAAGTGCAACAGTTCTAAAGGTTTATGAGTGGACACAAAATTCTTTAGTTTAAAAGAAACCTTAACTTGTTTACCAAATTGGCATGCTTCACAAATTTTATTTTTCAAAAACTTTAGTTTTGGCAAACCTCTTACCAATTCCTTCTTAGCATAGTTTTTCGATTAAATCCATATTAAAATGACAAAGTCTTCTATGCCAGAGCCAAGGATCATCTATGGAAGCGGTAAGACATTTTACATTTCTATTGCTAATTTTATCAAGGAGAATCACATAAACATCATTGTGCCTCGTGCCCTTAAATAAAACAACATGATTTTTATCAAGGATAAGACATTCATGGTTGGTAAAAAACAGATATAAATTTTTACCACGAAGTTGACTAACACTTAATAAATTGTAGTTCAAGTTATCAACAAGAAGCACATTCTTTATCATGGTTTCACCATTTTTACCTACATCACCAATGCCGATTGATTTTGCTTTATTGTTATCCCCAAATGTTACTTTTCCACAGTTTTTGGATTTGAGGTTTGTGAAGAGAGAAGCATTACCCGTCATGTGCCTTGAGCATCTACTATCTATGAACCACTTAGCATTGTTGTTGATTTTAAGTACCTACACAATAGATCAATTGATAACTTTTGGTACCCACATGTCCTTTCTTGGGTCCATTTGAGTTAGTGAGATTGCTATTAATCCATACGGTTTTCATTCCAAGTTTCTCATTTTTCTTGACATAACACATATTGTTGGCATGTCCATGTTGTTGGCAATATCTACAAGTAACATTTTTCTTTCCGTATAAAGAGGATTTTGATTTTACAAAACATAGATCATCCCTTCTAAACATGATAAAATTTTTGTTGATTAATACATTCCTATTTCTTTTCAAATCAACAACATTTTCTCTCTTTCTAGTCAAGAGACCATTAGAATCATCCAATCTTTTCTTCAAGGAGGCTTGTTCTTCCTTGACCTTTGATCTCACATGCATTCTTTTCTTCAAGTCACTATTTTCTTGTGATAACTTTTTATTTTCATTCACAAGTTTAGAGTTAGCATTCAATAGAGCATTTGATTTCTTCACTAACTCCTTATTTCTAGCATATGATTCCTTTAAGCTATCAAAATGAAAGCTTCAAGATCATTTTCATCATTTGGAGTCATAGTTAGAATTTACCTCATCATCTCTAATGACCATAAAGGCCATTTGTGCCGACTCCATTTCTTCCTCAACTTCTCCTTCGAAGTTGCAATCATCCCATGTGATTTGAAAGTTATTGAAGCGAGGCTTTCTTCCTTCCTTCTTTTTCTTGGAAGGACACTCATTTGCAAAGTGTCCGAGTTGACCGCATTCAAAGCACTTTTCATTTTGCTTCTTCATTTCTAGCTTAGTCTTTCCTTTAAAATTATTTGAAGTGGTAGCTCCACCTCTTCTCATTCTCCGTTTGTTGATATAATGTTTAAGAAATTCTTTGGTGATGAGTGCAAGATCTCCTTCATCAAGATCTTCGTCTTCTAAATTGATGGAGCCATTTTCATCCTCTTCTTGAGAGGTCTTTAGTGCAATTCTCCTTCTTGGTCTTGCTTCTTCATCATCCACCACTTTGGCCTTCTACTTCAATTCATAAGAGGTAAGAGAGTTGATTAGTGATTCAATAGATAGGCATTGAATTTAAATTCTTGGCTTCTTATATAGCGATTGTTTTGGCTTCCCATCCTTTGGATAGAGCATTTAAGATTTTTCTATTCTTTTCACCCAAAGAATACTCCTTACCCAAGGCTTCGAGATCCTTAATGATGCCATTGAACCTACAATACATTTTGTCAATATTTTCATGTGGTTCCATCTTGAAGGACTCATACTTGACAACAAGTAAGGATTTTTTTTGCTCATGAATATCGTCGCTCCCTTCATGGATTTCCTTCAATTTATCTCAAATTTCTTTAGCAGAAATGCATCCCTTGACACGAGTTGATTCATTAGCATCCAAGGCATTATATAGCACATTCAAGGCCTTTGCATTTAAAGTCAAGTTGGCCTTGTCTTGTAAAGCTAGCTCATCCCTTGTCTTTTCTCTTCTTCTATTTGTGTGATCATCAATGATAGTAGCTTCAAAGGGACCTTCATTTACAACATACCATAAGTCAATATCAATAGATTGGAATGCAAAAATATTTTCATTCTATCTCTCCAACTAATAAAATTTGCTCCATTGAACATAGGGGGCCTAGTAACGGATTGACCCTCAAAAAATAGAGCATTGTTGGTTGCCATAATAGTTCTTTTCTCAAAAGCAATTTAACCAATAAAATGAGACCAAGCTTGATACCAATTGTTGGTCCCAAAGCAACCTAAGAGGAGGGGTGAATTAGGTTTCTAAAAATACTTTTGGAAAGATTAATACTTAATGAAATTTTACAACTAACAATTAATGTAATGAAGATAGAATCAATGAAATTGTAAAGAAAGAAAGAGAGGAAATTAAACAGCCAATACTCCCAAGCTAACAAGCTTGAAGTATTAATCCACTAGAATGCTTCACACACTTGGTAAGCCAATAATCTTTACAAAGTAGATGAATTCTTGCTCACACTAAAAATCTTTTAGTTGAGCCAAGAATTTTACTCACAATCTCACTTTTGTACAAGATTATCACTTCACTCAAAAGTAGAAACTGCACTCTAAGCCACACACTAATACAATATAGCACTATAGCCAATTTTTACTTAAATTGCTCTTTTATAAGGCTTGTATATAATGTATTAGATGATTTTTACAGAATAATAGAGCAGGTATTTATAGGAGCAATAAATGGTGGTTGTAACTACTTCCTAACGGCTAAATAAAAAATGCACAAAAACTAGCCGTTGAGGTTTCGAACGTCTGAGATAAGTATGATGCGTCCGACACACCGTCCGATCTCCGTGCAGTTGGTGAAGGACATCGTTCGGGACGGCCGTGCATGCGCTCATTCCATCATCCAAACAGAGCTTCGAACGGTCGTGTTCGTCGTTAAGAAACTTCGTTTGGACAGTTGTATGCGTCCGTAGAGAAGCATTAAGAAACTTGCTTTCTACCTGTTAGTTCGGACAGTGAAATGCATCCAAGAAACTTGACATAGTTCGGGCGGTGTACTGCATCCGATCACCCTGTTTCCAGCAGAAAAAGTAACAATACAAGAACCTGGAAAGCTTGTTTTCAGAGTTTAGTACTTATGTCATCATCAAAATAAGGTTTGGAAAACATCATAAGTTAGATTCTTGTGTTTTTATTTTGTTTTGTTGTATTTGTTAATTGCATTTGCATTTGTGTAAATATCATAATTTTTGTGTTAACTGTAGCTTAAACTATCACTTATTAGGTTTTTAATATATTTTACAAGTCTAGGACAAAGGATATGGAGTATAAAGGATTGAAACAGTCAAGAGTAGAAGGGAAAAAATGGAAATTCAAGCTACTGAAATAGGGTTCCATATCACGATATCGATTTGATATCGCGATATGGACACGAAACTTGGAGTTTTTAAGTTGGGGTCCATTCATGTCGCAATATGTACACGGATTTCAGCATTGTATTTTGCTAGGTTTGTAAATTATAAAGCTCTATTAATACTTATATACTAGACATATACTAGAGAAGAAGTAAGCACGAATTAGAGTAAGAAACACATAGTAGTGATGAAGTTGGTATTTTTAGTTTAGAGTAGTTTAGTGGAGCTTTCTTGACATTCAAGACTTATTTTCTTAATCAAAGTTCTCTTTAATTTTCCTTTAGCTCTTGTCTTCAATTCTTAGTAAGTTCTAATTTGATTAGATAATCTTAGTGGGTTTTTCATTAGTTTCAACTAGATATAATCTTTACATGCTTTCTTGTTAAATTTCTAGTAGATCAAGTTACTTCCACTACAATTTTTCTTTGAAGATTTTAGGTTTCTTGCTAAATTAGTACTTTTTAGTCAAAAATCTTCAATTCCTTGTTTTAAATTCTACTAGTTTTTACTGGGCTTTCTTTTACTTAATTAAAAATCCAAAAATATTTATATTTAATCTGGTTTTTCTTACAAATCTCTTTAGCCTTATTTAGTAGAAAATGGAGTTCTTTTTCTTTTCATGTTCTCCTTATGCTTTACTTAGTAAAATTTGGACTACTTGCTCTTTAATTCTACTTATGTTTTAGTTAATTTAGTGTTGAATTAGAGATAACACTAATTACTTTCATTAGATTAGCCTAGTTTCTTAGCCCTTTTATTTGTAATTTACTTGTTTAATTAAGTTTGATTAGATTAACTTCCTCCATATTTTTGTGCCATCTAACTACACAGGACCTTTAAATCATGGTATTTGTTATTAAGCAATCCTTGTGGGAACGATACCCACTCATCCTATACTACTACCTACCCTGTATACTTCTGGGTGTAAGGGTAGAGTTAAGGATTTAGTGTGGTTTATTTAACTTGTTTGATTTGATTAGATCTCTACTCTAGATATAACATGTTTTTGGTGCCATTGCCAGGGATTGTCCTTGGTATTTTGGCAATATTGAGGGCTTTAACGGTCATGTAGATTAGGCACTTTTTCTTGTTTTAGTAGTTAATCTTAGTTCTTAATTGGTAATTTTTACTTGTTTATGCTGATAGTTCTTGTTTGTGAATTGAAGTGGCAATTGTGACTAATTGGTTGAATTTGTTTTTTTTGTAGTGCATGGTTAGAAGAGACAAAGGAATATTGATTTGCTTAGACACCGAAAGAGAGAAGGAATTATGGGAACATCGAAAAGCAAAAATAGTGCAACAAGAATTGGAGAGACTTCAAATGGAGAATCCTCAACAAAATCCTAGAATGTTGAATGAGAATTTGGGTAATAATGATGATGATAAACAAGTTGAGAAGACTGGAAATCATGGCATAGCTGCTAACTTCATTGGAGGACTTGGGAATAACGGTAATCGAGTTCATGGAAATGGTCATCCTCATAGAGACTATGCAATGCCCAATTTCAATGGAGCTACTTCTAGCATTGTGCGTATGCTAGTGCAAGCGAATAACTTTGAAATCAAGCCCGCCCTTATACAAATGTTGCAAGCGCATGCGATGTTCGGTAGAGGCCCAGACAAGGACACATATGCATACTTGGTGAACTTTGAACAAGTGTTGGACACATTTAAATACAATAGAGTCCATCCGAGTTATTGTCCCTGAGAGTTTTTCCTTTTTCATTAATGGATAGAGCAAAAAGCTTGTTTGCAATCATATGCTCAAAGGACATTTACAACCTGGAATCAATTGGCCAAGAATTCTTGGCCAAACATTTTCCTCCCTCAAGGACCGCCAAACTTCAAAATAAGATCACATCATTCAAGCAAGATATGGGTGAAGATATTAGTGAGGCATGGGAAAGATTCAAGGAATTGTTGGGAAAATTCCCACATCATGCTATTCCTCTTTGGTTGCAAATTCAGACATTTTATAATGGCTTGATTCATGTAACCAAATCAATTGTTGATGCATCCGCGGATGGTTTAATATCTTTCAAAATGCCAGAAGAGGCTCAAGCACTACTTAATAGGATGGCATCGAACTATTATTCTCATGGTCCTATTGCTCAATCGGTTACTTAACAAGTCCAACAAACCAATGCTCAAAATGAGGGTGTCTTGAATTTGAACTCTTATGATGCTTTTCTTGCTCAATAAGGATAATTATTGATGAATGTTATGAGAAATTTGACAAGAACTTTGGAGATTTTGGGAAGAGGTAATACCAATAAATGCCGTGGCTTTTTCATCTCAAATGCCTCTTGTTTGTAATTTTTGTGGTGGTAGACATCAAAATAGGTAAAGTGAGGTTTCTTTTGGTTCAAGTGAGAAACTTAATTATGTATCCAATCAACCTTCTCTTCAAGCAATCTTCCCAGAGTTCATGGAAATACTTACAACCCATCATAGAGGAATAACCCAAAATTCTCTTGGAACAATCCTAACAACCAACAAAATCCTTCCTATCAACACAATCCTCAACCACAAAACTTTCAAAGTCAAATCTCAACTTCTTTTTTCTAGGCTTTATCAACCCGCTGATCAAAGAAATTCCAAGCCAATTCCTATCCATCTCAATTAAATCCTCCTTATCCTAACAACCAACCAAGACCTCAATTTCAACAACATAACCCTCTGACTCCTTTGAATTATAGTCAAAATTTTCACTCTAGAAAGGGTGATGATTTCCAAATGCAATGTGATAATTTAAGGAGGGAAAATGAGAGTCTAAGAAGAGAAATTGAAAATCAAAGGAAAGAGATGGAAAACCAAACTAGGGAATATGAAAATATGAGAGCCACTATAAGGAATTTGGAGATTTAATTGCGACAATTAACTAGATAATAAAATGAAAGAGCTTTGGGTGCTTTGCCAAACGATACAATTTCCAATCCAAGAGAGCAATGCAATGTTATAACTTTGAGGTGTCGAAAAGAGCTGATACTGGGGAGTGATAAGCACGAAGATGATAAACAAGGGTAAAATAAAAGTCAAAGGTGGTTGAAACTCAAAGTGAAGTCAATCGAAGAGGGTGAAAATAACTTGCAAAATAAGAAAAAGTGTAAGAATAAGCGAATTGAAGAACCCTTGAATCTTCACTCTTCAATGAAGATACTATTTCCCCAAAGGTTACTTGACCCACGGAAGGAAGAAAAAGATAAGCATTTCATCTGAATTCATTGAGGTATTTAAAAAGCTCCAAATTACCCTTGCTTGAAGCATTCACAAAGATACCCCACTATTCCCAAATTTATGAGAGAGATTCTTCTAAGAAAAGGAAGTGGGAGGATGATGGTAAGGTATGGCTTAATTCCAAGTGTAGTGCAATTTTGAAAATGGTGTTGCCACCAAAGTTAAAAGATTCAAGTAATTTCTCTATACCGATAAATATTGGAGGATATACATTGAACCGATCATTATGTGATTTAGGTGCGAGCATAAATGTGATGCCTAAAGTAATCTACAACAAATTGGGGATTACAAGTGCAAAGCCAATACAAATCACTCTCCAATTGGTGGATATGTTCGAAATGAAGCCTTATGGTTTATTGGAAGATGTTTTGGTTCAAATGGATAAACTCATTTTTTCGGTGGATTTCCTAGTGCTCGATATGGGAGAAAGCTTAAACAATCCATTGATTTTGGGGAGACCTTTTCTATCAACCGCTCATGCAAGAGCTAATGGTTGATATGAATAAAGGAAAGTTGATTTTACAAGTTAAAAATGAAATGGTTGAATTTGATGTTTTTTATTATTGATAATATTCCAATTTTTGAAGAAAATGGTGTCAACTACTCACTTGGTTCTATTCTTGTTAGGTCAAATGAAGAGGCACTCAAAGTTGAAGAAAGAAAATCACTCAAAGAAGAGGATGAAGCAAAGAAAGACTTGAAAAATAACTTGGAGGAAAAACCACCCGTTAATTATCATGATGTGAAAAAGAATCAAGAGACTATTGCAAAGGACCGGGGGATTAAAGGTGACAAAAAAGTAAAAATATGCACCAAAACAAAAAAGATGGTGGTTTGAAAATCAATTTTGTGTAGTGATTAATCCATTAGCTCTTGCAAATACTTTGAAAAGGGGGACAGTTTCATGTGAAAGCCGGTAATCGAGTGTTTTTGGTGGAAAAAGAGAGGAATTAAACTCTTCCCATGGAGACGAAAAGGAAAAGAATGGCCGACCAGGTCCTTAATTACTTTATATGATGAAGTCACGCCATAGTCAAGCTAGTGACTATAAAAGAGCACTTTTTGGGAGGCAACCCAAGGTTTAAATTTCATATTTTGTTTTATTTTGGTGTTGCTTCTTGTCTAATTTTGATTTGATGTGATTCGGTTTTCTTTTGGTTTGAAAAAAAATTGCTTTTGATTTAAATAAATTTGTGTTGAGAAATAGATGAAAATTGTCTTCTAAGTATGGATTTTGGCCTTAACAGAAGTTTGATCCATATCACGATATAGACTATCGATTCCATATCGCGATATAGAGGCAAACTTCCAAAATCAAGGAAATTCTGACTGAGTGTCAATATCGCGATATCGATGCTTGACTAAGGCGTTGACTAAGGCAATCTCGCGATATCGATTCTTAGCGCAAATTCGATATCGCCATATCAACCTAATTTTCAGAATGCTAAATACACAATTTTCCAGATTTTCAACCCTTCTTCCTCTTCTGAAACCCTAGCCGCCATATTCAACCATCTCTACTCCTTCCACAAATCAACCATGAACCACCAACAAGTCACCATAGACTGATCCTTCAAAGCATTATTCAACAAGTTTCCATCTTTTTGAAGCAAAATCAAGGGTATCGAAGGTAATTCAAAGGCAAATTTCACAAGTTTTGAAGGGATTCAAGGGGTCATTTTCATCTCAAATTTTCAGGTAATATCTTTCCCTTTGTGCTCAAGTCCTTAAGTATTGATAGTTTTCCATCAATATTTGGTGTTTACACTCAAATTTCTTAGAGAATTTCAGGAAAATTTATTCTTGAAATTTGTGTGTTTTTATGTGATGAATTGAAGAACTAATCTGGTTGTGAAATCTTGGTTGAAATTGGTGGATTTCCTTGCGTTTCCTATACTGTCTTTGAAATTGTGAAAATCTTGTGGTGGCTTGTCAAATTGATTTCATTATTTGACTTTTTCTTGTGGAAGATTTTTCTTAATAATTCTTGTTTAATTGATTGTTGATCATTGGGTTGAAAACATGACATGGTCTATGTATGGCAATGGTAGTCGTAGGAGAAGTAGAGGTAGGGGAAGAGGTGAGACATCCAAGAAGAGAAAAGACGATGAGAGGCCAAGTGAGAAAATCCTAGAACTAAGTGATGATTTGATTTTTGCCAGTAAAAAAGCTAAGGCAATTTTTGATGATTACAACAAGCATGATTTTATGAGGGAATCAACTTTTGACTTGTTGGGGATATCGGGGTGAGTTAGAAATTGTTAGACAAACATTGGACGCACAAATAATTTTGAGAAATTGGGATCGATTCAAGGAGATTGTTAAACCGAGTTACATTAATATGGTTAAAGAATTTCATTGTAATTTGAGTGATTTGGTTGATAACTAATGTCAAGTGTGTGGAGTTTTGATTGATTTTTCACCTGAAAGGATCAATGCTTTCTATAATATACCTAAGGTGTCTCATGATCAATATCTAAATTTTGCAAGGAGAAGGAAATATATGGAGGACAATAAAGAATGTTTTGAGTGAACCAAGTGTTAATTGACTAATGAATGCCTTTGGTACTGAATTTTTGAAGTTGCCTCGTATAGGGTTAAAGTTATTGCCTAGAATTTAGTTTTATTTTATTTGTTGCAAGATTTGGGGTTCTACAGCACTTAATGTGATTCCAAAGAATAAAACTTATCTTGTTTATGCTATTGTGCAAGGCATGCCATTAAACCTTGAGAGATTGATTCGACAGGGTCTTATTAGGAATGGGATGTCTGACCATGCTAAATTTTATCTACCCAAGGTAATTTCCTACTTTTGTGTTGAATCAGGTTGCCAAATCATCCCAGTTGAACCCCATATGTGGGAGTAAGGCAGAATTAATATGAAATATGTTTTGAAGATATTTAGATATGTCGACAAGCATCAAGTGAAAACCCCAATACCACCAACTCATCCTATTTTCTTACAGCTTGGGAATGTCTTCAATGCACCCCAAAATGAGGAAGAGAAGATCGAACATTAGGCTAGCTATATGGGTATTGGACTTACAACTAGATGTTCCTTCATCACAACATGGCACTTGTTAGTCCCAAAGCAACCTAAGAGGGGGGGTGAATTAGGTTTCTAAAAATACTTTTAGAAATAGTAATCTTATTGAGATTTTTCAACTAATAAATAATATAATAGAATCAATGAAACTGTGAAGTAAGAAAAAGAGAAAATTAAACAACCAATACTTCCAAGCTAACAAGCTTGAAGTATCAATTCACTAGAATGCTTCACACACTTGGTGAGCCAATAATCTTTACAAAGTAGGAAAATTCTTGCTCACACTAAAACTCTTTTAGTTGAGCCAAGAATTTTACTCACAACCTCACTTTCATATAGGATTATCACTCCACTCAAAGTTGAATTGCACTCTAAACTGCACACTAATACAATATAGCACTATAGCCAATTTGTACTAAAATTTCTCTTTTCTAAGGCTTGTATTCAATGTATTAGATGATCTTTACAGAATATTAGATTGCAGTTATTTATAGGAGCAATAAATGGTGGTTGCAACTACTTCCTAACGGCTAAATAATAAATGCACAAAAAGTAGCCGTTGAGGTTTTGGACGTCCGAGATAAGTAGGATGCGTCTGACACAGCGTCCAATCTCCATGCAGTTGGTGAAGAACATCATTCGGACGGCCGTGCATGCATCCGTTCCATCGTCCGAACGGAGCTTCGGACGGTCATGTTCGTCCGAAAGAAACTTTGTTCGGACTGTTGTGTGCGTCCGTAGAGAAGCAGTAAGATCCTTGCTTTCTACCTGTTGGTTCGGACGGTGGAATGCGTCCGAGAAGCTTGACATAGTTTGGACGGTGTACTGCGTCCCAACACCCTGTCTCCAGCAGAACAAGTAACAGACCTGCAAAGCTTGTTTACAGAGTTAAGTGCTTATGTCATCATCAAAATAAGGTTTGAAAAACATCAATCTCCTTCTTTTTGATGATGACAAATAGTCATGGAATAATTATGTAAATCAACAGACTATGAGTGATAACCAATCATTTTGCAATATAAATTACTACTCCCCCTTTTGACATCATCAAACAAAGCTCCCCCTGAGAAGGTGCAAATATTCAACAGGAATAGTGCAGAAATTCATAAAAAGGATAAAACCGAAATATAAAGCCCAAATATTCAATAGGATAAAACTCAAATATTCAACAGGAATAGTTCAAAGAGATAAAGAAATACATAAAAGGGTAAAACTGAGAGTGAATCTAACTAGGCAAAGGAAATACAGATTATTAAGGGATCTAAGTCGAGTCATTTTTCTTCTTGGAGCGCTTTTCGATCTTGCGGTGTTTGGAATGAGCATCATCATCAGTAGCCTCACTGTCTTCATCTTCTTTATTACGGCGTTGCATGATGAAATTAAATGTGTCGTCAACATCTTCATCATCGCCTTCATCTTCATTGGCAGCACCTTGATTCTTTGTGTCCTCTTCGTCGTCCTCACGAACATCCCCTTCTTCAGCATTGTCATCACTTTCGGTTATAGAGGAGTCGAGTGGATATTGTGATTGAATATTGGAAAATTGAACCTGAGCTGAAGCAGACATGCCCAAGCTAAGTGCCTCTTGGAGAATCAACTGACGAGTTTCAAGTCGCTTTAACTTATGATTAGTGCGACGTTGAAAGGAACTTACTTGAGTGCTCAAAGAAGTGAGAAGGCCACAGATTTGAGAAAGTGAAGGTTCAGAGGAAGATGGATAAGGATCATGGATTGGTGGAGGTGTTTGAGGAGGAGGAGTATGTGGAATTGCCAAACCAGAGGTAGAGGCCTGAGATTTTGAACGTTCAATATCAAAAGCTGCCTTAGTTAACCATTGATCGTTGAAAAAATGGAGGCCTTTTCGTTCAATATAAGATTTTTGAAATAAGGAGGATATTGTTTGTTGCCGCTGAAAGAGACATCAAGGAAATCAAATACTTTGGTGAGAAATTTTCCAAAAGGAATGTTTCTTCGGGTATCAGTAAGAAAGAGTTCCCACAGGGAGCAGAAGTGAGATACCCAAAGTCGAGAGAAATTCCCTTGAAAACACAAAAAAATAAGTAAAGCTCCATTTTTCTGGGCTCAATGCGATGCCCATCGGTTGGTAATAGCAAATTCGTGACAAGAGTGTACAGAATGTTTAGTTCAGGAGTAAGTAATGTGGTTTTGGCTTTCGAGGCCTGTTTGAAATTGATGTTCAAAATAGCTCTGACCTCATCAATGTCAAATCGAGTATCAATAGCGGGCCATTTATCTAAAGAAAAGAAATAAGAGAAATCATTCGGATTTGAGACTTCACATTCAAAAATAGTGTTGATGATGTTGGAGGAAATCTCAAGATTTGTGTTGTTTACACGAGAAATTAATGTGCGAATAGTGTGGCCTTTCCGAAGATTGGCCGTGAATTGAAGCACCATGTCAAGATAAACGGGTAAATCAATTGCACTAAGTGACCCCAATTTTGTTTTAAAAGCACGATTTGACAATGGGAAGATTAAATTCATCGAAAAGACTCTTCTAAGAAGCAGGACGTTGAACGATTATAGATTTGCTAAGAAGAGATGTATACCGTTCGAATGCCTTGGCATCGATGAATTTTGGAAAGGTTGGGTTTGAGGAGACTTGAGGATTAGCAGAAGATTCCCCACGCACCGGAGTTTTCTATTTTGATTTTCATCCACGAGTTGCTGTAGAAGAACCTCCACGGGATTTAACCATTGTGAATGAAAGAAAAGAAAGGGAACAAAAAAATTTAATTTTTTGAAAGGTTGGTGGGAATTTGATGAAATGAGATGGTAGATGAGTGGAATTAGGTTCAATAATGGTGATGAATACTTTGGGAATGACAATTTTCCAAACAATTTGTGGAGAGAAGGAAGAAGTTGGAGGAATTTTTTTGGAGAAAAATTTTGCCAGAGAAGGTTTCAGGGGTTAGGATGAGTCTGAAATGGGGGAAAGTGGACAGTTTTAATCGAACAGGGAGATCGTTCGGACGGTCGAACGATTGGTTTGCGTCCGGTGAAGCTCGAGCATGTCCAAAAGCTGATGAACGGACGGCCGATCGAAGAACTAGTACGTCCGATATTCTTTCGGACGATGGTAAGCGTCTGGTAGAATTCCAAAGAGTAAGTGAAGAAAGTCAGTAGCGTTCGGACGATTATAAGCATCCGAGGCAGAGAAGAGGTTCTCGAACGAGTGAGAGCGTCCGAGAAATAGTATTTTTCGGACGATTGTGTGCGTCCGAATGAAGAGATTATGCCAAATAGAACTGCAAAATCCCCAAACATTTTCTGAGAGATTCAAAACGATCTAGAGCCAAGGGTTTTGTAAAAATATCAGCCAGTTGATCTAAAGTAGGCACGAAATCAACAAGTATTTCCTTTTTACAAACAAGATCTTTAATAAAATGGTGCTTAACATCAATGTGTTTGGTCCTAGAGTGCATAACAGAATTTTTTGTAAGATTAATTGTACTAGTATTGTCACACCTTATAGGTACACAATCAAAAACAACACCAAAATCTTTTAGAGTATGTTTCTATCTATCCACAAAAGTTGAGGACAACAATTTCCAACAGCAATGTATTCGGCTTCAGCCGTAGAAAGAGAAAATAGAATTTTGTTTTTTGCTAAACCAAGACACAAGACAATTTCCCAGGAAATGACAAGTACCACTGGTACTTTTTTTATCAATTTTACACCCAGCAAAGTCAGCGTTAGAATAACTAATTAAATCAAATGTAGAGGACTTTGGATACCACAAACCAAAATTCGTTGTACCATTCAAATATCTAAAAATTCTTTTTACAGCTATCAAATGCGATTCTTTGGGACAAGATTGAAATCTAGCACATAAACAAACAGCAAACACAATATCTGGTCTACTAGCTATCAAGTAAAGTAGACTTCCGATCATACCTCTATAGTGTTTTTCATCAACACCATTACCTCCTTCGTCTTTATCAAGTTTGGTTGAAGTGCACATAGGCGTACCAACTTGTTTGCAATCTTTCATTCCGAATCGTTTGAGTAGCTCCTTTGTATACTTGATTTGGGTTGTAGTAAACGTTCCTTCCTTTGTTTGGTGAACTTGTAGTCCAAGGAAAAATTGTAACTTGCCCATCATACCCATCTCAAACTCTTTTTGCATTAAATGTCAAAAGTCCTTGCACAAGCTTTAATTAGTTGCTTCAAAAATAATATCATCAACATAAATTTAAACAATTAACAAACCATTTAAATCTATTTTTGTAAAAAGAGTTGTGTCAACTACACCTCTTTTAAATCCATTTTCAATCAATAAACCACTTAATTTTTCATACCAAGCTCTTGGCACTTGTTTCAAACCATATAAAGCTTTAGAGAGTTTGAAAACATGATTTGGAAGATTTTTATTTTCAAAACCCGGAGGTTGTTCAACGAAAACTTCTTGATCAATAAAACCATTTTAAAATGCACTTTTGAAATCCATTTGAAATAATTTGAAATCATTGAAACATGCAAATGCGAGAAACATGCGAATGGATTCTAATCTAGCCACGGGTGCAAAGGTTTCATTCAAAGTCAATACCTTCTTCTTGAGTATAATCTTTTGCAACCTTGATGATCTTCATGAATAGTGAGCTTCTCGAGCTCCTTCTGAATACCTACATCTTCATCTTCGCACAAATTCTTTGAGATAACATCATTAGCTTCATCAAAGGTAACATTTACAACTTCTTCAATCAAGAGCGTTCTTCTATTGTATACTCGGTATGCTTTCTTGTCACTAGAATATCCTAGAAAGATTCCTTCATCCGATTTTTTGTCAAATTTACCAAGGTTTTGTTTGATTTTTAAAACAAAACATTTGCAACCAAAAACTTTAAAATAGCTCCCAATGGGTTTTTTACAAAAAAGGAGTTCATAAGTAGTTTTGTTTAAAAAGGATTTTAATAAAACTCGATTCATGACATAACAAGCCGTATTAACGGCTTTGGCCCAAAAATATTGTGGTAAGTCACATTCACTAATCATAGTTCTAGCGGTTTCTTAAAGAGTCCTATTTTTCCTTTCAACAACACCCATTGAGGGACTCTAACAACCGAAAATTCATGAAAAATACCGTTGTGATAACAAAATTCCGGAAAACCTCCAAATTTAAATTCGACACCATTGTCACTTCTTAAACGAATGATCTTTAAATTCAATAAATTTTAAATTTTGGAAAACAGTTTTACAAATTTTTCAAAAGCTTCATTTTTTTGAACTAGAAATAATACCCAAGTATACCTAGAATAGTCATCTACAATAACAAAGGCATATTTACAACCACCAAGACTAGCATGTTGAGTTGGTCCAAACAACAATTCTAAAGGTTTATGAGTGGACACAAAATTCTTTAGTTTAAAAGAAACCTTAACTTGTTTACCAAATTGGCATGCATCACAAATTTTATTTTTCAAAAACTTCAGTTTTGGCAAACCTCTTACCAATTCCTTCTTAGCAAGTTTTTCGATTAAATCCATATTAAAATGACAAAGTCTTCTATGCCAAAGCCAAGGATCATCTATGGAAGCGGTAAGACATTTTACATTTCTATTGCTAATTTTATCAAGATGAATCACACAAATATCATTGTGCCTAGTGCCCTTAAATAAAACAACATGATTTTTATCAAGGATAAGACATTCATGCTTGGTAAAAAACACATAAAAATTTTTATCACAAAGTTGACTTACACTTAATAAATTATATTTCAAATTATCAAAAGAAGTACATTCTTTATCAAGGTTCCACCATTTTTACCTACATCACCAATGCCGATTGATTTTGCTTTATTGTTATCACCAAATGTTACTTTTCCACTGTTCTTAGATATGAGATTTGTGAAGAAAGAAGCATCACCCGTCATTTGTCTTGAACATCCACTATCTATGAACCACTTGGCATTGTTGGTGATGTTAAGTACCTACACAATAGATCAATTGATAACTTTTGGTACCCACATTTTATTGGGTCCATTTGAGTTGGTGAAATTGCTATCAATCCATGCGACTTTCATTCCAAGTTTCTCATTTTTTTTTACATAACGATACACATATTCTTGACATGTCCATGTTGTTGGCAATATCTACAAATAGTATTTTTATTTCCATATAAAGAGGATTTTGATTTTACAAAACATAAGTCATCCCTTCTAAACATGATAAAAAAATTTTGATTAATACATTTCTATTTATTTTCAAATCAACAACATTTTCTTTCTTTCTAGTCAAGAGAGCATTCAAATCATCCAATATTTTCTTCAAGGAGGCTTGTTCTTTCTTGACCTTTGATCTCACATGCATTCTTTTCTTCAAGTCACAATTTTCTTGTGATAGCTTATTATTTTCATTCACAAGTTTAGAGTTAGCATTCAATAGAGCATTTGATTTCTTCACTAACTCCTTATTTCTAGCATATGATTCCTTTAAACTATCATGCAATTTCAAAATGAAAGCTTCAAGATAATTTTCATCATTTTCATCATTGAAGTCATAGTTAGAATTTACCTCCTCATCTCCAATGGCCATAAAGGCCATTTGTGCCGACTCCAAATATTTTTCTTCTTCGACTTCTCCTTCGGAGTTGCAATCATCCCATGTGATTTGAAAGTTATTGAATCTAGGCTTTCTTTCTTCCTTCTTTTTCTTGGAAGGACACTCATTTGCAAAGTGTCCGAGTTGACCGCATTCAAAACACTTTTCGTTTTGCTTCTTCATTTCTAGCCTAATCTTTCCTTTGAAATTATTTGAATTTGTAGCTCCACCTCTTCTCATTCTTCGTTTGTTGATGTAATGCTTAAAAAATCCTTTGGTGATGAGTGCAAGATCTCCTTTATCAAGATCTTCATCTTCTAGATTGATGGAGCAATTTTCATCCTCTTCTTGAGAGGTCTTTAGAGCAATGCTCCTTCTTGGCCTTGCTTCTTCATCATCCACCACTTTGGCCTTCAACTTCAATTCATAAGATGTAAGAGAGTTGATTAGCGATTCACTAGGCATTGAATTTAAATTCTTGGCTTCCTCTATAGCAATTATTTTAGCATCCCATTCTTTGGATAGAACATTTAGGGATTTTCTATTCTTTTCACCCAAAGAATACTCCTTACCCAAGGTTTCAAGATCCTTAATGATGTCATTGAACCTACAATACATTTTGTCAATATTTTCATGTGGTTCCATCTTGAAGGACTCATACTTGGCAACAAGTAAAGATTTCTTTTGCTCACGAACATCGTCGCTCCCTTCATTAATTTCCTTCAATTTATCCCAAATTTCTTTAGCGGAAATGCATCCCTTTGTGCGAATTGATTCATTTGCATCCAAGACATTATATAGCACATTCATGGCTTTTGCATTTAAAGTCAAGTTTGCCTTGTCTTGTGGAGTGAGCTCATCCCTTGTCTTTTCTCTTCTTCTATTTGTGTGATCATCAATGATAGTAGCTTCAAAGGGACCTTCATTAACAACATACCAGAAGTCAATATTAATAGATTGCAAAAATATTTTCATTCTATCTCTCCAACTAATAAAATTTGCCCCATTAAACATAGGGGGCCTAGGTAACGGATTGACCCTGAAAAAATAGAGCATTGTTGGTTGCCATAATAGTTCTTTTCTCAAAAGCAATTTAAACATTAAAATGAGACCAAGCTCTGATACCAATTGTTCATCCCAAAGCAACCTAAGAGGGGGGTGAATTAGGTTTCTAAAAATACTTTTAGAAATATTAATCTTATTGAGATTTTTCAACTAATAAATAATATAATAGAATCAATGAAACTGTGAAGTAAGAAAGAGAGAAAATTAAACAATCAATACTTCCAAGCTAACAAGCTTGAAGTATCAATTCACTAGAATGCTTCACACACTTGGTGAGCCAATAATCTTTACAAAGTAGGAAAATTCTTCCTCACACTAAAACTCTTTTAGTTGAGCCAAGAATTTCACTCACAACCTCACTTTCGTACGAGATTATCACTCCACTCAAAATTGAATTGCACTCTAAACTGCACACTAATACAATATAGCACTATAGCCAATTTGTATTAAAATTGCTCTTTTCTATAGTGCAAGCTTGTATTCAATGTATTAGATGATCTTTACAGAATATTAGAACTGTTATTTATAGGAGCAATAAATGGTGGTTGCAACTACTTCCTAACGGCTAAATAATAAATGGACAAAAAGTAGCCGTTGAGGTTTCGGACGTCCGAGATAAGTAGGATGCTTCTGACACAGCGTCCGATCTCTATGCAGTTGGTGAAGAACATCGTTCAGACGGCCGTGCATGTGTCCGTTCCATCGTCTGAACGGAGTTTCGGACGGTCATGTTCATCCGAAAGAAACTTTGTTCGGACAATTGTGTGCATCCGTAGAGAAGCCATAAGATCCTTGCTTTCTGCCTGTTGGTTCGGACAGTGGAATGCGTCCGAGAAGCTTGACATAGTTCGGACGGTGTACTGCGTCCGAACACCCTGTCTCCAGCAGAACAAGTAACAGACCTGCAAAGCTTGTTTACAGAGTTAAGTGCTTATGTCATCAACAAAATAAGGTTTGGAAAACTTCAGCACTTGTCACATGACTTCTACTTTACATGAAACCAACGTGCCAATGCAGAAGAAGAAGCCTGTGATAGTACCAAAATTCGCCTGCGAACTTTGATCAGCCAAACCATACAACGCTCGTGTTTAGTTTTCACTCGTTTAGGCAACCTTTGCACAACAAGTACTTTCTCAAGCACAAGCACGGAATATAGGCAACCAACAAGAGTAAAGCACAGCCAACACGAAATATAAATAGCACACACAAGCAAATACGACCCAAGGCCAACCTTTGTAACACTTTTGTTCTGTCAAAAGCTTACAACAGGAATTTATAGAAATGGGTGGTATGCAAAACACTCTTGGCCCATTCCTCACCATGAATGGCTTGCCAAGTCTCTAACTACCACCCCTTTTATAGGGGCAATGCGGTTGACAAGCCCAAACACCTAGCTTTGCTAGATAAGTAAAATGCCTATAACTAGGTTGCCTAGCCATCTGGCAGCATGCCTGCCATGCACATGTTAAGAAGATGGTAACCATCCGGTTAGGTCCTAACTGCCCACTAAGCACGTCACAACGTGATGCCAGCATTCCTTTCTATTTTTTTGCACATGTGGCCAACCAACTCGACCAAGTAACCATGCTCAAGCCCACGAAGCCAACTCCCAACTGATTGCCACGTGCACTTGCCCAACGTGCACACTACCTAGCCGTTTCCCGCAACTATCCAGCACGTAGACAGCACATTGCCTACGCTTTTCAGCCAACTTGTTTGCCAACAAACCTTGCCACCTACAAGGCTTTCCTTGAGCTCCCAACAATGCCTAAGAATGCTACAAGCTATGCCCAACTCGTGTATATGTGTGCACAAGTCCGTTCGTGCCACTACCCGTTTTCCAACGTTCACCCGATAGCTGACACGATCGTTCTTGCCAACGGGCCATGCCTTGTGCCCCTAAAGGCATGAATGAGGTGATAACTCCAGTAAACTAGAGTTATTTTCCTCTAAATTATAACATTTTGACAGATTAAATCCCGAATTTAGGTAAGTAATTGGAAGACTTTAGTTAATTTCTTTCATATGTGTTTGTATTTCCATTCTTGTTAAATTTGATAAGTTTTTATTAAAATTCTAGATTAATTGATTGCTTAATGGTAATTAATATTATGCAGGTAAAAACCAGAGGTTAGAAGCTCGAAGGAACAAAGCTCAAGGTACCGGATTGCAAAAATGGATGAAATGAAGAATGTTGGGAGAAGAGATCGTGATCGATCTCGACTGTTCCACACCGCGATCTCGACTCGGGAAATTATCTTACTGTATTAGAGTCAAGATCGCGATCTCAAATGTTACAGACCACGATCTCGACTTCCTGAGAGTTAAGTTGTAAGGGCAATTTTGTAAACTTTCAGCCAGTAACTCCTGATTTTTTGCCTAGTGTAATATTAGACTATTTAAGCTACTTAAAAATTAGTAAGAGTAAGTAGTAGATAGTTTTAGTTAGATTTTAGGATAGTTTAGGATAGTTTGAACTCTAAGTTTACTTCTTTAATAGAACATATTTCTCTTTAATTTTTTCTTTGATCTTCTTTTAATTTCTTGTCAAGTTCGAATTTTGATTAGATAATCGTAGTGGGTTAATCGCAAGTTTCACTTAGATATAATTTTTATTCGCTTTCTTGTCTAATTTAGTAAGAATTTCTTTACTTTCAATCTAGGGTTTCTTAGGAAAATTAGGGTTCTTGTTAATTTCTTGCTTTCTATTTAAGAATTCACAATTTCTTGTTTTAATTTCTAGTTAATTCTTAGTGGGCTTTCTTTATTTCTATCAAAAATCAAAAAATATTTAGATTTCTAGTTTAAATCTTTCCAATTTCTAGTTTAGAAATGGTTGTTTTTAGTATTCCATGTTTCTTATTTGTAGTCCTTTTAATTGGGTAATTTGCTTGGTTTTAATTTTAGTCTTAATTTAGGCTAGAATTAAGTGCTTTCCTTTACTTGCTTTTACTAGAATAGCTTAATTAGTTCCTTAATTTTGTAATTAGTTATTTTCACTTACTTATTTCTTTTTAATTAATCTAGCTTTAAATTAAGTTTTTAGCGCTTTCATTTAATTATGGTTCTTATTAAAATAGTTCCATCATCTTTTGTTTGATTTTGCTTAACTACACAAATATCCATAAATCTTGGCAATTTCCTTCCAACAATCCTTGTGGGAACGATCCCTACTTCTCTTTACTACTAGTTGACAACCGTATATTTACGGGATGCCACCTAGTTCGTAGTAGAATTTAGGTGTTTTATAAATTTATAACTAGGTGTGTTAAGGCATCAAGTTTATGGCGCCGTTGCCGGGGATCGAACCCGGGTCAAGGGGATCCTAGGCAATGCCCAATTTATGCCCAAGTATGCCCAAACTTAGCCCCACCCTATTCCAAGCCAGTTATGCGAGACTAACATACCCCTCTTATATAAGGGCTGGAAAATAAACCCCAAATGACAGCAGTAGACACCATTTTACTAAAAATCAGTAAACCCCTAGGGCGTTCCAAGTGCACCTCCACTGTGCTCCGACACATGCACCAGAGCTAGTCTCAACTTGTGAAAAACCTCTATGCCCACTTGTTTGCCCAAGCCAACACTCGGCAACCTCCCGTTCCCAAGTACCCACGTTTTCACCCATCGACTGCTTATGCCAGCATATTGCCTAGCCGACGGCAACGTGTGTGACTAGTCTACCCACACCAAACCCCAAGGTTTACATGCCAACACCCAACATCCACCATGCGCTCACATATTTAACCCCAAGGCAAGCATCTCCTTACCACCTAAGTGCACTGAATGACTTGCCAATCATGCCAATTGTGCTAATACCCCATATGCAAGCCCGGATGCATGTTTTGGTGCCGACCCTTGTCGAATGCAAGAAACCTCTGGCCTGAGTATTGCGTGTTGAGGAACGCACACCCATTGTTGCTGATGGAAGGAACTAAAGGCTAACAAACCTTCCCCACTTGAAGAGATTGATGTCCTCATCAATGCCAACTGCTAGCCCTCTAGCATTAGCATTTGCCACTCCATAAAATGGAACTCTATGTTGCTGAAAATTGCACAAGTCCTTGCCACCATGCAGCGCCATTGCCCATTTTCCTTTACAGTTTCCAACATTTCCTGTTCTTTTGGCTAAGTTTGTGACTGTAAGCATCTGATTTTGATTCAGGTTTTTTTTAAGTTGCATTTGTTGCTACAGCTTTGAATCCCACATTACGTTTGTCACATTGTTCAGCCAACCTGTCTTAATTTTAACAATGTACAAAGCAACCAATATAAAACATACTCTGCCAACCACTTAGTAACAACATCAGTCACTTGGCATGCCCCCCGTGCCACAAAATTAAACAAGTAAAACGAAACTTGAATAATTTTAAACAAGGACAGAAACAAATTACCTTTAACATTCCACCTTAAGAACTACCCGTTGCACGTTTATGAGACCCTATGGATTTGTCTCTGGGTTTTGGTAAGAAACTAACATAGCCTGCCTCTATTTTCACCAACCTTGTCAATTTGGCCAACACACAACCAAGGCACTAAACTCTAGCACACAATACCCGCCCTTTGTCCTCACAAAAGACTTGCCTTAGATTTCCCCAAAACCAAGGCACATAGCACACTCTCCTACTTATTTTTTGGCCCTTACAATCAGCAAGACCTTATGTCCAACTGATTTTGCCCAAATTTCACAATGTTTGTTTGCTATGTACCTAATTGTGCCAACAAGCATCCTCATGCCCATTTTGCTTGGCAGCCACCCCATTGCCAACACTCTCTTAGTTAAGTAGCCCACCTTTACTTAGAACCCGGCTAGCTACCCACTACCATGTCCTTTCACCCAAAGGACTCTTATACTTACCATCACTTACGAGAATTGGTTTTTGTTAGTGTCGTACAACAACTGCAAGGAACCCATTCTAGTACAAGATGGACCATCTGCGTCAGCTACAATGGCACATAACTGTTCCCTCTTGGGACATTCCCTTGCCATGCATAGTTCTTTACACATAAAATAACCATTGAAGCTGTTTGTTTTATCTTTAACGAAAGAAACTCTTACCGGCCTCGGTCTCAGTCACCACAACTTTCTTTTTCATCTTGTACTTGCCATTGCCGTGCTTTGGGTCCTTAAAATGTTATTCCCTCCTTTTCTAGCCTCATTGCTAACCCTTGGAAATCCACCAACCTATCAGCCAAAGTGATGGCTTGTTGAAAATTTTGCACACCTTACCTTTGCAACTCCGCTTGAGCCCACTTCTATAAACTAACCATGAAATTGAACAACTTGTCATCCTTGGACATCCCACGAACGTCCAGCATCAAGGAACTAATTCCTTCATATAATCACGAACACTACTCGTGTGTTTCAGTCTTCATAGTGCCTCCCTTGTAAGCCACGAAGTGTTGGTAGGAAGAAATTGACTCTTTAGTTCCGTCCTCAACACCTCCTACGTTGAGATTTGAGGAACAGTTTCATCACCAGCCCATGTCCTCCATCATGCTTGTGATGGACACTTTTTCCTCTTCAGGCACACCCGCTACCTTGAAGTATTTTAGCTCCACATCCCAAATGAAGTTTTCCAACTCCTTGGCGCTCGTTGCACCATCAAAGTATTTTGGATCTGAAACTTTCGCCTTGGCCCTTGAAGAATGGTTTGTGAAACCAACCAAATCCATACTAGTAATTGCCTTCTTCAAAACAGCCATCTCATCTAGTAACTGTGCAAGAGCCTAGAATTTGGCATTCCATGCTTGCTCAACTTGTTAGAAATGAGCACGGAAGACCTCAAGTGCATCCTTTGTCTCATCCAAGGAACTACACAGCACCTAGCCTTCTGTGATATCACCCAACCATACCATCAGTTAGTCTACATGCACTTCCAACCGTTGAACACGTTCCACTGTGCCACCAGCCATGGTAGAACCACCAGAACACCTTCACTGGGGTGTTCTAATACCATAATTGTCACATGACTTCTACTTGACACAACCACAATGTGACAAGATGGAAGAAGAAACCTGTGGTGGCACCAAAATTTGCCCACAGACTTTGATCAGCCAACACAACAAGACTCGTACTCGTGTTTGAACTTGCCTAGCCCAATCAGCCAACTCGCACTCGTGTTTGAACTTGCCCAGCCCAAGTAAAGGGGTTTAATCTCAAATAAACACTCCTAAACACAAGCAAAACGAAGTAATGTAGGCAACCAACAAGATTAAAGCATAGCCAACACAGAATGTAAATAGTACACACAAGCAATTACGGCCCAAGGCCAACCTTTGTAACACTTTATTCGTCAAAAGCTTACAATAGAAATTTACACATACCGGTTGTGTGCAGAACACTCTTGGACAAGTCTCTAACTACCACAATTGTTATAAGGGCAATTCGGTTGACAAGCCCAACCGGCTAACTTTGTTGAACAAGTAAAATGTCTACAACCAAGCTGCTTGGCCATTTGGCAGCACGCTTGGCAAGCACATGCTGAGAAGGTAGTAAGCGCCCATAATCGCCCGCTAAGCACATCACAACATGCTACCAGCATTCCTTGCTATTTTCTCGCACATGTGGCCAACCAGCTCGACCAAGTAACCATGCTTAGCCCTACAAAGCCAACTCCCAACTAATTACCAATGCTTGTGCATGTGCTTGACCAACGTGCATGCTGCCTAACCGTTTCTCGCAATTATCCAACACGTAGCCCGTTGCCTATGTTCCTCAGCCAACTCGTTTGCCAACAAACCTTGCCACCCACAAGACTTTCCTTTAGCTCCCAATAATGCCCAAGAATGCCACAATCTATGTCCAACTCGTGTATATGTGTGCAATGGTCCATTAGTGCCATTGCCTATTTGCCCACATTCACCTGATAGCCGACACCATCGTTCTTGCCAATGGGCCATGCTTTGCCCCTTCAAGGCACAAAGAGGGTCCTAGATAATGCCTAAAGCATGCCCAAGTGTGCCCAAACTTAGCCCTACCCAGCTCCTAGCCAGCCATATGAGACTATCATACCCCCTTATATAAGGGATGAAAAATAAGCTCCAAGTGACAACAGTAGACACTATTTTATTGAAAATAGGTACCAGTAAGCTCCTAGGACGCCCCAATGGCACCTCCAGTGGCACCTCCAGTGTGCCCCACACGTGAACCAGAGCTATTTTCAACATTTGAAAAAACCTCCATGCCCACTTGTTTACACGAGCCAATACTCGGCAACCTCCCATTCTCAAGTGCCCACTTTTCTACCCATCGACTGCTCATGCTAGCACGTTACCTAGCCGACGGCAATATGTGTGTCTAGTCTACCCGCACCAAGCCCCAAGGTTTACATGCCAACACCCAGCATCCATTATATTCCCACACATTTGTCCCCAAGGCAAGCATCCCTTTTGTTGTCTAAGTGTGCCAGAAACTCGTCGATCGTGCCGACTGTGCCAATACCTCATGTGCCAGTACAATCGCACATTTTGGTGCTGACCCTTGCCGAATGCACAAAACCTCTGGCCTAAGTGTTATGTGTTGGGGAACGCACACCCATTTTAGCTGATGGAAAGAACTAAGGGGCTAACAGTACTCATGGCACAGCATTGCGCAGCCAATTATTATGGGCTCATGGATCCATCCATCTCCACCACCTGCATGTCATTATGGAGTACCCGTGGATGACATTTTTACATATCACCAATGGGGACTACTCAAGCAAATTAAGGACAAGCAAGTAGGCAAGGCCAAATGGAGAAAGTTGATGGAGTTCAAGAGAAGGATCATGAAGAGAACCATCATGGAGGAGTTGAAGAATCATTGGGTGTTGAAGATATTAATGAGATTAAATGCAGAATTTTGAGGACATTCAGACATTGAAGAATCACTGCTACTCTTCTTTCTTTATGATTAGACCTAGAGAGACACATTTCTTTATTCTATTTTCTTAGTTCTCTTAGCTTACTTTACTTTATTACTTTCCTACTTATGGATATTTTAGTACTTTTGATATATGAATATCGGTTGACTAAGGGCAGCTAATGCTAAGTAGATTACTTCTTGGAATATGGATTGATCATGTGTGCTTTATTGATGAATACATGGTATTCACAGACAACTTATTGTTGCTCTTGATGTTTTAATTGATTGAGTTTAAGTAGTTGGCTAAGGGCCTTAACTTGATACCAAATAGACTAATTGTTGGTGTTTAACTGATTTGATTAACTTTCTGTGAACTCATATAGATGATACTTGGTTTTGGCTTAATGAGTTCTTGGTAACTATTTTATTAGGATTGGATTGATTAATGTTAGTTTTCATTTATGATATTATGATTTAAAGCTTGTCCATTTTATGGTTTATTTGTTGGAATTTTGGATGAGTGGTCAGACGAGTGTTATTCATCAACTGAATAAAAATGTCAAGTTTGAGGGTGTTTTTCTTTGGTGTCAGGAATGGTCCTTTTTGTGCTTGTATAATTGTGTTTGATGACACTTGGATGGAAATTTGATTAATTTGGTACTCAATGATGATACTTGACTTGCAATATCATATGCTTGAACTATTTTAATTGGACACTCCATGAACTTAAATGTGTATTGAGTGGTTCTTTTGCAACTAACAAGAACTTCAAAATTTTGGTATTACCAATTCCAAAAAGAATGACTAATATTTTGACTAAATTCATTTGAAATATTATTTTTGATCAAATCATGAGTATTACTTTGTTAGTCAATTTGTTCTTTGGAAAAATTGGTTAAAATGGAATAGAAGGAATTTAAAACATTTTATGTGTTTGTATTGGGAATCTTATGCTAATTTTTAAATGATTGATATTGGATATTCATCGTAGGTACGTTTTGCTTCTTTCCTTGGTTTAGGGCCACGCAAAAAAAAATTGTATTTAGGAATAAGGCGAGTATGGGATTCTAGTATATACCCCTGTTGTTTCTTCAAATTAAGCTATTAGAGTAGTAATAAGGCGAGTACTGGATTCTGTCATATACCCATGTTGTTCCTTCAAATTAAGTCATTAGAATAGTAATAAGGCGAGTACAAGATTCTGACAGTACGATTGTTATTTCTCTGAATTAAACCATTTGGAATTATATTATAGAATACATATTCAACAAGTTAAGGGGAAATGTCTATAATACCTATCATTGATATCATACTACTCATTTCTTGATAAATTAATATCCCTAAATTATGTAACATGTACATGTAGGTAGGCTCCTAATCAACTTCTATTTCCATAAAAACTTGTCTAGATGGTTGAACAACTTTGTAACACTTTGATTTGAGCAAAGATTATATTTTGAATGAATAGAACTTTCTTTTTGAAAACCATTTTGAGAATGGTTAATGCTTAGTAATTTAAAGTATTGTGTAGCATTTGAACTTGTGATTTTTGAGAAATTTGCAAACTTGGAGTAACTAGTTGAAATGTTTCAATTGTTATATGATATTTGAGGTCCCTTGAGAGATTTCCTTATTGTTCATAAGTACATCCATTTGTCATATATTGTGATGTCGTTTTTTGTGGTATGTTATTGTTTGCCTATTTAGTAAGGTTCTTTTTCTTTTTCTTTCTTGTTTTGCTCAGGACTACCAAAACGCTAACTTTGAGCGAGTGTGATAACTCTAGTTAATTAGAATTATTTTACCTATTTAACATGGATTATTGTTAGTATTTTTTGGTTTTCAAGACAAATTCTTGTGTTTTTATTTAGTTTTGTTACATTTGGAATTGCATTTGTGTAAATATCATAATTTTTGTGTTAATTAGAGTTTAAATTTTCACTTATTAGGTTTTTAAATATTTTGAGGTCTATGATAAAGGATATGGAGCATAATAGATTGAAGTGGTTGCAAGCAGAAGGGCAAAAGTAGAAATTCAAGCTATTGAAATAGGATTACATATCGATATCGCAATATGGACACGAAACTTGGAATTTTTAAGTTGGGGTCATATCGTAATATCGACTCCATATCGCAATATGGACACAGATTTCAATATTGTATTTTGCCAGTTTTGTAAATTCTAAAACTCTATTAATCCTTATGTACTAGACACGTACTAGGGAAGAAGTAAGTAGCAATTAGAGTAGGAAACACATTATAGTGGTGAAGTTGAAAACCTGGTATTTTTAGTTTAGAGTAGTTTAGTGGAGCTTTCTTGACTTTCAAGACCTATTTTCTTAATCAAAGTTTTCTTTATTTTTCTTTTAGATCTTGTCTTCAAATCTTAACAAGTTTTAATTTTGATTAGATAGTCTTAGTGGGTTTTTTCATTAGATTTCTATAGATATAATCTTTACATGCTTTCTTGTTAATTTCTAGTAGATCAAGTTACTTCCATTTCAAGTTTTCTTACTAGTTTTTAGGGTTCATGCTAAATTAGTACTGTTTAGTCAAAAATCTTCAATTCATTGCTTTAAATTCTAGTAGCTTTTAGTAGGTTTTCTTTTACTTAATCAAAAACCCAAAAATATTTAGATTTAATCTAATTTTCTTTACAAATCTCTTTAGCCTTATTTAGTAGAAAGTGGAGTTCTTTTTCTTTTCATGTTCTCCTTATGCTTTACTTAGTAAAATTAGGACTACTTGCTCTTTAATTCTCATTATGTTTTATTTAATTTTCCTAGTTGAATTGGAGGTAACACTCCATTAAATCTTTGTATTTGTCAACAAACAATCCTTGTAGGAATGATACCCACTCATCATATACTATTACCTACCCTATACACTTGCAGGTGTAAGGGTAAAGTTAAAGATTTAGTGCAGTTTATTTTAACTTGTTTGATTTGATTAGATCTCTACTCCAGACATAACAAAGGTGCACCTGAACATTTTAAGTTCCAATTCACTTCTACCAGCTTCAAAAATTGTGGATGTTTAAGCCATATATTCAAGAACCTGAAAGGCCTTGGACCAGAAAAAACATTTGTGAAAAAAGAAAACCATAAGGTTAATTATCCGAGCAAGCTTTAGAAAAAACACTGAATAGTAATTTTCTGTTAGTCCAACTGAAAATATTAATTACACAGTATCCTATCCAGACGTTTCCAAACTAGTGATCTTGATAAATTACCAAACCAAGTAAATTTATTCCCAACAAAAGTCATATTCTGAAGTCCACAATTATCTAAGCATATTGATTTGTCATTAAACTCTTCCATTGCTCTAATATCTGGGGATGTAGCTCCCAAATACTCTAAAGAAGAACAAGCCACATTGAAATCTCCCCATGTGAACCATGGTGATGTAGAATCCAAAACTTGTCTAAAAAGACTCCACAATTCCCTTCTTTTATACTTGGTGGATTTGACATAAACAAAGAATGCTAAACAATCTCTAACCAGATAAGATAAAGGGATCCTAACATGAAAAATTTGCTCATAAATAGTAAGCAAAGAGATAGAATAGGAAGAACTCCAAGAAAGCGATATCTTCCCATTAGGATTTGGGAGAAAACCTAGAAACCCTAATTTGAAACCAAAAGAGCCAATCTTAAACTGATCAACCATTGTCTCTAAAAGACTAAACACCTGAATTTTATGTTGTCTTACAAGACATTTGATACTTCTAATGGAAGGTTTATTTGATACAAATACATCATGGATATTCTTCCACATCAGGACACTATTCATTGGACAATAGTTAGATGAGAAGAAAGTTGCTTGTTAGGAGATTTTCGAGAACTCTTAGTTTCATTTTACGTGATCTTAGATACAAACATCTATGCGTACTTGCTTCTTTGTAATAATGGGAATTTGATGTTGAACTAAAGAGTCAACCTTAATTTTGGACATCAACTATAGCTTCACCCCTATCACCTTGCTGAAAGTCCTCCATTCCTCCAAAGATTTAAGGGCTGATACTGTAGGGGAGTCTAATTCCTAAAAATAAGAAGTAAAATCTTCAGTTTGCTTAGTTGTTCAACTACCAATTCATCCTTAGCATTTGAATTTAAAAGAGATAAGCCTAAAGACATCTTAGTTAATCAAATTCAATTAAGAATCTAGATTTAAATTTCAATCATTCTGTTGTAACTCAAAAGTTGGAATCAAGGAGTTCGTTTCCACTAATTTCATACTAGAAGTTGGAGCTGCAGCTCCCTCCTCGACTGAATTCACCATGGACGTAACTTCCACACTATTTTGCTTTTTAGGCTCGAAGGACTTGGTTCTTGGTTTGCTACATCCTTGTCTGTTGTTGGAGCTGTTTAGACTGACTTTGGAGCTGTACTTGCCACTTTAGCTATTTGTTGAATTTGCTTCTTTTGATAAATCCATAAAACTTGTTCCCCTTGCCTTTTTATCATTGCCTTGATAAAAAATATCCTTTTTTTTCCTTGCCATCAAAGGCTTTTTTTTTTTTTTTACTTCCACATGAACCTTAGGATTTTGGCCCACTAAATAGTCACTTTAAGCATGTCCTTGTTTGTTGCACTTAACACAAAAAGAAGAAATATTTTCACAATTGACAACTTGCCAATGCCCTTTTATCACCAATAGCAAGTTGCAACCTGTTTGGAAGCTTAGCTTTCAAATCTACTTCCATGCAGACTTTTGCATGAGTAGGAGGAGATAATGTTGTAGTTTCTACATCCATCTTCAAAGGATAGCCAATTATTTAAGCCAAAGAAAAAAGAGATTTCTTATCAAAGAAATAGAAAGGATCTAAGAACCAGGTTCTCCAAATGAACCCAAACTGGTGCAACATTCAGAATCTGAACAAAATAATGGAGTTCATTTGAACACTTGCAATGGAAATCCAGAAATATGCCATAAACCTTTAATCCAACACCTTAAAAAATCTTCTTCCACATTGAAATGGATTAAAATGTGCCTTTGATCAATTAAACTGATTGTGAACATAACTACGAATCCAATAGTTTGAAATATGCACCTCAATCATTCCATAGTAGGTCGGCCATGAAAAAAATTATCAACAAGAGCCGGCTTGAATGGCTCAGATAAAATAGAAATCTCTTTCTTGGAGAAGAAAATAGTCGGCTCACCTTTCATGACACCTATTGGTTTTAGAGAAATAGACTACTACTGTGGTTGTTACCATGCAAAATGTCTACAAATAATCTAGATTAATGCCCTTCAGCCTGACTGAAGGGCAAGTACCATTTTCATAGCACAAGGCAAGAGAAAGAAAAATACTAGAAACAAGGGAGATATTCTAACTTTAATAATGCAATAGTTCACAATGAAAGCTTGATCATAAATATCTTGTGTGATCTATTCACTGGTTTGAAAGACTATTAACAGTCCAGGATTCAAAAGATCCTATGTTCCACTTTTATTTGTGTAGATTAACTCTGAAATACATAGTCAAAAATAGTTTTAATTAGAATAGTTATTGGCTAAAGAAAGTTTATTTTAGGGCGTGAATTGAGTGGAATCGAGCATAGGTTACTTAATCCTATGTCTAGTTATAAGTTGAATTGCTATTATTATTAGTGTGGTATTGGGGACTTAGACTTGCAAGTCACTCAAGATTTGAGACTGATGTGTCAGCCTGGGAGTTACTGCATTGTCTTATCTTTAATGCTTAGGTGGGAAATTGTTGAAATGCAAATGTTTGTTCTTCAATGCTTAGTATATTGTTAAGAATTCATGTGTGATACTTACTTTGTTGAAAGGTACAGGTTATGGTACCTAAAGTAAGCAGAAGCAAGTGGTGGTAACAAGGGAATGAGGTACCCGAATAGGAGATAGGGACTAGTCAAGGACAAGTAGAGAAGTCTACTGAGACAAGATAGAGAATTGGGAGAAGCCATAAAAGCTACCAAATCGACATCAGTGATAGATTATGCTAGCATTGTAGTTATTGTGGGGCAGGTAATACACGCGACTATTCATACTACACTTGCTAATCTTGTACTTTATCCACCCCACAACCAGAGGCTAGAGATATTAACTACTACTACCGGCGAATAAGGAAGATTGGTGTTCCCTTCTTTTGATGGTAGACTAGATCTAGATGAAGTTGATAAATGATGGAGATGGATTGAGGAGAATATGGAACTACTAAAGGTACTAGAGGAGCACAAATTTCCAAATAGTGAAGCCATACTTGATAGGGGACACAGCTAGATGGTGGAAAAAGATGAGATCTATGCTTGCCCTTTCGGGGCAGATATCCTGGGAGGGCTTTAAGGAAGCAATTCTAGAGCATTTCCATCCTTCACATCTTAGAATTGTGGTAGAGAGATGAGTTCAATTCTTTTAGACAAGTTCCAGGGTTGTTAGTGCTTGAGTATTGACGAGATTTCATACGTTTACGAGGTTTGCTTCAGAGGTTATGAATGATGAGATTGAAAAGTATGATCGCTTTAGAAGGGGATTACTAAAGTAGATAAAGGGTATAGCAATAGTTGATACAAATACATTGGATAACCTATATAAGGCTAGTGCATGTGTAGATATATATCTAAGATAACGAGCTTAGGAGGAGGAAGTTGGTAGAGCTACATATGTACCACCACCGAGGCTAGTGTTCAGATTGGCAGAATCTCCAGCTCGTTGTGTATGACCACTATAGCCACCATTCCCACATTTTCATAGGTTTAGACCTCACCCATCGCTGGTGAGGACTCAACCACCTCTAGCTATTGCTGGACCGTCTCAGGCTCGACCCTCTATTCCAAAGTGTAGCTTTTTTCATTAGTATCATCTGAGAGAGTGCCAGTAGAGATCAGGAGCATACTCTAGCTTATGGTATCTTTGAGTAAAAAGTCATGGTTACCCTACCACAAGATCAGGGACATTATAATAGCAGGGCCAGCAGAGGAGAAGTGATAGAAATATCGGTTCTGCCAAAGCACGAGTATATGCCATAACTCAGCAGGAAGCTGACGGATCGAGTCAATTTGTGGCATTACAGTATTAATTAATAATGTACTTGAAACAGTTTTATTTGATAGTAGTGATATGCATTCTTTTATTTCTAGAAGACTTAGCAAAAAATTGAGCATGACACCAAATTAGCTTGATACATCTTACAAAGTTGGTATAGTAGGGGATAGAGTTCTTGAATCTAGATGGTTATATCCTAGTTGCAGGGTATCCTTAGGTGATTGTGAGTCGAATGCTAACTTAGTAAAACTTAATATGTCTGATGTTGATGTAATATTGGGTTTGAATTGGTTGTCCCGCAATTATACTCACGTAGACTGTAGGAAAAAGAAAGTAAGGTTTTGTTGTCCAGATCAGGATAACAGAATTTGTGTATCAAGATGGTATCAAGAAATCAGACAGGTAACCGATATCGATATTATCAGCTTTGTAGGCATAGAGAGCACTGAGAAAGGCTTGTGAAGCATTATTTATTTATGTGATCAGAATAGAAAAGAAGGACCTCAAGTTGGAAGATATTCTAGTGGTAATAGATATCCTAGATGTATTTCCAAAGGATCTTCTAGGACTACCAGTAGAAAGGGAAATTGAAATCGAGATTAATTTTTTGCCAAAAATAGCATCAATATCAAAAGCTCCTTACAAAATGGCCATAGCAGAGCTCAAAGAGTTAAAGTGCAATTGCAGAAGTTGCTTAACAAGAAATTCATAAGGGTATCTCCTTGGTGTGTTCCAGTGTTATTTGTGAACAATAAAAATGGAAGCCTTTACTTATGTATTGACTACAGGAAGTTGAATAAAGTCATATCAAGAGAAAATATTCTTTGCCAAGAATTGATGATTTATTTGATCAATTAAAAAGTGTCAAGCTATTTTCCAATATCGACTTGAGATCTGAGTATCGTCAGTTAAGAATCAAGGGAATAGATTTTTCAAAAAGAGCTTTCCATACCAGGTATGGCCATTGTGAGTTCCTACTAATGCCATTTGGCATGACTATTGCCCTTGCAGGTTTCATGGATCTGATGAATACAGTATTATAACCATATTTAGATAAATTTGTGATTGTTCATTGATGATATTCTTATGTACTCATCAACTAAGGAGGAACATAAAGAATATCTGAAGATAGTACTACAGACTCTCAAGGACAAGAAGTTGTATGGCAAGTTTAGAAAATGTGAATTCTGGTTGAAGTGTAGCATTTTTGGGCTATATCATCTCAGAAATTGGAGTATCAATGTATCCAAAGAAGATTGAAGCAATTGTTGACTGACCCATACAAACCATTGTAATGGAGATTCACAATTTCTTGGGTTTGGCAAGTTATTACAAGAAGTTTAAAAATTCTCTTTATAGATAAACCATTAACCATAATAGCTTACTTAGAAGAAAACCAAATTCGAATGGGATATAGATTGTGAGGCAAGATTCCAAGAGTTGAAGAACAGATTGGTGTTTGCACCAATATTGATATTGCCATCTTGAACTAGGGAATTTGTGATTTATAATGATGCTTTCAAGAATGGTTTAGGTTATAGTGATAATGCAGAATAGCAGGGTCATTATTTATGCTTTGAGACAATTGAAGCCCTGTGACTGGAATTACCTGACTCATGACCAAGAGTTGGCAGCTATTGTGTTTACTTTAAAGATTTGGAGGCACTACCTTTACAGGGTACGAGGCATTTACTGACCACCAAAGCCTGAAATATTTATTCACGTAAAAAGAACTCAACATGAGGCAGTGCAAATGGTTAAAACTAATTAAGGCTTATGACTTGAACATTAGCTACTACCCTGGGAAAGATAACAGGGTAATGGATGCATTGAGCGGGAAGTCATGTGAACATTTGGTCAACATGTTGGTGAAGCAAATGGAGGAAGCTTAAATATACAGTTAATGTTCCGCAACTCTAGTAGTTCAACCTACACTTATTGACAAGACTAATCTAACCCAAACCATTGATACAAAATTGTTGAAGATCAAGGGCAAGATGGAAAATAAAGAACTAGGAAAATTTTCAGATTAATGATGTTGACTTCATTTGGATGCAAGTAAGGTTGTTTGTACCCGCAGATGAGGCCTTGAAGAAAGAGGTAATAACTAGAGGTTACAGTTATAAATTCTCAATCCATGAAAGACCAAAATATGCAAGAACTCAAAGCAATACTTTTGGTGGAACAATATGAAAGAGGAGATGTTGAATTTGTGTCCAAGTAGTTGGTTTGTCAACAAGTAAAGGCTGAGCATCAGAAATCAGGTGGTTTACTGAAACCATTGTCTATTCTATAATGGAAATGAGAACATATTAGAATGGATTTTATTAGTGGATTATCTAACACTAGACTGGAAAATAACTATGCTTGGGTTATTTTTGATAGGTTGAGAAGTATCAGCTCATTCCTTGTCATTGAAGACTCCTACTCCTATGGACAAATTAGTGAGAATATATACTGATAGTATTGTGAAGTTGTATAGAATGCCAGTCAGTATCATCTCAGATCAGGATCCAAGATTCACCTCAAGGTTTTGGACAGCATATTAGCAAGCTATGGTCACATAAGTGGTTCTAAATTCTGCATTCCATTCTCAAACTGACGGATAGTCGGAGAGGAGCATTCAGACTTTGGAGGATATGTTGAGTGCTTGTGCTATTGATTTTAGAGGTAGTTAGAAGGAAATTTGATGCTCATGGAGTTCTCCTACAACAACAATTATTATTATAGTATTAGAATGGCTCCTTATTAAGTTTTATATCGGAGAAAGTGCCAATCATCCTTATATTGGGATGAAGTTGGGAAAGAAGACTAATAGGCTAGAGTTCATTGAAATAATAGTGGACAAGATAGTAGCTGTTCGAGAGATATTAATTCATTAAAAAAGTAAGATGGGGTGCTTAAAACTAATTTTTGAATGCCAAAATCATTTACCTCTTTAGTATTCAGATTAATGAGCTGAATATTTTTTTCTTTCCCATAAATTTTTATGCTTTAATAAAATCATCCATTTATTCATATAAAATTTTATTTCTTGATAAGTACATATGTTCCCCTTAAAAAAATGCTTCGCCATTGTCAAATTATTTGAGAGTTAACAAAAATTATTTATTTTTCTTAATCTTGAATTATTCATTATTTGTTTGATTTGAAATTAAAATTTTCTTATAAAAATGTAAAAATTGAAAAAATAGTACTCGTAACAAGATTACAAGCACATGATTAGATGACTCTTGCTAGTCGACAGCCACCAGAAGCAACTTAAGTCATTTCTCGCAGTGGAGGTCCAAAGTCAACAACAGAAGTAGTCTCAATCAGATTAGATTAGTATAACATTGGTTAATAGGGTTAGTATTTAAAAAAATGACAACCAATTAGTCCATTGGTGTGTTAATCGTGAGCTCATGTCACAATCGCGTTCGACTTATAAAATCCCAACCCTAATCCTACCAAACTAATAATTGTGTCATTTTGTGGTTAATCATGTCGTGTTATAATCGTGTTTGACTCATAAAATTATAATCTTTGTCCTACCCAACTAATAATCGTGCCGTGTCTGACACGTTTATTACTGTATCGTGTCTAACACGTTTATTATTGTGTCGTATCGTATCGTGTCGGGTCGTGTCTGATCTCTTTAACAAATAGTACTAAATTAATGCAACAAAATAAATTTAATATACATAATACCTCAAGAATTTAATTGAGTATAAAAATTTTCTCCTATCCTTTTCAATATTACAGTGATCTCAATTATATTGAATTTTATATAATGTTACATAAAAATATATCTTACCTTTATAATATGTATTTATAACAACCAAAAACTAACTAAATTTCTTGAGTAACATGAGTTTTAGGGGAATTCTAAAGTCCCGTTCATCGAACCATTCCTTGACTTTAAGGATTTGTACAGTATAAATTTTTAAAATACATAGTGTTGTACTGTATAAACCCTTAAAATACAAAAGAATTATCCCTAAAAGAATTTGTAGAATTTTCCTGAATTTTAATAGAAACAAATAATAGAAAATAAATTACACATAAAAATTAATAAAAATTGTAATATAATATTAAAAATATTTTGTCATATTTTTTATATTTTATTACATACAATACATAAATATATCATCCTGTTTATTATCATATCATTAATTTTGACTAATTACACATCAAATTCGTTTCTAGTGTCGTTTGATATCTTTGGACAATGAACGGTTCCCTCCAAAATCTTAAGGGAGTCTATAATTTTCCTTAAATATATTCTGTTTTAATAAATTCCACGATCTCATACAAAAATATAAAGGATTTGTATTTTATCATCGTCTCTCTCAAATCACCATTTTAAAAAAGGAGAAAACTTTTCCGTGTTTCTGTTCTCCGGTATCTCACCGGAAACCCTAACTCACCTTGTCACTTAGGGAACACTCCTTTCCTCCTCCTCCAGTCTTACACACTCGATCTAGGGTTCCTATATATCTTTGTAATATATCCGATCCGATCTATTGGGAGTTGAATCGGTAATTTGATTTAAAGGTGAGAGAGAGGAATTTGTTTTTGGAAATCGGAATAAAATGGATGCGATCGAGGAGTTGTCGCAACTATCTGATTCGATGAGACAAGCGGCAGCCTTGTTAGCGGATGAGGATGTCGATGAAACGACGACGTCGTCGTCTAGGCGGCCTTCCACTTTCCTCAATGTGGTTGCTCTCGGCAACACCGTAAGTTAACGATTTGTATTTTTTTTTCTGAATTGTGTGTTGTTATTAGCTCGATAGATCTCTTGATTATAGCTGATTTCGACCTAGAATTAATTTAATTTCTGTTTGATACTTTTGTTTGATCTCTAATTTCGTGGCTTTTTTTTTGGGGTTATTTTGGGGAATTTTGAGGGGAATTCTGTGGAAAAGGTAGCATGAGGTTAGAAGCTACAAACTTTGTTGGTACAGTTGTAATAGAATAGTCGATCGAGTCTAAATAAATAAAGAATTTTGAAGAATGCATAAATGTGCTTAAGAAAAAGTCAGTTTGGTTTTCCATAATGAAGAAAGAGCTTTCTACATGAGAAATTTCTAAAATGGTACTTCTTTTGAAAATCATTCTTTACCAATGCTGGTTTGAAATGAGATTTCCATTAGGGAGGAACTCGCATTCACTGAATGCGAGTAGGAAATGCGAGGTCATAAAAAATTTAATTTTAGAAAATTAAAAAAAAAACTGAATGCGAGGTCAAAGGCATTTTTTTTTTTTTTGAAAAATCGAATGACGAACAGGAAAGTTGGTCTGAGATAGGCAATCATCCCAGTAATAAAATGGTCCTTCAAAGTTTCTTTAGATCATGTACTCCCAACCTTGAGCATTATTACCACAGAAAAGAAACAACCATTATATTTATACAGTAGAATCAGTGTGTTAACATGCATAATGAGTATGCTAGAAGGAAGAGATAGGCAATCATCCCAGTTATAAAATGGACCTTCAAAGTTTCTTGAGATCATGTACTCCCCACCTTGAGTATTATTACCACAGAAAAGAAACAACCATTGTATTTATACAGTAGAATCAGTGTGTTAACATGCATAATGAGTATGCTAAGGCAGGCAGAATAAGACCAACTTTCCTGTTCGTCATTCGATTTTTCAAAAAAAAAAAAAAAATGCCTTTGACCTCGCATTCAGTGAATGCGAGGTCAAAGGAATTTTTTTTTTTTAATTTTCTAAAATTAAATTTTTCATTAGCTTGCATTTAGGAAATGCGAGCTCGGGGAACTCACATTCACTAAATGCGAGTTCCTCCCTCCTGGAAATCCCATTTCAGATGGTAAAGAACTATTTTCAAAAGAAGCACCATTTTTGAAATTTCAACTTTCTACGTACTTGTAAGCTGATACTTCATTGACTTTGTTGTGGGCTCTTTGTATTTCTTAAAGACTTCCTATTCTGTAATTGGAGTTAGGCATGATTAACTATATATTGACAGACTTCGGCGGATATAACAAGTATCCTTTCTTAGTGAGCTTGAGTTCTTTAGTTAAATAACAACTTAGTTGTGCGCTTCAGACTCTTAATGCATAACATAGCAATTCTAAATGGGGTTTTCAAGCCCATTGCATCTCTCTCGCTGATGGCAGTTGATTGTTTCACTTAAGCTGTATGTAGGCTCATCGAATGAACACAAAGGTATGACATATGTGAAACCTTTATCAGTCAAAAAAGAAATTTGATGAGAAGATGGATTAATGAATGAGACAGATGTAGATTTTGTTTGTCGGAGATCATTTATCATTCTGCTGTATAGTGTTGTCCAGCAAGGGGATGCAAATGTGGAAACAAACTGGTCTTTCTTTCCTTACAATTTTGTAATATTTTGCCAATGAATGATTGAGTTGAAGGCTGGGTGGAGGATCTACAAGTAAGCAATTTCCTTTCCGGTACCACTAACATGGTAAGTGTTCTCTAACATCAAAGAAAGACAAGGAGAAGGGATCGTTGGCAATCTCTATAGGGTTTAAATGTATGCATCAGAATAAGTGCTTAGTGTAATACATGAACGCTAAATTGAAGGGAATTTTCCTTGAGCGCATTGATGAAGCGTACCATTTGGTTGAATGCAAAGTATCTTCAACCTTTGACTTTGTTGAATCATCATCTTCATGTGTTAAGAATGCTAAAATGCTATCAACTTATCATGTTTAATGGATGTGTGACTGCAAATGTGGCGTCATTATTGCATTTACTAGATTGTTAACCCCATTTTCTATAATATGAAATGAAGGATTCATATTGATGCTCTCAATCTGATCAAAATATTTTTGACACACAGTGGAAAAGAGTTCATTGATAGAGTTCAAAAATGCACAAATAAAGCATGAGATGTTGGCTTTAAAAACAGGAAATAAGGTGTTTGGTTTGCAGTCCTTAGGCAACTTATTAGAGTCGTATTCACTTACACATTAACATTGTAATAGCCCACTATGAAGAAACTTAGGCAAAGTATATTACAATAAATGTGTTGGGTATAATATCATCTGAATTATTGCCATTCAAGTGAGGATTCTCTGGAATTATGCAAACCAAGTTCAGAGATACAATATCATCCATAATTCCTGCTTCCAGAATACCAAAACTGTTTTCTCTAACTCTATTCTAAGTAAGCTGAAGTATTATTGTTGCACAATATTTTACCAAACAAAACAAATAACTTCCATGAAGGGTAAAAAAAAGTTGTGTATATTGTATAGGGTTCTGGTAACTCAGAAAGTTGCAAAATTGCATTGTATCTAATGTTGACAAGTGATTTGACCTGGGGAAAGAAAGAAAAGAGGAACCTCTAAGACTTGCTTGTCGAAATCAAATTGGTTGGTTATATTTTTGTAATAACTGCTCTAAGAAGCACCAATGTGATCTAATTTTAGTTCAACCCTTTTTCGTGCAATATTTAAAATAAAATAAAGTGAGATGCATTCAGTAATCTCAACTCATTTTAATCAAATTGTGTTCTACTTTCTCTATGGTTTTCCTTTCCTGGTCACGTAGATAAACTAATTGTGCATGCATATTGTTCAGGGTTCAGGTAAATCAGCTGTGTTAAACAGTTTAATTGGACATCCGGCCCTGGTAAGTCATTTGTTGTAACTTTTGTTTCCCTTTCTAATTCTATATTATTAGTGCTATTATATCTTTTTTCTCAAACTAATTTTAGTTTTTGTTTTGACTTCTCTTGGTTATAGCCAACAGGTGAAGGTGGTGCTACTCGTGCTCCTATATGCATTGATTTGAAACGGGATAGTTCTTTGAGCAGCAAATCAATTTTGTTGCAGATTGACAGCAAATCTCAACCGGTTCCTGCAAGTGAGAATTTTTCCCCATAGAATTTGTGTTTTTGTCGCTCAGATACTTTTTTCTTCCTTTACTTTATTCTGGGAAGAAAACTCAAATTTTTAGAAGTAGTTGTCTTGTTTCATTGCCCCAGTTTTGTGATCAATTTTTTTGGACCATTCTAGGTGCTCTTCGCCATTCTTTACAAGAAAGACTAAGCAAAATTTCAAGTAAAAGTCGCGATGAGATATATATGAAGCTTCGAACAAGTACAGGTGTGTAAATGTCAAATCCTGTTTGCTATCTAGAAAATAAAATTTGCACGAGGCTTTTTTGCACTTTCATATTTACCTATGTAATTCTGATTGCTCTGAATTCCAGGCTTTTTATGGGTCGGGTCTCTTTTTCTCCTCAATCTCTCTCTCTCTCTCTCTCTCTCTCTCTCTCTCTCGCTCTCGCTTGGGTCAGGAAGCAGACAATTTCTGCAATTTTTGCCTGTTATTTTAGGTACGATTTAGCAGTGGTAAATTGGAGTACTGTGAAAATATATGTAATTTGCCAACTTGTCGGAGAACCTGGAGAGCAAGAATTTGATGAAAAATAACAAGGGTTATTTCCATGTTATGCTTTTTTCTTGCCTGACATTTTGAAACAATTGAAGAGCTTGCGGTTTTATTTTTTTGGCTAATGGATTTTATGAGATTTGCTTCTGTTTGTTTCCTCTGGCATATAGCTCCTACATTGAAATTGATCGATTTGCCTGGAGTGGATAAGGGGAATCTTGATGACTCATTGGTGAGTATCTATCTTTAAATGATTCTTTGCATGAGTGACTGGTGTACAATTCTGGTAGATAACTTTTCAAGAAGTTGAATCATTTTAAATTGTCCAACGTTGAGAAACTTTATTTCCTGGATCCTTCTTACAGGGTGAATATGCTGAACATAATGATTCCATTTTGCTTGTTATAATACCTGCGGCTCAGGCACCAGAAGTTGCCTCAGCGAAAGCTATCAGACTTGCAAAAGAATATGATGCAGAATGTGAGTCCAGGGCTGCCCTGCTAGCATCGTTTGAACATTGATTTTCATTATTTCCATCCTTCAAATTCTTGTTTCCTATCTCTTTCCCAAGTAGTAGTAATGTTTTCTTGAAAAATAGGTACTAGAACTGTTGATTGTGTCATTAGTAAAATAGATCAAGCAGCTTCAGATCCAAAAATCCTTGCTGCTGTTCAGGCACTTTTGCTGGGTCAAGGACCACGAAGTACTGCTGAGATCCCCTGGGTTGCATTAATTGGTCAATCTGTATCTATTGCCTCTGCTCCGTCAGGGAGTGTTGGAGCTGACAACTCATTAGAAACTGCTTGGCGTGCCGAGAGTGAGAGCCTTAAATCTATACTGACTGGAGCCCCTCAAAGCAAGCTTGGTAGATTAGCTTTGGTAGAAACTCTAGCTCAGCAGATTCGCAATCGTATGAAAGTCAGGCTTCCTAATCTCCTCCAAGGGTTTGTCTTTTGTTCCTGGTTGCTACAAGTGCTTGATGGCCACTCTGTGGTCTATTGAAGATTTTCTAAGTATTTATTATCTAAGTAATTGCAATAGTTTTTCAAATTGTCTTCTGTTTACTTGTTTTGGTATATAAGATCTTTCCTTTTTTCTTTTGTTCATGAAGTTTATAATTGTATGACTGTTTTCTTGATACTTAAATGGATGAAACAAATATCTGGATTCTGAGCCTTTGTTTTCCAGATTGTGTCGTGTGAAGATTCTCTTCTATCCTTTACTCCTTTGGTCATTTCTCTGAATTTGGCCTTCGGAGAGATCTTTAATTTAATTAAATTGTTTTTGAGGTTGCATGAGTATATTCCCAATACCATTTGCATTTCTTTTGTTTAACTTGTCAATAGTAGATAGGTTTTCTGAAGATAACTGGTAAATGCATCACGTTCATGAGTTCAGATGTACACTGCAGCACACTTTCTTTCAACAACATTGAGGTTTTTAGTCTCTTCATTGGTTCTTAAGTACTTTATCTTCTATCACTCATGCAGCCTACAAGGAAAGTCTCAAATTGTACAGGATGAATTGGTAAGGCTTGGGGAACAGATGGTTGATAGTGCTGAAGGTACCAGGGCTTTGGCTCTTGAACTTTGCCGTGAATTCGAGGACAAGTTTCTCCAGCACAACATTACAAGTGGAGAGGTGAGATTGCAGCATAATTTGGTTTATTTACATATGCGCACGCATATATTCCAAAATTTCTTTTCTTTTATTTTTGGCGCATTTATTTGCTTTTGTCTTTTCGGAGTGGAAATGGTATATTTTATTCTTCAGTGTTTTGGAGGAACCTTTCTTGATAGTGCAGTTCAAGTGTGGGCCATTATAAGTTTAATTTAGTGATACTGCCTGGAAGATAAGGTTATTCTGAAGTGAACAAATTCTAGAATTGCAATCATCACCTTTCCTGGCATGATGTGGTTACTCTCTGAATATTGAGGAAAAAATCTTGTTGATGACCTTAGCCTAAGTTTGTGAAGTCATTTACTATATTACCTTACCTGCATATTGATCTGAGAAGATTCACAGCTCATGCTAAGGTGATTCTAAAAGGATCTAGTTTGTGTCTAGTGCTATCAGGAGTTCTTTATGTTGATTAAGCGGATGAAATCTCTATTGGAGTAATGTCCTGCATGAATCTAGATTGTTAGAATGTCAAGTCACTTGACCAGATTTTTGGACATCTGTCTTTATAGATTAAATTAAGCTTGTCATAACTTTAGGGTAGTGGTACCTTCCTGACGTGATTGACGTAAAGCAAGCTATATTTTTTATGGAAGGATGTGTGAGAATCAACCAGACATCAGATCTTGTGGCTTGCTGGGTGTGTTTTTGTAGTTTATTTTGTCTATCCTTTTCTTCTTGGCTGGAAGTGGGGGATGAATTTGCTTCATGTCTTACATTTCACACATTCTAAGTTTGAAGTTTGAATTTGAACAATGTATAAAGTTCAGAAAAATTGTACTCCCTTTGTCCCATTTATTTTGTCACAGTTTAACTTAGTCAAACAGATCAATTTTGTAATGAAAAATTCATAGATTTATTTGAGTTTTAATGAAATTTCTTCAACAAAAGTGAAATTCATATAAAATATTACCATGTGTAAACTTTAAAGTTTAAAAAGTTAAAAAAATCTTTACATGATGATGGTGAAATTTGAAAACTTGATGCATTGAAGTCAAACAGTGACTATTAATGGGACAGAGATAGTATGATTTTGTTGTGGTTGGAATTTGGATTTAATTAAAGATTAGGGATTTTTAATTAGACAATATTTTAGAGAAAGCTGTTATATTAGGAGATTTCTGTTTAAAATCTTGCTGAAGCACCAGCATTTTAGTGGGCAATTAAGCATGATTCAGTTTTGCACGAGGCAATATGGAAAATGACAAAGAGTATATCTCCTAAGATTTACTTAACACTTGAGGTCATCCATTAATTAATATACCAGTTCTTTTGTATTGTTTTTGTTTTGTTGTACTGCATACTCGTAGAAGGCAATGAACTTCTACTTTTTATAATTAATATCTAAAAAAAACCTCGACTTTCTTACAGGGTGATGGTTGGAAAGTTGTTGCTAGTTTTGAGGGAAACTTTCCCAACAGGATAAAACAACTCCCGCTAGATCGGCATTTTGACATAAATAATGTTATCTAGAGGGTAAGTGATGTCATTTATGTCCCATCAAAGGACAGGTCTCTTTTTGCATTGTTTTGTAATTTTACATTTAGATCACCAGATTGTGCCCCTTCTGCTTTGCCATATGATGACTGCTTTAAGTCCTTATCAGATTGTTCTGGAGGCAGATGGTTATCAACCTTACCTTATCTCTCCAGAGAAAGGGTTAAGATCCTTAATAAAAATTGTTTTAGAGATGGCAAAAGAACCTTCCCGACTTTGCGTTGATGAGGTAACCTCAAACTAATTTTTTGGCAAGTTTTGCTTTTCATATAACTTGGCTTTCTCCTGGAAAACTTGTGTTTGTTGAATTGCTTCTGTTTTGGAATGATTATTTATTGCTCGAGTTCTCCTGTTGTCTTTTGTCACTTTTCTTTGAGTTCGCTGCTAAGTTTCTGTGTCAAGTTTTGATCAATTTTTGGTAAACTACAATGGCCTCCTATGAGTTTTATCGCAGTCAGATAACCTTTTGTAGGCAAGGTTTAAGTTTTCATTATTATTTTTTATCATAATAAAGATCTCTTCAAAATTGCTCATGTTTTTTTATTAACAGGGGGCGGGGCCTCCTGTCTTTATCATCCTGTGCAAGGATAATTTTCGACTAAGACACCTAACCAGAGTTCCAATGCAATTTTAAAAAGTTGGGATAATGCCTATAATCGTATCATGGGAGGTGAATGATATTTTCCTTTCCTTCTATAAACTGAATACTAATTTTTATGAGCAAGGTGTTTAATTGAATTGAGGTTTTATGGCATAATGGAGACATTTACATGCAGTTTCATTTTCAGTTTGGCTATTTATGTGATGGCTCCTCTTAGGTGAATTGCTATGAGTTCAGTTGGGTTTTGTTGGAATTTCCTTCCTGAAGACCTACCATTTTTTGTCGGGCTATGTTCCTCAGGAGCTAGACCTCCATGCCATAGTAGTTAAAGTCGCAAAGCGCACTAGAGGACAAAGGCCTTCTGGGGCTTAAGCGCAAAGCAATTACAAATTATTTTATTTTATTTTATTTATTTTATTTTTTATTTTTATGCAAAGTGCACTGTTATGTATATAAAATATTATTCTTAGTTATAATTTATATCTTACAGTTATGCAATAATGGTATATGCCAACTTCTTTAATAACAAAATATACCTGATAAAACTAAATATTCTAACACAAAACCTTACAAATACGTGCTTCCCACCACATTTTGTTCATCCAGTGGTCAAAATTAAAATAAAAATAGATATGAAAAGTGAAAAATCATGCCTTCTTGTGCGTTTCTCTTTTGCACTTTGTCTCCGGTTGATTATTTTAGCTCGTTCCCAGACACAAAAAAGGTGACTTACGCTTCGTCTTGATTTGTGCTTTTTGCACTTTTTCTCACTTTTGACTACTATGCTCCCTGGTGGTAAAAGCTACGCATAATACACTTATTTCTGATCTGCCATGATGGGAATCCAAACTTTTCTTTTTCTTAGTTTTTATTCAATATAGAATGGGTCTCTAAGCCTTTATTCAGTTATTGCAGTAAATTTTGGTGATCCTCTTGATATTAGATCCTCACAATTTGATATTCTAGTATCTAGTTTCTGAGATGGTTCTATTAAATACCTTCAGGTGCACCGTGTACTTGTGGACATTGTATCAGCTTCTGCCAATGCTACTGCAGGTCTTGGAAGATATCCTCCTTTTAAGCGAGAGGTAGTGCCAACTTTGTGCTTGCATTCCATAATGTAAGTGGCGGGTAAAAGGGAAAGTTCCAAGAAATTGTAAATTCTTATTGCATGGTCATATAGGTTATAGCACTTGCCACTGATGCTCTGGATGGGTTTAAGACTGAGGCAAAGAGGATGGTTGTTGCTCTTGTTGACATGGAGCGAGCATTTGTTCCCCCACAACATTTTATCCGTTTGGTTCAGAGGCGGTAAGCTCAACTAGGGATTTTCTAGTTGTTGTTTCTTTAGTTTTGGTCAATTTCAATTAAAGAATAGCTAAGCAGAATTGAACACTTGCTAATTTTTCTGAACTATTTGTTTCTTCCAAATATCTTCGGTATAAATAATTACAATTGCTTTGATTTCAATTTGATTCCCTTAGCTTTGCACAAATAATCCCTCCCTTAATCCACCCACATTCCATGAAAATCTTTTAGCTTAATTTTGTGGTGTACATAATGGAAGTGAGCACAAGTCCTTGGCCTCATACTTAATGCCAAAGTCTTTTGCTGAAAAGAGAATGTGTTATTGGTTCAAGGCAAATAAAACCATAGTTAAATCTTCCTTTTCCAGGATGCGTTTCCACCATATTTAGACGGTTTTTCATGTTTTGTACATAAACTCTTAATTTCAGTAAGGGTTTCACTGAAAGCTTGTGCTCTATTGTACTTGTTCTAATATATGGTACGTGTGTTTTACTATTAGAAGACTTGCATGGAGATGTTTATATTGAAATTTAATATTAGATTATTGAAATTTATTATTAGATTATTGAAATTTAAAGTATAGATTGAAAAATGCAAATCAAGATTTTTGGAGTTGGCGGTGGGTGATGTGTGATTGTTTGGGACTTATGTTTCCTCTTATAAGAAATCTTGTTGGACAGGATATATTTTTTGTATTTATGATGAGGAATACAACAGAATTTAGAAAGGGGATTGTGCACCCCTTATGATACTTTGTATGGGTGTTTGGTTCTATTTTCTAAAGATGCCTGGTGAAGTTGCTTATGCGAAGATCCTCTTGGGAGTTCATGGCATTTGTTTTTTTGGGGTATGTGAGGAGTTTCACTGTTGTAATCTTATGAGAAATCCCTGTTATGGAGGAAAGATGGTTAATACATATGTTAACCATTTGTGCATATTTTACGTGAATGTGATCTTTGATCTCTGATTCCTCCCATGACTGAAATCTCCTTTCTACTTCTTGATACGTATACTTTCTTTTCATAACTGTACATTTTGTTGTTTTGTCAGAATGGATAGACAACGGCGTGAAGAAGAGCTGAAAGGTCGATCCTCTTCAAAAGAAAAAAAGTAGCTGATGCAGAGCAATCAATATTGAATAGGGTAATGCAATAATTATGCTGTACATCATTATGTTGTGGTTCATTCTTTTCATGCTGTGACTTAAAAAAAATATCGTATATTACTTTTTCTTTGGCTCTTTTCCTATGTTTTTGCTCTTCTTAATATTCCAAAAGTTAATTTAGGCAACTAGTCCTCAAACTGGAGGGCAACAAGCTGGGGGGAGCTTAAAATCAATGAAGGATAAATCTGGTCCGCAAGACAGAGATGCACAAGAAGGACCGGTTTTAAAGACTGCTGGGGCTGAGGGAGAGATAACAGCAGGTTTCATCATGATAAAATTTTCTCTTGATTGTTTGTCAGATATCTATTTAAACCTTGTTAGATTGTTTCATGACTTCTTTACATCAGTGCATGCTGTGTTTCATCTTTGATTTAGTTCGCAAAAATTGTGGGGTATATATATATATATATATATATATATATATATATATATATATGTCTTATGATTGCAAAGACTAATTTAATTCTTCGCTAGAACAAGGTCTCGAAGGATAGTTCTTATAGCATCTTTTTTGCCTTATTCTGGTGAATGAAGTGCTGTTTGTCAAGTAGCCCTGTGGCGTCCAGTGCTGTACCTGTGGAGAAGGTCAGGGGTTCTTGTCTATGGGCACATAGTTTAATTGGTCAGAAGGGCCAGTGCCTTTGTTAAGGGATATACCTACACCCGTTTTATATCTCCTTTCTCGGAGAAAAGAAGTAATTGATAATCAAAATGGTTCTTATTGATAATATTTGATCATGTTGTTTCCTTAGCAAAAGTCCCAGGGTAGGGTTGCATGATTTGCTTAAAGAGGGCATTTATTATATTAAGCTGCACACAAGAATATAGACCTAGGGATATGTTATGCAAGAATCAGGGAAAAACATAATGCATATATAACTCTCAGTTGCTAGATTTTGTAATTGCAACCCTTTTCCTTTGCATGTGTGAATGCAATAGTAACTGTGTATAAGACTATGGATAAATTTTTTTTATTTTTTACTCAGATGTTTTGAAGTGTTGCAATTAGTTTTGTATATATTGTAGCTTTTTGCTTGAGTAATTTAATGAAGTTAACGACTTACATCATGTTATAATTATTGTTGTTAGGATCGACACCTAATTTTCTGCTTTCACAACTGTGGAAACACTTATTAGAAGCAAATTGAATTGCTGATTCCGAAAACTTCGTCAAACTGTTTGATTATGTGTGTTTACCTTTTGTCTTTCCTGCATTTCCCTTTCCAAAATCTCTGTGCAGGGTTCTTGTTGAAGAGAAGTGCCAAAACAAATGGATGGAGTAGGCGATGGTTTGTCTTAAATGAAAAAACTGGAAAGGTCAGTACTTTTTAATGTGGTAATATTGGCAACTTTTCTAGTGTAACATGGCAATCATTTTCATAGTGATTTACAATTGTCATTGATCTGGTAAACAAATTGCAAAGTCTATTTGTTTATAAGAGTTTTTGGCCTATTTTACATCAGAATTGACCTTTTCTGTAAGTAGTCCATAATAACTGTTTTTGCTAGTTGACCACGGAATTAGAAGGGTTTTTTTATTATATTTTTTTATTTTTTTAAAAAAAGTTTGTTACTGACGATGGCACACAATTTCTGCTTACTGCTTTACAAAGTTGTGTTTTTAAAGTTACTACCGACACTTCCTCAAGATTCTGCTTATTTTGCAACTTGTCACGTTTTAAATGTGTTCTGGCTTGTTCTTTGTTGGTTTTACTTTTTAAAGTTGATTATGGAAAAGTAGTCATTGGAACATTTGCTGAAAAAAAAATGATAAAATAGTTTTCGTCTGAAATGTTCCAAAAATCTCAAGAGCTGGTTTTTGGCTGTCGGCTTTCCTCAACTCAAAATAAGCTAAAACATAGAAACCAAAGGCAAAGGAAAAAACTTTAACTAGCTTTAGACTAAAATAAGTGTTACCTGATTACTGTAACTAGGAAAAGACTACATCCTGGCATCCAATTTGTGAAAAGCCTTCAGAGATTTTATAGGGCCTGATTCCTCATTAGTTGTCAGCTTCTTTATAAAAGTGGTTCCCTAAAAAGCTATTTACAACATGAAAAAGGCATTTTTTTCATTTAAGTTTCTAAAAGAAAGAGTTCTTCTAAAGAAGTGTCTCGTGAAAATTTGTTTCTTTCAGCTTATAATAATGTAAATTGTAGATAGAAGATAATCTAGAACTCCTCGTAAAGAGCTTTTGCTTTTCAAAGATTAGCTTATTATGAGAAGACATGAATCCCATACCGGTCATAAATTTACTGTGGTTTTCCCACCTTTTTGTTTCCTAATGCACTCCTAGTGTTATATACTGGGTGAAGATTTATCAATTTTTGTCTGCTTTTAGTTAGTACTCTGAATTTCATTAGTTAGTTGACCTTTGCTTAGTACTCTAGGATTGGCTATTGGAAAGTGAAATGCTCTTTTATTTTTGTTTTCTTAAAAGTTCCATTGTTTGATGTTCTAGTCTGAATGAACATTTACACTTGCGTTTTCTTTGGTGCTTGACCAGTTTGTATTGTTATTCTGTCTAGCAAGTACATCTAGTTTTGTTGGCATTTTCTAATAGTAATCCTTTTCTTTCTATAGCTTGGATATACCAAAAAACAAGAAGAGCGGCATTTCCGTGGTGTAATCACTTTAGAGGTATATATTGTTTATAAATATTTGAGACATCAGTTACCCTTCGATATACTTCTGTACTATTAGTTTATTATTTGCTGGGATCTTGTCTCGACTTATTTTCCTACTATCTTTTCTAGGCAACTTTATAATCTTGAAATTCGTTTTGCTCTTTGAACTTCTTCCCTTTTTTTGGCTTTTATCAATATTTCAATGTCTTTTGGAAGTTCCTACGGTAATTGTTTAGTAATTGGTCGTTGTCCCAACTATTGGACAATTTCATATTATGGGAGACAGGGAAAAAAGGAACAAGCAAAACAAGCCTTGTCGGCTACATGAATCTTGCTACGCCATTGCTCTTTGTCATGAATGCATATCCTCCTTAAATTTCTAGATGGTTTATATCTTTGTTACAAGTTATCCATCAAGTCTTTTTTGGTCTTCCCTTGCCCTTCTTATGTTGACTACTCTCTCTAAAATCTACTCGCTTGACATGCGCATCTATTGGCCGTTTTAGCACATGACCCAACTACTTTAAGCATTTCATCTTCTCATTAATAGGTGCTACTCCAATTTTATCACGAATATGTTCATTGCGTTTCTTGTCCATTCTAGTACACCTACGCATCCATCTTAACATTCGCATTTCTGTTACTCTCATCTTTTGCTCGTGCGTAATTCACTGTCCAATATGCAGATCCATAAAGCATTGCTAGTCTAATGGCCGTTTCGTAAAATTTACATGTCTGAAAGGAATTTTGCAGTCGCATAATATTCCTGATATCATTCTCTATTTCGTTCAACCCGCTTGTATCTAATGTGTAAAATGTCGATCCATACCACCATCACTTTGAAGAATTGAACCTCAATACTTACATTAGATGCATTTTTTACTTATGGGTATCTCTTGGTCTCCGATTCTAACCCCTATTCTATTCCTACGTGCATGCTTACTAAACTTAAATTCTATATATTCTGTCTTTGATCTACTAATTCTAAAACCTTTTGACTCAAGTGCCTCTCTCCAGACCTCGAATTTAGCATTAACCCCTTCTTTTGTCTCATATACTAAAACAATGTCCTTTGCAAACAACTTACACCGTGGTATTTCCTCTTGTATGTGCCTTGTAAATTCATCTATGACCAATGCAAACAAATAAGGACTTAAAACTGAACCTTGGTGTAAACCACTTATATTTAAAGGGAACTCTCACGTCAATCCTCCTGGTGTTCTCACATTTGTAATCAAATCCCTGTACATCTCTTTTATTGATTCTAGATATGCTACTTTGACTCTTCTTTTTTCTAAAACTTTACATTACTTCTCTAGGGACTCTATCGAATGCCTTTTCAAGATCAATAAAAATCATGTGCAAATCCTTTTCCTTCATACTATCACGGTATTTCTTGGTAAGTCTTCTTAAAAGATGTATGGTTTTAGTAGTCGATCTGCCTGACATGAAATCGAATTGGTTATTTGACACCTTAGTCTCATTTCTTAACATTCTTTCTATCACCCCTCCTAAAGTTTAATCATATGGCTCAACTTAATACCTTTGTAATTTGTGAAATTTTGTATATCCCCTTCGTTTTTGAATATGGATATGAGGGTACTCTTCTTCCATTGGTCGAGCATCTATCTACTCTTCAATATTTTATTAAAAAGATTGGTAACCCAGCTTGTGCCTTTCTTTCCTAAGCATTTCCATACCTCAATTGGAATATAATCGGGACCAACTGTTTGTACTTCATCTTCTCCAAAGCCGCCTCCACCTCTGATTCCTGAATCTTTCGATAATACATTACATTTCTATACTCCTTAGACTTATCTAACTCTCCCAAAATGATATCGTTTCCACTGCCTTCATTGAATAGTTGAATTACCTCTCCCACCTTTCCCAAGAGAGTAATTTTCTCATCTCGTACTAGCACCTTATTATCTTCATCCTTAATGCACTTGAATTGGGTTAAATCCTTCGTCCTATGGTCTCTTGCTTCAGCAACTTTATAAATATTTCGCTCTCCTTCCTTAGATTCTAATTTTTGGTAAAATTCTTCAAAAGCCCTATCTCTCGCTTCACTTGTAGCCTTTTTTGCCTCATCTTTAGCAAGCTTATATTTTTCAATATTTTCTTCACTTCTAGAACTATATAAAGCCTTATAGTTAGTCCTCTTAACTTTGATTTTATATTGTACACCTTTATCTCACCACCAAGGTTCCTTATTCATGGGGGTAATAACCTTGATTCTCCAAGTATTTTCTTAGCCACTGCTCTCACTCTAGTTGCCATGATATTCCATAAAGTATTATTTTCTCCTTCTAAGTCACAAATATTTTGCCCTAGCAAATCTTTCCTAAAAATTTCTTCTTTTTCCTTCTCTTGATGTCCCCCACTTAATTCTGAGTAATCATATAGGTAGGTTCCTTCTCTTGATGTCATGTTTAAGCCTCAAGTCTACCACCAAAAGTCTATGTTGTGAGGTTAAACTTTCTCTAGCTATGATTTTACAATATCTATAAACCCTCCTATCTCTCTTTCTCGTAAGGAGAAAGTCAATCTGTGACCTTGTTGATTTTTTTTTTGAAGGTAACTAAATATTCCTCCCTTTTCTGAAAAAAGTATTGACAATGCAAAGATCGAATGCCAGTCTAAACTCCAAGATTGATTTTCCTTCTTCATTTCTTTTCCCATAATTGTATCCACCATGCACTTCGCCATAATTCTCATTATCTCTTCCCACATGTCCATTTAGGTCACCTCCTATAAAAATTTGCTTACCTTGGGGGACACTACCTATCATCTCATTTAAATCCTCCCAAAACCTAGCCTTAAGGGACTCATCTAGACTTATTTGAGGTGTATAGACACTAAAAATATTAATAGTTTCGTGTCCTAAAATTAGTTTGATGAATCACCCAAGTGTACTACTACGTCCTTCATCGATTCGTTTGCAATAATACCGACCCCATTTCTTGTCATGCTTAATCCGGAGTACCAAAGTTTAAATCCTGAATTATCTAGTAGTTTAGCCTTTTTCTCCTACCCATTTTTCCTATTGTAAATAAACACAATATTTATTCTTCTCCTAATCATTATATCCACCACCTCTATTGATTTATTTGTAAGAGTTCCAATATTTCAAGTTCCTATTCTAATCTTATTCTGTTGAATATTTTTCTTTCTCGCTACCCTCCCGTATTTTGTGAGGACCCTTGCATATTTTTCACTACACTCGGATCCCCATGGAGATGTAGAGACAGGGAGAGAATTAATGAACTCTTAATCACTGAACAACATATTCCTAAGTTATATGTACCTATAGTAACGGGAAACCCTCTCCACCCGTGCGAACTACTTTTCGTTTCATGCATATCGAAACATGATTCATTTGCGTCCTGAAACGCACGATGCATGTTTCGGAATGTCATTAAGTTAGCGAATCGTTATTAGGATAGGAATGCTTTGTTCCTCTTTATCCCCCCCCTTTGAGTCCGCACTCTCCAAAGTTACCTTATTATAAGATTAAATTTTTTATTTTTATTATTGTTTTAGAGGATAATGGTTCTTGAAACTTGAGCATTCCCTTTTCTCTAGTTATTAAACGTTCAACATTTACTAGAAATTTAATTTTATCTAACTACTAACTATCACTTTGTCTCTATAATTTAGCCATTTTTCTCTAATTAAAAAAAAAAAAAAAAACTACCTAATACACATGCTTTCTATGGAAATCATAAAAACATTTAATTATTTTTTTGTTGTTTGAAAAACGTTTAATTCATAGTCACATATCCATGTGAATGACCATAGATATATGTGGTTTTACCACGGCTCCAAATGGAGTGTATCGTGACGTACTGACTAAGTCTACCCCTATGCATCTAATACTTTAAGAAATGGTAAATTGCGTTCCCATACTGCGTTTCCTAATGAATTGAAGTTTTTCTGGTAACTCTGTATATACCATGTTCAGTTTCTTCGTGGAAGAATGTTCCATCCTCTTTTACCTTTATCCCAACTATTCTAGATTTTCTGCAACTTGTGTGTTTATGGCCTAGTTTCTGCTTTTATATGCACGAGTATGTGTTACGTCAACAATGTTGTGCTTTTTGTTGTCCTTACACTCAAGAAATGCCCCTATATTTCTGTCTAGAAATGATACCAACATGATTATACGTGGGATTAATGGTTGAAGAAAATTTGTGTTTTAGTGCTGATTGTAGCAATTGGAGAAGAGAATTTAACAGTATGTGGATTAACAATGGGAGATCAATACTGTTTTTATTTTGTTGATAATTCATGTGAAATCCTTTCCCGTCTTCCTTCCCCTTTTTGAAGCAATTTCATGCATTTGAAATGCTTGCCTTTTCAATTCGGTATCTTTTTCTTTTCATTTATGAAAATCGTCAAACTCGTGCGGAAATTGGAATGGTTTATTTCAGAACCGCATGTTGAATTATGCTTGATTTTGAATGCGCGTGATTGAATACAGATTAAAAGGCTATTGTCCCTGATTAACTCATTGACATTATGTTGAATATCTAGGAATGTAACCTTGAAGAAGTTGATGATGATGAAGTTCCACCCCCACTCAAAAGTTCCAAGAATAAGAAGGCGAATGAGCCTGATGCTGGGAAAGCACCCAGTCTTGTATTCAAAATAACCAGCAGGGTTCCATATAAAACTGTTCTGAAAGGTTTTTTGATAGCTAATCTGCAGTGATTTTGCTTAAAAGTTTCATAAGTATTTTGTGACGCTTTATCTTCAAAATGCATCCTAATGGAGAAAAAAAATGTAAATTATGTTGCAGCTCACATTGGTGTTGTTTTAAAGGCTGAGAGTATGGCAGATAAGACTGAGTGGCTGAACAAGTTGAGAAATTTTATTAGTTCAAAAGGTGGTCAAGTGAAGGGTGAATCTGGACCTCCGATCCGCCAAAGTCTTTCTGATAATAGGTTCTCTTGTGAGTGGCTAACATCATTTTATGTCCTAACACATTAACTGGGAAAACCTATTAGATTTGCTGTTTCACTTTTTATACTGTTCTTGTTTTGTTCTGCTGTGGACATGTAGGAGTCATGTTGGTCAAAAATTATTTTTTATTGTGCTATGTTTTGTCTGCCTTCTCTAGTATTTTGTTTTTAAATGCTGTTATTTGGCTGCGAAACCTTTCTTCATTTATTTATTTTTTTCCTGAGGCGTTGACTATAATGTAAAGTTGTCTGATCATAGCTATTTACTCTTAACTCTCCCCGCAATCAAGGAAACCATGTCGAGAAGACCTGCAGATCCAGAAGAAGAACTTCGCTGGATGGCTCAAGAAGTGCGCGGTTATGTTGAAGCTGTTCTAAACAGTCTTGCTGCCAATGTCCCAAAAGTCAGATATTACTTGGTTATGCCACCATTTTATATACATTTACTTATGTTAGGTCTATGCCTGTACTTCACTATATATAGATGTGTGTGTATTAACATAAGTACAAATATTTGTCGAAGTATCCTTCTTTATCTTTTTCCCCCCCTTAAATACATTCTTATACCATCCTCTGATGTCCAGGCAGTTGTTCTTTGCCAAGTAGAAAAAGCAAAAGAAGATATGCTTACGAAATTGTACAGTTCTCTCAGGTTGGTGCTCTTCTTTCTTTATTCTTGTGTTCCATGCATGATTTAACATCAGTGACTGTGTCCTGGCAAATCATTTTGTATTTCTTGTAATTAGTAGGAAAAGCTTGTTCAGTTATTGGGGATTTTTTGCTTAAACTTTCTTGGCAAAGGTGCATGTTATCATTTGTTATTGTCATCGATGAAGGGAACCTTCTACATAACATCTTCCTTTCTTTTTCCTTCAGTTTTACAATCTCCTTCCCCCCCAACTTTTTAATTTCTTTTCTTTTCTTTCATTTTCCTTTAAAAAAATGTATTGGTTCCAGTGCCCAAAGTACAGCAAAGATCGAAGAGCTGCTTCATGCAGGAGGATCAGAATGTAAAACGCAGGAGGGAACACTATCGAAAGCAATCTTCTCTTCTTTCAAAACTTACTAGGCAGCTCAGTATTCATGATAATCGAGCCGCTGCTGCTGCGAGCTACTCAAATGGCAGTGGAGCAGGTGATAAAATTCCCAAACCTCCATTTCGGTTTTCATTTGCATGATTCTGAGCCTTTTCTTTTGCATGTTTGTTAGCATGCAGATAGAGAAACAGCCAATTCTTCATTTCCTTCCACGTGTTTAGAATTTGTTAATTGTGCAACTTCCTGTTGGTTTGGTCACGCCTTCATATGCATTTAGGTCAGAAGTTGGGATTGAGCAATTTCGCATAAAAGTTACTCCCCAAAATTGATCAGAGGTCATTTTGCTTCTGCTGTAATTTTGAGTTGCTGACCATAGGTTTCCCTACACAATATGGCTGCTTATCTTAAAAGTGTTGACCTTTAGAAAGTCGGTAGAAAAAACATATAGGAAGGAGATCAGAATAGAGACATGCAATTTCCTTCATTGAAGAAAAAACATGCAATATATTTTGCTGTCACCCTAATTCTTCTGTGTTGGTAGAGGTTCTCGCCTCTAAAACATGTGTTGAATGTGGACAGTGGATTCCGTAATAGTAATTGGAATCCATAGTTTTTCTGGTAGGTCTAAAACATTGTACCCGAAAGATGTCTTGAATGTGACCTAATTTCTCTAGTTAATTTTTTTGTCATTGATGAGCTCCTTTGAAGGCTGAAGCTTGCTTAGGTTCTACTTCATCCCAGATATTTAAAGAGAAAAGTGGCTGCACTGACCACCTTGTATGGAACTATGCAAGTATTCTAGTTGATGGATTGGTAATGCAGTTCTATTGGGTCAAGGTTGTTAATTTTGAATTTAATTTGGACTGCCTTAGTGTTTTTTTTTTCCCAGTAATATCAACCTTTTGGCTATGCTTAGATCGTGTTCAATGGTTGTTTAAGATGATTCCTTCTTTTCCTCTTAACGAAGTTTGATGTGGACAGAATAGAACCTGCTCATGGGTATTCTAGTAGTTTGATCAAAGAGGAAATTGGAAGGTGTTACAATACGTTGTTTGCAGATGAATCCCTTTGTTGTGTTTCATAATATCCAAAGAGCAATTTCTCATCTATTTGGTATGCTTTTCCTAATGCAGAAAGGAGTCCTACCTCTGCTGGACCTTCATCAGGCGATGAGTGGAGAATTGCTTTTGATGCTGCTGCCAATGGTCCCACTGACTCTTATGGTGAATCAAGATATGGGTCCAATGGCCATAGTCGTCGGTACAGTGACCCTGCTCAAAATGGTGACGTTAACTCCAGTTCCGGTTCGGGTCGCCGCACAACTCCTAACCGATTGCCACCTGCACCACCGGCTGGTTCAGGTTCTAGATTTTAAGAGTAGTTAATGTGAAGGCGATTGATTCTTTCTTACTGGGATGGCTATATGTACCTGTTGTTGTTGAGCCCCCAAGCTCACTCGTATATTGTTATAATAGTCTTGTAGAATTGGTACATGTATCTTTGTAGATAGATATCTGGGTTATTATTTTTTTAATGTTTTGCAGTTGCTGGATTTTGAGGTGTACTGGCAATACTTTTTTATTGAATTCTTGTTCAACTGATTGCAAAATTTTCCCCTTTTTAATGGTTGAAAGTTGAAAGGGCAGATGTATTCTATGTAATACTTAAATATAATTGTAGAACTTACCAGTTTCTTCTATATTTAACTGTAGAGCTTACCAGTTTCTTCTATGCTCTTGTTCCTTTCAAACTTCTAGTCGTGAATGTAACACTGTTTACTTGTTTTCTTCTTCTCCTTGGCCATGGAGTCTTGAGATAGATTGTAACTTCTGGGAATTGGATTTATAGTGTATTAGCTCCAACCTGTAGCATTAATGGTTACTATATACTATTGGGGGTTTATTGGTATTCATTGTTATTAAATTTGCTTAATGGGAACTGGAGTGATATATTTTGTATTCATTTTTTCACTTAATTGTTATTGGTTTTTAAAGTTCCATAAATACACTCATTTGTGATGGTTGAAATATTGAGAAGTTTCTGCAAGGCGCTAAATGGAGAAACGTTCTGCACCATTGCTGCTTGTGAATAGGTGTTAAGCCAGTACCAAATGCAAACTAGGAGTTAAGCAAGGACTAATGCGACCTAGTCTATATTTTGCATTCTTGGTCAAAATTATAATTTAATTTTTTTAAAAGACCAAGTTTGCATTCATTGCATGTGTACTTAATCAAATTTTCAATTTATTTATTTTAAAAAAATTTGGCATAATTAACATGGTGGTTGTGAATATAGATGTAGGGCTGGGTGAAGTAGATATTTCGGGACAGGCGGTGATGTTGGTGCTTGTGGTCGTAAAATTTGGTGGTGACGGTGCAGAATTTGGTGGTGGTGGTATCGGAGGCTGGTGATGGTGGTGGCATCGGAAGAAGGGAGAAAAATATAAAAAATAGAAAAGAAAGAAGGAAGAGGGGAGAGTACAAAAAATGCCAGAAGGGAAAGAGGGGAGAGGGAGAGAGCCGTTTGGTAGTTTTAATTTCGATGTAGTTTGTATCGCATTCTAGGAATTCAAGTTTATCAAACTAAATTGATATTAATTTGGACTATGTTTGTATTTATTAAATGTGAACTATCTTACAGTACTCTAGCAGAACTTTCATTCAAAACAAGCACTAGAATAAAAGTAACAGAATAAGCACTAGAAATAAAAAAATAAAAAAAAATAAAAATTCTTTCTTTAACATGTACTGTGTCAGAAATTTCTCTTCAAATATTAAATTTATAGGGCATTTTAAGAATGACATTTTGCTTGAAACATTAAATCAAAAGGCATTTTAAGAATGAAAAATTTTAAAAACAACAAATAAGTTAGTACTTTTATATATAGTAGTTATATATAGTAGATAGATACATGGAAAAATCGTCAAAATAGTCTCTCAACTTTTACACTTTAGTCAGAATAGTCCCTCAACTTTTTTTTTAGTCAGAATAGTCCTTCAACTTTTTTCTTTAGCCAGAATAGTCTTTTAATTTGCATTTTTTAGCCAAAAAAATTCTTTTATGGTGTAGTCACCATAATTTTTTATTTTTATTTTTTTATTTATAAATTTCACATGAAAAGATTATCTTGGCTAAAAAATAAAAGTTGGAGGACCATTCTGACTACAAAAAAAAGTTGAGAAACTATTTTGACTAAAAGAAAAAAGTTTAAGGACTATTCCAGCGATTTTCCCTAGATACATATATATTTGTTTTACTTGAAAATTTTAGAAGGTTAGAAAGTTTTTGGTACTAAAAAGATGCCGCCATCATGTAAATCTTTATCTGCAAAACCACGTAAGTTTTTTGAAAAAGTGAAGTTAAATATCTAATTCCCAAAGAGACTGAATACGCAAAATCAGGGGGGATTTTTGTTTGAGATATGACATAGTGCACATGCTCACAAAGGATGCCAATGTCTTAGTTTATGAAGGAATTGAATAACGTTCTTTCATGCGTATTTTTCTTTAGCAAACAGTAAAAATAGTCACGGTAAATTATTAGTGCATTTGATTTTGAGTCACTGAATTTTCATATTTAGTGTATTTGATTTTGAGTTACTGAATTTTCAAAGATGTAAAGATAGTTATTTAACTATCAAAATTGATGATACTGAGTCACTCAGACGTTATGATTGATAAAATGTTATATTTTCAAGGATAAGTTTGTTAAAAACTTTAAAAAAATAAATAAATATCGGGTTAAAATAGAAAATGAAGAAAAATTAGAGATCAAGTTGAAATTTGAACTCATCTACTCAAAATAAAAATAAAAAATAAAAAAATAGATTTCAACCGTCCCGATTGGTTGTTGCTTATCTAGTTATGCTTGATAGAAACCAAATTAAGGCCCACAACTCCATAAATGCAGTTTTATTTTTATGTTGGAGGTAGCAAATACCATAAGCCTAGTGGATGATTGCGGAGGCCGCGGAAGATGTGAGCAAATTGGACATTTTTTGACTGCAGATTCCTGTGGTTTTTGTTCAAATCTTTGCGTGAAGACATCTCTTTGTATTTTCTTTTCTTTTTTCAGATCCATTACTAATGTGGGCAAAAAAAGAAATCGGACTATCTTGGAATGGTAGATTGGGAACTAGTGAGGTAGCGGGGATCTGGGAGATGGGGAAGGGAGAGGGAGAGGGAGAGGGAGAGGGGGCAGATATGGAGGACAAGGGGGTAAAAGCGTGTGGGGAAAGTAGGGAATAAATCCAGAAAACTGGGAAACGGGGGGGTGAGGGTATTTGGGAGGTGTGTAGAAAAAGAGGAAGGAAGGCGAGGGCGTGGGGGATTTGGGAAGTGGGCGGTTAGGAGATGGGAGAGGTGGCGGGGAGACATTTGTACTAATGGAAAGTAGGAGTGTTTATAGACCGGATATTTAATTTGTGAGTTGGTGGAGTGATTTGAATCTATCATAAGGATGTGTACCTCCAGCAACAACAAGAATGGAACCATAGGCTCTTATGTTGGGAGCATTTTGGAGTATAGGTCTAACCATCTCTCAACTCCCCGTTTCTGGTATGCTATAGTTATTAAAGTCTCTCAACGGCGGGAATGGGAGATTATCGGTAAGCCAGATGCTTCGCAAATCATATTCAACTTTAAGACATTTCGTTGCACTTAAATCACCTTTATATGTTCGTTGATTTTTTGAACAGTATTCGATCCACATATTTCAGGTAATCGGTCACTCGGTTATCCTATTGAAGCGGTTTGGGACTCGCAGATACTCGAATTGGAGTGAAAAAAAAAAAAAAAAACTTCCTCAAAAACTCCAAAAATTAAATGTTCGTACCTAGTTAATTTAATATACTTATAAAATAAAATAAAAGTCTTTTTTTTCAATTATAGGCAATTTATCGAAAGGAAATATAACTAACTAAAATAAAATTACCAATTTTATAAAATCCCTTTTCCAAATTGAAAATTATAATTTTAGACATATTCTTTTTCCCTTAAATTTTCAAATATTGCTTTAGACAAAAAAAAAAAAAAAAAAAAAATATATATATATATATATATATATATATATATATATATATATATATATATAACACAGTCATGCATATGAACATAAAAGGGGGGAAAAAAAAACTTACTATCAAAATAAATTATCAAATTTTCCTTTAAACAAATTATCAAAAAAAAAAAAAAACTTGAATTATCAAATATCCTTTTAAGCAAATTTACAGTTACAAAATAAATGAATAATCCATGAACATATGAATAGAAAAATTTAGCCATATTAAGTGAAATTATATAATTTTCCTTGATTATGGACCGGTTCGGGTAACCGACAGTTCACCAAAGAGTGAACCGGTACTCGATCATATCTATATGTAAACTGGTTCAATACCTGAACCTGTTGTTTGACCCGGTTTGAAAACTCTTCTTTTACAGTTCAGAATAGACCAGTTCAATTGATTTTTTGAATTAACAGGTTATTTTGAACACCCCAAAAGGAAAGGATTGGGGAAGAAGATAAAGTTTCTGAAAATGGTTATATTATCCTTTTTTTGACCATTTATTCTTTTTTAAGGTGTTTGATGATTCATTCTTAATTTTAGCTTTGAAAAAATGACTTTTCACCTATTGTTTCCGATGAATTTGACGCCATGACTTTGATCTAACTCTTTTTATAGTTGGATGACAAAATTTGTAAAATTAATATTTCGGTAACCTCAAACGAAACTTACAATTAATTTAACCTTATTTGTAGCTTGTTCCTTTTTTGTTGTTGTTGTTGTTTGTTTATATGAGCTGGAAGGTTGCAGTAGCATGGCAGGATTTTTGGAATGCAACCTAATGATATAAGGACTAATCCTCTAATAGGAACTGCCCACATGACATGTATCTAAAAGCACTATAAGGGTAAACTTGTAAAACAACTTAGACATCGTAGAAGCAGCTTGATACCTATATCAAGGGGTTGATCATCAGAAATTGGCTGATTAGGAGTTCGAACCCAAGCTACATACCTATAAATAGGGGCTCACTCCGCCATTGTATAAGAAGAGAAAAGAAAGGAGAACACACAAGAGGCCATAGGTCATATACCATAGAGATATCAACTCATTACATTACATCTTTCTAAACTCTCTCTCTAAACATTCCTGAAACAACAAGTGACACCGTTTGTAAGAAATTGAGCAAAAAGCCGTTGTAGTCTCATTTTCTAGTTTTTTGAGAAAATTATGAGAAAAACAATAATAGAACGAAGGGTAATAGCAAAATATGTAACAAACTCAAGGATCAATGCCTCAAGAGTCAACTCGTCAAAATTGTGAAGCCTCACAAAATGAGGATCCTTAACAAAAAGTGGAAATGTTGCAATTCCTCTCTGATAATTTCGAAGCCTTTAAAGACTGTAAAAAATCAACAAAAACAACCACAAACTACAAAAAAAAGCCTGCATGATGAAAAAATTACACATGAAGATACAAGCAGCAGTTCACATTGTCGAGTACAATCTTTGGCATCACTCCCTTAGCCATGACAAGAAGGTTTAGTTTTTGAACAGATTGACCCTAATCCTAAAAAGAAAACTAAACAAATTTTGAAGCAGACTCTGAAATGATGTCGAAGAGACGCTCATGGCTAAAGTGGAACCAAGAGTTCACGAGCTCTTGGGAAAAAATATAGCCCAAAAGACTGATTTCATTGTTGAAAGGAAACATGAAAGAAAGGGCAGAACAAAGTAAAGAAAATATTTCCAATCCCATGGATCTATTTGAAAGATATATGGATAGCAAAGAAAATAAGAGATGATTACCTATTTGAGAAACACTTTCTTCTTGAGAATAATGTTGTTGTTGTTGGCCCCAAACAGCAACCTAAGAGGGGGGTGAATTAGGTTGTTTCTAAAACAAACCTTATGATGTGCTTAATAAGAAATGCAAACTTTATGCACCAAATAAAAACTTAAGCACAAATGAATACAATAGATATTCAACAATTTAAGCTTAAAGAACAAATAAGGAGATTGAGATTAAGAGTGTCAAACCAAACTCCCAAGCTGCTCAAGCTTGGAGCTTACAACCACAAAGAGCTTCTTACAAGGCAACTACCAAGTTCTGCATATAACTTGAAGTTTAGCCACTAAAAGTCTCTTCAACGTAGGTGAGACAATAACCTCTTGTACACAAATGAGGATCACTATTGCTCACACTAATTTCCTTTAGTTGAGCCAAGAGTTTTACACTCACAACCTCCCTTTGTTACAATTGTTATCTCTCCACTCTTACACTTGAAGAACTCTTACACTTGAAGAACTCTTACACTTCTAAGCTCTTTTCACAAAACTACCTACACTATTACAACACTTGTACCCACTATTTCTCCCAAATAGCTCAAGTATTACTTGTAATCAATTTGGAAGTTTCTCCTTATTTAATTCAGGCTTAGGGGTATTTATGGTTGCCCAAAAACTGCTTCAAACAACTTTCCAACGGCTGTTTTCTGTTTACTGGAAAACTAGCTGTTGGACCTTTTGGACGTTCTGCTGCTAACTTCTGACGCTACGTCCGTTCTCTGAGGGTATTTGTTTGGACGTCCGAGGATGCATCCGAACATGCGTCCGATCGAAGCAGAGTCTTCTGGAAATATTTATTGGCATCGAACGCTATTCTTCGTCCGAGGCTTACTTCAAATTCTTTGTGTCGGACGATTACCATCGTCCGAAACTCTATCTTTTGGACAGTCATTTGCGTCCGTGGAGTCTTCTGGTTGTTTTGTTCGGATAATCCTTTGCGTCCGAACCTACCTATTTTTCTGTACACTTGTTTTCAAACCATTAGTGTGATTTGGTCATCATCAAAACATGATTATCATAACTGGGGTTCAACAGTTGTAAGATGTAGAACACCTCTAGAAAGATAGCCATCGCCAAGCCACAAAGTGTTTGGCCTCTATAGAAGCCCACACTACCTCTTTGCCAAAGGAAACCACCAAGGATTTGAATGCATTTGTGTAGATTGAGTGCTAGCTCAAGACTTAATCTTCTAGTATTTTGTGAGATGAAAAATCTAATTTTTCGTCTTCATATTTTAGCCAAAGAAGAGAGAAAACTTTGATTTTTCTTCTTGTCGTGTTCAGCCAAGAGAAAAGAGAAAAATAGGTTAACTGATTACTCTCTTCCTCACAAAACTAGAGAAATGTCACTATCTCTTTACACAAGTGGTTAATAAGAATTATTTATAGTGAACAATTAAAACCCTAATAGGTTTAGGTAATGATACTATAATTCCTTGAGGTTTATTTTGTCTCTATAAAGTGACCTCTTAAGTATCATAAAATTTAACTTATTAAGTTCTATTTAATATTATTTTAATCCTTCAACAAGTATTGTTAATATGTGTGATCCAATAGGTTCTCATAAAACTTGGTAATGAAAATGAATTATAATCTTATTAATTCAACTGGGTAAGACAAATTAAAACTCTTTTAATTTATCATCAATTCAATTCATAGATTAAAATTGATAAGCTAATAAATGTCTTTAGTTTTATATATCATTTATTGCAATTTTGATGTATTTTAAGCAAAACTTTGAGTTAATTATGAGCTTAATTTGGTTTTTCATAGTTTGTGTAGGTTTGAAATGAAAAAGGGTTGAAAAGGATGATTTATTCAAAAGACAAAGAAAAGTTCCAAAGATGAAATGTGCACAAAGACGGAGCAAATTTGGATACTATTTCGTATTTTGACCATAACTTTCTTGTCCAAGCTCCCATTGAGTTGATTCAAGATGCATTGGAAAGCAAAGAGAAAGAACCACAATTTTCATGTTTTGAGTTGTTCCAAATTTCATTAGCATCAAGGTGAAAATTGAAGTAAAAAATGGTGCACAGCTTCTGGAAGTCGCGCACATGCACAACCCAGAAGCTGTGCATGTGCATGGTTTCTAGAGAGCACATTCCGAGTTAGGGTTTCCTACGCACATGTGCGGGGTTCAAGGAGCACACATTCGCACATAGCAGTAGGGTTATGGAATTTTTATTTTTCAATAGATTTCTTTGTCTAATTAGACTCTTTTTCAAGCGTTTTCACATTCTTATCATTAGATAGGGATTTTAACCCTCGAAGGCTCTATGAATATCCCTTGTAAAGTGAATAGAAGGACAAACTCTCTTTTTCATCATTAGTTTAATATTGCAAAAATTCTTGTGCATTCTTCCATGGCCATTGGTGCTTGAACTGTCCTTGTCGAGAGAACTGAAGCCGTGGTTGATTCGAATACATTGTGAGACCTTTTTACTTTAATTCATTCATTTTTTATATCAAGTATTGATTATTTTTCTGCATAAATTTGATGATTATTTCTCTTAAATTGCTGCTATGACTGCAGAGTAGTGGATTATTTGACTCAATCTATAGCTAGATTGTTATTGACTACTTTGTTCAATTCAATCTGTGAGACAACTGGGGTTAATAATTGTTTGATTAGCATTATTGAATCTAGAAAAAATAATCAACCAATTAACATATCCGCGTGTGTTTATATTATATTAGCCTAATTAATCTTGATTTTTTTTAATGCTTCTATTAATTAATCTTCGGCGCGTGTTTGGAATAATTTAATAGTTAGGGTAAACTAGATTGCATGTTAAAAATTAACAAACTTAGGAAAAGATATAAGATAATAAAAACACCTTTGAAAGGTTGGAATTTAGATTAATTTTTCAATTAGTACTTGGTATAAAAACTAAATTATCTTTGATGTCGATGATCGACCAATAGAATTGCCATGGTAGATGTAACCGAAACCGAGCTCGTTCTTTTGTTGAATTTCCTACAGTTTAAATTCCTCAGTAGTTTTTAGTACTAAAAATTGTTCAAAATCTCCTTTTTTTATTAGAGCATAAAAAATATACCCTGTTCTATGTGGAACGAATCGGACTCTCCGCTACTACATTAAGATAGAGAATTTGATTAATTTTGGATGCCTACGATAGCTATGCCAAAATTATAGCACTGTTATCAGGGAATGGTTTGATTTATTTTTGTGATATTAAATTTCTGCTTTCATTTTCTTTTCTTGTGTTATTATTTCTTCCACTACTTGTGATGCTAGTGGCATGATCTGCTGAACAAGTTGAATTCCAATTTGATCTGAAAATATAGAGAACGTTACGCAAATTAGGGAAGTAATTAAGAGATAGACAACTTGGGGAAAATCAATTTTTTGATTTCCTTTTTGTTGAGAATCGAGAAGTACAGGTGAAACTAGCATGGCGCAAAGAACTTTTCGGGAATTGGCAGCACCAACCTTAAATCAACAACCTCTTTGCATTACTTATCCTGAATTAGATGCAAATGTGACTTTGAGTTAAAATTTGGACTAATCCATCTTTTATGTTCTTTTCATGGATTGCCAGGTGAAAATCCAAATAAGCACTTGAAGGAGTTCCATGTGGTATGTACAAATATGAGACCTAATGGGATTTCGAAAGAGCACATCAAGTTAAAGGCATTCCCATTCTCACTTAGAGATGAGGCAAAAGAATGACTGCTTGATTTACCTTCGGACAGTATTACAACGTGGAAGTAGATGAATGGTTGTTTTCAGCCAAATATTTCCTAGCATCCCAAACTGCGAATATAAGGAAAGAAATCTGTGGGATAAGACAGTTCAATGATGAGTTCTTATACGAGTATTGGGAACGCTTCAAGAAATTCTGATCTAACGCAAGCTGTCTTCACCATCAAATAGTGACTCTTTACTAATTCAATATTTTTATGAAGGACTGTTAGTTAATGAGACGAATATGATCGATGCTGCTAGTGGAGGGGCGTTAGACAATTTGACCATTGAAGTTGCCTGTGAACTGATATTAAATATGGCAGCATGGTCTCAGAAGTTTGGAATGAGACGTGAACAACCTCTTTAACATGTTAATGAGGTAAGTGTTTCATCTTTAGAATAAAATTGGCCAGTCTAACTTCTTTTGTTCATCAATTGGCTTTAGGAACTGCACAGCTAGTGTAGACTTACGGGATTTGTTCGAATCAAGGACAACCAACAGACATGTGTCCAATCTTAAAAGATGAGTCCCATGAGCAAGTAAATGCGGCGGGAGGATTTCCAGGGTAACCTCGAGTAAATAATGATCCCTATTCTAATACATATAATCTTGGATGGAGGGATCATCCAAATCTTAGATATGGAAATCCAACACAGCAGTTCCCTCTTCAACAAAATTGATAGAAATTCCAACTGTACAGGCCTCCATTTGCTCAAAGACAACAATCTAATCCACCTGCTCAATCTAGTAAGTCTTTAGAGGAAATGATGAATACTTTGACCACTAAAGCGATGTAATTTGAACAAGACACCAAGGCCAGTATCTAGCAATTGCAAAACCAAATGGGACAAATGGCAACAACAATTAACTGGTTGGAAGCCCAAAATTCTGGGAAGTTGTCTTCTTAAACAATTGTAAATCCTAAGGAAAATGCTAGTGCAATTGTGTTGAGAAGTGGAAAACAGGTTGAGGTGCCTAGTAAAATAGTTTCTGAACACATTAAGGCCGATGAGTAGGAGGCTAAAGTAGAGAAAGAAGTCAATCCAAGTAACAAGAATGAAAGCACAGTAAGTCAACCTTGTGGCCAGAATATAAGCCTGAGCCACCATTCCCTGAAAGCATTTAAAGAATTTGCAAAAGAGGATCCTAGCAGAGAGTTGTATGAAACTTTCTGCAAATACGAGAAACTTGGTAAACATTCCATTATCAGATGCTAGAAACAAATACCTTGTTATGCTAAGTTTTTGAAGGAGTTATGTACACATAAGGAGTAAAGACAAAAGAAAGGTGAGAAGATTACCTTAGGGAAAAATGTTTCAGCAATGCTTACACAGCTAAGGTCTGTGTGGAAGTAGACCTCTTGGCAACTCTCCTTTCACGTGTGTGGTTAGGGGTAGAGGATGATGGAAGATGGAGAAAATTTTCATATAAAGATCTCCCGTCCTACTGCACCAAATGCAACAAGATAGGCCATCACATTGCTGATTGTAAAGCAGGAGCCACAAAATTTCCAAATCGACAAGAGTTGAACTTAGCTAAGATGGTTGTTTATCCTCCAAAGAAGACTACCACACAATGGCAACCTATTCAACCTTATTCAGAAATATCCAAGGAGAATCATTCAAATATTCAATCCAAAGAGGATGCAAATTTCCAACTCCAAGTTAAGGAACCTCCGGTAGCAAATGTGGTGGTGCAGGTGGAGGAACCACCAGTCAAGGTGGTTACACCAGCCCCAACAAATCAGGAAATTCAAAATTCAAATCCCTTGGAGGGTGGAACTCCAAAGTCAAATCGACATGAGGAAAATAAGGAACTAACAAACTTGAACTCAATAGCTTTGACTCATTCAAAGGACCAACTGAACTCTCCAAATAAGCCACAAGATCTGAAAATTCAAATTTCAAAGATGATCCTTCTTCTCACGCAAAAATTTTGGAAGAATTGCCATGTTACTTTTCAAACAATGATTCTACCCGTGTACAAGGCCATGCACAAGATGAACCTCTAAATGAACATGAGTTGGCCATCAAACCAAACGGAAATTCCACCCCAACAAACCAGCCAAGAACTTCTCATCATCAAATCCTAGGCAGCAAGTCATCTTCACATCTTCACGTTTTGGACAACAACATCAAAGATGCTTCGGACAGTCCTCACAACCGAACCATACAAAACCTCCCGACCACAGGTCAGCATTATCTTTTGAGAAAATTGTATTAGTTTTGAGCAATGAGGAACCTTCAAACATACGTTTGGGCAGCAAATAAACCAGCTTCATGTCCATCCGACCTCTCTCTCAACAACTAAAGTTTAAGTCGATGGACGACTCCACCATGCCTAATAAAAAGGCATTGGTGGAGCAAACAAGCTACTGTTCAGATAATAAATTTCCTAATAGCCGAAATGTACACCTAATCCAACACTTGGAATTTCTCGCCCCAAAACGGAAAGGAAAATGTAAGAGGACATACAATATGCCAAGGGTAATGCGAACCAGGCATTCCTCAAAACCTCTTTCCCCGGTTTAATTCTAGATGTTAGATGCCAATTCATAGAATTAAATGGAGCTAGCATCATAGATTTCATAAGATGTTAGAATTCAAAGGGTTTGTCTTTGAATTCATTCACATTGCTGGAGAGCTAGGCTTCATGTTAGGCTCCATGTAACTATTTTTTCCTTAATAATAAATGAAAATCCCCACCTACAACNGGTGGTTGCTCAAAAAAAAAAAAAAAAAAAAAAATCTTCCTTCAAAATGCAAGGATTCAGGTATGTGTACAATTCCTTGTACAATAAATAATACTAGAATTAAAAAGGCCATGTTAGACTTAGGTGTGTCCATAAATGTTATGCCTCACTCAGATTACACCTCTTTACACATTGGTCCTTTACTTGACACTAGTACAGTTATTCAATTGGTTGATAGAAAAATAGCTTATCCAAAAGGTATAGTTGAAGATGTTTTGGTCCAAGTTAATGAATTAATCTTTTCTATAGATTTTTATATTCTTGACATGGAAACAATGATGAGTTTATTCCTATTTTTTTAGGTAGATCATTTTAAAAGCATAAAAAACTAAAACAGATGTGGACACTGGAATTTTGACAATGGAATTTGATGGAAAAATTTGTCAGCATAATATTTACAAAACCATGAGATATCCTACTGAGGATAATTCCATATTTTCTATTGATATTGTTGAATTGATAGTACATGAAGTATCTTTTTGAAGAAGAAACTGAGGACGAATTGGATGATCTACATTGGAAAGTGATGTTGAGGAGCCACAAATTAGTAAGGTATCTTATGCTACATTACAGACTTCTAACAAGAAATGCTTACCCTTTGTTGTGCAGGCAGTTGAACTAGAATTGAAACCTCTTCCAAGTCATCTCAAGTATTTGTTTTTAAGGGACAAAAATTTTTTCGGTAATAACTTCTAGCAATTAACTGATAAGCAAGAAGAAAAGTTGCCAAAGGTTATAAGGGAGAATAAGATGGCAATTGGATGGACCATTGCAGGCATAAAAGGAATTATCCCATCCTTGTGCATGCTTCGCATATTGCTTGAAGGAGGAGCTAAACTTACTCGTCAACCGCAGAGGAGACTAAACCTGGTGCTGATGGAGGTGGTTAAGCAAGAGATACTCAACTACTAGAAGTAGGGATAATTTACCCTATTTCAGACAGTGAATGGGTTAGCCCGGTGCAAGTGGTCATCAAAAAGATAAGGAATTATAGTGGTGAAAAATCAAGAGAATGAGATGGTGCCCACCCGTATTCAAAATGGGTGAAGAGTCTATATACATTATAGGAAACTTAATTCTCTAACTCGTAAAGATCATTTTCTTTTACCTTTTATTGATCAAATGCTTGAAAGGTTAGTTGGTCATTCTTATTATTGTTTTCACGATGGCTATTCAAGTTATTTTCAAATCGCTATTACTCCTGAGGATCAAGAGAAGACAAAATTCATGTATCCGTTTGGAATGCTCGCTTATCATCGCATGCCATTCGGGTTGTATAACGCCCCAGCCACATTCCAAAGGCATATGGTTAGCTTATATTCTGATTTTGTTGGACATATTATTGTGATATTTATGGATGATTTCACTGTATATGGTTATTCTTTCGATCATTGTTTGCATAACTTTACATTGGTATTACAAAAGTTCATAGAAACTAACCTTGTTTTAAATTCAGAATAATGTCACTTCATGGTTCAACAAGATATATATAGTCAGTTCTAGGTCATGTGGTATCATCTAAGGGGATTGAGGTTGATAAAGCTAAAATTGATATAATTCAATATTACCTTGCCCCACGAAGGTGCGGGAAGTTCATGCTTTCCTTGGTCATGCAGGTTTCTATTGAAGATTCACAAAGGACTGCTCAAAGATATCATCACCTCTATGCAAACTTTTGCAAAAGGATGTGGAATTTGAGTTCAATGATGATTGTAAATTGGTATTCGACAAGTTGAAGAATCTCCTCATCTCAACTCCAATCATTCAACCACATAATTGGAATAGACCATTTGAGATAATGTGCGACACAAGTGACTCTGCAGTGGGCCCCAGTTTTGGGACAAAGATTTAGAAGAGAATCTCATGCAATTTCTTATGCTTCCATGACTTTGAATGATGTGTGGAGAAATTACTTTACCACTGAAAAAGAACTATTGGCTGTTGTATTTGCTTTACAAAATTTTTGTTCTTATCTACTTGGTACTAGGGTAATTGTTAACTTTAGTTTTGATCATACAACTTTGCATTACCTGATGACAAAGAAGGAGTCATAACCAAGACTGATAAGATAGATACTTCTCTCAAGTGAATTTGACTTGGAGATCAAGGATGAAAATGGAATGGACAACAAGATAGCAGATCATTTGAGTCGATTGCCACATGTGCAGGATGAGTTGGATATACAAAAGAGATTTCCCGATCAGCAATTATTTTCAGCAAGGGCAACATTACCATAGTATGCAAATATTGTGAGTTTCTTAGTTACTAAAAAATTACCCCATGGTTTGTCTAGGGAAAAAAGAGAGAAGATCAAAAGTGATGCAAAATATTATATATGGGATGAGCCATATTTGTGGAAGCACTGTGCCGACCGAGTAATAAGAAGGTGTCAAAATGATAGTGAGATTAATTCTATCCTTACGTTTTGCCATTCTTATGCTTGTGGAGGACATTTTGGAGCCAAGAGAACAACAATGAAGGTATTGGAATGTGGTTTTTATTGGCCCAACATATTTCGAGATTCTTCTCTATTCTGCCAGTTATGCAAGAATTGTCAAAGGGCAGGTAATATCTCCCAAAAGACTGAAATACCTCAAAATCCAATCCAATTTTGTGAATTATTTGATGTTTAGGGCAGCAATTTCATGAGGCATTTTCTTGTTTCTTTTGGTTATTTTTATGTATTGCTGGCTATAGATTATGTTTCGAAATGGGTAAAAACAAAAGCCACTGATACTGATGATTCGAAAGTTATTGCAGATTCGAAAGTTATTGCAGATTCTTTTAGAAATAACATATTTTCTAGATTTGGGGTTCCAAGGGCTCTGATAAGTGATCGAGGCACTCATTTTTGCAACTGAGTAGTTGAAGCCCTATTGAAAAAATACCATGTAATCCAAAGAATATCAACCTCGTACCATCCACAGACAAATGGGCAAGCCAAGGTGTCTAACAAGGAGATCAGTCCATTTTACAAAAAATGGTAAACTCTAGTCACAAGGATTGGAGTATAAGGTTAAATGATGCAAATTGTGGGCTTACCGTACTGCTTACAAGACACCTATTAGTATGTCACCATATCGATTGGCATTTGGAAAACCTTGTCACCTACTAGTAGTGTTGGAACATAAGGCATATTGGGCTATTAAGAGCCTCTACATGGGATTGGATGTAAGTGGTGAGCATAGAAAGTTGCAACTTCAAGAATTGGAGAAAATCTGAAATGAGGCATACGAGAATGCTCACATCTATAAGGTCAAGACAAAAGCTTTCGTTATAAAATGATCTCAGGGAAAGATTTTCAAGTCAGTTAAAAAGTCCTTCTTTACTAAATGCATTTTCGGTTATTTCCTGGTAAGTTACGGTCTTGTTGGATTGGACTATTTGTTATTACTAATGTTTTTCATCATGGTGTAGTCTAAATTTAAAGGTTACAAACATCCAAGTGTTCAAGGTTAACGGACATCGACTTAAGCCCTAATATGAGGGGGTTATATTGGAAAATGTGATGGAAATGGATTTGGAAGAACCGGTTATAGACTATAACTGAGAAGAACAAGCATCAAGTCGTTGCATGGGACGCAACCCATGTTCTTTTATATTCAATTCAATTTGCTCGTTTTAGGTTTTTTATTGTGCTATTGTGTTTGTGTAGCAAATCATCTTACAAGTTAAACAGACTACATTAAGATTTGAACGTTGTATATATTGTTTGGGTGGTATGGGAATAAAAATTTTGTGCTTGAAAGGGTGATTTCATGCACATGCATACCATTTGGTATGTGCACAAAATCCAGTCGCTAGAATTCACAAGCAGTGTTGCGCACACATGCGCGCTTCAACCCTTGCGCATGTACGCGAGTGAAACCAAAGCAAACGGGGTAACTATCTTTCGCACATATGCGTGCTTGGCAGGCTGCGCATGTGTGTGCATTAATTTATAAGGTTAAAACCCTTATTTGCCTATCATTCAAATGGACATTCCTTCTTCTCTCTACCCTTCCCCCCTCAACCCCCTTCAACCCCCTTCAACCCCCTTCAACCCCCATACCATTTTTTCTACCCTCAAATCATTTCTAATTCATTTCATTAACATCAAATTCTTTTTTTTTTCAAGAGCAAAACCCATTAAGGTATGAATTTAACACAAATTTCTTTATGCTTTTCGTTTGTGGGTCTATAAATGAATTGCAATAACTTTTTGAATTTTGATGATTTAATTGTGCTAATTTGTTATGGATTGGATTTGAAATATGTGGGTTGAGTGATTTGTGAATGAATTGTTGTTTGGGAAGTAATTGTATCTTCTTTTAATAAAGAAAAATTCATTATTTATTTGTGCATGCCAAATGTTTGATGAATTGTCTCAATGAATAAACACTTTAAAACACAAGGCCTTGATGCATGAATTCAATTCCTAGAAGATTAATTATGTCTTATGACTCATCCTCATTCAATTTTAGTGACTAAGCATGTTCTAGGAATGTCACTAATTTGTAAACATACCTTAGTTTTGGCACTACTTTATTGAAATTCATCTTGTGCATGCCATAGGTTGATTGTTAGTTGGGAGTTGTGAATTTATATAATTGTGGGGTATCAGAGTCCTTATTTGGTTGCTGTGATTTTCACATCTAAATTTGTAGGAATGGCAAGAATGGGAAAAAAACCGGTTATGGGCAAAACTACTGGGGCTTATTCGTCGTCCAAACCCTGACATGAACGTGAAAACACATCCGAGGAGAATGTGGGGGCACAATTTGTCAACATTATGGCCCAAAATAAATATGAGAAGGATTTTCACAAAGAGCTGCGATCAAAGAGAGAGGTATTCAAGTACCATTGGCTGGGGTCCCGGAGATCAAAACTACTATACGCTCGCATGCTTGGAATCACTTCACCTCTACTCTTAAGGACGCGATACTACCGGTAGTGCTGGAATTTTATTCTAATTTGACCCATTATAGTGACACTAAGGTGTACATCTGGGAAAAAGAGGTAGATATTTCTGCCAATGAGATTAACTGGCTTTTGAAGGTCAACCAAGTGCGTAATCATGAATTTTCATGGCCAACCATTCACGACACTAACATGGAACTTAATGAGATTACAAGCATTATTTGTACTGGTGACGTTGAATAGACATTTAGCACTGGGGGTGTAGGATGACACTTTAATGCCAACACGTTTAAACTGGCTTGGTTCTTATGGTTTAAGTTCTTGTGTGCTCGCTTTCTTTCAATCAGCCATCTCATTCATGTTACTTTGGAGTGTGCCAAACTCTTGTACTCGTTACTTTTGGGAAAGCTGTAGATGTGGGCAATTTCATTGACTAGTACATTTGTAATTCTACAGTCAACAAGCAATCCAATATATGGTTTCCCTGCTCGACCACAGCTTTATGTATTGAGAGTAGAATAGTAGTTGATCCGGCCGAGGAGAAATTAAAGCCCGGAAAGCCGATTGCTATGGATGGAGTGAAGGCCCTGATTAGGCGCACTCATTTTTTTGCTTCTACTTCACAAGAGGATGCCAAGCCTGAGCCCGAGCCAAGGCGTACTCTAGAAGAAATTTTGGAGCAGATCTATGCTAGCAGAGCAGTAGTGCATGCGGCAACATTTTGACATTTACATATAGTATTAGCATGCCTAGCTGCAGACTATGGAGGATCGCTAGCTGGCATGAGAGCGAGAAGAGGACTCGTCCACATTTCTTGCTTTCCCTCAATTTCTACAAGAATTGGCGCCTAATGCTCCTTCAAACAATGATGCTTGATGCCCTATGAATTGGGCCATTTTGATGTTTTTCTTGTTTTTAGGTTGATATCAAACATTTTAGCTATTTTGATTTCTACTTTTGTTTAATATTCGTAGTTGTGATGTCATTGTTTTTGTGATGTATTAACCTTAAGGTATTAAGTTTTTTCCCGACTATTGTGGAATCTCATTCTACAATTTTCTTGTTTTTCTTAATTTCTCAAGGGGTTTCATGCTTTGTTTTTGTCTTTTGTAACAACGAGCTTCAATTCACATATGTCGGAATATACTGCACCAAACATGCATCAATACTAGAGAAGCTTTTTTTTTTTCACACTTTATGTATTTTATTTTCACATTGAGGACAATGCTTATTTTTAAGTATGGGGTGGGCAGTTATCTGGTTTTATAATTAATTGGTGAATAAATTGTTTAGTTTGCTCATTTTTGCTGCAATATTTTAACTTTTCTTTTGATGTGAGAGTTTTTCAAAATTTTTGCTTAGCATATTTTTCTGATTTTCTGCATGATAACTCTTGAGATGAACCATTCATGAGTGAGTATTCAGTGTTAATATTTTCCATGCATGATTTTTAAGAAATTTTGAGCACTTAGCCAGCAATTAATTTTGTTTGGACGCTTAAAGATAATTATGTAGACTCAATTATATTGCATTCCAGAAACTTGCTTTATCACATTTTCATGGAAAAATTTATAGACAACTTGATTGATTTAAAGATGAGGGTATAGCCTTCTTTGGTCGTTTGAGCCTTCAAGCCAACTCATTGAAAATTTTATCGCTAGTACATTTTTTGAGCCTTAATTTGTTATAAATGGAGAGAAGCACCAGACCTCACCTTCTTTCATTTAAACTCATTTTACCTACCTTTTATGAGCCTAATAATTTCTTTCCATTTTCTATCTAAATTGTCCCTCAAAGAGCTTTATTGCACATATTTGTTTGTTAAGGGGACATGAGGATGGAAGATAGTAGAATGAGGGTGGTGAATTGATTAAATGAATGGTGTACATTTATGGGGACATGAAGAGGGTATTGAAAATATTTGTACGTTGCAGATAGTGCCTATCACTGGTACCCGTATTTGGAATTGGACATGAATTAAGTATGAAGAATGGGTCCGATAAAATGAAAAGAAGAAAAAGGGGAGAAATTGTTAAGAAAATCTTGGCTTGTTTGGCCAAGTCAAAGAAGGGGGACTTTCTTGCTTATTGTTTGTGTAGAATTTTTCATGGGTGTTTGTTATTCAAGTGTGGGGTTGTGGATGTATGAAGAGAAATTTTATTTTAATGTGTGGCCAGCATTACTTTAAAACTCTTTTTCTCTTGTGATATCTCTTTCTATTCTTTGATTAGTCAATACCCTAGCCTAACGTTACAAACTATGAAGTCCTCCTAATTTAAATTGAGGCGGCTGTCTAGATTAGTGGAGATGTGTAAGAAGAGTGAGCTATGGGGTGTTCAGAAAAACTTTAGGAGTTTCCATAATTTGATCCAAGTGTTTTGAAACCTAAGTTTTTGAATGGCTACACACATGCACACGAATCTCAAGTCTTTGTTTTTATTAGCATTTGAGCTCTTGAGTTCTTAGACTACTCCAAATGGTGGTCTACTCTTGATTATTTGTGTGAATAATTGTTGAGATGTGTTGAGTGAAATTTTGATGTGTTTAATTATTTTAATTTTATGTTTCCTCGAGAACGATTAAAAACTAAGTGTGGGGTAAATTGATAAGCTCATAAATGCCTTTAGTTTTATATATCATTTACCACAGTGTTTATGTATTATAAGCAAAAATTTTAGTTAATTATGAAACTAATTCGTTATTCTTAGTTTGTATCTATGTGGGGTTTGAAATGAAAAAGGGTTGAAAAGGATGAAAAAAGATGAAGAGAAGTTACAAGGATGAAATGTGCACGAAGACGGAGCAAATTTGGATGTTGCTTCATATTTTGAGCACAACTTTCTTGTCTGAGCTCCGATTGAGTTGATTCTAGATGCATTGGAAAGTTAAGAAAAAGATTTACAACTTTCATGTTTTGAGTTTTCCCAAATTCCATTAGTATTGAGGTCAAAATCAAAGGCAAAGATGGTGCACAACTTTTGGAAGTCGTGCACATGCGCGCCCAGAAGCTGTGCACATGCGTAGTTTCCAAGAGCACATTTTGAGTTAGGGTTTCTTGTGCACATGCGTGGGGTACATGGCGTGCACGAGCACACATAGTAGTAGGTTATGAATTTTTATTTTTCAGCAGATTTCTTCATCTGGTTGGACTGTTTTTCAAGCGTTTTCATGTTCTTATCATCAGATAGGGATTTTAACCCTAGGAAGCCCTATAAATATCCCTTGTAAAACAGAACTAGTGAATCGAGGGACACACTCTCTTTTTCATCGTTAGTTTTACAGCAAAAATACTTGTGTATTCTTCCATGTCTAATAGTGTCTAAACCCTCATTGGTCAAGTGAACTGAAGCCATGGTTGATTCGAATACGTTGTGAAACCTTCGTACTTTAATTTATTCACTTTTTATATCAAGTATTGATTATTTTTCTGTGTAAATTTTATGATTGTTTCTCTTAAATTGCTATGACTGCAGAGTAGTGTATTATTTGAATCAATCTATAGCTAGATTGTTATTGACTATTTTGTTCAATTCAATCTGTGAGGCAACTAGGGTTAATAATTGCTCGATTAGTAGTATTGAATCTATGAAAAATAATCAACTAATTAAAATAACCGCATGTGTTTATGTTGTATTAGCCTAATTAATCTTGCTGGTTTTTAATGCTTCTATTAATTAATCTTTGGCGTGTATTTGGAATAATTTAATAGTTAGGGTTCATTGGATTGCGTGTTGAAAATTAACCAACTTTGAATTGGAATTCAGGTTAATTCTTCAATTGGTGCTTGAAATAAAAACTAAATTATCTTTGGTGTCGAAGATCAACCAATAGAAATTCCTTAATAGATTTTAGTATTAAAAATTGTTCAAAATCCCCCCTTTTATTGGAGCACATATAATAGACCCCGCTCTCTATGGGATGACTCGACTCTCCACTGCTGCATTAAGTATAGAGAATTTGATTAATTTTGGGTGCTTGTGACATGATTAATTTTGATTAATTTTTGATTAATCAAAAATTAATTTGTGTGAAATAATAATGTCGAATTGTAAAGCTTTCGTAGACACCCAAAATTAACAACTCTCAATATGTAGTAGCGGTGAGTACAGGTCGTCCCATAGAGAACGGAGTTTATTCTCGTGCTAAATGGAAAAGGGGGTTTTTGAATGCTTTTGAACTCAAAATTAAAACAATAAAATACTAAAGACAATTCAATTAAGAAAGGTCTTGGTCTTGGTCATATCCCCCACATGAGTCATGGTAATTTCACTAGTCGATCATTGACACACAAGATAATTCAATTTTATATGAAGCACTAATTGAGGAATTAACCCGAATGAATACCAATTCAAGGTTGATTCTTATTTCTTTCTAAAGTTGGTTAATTTTCAACACGCTATCCAATGAATCCCAACTATTAATTTAACCTAGACACACGCCAAAGATCAATTAATAGAAGCTTTAAAATCAATAAGAACAATTAGGCTAATTAAACCTAAACACACGCAGTTATGCAAATTAGATGATTAATTTTGCTAAATTCAATAACACTAATCGAGTAATTATCAAATTCAGTTGCTTCACATATTGAATTAAGCACACACCGTTAAAACAATCTAGCTATAGATTAATTCTAATAACTTAGTATTCTGCAGCAATAATAAGTTAAAAAGAACAATCATAAAATTAATCGCAAAAAAATAATCAATACTTGACATATAATTGAATAAATTCAAGCACAAGAAGTCTCACAACTTTGACTAGAATTGACCATGTCTTCAAATCTCTCTACCAAGAAAAGGGTTTAGGCACAAAGTGCCATAAAAGAATAAAGAAGAAATTTCTACTGCTGAAACCCTAGATAAAACTAGAAAATAAAGTGTCGATCTCCTTTTTCTCACCCTAGTTGGGGTATTTATAATGAGTACTTAGGGTTACTGTGAAACCCAGTATTTTAATAGCCTTGTTCTTTGATTTTAATTGGTTTAAAATGTTTTTCATATTATTTTTAGTCATAAAGTACTTCAACTTATTCGTTTTTCAATTCGGCAAATTTTTCGATTTACGCGATTTCGGTACCGGCGGGTAAACGGGTCAAAAGTTGGACTAAGTGTAATTAGTGCATTGTGGTGTGTGAGTGTTGTAAGATGGGTGATTTATAATGTTAATTTAGTAGCAAAAAATTAGTTTTTGGGTTAAATAGTCAACTTGGAGACTATTTGGTCAATGGGTACTATTTGAGTCAACTTTGGAAGTTTTTTTTTTAAGTCATACAGTTCTCTTGTTGTTTCTTCCTCATTTTTTTCCCTGCAGCAGCCGAACTTCTTCCTCTATTTTTCCCCCAAAAATTTTCTTGGATTTCAAGTAGAAATCACTTGGAAGGTAAGATTTTATGTATTTTAGCATTTATGGCTTATGGGCTTTATGATTTAAGCTTTAATTTCAAGTTTTGTAGGATTATTTATGGCTGAGAAAACCCTCTTTGCAGCCTTATAAGTTGTGATTTATGTATGTTATGGGTTGTTTTTAGTGTTTTGGAGGTTGGGAAGTGATTGGGGTTGATTTTTAACAACTTTCCATGGTTAGATTATAAATTTTAAGATTATGAGTTAGGGTTTTGTCTTCCATAAGTGCCCTAGAATGTTTTGCTATGAATGCTTATGTCTATGCACATAATGATGTTTTAAGAGTGTTTTAAGGTTAGTTTGGATAGGAATTGAGACTTGAAACCAAGTGGAATTGATTTCCCTTCATTCTGTAAGTAAGCGGAAGTTTGGCGCAACTAGGATAATTTGGATAATTGGTTATGTTTAAAGGGTTTTAATGAAGTCTATAAAAGAGAGTTAATTACATGTGTTTTAGAATGCTTTTGATATAGTCCGGCTATTGTTCTCTTAATCTTTCCGTTTATGAATTTTGTTGGTTGAATATGTTGCTTTGAGTTGGGTTGTAACCAAGGTCCCTTGAATACCTTGGAAATGGATTTTGTTGGTTGGTTGAATATGTTGTTTTGAGTTGGGTTGTAACCAAGGTCCCTTGAATACCTTGGAATTGTATAAGATTGGCAGGGAGGATCCCTGCCTAATTATAGCCTAGAGAGGCGAAGTTTTCGGTTTTTCGGAAAACTAAGCTTATTATCTCCTAATCTAGTGTCCCTTTGAGGGGTTAACTAAGTGTTTTGACTGGGGTTTTAGCTTGTCGAAGTTGGTCAGAAATTGTGAAAAGGTCATTTTTGACCAAAGAGCTTTTGGTGTCGTTTTCTATCGTTTCGCGTCGTTTTCAATGTGTTTCCCTAGTCATTCTTTAACTTCTACATCTCTTCTAAGAGTCCTCTTTTATCTGTTTTAGGTACCACTCCACCTACCGCCGGCGATCGCGTTCTGTGATCTTTGTGCAGTTTTTGCTTTAATAGGTGGGTAACATAGACCCTCTTCCACTTGTATTTTGTTTAATGACTTTCGAAATATGTTTGGATGGATTTTAAAATGTGTATGATGTTTGGAACTGCACTTTTACCAAGTTTTGGAACTATTACATATGAAATCGGGACCAAGCTATTTTATGTTAATCAAATGATATGTTTGCAAACTCTTTTGATATGAAAGCATTTTATGACTGTTTTGGCTCATAGGTGACCTAGGTATATAATTTTGGATGTGTTTGGAAATGTTTGATTTGTGGAGAACCGGTTCTATAGTCATCCATGGGACGCCGTGGTGACTTCTGTGAATGTTATGAACTATTTGATACGGGGTCTTGTGATGGGATAACTTGACCTGTATCAGACTAGTAGGTGTGGTAGATTACTAGATCGCTAGTCTTGAAAGTCATACCTTCGAGCCTAAAAGATACTCATGCTATTTTATTATATTCGGATTGAAAGCGTACTTGGATTTGTTCGCTAAGCATTCAAAAACCCCCTTTTCCATTTAGCACGAGAATAAACTCCGTTCTCTATGGGACGACCTGTACCTGTCTCTTATACACACTAGATGTGTATAAGAGACAGATCTATATACTACACCTCATTCATACAAAACAGAAGCTCTTATACACATCTAGATGTGTATAAGAGACAGATTTCATTTTACTTTAAAAAATCGAAGTATCGAAATTCTTGGCCCCAGTACAAAAGAAGCTATGATATCAACCGAGCTAGTTATGCTCACCCCACGTGATTTATAATTTTTCGATTAGGTGCTCGTTTTGGACTCTTCATCGCGTTAGCGGCTTTGAGATTGTTTCCGTTCAACATTACTGGTAGGACTCTGCGGATAATCTTCCAAGCTTCTCTTTCGCTGTTTGGAGAGGGGTAGTATATTAGATAGGTTTTGTGTTGATGAAGATTGTCTTTTATGTACATCTTTTGTACTAAGAAGAATTTTGTAATTCGTATTTTTGTGTAAAAATGAACTTATTCGGTTTTATAGTTAAGAAATCGTTTGATGGTTCTATTAAATTGCGGTTAAGTTTGTTGCTCTGTTCGTTTGTGCCTTGCGCTTTGGACCGGTGTGCCATTAGCGCGGCGTGTTACGGTCCCATTTTTGGGGCTAACATCCGCTTAAGGCGGAGTCATGGATGGGCGACATATCTAGATTTGTGAGTTATTTCAGATCTCGGTGGAGTCACGGACATCTTTGGTCTTCCTTTCTTGGTAGCGCAAGGCATAAACGTGGTAAGCAGACCGTTGACATCAACTCTACCAAGAAACTCAAAGTCTCACGTTATGGCCCAATAGACTGGCTATGAATACTATCACGCCCCAAAAATGGGACCGTAACACGCCGCGCTAATGGCACACCGGTCCAAAGCGCAAGGCACAAACAACGCCCCAACAAATGGGACCGTAACACGCCGCGCTAATGGCACACCGGTCAAACGAACAAGGCACAAACGAAGTAAAGGTGATCTACACTTACTCTTATACATTTGATCAGAGATTGTCCTAAGGTCGCACCAAATCGAGGACAGACTAGTGGAGTGCAGGGTGGTTCGCCTGAGGACAAGAGGCGGAGGACTCAGGCGAGGGTGCATGCTTTGAGTCAGCAGCAGGCCGATCAGACCGATTCAGTAGTTGCAGGCACGATCTTAGTGAATTCCATACCTCTTATGCTTTATTTGATTGTGGGGCATCCTATTCATTTGTAGCTAGATGTTTTCTTAGATGTCTGTCCGATAAACCTAGATGGTTAGAGGATCCTTATAGAGTGGGGACCCCGGATGGGAAGGTTATAGAGTCTAGGTTTATTTTGGAAGGTTGTCGGTTACGATCTAGATGTGTATAAGTCTCAGACTTTCCACCTTTAGATACGGTGATTTTTCGTGGGAATGAAAAGAAGCCCAAGAGTAGGATTCCGATTATATCAGCAGTGAAGGCGTTTAAAGCCTTAGATAGGGGTTGTGAGAGCTATTTGGCTTATGTGATAGACTCTGATAAAGTAGAGCCAGACATTGAGGATATCCTAGTGGTTAGAGAGTTTCCGACGTGTTTCCCAAGGAGTGCCAGTTTACCTCCGTCACGGGTTGTCGATTTTGAGATGTGCTTAAGAGACAGCCATACAACTGCAAAGGCCTCCTACCGCTTAAAACTGCTCGTTAAAGGAGTTGAAGGAGCAGCTTCAAGAACTCTTGGACAAGAAATTCATTCGTCCAAGTGTTTCACCTTGGGGAGCACATACGAAGTACTTCTCTAAGATTGATTTGCGGTCCGGATATTATCAATTGAGAGTGAAGGAAGAAGATGTACCTAAGACAGCTTTTCGGACTCGCTATGGCCACTACGAGTTCTTGGTTATGCCTTTTGGTTTAACTAACGCCCCTGCAGCCTTTATGGAGTTGATGAATAGGGTGTTCAAGGACTATCTTGATGTATGTGTAGTGGTCTTCATCGATGATATCCTGGTTTATTCTCCGAGCGAGGAGGCTCATGCTGAGCATTTGCGAGCAGTTTTGAGCTTGTTGAGGAAAGAGCAGTTGTATGGTAAGCTTAGCAAATGCGAGTTTTGGCTTCGGAGTGTTGCATTTTTGGGTCATGTGGAGTATCAGGAAGGGGTTTCGTAGATCCCAAGAAGATTGAGGCCATTGTTGATTGGCCTAGACCTACCACAGTGGCTGAGGTGCGGAGTTTTCTGGGCTTAGATTTGCTAAGCTTACCATACAACTGCTCTTTCCTCAACAAGCTCAAAACTTTGCTCGCAAATGTTCAGCATGAGCCTCCTCGCTCGGAGAATAAACCAGGATATCATCGATGAAGACCACTACACCTGTCTCTTATACACATCTAGATGTGTGACTTTACCTGTCAGGTTCACATCTAAATGTGTCTCTTAGAGTGATGTAAAGTGGACTATTAGAAGAGATGTAGAAACTACATATTGCTGAAAGAAGCTCACTCTTCGCGATTATCTATTCATCCTGGGGGTACGAAGATGTATAGGGACTTGAAAATGAGATTTTGGTGGCTTGGAATGAAAAGAGAGATAGCTGAGTTCGTGGCGAGATGTTTGGTGTGTCAGGAGATTATCCGCTGAGTCCTACCAAATTCGTATTACAGCTACGATTAGGAGATAATAAGCTCAGTTTTCCAGAAAAATGGGACTTCGCCACAATCAAATAAAGCATAAGCAGGTATGGAATTCACTAAGATCGTGCCTGCAACTTCTCTTCTCACAAAGTAGATGTGTATTTCAATACCGATGAAGGTGATACACTTTGGAGTCATTAGTATAAGAGATATCTCTTATACACATCTAGATGTGTATAAGAGACAGGCATAGCAGCATTATGTGCGTCCCATGGATGACTATAGAACCGGTTCTCCCCAAATCAAACATTTAAAATAGCATGAGTATCTTTAGACTGTCCAATGGAGTTTGCGGTTGGGGATAAAGTGTTAGTGAAAGTATCGCCGACTAAAGGGGTAGCTAAGTTTGGGAAAGGTGGAAAGTTGAGTCCACGCTATATAGGCCCCTATGAGGTGTTGAATAAGGTTGGTGATTTGGCATATCAATTGGCTTTGCCTCCAGAGTTGTCTAGAGTTCATAATACCTTCCATGTCTCTCAGTTGAGGAGGTATATCCCTGATCCTCTCATCTTGAGCCATGAACATTTAATAGATCGGGAGGGCACGACATACGAGGAGGTTCCGGAGAGGATCTTGGATCGACAAGATAAGACATTGAGGAATAAAGTTATCCCCTACGTGAAGATTTTATGGTCTAATCATTCTGAACGAGAAGCTACCTGGAAGCTTGAAGCCTTTCGAAAAAAACTAAACAAAGTTGACTGCTTCGTGATTTCGTAAGTTTCGAGGTCGAAACTTTGTTTAAGGGGGGTAGATATGTGAAACCCAGTATTTTATATAGCCTTTTTCTTTGATTCTAATTGGTTTAAAATGTTTTTCATATTATTTTTAGTCATAAAGTACTTCAACTTATATCAGGCGCAAGGCACAAACGAACAGAGCAATTTCGTGGGTAAACGGGTGAGGGGCTGTCTCTTATTACAAAGTGCATAAGAAGACAGTATTGAAAGATGGCATGATTTATAATGTTAATTTAGTAGCAAACATTAGTTTGGGGGAAAGTTAAATAGTCAACTTGGAGACTATTTGGTTATGGGTACTATTTGAGTCAACTTTGGAAGTTTTTTTTTAAGGCTTCTCTTGTTGTTTCTTCCTCATTTTTTTCCCTGCAGCAGCCGAACTTCTTCCTCTATTTTTCCCCCAAAAATTTTCTTGGATTTCAAGTAGAAATCACTTGGAAGGTAAGATTTTATGTATTTTAGCATTTATGGCTTATGGGCTTTATGATTTAAGCTTTAATTTCAAGTTTTGTAGGATATATTTATGGTTGAGAAAACCCTCTTTGCAGCCTTATAAGTTGTGATTTATGTATGTTATGGGTTGTTTTTAATGTTTTGGAGGTTGGGAAGTGATTGGGGTTGATTTTTAACAACTTTCCATGGTTAGATTATAAATTTTAAGATTATGAGTTAGGGTTTTGTCTTCCATAAGTGCCCTAGAATGTTTTGCTATGAATGCTTATGTCTATGCACATAATGATGTTTTAAGAGTGTTTTAAGGTTAGTTTGGATAGGAATTGAGACTTGAAACCAAGTGGAATTGATTTCCCTTCATTCTGTAAGTAAGCGGAAGTTTGGCGCAACTAGGATAATTTGGATAATTGGTTATGTTTAAAGGGTTTTTAATGATCTTTTGATGGTTTTAGGTGTTTTCCATTGTTGTGGAATGCTTTTGATATAGTCCCGGCTATTGTTCCGGTGAATCTTTCCGTTTATGAATTTTGTTGGTTGAATATGTTGCTTTGAGTTGGGTTGTAACCATGGTAAACAGGTCCCTTGAATACCTTGGAAATGGATTTTGTTGGTTGGTTGAATATGTTCTTTTGAGTTGGGTTGTAACCAAGGTCCCTTGAATACCTTGGAATTGAATTTTATTGGCAGGGAGGATAGCCTAATTATAGCCTAGAGAGGCGAAGTTTTCGGTTTTTCGGAAAACTAAGCTTATTATCTCCTAATCTAGTATGAATTTGAGGGGTTAACTAAGTGTTTTGACTGGGGTTTTAGCTTGTCGAAGTTGGTCAGAAATTGTGAAAAGGTCATTTTTGACCAAAGAGCTTTTGGTGTCGTTTTCTATCGTTTCGCGTCGTTTTCGTTTCCCTAGTCATTCTTTAACTTCTACATCTCTTCTAAGAGTCCTCTTTTATTGTACAGGTACCACTCCACCTACCGGCGATCGCGTTCTGTGATCTTTGTGCAGTTTTTGCTTTAATAGGTGGGTAACATAGACCCTCTTCCACTTGTATTTTGTTTAATGACTTTCGAAATATGTTTCACAGAGGATGGATGGATTTTAAAATGTGTATGATGTTTGGAACTGCACTTTTACCAAGTTTTGGAACTATTACATATGAAATCGGGACCAAGCTATTTTATGTTAATCAAATGATATGTTTGCAAACTCTTTTGATATGAAAGCATTTTATGACTGTTTTGGCTCATAGGTGACCTAGGTATATAATTTTGGATGTGTTTGGAAATGTTTGATTTGTGGAGAATGTTATCGGTTCTATAGTCATCCATGGGACGATGATGACTAAGACTCTTCTTTGTGAAGTTTGGCATGATACATTTTAGAAACTACTTATGATTATGGTTTATTGACGTTTAAATGGCATGAGATATTTTAGAAACTGCTTCATGATTATGGTTTTCACAAATGTTATTATCTTTATGTTTATTTTTATCGAAATGCTTGGCCCCATTTGAAGAGCTTTTATGATATAGAAGCTGTTGTGTCTGTCTCAACAGATCCTGTCTCTTATACAGGGATCTAGATGTGTATAAGAATCTCAAAGTCCGTTACTTTGAGATTGTTTCCGATTCTACATTCTTGGTAGGACTGCGGATAATCTTCCAAGCTCTTTTGTTTGGAGAGGGTAGTATATTAGATAGGTTTTGTGTTGATGAAGGGATCTGTGTTTTAACAAAACATCTTTGTGTACTAAGAACAGGAATCTTATAATTCGTATTTTTGTGTAAAAATTCTTATTCGGTTTTATAGTTAAGAAATCGTTTGATGGTTCTATTAAATTGCGGTTAAGTTTGTTGCTCTGTTCGTTTGTTGCCTTGCGCTTTGGACCGGTGTGCCATTAGCGCGGCGTGTTACGGTCCCATTTTTGGGGCGTGACAGTTACAATTAAGGTATACGGATAAGATAATTTCACTTTCACTCTGCGTAGAGATTCATTAAGTTATCATTTCTTGCAAGAGGCCATAGGGACATGTCACCTATAATTAGGAGTGGATCCTTTATTGATCACTCATCCTTTATGAAATACCCAACACATACTGTATAATTACTCATTTAAAAATAACAATGAATAGAGTCAAACTACAATAATCCATACTCAAGATGCTATGGTGATTTCAAGTCTAAGGATTATATGTACCTACTATCACGTAGACAATTAATTCCATTGACACTATCAAATTATTAATTGGTTAATCCAATGTACTTGTCATCCAAAAACGTCCATAGACTAGTTTAAATATCCCCACATCATATTTGATGAGATCAATTACTTCCTTATAAAGGAAGAATCTTAGTATATGCTAAGGAAGAAATATATTAGTTAAAATATTGTGTGTTGTATTGGTTTGGATAGAGTAATTTTCTTGGCTCAACTAGAGGGAATTAGTGTGAGCAAAAGTAGACTAGTGAGTGATCTTCAAGTGTAAGAGTGGAGGGATAACAAGTGTATAAAAGTGAGATTGTATTGTAAAACCCTTTGGCTCAACTAGAGAGACTTAGTTTGTGCAAGAGTGAGCCTACTTTGTATACAAGAAGGTTATTGTCTATACCTTCTTTGAAGAAGCACTACTAGTGGATATATTCCAAACTTGAAAAATTTGAGAGTTTTGTTTGATGGTCTCTACCTCAATCATCTTATATTTGTTCTTTGAATTTCAATTATTAAATATCTTTTGTATTCACTTGTACTTATGTGTTTATTTGTTGCATAAAATTTACATTTCTAATTCACCCCCTCTTAAATTACTTTTTGGGCCAACAAAATACATGTGAATCTCTATTCGAAAATTTCAATTTGAGATTGGAGGACAAATGATGATACGAAAATAATATCCCTACTACAAATATTACATGTGTCTCTGAACCCGGGACGCTCAGGGATATTTTAGTAATTTTATCCTTGCGGTTAAAACATATTTCAATAGATCAAGTTATTAGTGTTCGGCCCGTGGGTCAGTTCGACCCAACAATTACATGTATAAATATCAAAACGACATATTAGATTGCCAGCTCACTTTTTTAATTTTCATAAGCTCAAATTTTTTCTGAAATTGATTCTCTAGTTGAAGTACTGATATGAGCGTCGGAATCTATCATAGGGAATAAAGCCCCGCCGTTTACTTAAAATCTTTTTAAGTGATCCAGACGTGGGTACTACGTGTAAGTGCTTAATCTAAGTTTGGACTACTTTACACTTGGTGAATTGTCTAACCTAATTTTCTAGCATCAACAAAGCCCAAAAACGATTTTTTTAAACAAAAGCCAAATGTACTATTGCTTTTCGTAATTAAAATAGAAGTTGTATTTTAAGTTTTGTTTAGTTTAAACGAATTGGCAATTCTTTCTTTTCATCTAATTTATGCCATTAAATCTACATGTATATCAAAAAATTGGCTAGTTAAATTACTTAAATTTAAACTGAACAAATTTAATAGAATGTTCAACTGGAAAAAAAAAAAAAGTTCAATATAGTTTAATTTGAGAAATTGAGATGAATAGTGAAGAATTTGAGGGATATAAATTATGAATAGGAAAACAATGAATAGTATAAAAAATGAATCACACGAAATATACATAATATGAAATAGTATTTAATGAATATTATTGACATGATAAATCTATGACAAAATATTATTTGACAAATAAATTGGAAACATAATCCGGCACATTAAAAAGTAAAGGAAAAAGGAATAAATGTGGTCAATATAGCGTTTCGATTTCTCAGCTCTATGATAAGGCAGAACATTAACACCAATGACAAATTTTCCTTTTTTTTGTTTAATTATACAAATATCAACAAGATCATAAAAGTTTTCACATCTCCTTTAAGCCAAATGAGGGCTTAAAATTCATAAAGGACAATAAAAACTGAAGGAGCTTCAAGAAACCAAACACTAACCTGGTCATCCAAAAAATATATATACACACTAATTTTACTTATTATTTGAATTGAAGACAAATGCAAAAGAACAAAAAAAAAAATAAAAATAAAAAGCTTTGGCTATTCAATCATTAAGGCGACCCAGATTTCCTCAACAAAAAGCGCAAAAATGCAAGTTATGAATCATGATGAAGCAACCCAAAATGGGCAAACGGGAAAAAATTGAGAAGTAAAAAAAAAAAAACAACATATCGCCGAGAGAGACTGACACAGACAGAGAGAGGACATGCAGATCTATGGAGACAGACACAGACAGAGAGAGGATATGCAGATCTATGGACAGAAAGGTCTACCTAAGCGAGCTCTATGGCTTGGAATGGTGAAATGCCTAATCCGCCCTTCTTGTTCCCTCAAGTATCCTTCGCACAAGAAAGCCTTTGAGAATTTATCCTCAACAACTCTATCAACATCATGCACAAATACATCTGTTTCACCACTGCAACTTCTCTATTTCTAGCCATCAGTCCAGCAGTGTAAACAGCACTCATTCTCCCAGGTGCCTCATCATGCCACCCTGTTGGTGCATCCACCATGATCAAATCCCATTCTATGTCATAAACTTCACTTGGGAACCCCTTTAATGCAAGCCCACATTGTGAAAGTCTTGGATCACTTACAACATTGCATTCTTCTTTCATGCCAACTTCCATCAGTTCATCAGCTTGAGTTACCTTTGTATCATATGCCACATAATAAGATTCAAGATTTGGCAATTGTCTCTTGACTTGCTCAATCCAGGACTTATCTTCTTCGAGAAATACGGTGCGACCTCCATGGTTGAGGGCCGTCCACATTAGGCTGTCATGGCCTAAACCGAATACTAAGAAGTTGCAGGGTGATTTTTTTTCGAGTACTCGCAGTGAGACAGAGATTTCTTTGATGGTTTGCTGGGGTGTGATGTTTAAGGTTGCATAGTGGACTAATGCATTTGCCAGAGATGGTGAATATTTTTGTGCATGTTGGTGCTAATGTGTCAGTAGTAGTTGATTGGTTTTGTTCTAAATAACTTTCTGTTGCAATGATGGATGATGGATATAAAGCTGAAATTAGAGATGAGTTTTGCTGGGAGGATGATGATGACAAACTTGATCTGAACACCAAGAAAACAAGGAAAAGAAAGAATAAGCAAATCAAAATGAACTTAAGGCTGATGGGGTTTGGAGTCTTGGATCTCATGGTGCTCGTATTTTATTTTATTTTTGTTTTTTTGGGTGCCTTTATATCTTTCCCTGAAATCTAAAGGAAAAATAAAATAAAATAAAAAACAGAGTGAATAGAGGATCTTGAATTCTGGCTTGAGCCGAAGAAATTAATAAATGGATTTAGTAAATGGATTTGAAGAAGCAATATCTCTATTTGAGGAACGGAACAACAGAATGGATAAATGTTTGGCAGTACAGTACTCTTCCTCCTGAAACTGTGTTTTTGCTCTTTGACGAGTTGTCTGCTCACTTGAGCTGAAAAGTTCTTAGAACCAGTGGACAAGCATTGAAGAACAAAATTTAGAGAAAGAAAAGGTAGAAGGGAAGTGAAACTTTTTGTTTTTGGATCATCTTTCTTATTAGTGGTGCGGAAAATTAAAAATGAAGCAAGTCTAGAGGTGGTGGGGGAGTTGAACTTGAAGGTGACAGCGGAAGTAATATAATTGATTTAATAAATATTTAGGTGGATTCATCTTTATAATCTAAATTAAATTTTAAAAAGTTTATAATAACTGTTGATGTAAATAAAATTTTTTAAAATTTAATTTTAATCACAAAATATATAAATAAAATTAAAAATCGTGTATACTTAAATATTTTTTAATTAGTATAGTCAGTGCAAGATTAAATGGATAGTGAACATTTATAAAAATCGATAAATATAAAATAATAAATAAAAATAATTAATATGTTAATGAATTTATAAAAAATAAAATAAAATTTGATTAATTATTTAAAATTAAATAATTATTTAAAATATTAAATAAATTTTTATTATATAAATTAATAAAAAATAACTGTAAAATGTAATTTTGTAAAATATTGTATAAATGGAGATTACATACTGCAATTTTGGGAAAAATATTTAGATAGATTCGATTTTTGATTTCACCGATAAATTTTGTGATTAAAATTAAAAGTTAAAAAATTTTACTTACATCAACTGATATTATAATTTTTTTAAAATTTAATTTATATTACAAAGTCTATAAGTGATATCAAAAATTAAATTTACTTAAATATTCGCCACAAAGTAAAAGTAACACTTTGTTAGGTAGAGGTTATTGACTGAGCAGCTGAATGACATTTGGCCACAAAGTGTTGGTTCACATAGTCGGTGGACAGGCACATATTGTAGTTTGGTGTGATGGTCGCAGTTAAAGTTGGTATGACATTTTGATTGCAGGTGACAATAAGTGGTTATGAAATTTTTAGGTGCAACGCATCTATAATAAAAGAAATATTTAATTAGATTTAATTTTTATTTTTTATTTATATTTATAAATTTTATGATGTAAATTAAAATATATAAATAAAATAAATAATATTAATTAATGTAATAAAATTATGTAAAATTTTAATCATGATCTTAAATTTTGCTTGTGAGAGTTAAATCCGATTTTAAATAAATATTTTCTTTAACACGAGTCTTCTATCATGATAATGTGTAGTTGTTATAGACTAAGAGATTTACAACATTTATCATTAACCGTTCCATCCAAAAAATTCTCAGGATCCTTGTTAGTATTAGTATTTGATAATAAATAAATAAATAAATAAGTGTTTGGATAGTGAATATTACAAATAATTTTATTTACAAATATGCATTTAAATAATTTTTTTATTTATTTTGACATTAGAAAATAAAATAGATATGCAAAAATTAAACGAAACAACTAATATCTAAATACATGATCTCATTCACTTTTCCTTCTACACCATCAAATCAAATACTGAAAATTACAACAATCACATGCAACAGGGAATGTATGGATTATCCTGTTATAGCAAGAACAGTGGTACAAAATATTCATGCCACACTTCCATCAGATCAAACTAATCCGGTATCTAACTCACAAAGCGCAACCAGCGAGGAGAAGCATTAACTACTATTGCAGGATGATAAGAAAAGTGGACATCATCCCTACATATGACGACCTAACAAATCCAGATGAAGTACATAAATGGTTATGACAAATTGAGAAAAATCTAAAATTGGACATTCCCGAAGAGTACCAATATTTGGTAGTGAAGCCTTATTTAATTAGAGATGCAACTACTTGGTGGAAAAGGTTTCTCTTATATTTGCTCCTAAGGACGGATTACTTGGGAGGCCTTCAGGCATGCATTCTTCAATTATTTCTATACTCAACTACTTAGGACTGAGAGAAGAGAGGAGTTTAATGGATTCAAACAGACTGCAAACATGTTTGTAGTAGAAGACTCTCAGAGGTTCTATGCACTTGGGCAGTTTGCTCCAGCCATCATGAATAATATTAGGTCATAAATCCGAGAAATATGGTCATTCCAGAAAAGGATTGTTTAGGTAAATCAATGATGGAATAGCTGTTGACCTGAACAAAACAACTGTGCAAGTAGATGGGTATCTTTGACACCGAATTGAGGAAGAGGGAGTTAGGGAAGTTCTGTATGCCTTACATTTGAAACCTGTGCAGAGACTGGTAGCATCTCCGACTCACAGTTACAAACCACAACCATCACTAGTGAGACCTAAACCACTTTTGACCGTTGTCGATCCGTCTCGGGTCATTACCAAGATAGGGGAAACCTACTACCCTAATAGATCTACAATTAGAGCTATTTTGTGGTTACTTGCACCTAATTTTGTATGGTTTTTGTTCCAATTTCTATAATTAATTGATAATTGGATGTTGTGTTTACTAATTTTTCAGTTGTCTTTATAATCGTATTTTATTTGATGTTTAATGTGAAGAGTTAGCTATTTATTTTGTGTTAATTTGTTGTGTAGGAAGTCGAGGGCAAAGACAGTAAAATTTCATGAAAGGATCGAGAATCAAACAACACTGAATTGGCAAAGGCATTAACGCAAACCAAATGAAGAGGAAACATTCGCGTTATGCGAACGATATAGAAAACTGTTTGCATTAAGTGAACCTGCCTAGGCAAATCGCTCGCGTTAAGAAAGCCAGGGAGCAACCGTTCGCATTAAGTGAAATATCAATGAAGAGCCCTTTGTGTTATGCAATTGAAATTGAAGCTTATTCGCGTTAAGCAAATAGACCGGCCAATTCTACTCCCGTCAAGCGAACTAGTCGGACCTGAAGTGGGCTTACGCGATTTCTATTTGAAGGAGCTATGCCTTTGGATTAAAAAAAAAAAAAAAAACTTACTGTCAACTTTTGTTTTAGGGTTTATTATTCCTTCTTAGACCAAAAAAACTTACTTCCAACTTTTGTTTTAGGGTTTATTATTCCTTCTTAGACCAAAAAAACTTACTTCCAACTTTTGTTTTAGGGTTTATTATTCCTTTCTTAGACCAAAAAAACTTACTTCCAACTTTTGTTTTAGGGTACATTATTCCTTCTTAGACCATAGTATTGAATACTTTCCATTTAATTTCCATTCAGTTGAACATCGATTTAGCAATTTAAATTCCTGTTTGGATCCGTACTTCAAGAATAAATTTATTTCTATGTTCTCATTAATTAATTTTTTATTTAAATCTTCCTTCAACAATCTTAATTTCTGTTCAATCATGAATTCTTGCAACTAAATTATTCCTTGCCTGCTTATTTTAATTATGAGGCACTAAATTAATTAGAGTTGGATACGGATAATTCAATTTTCCGTGCATTAATTCAAAGAGCCATTAATTGGAATAATCATAATAATTGAATACTAATTAACATAAATTAATAATTCAAGAACATAGCTAATTATTTTTTTGTTTAGGTTAGGCGAGGTGATACAAGAGTTGATCCCACATCATAAACCTTTGTTAATTATATGACTAGGGTGATTTGAGATCATACCCTGTCTCTTGCTGGTCAGATTAACTAGTTAGTTCTCGATAATTCTAATGCGAATAGAACTCAATTAAATAAAAGTAGAACAAAAAGAAATCCACCCCTTATTAATTGAATTGATAGGATCTAGTGGCGTAAGAAATTGGACTAGATTGATAATCGGGAATTGAACTTCCATGTAATATAATTGGACTAATTGATTGGTAATCTGGATAATCATGGGAAATTGCTAGCGTAACACCTATCTCATTTTTAAAAAGTATTTGCAACACTTTTCCAAGTTCTTCGCATCGATTTCTTCCTTTCAGTTATTTAATTTCTTCTTTAGTATTAGGTTTAATTCAATTAATTCCAAAAAAAAAAATTATCTAATATCGTCTAAATAGAAATTGTTAACAACTTTTGGTACTTGTCTACATAGTCTCTATGGGGACGATATCTATTCATCTGACCATGCACTTGCAGAGATTAGTAGAAAGTTGTGAATAGATTAATTAAACTTTTCCAACATCAAGTTTTTAGTTATCTAACCCGTTGCCAGGGACTGTTATTTTAGACAATATTGAGATGCTAAGACGATTCCAAATTTAGACTTTAATGTTTGTTTTTGTTTGTTTGATTTCATAAGTTCTCTGTGTATTATTTCTCTAGTAATTCTTCCCTTGGTTGTCTTGTCCTATAAATTGGTGCTCGTGATCATTTCCTTGTACTTTATAGTTTATGCATAGATCTAAACAAATTCTTACCAAGTGTGATCTTGAGATCAAAAGAACTTTTAGGCACCTAAGGAGACTAACATGACAGCGAGAACAATAGGCAGAATCAAGTATGGCTAATAGGAACATTCCGAACCTGCGAGTAATACCAATGGAAAATAAAGAAAATGTGAGAAATAATGGTGAATTTGGGGATAATGGACATGATACACCTACTCAAAAAAATTGACTCTTAGGTGATTACACACTGATAACCTTTGGAGGGTCTCAAAAAGTATTATGCCACCCTCCATATAAGCTAACTTTCATATGGTTGGGTGGATGTTCAGACTGGATTTATGAGCTAATTACTTTAATCCAATTTTAGTGTTGCCATTCCCAAGTTTGTGTGTAGTCATGTTCGTATTTCATTTTGTGTTTTGTTAGTTGTTTTGCTCAAGACTAGCAAAACGTTAGATTGAAAGGAGTTTGATAGCTCTATAATTAGAGCTATTTTATGGTCAAATTTGCACCTAATTTGCATGGTTCTGGTTTCGATTTGTGTGGTTAATTGTTAAGTTGTCATTATAATCATATTTTATTTGTTGTATAACATGAAAAATTAGCTATTTATTTTCTATTAATTTGGTGTGCAGGAAGTCAAGGGCAAGATGTCAAAATTGCATGAGATGATAGAGGATCAAACGCGGTTGAATTGTCCAAGGCATTAAAGTTAACGCGAACCAAATGAAGAGGTAATGTGTGCGTTATACAAAAGAAACATAGAGTCATTGGCATTAAGAGAACAAACCTACGCAAATTGCTCGCACTAAGCGAGTCATGGAGGAGCCGTTCGCATTAAGCGAACTACCAATGAAGAACCCTTCGCATTAAGCTAATAGCCAGGCCAATTCTGGTCGCGTCAAATGAACAAGTTGGACCAGAAGTGGGCTTATGCGATTTCTATTTAAAGGTGCTGTGCCTTTGAATAAAAAAAAAAATCTCACTTCCAACTTTTGTTTTAGGGTTTATTATTCCTTCATATACCATATAATTAAATACTTTCCATTTAATTTCCATTCTTTTTTTTTTTGCTAGGTCATTTAATTTCCATTCAATTGAACATCAATTTAGCAATTTAAATTCCATTTCGGATCTGTACTTCAAGAGTCAATTTGTTTATCGTAATTTTGTTCTCATTAATTATTTTTTTATTTAAATCTTCTTGCAACAACCTTAATTTCTATTCAATCCTGAGTTCTTGTAAATTAATTATTGCTTGCTAGCTTATTTCAATTATAAGGCACTAATTTAATTTGGTTGTGTGTGGATGATGCAATTTTTCATAGATTAATTTAATATAAGAATGATTAATTGAAATAATCATAATAACTGAGTAATAATTAACACAAATTGACAATTCAAGAACGTAGCTAATTCTTGTTTTGGTTAGGTTGATCGAGGTGATACAAGAATTGATCCCCCTTTGTAGACCTTTGTTAATTATTAGACTAGGGTGATTCAAGGTCATAGCTGGCCAGATTAACTAGTTAGTTCTTGATAATTTTATGTAAATAGAACTCACTTTAATTGTAGGTCTGAGAGAAATCTACGGCTGATTAATTGAATTCATAGACTTAGTGGCATGTGAAATCGAGACTAGATTGATAAATGGGAAATGAAATTCCTTACATTATAATTGGACCGATTGATTGGTAATTTGTATAATTTGGGAAAATTGCTATTTTGACACCTAACACATTTTTTTAAAACTATTTTCAACACTTTTCCAAGTTCTTCGCATTGATTTATTTTTTTAGTTATTTAATTTCTGCTTCAGTATGAGGTTTATTCAACTAATTCTAGAAAAAATACATTTTTTAATATTGTCTAAATAGAAATTGTTGAAAACTTTCGGTACTTGTCTACATAGTTTCCGTGGGAACGATCCTTATTCATCTTTGTACATTGATACCATGCACTTGCAGAGATTAGTGCAAACTTGTGAATAGGTTAATTAAACTTTTCCTACATCATGCCTTCCCATAGTTCAGGTCTGGCTAAATATTTCAAGGTTTAATTGTTGTTATCAATATCCCAAAACAGAGTGGCGATTGAGATCATTTGCATATCTTGTTTGCAAAAATTTTGACCATATTCTAGATTAGTAATGAACCAACCTAGGGTGACCGGACAGGGTAGTGACAGGTATGGCATTGATAAGTAATGGCTTGCAAGAACCTAATTTTATTCTTGGATTACATGTTCTTGCTTGATAAAAAGTGGTAAGCTGAGTCATGAGTTTGGTAATTTGGCACATCAACTTGTTCTATAGTCAGAATTGTCTTGGGTATTTAACACGCAGCATACATCTCAAAATTGATATCACAGAATTATACAACCAGAACCCAGGGTTTGTCAATAGATGTTCTTTGATGGTGATGCTTCCCTGTTGTGAAGTTTCAATGCTTTCATTGTTCAGGTTGGGAGGTGACTTGAGAGCTTGGGAGGGTACGGCTGAGCATACATCCTCACTTGCCCAAGTAAAGAGGGGAGAGTGTAACACCCGCATATTGTTCATCAATTTAACATACCTAAAATATTCAATAATCACTATTCTTGCTGTTTAATGACCATTTACCTTGGTAGATTTTATTTTAGTTCCAAGATAGCAAATGAAGTAAGATATAAGTTGAGAGACTAAAGCACAATTCCCAAAAATTTGTTGGACTTCTTTAAGAAGTCACCACCCAAGTCTTCTACTACTATTTCTTCCCTAAGCAAAATTTCCTTAAAACCTTCAATTAATTTGTTCAATTTTAGGTAAGAAACAAAATAATTAATGTAAACTAAAGGTGTAGAACTCTATGAAAGCAATAATTTCAGCTTATTTGGTGCATGTTTGATGTGACATATTTAACATTGATTTCAGCTTACTAGGTTCATATTTGATGATTTAAAATCCTTTTTCCTTGAGCTGGGGTTTTAAGTGTTACTTTCAGATATTAACATGTTTAAATATTGTTGTTCTTGGTTAGTTCATGTTACAAAATTGTTCTTGACCTTGTCCAGCCTTTTTTTATGCTGAAAAACACTTCTTATACATGAGGTTGTATGTTGGTTGGTTGCAATTGTATGTTCCTTAGGGCTTTAGATTAGGTTTTTTAGTGCTTAATCTTGGTTTTGAATGATTAGATCATTCCCAACTTGTTTCTGTTTATTTTAGGCCTTATTGTTGAGCATTTTGTGAGCCCAGTTAACCTTTAAAATAGCTAGTTCTTGCGTAGTTGGATTGACCATCAGGATTGTTCAAAAATACCTAGAAACTTATAAATGCCGGCGTTCCATTTATGCCCTTGTCAAGGGTGCAACATTTAGTCCCTTATTCCAGAAGTTTTTTTTTTTGACTCAATAATTTGACCCCTATGTCTACTCTATTTTGTGTATTACCCTCCGATGGTTTTAAGGCAAGGAAGTAAGGTTTCTGATATAAGGAATTTAAGGTCTTGAAAAGGTAAATCGGGTAAGTAGTTTTTAAATATGTTTGTTGCCTGTATCAAACACTACTTGTTGTGCATCCATGTTTAGGATGAAATCAAGAGAATGTAGGGTTTAGGATAGTGTACATGGAAGTTATGCAAGTTTGGTTTTACCTTACATTGTCTTATAACTCTAGTAAACTAGAGTTACTATACTTCTAAATTATATCTTTTTGTTAGTTTAACCCCTATTTTTATTGTTTAATTAAGTGTTTTAACTTAATTACTTGCATTAGGTAATTGCATTTGAGTTGCTTGTAAATATTAAGACATTAATATGAGTTTTTACTTAATTTTAGTTTAATTACATTACTTATTTAGTTAAGTGTTTTGTAGCATAAGAGTTAAAGGGGTAAAAGTTCAAGATCACAAGAGTTAAGGAGCAAATTTGTGTTACAAATGGTGAAGATTGAACACTTGAGCTAGAAGGAGCTCGATGTCATGACATGGAATGTTTGATGTCGCAACATCGAGGCAGGAATTCAAAGTATAATTTTCAATTTGGTAATTTTGGGTTGTAGCTCTTTAAATTTTATCTTGTAACCAATAGTAGTATTATAGTTGGTAATTAGTAGATTATAGTAGTTTAGTTTGAGGTTAAAACTTAAGTCTCCTTTTAATATAAAAGTTCTCTTTTCAGTTTTTTAGATCTTGTCTTTACTTCCTAGCAAGTTTAGATTTTGATTAGTTAAGTTTAGTTGCTTTTTCATTTACTACAAGTAGATATAAATTTTACATGCATTCTCTTTAATTTTCCTGCTATCCAAGTTTCTTAAATTCCATGTTTTCTTTGAAGTTCTTAGGGTTCTTTCTAAATTTGTAATCTTTAGTTAAAAGTTTTCGTTTCCTTGCATTAATTTTTAGTATTTTTTAGTGGGCTTTCTTTTACTTAATAATAAATCTAAAAATATTTAGTTTTAATCTAGTTCTCTTTACAAATTTCTGCAGCTTTAGTTAGTGAAAATGGAAATTTTTTTGTTTTCATACTTTCTTTATATTTCCTTTAGTCAAATTAAGTTTACTTGCTTTATAAGAATCATCTTAATTTAGTTGTTTTAAATAATTTAGTGATAGATTTACTTGCTTTTATTGGATTATTTTAGATAGCTCTTTACTTGTTGATTAATTGCTTAATTTAACATGTTTAGGGCTTGTATTCCTTTTATTATTGTTTAAACTAATTATACAAAGACCCTTGAGTCTTGGTAATTGCCTAACCAATAATTCTTGTGAGAACCATACCTACTTGCCATGTACTACTGCCTACCTTGTATACTTGTGAGAGTGAGGGTAGATTTAATAGTAATAGTGACATTTATTATTATTTGTTTGGTTGAATTGGATCTCTACCTGAAGCATAAGAAGTTTTTGGTGCTGTTGCCGGGGATTGTCCTTGGTATTTTAATAATATTGAGTGCTTTAAGGATTGTATAGATTAGGGATCCAAATAGCATCTAAACATTCCAACAACCAATTATACATTCAAATATGTTTACAATCACCATAAATTAACTACATATATATCATAATAAGAAATGTGCCACAAAACAAAATCTCTCCAACCAAAGTAGAAGTACCAAAATAAAAAGTAAATAAGTACAAATTTGATGAACTAGTATCCAATAGTAATGTGTAGAGGTCACTTATCCTCACTCTCTTCCTCCTCATTATCCCTGCCACCATATTTATCTTCATCTTCATGTATGGAATGTAGTGGCTTTTTTAGTTTTCCCACACCATGTCCACCATCATAAGGTACTTGACGCATTGTAATAAACCTACCATACCCTATAGGCTGATAAACTCGTAAATATCGTATATTTTATGTATCGTTTACCTTGTTTTCAGTGAGGTATAAGCAAGAATTGAGTAATTATGAGCTAAAATGGTTTATTTTAATTTTTTTATTGGGTTTGAGTGAAGGAAGAGTTGAAATTGATCACAAAATTAAAGGAGAATTGCAAATTTTGAATTTATGTGCATCGGCGAGGAGCAATGTGGACATAGTTTGGTATATTTAGCATAACTATCTTGTCCAAACTCTAATTAGGGTGATTCATGATATTTTGGAAAGTTAACACAAGGATTTACAACTTTTATGTTTTGAGCTTTACCAAATTCAGCCTACATAATGGTTAAAATCGAGGAGAAACGTGGAACTGGTGCTGCCAAGCGCGCCCAGGTGCGACCTAAATGCAATGCCTAGGCGCAAAGATAGTAGCTCCAATATTTGGTTCTACAAGTAGCGCCCAGGCATGACAAATTTGTAGTGCCCAAGTGTTCATCATGAGGAAGGTCTCACAACTTTGTTTATTTTGCAAGAAACGTCCTCCCGTGGCATGAAAAATCGTGTACTTATCATCCTAAAATCCCAAAATCCCAAAATCCTAAAAACAACTATAAATACACCAAGAGAAAGGAAAGAATGAAAGCTTCTCTGTCAATAAAGAGTGTTTAGTATGTTGCTAAATACCCTTGAGTCGAGGTTTAAAATATCAATCACTAAAACAAGAACAAAAAATAAAAGACCTTAAAACATTAAGAAACAATAACTCCAAGAAACTAAAGTTTATGGTAGTTAAGAAAGCAGTTGTAACGCCTTATTGGTATACATACTAAAGCTATGGGATAAAACATAAAAGAGTACGATAAATTAATATGCAATAAAATTGGAAAAATTAAGACTATGGTCAATCCTCATAATTTGTGGCCAACTCTCGAGTAAAAGAAGGAAAAGGTGGAAACGTCGATGGACTCTCCCGACACTCCCTAGCCAACTGACGAGCCCCCATCGTTTGTTGGCATGCATGCTGGTACATAATATATGCATCAAATCGTTGATGCATATGTTGTTGCTCTTGTAAAATCTGTTGGAGGATCTTCTCTTGAGTCCTCGGCTCATCTTCAGTGAATAGTTGTTCAGGCAAGTAGAAGCATGGAACGTGTTCTTCTCGCTGGTGGCTTGACAACCCCCTTTATCAAAAGTGGTTTCCCAGCCTTCCATCATTCCTCAGGTAGATCCATAGGCACCCCTACCCCTAAACATAAATATGTGATCAAGTGCAGATACCATAGCCTAGATTGCTTGGTAGTTGCTGAATGATAAATTTCATTATGAATTAATTGGTTGACATCAATGGACCTCCTAGTGGCAATGCATATCAACAATTTAGCACGTTCCATAGTAACATATGACAGATGACTTACTGGAAGAAATCGGGCACATATAAATTTAAAGCAGACTTGCCATTCAAGTTTCAGCCTATTGAAAGCGAAATTCCGAGCTAAATCCCCAGCCGTTGTAAAGGTCCATTCTACCTGCCCATCGCATAGGACACTGGTAATTGTGTTGTACTCCATATTGGCATCGGGAATTTCCTTTGGATCCGATTTACCTTCAAAAGCCGATTAATCGCATCACAGGTAGAATAGCGTCAATAGGGGTAAAAATGAAGTGGTTCCATCCATGTTGCCGTATAACTTGACGAAGCTCGGGTGCCCCGTACGGAGGTACAAATACTCAATTTCTTTAATTTTTACCTGCTTTGATATGTTATTCTTGTATTTCCTATGAGCAGTAGCATTTAGAAGTTGCCCTGGTACTGCCGGTTGCTGGGGTTAAATCTTATGCTTGCTGTGGCCCTGATGACGATGATGCAGGAGGCTTGCCCTTTGTTGGGTCATGTGTATGTCCCATACTTACCCATACTTACAAGAGTCACTTGTTAGGATAACCAACAACCCCACACTTATGCAATTCTACAATTGCAATTTATAACCCATCCTATTCACTCAGAATTCAATCATAGGATTAGTGATCATTCTAAATAACAAATAAAAAATGGAGTTATCACAAGGCTGAATAGTCAAAAGTTAAACAATCTTACCCGCAATTTATGAAAGATGTCCTTGGATGGAAATTCATGTAATTATGCCGAGTGTTTGTAACACATTTACTCATAGAGACATTTTAACAAACACTTGATATGCATAATCTAGCAACTCCATAATTTGAAAGCAATACGGTCCAATCACTTAGTACTAACCACTATACACCACAATGAATATCAAATTTCAATTCATAAACATAATTATGTCACAAAACTATGTATTGAGAAGTTTGACTGCAAACTCAATCACATATAGCCCCACCATTATAGGATAACAAAATCACTAGGGAAAATATATGAAAAACATCACAAAGTATTTTTATGATCATATTATCACATAATTGAAGTAATTCTAATGGTAGCAATAAAATTCCCACTTAAAATCAATCCAACTTATTGAACAAAAATTCAAATAAAAAATCATCCCACACAAAAATAAGAATCAAATTCATGAATAATATATAAAAATTAAAAATTTTAGGATCAATTATGCATGAAAAATTGGACCTTTAATGATATGCAAGAAAAAAACCAAATAGGAACAAAGGTAAGAAAGAGAAAGAAAATCATACCTTTGTTGATGCAAAAGTTGTGTGGGTGTGAAATTTGGATGAATATAGGATGATGAAATTAATTGGAAAGTTGAGAACTTGGGGGTGGAAGAGATTTTTGGAAGAAGGTTTGGAAGAGAATGAAAAATATAATTGGAAAACAATTTACCCTTCTGTTTATATTGAAGGGTTAAATAACCCTTTTGGGTGTCGTGCCTTTGCGTTGCAGAATTGCAGCATCCAAGCACGTAATCCAGTAGCATCAACAGGTTTAACTGGGTTTGTGCCCGGGTGCTACGCAAACTCTAGTGAGTGAATATCCATCTCAATACAAATTTTTTTGACTCAATAACTTAAAACACTCATCCCTTGCCCAAAAGCTCACCTTAGGACTGTCAATTGGATCTTGTGAGCAGGGTTTTGTAAAGCCCAAGCTCGGCTCACAAATTTATTTGGGTTTAGGGCATTAATCGGGCCGGACCAAGCTCACAAAGGTGAACCTCATACTCAGCTCTTGACACAAAATTATTCGGGTTTTGGGCTTTAATCGGGCTAACCCAAACTCATATTATCCAATAAAGTTTTTTATAGTTTTTTTGTTAAAATTTTGTTTTTTGCATCCGGTCAACAGAATATGGAATAATATGTACTACTTATGTCAATAAACATCTATTAACTATATCATTGAGCCACAATATTTCAACTAAATTGACTAATGATGTTAGGTTATTATTTTTAATTACTCGAGTTTAGGTAAGTTAATAGAAATACTGGAATTATTAACTATTATCCACATAAAATTATGTAGTACTATATAATGTAGGATGAAATTAGTATTATATATATATATATAGGTATATGTGGGGCGGGTTTTAATCGCGCCGAGCCTAATAAAGCCCAAACTCGGCTCACTTTAACACAGGCTGAGTTTTAGGCCCAAACTCAGTCCAGCTTACTTTAGCACAGGCTCAGCCCTTTATTTTTTCGGCTGGGCAGAGCTCGGGCCAGCCCGACCCAATTGACTGTTCTAGCTCACCTTGGTATTCAATCCGTTTTCCCACAAATTAATTTAATGCAGACATAAACAACACGAAAGCAAGAAAAACAAAACAGAAACATAAGAACCACAAAATTAAAAAGGAACATGGGCTGCCTCCCATATAGAGCCCTAGTTTAGAGTTTTAGGCTCGACTTTGGCTCATTTGATCAAATGGTGACAAGATGGACGGTTTCTCACCCCTCGTTAATAATCCGACCATAGTAGCGCTTTATTCGATGGCCATTAACCTTGAAATTGCCTTGATTTCCTTTGAGTTCTACTGCACCATATGGGAATATCTACACTACTTCAAATGGCCCGCTCCATTTAGAATTCAACTTCTCGGGAAACAACTTGAGCGTTGAATTGTCTAACAAAACCATGTCCCCGGCCATCAAATTCTTTCCAAGAATATGTTTGTCATGCCACATCTTATCTTTCTCCTTGTACACTAATCTATTCTCCTAGGCTTCTCTTCGGAGCTTATCTAACCATTTAAATTAAGAAGGGCCTCTTCACACCGCCTCTTTTAGGTCATAATTGAGAGTTTTGATCGCCGATTATGCCTTGTGCTCCATCTCAACCAGAAGATGACAAACTTCACCATAAACTAGTTGGTAATGAGACATCCCAATTGGGGCCTTGAAAGTGGTCATATATGCCCAAAGTGCATCATCTACCTTCTTGGACCAATCTTTCCTTGACAAATTTACGTTCTTTTCAAGTATGCACTTCAACTCACGATTTGAAATCTCTACTTGCCCAGAAGTTTGCAGGTGGTATGGTAGGGCAATTTTGTGGGTGACTCCATATATAGATAAGAGGGATTTGAATAAGGAATTTATGAAATGTTATCCTCCGTCCCTTATAATACTCCGTGGAACACCAAATCCTGATAAAGTATTTTTCCTCACAAAGTTTGTCACCACCCTTGCATCGTTTGTTAATAGTGCCACGACTTTCACCCACATGGACACATAATTCACCGACACAAGAATGTATTTATTATTATGGTATGACAATAGAAAGAGGAACATAAAATCAGTACCCCATACATCAAAAATCTTGCAAACTTGTATTTTTTGCAATGGCATTTCATCTTCTCTAGAAAAAATCCCTGAACGTTGACATTGATCGCATTGGGTTACAAAATCTCTTGCATCACGAAACAATGTTGGCTAGAACAATCTGCTTTGCAACACCTTTGTAGTCATCCTCTGTGAGCCGTGATGTCACCCTACTTGTGAAGAGTGACAATGAAATAAGATGCTTTGCACCTAACTCCCCGGAATGCACTGCTAGATTACTTGATACTTACACCGACGATAGAGGTAAGGGTCATCCCAAATATAGTACTTCATCTCTGAAAGAAATCTCTTTCTTTGATTTATATCCATGGTGGACAGAATGATCTTGGCGGCTAAAAAGTTGAAAATATTCGCGTACCAAGGTGCTCCATCCATCATTCTCATAAAATGTTTTTCCGAAAATGTCTCATTTATCGGCACTTCATCACCCTTGTAATCTCGCCATGGGTCCCTCGAGTCGTGAAAGGTGGTCCACAGTAGTATTTTCAGCTTATTTTTTGTCCACCACTTCCCAGTCAAATTCCTGCAATAATGAAATCCATCCAATAAGTCTAGGTTTAGCATTATTTTTGGTCAATAGGTATTTAAGGATTGAATGATCAGTATGAACTATCACCTTATTACCTATCAAATACGACCTAAACTTATCAAATGCAAAATCTACTGCCAATAATTCCTTTTCGGTGTAACACTTTTTCTTTATTTTGACCCATTGCCGCACCAACAAAATAGTCTCTTGCATCACACATTAATTTGAAAGGTAATGCGACTATCACGGGTGTGGTATCAAAGCTTCTTTTATCTTATAAAATGTTGACAAACATTTTCATCAAAAATAAAGGGCTTATCTTTTTACAATAAAGCAGATAAAGGGCGAGAAATCAAAGAAATTTTTTTGGTGAAATGCCGGTAAAAACCAGCATGACTAAGAAAACTCCTAGCACTCCCTTTACATTTGTGGGGGGTGGTAATTTTTCAATGATTTCTACCTTACTTTTATCTACATCTATGCCCTTAGATGAAATATGATGGCTTAAAACAATCACCTCCTAAACCATAAAATGACACTTTTCCCCATTAAGTGCCAAGTTTGAAGACTCGCATCTTTCCAATACACATGCAAGATTATTTAAATATGAATCAAAAGAGCCACCAAACACAGAAGTCTTCCATAAAAACTTCAATAAACTTTTCAATCATATCATGAAAGATACCAAACATATATCTTTGAATGATACTAAGAGCATTGAATAAGCCACCAGACATGTGTTGATATGCAAATGTGCCATATGGATAAGTAAAAGTGGTTTTCTCTTGATCTTTAGGGCTATGGCAATTTAAAAATACCCTGAATAACCGTGGGGAAAGCAACAAAATGCATGTCTAGATAATCTTTCAAGCATCTAATCAATGAAGAATAAAAGAAAATGGTCTTTCCAAGTGATGCTATGCTTCGTTAAGTTTTCTCTAATGTATACACATCTGTCACCCTGTCACTAATCTAGAGGGAATTAATTAATTCTTTTCATTTATGACTACAGTCACCCCTCCCTTCTTTTGCACTACTTGCGTTGGGCTAACACATTCACTGTCACTGATGGGATATATGATCCCAGCATCTAGCAATTTTAAACCCTTCTTCTTATCTACCTCTTTTAAAGTTGGATTTAGCAGCCTTTGGGATTGTCTAATAGGCTTGTAGGTGTCATTAAAGAGTATTTTGTGCATGAAAATAGTGGGACTAATGCATTTTATGTGCTCAATGCTCTATGCAATGGCTCCTCGATCTTTCTTCAACACAAATATTAATTTACCCAATTCAATATCAGAAAGAGAAGTATTGATAATGACTGGATATGTATCATTCTCTTCTAGGAAAACATATTTAAGATGAGAAGGCAGTGGTTTGAGCTCAACCTTGGGGGGGTTCGTTGGTCAGATACCTCTCTTTACCTATATGAGAGGTCCTCAACTTGCTCTCGTCAATTGCCCTTTCCATCATGCTCTCTTTGTTGTTAGCTTCCATCTCATCTTCATGGATGTTGTTCATGTCCTCAGTGTACTCTCTCATGGATTCCCTATAAAAATTATTAACCAAATCATTAATAATATCTACACTCATAACATCTTCATATTCTGATGGAAATTTAAAAGAATAAAAAACATTAAAGGAAACAATGTCATCATTGACTCTAAACTTTAAGTTTCCAGTTTGGACATCGATGATGGCTCGTCCAGTGCCCAAGAAAGGTCTGCCTAATATGAGCGGGGTCACTATGTCTTCTTCCATGTTGAGCATGATGAAATTCGCCGGTACAAATGCCATACCAACTTTGACAATAAGATCTTCCATTACTCTTATCGTTGCCTCATATTTCAATCGGCTAATTGGAGTGTGACGTTTGTCGGCTTCAATCCTCATCCATTCAACCTTTTAAAGGTAGAATGAGGGATGAGGTTGATGGAAACTAGACCAGGTCACATAGAGCTCAGTGGAATGTCACCCCTCTAATTTCACATGGAATCGAAAATGTGCCGGGATCCTTGAGCTTAGAGAGAAGATTCTTCTGAATGATGGCACTACACCCTTCGTTCAAGCATAAAAATTTGTCCCCCATCAATCTCTTCTCGCTAGAAACTATCTGCTTCATGAACTTAGCATAACCAAGCATATTTTCTATTGTTTCAATAAAAGGAAGGTTAATATCAATTTTTTCTTAAAAATTTCAAAAAAATTCTTAAACTTTTCATCTTTTAATCCTCTTTTAGTTTTTGGGGAAATGGAGTACTTACTTGTTTACCTATAGGTACCGAATGATCCTCGGGCTTACCTTGTTGGTTTAGAGCTTTTGATGGTTCCTCATTATCGTCCTTGCTCTTTGATATATCTTCCTTTCCTTTTGCACCATTCTCCATCTTGCTCAATTCATCATCCTCTACTTTATTCGGCTCCATTTTTTTCCAACTCCTTAATGTGATTATACACGCAGCTTGAACATGCTCTCTCCCTTGGTTATTGTCCCGTGGGTTAGGAATTGTATCGTTCGGTATTGTTCCCGCTGTTCACTCATTGTTTTGGCTAGTTATTTGCCCCAATTACATCTCAAGGTTCCTTGTGGTAGCTCACAAATTCTTATACTCCTTTTGCAACCTCTCAAAATTCCTTCTCAGATTATCATCATTAGATGTATCATGATTCACATATATTGGATAATTTGAATTTGGAAATGGTGGTCTTCGTAGTGGAGGCTGGTATGAGTTGTTTTGATAAGGTAGAAAATTTTGGGGATTCCTTTGATGTGATGGTTGGTATGTTCTAGACGATGATGGTTGATTGTACAAATTTTGTTGAGGTGCATTTGAATGAAATCATGAATTTTTGACATTTGCTTGATTTGATCAGGAATAGTTGGGTTTCTTTTGTCAAGGCAAGTTATATGCGTTTCTAGAATTGATGGGTTAATTTCTTGAGGTGGGATTTTGATTGGAAAAAATAAATTGAATTTGCTCACTTTGCATCACTGAAGCCATTTTGGTGATTTCCTCCATAGAAATCACAACTGAGATCCTTTGGGATGTCGAACCAATAGAGTTCACTGAATTTCTTCCCATATTCTCTACAGCCTTTATTTAGTTTGTAATGGCACTCATCATCATATTATGCTGAGATATGGAAGTGTCATAGCTAGGCATACCTCCTTGTTAGACGTTAGCTTGATTCACTTGTTGTTGTTGTCCAAGTACGGGAGTTATTGCATCATGATAGTAATGAGTGGATGCCATTCTCTAGAACAACTCTTGTGCTACCTCCAGAGTTTTGTATGAGAAAGAACCTCTCGCACTAGCATCAACTATCAGTCTCGTCTCTGAAAATAGCCCATTAGAAGGTTTAGACTTGCAGTCATATAGTTATAACATGGTGTGGACATTTTCTCAACAGTTCCTTCAAGTGGCTCCACGCTTCACCTAAGCTTTCTCCAGTGATTTGTCTGATGATGATGTGATCTCGTTTCGAAGCTTAGCAGTTCTAGCCGGTAGAAAGTGTTTGGCTAGGAACTCTTGAGTGGTTGGTCTCATGTTGTGAAAGTACCTTGTCTATATGACTGCAACCATGACCTTGCTCTATCACGTAAAGAAAAAGGGCATGCCTTCATTTGGATACAATCGGGATGGACTCTATTGAATCAGAATGTATCCATGACCACCTCAAATTTGATCAAGTACTCATAGGGATCTTCATTGGGTCTTCCTCTAAACATCACATGTGTTTGGAGCATTTGTATCAGTGTAGACTTAATTTCAATGTTGTTCGCTTGCACGGATAGCTGAGCAAAGCTAGAACTCGCCTCCTCAAAATTAGGTATGGCATAATCTCTTAGATGTCAGGGGTTAGTATTAGCATTAACCTGATTGCCGTTGTTGCCTGCAATCTCATCTCGTTCATTAGCAGTGCTGTTTGGATTCTTCATTAGATTGTTTCCTTGGTTTTAGTCTTATCATTTGCGTCAGATCACTGTTTCTACTTATAGTCCATTGAATTTTCAAGTCAATCGATAAAGTGGTTGATTGGACGAACAAGTATCTACCATAAACTACAAGAAAAGAAAACCAAAGATCAACTATCAACGATAAAAATCGAAACAAAATGAGAGAACATGAAATATTTGTAAATAAATAACAAAAGAAATAAAAAGTGTAATCTAGTAAGACTCACTACACCTAATATTTTTACCAAACAAAAATAGTCCCCGGTAATGGCGCCAAAATCTTGTTCGATGAATTATTGATTAGAATTTTGAAAATAATGAACAACTAATAATAATAAAAAGAAACCTTAATTATCCTAATCAACTCCTATGCACTCGCAAGTATACAAGGTGAGTTTGTATATAAGATGAGTAAGGATCATTCCCATGAGAACTATTGAAACAAGTACTAGGTTCAAAAGCCTGTTTATTAGTCAGACAAAATAATCAAGGGTTTATGACTAAATTTAAACTAAATTTAAATCATGAGAAGCCCTTGGATTAAAACAAAGACAAGAATGTAAATTGCTATTCTTTTGGAATGCAATTAAATCAAATTGATTAAAAACCCTAAATCAATCTACTCTACTTGCTAGAATTTAATCAAGAACAAGAATTTAAATAAGTTTTCTCTATAAAACTTGTTGTATAAGCTAGAATTGAGTATGGGGTTACAACTTTGAAGGATGGTTGTTTTCATGTTCAAAATGAAGTTTTATGTTAATGAGGTGTACGTTAATTTAAAGGTATTTTTCTTATTTGTTTATCCTTTTGCCTTTCTTTGTTAGCCAAGCCATTAGCCTTATGTTACCATATAAAAGTGGAGAAATGTAAGAAGAGTAAGCTTGGAGTGTTTAGAAAAATTTAAAAGGTTTGCATGATTTGATCTTAGTGCCCTAAAAGTTATTTTTGTATGGCTATGCACACACTTACACTGAAATTCCTGTATGGGGTTTATTATCATTAGACTATTTTCCATATGATGGTTTGGTTCTTCGTTATGTGCATAGGTTTGTCTAGATAATTGATGAGATGTGTTGAGTGTGTTTGTGATTTTATTTTTAAGTTTTGCTGGAGAACGACCAAAAACTAAGTGTGGTGTAGCTAATAAGCTCATAAATATCGTATATTTTATGTATCATTTACCTCATTTTTAGTAATGTATAAGCAAGAATTCAGTAATTATGAGATAAAATAGTTGAAATTTTGCAATTCTCCCCCAATAACTTTTCATGAATATGCTTGTCATGCCACATCTTAGCTTTCTCCTTATACAATCGTGTATTCTCGTAGGCTTCTCTTCGAAGCTTATCTAAATCATTTAAATCAAGAAGCCTCTTTTCACCGGCCTCTTTTATGTCATATTTGAGAGTTTTGATCGCCCTATATGTCTTGTGCTATATCTCTACCAGAAGATAACAGGCTTTACCATAAACTAGTTGGCAAGGAGACATCCCAATTGGGGTCTTGAAGGCGGTCCTATATGCCCAAAGTGCATCATCTAGCTTCTTGGAACTACCAATCCTTCCTGGACGAATTTACGGTCGTTTCAAGTATGCACTTCAACTCCCGATTTGAAACCTTTAATTGTCCAGAAGTTTGTGGGTGGTACAGTATGGCAATTTTGTGGGTTACTCCTTACATAGATAAGACGGATTTGAACAAGGAATTTCTAAAATGTGATCCTCCGTCACTTATAACATCTCGTGGAACACCAAATTGTGAGAAAATTTTTTTCCTCACAAAGTTTGTCACCAGTCTTGAGTCATTTGTTGGTAGTTCCGCGACTTCAACCCACTTGGGCACATAATTCACCGCCACAAGAATGTATTTATTATTATATGACAATGGAAACGGGCCTTTACAATTAATATCCCACGCGTCAAAAATCTCGCAAACATGTATGTTTTGCAGTGGCATTTCATCTTTTTTGGACAAATTCTCTGCACGTTGACATTGATCGCATTGGGTTAGAAAATCTCTTGCATCACGAAACAATGTTGGCCAGAACAATCCTCTTTGCAACACAGAGACAAAGAGCATCACTTTGCAGCCGTTCTTTGTGAGCCATGATGTCACCCTACTTGTGAAGAATGGCAATGAAATAAGACGCTTTGCACCTCATTCTCCAGAATGCACTGCCGGATTACTTGATCCTCACACCGACGATAGAGGTAAGGGTCATCCCAAATATTGTACTTCATCTCCGAAAGAAATTTATTTTTTAGATTTACATCCAGGGTGGACGGAATGATCATGGTGGCTTAGAGGTTGACATTATCTACATACCAAGGTGCTCCACCCTTCGTTCTCATCAAATGTTCTTTCGGAAATGCCTCACTTATGGGCACTTCATCACCCTTTCTTGCCATGGGTCCCTCGAGTTGTAAAAGGTGATCCGCAATAGTATTTTTGGCTTTTTTCTTGTCCTCCACCTCCTAATCAAATTCCTACAATTGTAAAATCTATCTAATAAGTCTAGGTTTAGCATTATTTTTGGTCAATAGGTATTTAAGGGATGAATGATCAATATGAACTATCACCTTATAAGAGAATCAAGCTACCTATAAATACGACCTAAACTTATCAAATGCAAAAACTACTTCCAATAATTCCTTTTCGGTGGTAGAGTAATTGATTTGTCCTTCACTAAGGATTCAGCTAGCACAATACACAACATGTAACACTTTTTCTTTCTTTTGACACAATGTCGCACCCACGGCATAGTCGCTAGTATCACTTATGAATTCGAAAGATAAATTCGAATTTGGTTTGACTATCACGGGTACGGTAATCAAAGTTTCTTTTAACTTATTAAATGCAGAAAAACATTTATCATCAAAATCAAAAGGCATATCTTTTTGCAATAAAGCACACAAAGGGCAAGAAATCAAAGAAATTTTTTTAAAGAAACGTCGATGAAAATCGATGTGACCAAGAAAACTGTTCACTTCCATCACATTTGTGGGGGTGGAAATTTTTCAATGATTTCTACCTTACTTTTATCTATCTTTATGCCCTTAGATGAAATACGATAGCCTAAAACAATCCCCTCCAGAGCCATAAGACATGACATTTTTCCTAGTTAAATGCCAAGTTTGAAGATTCACATCTTTCCAATACACACGCAAGATTATTTAAACATGAATCAAAAGAGTCACCAAACACACTGAAGTCATCGATAATAACTTCAATAAACTTTTCAGTCATATCATTAAAGACAGCAAACATATATATCTAAAAGGTATTATTTAATTGTATAAGCTTAAAGGCATGCGTCAATATGCAAATGTGCCATATGGACAGGTACATGTGGTTTTCGGTTGATCTTCAAGGGCTATGGCAATTTGAAATTATCCTGCATGATCAAGAAAGCAATAAAATGCATGTCCAGATAATCTTTCAAGTATCTGATCAATGAAAGGCAAAGGAAAATGGTCTTTCCTAGTAGCTTTGTTAAGTTATCTCTAGTCTATACACATCTGTCACCCTGTCACTAATTTAGAGGGAATTAATTCATTCTTTTCATTTATGACTACAGTCATCCCTCCCTTCTTCGGCACTGCTAGCATTGCATATGTCTAACCTACTCACTATCACTGATGGGATATATGATCCCACGTATCTTTAAAAGTTGTATTTAACTGCATTTGAGATTGTCTAATAGGGTTGTAGGTGTCATTAAGGAGTATTTTGTGCATGCAAATAGTAGGACTAATGCCTTTTATATGCTCAATGCTCCATGCACTGGCTGCTTGATGTTTCTTCAACACAAATATTAATTTACCCCATTCAATATTAGAAAGAGAAGCAATGACAATGATTGATATGTATCATTATCTTCTAGAAAAACATATTTAAGATGAGAAGGTAGTGGTTTGAGCTCAACCTTGGGGTGTTCATTAGTCGGATACCCTCTTTACCAATATTCCTCAGCTTGCTCTCCTCAATTACCCTTTCCATCTCCTCATCCATCACGCTCTCTTTGTTGCTAGCTTCTATCTCCTCTTCAGGATGTTGTTCATGTCCTTAGTCTCCTCTTTTACGAATTCCCTACAAAAATTATTAACCAAATCATCATAAATTATAATATTTACACTCATAACATCATCACATTCAGCTGGAAATTTAAATGAATCAAAAACATTAAAGGAAATGATGCTCTTTAACAACACCTAGTCAAAATAATTATAAAACTCCTAACTCCTATTACTAACTAGGTGGCATCCCGCAAGCATACGGCTGTCAACTTAGTAGGAAGGGGAGTAGGAATCTTTCCCACAAGGATTGTTGGAAGGCAAATACCGAGATATACGGGTGTTTGTATAGTTAAACAAGAATCAATGACTGAGATGAAAGTACACCAATCAAATTCATATTTAAACTCAAGTAAACAAGACAAATTAAGCTCGTTTATCAACTAAAACAAGTATTGCAAACTAAGTAATTACGAAATTAAGAGACTAGCTACTAAATTCTAACAAAAGCACTTAATTCCACCCTAGATTGATCTAAATAAGGCTAAAATTAAAAGCAACCAAGATATTCATTTAAAAAGACTACAATTAAGAAGCTTGAAGACTAAAGCCATCTGCACCCATTTTTACCCTAGAATTGGAACAAGTAGAATTGAAATCAAAATATTTTTGGATTTTTGATGAAAATAAAGAAAGCCCACTAAAAATTAACTAGAAATTAATGCAAGGAATTAAGGATTTTTAACTAGAAAGTAAGAAATAAGCAAGAACACTAACTTTTCTATGAAAACCTAGATTGCAAGCAAAGAGATTTCTACTAAATTAAACTAGAAAGCAAGTAAAAATTATATCTATGTGAAACTAACGATAAACCCTCTACAATTATCTAATCAAAATTTTAATTGCTAACAAATGAAAAACTAGATCTCAAAGGCAATTAAAGAGAAATTTTCATTAAAGAAAAGACTTGAGATTCAATCTATCCTAATCTATCCTATCAACTTCCCAATTCTAATCCTACTTAATTTTACAATTTTTAAAAGTAGCTTAAATAGTATAACATTGCACAAGGCAAAAATCAGGAATTGTTTGCTGAAAGATTACAAATTTGCCCTCATCAGCATTTAATCACCAACGAGTCGAGATCGCGATATGGAAAAGTCAAGATCACGATCTCGACTCGTTAAACGTTTAAGTGATTTCTTGAGTCCAGATGGTGATACAGTGAATTCTAGATTGCGATCTGGACTCTTCTCCCAGTAATTCTTCTATTCTTTGATAATTGCAATTCAGTCCTCTAAGCTTTATCCATCCCAGTTTCTAACCTCTGATTTTTAACCTGCATTATATTAACATAATTAAGAAATTAATTAAGCTAATAATTTAATAAAAACTTGTAATATTTAATAAGAACAAAAATATAAACACATATGAAAGAAATTAACTTAAACTTTCAATTAACTACCTAAAGTTTGGGATTTAAGCTATCAAAATGCCACAATCTAGAGGAAAATAACTCTAGTTTACTAGATTTATCACACCCCCAAACTTAGCGTTTTTCTAGTTTCGAGCAAAACCAAAATTAAAGAAAACCTACTGGCACATAAACACATAAACACCACCAATAAATTGATGAGACACTTGATGAATCATGGATGTACTTAGAACATTTAAGAAAGCTCTCAAGAAATGTTCAGTACTTACGATATGTGAAGTTTTTACGTGAGTCAATCCAAAATTGCAATTTTGTTCTAGAAAGAAGCACACGTTAATTCACTACATAAATTTCACATCACTATGAATTGCTATTCTCAAAAAGAGTTACCAAAGGTTTTAGTTCTATTAATTTAAAACATCATTGCTTCTCAAATGAAAAATATTATGAAATTAGTCAATTATCTCGACTAGGCATCATGAAAATAGAAGTTCATTTAGGAATCAACTTAAATACAAATGTCACACATTTCGGGAATAGACCTCTAACTAGGAATAAGTAATATGAGCTCAATGATAACTATTACAAACATTTACTCCTTAACTTATTGGTATACTAAAACGCAATTCCTAATGGCTTAATTTGGAGAAACAACATGGATACATGTCAGAATCCCGTACTTGTCTTATTACTATCTCCAATGGCTTATTTCAAAGAAACAACATCGGTACATGTCGGAATCCCTTACTCACCTTATTCCTAATACATATTTTTTGACAAACGGTTCTAAACCAAGGAAAATGAGTGAAATGTACCTAAAATTAATCTCAAATATCAATTATTCACAAGTTAGAAGAACATTCCCTATGCAAACACACAAAATGTCCCAAAATTTCTTCTATTTCATTTAACTCATTTCTTTCCAAAAGATACATCACCTAACCAAATAATGTAAGTGATTTCATCAGAAACAACATTTCAAATAAATTTTCCGAAATTTTCAGCATTTCATTTTGAAAATAGTGAGGCCAAGTTTATTGAATCTTTATGTTGCAAAAGAACTACTCATTCACACAAAAATCCATGGAATGACTCATTCAAATATTTCAATCATACAATAGTGAATGTCAAAATTCATCATCATTGAGTATCCAATTGATCAATTTCCCATCCATTATACATCAAGTGACAATAATATAGTGTACAAAATAACAATTCCTAACACAAAAGAAAATAAACACCCCCAAACTTGTCTCTTTTTTTCCAATTGATGAATAAATCATCCTTCCACTCACCCAAAATGAAACATAAAGACATGTCAAAAAATAACAAAAATTACTCAAACCATGACCTAATTTTAAGCTAAGAATTAAAATTGAGTAAAAATGCTAAGAGTAATAAACCGTGCCATGCATCTCACCAATGAAGCTCTATAAAAATCAATATCCAATTCAATCCATCAACAAATGCAGAAATGGCATCAGTTTAGGGTTCTTAGCCATGCTACTCTTATTGGGCAATAATCATGACCAAAGCTACACCAAGTATCTAGCAAGACTTTCCACAAAGATTCAATCCATGAAGCATCAAAATAATTGTCTACTTGGCATTAGTTTAAGGCCATTAGCCAATCTACTAAAACGGAGAACTAAAATACTCCAAATCCAAAAGACTGAAAATAAACTAAAACAAAGGTAATCAAAAGTCACAGTTCTAATGTCATGAGAATCAATGAAATTGTTCATCATTCACAAATAACTTCAATTGCAAGGCTGGAGGTCATCAGTGCACAGTGCAGTCGATGTCATCAATCTTCTCAATCCGTATCCTCCTGTTCCTCCTTGGCATCACTAGGCCGGCTTCTTCATGGTAATCTTCTCCTCCAGTCACACTTGCTTGGCTAGATCCTCCTTGATATGCTGAAGCTGCAAGTGGTGTGTAGTATTGTCCACGAGGTGGACCAAAGTGCCAAGCTGGAGGTGGTGGCGGCTGAACACATGTGTCCAATGAGGTAGTCCTTAAAGCTTCTCCAATTAGGGTCAAGTTGTTGTGTTACCATATGGCTATACGTCCAAAACCGTTGTAATTGATTCCTCTCTTCATCATTCACCGAAGCATTAAACACATAACCTGGGGGCATCAGAATCACAGAAGTACCCTGAGGCGGTGATGGCTGTGGCTGGGTAGGGTGCTCTTCTTGGTAGTGCTTCTCATACTCTTTCTCCTTCACCATTCTGTAAACATATTCTCGATTAATTCTTCCTCTTGAATATGTCAATGGCTCTGAAGGATCAATCGGGCAACCTGCTAAAGTACAGAGATGATGAATCAAACTAAGGGAATAAAAGATAGGTCACCCAGACCTTCCACTCTTCAAGAACCCCTGTCTGATAAAGTGACCAATATTCATCGACACCCCTGTCATAATAGCATAAACTAAGAGTACTTTATCCCTCTGGATAAAACTCACAACATTGGACCCCCAAATTTGATAGTTAATGAAATAAAACCATAACTTGGATACCAATGAAGTCCTTTTTGTGCAAATTTCAGTTCAGTGTTAGAGGAAGTATTCTTAATCTAGTCCACATTCCTATCACAAATGGCATTTTTAGTTGAATTCATGTCTTTCTCTTTGTTATTCAAAAATGTCAAATACTGACTGGATGAAATAGTGGATATGTTGAAGTAAGCATTGATCAAGTCTACACCAAAATCCACTAACACCCCTCTGTAGATTTCGCACCTTTCCATCATTCAATTCACACAGATTGCAATGGAATTTCTTAATAAACTGGGAAGCCCTGGGGTCAATTGGAATGTTGAATCCTTCCCAAGGCCTCGACCTAATTTGTTCCTCAATGGCTTTTCTAGCATCCTCATAAGCCCCCCAATATATTGATAGGTCAAAATTCCTTTCTCTAATCACCTCATGTTTCTTATTACTCTTGTACAATTGTTTCCTATATCGCTCGAGAACTCAGGTTCTACCTTCTCGCTCCTCCTCGAAGGTTGTTCCGAGCCTCCTTCTCTACTAGTCCCCTCTCCAGATTTTCTTTTTCTTAACCCAGTTCCTCTTCTTCTCATTCTAACCCTACGTTCAGCACTACCATAAACTCCTCGAGTCATTTCGTCAGTCCAATTCAATCAACAATTCAGATATTCACCCTCAAATCAACATTCACAGCCAACAAAATCAAAATCATAAATTTCCAATAAATTTAAAAATAATTCAACCCAATTCAAAATGCCAAGCCAATAATTAAAAATATTTAGCAATTCAACATCAATTTTTTTTTCTTCAAGAAATTCGCACAAATTTTGCCCAAAAATCACAAATTGGCTATCAACAATTTCACTATGTATTCATCAACAAAAACCCAATACCTCTCTTTAAGAAATTTTCAATTGGAACTACAAGGTTAAAGAAAGATATTACTCAAAAAAATGAATTGAAAGATTCCCAAAAGTCGTGTATGTCAACCCCTCTTGTTGTTCCAATTTCTCCCAAAAATCTTCCTAAAAATGCTTCCTTTGATGATCCTAAAGAAAGATGAGATGATATTAGTGGTGATTAAGAGGGTTGGAATGATCCTAAACAAAATTGCCCTCACATTTAACCACCAACGAGTCGAGATCGCGATCTGAAAAAGTCGAGATCGCGATCTCGACTCGCTAAACATTTAAGTGATTTCCCGAGTCTAGATCGCAATATGGTGAATTCCAGATCACGATCTGGACTCTCCTTCCAAATGTTAGCAATCCTTCTATTCATTGATAATTGCAATTTGGTGATAAGCTTTGTCCATCCCAGCTTCCAACCTCTGATTTTTAACCTGCATAATATTAACACAATTAAGCAATTAATTAAGCTAAAAATTTAATAAAAACTTGTCATATTCAATAAGAACAAAAATATAAACACATATGAAAGGAATTAACTTAAATTTTCAATTAACTACCTAAAGTTTGAGATTTAAGCCATTAAAATGCCACAATTTATAGGAAAATAACTCTAGTTTATTAGAGTTATCAGGAAACAATGCATTATTGACTCTATATTGTAAGTTTTCGGCTTGGACGTCAATGATAGCTCTTTCGGTGGCCAAGAAAGGTCCACCTAATGTGAACGGGGTCACCACGTCTTTAAGAGTCGTGTCAAGAACAATGATATCTGCGGGTAGAAATACCTTACCAACTTTGACAATAAGATCTTCTACTACTTGATGCCTCTTTAATACATCTAGTTATAATTCAATGAAAAGTAACCTAAATCCTACTACTAACTAGATGGCATCCCGCAAGTATACGGTTGTCAACTAGTAGCAAAGGGAAGTAGGGATCGTTCCCACAAGGATTGTCGATTGCAATTACCAAGGTTTAAAGGTACTTGTGTGGTTAAGCTAAATCAATTGGTAGCTGATAGAACTATTCTAATGAAAACTATAATTTTAATTCTAACCTAATTTAATCAAATTAAAACTAAAATTTAAAACAAGTGAATCACTCAACTAAAAAGATTACAAAAGAGAAAATTTGAATATTAAAAGCATTCGTTTCTAAAGTATAAATTAGATAAAGTTAAACTTGGAATTTGAATATTTTTGGATTTTTTGATTGGAATTAAGAAAGTCCACTAAGAATTAACTAGAAATTAAAGCTAGAAATTGAAAATTCTTAAACAGAAAGCAAGAAATTGATAAGAACCCTAATTTCCCTAAAAACCCTAATTTGAAAGTAAAGAAATTTTTAGTAAAATGGATAAGAAGTAGAAAATACAAATTATATCTACGTGAAGCTTGCAAAGAACCCACTACGATTATTTAATAAAAATTTAAACTTGACAAGAAATTTAAAGATCTAAGATGAAAGTAAAGAGAAATTTCTATTAGAAAAAGTAACTTGTAGTTCAAGCTATCCTAATCTATCTAGAACTAATTAAAACTATCTATTCTAAAACTATCTACTCTCTCTACTACTTCTAAGACTAATTCTACATAGCTTAAATAGTGCAGCATTACACAAGGCAAAATTAGGGGTTTTCTAGCTAGAAGTTTACAAAATTGCCCTTACAACTTAACATTCAGCGATGGAACATTTGAGACCGTGATCTCAACTCTAAAATAGTAAAACTAATTCCCGAGTCGAGATCGTGGTTTGGAATAGTCGAGACCGTGATCTCGACTCTCCTTCCAGCAATCTTCATTTCAACCATTTTGCAATTTGGTCCCTTGAGCTTTGTTCCTTCCAGCTTCTAACCTTTAATTTTTTACAACTGCATAATATTAACACCATTAGGCACTTAATTAAACTAAAAATTTAACACAAAATTATCATAATTAATTGAAGAACGAAAATACAAATACATATGAAAGAAATTAACTAAAATCTTCAATTAGTTATCTAATTTCGGAATATAAACTATCAAAATGCTATAATTTAGAGGAAAATAACTCTAGTTTACTAGAGTTATCACTACTCCTATCGGTTGTCTCACACTTCTATCAACTAATTGGAGAGTGATATTTGTCGGCTTCAATCCTCCTTCATTCAACCTTTTAAATGTAGAATGAGGGATGAGGTTGATGGAAGCTACCAAGTCACATAGAGCTGATGCCTTACACATTTAGTTATAAATTTATAAAACACTTAAATCCTACTTCTAACTAGGTGGTATCCCGCAAGTATACGGCTGTCAACTAGTAGTAAAGGGAAGTAGGGATCGTATCCACAGGGATTTGGTCGAAAGTTACCGGTTATTTGGTTAGATTACAATTTGAAGCGATGGATTAAGAGAAGACATATAACTAAAACTAGAACTAATGGAACTAAATAAGCAATTTAAAGTAAAGATTAATCACTAAGAAAGCAATTTAAAAGGAAGTATCTTTAAAAAGCAAATAAAGGGAATAATTAAAATGAAAAGCATATTAAGAAAGCAATTAGTTAATCTAAACTATTCATTATCCCTAAGCAAGTACAATTAGAGACAGCCTATAATCTATTCTAAATAAGAATGTAAAAAGAAAGTATTTTTAAAAAGCAATTAACTAACCTAAACTACAAATTAATGCTAAGAAAGTACAATTAAGGAAAATCCCATTGACTAATCAACCAATTAAACTAAGAAAGCAAGTAAAGAAAGCAATTAAATGAAAAGCCCATAAACTAATTTATCCTAATTAACCAATCTAAACTATGATTACCACTAAGGAAGCATAATTGAAGGAAACTCATTAACTAATATAACAATTACACCAAGAAATCATGAAAGAGAGATAGAAAATATATAAAGTAATTAGACTAATTAAACTAAGGAAATATGAAATTAAAGTTTAACTAAAAGAGTTTTAACATTAACAATGAACTTACCACTAAAAAGCTTCAATCTTTAGCTAGGAAATTGTGATTACAAGAGAGAGAAATCCTTGTTAATATAAGAAAATTGTGATTTCAGAAGTTTCAATCTTTAACATTAACAAGGAACCTAGCTAATATAAGAAATCCCTCCCCAAATGGGGAGAAAAAAGGAAGAAAATTACTCTCTAATCTAGCCTACTTCTACTAGCTAGGTTATCCCTCAAATGAGGTTTAAAAGTGCTAGGGTAGTGGGATAATTGTGCTGTAAAAATTAGCCCCGAACAAAGTCATTTTTTGCTCCAGCCACCTCTAGATAGTGATTTGGAAAATCTAGATCTCGATTTGGACTGAAACTTCTGAAATGCTGCTCTTCACAGTTTTGCTTCGAAAATCTTCATCCGACGTCCGATTCATGCGCCATTTTTTTATTTTTTCATGCAACCCTAACACATAGGAGAACATTATTAGCTATAATAAACACATAAAATAACACCTAATTATATAAATAAAATTCTCATAAAATAGGCCAAAAAATGAAGGAAAAACAAAGAGAACGAAAACTTAACTCCCACCGAAGTTAAGTAAAAGGCACAAGACAAGTCTATACACAAGAACCTAATAAAGTATGCTAATAAAGACCTAAATAAGTACTAAAACACTTAATAAACACATATTACCAGATTCTAACACATAAATGCAAAATAGACAAAAACACACACGAGAACACTAAAAATGCTCGAAACTAGAGAGTTATCAAGAGCTCGGTGGAATCTCACCCCTCCAATTTCACATGGAATTGAAAACAAGCTGGGATTCTTGAGCTTAAGGGAAAGATTCTTTTGAATTGTGGCACTACACCTTTCGTTCAAGCATAAAATTTCATCCCCCATCAATCTCCTCTTACTAGATAATATATACTTCATGAAATTAGCATATACCAAGAATATTTTCTATTGCTTCAATCAAAGACATGTTATATCAATTTTCTTAAAAATTTACAAATTTTTCTTAAACTTTTTCATCTTTTCATCCTTTTTCAATCTTTGGGGAAATGGAATACTTATCTGCTTACCTGTGTGTGCCGAAAGATCCTCGTGCTTACCTTGTTGGTTAAGATCTTTTGATGGTTCCTCATTATCGTCCTTGCTTTTGATATGTTTTTTTTTCTTTTTGCACCATTCTCCACTTGCTCGACTCATCATCCTCTACTTTCTTTGGCCTCTAGTGTTTTCAAACTCCTCAATGTGGCAGTTTGAGCTTGGTCTCTCTCTTGGTTACTATCCCGTGGGCTAGGAATTGTATCACTCGGTAATGTTCTAGGTGGTTGCTCATTGATTTGGGACATTGGGAGGAAAAAAGATTGTATAGGAGACAAATTGAAATGATGTGTATGAGACATTTGCTTGAAAGGACTTCTGACCTTGGGATGGTTTCGCCATATGTGTTTTCACAATTGATGGGTTGATTTCATGAGGTGGAATTTTGATTGGAAAAAAATTAACTTTGCTCACCTTGCAACATTCAAGTATCAGAGAAAAAAATGAACAGTAAGACTCACTGAACCTAATATTGTTACCAAACAAAAATAGTTCCAGGCAACGGTGTCAAGAACTTGTTCGATTAATTGTTAATTCGGTTTTTGAAAATGATAAACAAGTAATAATAATAAAAAGAAAAATTAATTATCCAAATTAACTCTCACACATTCACAAGTATGCGAGGTGAGTTTGTATATAGGATGATTAAGGATCGTTTCAATGAGGACTATTGGAACAAGTACTAGGTTCACAAGCCTATTTACTAGTTAGACAAAATAATCAAGGTTTTTGCTAGCAGCTCCAAGGCGTGACAAATTTGCAGCGGCCAAGAGCGCATCGTCGGACAGGTCTCGTAAGTTCATTTATTTTACCAGAAAACTCCTCTCGTGGGCCCAAAACCCCAAAATCTTAAAAACACCAACAAATACACCAGGAGAAGGGGAAGAAAGAAGAATCATCATCAACAATTATTAGTTTCTTAGTTTTCTATGGTTAGAATAATTTAGCCGTAGGGTAGCAACATTTTATTAGTTGCCAAAGCTAGAATTTTGTTCTTTTGTCAAGAATACAAGATTCAACAATAACAAACATTGATTTTTGCTACAATTTCTGAGTTTGATTTATTTTTATGTAGTTCAATTTTTTATTTTCATTGCGTTCTTGTTCTTTAATTATCGTTCTTGTCATATTGTGTTTAAATTCTTAATTTCTTACGTAGTTTAGTAATTAACATTTTATTGGATCATTTTTTAATTGATTTTATAGAGTAGACTAATTTAAATTCTTGTTCTTAACTAAATTCTTGCAAGTAGAGTAGATTGATTTAGGGTTTTAGTCACTTAGATTCAATTGCTTTCCGTAGGAATCATATTTTATATTCTTGTCCTTGTTTTAATTTCTTGTGATTTAAATTTTGTTCAAGTTTAGTCAAAAACCCTTCATTATTTGGTCTAACTAGTAAATAGGCTTGTGAACTAACTTGTTCCAATAGTTCTCGTGGAGCGATCCCTACTCATCCTATACGACAAACTCAACTCATATACTTGCAAGTATGTAGGAGTTTATTAGGATACCTAAGGTTTCTTTTTATTATTATTACATGTTCATTGTTTTCAAAAACCTAATCAATAATTCACCAAACAAGTTTTTGGCACCGTTGACAAAGAAACTTTACTTTTTCCCTTTCTCTTCTTTATTTTTGCATTGGGGACTATGCTATTCTCTAAGTGTGGGGTGAGAGTTTTCTTAATTTCTATTTGTTTGGTGGTTTGTTTGTTCATTTGGTTCAATTTTTTCTTTTATATTTGTAACTTAGGTTTATATTTGAGACCTTTTTTTTTTTGAAAATTTTCGTTAACAAATTTCTTAGCATGGTTTTTTGATTTTCTAATTGACAATTTTGATCTAAATTGTCAGAAGTAGGGCAGTCGGTATTCATATTTTCCTAGCATGATTTCTAATTTTTGAGCACTAATAGCTCTATAGTGTTGTAACTTTTTGGCACTAAGAGATAATTGTGTAGATTCATTTATATATTGCACTCCAGACACTTGCTTTATTACATTTTCGAGGAGAAATTTTAGCTAATCTGATTTGATTTAACGATGAGGGTAGGCATTTCTTTGGACGTTTGAGCCTTTCAAGCCAACCCTACTGTAAAATTTATCCCTAGAACCCTATTTGAGCCTTAATTTTGTTTTGAATGGACAGAAGAACCACCATTCATTTTTTTTTCTAACTCATATTGTATCTACCTTTGTGAGCTATCATAAATGTCCTTTAAGAGATTTCATGCCACATTAATTGTTAAGGGGGTATAAGGATGGTAGGTAATTGTATGAGAGTGTTAGAATGAATGGTGTATAGTTTAAGGTATAGGGGTGTTTTTAAAAAAAAAAATTGTTGACCGTAGGAGGTGGTGCGCATCACTGGCACCTGCGTTGAAGTATTGCAGGTGGTGCCCATCATTGGCACCTGCAGTGGAGTATTAGCAGGTGGTGCATATCACTAGTACCTACATAGATTTGTTTTACGGGTAGTGCACTACCACTGGTACCCATTTTGAGAAAAATAAAAAGAAGAAAAAGAAAAAAAGGGGAGATATTTTTACTAAGTGTTGGCGAGAAGGGTTGAAATTGAAAAAAAGTAGGATTTTATTTTGCTTGTTGCACAAAAGTTTTATGGGTGTTTGGAGAATTAAGTGTGGGGTTGCTTCTTTGAAAGATGAATGTTTTAATGTTCAAAATGAAGTTTTATGTTAATGTGGTGAATGTTAATTTAAAGCTCTTTTTCTTATTTTTTTTTATCCTTTTCCCTTTCTTTGTTAGCCAAGCCCTTAGCCTTATGTTACAAGCTAAAAGTCCTACCAATTTAAGTCAAGTCAGCTGTCTACATTAGTGGAAAAATGTAAGAAGAGTAAGCTATGGAGTGTTTAGAAAAATTCAAAAGGTTTACATGATTTGATCTAAGTGTCCTAAAATTTATTTTTGTATGGCTATACACACATCTACACTGAATTCATGTATAGGGTTTATTATCATTTGACTATATTGGCTTTTTCCTTATGATGGTTTGGTTCTTAGTTATTTACGTGGATAATTGATGAGATGTATTGAGTATGTTTGTGATTTATTTCTATGTTTTGCTTGAGGACGATCAAAAACTAAGTGTGGGGTAAGCTCGTAAATATCGTATATTTTATGTATCGTTTACCTCATTTTTAGTGATGTATAAGCAAGAATTGAGTAATTAAGAGCTAAAAAGGTTTATTTTGAGTTTTTTAGGGTTTGAGTGAAGAAAGAGTTGAAATTGATCACAAAATTGGAGGAAAATTACAAAACTTGAATTTATGTGCACCAGTGAGGAGCAATGTGAATGCAGTTTGATAAATTCAGCATAAATTTCTTCTCTAAGCTCCAATTGGGGTGATTCAAGATATTTTGGAAAGCTAAGATAGATATCTACAATTTTGTTTTTGACTTATTCCAAATTTGGCCTGTATCATGGTCAAAATTAAGGAGGAAATCGGAGTTGGTGTTGCTAATCGCGCCCAAGCGCAACCAAAATGCAGTGCCTAGGCACAAACACAGTAACTCCAATCTTTGGTTCTGCCATCAGTGCCCAGGTGTGACAAATTTGCAGTGCCCTAGCGTGCATCATGGGATAGGTCTCATAAGATTGCTTATTTAGCAAGACAAGTCCTTGCATGGGCCCATTTCCATTGAAAATGGTGTACCTATCTTGTCGGAATCCCAAAACCCTAAAAACACCTATAAATGCACCAAGAGAAGGAAAGGAAACAAGAATCATCGTTAGCTATTATTAGTTTCTTAGTTTTCAATAGTTAGATTAATAATTTAGTTGGAAGGTAGATTTTCTCAAGTGTTCAAACTAGAATTTTGTTCCCTTGTCAAGAATTCAAGGTTCAACAATCACCAACATTGATTTTTGCTACAATTACTGAGTTTTATTTATTTTTATGCAATTCAATTTTTTATTTTCATTGCGTTGTTACTTTTTTAATTATTGTTCTTGTCTTATTACATTTAAATTTTTAATTGACACTTCCGTAGTTTAGTAATTAGGGTTTTATTGGATCGTTTTTAATTGTTTTTATAGAGTAGATGAACTTAATTTCTTGTTCTTGATTAAATTCTTGCAAGTTGAATAGATTCACTTAGGGTTTTTGTCAATTATATTTAATTGTTTTTCGTAGGAATAGTATTTTACATTCTTGTCATCGGTTTAATTTCTCGTGACTTAAATTTAGTTCTAAGTTTAGTAAATAGGCTTGTAAACCTATTACTTATTCCAATAGTTCTAGTAGAAACAATCCTTATATAAACTTATCTCGTATACTTCCGAGATGTGTAGGAGTTGATTAGGATAATTAAGGTTTCTTTTTATTATTGTTACTTGTTCATTGTTTTCAAAAGCCTAATCAACAATTCACCGAACATAGGCAAATAATGTGGCGAGAAATTGGTCGAAACTTGACTTGGATGCTAAAAGGTCATAGAACTCACCCCTAAAGACATCATTCTTTAAAAGGATTCTATTTTAGAACGACTTCAAGCTACCTATTGTATGTTTGAGTTCATTATTGCTTGATTGAAAGGATACAATTGTGCTTTGGAGGCTATGGATGTGCCTTGTTCTATTTTTGAATCGTGTTCTCCCTATAGTCAGACATCCTAGATGTGCTCGAAGAGAATGCTCTATAATGTGATCTACCGACACATGGCAACCCAAGCACTTGTTCTTTCTTCTTTGCATCAACAGTGTTTGTCCATACTTCAATTTCACTAGGCAAGGAGGATTGTTGTGATGGGCAACCTTCACCATTAGAACTCTGACTCGACTGCACCTCAGACCACCTACGAACAAAATTTTCCTATTCATGCATCAATCATTCCATAAGTGATTTTTTTAATGAAAGTAATTATAAAAATTCATAAACGCTAGAAGTAGGTAATGCTAGAAATGCCGTCAAACTCCCACACATTGAGTTTAAGCAAATCCAAGGTAATTTTAGGAGTATTTGGAACCATCCTTAAACAAATGGAAGAACAATACTTATAACTGGATTCTAATGGTTTTATGACTTATATGAATATTTTCTGCTGGAAGGGTTATCCAATTTATACTACCAACCCTGTCTGGCTTTCTTGTATGGGTGTGTAGGAAAGTGGTAGCAAAACCAACATCACGTCTATTATTTTCTTTTTTCTAACAATTATAGAACATAATGCAATATCATAAAGCTGAAAAATAACACCTAAGTGGATGAGTCAAAATAAAACATAATTTATAAATGCATGCCAATTTATGTTGTGTTCCAAATGCGTGATGCTGCTACTAGTATGACGAAGATATCCTTTATCATCGCAAGTGGATACACAATTCAGCTTATTTGTTTGACTTATGGACTTGAACTTTTCTCCATCCCATGTTTGCAACAATTGAGCCCTTGTGGAATGTCCAATCAATCCTAGTCGAGTCTTACCTTTATGAATACCTGCACACACATGCATCAAATTCTTCATTCGTTCTAAGTTGCGATGCTCAAATATTTTGCGGACATCTGGGCTTCGTGTCCTTCGGAAGCCAATAATATGTGTTCTGCAAACAAAGACAAAAACACTAATAAATTATAATATTAAAATTTTAAGAAAAAAAATATTAAAATGGAATAAACAAAAAGTAGCTCACTCCAAATTCTCTAAACATTATGTCTCGTAGCTCTTTTAGCATCTTCTTCCAAGTAGGGTAAGAAACATTGAAATTAGATTTGATAAGATGGGTGATATGAGAAGCAACTTCATGCTAATAATGTTCAAACCTAGTTAAAAAATATATGAATCATAAACATATGAACCTGAATAATCATAACAATGAAATTAAACTTTATTATCAATAAATAAACTTTAAGTAAAATATAATATAGCTAGTTTGATCTCATTACTCAAGACCACATGGCCGTAAAAATTTCTTCGTAGTATTGCTCTCATTTGGAATGCTAGTTAAATCACCATTTGTAGATGCTACAAATGTTCTATTTGAAGCACTTGATCACTATGGTAAAGGATTTTCGACCCTCTACCTCACTAGTGTTTCGTTGTAAAAAATAATTGCAAGGAATGTCTTGCATGCCAAGTGTTGAGATGAAAGTTGTAGACATGCTTGAATTGGCATGTGGTGGGATAAAATGAGGTGACTTGCTCATAAGAGGAGGCATGCTAGACGACACATATGTAGGTGCCTAGCTTAGAGAAGGTATGCTAAATGATACATGTGGCTGGCTTAGAGGAAGAGGCATAGTAAAGTGTCCAGATATAGGTGGTTGACCCATGGAAAGAGGCATAGTAATAGGGAGATGGCTCGTAGTGGGTGAAATAGTAGAAGGCACAGATGTAGGTAAATGGCTTATACGATGAAGCATACTAAATAGTACAGATATAGGTGTTAGTCTTGCAGTATTTATAGGAAAAGGCATGAATGATGAAGTACTAATGGGGTAGACTTCTTCTTCTTACTCGTGCCTACATTCTTAGCTTTTTGTTTCTGTATATCGGCTATCTATTAATATTAATAAAACTGATCATATAAGATGAGTTTCACAATATTATAAATACACACCCTTAAAAAACTTAGCAATTAATAGCTAATATTACTTATTATTAGCGTTACTTAGTAAATAAAATACTAACACTATTGTATTAGTACTACAATAAATGATAGTTATATAATATACTAATACTACAAACAAATAAAAAAAAAGAATAGCATGAATCCACAAATGAAAATAACAAAAGATAAATGCAATACCGGTAAATAAATACCACAATAAAATACAGATAAGGAGAAAGCATAAATTCATTTATCCATGTATTTAAAATATTCATAAATTTTTATTAATCATCATATTCATCTTCTTCTTTTTCTTCCTCTTCCTGTTCCTCTTCTCTGTCCTCTTCTTCTTCCTCCCTCTTTCTCTTCGTCTTCTACTATATCAACCATTGTAGACCTACCCAATTCATGATCATCAATTTCTTCAAATGCCCCATTACTATCGACTAGGGTCATTATCCATCACTATAGCAACAGGAGGATGTGCATATCCTGGTAAGGATTTTCGATGGTACAATCTTTGTCAATTCTACTTCTAATCCTTGTCTTTATCACAACAAGGTAATCCAATTAGTCTCTGATTCGTCCTAGATATAGAACATAACACACTTGAGGTGCATGTTGTGCAAGTATAAAGGGATCAAATTTTGGATACCGTCCTATTTTTCTAACTTCAACAATTTCATATTTGTTATGAACTCTAATGTCTCGACTGTTCATTGAATCGTACCAGTCATAATTGAACAAAACTTCCTTTTTTTGACTTGGATATTGTAACTGAACTACCTTGCTAAGTATACTATAGAAGTTACTTGAACCTTCACTTTTGACACACACTCCACCATTAGTAGTTTTTCTACCATCCGTCCATTCATTTGAGTGAAATATGTATCCATTGACAAAAAAATTTGGCCATGTTTCAACCTCTCTACTCGGGCGCCACGATAGATCATGAAAGTACTCAATACATACCATGTTCTGAGGATTACGAGTGGTAACCTAGAATAAAAATAAAAACTTTAGATAATTTTAATTTTTTTAAAATTAAATGATACTAGCTAGTATTATTACTTACATATTGATAGAACCACTATTGATAGAACCACTTCACAAAATTTTCCTCTATTGATAGTTTAACTTCGTTGTCACCAATATGAGGCTAATATATTCGTACAGCTTGCTCGTACATCTTACAAATTATTACTATTTATTTTAAAACCATTAAAGATTGTGTTCAAATATCATAATTAATTAAAGAATATTATGCTTACATCAAGAAAGGCTTCACTTTATAACAATTCAAGAGTACATGCAATGCAACTGTAGTAATCTCCTAATCCATTAAAAATCTCCATTCACACTTTCTTGTCTACCGACCTAGTTGATTGAAAATCGACAAGGCAGGTGGTATGATTGCATCAAATCCATCATCTTCATTGCGTCCAATTCTTGTCGACTTGCATTGAGCATGGGATTCGAAATAGTAAGAACAAAAGTAAGAGACGGTTTCTAGAGACAAGTACGCCTCACATATCGAGCCTTCTGCACGAGCTCTATTTTTTACCATGTCTTTCAAGTCATGTAAAAATCTGGATGTTAATTGTACATATTAAAAAGTTGTTTCTCAACAATAATAATTAACCATGCATTACAAGTTCAGTTATTACCTCTCAAATAGATACATGCACCTATATTGAACAGTTCTTCCAACTAGTGCCTCATATGGTAGGTGTATGGGTAGATGCTACATAATTTCAAAAAATCAAGATGGAAATATTTGTTCTTGTTTACACAAGATTACAGGAATGTTTTTTCCCATTTGAATGAGCATATCTTCCTGCAACTCAATGCAACACAAATTGTAGACAAAAAGACTCAACTCAGTGAGAGCCTTCTATATTGATTCAGGCAATCCGATAAATACAATAGGAAGCAATCTTTTTATAAACACATGAAAATCATGACTTTTGATCCCAATTAACTTGCCTCCATTCCGATCGACGCATCTAGCAAAATTTCAAGCATATCCATCTGGCATCTTTAACCCTTCAACTCACCTACATATTTCTCATTACTAGTCCAATGAGAACGTGAAGTTAGCTTTTGGTTTTGCAAGTTTCCCATTATTTAAGGTTTTCAATTCCAATTCATATCGCCTATAATAAATACTCAAATCCCTTCGTGCTTGTGCATTGTCTTTGGTCTTTCTTTTATTGTCCATCATAGTGTGAAACACATTGCCGAAAATATTTTTCTCGATATACAAGACATCTAAGTTATAATGAATTAATTTGTCCTTCCAATAAGGCAACTCCTAAAACATGCTCTGTTTAGATCAGTTGTGCATCACCCCGTAACCATCAAATTTTTTATGTTGAACTTTCAAATCCTTTATTTTTGGTAGATTTTCCACTCACTTCCACAATGCTTCACCACTTAATCAACGAGGAGGAATTGACCTCTCCACACGATTTTTGTAAAAAGCATCTCTATTCCTCCTAAAGGCATGATCCTTACGGGCAAGAATTGGCGATGACAATCGAACAAAAAATTCTTTCCCCGAAATTATAACCTGAATGCTTTGGTTTGCTCTGTACAAATGGAGCACGCCAATTTTTCAAATGTACTCCACTCTGATAGCATGCTATATGGAGGATAACCATTAATCGTACACATCAAATCTGCCCTCATTTTAAAGTTTTGTTTCATAGAAATGTCATATTTAGGGCTCCGTCTAACCATAGTTATTTTAACTTGTCAATCAAAGGTTGCAAGTATACATCAATTCGGCTTTTCAAGTTATGTGGACCGGGAATCAAGCAAAGTAAAAACATATAAGGAGCATACATGTGCATTTTAGGTGGAAGATTATATGGAGTTACAATAACAGGCCAACATGAGTAAGGTTTACCACTGTTGAAAGGATTAAAACCATCTACACACAAACCAAGTCTAACATTTCTTGGGTCTGAGGCAAAATTTGATTGTTTTCGATCAAAGTGTTTCCATGCTTCACCATGTCTGAGGGATGGCATAAGACACTAGGCTCTCTCCTATTCTCAACGTGCCATCTCATTGTTTAATTGATTGAGGAGAAGCGTATAGCCTCTTAAGTTTTGGTACGAGCGGCAAATAGTGCATCATTTTGTAAGGAATTGGTTTACTCCTTCCACCCCCTTTTTGATGGTTTATTTTAAGGATGATTGCACTGCTCGCAATCAATTCTGGTACTTTTGTAACAAAGCATGTACCATTTATACAAAAATCACACATAATACCAGATAAACCAAGTTTATTCACTAACTTCTCTGTCTCGTCAAAATTTTTTGTCACACAATTACCTGGAAAAGTTGCCCATTTCGTAATGTTACACATTCTATCAATACAACCCTTTGACAAGTTATAGTTTGATTTCAAACTCATCAATTAAATATCCACGGACAACTCCGTAAATGTTTCACAATCAGGGTACAATTGTTGTTGTGCAGAATGTTACATATCATAGAAGTAAGCAGATTCAGTAGTAGAAGAAGTACTAGCACCTTGACATTTACTCTACTTTGTTCCTCCTGATGGTATTCATATCTATTGGCCCAAAACAGCAACCAAAGAGGGGGGGAGTGAATTAGGTTGTTTCAAAAAACAAACCTTTTAATGTGCTTAATGAGAAATGCAAACTTTATGCAACAAATAAACATTTAAGCACAAATGAATACAAAAGATATTCGATAATTGAAGCACAAAGAACAAATATAAGATGATTGAGATGGAGAGTATCAAACCAAACTCCCAAGCTTCTCAAGCTTGGAGTATATTCACTAGTAGTGCCTCTTCAAAGAAGGTGAGGCAATAACCCTCTTGTACACAAAGTAGGCTCACCCATGCACCAACTAAGTCCCTCTAGTTGAGTCAAAGGGTTTTACAATACAACCTCACTTTTGTACACTTGTTATCCCTCCACTCTTACACTTGAAGATCACTCACTAGTCTACCCTTGCTCACAGTAATTCCCTCTAGTTGAGCCAAGAGAACTACACTACTCTTTATTTGAAACGAATACAACCCATAATATTTTAGCCTATTTCTTCCCAAATAGCTATTACAAGTGTCTGTATTGAACGCAGTAGTTCTACTCTCTATTTTTTATAGTTACAGACTACAAGGGGATATTTATAAAAGCCAAGAAATTGCTTCCAACGGTTCTTTAACGGCTATTTTCTTTTTCCTAATAAACTAGCCATTTATTTTTTCAGACTGCCGAAGCTGTGAATGTGCGTCCGAACGAACTAGCCGTTGGACCTTTCGGATGTTCGATGTAAAGCCTCTGCGTCCGATGATGAGTCTGATAACAATATGAACAGTGCTTCGGACGGTTGCATGAGTCCTACAGCTTTGACAGAAACTTCTTCTTTTTGAGCTCATATTTTCGGACTGTCATGTGAGTCCTACAAGTTGTGGTTGTGTTTCGGATGTTCTCCTGCGTCCGAGGCTACTTCAGATTCTTCTATGTTGGACTCTTCCTTGCGTCCGAACACCTTTCATTTGGACACTCCCTTGCTATACCGTCCGAATTATCCTGCTTTTCTGCACATTTGATTGCAAATCATCAGTATGATTTGGTCATCATCAAAATATGAGTATCACAATTGGGGTTCAACAATCTTGTCCTTTTTGATGATGACAAATCATTTGGACATTTCTAAAAAAACATTTCTAAGATATGAAGCAAAAGTTGAGAAGTTTTGTCCATTATTTTCACCCCCTTTTGGCATCATCAAAACATAAGAAAAATAATGCAATTTAAGCTCTCCTAAGTTTATTCTCCCCCTTGAAAGGTGAATATAATTCACATGAGTACATAGAGAATAAGTCAAGTTATGCAAAACAATTCTTCCCTTCAAGAATATGTATTCAATAAGATATGAGGGAATTCATGCAAAGAATTAGGATCAAAACAAATTTCACTCATTCCTTACCAAAAAGATCATCAAAACAATGAAGCATGCGTGATGCAATTTCTTGCAACATAATCCATTTAAAAAAAAGAGAATGCTCCCCCTTTCTTTTGCAAGATAGTGACTTATTATAGACAAAAATTGGGGATATAAATTCCCTAGCATTTTAAACAAATTCAATCACATAGATGAGTAACATTTAAGAGAACATAGTTCATCTTTAAAAAAAAATGAAAGCACATTCTTAACACAAAATTTTAGATGTTACCTATTTCAATGTCATCTTAGCTCATATGCTTTGAACACCTTCCATTGATAATCTATTTGAATTCCTTGGTGCTCTCCAAGCATACCTACATGCAAAGTTAGGCAACAACTTTTGGTACCCAAACTTTCTTGGGCCCAATTAGGTTAGTAACATGCTTAATCACCCAAATAGAATTGATTCCCAATTTTTCATTTCTTTTAACATAACAATTTTTCTTTATATGGCCATGTTGATGACAATAATTACAAATAATATTCTTATTGCCATAAAAAGAAGATTTAGATTTAACAAAGTACAAATCATTTTTTCTAAAGGTGATTGAATTTTTTGTTCAAAAACATATTTCTAGTGATTTTAACTTTTCAAAAACATTTTCTTTCTTCTTTTTCAAAATATCATTAAGATTATCTAATCTCTTCTTCAATGAAGCTTGTTCTTCCATGATCTTGGTTTTTTCAACAAATTTTTCCTTCAAAACATCATTTTCTTTTGTCAAAGAATTATTTTTATGCACAAGTTTTGAGTTGGCACTCAATAAAGCATTAACTTTAATTTTTAGCTCTTTGTTCTTAGCATATGACTCTTTCAAACATTCATGCATTTTAAAAATAAATGATTAAACATCATCATCATTATCACATGAATCATCACAAGAGTCACAACTAGAGGATACCTTACTATTGCCAAGTGCCATAAAAGCCATTTGAGCCTCCTCATATTCCTCTTCAACCTCTCCATTCGAATTGCAATCATCCCAAGTGATTTAGAAGTTGTTGAAGTGAGGCTTCCTTGAGTCTTTTCTCCTTTTTGATGAAGCTTTAAATGCTATGCTTATTTTTCCCTTTGCCTCCTCATCTTGTGAGTATACCTTGTATTTCATCTTCAATTCAAAGAAGGATAGAGAATTAATCAAAGACTCAATAGGCATAGAATTTAAATTTTTAGACTCTTCTATGGCAATGGATTTGGGTTCCCATTCCGTAGGTAAAACATTCAAAATTTTTCTATTCTTTTCACCCAAGGAATATTCTTTACCCAAACCTTCCAAATCCTTTATAATATCATTGTATTCTCATGAGGTTCCATTTTGAAGGATTCATATTTAGCCACAAGAAGTTACCTCTTTTTCTCTCTAATATCTTCATTTTCTTCGCGGATTTCTTTCAATTTGTCCCATATCTCCTTGCCCGATTTGCAACCTTTCACTTTGGAAAACTCATCTGCATCCAAAGCATTCTACAAAATATTTATGGCTTTAGCATTTAAAGATAAATTTACTTTATATTGAGCATTTAATTCAAATCTAGTCTTAGGCCTTAATCTATGAGTATTTTTAATCAAGAATTTGGCCTCAAAAGGACCTTCATACAATGTACAAATAATATACCACAAATCAATGTCTATAGATTGAACAAAAAATTTCATTCTATCCCTCCGATAAACAAAATTAATTCCATTAAACATGGGAAGTCTAGAAATAGAATGCCCCTCTAAAAATAAAGCATTATTGGTTGCCATGATCTTTACCCTAATGCAATTTAAGCAAAATAAAGAGACCAATGCTCTGATACCAATTGTTGGCCCAAAAGAGCAACCTAAGAGAGGGGTGAATTAGGTTGTTTCAAAAAACAAACCTTTTAATGTGCTTAATGAGAAATGAAAACTTTATGCAACAAATAAAAACTTAAGCACAAATAAATACAAAAGATATTCAATAATTGAAGCACAAAGAACAAATATAAGATGATTGAGATAGAGAGTATCAAATCAAACTCCCAAACTTCTCAAGCTTAGAGTATATCGACTAGTAGTGCCTCTTCAAAGAAGGTGAGGCAATAACCCTCTTGTACACAATGTAGGCTCACCCTTGCACCAACTAAATAGTCCCTCTAGTTGAGCCAAAGGGTTTTACAATACAACCTCACTTTTGTACACTTGTTATCCCTCAACTCTTACACTTGAAGATCACTTACTAGTCTATTCTTGCTCACAGTAATTCCCTCTAGCTGAGTCAAAAGAACTACACTACTCAAACCAATACAACCCACAATATTTTACCCTATTTCTTCCCAAATAGCTCTTACAAGTGTTCGTACTGAATGCAGTTGTTCTACTCTCTATTTTTTATAGTTATAGACTAGGGGGTATTTATAGAAGCCCAGAAATTGCTTCTAATGGTTCTCTAAAGGCTTTTTTTTTAGCCGTTTGGTCTTTCGGACGGCCGATACTGTGAATGTGCATCCGAATGAACTAGCCGTTGGACCTTTCAGACATCCGATGTAAAGCCTCTGCGTCCGATGTTGTGTCTGATAACACTATGAACAGTGCTTCGGATGGTTGCATGATTCCTACAGCTTTGACAGAAACTTCTTCATTTTGAGCTCTTCTTTGTTCGGATGGCCATGTGCGTCCTACAACTTGTGGTTGTGTTTCGGACGTTCTCCTGCGTTCGAGGCTACTTCAGATTCTTCTATGTCAAACGCTTCCTTTATGTCAAACGCTTCCTTGCGTCCAAACACCTTTCTTTCGGACGCTCCCTTGCATCCGAATTATCCTGCTTTTTTGCACACTTGATTTCAAATCTTCAGTATGATTTGGTCATCATTAAAACATGAGCATCACAACTGGGCTCAATAATATCCAAAATTATTTGGTCCAACTACATCAAACACCATATGTTGGTACCTATTCTGATGTTCATTATACAAGAATTCAGAATTAATTGAACCTACCACATGATCATCAACCCCTACTAGTTTAGACTCACCATGTGCAGTCCAATATCAATACTCTGCCAGGAAACCAAATTTTAAAATGAGTTCAACCACATGATTTGGAATCATCAGTTTCCTATTTTGATATTTAGAACAAGCGCACCTAATTTCTTTTTCATTAGATATATTGTGGTTGTTTGTAGCAAACTGAACAAACTCTCTAACCCATTCTAAAAAATGCAGTGTGCAACCAGTGTGAACAAGTAATAACCTATCATACATCCAATAATGACAAGACCGAATATCCATAATCTGGGAGAAGTAAATATTCAAATGTTTAGTTTTGAAAGCATTCTTAGTATATATTCTAACATTCACAGAAACTGAAAACATTGTACCATACTAACTAAACTTTGAAATTTCGTATTACCTAACCCACACAGGCAAAGCAAAAGAAACAATAGTTGAATTACTTGGCCATTCTTAACAGATATTCTTACAAAAATTTCAACATAGTTTCTCCTAATTTTGTACATTCCCTTATTAATAAAGCAATTCAAATAGTCATGATGACCAGTCAAGGGTCAATTCAAACATATACAAAAACTTAAGATATTTTACGGTACTAACTGAACTTTGAAATTTTATATTACCTAACCCACACATGCAAAGCAAAAAAAACAATAGTGAAGTCAATTACTTGGCCATTCTTACCATATATTCTTACAAAAATTTTGACATAGTTTTCCCTAATTTTGTACATTCCCCTATTCACAAACCAATTCAAATAGTCATGATGACCCGGCAAGGGTCGATTCACACGTATAAGAAAACTTTAGATATTTTATAGTACTAACTAAAATTTGAAATTTCATATTACCTAACCCACACATGCAAAGCAAAAGAAACAATAGTTCAATTACTTGGACATTCTTAACATATATTCTTACAAAAATTTCAATACAGATTCCCCTATTCACAATCTAGATTTCAAATAGTTGTATGACCCGGCAAGGGTCGATTCAAACATATATATAAACTTACGATATTGTGCAGTACTAACTAAACTTTGAAATTTGTTATTACCTAACAAACATATACAAAGCAAAAGAAAAAATAGTTCAATCACTTGGCCATTCTCAACATATATTCTTACAAAAATTTTGACATAATTTCTCCTAATTTTGTACATTTCCTGTATTCACAAACCAATTCAAATAGTCACGATGACCCGGCAAGGGTTGATTCAGGCATATACAAAAACTTAAGGTGATGTATAGCACTAACTAAACTTTGAAATTTCATATTACCTAACCCACACATGGAAGGCAAAAGAAACAATAGTTCAATCACTTGGCCATTCTTAACATACATTCTTACAAAAATTTGACATAGTTTTCCCTAATTTTGTACATTTTCTATTCACAAACCATTTGAAATAGTCATGATGAATCGACAAGGGTCGATTCAAATATATACAATAACTTAAGATATTGTTTTTTATTAACTAAACTTTGAATTTTAATATTACCTAACCATAGATGCAAAGAAAAAGGCACAAGATTTCTATTACTTGGGCATTCTTAACATATATTCTTACAAAAATTTGGACATAGTTATCCCTAATTTTGTATATTCCCCTAAAACCAATTGAAATGGTCATGATGACCTGGCATGGGTCGATTCAAACATGTGTAAAAACTTTAGACAGTAATGTATTGTATAGTGCTAACTAAACTTTGAAATTTCATATTAATTAAGTAAAATGCACAAAGTAGTACAAATAATAATATATTTTATAGAAAGAGACAGAAGGACGAATAACAATATATTCAGACATAAAAACTGTTATCTTATGCACTTTTTTTTAAATGCTCTATAATGCAGGCTATTACTTCAATACCTTGCCCCAAAGCATAAGCAACCTTTTACCTTACAAGCTGCATAATAAGTGATCAAGCATATTTTTTTTCACATGCAATGCTTTTGGAATTCAATTAAAGGACCTGAGTATGAATTGTTTTTGGTTGTTCTAACATCTCCTTCATGATTCTGCAACATTACACTTTGAGTTTAGACAACCACTAGAAAGCTCGAAACAAAGAGAAGACAATTTGGGCAATAACTATAATCTTGATATGATAATAAGAATAATTTTAAAGATTAAATCAGTATTTAGTCTGTGATTAGAATTATTTTGTTTGTTTATCGTGGTATTAAGTATGTAGATATCATATTAGTTTGGTTCCATAACTAATGATTACATCTTATGTTCTACTTATTTATGTGTTTGTTCGTTTTGAGAACTAAGATTATGCAAAGTAAAGGAAGTGTTGGATCTGTAAAGAGGGGAATGCTGTCTAGTTAGCAACTGGATACATCGATATGACCTCAAGGGATAATTGGAGACCAACTTGGATCAGGTAAATATTACTACTAATCCTTAGTACTATAGTTAAATTGCAATCCCCAAGACTTGAGCAGGCCACTACACAAGTCTTCCACACTTCTTCTTGACCAAGTTTGAACTCAATGAAGAGATTGATGTGGTTATCAGGTTTTTGATATAATCTTGCTTATTTGAATAAAATAATAATAATAATCTTCAATTTGGTTGAAGGCTATATGTCCTTGTAGTTATACATCGTAAAATCAGAAAAGATGTGTATCAATAGTATTTAAGTTACCAAATACTCTATTAATTCCACCTTGATAACTACAAACTTTCCTTTTATTCTTCACCACACTACACATAAAAGAATGCAAACGTTCTTTCTTTTCCTTTACTAACAAATAATACTAACATAGTTGATCCAACCCACGTAAAATAGTTACAAAAGTATAAAAACATAAAACACAATTTCATTGAATTCATATTTTTTACTACTATCGAAATATTTCATATTCTCATATTAGGGAGCGCATAAAATGACAAAATGTCCCAACTCCAAGATCTACTTCATTGTTGTCAAATCCAACTTAATTTTAACTCAAGTATGGTTAAAGAATTATGCAGATTCAGCAACATGTTGATAATTATGGTTAAAACTTCAAAGTAGCTTAATTGGTTAGTTTCCATCTATAGTATATAATACTACCAGTACATTTTTTATTTTATATATAAAACTGAATAATATGTGACACATATAACCATGCCACTACCATAGAACTTGGATTACACAACAAATGCTAGTACAAACTAAATGAAACCTTCTTTGAAAATATGATGTTTCTGAAGGTGAATTTGGTAAATTAATAGCCATATACAGCCAATAAGTTCAAAACATCACATTAAAGGTCACTCAGGAGGATTGTGGAATTCAACAATCCTGGTCTTCCACAACATGCACTTGTGTTTCATATATTTGGCCAACAAGATTTCTCCTGATGAAAGGTTACTCAGAAGAATTAAAATTTTCAAACAAAACATAGAGGCTGACACACTAATATAATACAGAATAAAATAACAGTATTACTATAAAGCACATCTATGCTTTAAAGGTTTTTTAAAAACTACAAAAAAAATTTAAAGGTTTTGTAAATATATTAGAAAATCTTCACAATTAAACATTTTGTAAATGAATAAAAAAATTAAATATTTTGTTAATAAATCAAAAAAACTATAAATAAGCCCTAAAAAATAAATAAAAAAACTCTACAACTTTAAGTAAGTTAATATGAAAAAAAATAAAAACTAATGATAAATCATAAAAAGAAAAGAATAGAGTTAGATCCTTTGAATTGTCAACGTATCATATCCCTTTCTTTGTTTCAGTGGTCTAGCTAATTTCAAGATTATGAAAGAAATGGGAAAGACAAGCAAGTGGATAAGAAACTTCTTGACAGGAAAGAAGGATAATGGAAGGAGAAAGAGAAGAACACAAGTAATCTTCAGCTAATTTCTATTCCAACTGAACATGTTCCAACAACACCAATAACAATCCCACCTATGACTCCTAAGGAAAAGGGGAGATGGAGTTTTTGAAGTTCATCTGCAATTGCTCCAAGTCCAAAAGGCTGCAATTGCTCCAAGTCCAAAAGGACTTGAACTCTATAGATATGATCATTGCAACAACACAACAACAAAATAGGCATTGCTGGAATCAGAGAATGACTAGAAAAGACATGCCTTGATAGTGGCAGCCGAGAGTACCTTAGTGATTGAAGACGCTACAGCCATCAAGATTCAATCTTAGATGGTGTTGGACCTTCACTTGGTGGTGGTTACTATCTCAAACTATGAAAAAATAACAATCTCATGTATATTTTCCAGTGATTGGAAGGCTTAATGTGACAGTTAAATTACCTAGACATGCTTTAGTCTACAATTACTTGCATGTTCCATTGGTAGTTTTTTCATTATTTCTTTTTTCTTTTTGGGCAGGGTGACTTACCAAAAGCATTGTTAAATATTAACTTAGGTTGAGGTTTTGTAGTTAAATGGCTCAACAATTTACATTTCAATTTTCTAGACTAGGTGTTGGATTAATTAACTCAATAGCATTACCTGGAATTGTTCAAGATAATGATATATGGATGTGGTTCGAACTCTTTCAATTGAGGTATTGAAAAATAGTGTTTAGTAACAAATAAACATTCACCAATGATTTTGACACTCCTTTCAAATTTTTCAATAAATCAAAATGATTGAATATCCATGTAAACTTCTACTTACAAGGTTATCTTTACATTTATAAACTTTTAACTTGTGTATTTAGAAAAAAATACTTAAATATTCCATAAACAATAATAATACATATGTTACAACTCTTGAGTTTATCTTCAATATGTACTAAATTAGTAAAGTCTATAATAAAATAATTCTCTTACAAGTTTAGTTAATTTGTGAAAAGTATGGTATTTGAATTGTCAACGTATCATATCCGGATGCAAATTGCCATGATATCAAAGAACTAATGGCAATAAAGTAGTTTTTGGAATAGCTTAATACTCCATGATACTACTCTAAAAATGATTTGTTATGTATAACTAATGAGTTGTGTAAACTGTTACAATTTGAACAAAAAACTAATTCTACAAGAAAAGTTAATTAAAAACTTAATTTGTTTCCTAATGTAGTTTACCGTGTAGTAATCTGTTAAAGAAAGTCTAAGTTAGGGGTATTCAATAATTTTATATTCAAATAGTCACAGCAAAAGTAACCAACTGAATGGATCTAAGATTATATGTAGGCCTTCTTACACATACACACAAATCATCCAAAATGTAGCTAGAACATAAACAAAGTATCAACAGAAATGCTTTTTACTTTGATATCATGGCAATTTCCATCCGGAAAAAAAATCAAGAATTTCTTCATAAAATATATTAATTACACAAGATCATTAATGCCCTGTTCCTAAGTATAAACAGAAATCAAGAAACTGAAATTCAGTATAAATTGTAGAATTACTACATTATAACGGAGTTGTCACGCAATTAAAAATTGAAATAAACGTAAGCAAAGCAACCACAATATAACAAAATTGAAATAAACCAATTAAGACAATTAAGTGACATCTGAAGGGCAATAAAAAAGAGTTCTTTAACAATTAAAGCCAAAGCTAAATTCAAGAAACATAAAAAAGTAGAGAACTTTCCAATCTTCACCAAATTATCAAAACAAAGATCCAAAATTTAAAACATACCAACTTGAAATCCAAGCAAATTAAGCAGAACCGAGATGGGAATTCACCTCAAGAAGCACAAATTCACCATCAACAAGAAATTTGAAGCTCAACTCCCAAGATAGAGTGGTTGTAAATCAAGAACTTGGAATACACGTACAAACAGGATAGAGATATCACATATCGGAACCAGCCTTGAGAAGGATTTGATTACAATTATAGCCACAACAAAAATTTTGATATTAATTATACTTTTAGGCAATAAAATCAGTTAACTTTCTGACAAAAAAATCAAATCAAATAAAGCATAAATTTTAATTCTGAAATATTAAATAACAAAAAATCCAGGTAAATTAAAAAGGCTAAAACACAATGATTTTCAGCAAATTTTAGGCACAATACACTAATTAGGCACAGTAAAATTTTGACAAATTTCCATAAATGTAAGCAACAATAAATTATTGTTAAAAAAGAAAATAATTGAAGGGTTAAAAAATGAGATATATAAAAATAGCAAAATGTAAAAAGAGATTTTGTGAAGAAAAGACCAACAAAATAAATAAAATTACCTACAAAAAGTGATTTTCACTGCATGACAATACTAGCAGGTACCTAACAATTGAAGCTTTTCTTTGAGGTCGAGGAAACCTGGTGGTGGCTGACGTTGGTAGAGATTGAAGGTAGTGGAAGGTGGTCATAATGAGTTGGTGGTGGATTGATTGAAGGGAAGAAAATTAACAGGGAAAGATAGGGAAAGAATGAGATATAGGGAATTGATAGTCGTAGGGTTGATTTTAGATGAAGGTGAATAGAGGAACAGTGGTGAGAAGATGGAGGTGGTGGTGGAGGAAGGTCAATCGGCTACTGGGTTCGGATGCTGGATGGCTTTATAATTTGCTGAGAACTAAGGAGATTTGGAGTGATATTTGGGTATCGCCTCTTACCAATGGACATTTCCATTGCAAAGAGATCACTTATTTTCAACCGATCTTCTTAGCTACGGATTCATCCGATGTTGGAGGATTTTCTTTTTAAATTTTAGTTACCTTACTAACGGATTTATCCATTGGTAACAATTACTGAAATTTTTTTTCCAAAAATATTGCAACGGATAAATCCGTTGGTAAATTCCTTTAAATATTATGGAAAAAATTAAGAGACAAAGAATTTGGTCACTAATTCCATTGCTAATAGCGATCGAAAAAATCGGTTGCTAATTTTCGTCGCTATTTTATGTTTTCCTAGCAGTGAAAAGCCACCTGATGTAGGTTGTGATATGATGAAGACTCAGGAATTTCTTGCCAAGGATCAAAAAATTAATGTTGACAAAAGAGAAAATATGCAAAAAGAAAAGATGGTGGTATGAGAAGCAATCTGGTGTGGTATTTGTTCCACTAGCTTTGGTAAATGCGTGGCGAAAGGGAGCTGTTCATATGAAAATTAGGAATCAAGTATTTTTATGGAAAACAAGGGGAGTCAAACTCTTCCCATGGAGACTAAAAGGAAAAGAATGGCCAACCATCCTCAATTATTTCATTTGAGCAAGTCTTGCCATATCAAGCAAGTGACTATGAAAGAGAGTTTGTTGGGAGGCTACCCAACTTTTAAATTCTGTATTTTGTTTTGTTAAGTATTATTCCTTGTTTAGTTTTGATTTGGTTCACTTTAGACATTGATTGAATTTTGGTTTCAAAAGTTTGCTTATGTTTTGAATAGGTTGTGGTATGGAATGGTTGGAAATTGTTTTCTAATATATGTTTTTTTGATATCTGTAAGTGGTGAGAAGATTTGTGGTGAAGTGAGAAAGAATAAGGAAATTTACTGTGTTGGAATTGCACTATGCAGAAGTTTAGTTCGAAGTCGCAATATTAACACCATCATTGCAAACATTTCAGAATGATGTCGCAACATCAACTTCAATCTTCTTGAAAGGCAAAAAAATTTCCCCGTTTTGATGTTGCAACACCGAGAGTTGATGTCACGACATTGACCACGTGAGGTGCACACATGACATCTGATGTCGTGACACCAAAAACTTGATATTGCGACACCGAGATGTGCCTCACAAGCACATTTTATTTGATGTCGAGATATCGAATAGTTGATGTCGCGATAGGAAAATCGAGTAGAAACAATTTTATTCACCTTTTTCCATTGTTTTCTCAATTCAAACCCCAGATCGGTTCGCAAACCCTACCCATACCCTTCTTTGCCCTTTTCTTTTAATTCTTCTTCCTCCTTCATAAATCTTTTGCAAACCCACCATAAATCCACCAAAACAAACTTTCTCCATCATTATTCATCCTCAAGTTAGGCTATTCAAGTGTAAAATTTAAAATTTGAAGGAGGTTTTCAAGCAATTCAACGGGTGCTTCTACATCAACTAACCGGGTAAAAATTTCCAAATTCTTGTACTTAAGCCCATTAAATTCTTGATTTGGATTGCTTTTAGGTAAATTTTGAGATTTTTTGCCATACTTATTTGCATTGGACTCCTTTGAATTTCAAGAATTATGTGGGTGACTTTTGGGCTTTTTTGGTAATTTTGCATGAAATTTTTGGCAAATTTTGTTGAAAAATGTTATGGGTATAATTGTTTTGGTGGATTACTTGTTCATTTGTTTGGAAATTTTGGTTTTTGTGAAATTTTGGTGAAAATTTGTGGCTTGTTTGATTTAGTTTTATTGTGGAATTGGGCTTGGTTGAAGAGTTCTTTGTAAGTAGATTTTGTTTTTGATATTTTGTGTTGGTTGTGGCTGATTTTGATTGAAACAATGACAAGAGGAGTTTACAGGAGTGATAGGACAAGTAGAGCTAGGGGAAGAGAAGAAACTTCAAAGAAGAGAAAAGTAGGGAAAGAAACCAGAGTGAGGCGAGTGAGCCTGTTGTGGAACCCCAACTCTCTAGTGACCGTGCTCGTGAGTTATTTAAAGCTAATGAGAAGCACGAGGTCATTAAGGAAAGGATATTTGATTTGTCAATGCATTGGGGAGATTATGAGACAACATACGACAAGGTAATGGGAAGGTAAGAGTTAGAGGGGTATTGGTTGATTTTATTTCCAAAAAGACGAATTCTTAGTTCAATATGCCTTCCATTGATCATGAGGAATACCGAGAATATATAAATGACAAAAACAAGGAAATGAATGCCATAAAAAATGCTCCGTGTTCTAGTAATGTAAATTGTGGTTATGAATGCAAATAATGATAAGGAGTTGAAATTTCCTCACAAGGGTTTATCTTTATTGGCTAAATTGTGGTTTTATTTCATTAGTTGTAGGATTTGGGATTCAAACTCAGTGAGTTATATTTTGAGGAATAAAGCATGCCTTGTTTATGCTATTCTTAGGGTCATGCTTCTTAATTTCAGTAGATTAACTCGACAGGGATTCCTTGGTAGTGAGAGAATTGGGAGGCTATACTCTATACTCCAAGCTTGATAACTCATTTATGTATTATTGCAGGATGCCCTATCACAGATCGAGAGCCTTAAACTCATCCAAGAGACTGAATTAACAGAGAAGAAGTGTACAAGCTGGTTCGGGAGTTCAAGAGGCAACAGCAGCCTGGAAAAGCCACTATACTTCCACTGCTACCTCCATGAGCATCATACATTCCTATGCTAGCAAAGTACGTATTCAATGCACCAAGCAACAACAAGGCGCAAAATGAACTTTAGGGATATATTGGACCTACGGCGAGCTAGTTCTGCATTAAAACTTAGTACTTGTTAGTGAAGGTCTTTGGGTGACAACTTTGAGTAGATGGATCCAGCCAGGACCACCTCCAACACGGCATTATGGTCCACCTCACGGGCATTCCTTTTATAGACCACCCAAGGGACTGGTGCATCAAGGAGAACCACATCAAGTTGGTGGCATTGGTGGGTCTAGGATGAGGATTTTGAGAAGAGGCATCACAATGGTGCAGAAGATGACCAAGAGGAGATAAAGTGAGATATGAATGGAGCTCATGATGAAGAGTGATGGCTCGCGGCACATGGAGAAAACCCCTTCATTCCTAATTCTCTCAACCTTTCATTCTTTTATGCACTTAGAGGGATTTGAAGAACATTTTTACTTTTCATTTCTTTAGCATCTTTAGTACTTTAATTTGTCTATTTATGGTTCCTGAGAATTCTAGTTTAGATCCTTTCTTTTGGAATAGATTGGCTAAGGACCTTAAGCTGATTCGCCAGGTGGACTTATTATTGATGCTTAATTGAGGATTGATCATTTTGAGATTTTATTGATGAATGTTTGGTTTGTGGTTTATTGTTGCTCTTAGTGATGTGATGGATTTGTTGATAGTGGGCTAAGGACCTTAAACTGATGCCAAGTAGAATAGTTATTGTTGTTTGAATGATTGAATTGAGTATTTTGAACTTCTGTGGATGATTATTCATTTTTTAACTTAATATTGCTCTTAGTGATTTGTTTTATTGGACTAGTTGATTAGATTTTGTTTTAGGTTGTTGTTTTGTTTTATCTTTGTTCATATGTTGGTTTATGTTTGTGAATTTTTGGGTGAGTGGAAGGATGGAATTACTAATTAATAGAATAAAAATGTCAAGTTTGGGGGTGTTCTTTTCTTGTGGCTGTTGAACCCCAGTTATGATAATCATGTTTTGATGATGACCAAATTGCACTAATGTTTTGAGAAGTGTGCAGAAAAATAGGTAGGTTCGGATGCAAAAATGTTCATCCGAACTAAACAACCAAAAGAATCCACGGACGCAAATGACTGTCTGAAAGACAGAGCTTCAGACGATGGTAATCGTCCGACACAAAGATGATTCTTAAGCAAGTCTCGGACGAAGAACAGCGTCCGATCATATTTCCAGAAGACTTTGCTTTGATCGGACGCGAGGTTCGACGCATCCTCGGAGACTTGCGAATGATGCGTCCTAAACCTGCGGACGCAGCCTCGGACGCAGGGTTTAGCAGCGGCCGTCCGAACGGTCCAACGGCTAGTTCGTTCGGACGCACACTTGCTGCATCAACCGTCCGAAAGGTCCAACGGCTAGTTCTCCAGTAAATAGAAAATAGCCTTTGGAAAGTTGTTGGAAGCAGTTTTTGGGCAACTATAAATACCCCTAAGCCTGAATTAAATATGAAAGACTTCTACATTGATTACAAATAATACTTGAGCTATTTGGGAGAAATAGTGGGTACAAGTGTTGTAAAAGTGTAGGTAGTTTTGTGAAAAGAGTGCTTAGAAGTGTAAGAGTTCTTCAAGTGTAATAGTGGAGAGATAACAATTGTAACAAAGGGAGGTTGTGAGTGTAAAACTCTTGGCTCAACTAAAGGAAATTAGTGTGAGCAAGAGTGATCCTCATTTGTGTACAAGAGGTTATTGTCTCATCTACTTTGAAGAGACTTTTAGTGGCTAAACTTCAAGTTGTGAACTTGGTAGTTGCCTTGTAAGAAGCTCTTTGCAGTTGTAAGCTCCAAGCTCGAGAAGCTTGGGAGTTTGGTTTGATTCTCTTAATCTTAATATTCTTATTTGTTCTTTAAGCTTAAATAGTTGAATATCTATTGTATTCATTTGTGCTTAAGTTTTTATTTGGTGCATAAAGTTTGAATTTCTATTAAGCACATAAAAAAGGTTGTTTTAGGTACAACCTAATTCACCCCCTTCTTAGGTTGCTCTTTGGGACCAACAGTGGCGAGAATGTTGCTTTTTGTGATTGTACATATGTGTTTGATGACATTGAGGACTGTATTGATGGAAAATTGATCAAACTGGTACTCAATGACGACAAATGACTCGCAACACCGTATGGTTGAATTATTTATCTTTGGCATTTCATTGGATTTTGGAGTGTGTTGTGTAGTTCCTTTCCATCTCGAAGATTTTGAAGACCATGTGTTACTATTTTTTAAAAAGTGTTAGACACACATTTTTGAAACAGTTCATTTGAAACATAGTTTTTGATCAAATCACTACCATTACTTTGTTGGTTAATTTATCTTTGGAAAAAGTGGTTTAAATAGGATTGAAGTGATTTAGGACATTTTATGCGTTTGCATAGGGAGTGTTGCTCTAACTTGTGAATGAATAGTCTTGAATATTAATATTGGATACGTTTTACTCCTCTTCTTTGGTTTAGAGCCATTTAAAAAAACAAAATAATTTACTTTTATGAATAAGGAGAGCACGAAATTCTGGCATGTAGGCATGTTGTTTCTCCAAAATAAGCCATTATAGTAGTAATAAGTTGATTGATGTGTACAGAATTCCAGCATGTATCTATATTTTTTCCTACGAAATAAGCTATTAGGAATTATGTTTTACAATACCAACAAGTCCAGGAGGAAATGTCTGTAATACCTATCATTGATATCATGCTACTCATTCCTTGATAGATTATTGTTCCTAACTTTTTGTGACATTTGCATATAGGTAGACTCCTAATGAACTTCTATTTCCATGCGGCTTTGTCAGGATGATTGAACAATTTTGTAATTCTTTTGATTTGAGAAAAAACTATCTTTTGAATGAATGGAACTTTCTTTTTTAAAACCATTTTTAGAATGTTTAATACTTGATTATTTGAAATCTAATGTGGCATTTGAACTTGTGATTCTTGGGAAATTTGAAAACTTGGAATGACTAGTTGAAATGGTTAAATGTCAAATCGTATTAGAGTTCCCTTGTGAGATATCCTTATTGATCATAAGTACATCCATTGTTCATCTTTTGTGATGTCATATTTGGTGGTGTGTATTTGATGGAACTACTTAAGTGTGCATGTTTATTAACACTTTTTAAATTTATTGTTTTGCTCAGCAGTAGCCAAACATTAAGTTTGGGAACGTGATAATTCTAGTAAACTGGAGTTTCTCTCTTCTAAAATATAGCTTTTAATTACTTTAACCACTATTTTTTGTGTTTAATTAGGTGTTTTAGCTTAATCATTTGCATTAGGTAATTGCATTTGCATTGCTTGTAAATATTAAGACAAAAACATGAGTTTTTGATTAATTTTAGTTTAATTAGATCACTTATCTGGTTATGTATTTTGCAGGATAAGAATTAAAGGGATGAAAGTTCAAGATCACAACAGTATAAGGAGCAAATTGCAAATGATGAAGATTGAAGATTTGAGCTGGAAAAAGCCTGATGTCATGACATGGAATATTTGATGTCGCGACATTGAGGCAGGAATTCAAAGTGTAATTTTAAGCTCGATGTCGACATCAATTACTCCATGTCGCAACATTGAAGCATGTCACCTTAAGTAGTTAGGTGCATATTTGTAATTTTGGACTCCATCTCTTTAAATTTTATCTTGTAACTGATTCAAGTACACATAGTAGTAGTGTAGTTGGTAATTAGTAGATTAGAGTAGTTTAGTTTTAGTTTAAGATTCAAATCACCTTTTAATGTAAAAGTTGTCTTTTAATTTCCTTCATATCCTGTCTTTAATTCCTAGCAAGTTTAAATTTTGATTAGTTTATCTTAGTGGGATTTTCATTTGGTATAAGTAGACATAAATTTTACATGTTTTCTCTTAATTTTCTTGCTATCCAAGTTTCTTAAATCTCAAGTTTTCTTTGAAGTTCTAAGGGTTCTTTATAAATTAATAATTTTTAGCTAAAAATCTTCATTTCCTAGCTTTAAGTTACAGTAATTTTAAGTGTACTTTCTTTTACTTAATCAAAAAATCCAAAAATATTTAGTTTTATTCTAGTTCTCATTACAAATTTTTATAACTTTAATTAGTAGTAGATGAAAATCTCTTTGCACTTAATGCTTTCTTTAGTCAAATTAGCTTTACTTGCTTCTTAAGAATCATCTTAATTTATTTGTTTTAAATAGTTTAGTGATTGATGTACTTGCTTTCATTAGACTAGTTTAGATAGCTCTTTACTTGTTGATTAGTTGCTTAATTGAACATGTTTAGGACTAGTATTCCTTCTATTATTGCTTAGCCTAATTATACAAAGATTCTTGAATCTTGGTAACCAACAATCTTTGCAGGAACAAAGCCAATTGCCATGTACTACTACCTACTCTGTATACTTCTTGTGGATGTGAGGGTAGAGTTAAAGGTATTAGTAAGGCTTATTATTACTTGTTTTGTTGAGTTCAATGTCTAGTCGAGGCATAGCATGATATCTATTGTTGTTATGTTTTACATTATGTTTGTACTTGAAGCCCCAAAATTTACACAAAGTCTAGGCGAATTCTAGACCTAAATAAATTGAAAATAACTCTATTTTGTAGAGTTATCACCTTCAAACCTAAATAATTAGTATAGATGTATTTTCTAGTCCTGAGCATAAGAAACCAATGAACGCATAAATAAATAAACAAATAACACATATAATACTTTATATACATCACAATAGTAGTAATAATTAATGAAAAAGTAAATTCTTGTTTGTTGCATTGTCAATCTCATTATACTTTTGGGCTCTTGAAATTCTAGTTGAGGTGAAATCTCTTCGAATTGAAACCTAATAGGAAATTTGTCCAAAAGAGCATAAAAAATATCATGACAATCATTCATACATGTCACAATACCTTGCACTACCAAAGTCGTAGATGTGGCATTCTTAGCCACCCCATCATATGAATCCTTGTAGTTGGCTCCATCAATTTGTTTCACATGTATCATTCCAACTTGCTTTAAGAGAACAGGGTCACTAGAAGATGGTTCTAGTACCCATTCCGTAATTACATTAGGAAGATTCCCAATCTTCTTCTCTAGTCTAAAAATGTCTCCTCTAGGTTATTGAAAATTGTCTGTTAAACTCTAAACCTTAGGTGCTTCTAATGAGTCCACAAACTTTTCCCTACATGGCACCAGAATAAAAACACGTGCTAATATGTGTAATATAACATTATATTAACACATAAACACTTATAAAAACTAGAAACAAAAGATGAACAAGAATGCTCAAAGAACTCTAATTCTAGGAGGAATTAGCAAAACGAAGTAACAAGAACCTTATCACCAAAACACATATAAGTAAGTTAAATAACATTAAAAGAAAAATACTAATAGACTATGTTAAACATATATTAACACAAAAATAGTAAAAATGAAAAAAATACACACTTAAATATCAAAAGTTCTTGAAACTCATGCAAGAACCATGTGAAAATGATAGGAATACCATTTAAAGAAACCTTTCTCTTTCGAAAAATTCCTAGGCTTTACTTCACTAATATTCATGCTGATGTTTCCCTTAAGCATTAGCCTTACTTGATGAATTTTGGTCGTCATGGAATTCTCAATTGAACTTTGACTTGAGTTTTGTTCTTTGAAAAACGTTATGGAATTACTAGTTTTTGATACATGCTCTTTGTCGAGTATTTGAGTGGTCTGATGAGAGTTGTACAGATCTTTGGTTTGGCCATTCTATTTTCCTGGTTATTGAAATATTTATGAAAATTAATGTACAAAAAAACTAAGTTCGGGGTATGAATTGGGCATTTGTGACCTTTGTTTTGTGATAAGCCCTTAATGGCCTTTTATTTTTAATTGTGGAACCCCTTGAGGTTCTTTGTTTTTGAGAACAAAGAAGCTTTATTGACATAAATGAGAACTACAGTTATGCTCTATTATATTTACAGAAATAAGGATAAGCAATCCAATCTAAAATAATTAGCCCTCTTATTCTTGAGGGAAGAGAACTAAGTACAAAAGAATGTGAGAAATTAGTGCTGTGAGATAGCTTTGCCAGAGCTTCTGCAATTGAGTTGGTTTGCCAGTAATGATCTTGAGCGATTAAATCACATTGTGTTTAGGTTAAGTCTTGTGTTCTTATGATTTAACTCTCCAACTTGCTCTAATACCATTTTAGTAGTTTCCTCGATTGAAAGTGAAACTCGAGTTTTAAGTTGAATTTTGATTATTTGATTGTGTTCACATTCATCTTTTATACATATTACTCCTCATCTCATAGAGTTTTGACTGTCCAAGTTCGTTAGAAGTGGTTCACTAGTGTTATGTGTAGCTATGTTTATGTGTTTATGTTGTGTTTTGTGTTTTAGGGTTAGTTTGTGTTTTTAAAAAAATGAGAAAATTTTCAAAAAAATCCAAAAAGATGTTTTTTATGTTAGTTTCTTTGAACCATAGATTTTCAGTCTAGAGGATCTGACTATTTGAAAGACTTCCTAGCTACCGAAGGGTAGCCTTCAGGATTTCTAAACCCTATTTACTGGAGTATTATAGAGAGTTAACCAAAATGATTTTCTATTTTTAGTGTTTTTGAGTTCATTAACTTTTGTAACATATTTCAATAATTTAAAATTGTTTCAAGAAGACTATGTGTTAGAGTTTTTGAGAATTGAAAGTGTATATAAGCTTTCTTTGCTTTTTGTGTCCTTTGAGTCATGAAAGTGTTATCACAATACACATATATATTCTCTTGAGTGAGTGTGTGAATGTGTGCTAATTTTAAATGAGTGTTAATCATGATTGCCTTGAAATATTTGTTTCGCTTGTGACAATCTTTGGACTTGTATGTGATTTTTACACTTGTGAAGTATGAGTGAATTTTAGACTATGGAAATTATTTAGGCAAGTTCTTTGGACTGTTTGAGCCAAAAAGCCTACCTAAATGTCATTTTATCCTTAGTGTCACCTTTTGAGCCTTATAAGCCATACTTCTTTGTTCAACCATGTTACTATGCCAACCTACTCTTTCTACCCATCACCTTAGTAATTACTATTGGTGGTTATGTCATCTATACTATGTGCACAATGTTATAGAAGGTAGAGAAGAATATATGTTTTGTTTGTTGGGGAAAAGGTCAAGTCTATGACTTAAACATTTGTAATAATCCAACCTACTTTATGTAAAGTTTGGTCGAGTAAAGAAAGAAGAATAAGAAAATAAAAAATGTTGAAAAAGAAAAAGGAAAAAAAAGAAAAGAAAAGAAGAACAATTCCTTCAAAGTTGTGTCAATTGTTATGAATGAAGAAGGACAAATTCATTCTAATAAAAAAGGTACATTTTTGGCTTCTGACGTTGTAGTTGGTTAAATGCTATGGTTGTTCGGGGATTGTTCTCGAGGATTATGGTTCGAAGTGATTCACTGATGTGTCTAAAGTTATATGAGCTACTTTTATCTAAATATATATTCTACCCTTACCCCTCAGCCTATGTTACAAGAATTAAAGAGCTATTTGATCCTTCGTTTGAGTTCATTTTTATTAGTGTATTGTGTGTGCTAATGTTTTCCTACATGCTTGTCACTTACTAAACTTTTGTTCAATGGGTTTTTCATCGATTAGTAAGCGAGTGATGTTTGCTTTCATGAGAGGAGATATTAGCATTTGTATGGTGATTTGCGATTGATTAGCAATGTTTTTTCATATACATATTTGGTTCATTTTACTACCTGTATAGTTTTATTGTTACAATTGTTAATATATTGAATAAAGTTAATGTGTATTGAGTCTTTGTTGGTTGTGTTTTCATTGAGACTAGCACAACTTTAAGTTTGGCGGTATAGATAATCCTAAGAAATTAGGATTATTCCTACTCTTTTTTCGTACAGCTTTTGTGCTAGTTTTGGCACTTTCAGGTTTCATTTCTATGTTTTCATGCATTTCCATTTCTATATGTTAATATAAATTTAGTGCAACGTTTTAGTTTTTATTATATATTATTTAACTTACAATTGCATGCTTATGTATTTGGAGTAGTGTTTATGTTGTTTATCTAATTCCTCCCAAAATTAGTGTTCTTTGTACATTGTTGTTTGTCTTTTATAGCTTTAATCAATGTTTAAGTGTTATTTTGAGTAATATTATAGATATTAATGTGTTTTTTTTCTACACTAATGTAGGAACAAATTGGTGCTTCAATCAAACATCGGAAGAGGATTTTAATGGAAAAATAGCAAAACTGCTTGAAGCTATCAGGGGCCACTCGCAGACTAGGAGTGGACAAGATCTAATCACGTGCAGATTGCGAGTCCATCATAATGCCTATGGTAGACTGTAATATGTGAAAGACAAATCAACCGCATACTATAATTGGTTTGATTGGGATGGGCTGTTACGCGATTTGAACGACTTTTTAGACTTCCAGATATCAGTGTTGGACCCGTATGGTGCATTTTGAGGTTTATTTATACCCCTACACATTGTAACTCTTGGAAACTATGAATAAGTATCTTTAAGTAATAAGAATCTAGTTAGGCTAAAGATTTGTCAAGTAGAGGAGTTGAAAACTAGAGCAAGCTTGGACTCGAGCATGCGAAGAAAGGAGCACAAGCGATCATATCTCTTTAAGTGCAAGAAGGCCAAATTTCACTTCAAATTTATTTTCGGCTTGATCTTTATTTGTAAGCAAAATAAAAACCTTAATTTGATTAAGGTTGTATGTTGGACTAGTTTAAATATTGGTTTAATTCCTAGTTTTAGATTTAATTATGTAGTCTTTAATAAGAACTATTTGGCCCAAATTGGAGCCCTTGGTCGGCGTTAGAGTTAGAACCATTAGGGATTATTTTTCTTGCATTTTAGCACGAACTTGGGGTTTTAGGGGGCTGCTTGGCCGATTACCTTGCCCCAAATTATAGGACTTTTAGGAGAATTTTTAAGACTTTTAAGCATATTAATAAATCTTTATAGCCGTTCAATATTCAGCAAATTTGATAATAAAAACTTGAGTTTTGTGAGTTTTAATACTCTTCTCTTAGTCTTTGTATCGACCATTTATTGGGTTCCAAGTTTAAGCAACTTGTGAGTGTGTTCACCAATACAAAATATTGGTTCTTGCTAATTCTTAGCATCGGGTCAATGTTTCTCTTAAGACACTAGTTGGTTCTTGCTTGGCTAATAGTAAGGGTTGACTAAGCCATTTGAATATCAGTCAATTGCATACTTGTCTATATTGTCAATCTTTGTTCATTCGTAATCTTCAGCTCTATTTTCCTACTTTCGTGACCAAATTTTAATGATCCTAGGCTTGGCACCATTTAGCCTGTTGGGTTGCGTTGCATCAATCTTTATTGCACACGTGGTTTGCATCACTAGAACCTCAAAATCACGTTCTAATTCAGTCTCTTTCTTGGGGGATGCAAATTAGACTAGGTTTTTATTACTTTTTCAAGAAGGGTTGAAGAGGAGGTTGAAGATTGGCAATCTTGGATCAAGAACTTGCAATTCTTCATTAGAGAAGCTTTCTTAAACCTTTAATTCTTGTTTTATTGTTCTTTAATTGTTCACTTTTGGTCATAGATTTCTTTAATGCTTTCTTAGACAAATGTTTAGATTAGTTTACATGCTTTCAATATTTTCTTTTCTGTTTATGTTCCCAACTATGTTCTAATTTGTCATAGAGTAGGCTGAATGATGCCAATTCCATTGGTGTAATAATCATAACAATTAGGTAACAATTAACACAATTTGACAATTTTAGACTATACCTAACTCGAGATTTTGTTACATTGGCCAAGCTGATACGCTAATTGACCCTCCGTCATAGACCCGTGTTGATTGGTATATTAATCTAATTTGAGACCAAGGTGGCCGGATTAGTTAATTAACTCACAATAATTTCATACAGGTATAATTCAAATTTAATAATCTGGGACATAAAGGAATCTACCCCTGGATAGGTAATTTATTAGGGTTCAATTGCTGAAGGTTTTGATATTGAATTGACAAGTGGGAATTGAACATCTATGCATTATAATTGGACCAATTAATTGATTGAATTAATCAAAAATGAAAATTGGCTAATCTAACCCTAATCCATTGCTTTCATTAGTTAAAGTATTTAATTTTAAGTTTAACTAATTAAATTTCTCTCTTATTGTCGATTCTTCAAATAGCTTTCAAACCAAATATCCGGTACTTTCTAAACCAATCCTGGTTGTGGGTTCAACTCCTACTCCACAATATACTATTTGACCCCGTACACTTGCAGTGCGTTATCTAGTCAATCGTAGAGTTTGGTATTTGTAAATTTTATAACTAGATATTTAACTTATCAACTGTTCCAAGGGAATTTTAGGCCTATGACTTTGTGAAACCTAAGTAGGTCTATAAATATGTCTTTATGTCATTTGTAAGGAAAAAAGAAAACGACCTTAGGCCACAAAAACATTAGATGAACATCAATAACCCTCTTGATTTTTGTTGCACTATTTTAGACGCTAGAAGAGATGAAGATTCAAGTGTGGGAGTGTCTGCTATCTAATTAAAGACACAAAGTTTTGTGGTGTAGTGCACTAATTCGCATTCGCAAGTTTAAGAACAATTCAAATAACAAAAGCATATACGTGAAATTAAAATGGACAGTTATATCATACTAATCAATCTTCATGGTAAAATCCAACCAAACCCTAGTTCTAAGATTTGGTGCATAATCATGGACAGTAAAATACATCAAAGGAGTGAATTACATCAATTGAAAGAGTAATAAATAATACAGAGAGGAATTAAAAAGGAAAACTAAGGCTTAGTCTCAATTCTTGGCCTTCTCCATGTAAATTCTCCTCTTAGAACAGTGTTCCTCAACAAGTATAATGACGTGTTTCTTCTCTATTTCTTATGCTAATAATACTCTAGGAACATCTATTTATAATCCTTACTTAGGTTTTTATAAGTTTGGAGGTCAAAAAATGCCTCTAGGAAGCCATACAAGTCAAAAACTCACTAATCCACATTTTGAGCCCATACCGCAGGTATGACTATGCTCCCATGATGTGCTCGTGCCTAGGAGGTAGTTCCTGAGCGCGGTTCAGGTACCCAAGGTGTACCCGCACCTAGGCCTTATAGTCTAGTTCATCATTTTTGCTCCATTTTCTATCTATTTGGCCAATAAAAATATCATAAAATTCATAAATAAGTATATCTAAATACTAAAAACTCATAAAATAAGTATTTAGACACTAAAACCCTAAAATTACCAAAATGCATGATAATTTCATAATTGTACTATACTTTATGTGACAATTACCACATTTTTATGTGTTGTAAGCAAGATTTGAGTTATTATTGAGCATAATTTGGTTATTCTTAGTTTTTTAGGGTTAAAGTGAAAAATAGGTGAAAAAGATGGAGAAAGATGAAAGAAAATGCTAAGAACGGAACATGCATGAGTATGAAGCCATTTTGGATGCTGTTTCATATTTTAATAATCAATTTAGAGTCCAAGCTCCGATTGAGATGATTTTGGATGATTTGGAAATATATTGAAGATTTCTACAACTTTTGTGTTTTGAGTTTTCCAAGATTCTATAGGCATATTGTTCAAAATTTTAAAGTTAGAAAATGTGCACCGGTGAGGAGCGATTATGATATAGTTTGGTAGATTCCATATAACTTTCTTATCTGAGATCCAACTGAGGTAATTCAAGATGTTTTGGATAGATAGGACATAAGAGAAACAACTTTTATGTCCAAATTCGGTCTGTATAAGGGTCAAAATTGAAGCCAAAAGTGAAGCCTAACGCACATGCGCTGGGGTTGTGCAGCGCATGTGCGCTGGCAACTTTTCAGCACTGCCTAGCGCGTACATGCGCCCAAAATAGGCAGCGCATGTGCTCCTGAAGCAGCAGATTTGCGTATTTTTTAGTTTTTAACAGATTTCTTCGCCCGATTGGACTCTTTTTCACCCGATTTCACGTTCTTATCTGTAGGCATTATTTGTAACCCTAAGTACTCAATATAAATACCCCAAGTAGGTGACAAAAAGGGATCGACACCTTTATTTTCTTTCGGCTAGGGTTTTTAGCAGTAGAAATTCGTCTTTATTCTTTCATGGAACTTTGTGCTTAAAACCTTTTCTTGGTAGAGGGACTTGATGCCATGGTGAATTCTACAAAGTTGTGAGACTTCTTGTGCACATCTATTCACTTTCATCTCAAGTATTGATTATTAAAGTTTCTGCGATTAAATTTATGATTGTTCTTTTAACTTGTTATTGCTGCAGAATATTAAGTTATTAGAATTAATCTACTGCTAGAATGTTTTAACTACATGTGTTTAATTCAATCTGTGAAGCAACTAAATTTGATAATTACTGGATTTGAGTTATTGAATTTAGGGAAATTAATTATCTAATTGGCATAACCGCATGTGTTTATGTGTAATTAGTCTAACTGTTCTTGTTGATATTAAAGCTTCTATTAATTTACCTTTGGCGTGTGTCTGGGTTAAATTAATAGTTAGGGTTAATTGGATCCATGTTATAATTAACCAACTTTAGAAAGAAATAAGAATCAACTTTGAATTGGTATTCGTTCGGGTTAATTCTTCAATTATTGCTTGATATAAATTGAATTATCTTGTGTGTCAAGGATCGACTAGTGAAATTGCCATGGTGGATATGACCAAAACCAAGACTTTTCTTACATCGAATTTTCTTCAGTTATTTTATTGTTTTATGCATTTTAGTTGAAAGCGTTCAAAACCCCCTTTTTTCCATTTAGCGCAAAAATAAACTCCGTTCTCTGTGGGACGACCTGTACTCACCGCTACTACATATTGAGAGTTGTTAATTTTGGGTGCTTACGACAGCATTGCAACTCTGCAACATATTATTATTGAACCACCAAAATTTTTGCACCATTGCCAGGAAACTTTTTGAATTATTTTTGTGCTATTTATTTCATTTGTGTTTCTTTTCTTTCTTTTTATTATAATTCTTCTGCTAATTGTGTATGCCTGTGATTCGGTCTACTGGCCAAGTTGAATTCCAATTTGATTCGAAAATATAGAGAACATTAAGCAGATTGGGAAAAGAGATAACAGAACGACAGTTAGGGGAAGGACAATTGTTTAACTATATCTTTGCAGGTGATCAGGAACAACATGAAGAGATGAACACGGCGCAACAGACTTTGAGGGAATTAGCCGCGCCCACTCTGAACCAACAACCCTTTTGCATTACATATCGAGAAAGGATATTAGATGTTAATGTCACATTTGAATTAAAATCTGGACTAATCCATTTGTTACCTTCTTTTCATGGATTGCCAGGTGAAGATCCGAACAAGCATCTTAAGGAGTTCCCTATGGCTGTTCTCACTCATAAATGAGGTGAAGGATTGGCTATTCAATTTGCCTTAGGGTAGTATCACAACTTGGGAGCAGATGAATAAACTATTCTTGGCTTAATACTTTCCAGCTTCTCAAACTGCAAATATTAGCAAAGAAATTTGTGGAATAAGGCAGTTCAATGAAGAATCCTTGTATGAGTATTGGGAGCGCTTCAAGAAATTGTGTTCAAGCTATCCGCATCATCAGATAAGTGACTCCTTACTAATTCAATATTTTTATGAAGGGTTGTTGCCTAATGAAAGGAACATGGTCGACGCCACAAGTGGATGGGCGTTAGACAATTTGACCATAGACGCTGCTCGTGAGCTTATCTCGAATATGGCCGCACGTTCTCAAAAGTTTGGGACACGCACGCTATCAACCTCTCAAATGTGTAAATGAGGTAAATGTTTCATCATTAGAACAACAAATGGCAAGTTTGACTTCTTTTGTTCGACAGTTGGCTTCAGGTACCGCACCGACTGCACAACCATGTGGAATCTGCTCAAATGAGGGACACTCAATAGATATGTGTCCCACATTACAAGATTAAGGTAAAGAGTACGTAAATGCAGCTGGAGGATTCCCAGGGTAGCCACGAAAAAGTTATTATCCCTACTCGAACACTTACAATCCTGGATAAAGGGATCATCCTAACTTGAGATACGGGAACCCAGCCCAAAATTAGCCTCAACAAAATTGGCAGAACATCCAACCTTATAGGCTACCATTTGCTCAAAGACAACAAGCAACTCTGAATAATCAATCTGGTAAGTCTTTAGAGGAACGGCTGGATATTTTAACCAAAAATACGATTCAATTCCAGCAGGATACAAAGGCCAGTATTCAGCAGTTGCAACATCAAATGGGACAAATGGATAGCATATCTGCGATTAGCAGGTTGGAAGTGCAGAGTTCTGGGAAGTTGCTATCTTAAACAATCATCAACCCAAGGAGAATGTGAGCACAATTATGTTGAGGAGTGGTAAAGAGGTTGAAGTGCAAAACAAAATAGTTCCTGAACATATTGAGGCCGAGAAGAAGAGGACCACAGTCAAAAAAAAGGTTGAACCATGCGAGAACAAAACCAGCCGCAATAAAGATAAAGCTATTCCTATATGGACTTAAGATAAACCCGAACCTCCATTCCCCGAGACATTGAAAGAGTTTTCAATTGAGGATCCCGACAAAGAGATATACGAGACTTTTGGATGCTATAAAAAAAATACCTCGATATGCTAAGTATTTGAAGAAATTGTGTTCCTATAAAAGAAAGCAAAAAGAGAAGAAAGTTAGAAAGGTAGAGGTGGGAAGAAATGTTTCGTCAATAATTCAAAAATCTCTACCTGAAAAGCGTAAGGACCCAGGTATGTTCTCTGTTCCTTGTAAGATAGGAAATACTAGACACTTGGAAAAAGCCATGCTGGATTTAGGTGCATCTATTAATGTAATGCCATACTCTGTGTATGATGCATCGAAAATAGGACCATTGAACAAAACTGGTATAGTAATCCAGTTGGTTGATAGATCTTTGGCCTATCCTAAGGGAATCATAGAGGATATCTTAGTTCAAGTAGGAAGTCTAGTTTTTCCTACTGATTTTTATGTGTTAGAAATGGAACAAGGTGATTCGAATGCTCCTGTTTTGTTAGGAAGACCATTTCTAGCTACTTCCCAGATAGAGATAGATGTTCAGAAAGGCACTCTTAGTATGAAATTTGGAGATAAAAGTGTTGACTATAGCATTTATGATGATGTTGAACCATCTAACCATACTAAACTTGTTTCTGTAATCGATGTGTGTAAGCCTCTAACACAGGAATTCATGAACATACCAATAATCAGGAGGTGGGCATGAACCGTGAAGAACATCTCGAGGAAAAGAATAAGGACTTGTTTCAGGAAACAAGTAATTGGAGGTTCTAATGCTTTATCACTTTCTAACGAGAAATTGAAGTTATCTGTTGTGCAGGGAACAATTCCAGATTATACTCGCCTTCCTGTTCATCTTAAATACATATGTTTGAAGGATAAGGAGAGGGTGATAATCTCAAATCAACTTAGCAACTCACAAGAAGAACAACTTGTTTGGATCCTAAAAGAGCGAAGGAGATTGAATCCATCATTTGTGAAAACAGTGAAGCGGAAGATCCTTGGACTCCTTAACATGGGAGTTACTTGATTAGTGAATAAGCATTAAGTCGAGCCAACGACAGTAAACAAAGGCGCTGCATGGGAGGCAACCCATGTTCATTTACATTTTATTCCGATTATTTGTTTTTGAAGTTTTACTTTTGTTTATTTTATTTTTAGTGTTAGCTTAGTTTTATTATGTTGTTAGTGTAGGAAATCGACTTAACTGATAAGTTAAGCTGATAAAATGGTCCTTTCAAAAGGAGTGAGGAGATGTCCCATCAAGGCATTTCCACCTTTTCCTCCTTTTTGCCCGTGCTCCTTGAGTTTTTATGCCCTATGTGTTGGGCCGTTTTCTTTATTTGATATTTATGGCAGTTAATTTCCTAGACAATTTGAGTAGTTATTTTATTAGACATTTTTATTAGTTAGGTTTCATTCTAGTTCGTTTATTTCATATTCTTTAGCTTTATTTTTGAATGGTGTGTTTCGTTTATTTTTTGCTGTGTATTCCCTTAAGGGAGTAAGTTTTTCTTGATTCTTGTAGGATTCTTTTCTACAATTTTCTTGTTCTTCTTATTGTCTCAAGGGAATTATTTATTTGTTTTGTTTTGTTTTGTTTAGTGTTCTCCAACTTTCATTCACGACAAGGGGTTATTTATAGCGGATACTGCTCAAAACGCGAATTAAATCCAGATAAGCTTTCTTTTTTTCCATTTTATGCTTTTGTTTTTGCATTGAGGATAATGCTTATTTTTAAGTGTGGGTTGGGAGAGTTATTTGGATTTTTTCGAAAGTTGTTTGGTGTATTTTGCTCAATTTTGCTGCAATATTTTAACTTTTCCTTTGATTGGAGATCTTGTCAAAAATTTTGAAATTTTTTGTGGATTAATTGACCATTATTTTTTTGAAATTTTCAAAAGTTTTTGCTTAATGTATTTTTCCCATTTTTCTGTAGAATAATCATTAGTTGAACCGTGCATGAATGAGTAGTCAGTGTGAATATTTTTCGTTCATGATTTTCGAAGATTTTTTAGCACTAAGCCAAACTTTAATTGTTGATTTGGGATATTTAGCGAAATTTATGTAGACTCAATTACGTTGCATCCCAAAAACTCACTTTATTACATTTTTGAAACTAATTCTTAGACGACTCGATTTAGTTTATAAATTAGGGTAGTGTTTTTTGTTTGATGAACCTTTCTAGCTAACCATTTTAACAATTTCTTCTAAGTACCTTATTTGATCTTTATTCTTGTGAAGAGAAACATCATTCACCTTCTTTCACATAAACTCAATTATGAATAGTACCTACCCTTATTCAGCTTAATGTTCCATTCATTGTTTTATCCTAAGTTTTCCCTTTAAGAACTTATAGTGCACATTATTTGTTAAGGGGATATAAGGGTGGAAGTTTGTGAGAAGTGACTGATGTACATTTTTTGTTGCGAAATGGGGTATTGGAAAAAAATTGTTGGAAAAAAAATGAAAATGGAAGTTTTTGTAGTTGCAGGTAGTGCCCATCTCTAGTACCTGCGTATTCTTAATATTTATAGGTAGAGCCCATCACTGGTACCTGTATTTGCAGGTAGTGCCTATCACTGGTACCTGTGTGTTTATTTGTTGCGGGTAGTGCCTACCACTAGTACCCGTACTGCGAGCGGACATAAAACTAAAATCACTACGTAATGTATATATGTCCGAGAGAGGTTGGCATGTTTGGTTGTTCGAATTCTTTTTGGGTGTTTGTTACTCAAGTGTGGGGTTGTGGATGTTTGATATTCCGCATGTGAAGAGAAGTTTTATTTTAATGTATGGCCGTCATTACTATAAAGCTCTTGTTCTTATTTGCTATATCCTTTCCCTTCTTTGGCTATCAAATATCCTAATTTCTAGTTCGAACTGAAAGTCGTACCAAAATTTGAATTGAATCGATTGTTTAGATTGGTGGAGAGGTGTAAGAAGAGTGAGCTATGGGGTTTTTAGAAAAATTTTGAGGGTCTTCATGATTTAATCTAGATATTTTCAAATCTAAATTTTTGAATGGCTATACACACATACACACGAATTTCATGTTTTGGTTTTAATTAGCATTTGAGCTCTTGGGTTCTTTGACTACTCTGATTGTTGGATTGATTATTTATTATAATGTGGATATTTGAAGGAATATGTTGAGTAGAATGTGTTATGCCTAAATTTTTTAATTTTATGTTTGATCGAGGACGATCAAAGGCTAAGTGTGGGTAATTTGATAAGTTCATAATTGTACTATATTTTATATGTCAATTACCACGTTTTTATATGTTGTAAGCAAGATTACATATGAGTTAGTATTGATCTTAATTTGGTTATTCTAAGCTTTTTTAGGGTTAAAGTGAAAAATTTGTGAAAAATATGGAAAAAGATGAAAAAAAATGCTAAGAACGGAACATGCATGAGTATGAAGCCATTTTGGATGCTATTTCGTATTTTAAGCATAAATTTTGAGTCCGAGCTCCGATTGAGATTATTTTGGATGATTTGGAAATATATTGAATAGTTCTACAACTTTTGTGTTTTGAGTTTTACAAGATTCTATAGGCATCTTGTTCAAAATTGCAAAGTTGGAAAATGTGCACCGGCGAGGAGCGATTCTGACACAATTTGGTAGATTCAGCATAACATTCTTATCTAAGAACCAATTGAGGTGATTCAAGATTTTTTGGAAATTTGAGACATAGAGCTACAACTTTTATGTTTCAAGTTTTCCCCAATTTGGTGTACATAAGCGTCAAAATCGAAGGGGAAAGTGAAGCTTATGGGCATGCTCTGGGGTTGTGCAGCGCATGTAGAGCGCTGGCAACTTTTCAGCACTGCCTAGCATGCACATGCACCCAAAATAGGCAGCGCATGTGCGCTCGAAGCAGCAGAATTGTGTATTTTTGAGTTTTTGACAGATTTCTTCACCCGGTTGGACTCTTTTTTGCCCGATTTCACGTTCTTATCTGTAGGCATTATTTGTAACCCTAAGTACTCAATATAATTACCCCAAGTAGGGTGAGAAAAAGGGATCGACACCTTTATTTTCTTTTGGCTAGGATTTTTAGCAGTTGCAATTCGTCTTTATTCTTTCATGGCACTTTGTGCCTAAAACTTTTTCTTGGTAGATGGACTTGAAGCCATTGTGAATTCTACAAAGTTGTGAGACTTCTTGTGCTTGAATTATTCCCTTTTATCTCAAGTATTGATTATTTTCTGCGATTAAATTTATGATTGTTCTTTTTAACTTGTTATTGCCGCAGAATATTAAGTTATTAGAATTAATCTACTGCTAGATTGTTTTAACCGCGTGTGTTTAGATATTCAATCTGTGAAGCAACTAAATTTGATAATTACTGGATTTGAGTTATTGAATTTAGGAAAATTAATCATCTAATTGGCATAACCGCGTGTGTTTATGTTTAATTAGTCTAATTGTTCTTGTTGATCTTAAAGCTTCTATTAATTTATCTTTGGCGCGTGTCTGGGTAAAATTAATAGTTATGGTTAATTGGATTGCGTGTTGAAAATTAACCAACTTTAGAAAGAAATAAGAATCAACTTTGAATTGGTATTCGTTTGCGATAATTCTTCAGTTATTGCTTGATATAAATTGAATTATCTTGTGTGTCAAGGATCAACTAGTGAAATTGTCATGGTGGATATGACCAAAACCAAGACTTTTCTTACTTCGAATTTTCTTCAGTTATTTTATTATTTTAATTTTAGTTAAAAGCATTCAATCCCCTTCTTTCCATTTTGCACGAAAATAAACTCCGTTCTCTGTGGGACGACCTGTACTCACCGCTACTACATATTGAGAGTTGTCTTAATTTTGGGAGCTTACGACAGCATTGCAACTCCACAGCATATTATTATTGCACCAATGCCCTACTTAATGAACAAGACACCTTGAAAACCAATTAAAACCCAAGCCAAAATGCATGTAAATAACTATCTTTTGGAGAGTTGACAAATCCTCAAACTTGAACTTTTACTCGTCTAAAATAAAGAAAATGCTTAAAACACAAACAGATTCAAGCACATCAATTTACTTTGTCATGTTAATTGTCATAGAAAAGATACAACTACTCAAGAAGAAATATATGGCTTCAACATTGATATAAAGAGCATTACTAATCAAACCCAGATAATCATCATGAAAGTTTTAACTCTCTTCTCATGAAAGATAATAGCACTCACTCACCAATCAATGAAAAATCAATTGAACATAGGTTTAGCAAGGGACAAACATGTTGGAAGAAATTTAAGAATGCAAAATAGTTACTAATACAAATGAACTCAAAACAAGGATCAAGTAGGTCTTTAAAGATGAAGCTTATAACGTAGATTAAGGGATGAAGGTAGGATATATATGGATAAAAGTAGTTTAAATCACTTTAGACACGTTAGTGAATAACTTTGAACCATAATCCTCTAGAACATCCCCAAGTAACCATAACATTTAACAGCTATAACTTTTGAAGGCAAGGAATGTACCTTCACTATTAGAACATAGAAGGAATTGTCCTTATTTTATACCTACCATTCAACACAAAATTAGAAGAATTGTCCTTCTTTCATTTCTTTTTCTTTTTCATTCCCTCTCTTTTTTTTTTCTTTTATTAAAACATTACAAAGCATAGGGGACTATTACAAACGTTATGTTATAACATTGAATTTTTGCCTTTAACAAACATGTCTCATGTCCTTCCCAACCATTCTGATCATCATACCTATAGTATTGATATTACTTATTACCAATACTAACTACTAAGGTGGCGTAGAAAGAAGGATAAAATAAAAGAGTAATTCATCTAAATAGAATGGTTAAACGATTCAAGAAAATAAGGCTTATAAGGCTCGAAAAGGAACACTAAGGATAAAATGTCATGTAGGTTGGATGTTTTGCTCAAACGGTCAGAAGAACTTGCCTAAATCATCTCCTTGGTCTAAAATTCACTTATACTTCGCAAAATATAAACAATTGTAATGAATGTCACAAGCTAAACAAATATCGCAAGACACAATTAATCAACACTCATTGAAAATTACCCACACACCCTTACTCAATGGAATATATTTAAGTGTATATTAGTAACACTTCATAACTCAAAAGATTCAAAAAGCAGTAGAAACTTACATGCATTTTTAGTCCATACACTTTTAAACATTTTTACAACTTTCACATGTGTCACAAAAATGAATGAACTCAAATGAAACACTAATATGAAATTTTTTTTGTTTAGCCCTCTACAATACTTCAGGCAAAGACGGTATAGAAATTATGAAGACTTCTATCTGGTAGCTATGGAGTCTTTTATACAGTTAGATCCTCAAAACTAAATAAAAAAACTTCTGAAAATGAAAAATCTTTTTGTGTTTAGAACTTTTTTAAATGAAAACCTAATTCTTAAAAATTACACCATCACAGATGAAAGCAACTAAAAAATCATTCCTAACACATAACATGTATTCACTATCACACCACTCTCAACTTAAAATTAAACATTGTCCCTAATGTTTCCTCATATAAATAATAAAATTTTAACACAAAGAAAATAAATGAGAAAAAAAATACTCCCTAATTGAAGTTATGTCATGTCAATCATTTCTTAGATCATCCTTATCCTTTTCTTCAACATTGGATGCACTTTGTAGCCTTCATCATTTGACTCATCATTTACTTTATCCTCCAATTCCTCTACAAAAAATTTGGGTATATCCGGTAAGGTTGGAGCTCTCGTCATATCTATATGAGATGCTTCACCCATGTATTGAACTAACTTCTCCATAGCTTTCATATTGTGATATTGACGGTCCATTTGTCTTTCAAGTCTTGACATCCAATTTTCATTGTATGACTTGGAGGATTTCTTGTAGTTGATTCTTCGTTATTCTTTCGTTGCATAGAGTCTGGATACATTTGTGACAATACTTTGCCATCAATGGCTGATTTGACTTCAATCTCTTTTCTTGTTTAGCATCCCATTTAACTACTGCTTTCAAACATAACTGAGTATTTAAGCAAGGAAACCAAAGTCCCTTACTTTGAGTTCTAGCTGTTTTGAAGATTTGATAAAAAAGAATATGGCCAACATCAGTAAGGTCACCTTTGACCAAGAAATAAAACAATATTATCTTTTCAAATGTGTTCTCAACATTAATTATGTGATTATAAAATTATAGCAAAATTTTGGTATAGGAGATAGTTGAGTACTATTGAAAGATATCCTTATGTCTAAAGCATTTTGTGGTGTATTCCATTGTATATCCATACCGTTACACAGAAATTTAGCTATTTGTCTAAATTTGGGCTATATATTTTATACATAGTATGACTATCCCCATCTATTTTAGACAGACTTCTACTACAAGTAGTGCATTCAATGATTCATGAGTACAGAAAAGGAAAGAAAGTTTCTGAACCAAAATGTCTCCCTTCACTATTTCAAGAACATTAGCATAAAATTCTCTCACAATTTGTTCTAAAAAAAATTCATGGTGCATACAAAGCGCAGACCAACTGTTCTCTTGAATAAGTTTTTCAACTTGGTTTTGAAGGTCTCTGTGCTTCCATGGCTTATCAATGTTAAACCATTTTTCAATAATTGATTTTTTCTTGGTAGAGTTCTCTTGAAATTGTTTTTATGCTTTAGCGGAAAGGAATCTATTTTTGGCGTACTTCTTTGTGGAAGAACTACTTGCCTTGGAACCTTTTTTCCCTTTAGATTTCATGATTTCAATAGCAAACATACAAGAAAGATTAACCTTGAAATAGGTAAAGAAAATAAACAACTTAACACCAAAAGAGTCAAGTCCTTCTTATGCCAAATTAAGCCTTTAATAGCAAGAAAATTTCAATTCCCACCAATCAATTCTTTTACCAAATAAAGGACAATTGAATTCAGTAATCTAACTATAAAAGCACTAAAAAAGGATAGAAATCACTAATTTAGAAGCTTATAGAACCTTATTGAATCCTCCCTGAGTTGGAATTAAAATCCTCCAATAGTATGCTCTCCTTCATGTTCTTGTTTGAACTTTCCACTTTCTTCTTAATGTGCTGAAAATAAATAAAAGGTGAGTTCTTCATGAGATTTTGGCAAAATAATAAGTTTAAATCAATTAGTTTTTGTGTTGGGAAAGGTTTAGAAGTGTTTGGAAGAATTTGGAGTGTTTTGAAGGTGGAAAAATTGCATTGGAAGGATTTAAATAGGCTGCAATTTCGCAGCCCTTGGCTTTAATACAGCAGCCTAGGCACAGCTCAGGACCTAAGGCATACCAAGTGTTCATGACCAGCTCAAAATCCAATATTAGCCCCTTCAAATCAGGTTTTTGAAACATATTTTGAACCATAAATCAAGCCTATACAACACAAGGAATCATAACCATTTGGAAACAAGTAAAGTCCATAAACAACAAGATTAGAACAAGTTTGATACTTGGAAGAACTAGGAAATTTGACTACAAAAACCATCAAATAATTCATTTAAAATACACCTAATAAGTTACAAAATCAGTTCCTGAAAACTTCTACAACTTCAATTTCCTTGGTTCAATCCAACCTAGTGGCTAGCAATCAAGATTTAAACTTGATATTGTAGTAAATTTTCAAAGAAAAACTAAGTGTGAAAATGTTTTGGAGATGTAAAATGGCAGTAAAAATTTTGTGGAGATGGATTCTTATGGAAGCAAAATAGAACTTTTCAAAATTGTGCACTGGCCCACCGACTTTGGAAATGTGTAGAAAAGGGCAAATTAGTCCTTGCAGATTAAAGAGTGATATTAATGGATACTTTAGATGATAGGAATGAATATAAATTGTGCTGGAATGATTAGAAAAATTCCATGTGGAAAGATTACAAAAAGTCTAGGTGTTACATTAACACCCGAAATCCAAAACCAATTTTTCTGCAATTTTTTACATTTTAGGGGATTTGTGTAAGAACTCTTTAAGAACTCCAATTGGAGCAAGTGAGCAAGGGTGCAAGGTGATGTTTTCCAAACCTTATTTTGATGATGACATGAACACTTAACTCTGTAAAACAAGCTTTTGCAGGAACAGATCTTTCGGACGCACAGAACCGTCCGAACTAGGACAAAACTCCTCGGACGCATTGCATCGTCCGAACGAACTGGCAGAAAGAATGGGATCCTACTGCCTTTCTTTCGGACGCTCAGGACCGTCCGAAACCTCTGTCGGACGAAGGACCGGACGCATGCACGGACGTCCGAACGAAGCCTCTCAACAAAACTGAAAGAAGATCGGACGCTGCCTCGGACGCATTCAATCCTTCTCGGACGTCCGAAACCCCAACGTCTATTTTTTGTGCATTTATTACTTAGCCGTTAGGAAGTAGTTGAAACCACTATTTATTGCTCTTATAAATAGGTGCTTTAATAACTGCTGAAAAAACAATCTAATACATTGAATACAAGCCTTAGAAAAGAGTAATTTGAGTGCAAATTGACTATAGTGCTTTGTTGTATTAGTGTGCAATTGTGAGGGTAATTCAACTTTGAGTGGAGTGATAATCTTGTATGAAAGTGTGGTTGTAAGTAAGATTCTTGGCTCAACTAAAAGAGTTTTAGTGTGAGCAAGAACTTCTCAACTTTGTAAAGATTATTGGCTCACCAAGTGTGTGAAGCATTCAAGAGATTTGATATTTCAAGCTTGCTAGCTTGGAATTATTGATTGCTTAATTTATTCTCTCTTTACTTTACTGTTCTATTGATTTTGTTATATCTGCATTTAATTAAAAAGCTCACTATTTTCCGAAAGTATAATTTTTAAGAAACCTAATTCACCCCCCCTCTTAGGTTGCTTTGGGACCAACAATTGGTATCAGAGCTTGGTCTCATTATATTGCTTAAACTGCTATTGAGTAAAGAAATATGGCAACTAACAATGTCAGCTCTATTTTTTGAGGGCCAATCCGTTACTAGGCCTCCCATGTTTAATGGGACAAATTTTATTAGTTGGAGAGATAGAATGAAAATATTTCTGCAATCTATTGACATTGATTTGTGGTATGTTGTCAATGAAGGTCCATTTGAAGCATCTATCATTGATGATCACACAAATAGAAGAAGAGAAAAGACAAGGAATGAGCTCACGGTAGTCAATGCAAAGTCTCAAACTACCATCTTTCTTCCGCACCCTTAAGCTGGGTTTAGAAAAGGCATCAATCCGTGGCAAAGGGTATTTATTCTTCACAGTTACCTTATTAAGCTCACGGTAGTCAATGCAAAGTCTCAAACTACCATCTTTCTTCCGAACAAATAAGACCGGTGCTCCCCAAGGTGAAACACTTAGTACAAAAGATGCTACAACAAAAACAAACTTCATCAATACAAAACCTATCTAATACACTACCCCTCTCCAAACAAAAGAGTCTCTTGGAAGATTATCCGCAGAATCCAGTTCCTGTAATGTTGGAAGCACCGAAAATATAAAAGCTGGAAACGAAGATGGAGAGTAAAAGACTTTGCACCTGATCTACCGTGATTATAAATCACGTGGGGTGAGCATAACTAACTCAGTGGATATCATAAAAGCTCTTCAAATGGGGCCAAGCATTTTGATAAAAAAAAAACATAAAGATAATAACATTTGCGAAAACCATAGTCATGAAGCAGTTTCTAAAATGTCTCATGCCATTTAAACGTCAATAAACCATAATCATAAGTAGTTTCTAAAATGTATCATGCCATTTAAACGTCAGGCATGTCCAAAACATAACCAAAAAGATCCAATCATTTCAAAACATAGTATGCTAAAGCATAGCGAACAAATCCATGGTACAGTTTCAATCCGGAATATAATAAAATAGCATGAGTATCTTTTAGGATCAAAGGTATGACCTACAGTACTAGTCAGATCTAGTAATCTACCACACCTACTAGTCTGACCGGGAGGTCAAGTTATCCCATCAGACCAAGACCCCGCAGTCAAATAGTTCATAACAGTCATAGCAGTCACCATGGCGTCCCATGGATGACTATAGAACCGGTTCTCCCCAAATCAAACATTTCCAAACACATCCAAAATTATATACCTAGGTCACCTATGAGCCAAAACAGTTATAAAATGCTTTCATATCAAAAGAGTTTGCAAACATATCAATTGATTAACATAAAATAGCTTGGTCCCGATTTCATATGTAATAGTTCCAAAACTTGGTAAAAAGTGCAGTTCCAAACATCATACACATTCTAAAATCCATCCAAACACATTTCGACAGTCGTCAAACAAAATACAAGTGGAAGAGGGTCTATGTTACCCACCTATCAAAGCAAAAACTGCCCAAATGATCACTGAACGCGATCGCAGGCGGTAGGTGGCGTGGTACCTAAAACAGATATAGGAGGACTCTTAGAAGAGATGAAGAAGTTAAAGAATGACTAGGGAAGCGAAAACGACGCGAAACGATAGAAAACGACTACCAACAGCTCTTTGGTCAAAAATGACCTTTTCAGGAGTTGTGACCAACTTCGACAAGCTAAAACCCCAGTCAAAACACTTAGTTAATGTATCAAATTCTCTATTACAGCTAGAAAAAACCGTTTTCCAGAAAAACCGAAAAACTTCGCCTCTCCCTAGGCTATAAGTAGGCTATCCTCCCTGCCAACAAAATCCAATTCCAAGGTATTCAAGGGACCTTGGTTACAACCCAACTCAAAACAACATATTCAACCAACCAACAAAATCCAATTCCAAGGTATTCAAGGGACCTTGGTTACAACCCAACTCAAAACAACATATTCAACCAACCAACAAAATCCATAAACGGAAAGATTCAGGAGCAATAGCCGGGACTATATCAATAGCATTCCACAACAATCCATACCCCATAACCACTACAATTAACTCTATTACAACATTAGAGCAACAACCTATGGGTGGAATTCCTCTTTACTACCAAACTGAAATTTTTTGATATTTACCGATTAGCCACACGCATGATTCAAACATGCTGCCTATCCAACCCACTACCAAGGAAACACTTAAAATCATCAAAAGATCATTAAAGATCCTTCAAACATAACCAATTATCCAAATTATCCTAGTTGCGCCAAACTTCCGCTTACTTACAAAATGAAGGGAAATCAATTCCACTTGGTTTCAAGTCTCAATTCCTATCGAAACTAACCTTCAAACACTCTTAAAACATCATTATGTGCATAGACATAAGCATTCATAGCATAACACTCTAGGCCACATATGGAAGACAAAACCCCAACTCATAATCTTAAAATTTGTAATCTAACCATGGAAAGTTGTTAAAATCAACCCCAATCACTTCCCAACCTTATAAAATCTAGATGTGTATAAACCCATAACATACATAAATCAACACATATAAGGCTGCTCTTATACACATTTTTCAGCCATAAAGAATCCTACAAAACTTGCATATAAAGCTTGGATCACTTGCCCATAATCCAGAAGTGCTAAAATACAAAAATCTTACCTTCCAAGTGATTTCTACTTGAAATCCAAGAAAATTTTGGGGAAAATGGAGGAAGAGGAGTTCGGCTGCTGCTAGGAAGAAATAACCCTCTTTGCAGCCTTAGATGTGTTGATTTATAGATGTGTATAAGTTGACCAGATAGTTTCTCAAGTTGGTAACTTGACTCAAATGCTCATTTTTTTGCTTCTGAGTTAACATTATAAATCAGGTGCATCAAAGAACACTCACACACCACAATGCACTAATTACACTTAGTCCAACTTTTGACCCGTTTATCCGCCGGGAACGAAATCGCGTAAATCGAAAAATTTGCCGAATTGAAAAACGAATAAGTTGAAGTACTTTATGACTAAAAATAATATGAAAAACATTTTAAACCAGTTAAAATCAAAGAACAAGGCTATTAAAATACTGGGTTTCACATTCTACCCCCCTTAAACAAAGTTTCGTCCTCGAAACTTACGAAATCACGAAGCAAACAAAGCTGGATACTTCGATCTCATGAGGCTCTCAAGCTCCCTGTAGCTTCGCTCGAATGATTAGACCATAAAACCTTCACGTAGGGGATAACTTTATTCCTCAATGTCTTATCTTGTCGATCCAAGATCCTCTCCGGAACCTCCTCGTATGTCGTGTAAATCCCGATCTACTAAAGGTTCATGGCTCAACACATGAGAGGGATCAGGGATATACCTCCTCAACTGAGATACATGGAAGGTATTATGAACTCTAGACAACTTCGGAGGCAAAGCCAATTGGTATGCCAAATCACCAATCTTGTTCAACACCTCATAGGGGCCTATATAGCGTGGACTCAACTTTCCACCTTTCCCAAACCTAGCTACCCCTTTAGTCGGCGATACTTTCACATACACTTTATCCCCAACCGAAAATTCCATTGGCTTTCTCTTGCGATCCGCCCAGCTCTTCTGACGATCTTGAGCCGCTTTCAAATTCTGGCGAACAATAGCAATCTTATCAATCATTGCCTGAATCAAATCTGGGCCCTCCAAGGATATCTCGAAGCAACTTCTGTCTCTTATACACATCTAGATTACGATAAGAGACAGGCCTCAAATGGTGCCATACCGATGCTGCTGTGATAGCTGTTATTATACGAGAATTCCATAAGCATCACATGCTCATCCCAGCTTCCATGGAAGTCTATGGCACAAGCTCTCAACATATCCTCCAATGTCTAGATAGTACGATGGTATACAGAGACTGTTTCTTAGTACATGCTAAGCAGTACTAAGACTCAAAGTTGTGCCACAAGCTCTCTGGTAGGTTGTCCAGAACCTGGATACAAACCTGGGATCGCGATCAGAAATAATGCTCTTAGGCACACCGTGCAAATGGACAATCTCCTGATCATATAACTTCACTAATGATTCCAAAGTAGCGGTCACCTTCATCGGTAAGAAATGGGCGGACTTTGTTAGGCGGTCAACAATCACCCATATATGTATAGATGAGTCCGTGGTAACCCATGAACAAAATCCATAGTAATATGCTCCCATTTCCACTCTGGTATCTCCAATGATCGTAGTAAACCATTGGGCCTTTGGTGTTCAGCCTTAACCTACTGACACACCAAATATCTCGCCACAAACTCAGCTATCTCTCTTTTCATTCCAAGCCACCAAAATCTCATTTTCAAGTCCCTATACATCTTCGTACCCCAGGATGAATAGATGTGTATAAGAGACAGGACTTTGAGGAGATCTCTTTTCAATCTAGATGTGTATAAGAGACAGGGAATGAAAAGAAGCCCAAGAGTAGGATTCCGATTATATCAGTAGTGAAAGCGTTTAAGGCCTTAGATAGGGGTTGTGAGAGCTAGTGGTGGCAGTCACCTTAGAGGCGATCCACCAGTGTAGATTGAACAACCAATGCTTGCCAAAGTCTTTCAGTAGACTCAACAACCTCCAAATTCAAAGCCTCAAACTGACAAATCAAAAGAGCCATACTAGGGCCAGCTGATTTATGACTCAAAGCATCGGCATCCTTATTGGCTTTACCAGGATGATCGCTAATGGTCAGACTATAGTCCTTCAATAGCTCAAGCCAATGCCTTTGCCTCATATTAAGCTCTTTTGAGTGAAGAGATACTTGGACTTTGATGATCGGTGAACACTTCACACCGCTCTCCATACGGGTAATGCCTCCAAATCTTGAGAGCAAACACTATCGCAGTCCAGTCATGAGTAGGATAATTTCATCCGCAGACGGCTTAAGTTGCCTCGACGCATAAGCTATCACCTTATCTCCCGCATCAAAACACAACCCAAACCATTCGAGAAGCATCACTATAAACCACAAATCCTCCGTAACTCCGAACACGAAGGTAAAGTCAACACCGGTCACCAACCTAATGTTGTAAGCTCTTGAATTGTAGCCTTATGGGGTATGGATTCGAACTTGGTTCTGTCTCTGGGTAAGTCGCGTCAAAGGGGAAGCAATTCGTGAGAAATCCTCCACAAATTTCCTATAATAACCAGCTAAACCCAGAAAACTCCGCACCTCAGTCACTGTGGTAGTGATCTAGGCCAATCAGTTTTTGCTTTGATAGGTGGGTAACACGAAACCCCTTCCTCCGACACCACATGACCCAAAAATGCAACACTCGAAGCCAAAACTCGCATTTGCTAAACTTACCATACAACTCGCTCTTTCCTCAACAAGCTCAAATCGCTCGCAAATGCTCGAGCATGAGCCTCTCGCTCGGAGAATAAACCAGATGTTCGATAAGACCACTACACATACATCAAGATAGTCCTTGAACACCCTATTCATCAACTCCATAAAGGCTGCAGGGGCGTTAGTTAGACCAAAAGGCATAACCAAGAACTCGTAGTGGCCATAGCGAGTCCGAAAAGCTGTCTTAGGTACATCCTCTTCCTTCACCCTCAATTGATAATATCCGGACCGCAAATCAATCTTAGAGAAGTACCCTGCACTTAAGGTGCTTATGTCTATCATCAATCCGTGGCAAAGGGTATTTATTCTTCACAGTTACCCTATTAAGCTCACGGTAGTCAATGCAAAGTCTCAAACTACCATCTTTCTTCCGAACAAATAAGACCGGTGCTCCCCAAGGTGAAACACTTGGACGAATAAATTTCTTGTCCAAAAGTTCTTGAAGCTGCTCCTTCAACTCCTTTAGCTCCGCAGGTGCCATACGGTAGGGGCCTTTGAAATTGGTGCCAGGCCTGGCTCTAAGCAAATCTCAAAATCGACAACCCGCGACAGAGGTAAACCTGGTAGCTCATTGGGAAACACGTCCGGAAACTCCCTAACCACTAGGATATCCTCAATGCCTGGCTCTACTTTATCAGAGTCTATCACATAAGCCAAATAGCTCTTATGAGAGGGGTATCTATTAGATGTATAAGAGACAGGATAAACCTAGATGGTTAATGAGCATCCTACTCTTGGGCTTCTTTTCATTCCCACGAAAAATCACCGTATCTAAACTAGGCATCTGAAACATCACATACTCTCTCTTTACAATCAATCGTCACACCATTAGCCGCCAACCAATCCATACCCAAAATAAAATCAAAGTCGGTTATCGGTAACTGAATAAGGTCAGCCTCAAACTTCCTATCACAAAACTCTAACCGACAACCTTCCAAAACAAACCTAGACTCCAAAACCTTTCCATCCGGGGTGCCCACTCTATTAGGATCCTCTAACCATCTAGGTTTATCGGACAGACATCTAAGAAAACATCTAGCTACAAATGAAAGTGATGCCCCACAATCAAATAAAGCATAAGCAGGTATGGAATTCACTAAAATCGTGCCTGCAACACCGAATCGGTCGATCGGCCTCCGCCGACTCAACGCATGCACCCTCGCCTGAGTCCTCCGCCTCTTGTCCTCAGGCAGACCACCCTGCACTCCACTAGTCTGCCCTCGATTTGGTGCGACCTTAGGACAATCTCTGATCAAATGGCCGCGCTCGCCGCACTTAAAGCAAGCTCCAGTCCTCCAATAACACTCCCCAGAGTGTAGTCGACCACAAGACCGGCATGGCGGCGACGGCTGCTGAACTGTCACCGACTGAGATCTCTGAGGCTGGCTCCAAACTGAAGAAGAAACAGAACTTATACACATCTAACACATCTGAGTTGAGGTTTTGTCTTCCATATGTGGCCTAGAGTGTTATGCTATGAATGCTTATGTCTATGCAGATGTCCGTGACTCCACCGAATCTGAAATAACTCAAAATCCTCTCTATCTCGCCCATCCATGACTCCGCCTTAAGCGAATCCGGAGCCCCATCAAACGTAGGTAGCCCGGCCTTCTTGAGCGTCTGAAACAGGGATGGAATGTCGGTACGCGGTGGTGGAGGTGGTGGAGCAACGGGATGTCGCTCAACGTCCAACTGTCGAATAACCTGTGCCACAACCGCCGCAATGGCGCCATAATCAACCACTGGCGGTCCAGTCGGAGGAGGAGGTGCTGACGGCCCTGCCTCGTCCCTAGGGTAGACCGCAGGCCTAGTAACACTCTCCGATGCTGACTCAGTTGCAGCCTTGGTCCTGCTGTGTCGAGCCTCTACAGCGACCACTAGAACCAAAACGCGTCCTAGGCGACATACTAGCTGATAAGAGTCAAAGACAGAATTATGAGCAAAGAATAACTCTTCAAGAATCAACAAAAGAGGTACAACAAGGATTAAATAAGCAAGGACCTCTCAAAACCCCCCCCAAAACAAGTCAATCAATAACTTGGGGTCAAAGAATTCCACAGATCCTGTAATGCCGCGAACAAAATAGAATCTTATATAATTCTAAGCCCGAGCACATCGATTTAAACCTCAAAAGACTCATCGAATACCTATTACTGGACTTAGGATTCAAACCTATGCTCTGATACCACTAGATGTCACGCCCCAAAAACGGGACCGTAACACGCCGCGCTAATGGTACACCGGCCCAAAGCGCAAGGCACAAACGAACAGAGCAACAAACTTAACCGCAATGTAATAGAACCATCAAACCATTACTTAACTATAAAACTGAATATTTCATTTTACACAGTGCAGCAGAAAAATACGAATTACAAAATTTCTTCTTAGTACAAAAGATGCTACAACAAAAACAAAGTTCATCAATACAAAACCTATCTAATACACTACCCCTCTCAAAACAAAAGAGTAGCTGTGGAAGATTACCGCAGAGTCCTACCAGTAATGTGGAATCTGGAGTCCCTGTCTCTTATACACGCTAACGCGTGTGAGAGTCAAAAACGAGCACCTAATCTGAAATATTATAAATCACGTGGGGTGAGCATAACTAGCTCAGTGGATATCATAAAAGCTCTTCAAATGGGGCCAAGCATTTCGATAAAAAGAAAACATAAAGATAATAACATTTGCGAAAACCATAGTCATGAAGCAGTTTCTAAAATGTCTCATGCCATTTAAACGTCAATAAACCATAATCATAAGTAGTTTCTAAAATGTATCATGCCATTTAAACGTCAGGCATGTCCAAAACATAACCAAAAAGATCCAATCATTTCAAAACATAGTATGCTAAAGCATAGCGAACAAATCCAAGTACAGTTTCAATCCGGAATATAATAAAATAGCATGAGTATCTTTTAGGATCAAAGGTATGACCTACGGTCTAGTCGATCTAGTAATCTACCACACCTACTAGTCCGACCGGGAGTCTCTTATACACATCTAGATGACCCCACATCAAATAGTTCATAAATCATAGCCACCATGGCGTCCCATGGATGACTATAGAACCGGTTCTCCCAAATCAAACATTTCCAAACACATCCAAAATTATATACCTAGGTCACCTATGAGCCAAAACAGTTATAAAATGCTTTCATATCAAAAGAGTTTGCAAACATATCAATTGATTAACATAAAATAGCTTGGTCCCGATTTCATATGTAATAGTTCCAAAACTTGGTAAAAGTGCAGTTCCAAACATCATACACATTCTAAAACACATCTAAACATGTTTCGAGACAAGTCGTTAAACAAAATACAAGTGGAAGAGGGTCTATGTTACCCACATATCAAAGCAAAAACTGCCCAAATGCCTATCACTGAACGCGATCGCCGGCGGTAGGTGGCGTGGTACCTAAAACAGATATATGAGGACTCTTAGAAGAGATGTAGAAGTTAAAGAATGACTAGGGAAGCGAAAACGACGCGAAACGATAGAAAACGACACCAACAGCTCTTTGGTCAAAAATGACCTTTTCAGGATTTCTGACCAACTTCGACAAGCTAAAACCCCGTCAAAACACTTAGTTAACCCTCAAATTCACATACACTAGAATAGGAGATAATAAGCTCAGTTTTCCGAAAAACCGAAAACTTCCCCTCCCTAGGCTATAAGTAGGCTATCCTCCCTGCCAACAAAATCCAATTCCAAGGTATTCAAGGGACCTTGGTTACAACCCAACTCAAAACAACATATTCAACCAACCAACAAAATCCAATTCCAAGGTATTCAAGGGACCTTGGTTACAACCCAACTCAAAACAACATATTCAACCAACCAACAAAATCCATAAACGGAAAGACTTATAGACGGAGCAATAGCGGGACTATATCAATAGCATTCCACAACAATCCATACCCCATAACCACTACAATTAACTCTATTACAACATTAGAGCAACAACCTATGGGTGGAATTCCTCTTTACTACCAAACTGAAATTTTTTACCGATTAGCCACACGCATGATTCAAACATGCTGCCTATCCAACCCACTACCAAGGAAACACTTAAAATCATCAAAAGATCATTAAAGACATTCAAATGTGTATAATTATCCATGATTGGTCCTAGTTGCGCCAAACTTCCGCTTACTTACAAAATGAAGCGAAATGATGTTCCAATTGGTTTCAAGTCTCAGTTTCGATAGAAACTAACCTTCAAACACTCTTAAAACATCATTATGTGCATAGACATAAGCATTCATAGCATAACACTCTAGGCCACATGCTATAAGACAAAACTGTCTCTCATAATCTTAAAATTTGTAATCTAGACATGGAAAGTTGTTAAAATCAACCCCAATCACTTCCCAACCTCCAAAACAGCGGCTAAAAACAACCCATAACATACATAAATCAACACATATAAGGCTGCAAAGAGGGTTATTTTTCAGCCATAAAGAATCCTACAAAACTTGAAATTAAAGCTTGGATCATAAAGCCCATAAGCCAAAAAGTGCTAAAATACAAAAATCTTACCTTCCAAGTGATTTCTACTTGAAATCCAAGAAAATTTTTTGGGGAAAATGGATTTATTGAGGAGTTCAATGCTGCTAGGAGGAAATTTACAGCATTTGCACCACCGGCGGTATCTTGTCAAAGGAAAGAGCAGTTGTATGGTCATGTACCCAATAAGACCAAATAGTCTCCAAGTTGACTATTTGACCCAAAACTAATTTTTGCTACTAAATTAACATTATAAATCAGCCATCAAACAACACTCACACACCACAATGCACTAATTACACTTAGTCCAACTTTTGACCCGTTTACCCGCCGGTACCGAAATTGCGTAAATCGAAAAATTTGCCGAATTGAAAAACGAATAAGTTGAAGTAATCTTTATGACTAAAAATAATATGAAAAACATTTTAAACCAGTTAAAATCAAAGAACAAGGCTATTAAAATACTGGGTTTCACAATGATTAACTCTCATATCATTTCACATGAGTTGTGAGGATTGACATGATAGACGATTCCTAAAACAAAGCGTTGAAGTAGACCATAACTTATATTGGATCACATGGGATTTTCACTTACTTGTCAGTGATCCAATGATGTCATGTTTGTGTGGATTGTTTCTTTGACTTATTGTGTCATGACCACTTCATGCTTGAATATGCAAGATTCATGGTGTATAACATTGAACTCTTTTAGTGTATAATAAGTACTAATTGACATCATATATTCACACACAGTGAGGTTGCATATCATGTTAGAATCCATTACTCTTAAGTGAAAAATAAAGAGGGTGTAAATGATATGATGATGGTGAATCTTAACAAGGAAATCCTTGGCCAAGGTAGTTGACATATGAAGGAAAGAGTTTCCTAACTAATATGTATACATGCTAAGATACACACAAATCACATAAGAGATCATAGATCAGCTTGATAAGGAAGCTATGGCCATAATCTAGATTGGAAACAAAAATGGAAGGATTTTACCACATGGTAATCATGATATAAAGGTTTATGATGAATTCCTCTCATTCATATCTTATTGATATACACGATATGTTGCTAGACATCACTCATGGACTTCAAGGGCAATTTGGGAGTTAATATCTCCAAAAGCTACTTTTTAGGGTTTTGATTTCGGTTATGAGATAATGGAAAAAACCCTTAGCCTAGTTAGATAATCCCGATGTCATTAGGATCATGAACATAGTTGGTAACACACAGAAGGGCACGATGATCAATTAACTTCAAACTAGCAAGAAAAGTACAAGAGTTGCACGGTGTGCATTGTATTGTATGATTATATGTGGGGTGCACAAATTAAGACTTCGAAGTGGCTTAGTCAAAATTTAGAGATGAGAAAATATGAGAGTTGATTTAAAATAAAGCATTATTTTTTAAGTTTAATAATACATGCAAAAATATTTTGTATATGATTTATTAAACTGGTGTCTTTAGTTATCATATTTAAGCCAAGTAGAGACTTGTACTTAAATGTGATTACGTGGGGAATGAATAACATATGTCGGCTAATTAATTAATTTTAGATAGTCCATGATCAGTTTTTAACAACCCAAACCCATAGAATTAATCTAGTGAGAAAAATTAAAGTTTTTAGTTTAACCGTATTAAACTGGATTCCACTGAACCCTAATTTGACTTAAGTGACCTATAAATACTCACTTAAGATTCTAGGTCAAGAAAATAGTAGCCTCAACCTAACAATAAGGAGAAAATTAGTTCTCCCCCTCCTCTAAATCGTCTGTCTCCCTCTCCATTTCCTAGTGCTTCTAGGATTGAGATTTTGGCCAAAAAGTAAAATCTTTCACTTGCTAGTTTATTTTTTTTTGGGATTTTCATTGGAATGGGATATTAACATCTATCCGAGAGGAGGAGTTCCTTAGATCAAGTGCTCGTGTGGATTGCTAAAGACATCATACATTTGGCATTTTTCTTCTTCAGCACTGGACTTTGTCAGTTTACTGAAAAATTCAATTTTTGAGATAAAGATCTCTTCTTGACCCTTTGGGTCTCTTCCTAACAATAAAGTTTCATAGATCGATCCATGGAAGAAGGTATTAGATTATTGATTTTATTTTTTCTACTGCATTTAAATTTTTAAATATCTACTTGCCATAGTAACCTCTCCTTCAAGTTATGCGCAAAATATTCTTGTTAGGGTTTTCAAGATCTAGCTGGTTTCTGTGGCTAGATTTATTTTTCTATGTTGCTAATATTTAATTTCCATATATTTTTGAGTGATTGTTATGTAATTAATGATTTCAAGTGCCTGATCGACTTTTGAATTGAATCAATGTGTGTAAAAAGATTTTAACGAGTAATTTGCATGCTAAGATTAAATGACAATCGCCATAAATCTTGAATTTCTACTAGACCAAGGATTAATATCCATTATTTGTTTTGTCATTTTATGAAATCAATGCAAGTAGTATTAATTCTTTTGCAACAAGTTAGTTGTACTAGACCAAGGCAATTAATTAGGAAGGAAAAGGATACTTTTATTGCTGAATAGTTTGTAGAATATGGAGACCATTCGTGTAGAAGTCGAGTTATTATTGCATGATCAGTGTGTAATAACAATATATGGGAATTTGACTAGCAATCGTGGAAATTGAACAAGAATAGTTGGAACTAGTTTTAAGCCATGTAACCAACGAAATTAAGAAACCCTAACACTTTTCATCTCTTGAGTTCAAGTCATTTAATTCTTAAGTTAGTTAATTTATTGTTCTTAGTTAGATAATCTCAATCACCCCAATTTCGGTCGTTACCAATTTCAGTGCTTTTTCCCAGCCTCTACTGGAATGATACTCACTCACTTCTTTATTACTTGTACGACCTTGAACACTTGCGAGAGTTCAAGAGTTTGCAAGTCATGTATAGAATGCTTTTGGCTTTTGATCCGACTAATTTATGATTTCCTATTTTTCTTTATTGAGTGTGTGAATTTTTGTAAGTTATCAACACATTTAAGTTCATAATGTACTCTCTGTCTAATAGGTCCACTGTCTAATCTCTCTAGAAATAGTAAGGTACTTTCTTTTAACACGATTTATATCGAAAAATGGCTCACAGTATCAAGACACTTAAGAATCCATATTATCCACTTATTACTGAAGCCCATGTGGAAATGATGGCTGCAAGAAAGTTCCATTCCACCAATTTTAGATTCTCCTTGCTCGAGTTGATGCATCTTTTCCTTTCAAATTTTTCTCAAAAGTTCTTTTAATCTCCAAGTCAAGAGGTAATAAGTTTCCCTCTTTATCAATCTTGCATTAAAACAAAACCAAAAACAAATCAAATGTACCAATGACAGTAAACTAAACAAAAGTCCAACAAGTACCTAAGCAAACAACTAAAATGTATACAAGAACGGAAAGTAAATTCTAAAGTAGTTTGTTAGAAGTACACAAACAACTCCTAAGTAACTAATATTTCCATTTAGGTAAAATTCTAGGCAATGATGCTAATAACTTGATGCCTGGATAATTATTCTTAAAACTCAACAAGTTATAAACTTTACCTTGCTACTCTAACTAACTATCAACTTGCCTACGAGTATCCGGGATACAATAGTAGCAAGTGCTGAGATAGATCGTTCCCTCATAGATTTGTCTAAACAAGTAAAGATTTAACACAGAATTATGGTCATTGTGTTAAATTCATAAGTGAGACTCAAAGAGTGGCCATATCTTCAAATCTATAAACAAAGCTCATGACCTACCTAATTTTCTACCACTTTAGCATATACCCGATCAAAATAACCAAATCCTAATGGCATTAACTAGTCCATAGCCTAATTGAAATAAATTTAGCAAAACATAATAAAAACACAAGGGAAAACACATACACACCATAATCAAAGAAAGAAATAACAATAATAAAATAGAAAAAATCATGCAAGCCAGAGTAGGAACATAAGAATAGATCATAGTAAGTAATTCTAAATAAAAATGAAAGATTTTTCATATAGAAAGGAATCTAATAAAAACTCCAACAAATTAATCTAGGAAAGCTTTTAACTTGCAAGAAAATTAAACTTAGATTAAAGGCAATTAAATGCTCAAAATTTTAGATTTAATCTAAGAATAAAGCTTAAACTAGTATACTTTTTCCCCAAGCTATGAAAAGAATTTCTTACTAAACTACTACTATGTGTCCTAAGTGTACTCTTGGGTTGCAATATTAGAAAATCTGCATTAGCTATTACAAAGCTGGCCAATTTACACTTGTGAGACGTAGTAGCGGGCCGCGGTCAAGAAAACTTTTTTAAATGTTATTACAAAGCTGGCCAATTTAAACTTGTGAGACGTAGTAGCAGGCCGCGATCAAGAAAACTTTTTTAAATGTCTGATCGAAGTCCATCTGTTGGTTGGTAAATTGGCCATGCAGACCATGGTTAGCTCTTTTTTGCCTTGGAATCCTTGACCGGAGGTCTATTGGCTTTGGTGGAAAATTTCTATATATATGCCATTTTTCAAATGTGTTCTAATTGTATGCCTATTTCAAAGTTGTGTTCCGAAGCAGTGGAACTCGCATTCCCCGAATGCGAGTTCCAAAAAATTTTTTAAAAAAAAAAATTAGTGTTGACTGACCTCGCATTCGAGGAATGCGAGGTCAGTCGAATGCGAGGTCAGTCAAAATTGACCGACCTCGCATTCCTCGAATGCGAGGTCGGCAACTACTTATCTTCTGCGAGGCCTGAAGCCTTGCAGAAGATAAGTCCCCAAATTCCCCAAATTCCCCAAATTCCACCGCCTCCTCCTTCCTCCTCCTAAGCTCCTCCTTCCTCCTTCCTCCTTCCTCCTCAGGAGGAAAAATGAATTCTGGAAGAGCGAATGGAAGATGTGGATAACCATCTAATTTTAGGAAAAGACTACAACAATCACCATCTCCATTCCACCACCAATATGGGATATAATCAAAGTGGCGGTGGTTCTGTTGGTTGTGGTGGTAGTGGTGGTTAATATATTTTTTTAATTTTGGTTTAAATAATTAATTTTGTTAATGTAAATGTTTTATAAATATATTTGTGTAGGTAGTTTATATTTTTTATGTTTTTGTATTTTAGTTTAATAATATGCTGCTTTGATTATATCCCATATTTTTTTTAATATTTAGAGAGAATGATCTTTGTCTCGGGATATATATTGTAGGTTTGATTTCTGTTGAGACGGTGCAATTTGTGGTACACATTGTTTGTTATAAGAGACAGATCCAGATGCTTCCATACATGACCATTTATCGAAAAATGGGGTCTAAACATGTTCCATCCTTACGAAAAATGGCATTTGATAGACCCCGTCACATTCTCCTGTATTGGGGAGGAGAAATAACCTATGAAGGCGGTACTATGTCCCACGCAATGACGAGCAAGATATAATGCCAATACCCGCGCCGGATTAGGCATGTTGCATTAGTTGCGCCGGTATAGGAATGTCTTAACCTGTGATATCCCATCACAATTGAATATTGTGTACATGTGGACAGACATAGTTAGTCGTCTCTGTACACATCTAGCCTCTGTATAAGAGACAGATGATGATGGTATGGAAGGTATTTTTCATTGTTTGATGCGTACAACATGGTGTCTCAACTGCTCTATGAACTGTGATTACATGCAATGGTACCGAGCGGACGGTGATGTACATATCAATCCTAGTCAACCTACTTTTGTAGAAGGCTACCCTCGCGATTGATGGAATGGAACTTTCTTCCACGATCATTATAAATCATGTTATAAGTAACGGCAATAAGGATAATTATTCATTCAACTCGTAGATGCTGTCTCTTATACACATCTAGATGTGTATAAGAGACAGCGGTGTTTCTTGCGAAAGGCATATCTGTGACGGTAGATGTGTATGTTCACGAACAAAGCATACCTTCGCAGGCGGAGATTGCTCACCATACTCAACAGCAAGACTGTCCTTTATTTTATGTCCGTCGATCAAAAAGGGTACCTAAACCTAGAGATCATGCAGCACGGCGATTTGGACATCATGGACATTGACATTTGTTATTACTTATCGCAATATTGTGTGATTGATGTGTCTGTTATTCCTATATCATTGTTCGCCCTAGTTGGGTGGTTTTTTATTGTTATTAGGTTTGTATTTATGTTTTTTAGCCCTTGTCGGGCTTTTATGGATGTTTGTTGCCCTTTTGGGTTTGGTTGTTGCGGATAAGTAATAACAAATAGTCAATGTCCATGTCAAAATTTTATCAAAAATACGATAAATTAATAAATTAACGGGTTTACACATTTCATTCGCTTACTATTTCGTTAATGTTATAGTTTATGATTTAAAGATAATGGTTTACTATTCCCAAATATCCTACAACTTCATTAATGTTATAGTTTATAATTTACGATTTACTATTTAAATAATTTTATAGGTACAGCGAATCCTTCATTTTTCTATTTTTTTAATAGTCCACAATTTCCATTCGCAATATACATAGTCAAATTTCCGAAATCATTCATTTTTTATATTTTTGTAATAGTGCACGATTTCCATTCGCAATATACATAGTCAAATTTGCTAAACTCTAAAATATATATATATATATATATATATATATATATACACACACACATAGTCAAATTAGCTATAACCAAACAAAAAAAACAAAACAAAAATTCATTACTACGCATTTTTTTTTAAAAAAAAAAAAAAAAAATTTTATTTGTTCTTGACTGAACTCGCATTCGTAGACTTTGTAGATATTCAATAGACTTTGTAGGCAACTATTACCAGTAAAGAGTTCCAGATGCCCTTGAGTCATAATGATATATCCAATCAAACCATTCAACTATTACATGTACTGCAGTTTAGAGCAATGGTCATGTATGGAAGCATCTGGATTGAGTTCTAGTCAATCAAGAGCTCCTAGCCCTTCTTCCAATAGTGGTGGTGCAGCATTTGAATAATACTTTCTCAGATCATGCACCTCATCTGCTCAAATTGAACCTGGCTTAGGAAGACCGCGGGCCTTCTGCATTTCATTTTCAACACATGTGGGCTCACTATCATTCTTTCCCTCATACAGTGGAGCAGTCGTGGCCACATGTTATCTCTTAGTGTAGGGTTATGGCATGTGTGCCTTGTCGAGAAAATTAAAGCAGCTCAAATGACTCTTAAAACATGAAATAAGGACACCTTTGGAAATGTGCACGACAATATATTGAGGGCTGAAAATTGTGTGGATTTGCAAGGAAGTGGAGTTTCAAACCGTCCCATCTAAAGAAAACTGCCAGTCCCTGCACTATGCTTAGGTAGAGCTTCTATGGCATCTTAAGAATGAAGAGGAAATTGTGAGGTAGAAACCAAGGATCAAGTGGATACAAGATGGTGATTCCTATTCAAAATTTTCCACTCAACTTCCCGCGAAAAGAATGCAAAGTTGGCTATACATCATATGAAGGGTCCAGCTGGTTAAGATATTCCGGATGAGTCGGTGGTTCTATCAAGAATTTTTGACTTCTGAGGGGGATGATTATGAGGCAGTTGATCAATTTATGTAGCATATCTCCTCTTCTATAATAGTGGAAAAAATTCATACTTGAAACGGTTGTTACCTGTCACCATGGGAAGAGGTCAAGGAAGCAGTGTACCAACTTGACAAGGAAAGTGCAGCAAGACCCACCGGGTTCTTGGGTTTTTTTTTTTTTTTGTCACCTACTGGGATGTAGTGGCTCATGAGGTTCTAACTGCAGTTAGGGAGTTTTTTTTGGGTGTGCCAATTTCTAAAGATATTTCCAATACGTTGATTGTGATGCTCCAAAAGAAGCAAAACCATCAGACTTTTGTTGACTTCAAGCCTATCTCACTTTGCAATTTTGTCAATAATTTTTTATTGAAGTGTTGACTAATATGTTATTGTCCGTCATGCAAGGCTTAAAAGTTCTACAGCACTCAGCGTTTGTGGAGGGGCCGGGCATTTTTGAAATTATCTTTCTGGCCCAAGAACTAATGCATTCCTTGTGCAGAAAAGTCCACTGCCATAATGCGGTATTCAAGGTGGACTTAATGAAAGCTTGTGACTGAATCTCGTGGTATTTTCTTCAGTACATGCTACTTAATTTTCAGGTTTTGCTCTGCACTTTGTTTCATTAATCCTGGCCAACGTAAAGCAAGCTTGGTTTTCTGTTCTTGTTAATGGACATGTGGCGGGTTTCTTCCAGGCTTCACGAGGCATAAAATAGGGCGATCTACTTTCCCGGTATTTATTTATTCTTTGCTTGGAAACTTTGAGTAGGGGCTTGTAAAACCTTCTCTCCACCAATGCAATTTTGCCTTTTTCGTAGCCACAAGGAAGCATGCCTATCTCCCATCTTGCCTTTACAAATGACTTGGTTATTTTTACTTGAGGGGATATGTGGAGCATGGGAGCATTGCTGGACTTCCTGGGCATTTACCAAGTGGGTTCAGGCCATAAAATTATTAAAGATAAAATTTTTTTTTGTTACTAGTAAGGGTCTAGGTTCAGTCCATGGTTTGGAACGACTTATAAGGATTCCCTCCAGAAGCCTACTTTTCACCTATCTAGGCTGTGCACTCTTCAAAGGAAGGAAAAAATCATCATTTGTTTCCGTAGCAAATTCTAAATTCTTTCTCCCCAAAATTGACAGGATGGAAATCCAAGTTGTAATCCTCGGGGGCTAACTAATACTTATCAAGCATGTCTTATCTTCTATCCCTACGCATGTTCTTGCGGTTATGGATCCTCCTAAATAGGTTTTAAAAGCATTGGAGTAATCGATGGAGGGTTTTTTCTAGGGAGACGATGATGACTCATCAAGATGCCATTGGGTGAACTAGCAAGACCTGTGCGCACCAATGCATGAAAATGGCCTTTCCTCTCATCACTGAATTAGATTCTCAGATGTTGGTAGACATTATTCACTAGCGCGCGCAGGTTCCTTGGCAGCTAGACAGCACCTATAGGCGTGCCCTATCCCTTATTTCAGCTCATCCTATATCTATCCAGCATCAGTATAGGCAAGACAACTTTGCAGCAGATGCTTCGGGGAAGTTAGCAAGCACAAGCAAACACTCCACATCTTTACGACATAGTCTTCCTTCTAATGTTAGGACTTATAAATACTCTAGATGCATTAGTTGTTCCTGATATTCGGAAATGTATTCGAGCTCCGTTGTAATCATTCTTTTATATTATTAAAAGTTATCTTTTACCAAAAATATTAGAGAAATTTAATTTAATTCCAATCCAGGATGCGTGGCTATACAATTCATGAAGAACCAAGTTCATAAATCTACGGCATCTTATGCTTGAACAAACATGTTCTTATAGTATTGTTTTATAATTTCTCATATGACATGATACTCATGGATGAAGTCTTTTGACAATTTTTCTTAACTATCAAAATTATTTCTTTTTTTTTTTTATAAAAAAAAAAGGAAGAAAGATTTAGAGAAATATTTGTAGTAGTAAGAGTAACTAATTTAGAAGTAAAGTTTGTAATACAAGATATAACGCATATACTTCTATTACTATTTTGTTCCAAAACTAATTTCCTCAGAAATGACCTTCCGAAAATTATCATAATTCCTTATTAAAATAATCATATGAAGTTTCAATAAATGACAACATTTTTATAAGTAGTACATGGCATTTACTTTGCCTTTCTTAAGTTTAATATGTACAAAGAAAGGCAAAACCATTTCGTATGATGCCAAGAGTTACTTTCAGGAATATAAAACACGAATTCTATTCAGTATATACTTATATATTTCTATATTCACCATGATTGTCAACATCATGGTTGGTATTTTGAGATGAAAATATTTTCTTATACGAGAAATTGTGTAGATGAGAATACATATATATATATATATTCTATCTATATATATATATATATATATATATATAGTTTGACCATGCCCAAAGGTGGTGGAGACCAGTGCATTGCAATTGCTGTTCTCGGCTTCCTATGGATGAAGACTTAACAAATATCCCGATAGGTCGTTAGCCGCGTAATATCTAGTGAAAGGATGAATCAAAGAAATGTTTCTCAAAAAGGAGCATATTTCAGCCATGATGTATTTAGATTGAACCTTTTGTCCCTCATAGAGAGCATTATTTCTTGCTTTCCATAATGTTTCTGCACCAGCAAATCAAGCTTGAAATGATTTTATTAACCGCCTCCAATGTGGGTGAAGGAATTGCATGCCACTACCATGAATTTAGTTTCTCCATAACATTAGAGGAAGAGGAGAAAACCAATTCCAGCCAAGATTCAAAGAAAATCCACACTTGGCTTGCTAAGTCACACGTTATTAAAATGTGAACCAAAGATTCTTGGGCTGCCTCACAAAACAAGAATTTGAAGTCATAGCAAAACCAAATTTGAGAAGGGCATCATCTATCGGTAGCCTCCTACTTAGTAACCTCCACATGAAGATGGAAATTTTGGGTTGGATTCATTCATCCCAAATTATGTTTCTCGAGAATCTAGAAGGAAAAGTAGGTAATGTAGAGGAGATTGAGAAGTTTACATAAGCTGTGAGCTTCCAAATGACCATGTCCGCTTCATTTGAGATATTGAGAGTCCTCCCATTAAGAATTTCTCCTATTCTGTCCAGCTTTCCTGAAGAGTATCTAGTATAAAGATCAAACAAGTTAAGATCCTAGCCATTGGGACTCCAAATTTGTGCAATTGTGAGATTTTTATCTAAAACTTGTTCCACTTCCCGGGCTGTATTCCCCTTTCATTCCCCATATCAAACAAAAAGGACGAATTCTCATTCCTTAATAAGAACAATAGAGTATTTTCAGCTTCCTCTCGAACTCTTAGCATTCTCTTCCACGTGAAAGAGTCCCTTAAGGTTTCATTCACAGCACAATGATGAGTGTTGCCATGCAAGTAACGTGCTTGAAGAAAATTACTCCAGAGAGAATTACCCTTCTAAATTTCCACCATAGATTGATAATAAAGCCCGGTGACAAGCTAGCAAGTGAAGGAATCCCTAGTCTATTAGCAGCCGCTGGTTTACAAATAGATTTCCAAGAAAACCAATGGCAATTACGTCCTAGTCCAGAAGTTCCCCAAAAAAAGTTTGCAAATTGTCATTCACCTCATTTTAAACTGATTTGGGAAGGCAAAGAACCGCCAATAGTGACCCTGTAGAGAGAAATGCTGCTCAGCATATACTTTATTAGTATTAATCTTTCCCCTGAAAACAGAACCTTGGACTGCCTCCCATTGATTCATGACACTAATTTCTCCACCATTGGTTGGAATAGTGATCTTCTCTTCTTAGCTTTTTGTATTGGGCAGCCCAAATATAAATGGGAGAACTTTTTAAACAAAACTAGTTCTGCATTGAATCATTCGAATACGGGACAAGGGTACTACTTTAGAGAGGTAGAAGGTGTTGTTGGATTTGTTGACAAATAGTCCGGTTGAGGCTTCAAAATTTGAAAGAAACTCCTTGAGATGTCTCATCGATCATGCATCTCCTCTAGTGAAAATAATAATGTCATCTATAAAGGCAAAATGAGAGACTGGAGTGCAATGTCTAGGAAGGCCGAAATCCAGCACTTTTCCTTTTTGGAAATGGTCCTTGATACCTCTTGAGAAAGTCTCTAGCATAATAATGAAATGTATAGGTGATAGAGGGTCGCCTAGATACTGGTGAACTCCCCTAGAAGATTTGAAGAACCCATTAATGAGGATTGAGAACCAACAATGTTCAAGGATATGCTACAATAGGGAAATCCAATTTTTATTGAATCCCAACTTTCTCATTGTAGCGTGTAGGAAATGCCAAGAGAGTCTATCAAATGCCTTTGTTAGTCCAGCCTGACCATTGCCTCACCTCATTTTCTTGTCAATAAAATCAACCATTTCCTAAACAAGTAGGATGTTATCAGTGATCTCTCATCCTTTCATATAAGCAACTTGCTCCATGAAAATAAAATTTGCCAACATAGAGGATAGCCTATTAGCCAACACTTTTGTACATATTTTATTGAACAAGGTAGAAAGACTAATTGGTCTAAACTCATTAAAAGAGGAAGGATTAACCACTTTAGTGATCAACGCAATAAGCGTGCCCATAAATGTTCCTGGGCGACGTTGCCCCTTCAAGAAGTCCATGACTGCATTGTGGAGATCATGTTGAATAATGTTTCCAGCAAATTTTGAAGAAAGCTCGATTGTATTTGTCTATTACCACTGCTTCTTTAGGATTCAAAGCAAAAGTATCCCGTCTCACTTCCTCTAGGGTGGGCTCGGCTAGAAATAATTGGTTGGACTCCTCCAAGATCACTGTAGGAATATTGTTGAGAAGTGAGTGATCAATTGAACAACCATCTACCTTTGTTAGCAGATCTTGAAAGAACTTGATCCTTTCATCTTCTATTTCGGTAATATTCTCGGTCCACGCCCTATTTACCTTCATTTTGGAGCTATGCATTTTTTGCCTATTAGCTTTTAGAGAGGAGTAAAAAAATTGGGTGTTCTGGTTGCCATCCTTTAACCATTTCAGCCCCGCCTTTTGTCTCCAATAAGCTTCTTCTTTTGCAAGGCATTTGGTGTAATAAGCTTGTGCGTGGGCCAAAGCAAATTGGTTACTTTGGCTTGGCTGGTTCAAAAAGAGCTCCTCTTGAATTTTTACTTTCAAATCAACATCTTTGAAACTTTATTAAAGATGTTTCCAAAGATCGTATGATTTCAATTCCGTAGCTCAGCTTTTAGCCTGTGAGCTTGGAAGCAAGAATGGATAGGAGAGAACCAAAACAATGGAGATTCCAATTTGTTTCTACAACCTACAAGAAATTGGGATGTTTAGTCCACATATTAAGAAGTTTAAATTACTTTGGACTCGAGAAAGCCATGAAAGTAGCCTTCAAGTGGAGCAGGCAGTGGTCTTAGCATGTTTTGGACAAATGGTCAACCAAAATGTTGTGCAAAGCCTCCATGAACTCGATATTACAAACAGATCTATCTAGCCGCTTGCATACAATATTGCCAAATCTATTATATGCCATGTGAACTTAAACCCTGGAAATGCTAAGTCCATCAAACCACAATCATGGAGTCCATTATTGAATTCTTTCATAGCTTCGATATCGAGGGAGGAAGATCCTTTTTATTCGTCCAACTTGGAGATGACATTGAAATCACCACCGACAAGCCATAGAGCGTTAGGTTGGTGAAGTGTATGTAGCTCACTCCACAACCTTCTTCTTTCCTGCTTCGTTTCATTTAGCATAAACAAAAAAGGCAAATACTTAGAGTTTTTTGAAGCGATTGAGAATTGATAAAGCTAGACCGAAATCTAAACATTTGAAACGGCTAAATCATTATTTTGGAATAGCCAAATTTGGCTGTTTGTATTCTATTTGCAGCAGGGAAACCCTAGCGTTTGGGGAATCGAATTAATCGTCACCTCATCCACCTTAGGTTCAAATAAGGCCAGAATTTTTATTTTATGTTTTCTAACCAAAGTTTTTTGCCTCCTTATGGAGGGTTTATTTCCAATCCCATGTAAGTTCTAGATTAGGATATTATCCATATCAATGAGAAGGGGTGGGGCATGGTGAATTTAATTTTGAGGGAAGCCTGATTTTCATTTTCCTTAGCATGTTGTGGTTTTCTTGCACCTACCTTTCCATTTAGGAGCTTTACCCTTTTCATAGAGGTCAGCTAAGGCATCCATGGAAGAAAGAACCACTTGAGCAATTAGAGGGTCATTATTAGAAAAGTAACAAGGCAGCTCTTCCATGATTTTCTCATGTGTAAGGAAAGAGTCATCCTTGGCTGCTAGACTTATATTTTGAATGGTTAAGGAAGTAGGAGATTTAGTGGCAAAAGAGATTCATTAGACTCATTCAATAAGTTTGAATTTTGGGGCTTATCCAAGGTTGTTGTATGAATCCCTTGAATAGTGGGGTTTGAATTTTGAATTACCAACTATTGTGGATGGATAGCAATCTCATTCGCAGCTGGTGGCTCCACCACCCCATTATTCTCCTCCACAACTAGTGGCTTTACCACCCTAATATTCTCCGCCACACCTGATGGACTTTCCTTTACATTGTCCTCCGTCTAGGTTAGTTTCACGACCAAAGGTTGATCCTTCTTTGATGACGGTTCTTTTGCAATTCCAGATGGACCAACTTCTTGGTGCTTCACAGGCATAGCAATATGAGTGAAGAATCTTTTTTTCTGAATGCTTCTTGTTAACCATAGGGGCATTGTGTTGTTTTTTGTATACTTAGGACCTCCATTTTTGCAATCATTTCGGTCATCACACATTTTCTTTCTCTTCATGCAGTAGTGAGGAACATCATCATAGCTGATTTTTTGACAAATGTCTTTCTTTCCCTCTCCTAACCAGACTCTAGAAGATCCTAACTACCCAGTGATAACTCTAGTAAACTAGAGTTATTTTCCTCTAAATTATAGCATTTTGATAGTTTAAATTCCGAAGTTGGATAAGTAATTGAGGATTTTAGTTAATTTCTTTCATATGTATATAAATTTTCGTTCTTGAATTAATTATGATAGGTTTTGTTAAAATTTTAGTTTAATTAAGTGCTTAATGGTGTAAGATATCATGCAGGTTAAAAATTAAAGGTTATCTCATGGAAGAAACAAAGCTCAAGGGACCAGATTTCAAAAATGGATGAAATGAAGAATGACAGGGGAATAACAGTCGAGACCGGAGAGTCGAGATCGCGGTCGCGACTGTTCCAGACCGAGAGGGAAATTGTCGTACTTTATTAGAGTCGATATCGCGGTCTCAAATGTTCCAGACTGTGATCTCGACTCGCTAAGAGTTAAGTTGTAAGGGAAATTTTGTAAGCTTTCAGCCAGTAACTCCTAATTTTTTGCCTAGTGTAATATTAGACTATTTAAGCTACTTAAAAATTAGTAAGAGAAAGTAGTAGATAGTTTTAGTTAGTTTTTAGATAGTTTAGGATAGCTTGAACTCCAAGTTTACTTCTTTAATATAAATTTCTCTTTAATTTTCTCTTATATCTTCTTTTAATTTATTGTAAAGTTCAAATTTTGATCAGATAATCGTAGTGGGTTCATTGCAAGCTTCGCATAGATATAATTTTTATTCGCTTTCTTGTCTAATTTAGTAAGAATTTCTTTACTTGCAATTTAGGGTTTCTTAGGTAAATTAGGGTTCTTGACAATTTCTTGCATTTCTAGTTAGAGATTTTCAATTTCTTACATTAATTCCTAGTGGGCTTTCTTTATTTCTATCAAAAATCCAAAATTATTTAGATTTCTAGTTTAACTCTTTCCACAGTGATATATGTTTAGAAATGATTGCTTTTAATATTCAAGGTTTCTCAAGTAGTCCTTTAGATTTGGGTAATTTGCTTGCTTATTCTTTTAGACTTAATCAAATGGTTAAAAGAGTTAGAATTATGTGCGTTCCTTTACTTACTTTTACTAGAATAGATTAGCTAGTTTCTTAATTTCGTAATTAATTATTTTGACTTGTTTATTTTTTTTATATTTAATCTAGCTATAATTTAAGTTTTTATTGCTTTCATTTGATTAAGGTTTTTATTAGAATAGTTCTATCACCCATCGCTTGATTTTGCTTAACTACACAAGTACCCCTAAATCTTGGTAATTGTCTTCCAACAATCCTTGTGGGAACGATCTCTACTTCCCTTTACTACTAGTTGACAACCGTATACTTGCGGGATGCCCTATATAGTTAGTAGTAGGATTTAGGTGTTTTAATAATTTATAACTAGGTGTGTAAGGAATCAAGTTTTTGGCGCCATTGTCGGGGATTGTCTTCAGTTTTTGGCAATATCAAGCGCTTCACGGGTCGTGTAGATTAAGCACTTTACTTTAGTTTAGTTTAGTTTAGTTGTTAATTTTGTGAATTTTATGTTTGTTGGATGTTTTATGGAATTGACTTGAAATTTCAAATGACTATTTTCGTTGGTTGTGTTGTGCATGGTAAGAGGAGTTCAAGAGCCATTCATTTGCTTAGACAGGGAAAGGGAGAAAGAGTTAAGAGAACTTAGAAGATTGAGAAGGGTACAACAAGAGCAACAAAGGATAGAAATGGCAAATGCTAATGCTCATCAAGGGAATATGAACATGGAAAATGAAGAAGAAAATGTAGATGGAAATAATGGAATTGGTGGCTCTAGGAATGGAAATGGCATGAATAGGAATAGAAGGCCATTGAGGAAGCATTGAGCATGCTTTACCTAATTTTGATGGGGCAAACTCAAGCATTGCATGGATGCCCGTGCATGCCAACAATTTCTAAATCAAGCCCGTCCTAATCCAAATGCTTCAAGCCCATGCCATGATCGGAGGTGGACCAAATGATGACCCCTACACACACCTCATGATTTCTGAAGAAGTCTTGGACACATTTAAGTTTAATGGAGTACATCCAGATTGTGTCCGAATGAGGGTGTTTCCTTTTTCTCTACATGATAGGGAAAAGTTATGGTTGCAATCCCATTCCCAAAGAACATTCACCACTTGGAACCAACTTGCTCAAGAGTTCTTGGCAAAGTACTTTCTACCCGCAAGAACCGCTAAATTAAGGAATGAGATTACATCGTTCAAACAAGATGTTGGTTAAACACATCTAATGTGTATGGGACAGATCTAAAGAGTTGCTAAGAAAATACCTGCATCACGCCATTCATTTGTGGCTTCAAGTCCAAACCTTTTATAATGGTTTACTTCAAGAAACGAAATCCATCGTAGATGCCTCCGCCAGCGGCTCTATCTCATATAAGACTCCGGAATTTTCTTAGAGTTGTTGAATAGGATCCGTACAACCAGGTACCATCATGGACATATAACTCCATCGGTGGTTCAACATTTCAAGCTATCACCACAGCCAATGGTGTTGAAGACAGCGTTGAATCTAAACATGCAAGATGCCCTTTTGGCTCAACAAAGCATGTTCATGAGTGTGATGAACAACATGGGAAAAGCGTTGGAGAATCTAGGGAAACCTAGTAGTGTAAATGCTATGACTTCTTCTCCAACTCAACCAAGCATGACATGTGATTTTTGTGGAGGCGGCCTTGCCAATGGGAATTGTGAGATACCATATGGAGCTAATGAGCAAATCAATTATGTGGCTAATCAATCTTCATTTCCAAGGAACCAATCCGGAGCTTATGGGAACACTTACAATCCTTCTTGGAGGAATCACCCAAATTTCTCATGGAGTAACACCAACAACCAATCCAATTGGCCTCCTTACCAACCAAATCCCCCACCTCAAAATGCTCAACACACTCAAGCCCCGAATTCCTCATCTAGACCTTATCAACCGCCACATCAAAGAAATGTCCAACCCAACTTATATCAAAATTTCCCCAATCCTTCGTTTCAAAACCAACAACAAAGACCTCCTTTCCATTATGCAAATTCTTCCCAACCCATGTATCATGATCAATATGCTCCTAGAGAGAATTTGGGTGAAGAAGGTTGGAAAAGAGAAGCCGAGTATTTGAGAAAAGAATTGGATAGGAAAATTGAAGAGCACAAAAGAGATTACGAGAATTTGAAGGATTCGACAAGGAATTTGAAGATTCAATTTGGACAATTGGCAAGGTTGAACAATGAGAGGCCTGTTCTTATACACTTCTCCACAAGATACCATTCCAAACCCTGAGGAGCAATGCAAGGCTAGACCCTTAGGAGTGGTAATTTGGAAGAAAGAGTTGGGAGAAATTCAATGAAGAATGGAGAACAAGAAATGGGGTTGAGGATTAAGATAAAGAAAAAGGGGAGTCTTCAAATGGGAAAGACAAAATGATAAATAAGTCCATTATGCCCAACTCACAAAGCAATGAAGGCAAGGATGCTAAGCTTCATGAGCCAAAACATGTTAATGTGCCATTTCCTCAAAGGCTAAGGGATGAAGAAAAGGCAAAGAAATTCAAGAAATTTGTAGAGATTTTCAAAAAGCTTGAAATCAACATCCCCTTCATGGAGGCACTTGAGAACTTACCTACCTATGCCAAATTCATGAAACAAGTCCTTACTTCAAAAAGAAAATTGCATGGCGATGAAATTTTGTGCTTAACGAAACATTGTAGTGCACTACTTACAAAGAAGTTGAACCAGGTTCAAAGATCCTGGTTCATTTTCAATACCTTGTGAGATTGGGGATTTGCAATTTGGAAGAGCATTATGTGACTTGGGAGCTTCAATAAATCTCATTCCTTTTGGAGTATTCAAGAAGCTAAATGGAGGTCCGCAAATTGAAGCCAACAAGTGTCTCATTGCAACTTGCGGATCGAAGCATAAAGTTTCCAAAAGGGATCATTGAAGTCTGATTGTGAAAACATCAAACTTTATCTTCCGGCCGATTTCATTGTGCTTGATATGGAAGAGGATGAAGAGATGCCAATCATTCTTGGGAGACCTTTCCTTGCTATCGGCCGTGCACTTATTGATGTTCAAGAAGGGAAGATGGAATTCTGAATGAATGATGAAATTGTTACATTTAATGTTTTAATTCATTAAAGCTTCCTTCAATTTTTGAAGATGTCATGAATATAAATGTGGTAGATGACTTAATCGATGATTGTTGTAGGAATGCAATAGAGAATTTCTTAATGGAGGAAGAGGTCTTGGAGTCAAATATGCCAAATCAAGATGATGAAGAAGGAATGAAGGATGTGAATCACTTGGAGGATGAGAACTTATTGCAAAAGGAAGATGAAGAGAATCAAGAAGAAGGTAAAGGGGGGTCTCCGACCAACGAATGCCCGCTAATTTGGAGCTAAAACCCCTTCCTACCCACTTAATGTATGCATATCTTGGTGAAAATGAGACATACCCGGTGATTGTGAATGCATCTTTGACAAATGAGCAACTTGAAAGATTGATTGTGGTGCTTAAAAGGAATAAAAATGCCTTTGCTTGGTCTATTGATGATATAAAGTGAATAAGCCCTTCCATGTGCATGCAAAAAAGGCAGAATGAATGAAGGGAATAAACTGGTAAGGCAATCTCAAAGGAGATTGAATCCTACTTTAAAAGAGGTTGTGAGGAAGGAGGTTCTTAAGCTTTTGAAAGCCGATATTATTTACCCTATTAGCCATAGTGAGTAGGTTAGCCCCACTCAAGTCGTTCCCAAAAAGGGTGGAATTACCGTAATCATAAGTGAAACCAATTAGCTCCTCCCCTCTAGATAGGTTACGGGTTGGCGAATGTGCATTGATTTTCGAAAGTTGAATGAAGCCACCCCGAAAGGATCATTTTCCCTTGCCTTTTATTAGATCAAATGCCTGAGAGGTTGGTAGGTTTTGCATATTACTACTTTCTTGAATGGTTATTCAAGATACCTTCAAATTGTCATTTCTCCGGAAGACCAAGATAAAATAACTTTCACATGCCTATTTGGTACCTTTGCATATAGGAGAATGCCCTTTGGACTTTGCAATGCTCCAAGTACATTTCAACGTTGTATGTTTGCTATTTTTCATGACATGGTTGAAAAGAGCATAGAGATTTTCATGCATGACTTTAGTGTTTTTGGTGGCTCATTTGATGATTGTCTTGAAAATTTGTCCAATGTGTTAAAGAGGTGTGTGGAAACTAATTTAGTTCTCAATTGGGAAAAACGTCATTTCATAGTGAGAGAAGGAATCGGTTTTGGTCACAAGGTCTCATCAAAGGGAATAGAAGTTGATAGGGTAAAGGTGGAGGTAATTGAAAAGTTACCTCATCCGATCAATGTCAAAGGGGTAAGAAGTTTCTTAGGTCATGCGAGTTTTTATAGACTAGATTCATTAGGAATTTCTCTCATATTGCTAGACCATTGTGCTTCTTACTTCAATAAGATTGTCCATTTCATTTTGATGATTCTTGTTTGAAAGCATTCAATGAGTTAAGACACGTCTAATGACACTTTGTGTAGCACCAAATTCACTTCCCTTTGAGCTCATGGGTGATGCTAGTGACTATGCAATAGGTGCCGTGCTATGTCAAAAGTGAACAAGATGTTGCATGTCATTTACTATGTCAGTAGGACCTTAAATGATGAACAAATTAATCATTCAACAACAGAAAATGAACTACATGCTATACTTTTTGCATTTAATAAATTTAGATCATATTTGATTGGATCAAAGGTAATTGTTCAAACCGATCATGCAATAAGAGTATCTGAAAATCAATAAGCATTAATGATCATGATACATTGGTTGGGAAGGATAAGTATGTTGTGAGGAGTTTGTTGGGAGGTGGTTACATTTGGGTGTGGAAAACATGGTAGCCGACCATTTGTCAATGAATTGAGGCATCTAGACTTGTCAATCTTGAAGAAGGGATAATCAATGAAGAATCACCTATTGAGAAGTTGTTTGAGGTGAAGGAGTTGAGTCCATGGTATGCGGATATTGTGAATTATCTTGTGGTAAGGATAATATACAGATGCTAAACATCAATGAGAGGAGAAAATTCTTTGCGGAACTTAAACATTATTTTTGGAAAGAACCATATTTGTTCCGAAAGTGCAATGATCAAGTCCTAAGGAGATGTAGTTCGGAATCTGAAGTATCCGATATATTAAGACATTGTCATTCATCTCCGGTTGGGGTCCACCATGGAGCTCAACGGATGGCTTTCAAGGTCTTACAAAGTGGTTTATATTGGCCAACTATGCTCAAGGATTCCCAGGATTTTGTGCTCTAATGTGATGAATGTCAAAGGGTGGGTAATGTTTCCAGGAAACATGAAATGCCCCTTCATGGCATTATTGAGTTGGAGGTATTTGATGCATGGGGGATTGATTTCCATGGGACCTGTTTCCGACCTCATACTCCAATAAGTACATTTTGGTTGCGGTGGACTATGTGTCGAAGTGGGTTGAAGCAATTGCTACTCCAACCAATGAGGCCAAGGTGGTTACTGAATTCCTTCACAAGAATATCTTTTTATGGTTTGGAGTTCCTCGCTATCATTAGTGATGGGGGATCACATTTCAAGAATTCTCAATTTGAGGCATTAATGACAAAATATGGGGTGAAACACAAGGTTGCTTGAGCTTATCACCCACAAACATCGGGTCAAGTGGAGGTGTCAAACCGAGAATTGAAGAGAATCCTAGAGAAAACGGTGAATAATGCTAGGAAAGATTGGGCATTGAAGTTAGATGACACTTTGTGGGCTTATCGTACGGCATTTAAAACTCCCATAGGCATGTCTTCGTACTGTATTGTTATGAAAAAGGGTGTCACTTGTCGGTGGAACTTGAACATAGGGCATAATGGGCCATAAACAACTTGAATTTTGAAAAAGGATGCTTGATTTTGAATGAGTTGGATGAATTGCGAAGGGAGACATTTGAAAATTCTTTAATCTATAAGGAGAAGACAAAAGCATGGCATGATAAGCATCCCGCTTATCCAAAGAAAGGAATTTAAAGTCGGTGATTTGGTGCTCCTTTATAATTCAAGACTCAAGTTATTTATTGGAAAGCTTAAGTTAAGATGGAGTGGTCCCTTTGAAGTGATCCAAACCTTTTCTCATGGAATGGTGGAGATAAAGGGGAAAGAGGGAGCTTGCAAGGTCAATGGACATCAGCTTAAATCCTACTTCGGAGGAATCATTGAAGGTGGACGAGAAATTGTCTGACTAACACAAGAATGAGGGTCATGCCATAGTCAATCTAGTGACTATAAAAAGCGACTCTGACTTAGAGGCAACCCAAGTCTTTAATTTAGTTGTTATGGCTTTCTTTTGAGTGATTTTTTTTAATTGGCTTGATTCTGAGTAAATTGGTTTGAATTAAGTTAGAATTTTTGTTAAAACATATATATATATATTTGAGTTTTTTAATCTGAATAAATGGTGCTAAAGAATCAGTGAAAATTGTCATCCTAACTTGTGAATTTTTTGTTTGTAGGTTGCCCTTGCAAATGGAGAAAAGTGGTCAAGTGTGAAGGAATTTCAGCTAAGTGTGAAAATTCACTTTGCAGAAATTGAGCTTGAGACCGCGATCTCAAAATTTGAGATTGCGGTCTCAAACACAAACGTCTGGAGGGCAGAATGGTCATTTGGGTTGAGATCGTGGTCTCAGTTTTGAGACCGCGGTCTCAACTCCAAAATTCCGCAAGGTCTATTTTTGAACCGAGTTGAGATCGCGGTCTCAGTTTTGAAACCGCGATTTCAAATGTTCGAGACCGGGATCTCAAAACTGAGATCGCGATATCAAATGTTTCGAGACCGCGATCTCAAAACTGAGATCGCGATATCAAATGTTCGAGACCGCAATCTCAAAACTGAGACCGCGATCTCGACTGCCAGAAAATTTTTAAAAGCTTCGATCTTTTCCTTTCTTTTCACAAATTCCTATTCTTCTCTCATCCGAAAGCCCTAACCCCAACTCCTCAAATTCTTCCCTCATCTTCACAAAAAATCACTTAAAACTCCATTTTTTGTGAATATCATTTTTTTTTCTCTAGGAACATCAAAGCAAGCATCTATTTGAGGATTTTTGGAAGAAATTTGGCTTCAAGAGGGATTGACACACAAGCAATTCTTGGAAAAATTTCAATTTCGAAAAAGAACGGGTAATATCCTTCCTTGGAATACAAGTTGTAATTGGAAATTTTTTAAGGCAATTATGGAGTTTTGTGGATTAAATTGTGGCAAATTTGTGGTATTTAATTATTGAATTGTGGACAAGTAATTGGTGCTAATTTGTTTTAGACGAATTGTGATTTAAATTGTCCAATTGTTGGAATTATTGGTTTGATTTGTGAATTGAGTCGTCATTGAAATATTCGGAAATTTTTCAGGAATTTGTGATTGTGATTTTCTGGTGTTGATTTTTGATTGAAGGTTGGATTTTTGAATATTTCTGGTGATTGAATTCCATTTGTATAAAGAAAATGACGAGAGGGGTATATGGCAATGCTGAGAGAAGAGTTAGAATGAGATGGAGAGGGACTAGTTCTAGAATGTTGGTCACTCGAGAGACGGCGAAGTCACAACCATTTGAGGGTAGTCAGCAAATTGAACCTCAATTCTCGAGTGATAGGGCTCAGCAATTATTCAAGAATAACAAGAAGCATGAGGTGATTAGAGAAAGGAATTTTGACCTATCCATGCATTGGGGATTATATGAAGATGCTAGGAAAGCGATAGAAGAACAGATTAGGTCAAGGCATTGGGAGGGTTTTAACACTCAGGTTGACCCCGGGGCTACCCAGTTAGTCAAAGAGTTTTATTGTAATTTATGTGAGTTACAAGATGGCCAGGTGAGCATACGGGGGGTTCTGGTAGATAAGAGTGCTGATAAGGGGGTATAAGTTTGTCAAATCCCGAATTTGGTATTTTTGAACAATCAAATAAGGATATGAATGCAATCAAAGATGTCATTTGTGATAGAAGGGTAGAGTGGAATAAGAGTACTTCGTCTGCCACTGAATTGAAATGTGCTCGTCAAGGACTCTCGTTAGTGGCTAAGTTATGGTTTTATTTTATGAGTAGCCGCATTTGGGGGTCCAATGCTGTGAGCTTTATCCAAAAGGACAAAGTACTCTTAGTCTATGCCATCATGACTAGGGTCCCGGTGAATGTTGGTCACTTTATTAGACAGGGGTTTTTAGAGAGTGGTAGGTCAGGACGACCCATATTTTATGCCCCTTGTCTAATTCACTATCTTCGCACCATAGCGGGTTGCCCGATTGGTCATTTGGAATCATTGACACATCTTAGAGGAAGGATTAATCGGGAATATGTCTATAGGATCGTGAGAGAATATGAAAAGTACCTCCAGGGAGAGCACCCTACCCAGCCACAGCCACAGCCACAGCCACAGCCACAGCCACCACCACCTCCTAGAGAACTTCAATGATTCTGATACCCCCAAGTTTGGTATTTGATGCTCCGGTAAATGAAGAAGAAAGGAATGATCTACAAGGGTACTGGTCGTACAGTCTAATGGTGATGCATAAAAACTTGGCCGTCATTGGAGAAGCTTTAAAGATTACTTCATTAGGCACTTGGGTCCAGCCACAATCACCTCTGGCATGGCACTTTGGTCCACCTCGTGGACAGCACTACACACCACTGGCAGCTACCGCACATCATGAGGGTTCTAGCCACGCGGGTGCGACTGGAGGGGACATGGATGATGATCATGAAGAGCCCCAACCTAGTGACGCTGATTAGGGTCAAGAAGAGATGGAATGAAGAGATGAAGCCACCACTTGTCTAAGCATGGATGAAGACCAAACCTGATCACTGGATCGATTTGATGGATGATGATAATCATCTCTATTTTTATTGAACACCATAGCTTTTGATTACTTTGGATTACTTTTTTTGTACTTTCAGTCTTTGGAATTAAAGTATTCATCAATTTAGTTTTTCTTTAGTTGGCTAATGGCCTTAAGCTAATGCCAAGTTGATACATTTTGATGCTTTATGGATGAAATTTCTTTTGGATTCCCATGTTGACATTTGGTGAAGTTTAGTTATTGCTTAATAAAAGTAGAGTGGCTAAGGGCCCTAAGCTGATGCCATCTTTGCACTAGTTGATGAGTTCAATTGAATGCTGAATTTTTTTTAAGCTTGAATGGTGAGATGCATGGTACAGTTGCTCTTGACATTTTTAGTAAATTTTAATTCTAGGCTTAAAAGTAGGACATAGTTTAAGTAGTTTTTGTTATTTGTGGTTATGTTTTGATGATTAATTTTGGATGAATGGAAGGATGATTTATTCATCAATTAGAATAAAAGAGACAAGTTTGGGGGTGTTTATCTTTTTGTGTAGGAAATGGTCATTTTATACATTTTGTTTCCACTTGATGATTAAAATTGATCAATTAGGTACTCAATGATGACAAATTTTGATGTTCAATGTAAAGAGCTTTGTGATTGAAGTGTATAATTGATTCATTTTAAAAAAAATTGTGTGAGTGAGTAATTCATTTGCAACATGTACCCATTTTCAAAAAGAAGTGCTGAAATTTTAGGAAAATTTATTTGAAATGTTGTTTCTTATCAAATCACTTATATTATGTGGTTGATGAACTATCTTTTGGAAGGAAATGAGTTAAATGAAGTAAAAGGAATTTTGGGACATTTCATGTGTTTGCATAGGGAATGCTCTTCTAACTTGTGAATAATTGATAGTTGAGACAAATTTTAGGTACATTTCAGTCATTTCCTTGGTTTAGGACCGAAAAAAAAAATTAGGAATAAGGCGAGTACAGGATTCCAACATGTACCCATGTTGTTTCTCCGAAATAAGCCATTAGAGTAGTAATAAGGCGAGTATGGGATTTCAACATGTACCCATGTTGTTTCTCCGAATTAAGCCATTAGGAATTGCGTTTTAATATACCAATAAGTTAAGGAGTAAATCGTTTGTAATACTTATCTTTAATCTCATATTACTTATTCCTTGTTAGAGGTTTATTCCCGAAATGTGTGACAACTGCATTTAAGTTCATTCCTAATTGAAATTCTATTTTCATGATGCCTAGTCGGGAGAGTTGATTAACTTCATAATACTTGTGATTTGAGAACTAATGATGTTTCAAATGAAAAGAACTAAAACTTTTGGGAACTCTTTTTGAGAATGGTAATGTTTGGTGATGTGAAATCTTGTGCCGTGAATGAATGTGTGCTTCTATGTAAAACAAAATTTCAATTTTGGATTGATTTACTCATATACTTCACATATCACGTAGTGTTGAACATTTCTTGAGAGATCTCTTAATTGTTCTTAGACACATCTAGATGTCATAAGTGACACGTCAACTTTGGAGGTGTTTATATGAAAGAACGAAACCCTACTTAGTCATCTGAGTTAGATTCAGTATGTAACATCAATGAAGTAGCTAGGGAGTACTTTCTAAGAACTAAGAAGTGAAGTGCTTTGCTCTAACTAAAGCTATTGCATTCTAATCTTTTTTTTGCTCGGGACTAGCAAAACGCTAAGTTTGGGGGTGTGATAACTGTAGTAAGCTAGAGTTATTTCCCTCTAAATTACAGCATTTGATAGATTAAATTATGAAGTTGGATAAGTAATTGAGGATTTTAGTTAATTTCTTTCATATGTATTTGTATTTTCATTCTTGAATTAATTATGATAAGTTTTGTTAAATTTTTAGTTTAATTAAGTGCTTAATGGTGTTAATATTATGCAGGTTAAAAATTAAAGGTTAGAAGCTAGAAGAAACAAAGCTCAAGGGATCAGATTGCAAAAATGGATGGAATGAAGAATGTTGGGAGGAGAGTTGAGATCGCAGTCTCGATTGTAAACTTTCAGCCAGTAACTCCTGATTTTTTGCCTAGTGTAATATTAGACAATTTAAGCTACTTAAAAATTAGTAAGAGAAAGTAGTAGATAGTTTTAGTTAGTTTTTAGATAGTTTAGGATAGCTTGAACTCCAAGTTTACTTCTTTAATAGAAATTTGTCTTTAATTTTCCCTTAGATCTTCTTTTAATTTCTTGTCAAGTTCAAATTTTGAATAGATAATCGTAGTGGGTTCATCGCAAGCTTCGCTTAGATATAATTTTTATTTGCTTTCTTGTCTATTTTAGTAAGAATTTCTTTACTTGCAGTTTAGGGTTTCTTAGGTAAATTAGGGTCTTGATAATTTGTTGCATTTCGAGTTAGAATTTTCAATTTCTTGCATTAATTTCTAGTTAATTCTTAGTGTTCTTTCTTTATTTCTATCAAAAATCCAAAAATATTTAGATTTCTAGTTTAACTCTTTCCACTTTACAGTTTAGAAATGATTGCTTTTAATATCCAAGGTTTCTCACTTCAAGTCCTTTTAGTTGGGTAATTTGCTTGCTTTTAATTTTAGTCTTAATTTGGTTAATTTAGGTTAGAATTAATTGCTTTCCTTTACTTGCTTTTACTAGAATAGATTAGCTAGTTTCTTAATTTCATAATTAGTTAGTTTCACTTATTTATATATTTTTTAGTTAATCTAGCTTTAATTTAAGTTTTTATCGCTTTCATTTGATTAAGGTTTTTATTAGAATAGTTCTATCACCCATCGCTTGATTTCACTTAACTACACAAGTACCCATAAATCTTAGTAATTGTCTTCCAACAATCCTTGTGGGAACAATTCCTACTTTCCTTTACTACTAGTTGACAACCGTATACTTGCGGGATGCCATCTAGTTAGTAGTAAGATTTAGGTGTTTTATTAATTTATAACTAGGTGTGTAAGGCATCACGCAGCGAATGAAAAAGAGGAAGTTGCAGGAAATAATGGCAACCAAAATAATGGTAATGTTAACCCTCGATACATCTTAGAGATTATGATATACCTAATTTTATAAGAAACTTGAGAGCAAGTATCAGATTTTCCTGCAAGCAAACAACTTTGAAATCAAGCCTGCACTTATACAAATGTTCCAAACGCATGATATGTTTGGAGGATGACCAAATAAAGATCCTTATGAATATTTGATCAAATTCAAGGAAGTCATTAATACATTCCGATACAATGAAGTCCACCCCGATTGTACCCGGATGAGAGCATTCTCTTTTTCTTTACGTGATAAAGCAAGGTCATGCTTGCAATCATACAGTTAAGGTACTTTTACAACCAGGACGAACTTGCTCTAAAGTTCCTAGCCAAACACATTTCACTAGCTAGGACCACTATGCTTCGAAATAACATCACATCATTCAGACAAATCACTGGAGAGACCTTAGGTGAACCGTGGGACAGCTTCACGGAGTTGTTGAGGAAGTGCCCACACCATGCTATAACTATATGGCTGCAAGTCGAAGAGACGAGATTGATAGTTGATGCTAGTATGAGAGGTTCTTTCCCCTACAAGACTCGGAAGAAGCACAAGAGTTCTTGGAAAGAATGGCATCTACTCATTCTTATCATGGAGTAGTAATTCCCGCAGTTGGACAACAAGAAGTGAATCAAGACAACATCCAACAAGGAGGTATGCCTAACTATGACACTTTCATATCTTAGCAGAATTTGATGATGAATACCATTACAAATTTGACAAAAGCAATAGTGAATATGGTAAGAAGCTCAGTGAACTATATTGGTTCAACATCCAAGGGATCTTGAGTTGTGATTTTTGTGAAGGAAATCACCAAAATGGCTTCTGTGATGCTTCAGTGATACATGGTAAGAAGATTCAATTCATCTCCAATCAAAATCCTTCCACAAGAAATCAACCTACCAACTATGGAAACACATATAATCCGTCTTGGTGAAACCATCTCAACTTTTCTTGGACAAATCAAGCAAATTTCCTAAATCCATCATTTTAGTAACAAATGCACCTCAACAAAATTTGTTCAATCAACCATCGTCATCTAGACCATACCAACTACCACATCAACGAAATCCTCAGAATTTTTCACCTTATCACATCAACTCACACCAACCTCCACCACCAAGACCACCATCTCAAAATCCAAATTATCCCGCATATGTGAATCATGATACAACCAATGATGATAATCTGAGATGGGATTTTGAGAGATTGCAATGGGAGTATGAAAATTTGCAGGCTACCACAAGGAACCTTCGGCTACAATTGGGACAAATAGCCCGATAAAACATGAGAGATCAGTTGGAGCATTGCCCAGTGAAACAATTACAAACCCAAAAGAGCAGTGCAATGTTATCTCTCTAAAAAGTGGAAAAGGGTTGGTTGTGTCGAATGAAAAACAAGAGGATGATAAAGAAGAAGAGAAGAAAAATTCCAATGTAATTGAGGAGAACAATGAAGTTGGTTGTGATGATAACAAGATGACAAAAGTGGATGAAATAACGAGGAGTTGAAAAAGAAGCATGCAGTGGAGCCATTGAATTTGCATCCTTCAATAAAGATTCCATTTCGTCAAAGGCTCAATAATTTCAGAAAGGAGGAAAAAGATAAGCAATTTCAACAATTCATCAACATGTTCAACAAGGTTAATGTCAACATTCCTTTATATGATATGCTCACCAAAATGTCCAACTACACGCGGTTTATGAAAGATTTACTGGCAAGAAAGCAAAAATGAGATGATGCTGAGAAAATTTATCTTGATGCCAAGTGTATTGCAATTTTTCCATACCAGGTTTTTGGCATCATTACCAAGGCAATTGTTTTAGACAATATTAAAATTCAACAGGATTCCTAATTTAGATTTTTTTCCTTTTATTTTTGTTTTATTCTAATATTATTTCCATGTATGATGTTGTTTTTTTGTGTATTTTTTCTCCATGGTTTAATCTATCCAATTTGGTGCACATAATCCCATTTCCTTGAGTGCCATGCTGCTTATGCACTCTGGCCCACAATATCATTGTCTTTATCTAGAGATCAAAGAACTTTTAGAAATTGGAGAAGAGTGTTACCATAACAACAACAAGAAGAATAATTGAATATGGCTCACGACAAACAGCCGAAATAGCCATTGATATCATTAGAAAATGCAAAAAATGTAGGAAACAATGGCAATAATGGGAATAATAGTGAATTCAGGGATAATGGTCATGATGTACTTATTCGCAACAATCGACCCCTAGGAAAGTATAACTTACCAACTTTTGAGGGGTCTAATTCTAGTATTGTTCCACTTATACATTCAAACCAATAATTTTGAGATCAAGTCTGGTCTTATATCTTTGTTATAATAGCATGCCATTTTAGAGGACTACCAAATGATGACCGAAACCATCACTTAATGAATTTTGAGGAAGTTTCTAACATCTTCAAACAAAGTGGTGTCAATGCTGATGCGTTCAAGTTATGGTTATTCCCTTTTCATTGAGGGATAAAGCAAAACTGTGCTTACGAGCAGACAAAAGTAGGGTATATTCACCACTTAAAAAAGGCTAGTATAGGCCTTTATGACAGAATACTTTTCACGTCCTAAGACTTCCAAGTTAGAATGACATTATCTCTTTCGGTGGCAACACTAGGAAGAATCTCAATGAGGCTAATCTTCTAAGTAAATGCCCATACCATGACTTGCTGCTTTAGTCGCAGATTCAAACTTTCTATAATGGGTTATCCCAAGAGGCACGCAAAGCAACTAACTCCTCAGCAAATGGATGTTTGTCTTAAACACATCACAGAGGTGCTTAAGAGCTTTTTGACAGGATGTCTAATAATTGCTTTCAATCCTTCGCATCTCAAGAATAGGAAAAAAGGAGAAAAGTCCTTGAATTGAGCACTCTGGATTCATTATTGGCTCAATAGAAAGCCATGGCAGGCCAAATGGCAAATTTGTTAAACCAGATATAAGGGATGACAGTTAATCCCATGGCTACACCACAACAACTTCTTTGCAACATTTGTTCTGGTGATCAGTGATCCTAATGGTCAATGCACTATACTAACTCATTCTTATTCTTCTTGGTTTTTAGGTCATGAGTGGTCATTAGAATTATAACCAATTAAGACCCCAAAACAATCGTACAATAATATTTACAATCCACAATAGAGAATGTCCAAACATCTCTTGGGAAAGCCAACAAAACCAAGCTCATGCGTAACCATCCGGTTCAAATCATAGAGTACATTTCAAGCAGTATCAATCACAGTAACATCAAATGCAAGCACCTCTACTCTAGTTAGAAAAAAACACTCAGCTAGAAAAGGCTTTTATATAGTTGCTACCAGTTCAGCACTCTTAAATGAAAAATCAAGATGCTGTAAGAAAAAATCTAGAGAATCAGAAACATCAGATAGCAAGGAGTATAATTGAGCGGCCTCCGAGAGTATTACCAAGTGATACCATTTCTAACCCAAGAACCATGCAAAAGATATCGCATTAAGGGAAAGAGAATAGAAATGAGAATGAGAAGAACGATGAAAAGAAGGTTCAAAAATAAACACCAAAGCTGATTATAGTTCAATTTCCTAATCGACTCAAGGGCGAGGATCAGCAGAAAAAGTTCAAGAGGTTTATAGAGATTTTTTAAGAAAGTTGAGATCAACACACATTTTATAAAATCTCTTGAAAATATGCCCAGTTATGCAAAATGTATGAAGCAAGTGCAAACAAACATAAGAAAATTGTTGGTAGATGAGATTTTGTGATTAGTAGATGGGTGTATTGCCGTCATCCAAATAAAGTTACCTTCCAAGATGAAAGGCCCTAATTCTTTTTCCATTCCATGCATGTTGGAAGGATGACCATCGATGGGCATTGCTCGATTTAGGGTCATCCATGAACTTGATGCCATTATCAATTTATAATAAGTGGAATGACAAGAATTTTAAACTGAAAAATCTATCACTCCAACTAGCTGATAGAAGTATAAAGTATCTTGTGGGCATAGTAGAGGATACTCTGGTCAAGTACATAAATTCTATTTATTGACTCAGGCATGGAAGAGTACAAAAACATGTCATTGATACTTGGGATGTCATTCTTAGGGGTTGGAAGAGCACTCATAAATGTGCAAAAGAGAAAGTTACAATTGAGAGTTGATGATCAGAGTGTTAATTTCTCTATCTTTAATTTCTCAAATTTCTTTCTATATACAATGATATAATGATGATTGATGTAGTTGATATATTGGTTGATGATTTTACAGGTATGAATTTCCACGACTATCACTAGAGAAAGCCTAGACGTAAGCAAGAGACATGGAAAAGCATGACGAAGCGACAAGGACATACGTAAAGATCTTGGAAGAAAATCCTCTAGAAAAGGAACCAGTGCTACAAAAAGAGTTATGTAAGGGGGGTCTCTGTTCAACGAACACCCGAAGATAGACTTAAAATCACTTCCTATACACTTGAAACATGCATTCTTAAGTAAGAATGATACATTTTCAGTTATTGTTAAGGTCAATTTGTCTATGAGAAATCATGTGAGTTACTTGATGCTAGTTTTGAGAAAGAACAAGAGTGTGATTGCATGGAGCATTCATGACATAAAACAGATTATGTAAACTCCTGTTCGATTTTTCATAAATGATGATGATGATGATGATAATAATAATAATAATAATAACAACAACAACAATAATAATAATAATATTATTATTATTGTTGTTATTATTATTATTATTACTATTATTAATATAAGATGATAATTTCTTAGCTAATCAATTATATGTGAATTTGGATTACTTGTGGTGGTTTGATTTCATGTGGTAACTAACTTTTAGTCAATTTACGAATCCAATTTGTTTTGTGATAATTAATTTGGAATAATCTAGTGTCTAAAAGTGTTTTTCTCTTGGAAAAAGTCTCTTCTCAATTAATTATTAATTTTAACTTTATAATAAATATTCAGCCAACCACTAGTGCAAAATCATTGTGGAAATTATAGAAATTTTAGATAACTTATAGGATTCAGAGTTTGGGAGCTTTTGGGAGTTAATACATATAAATAGGAACCCTTGACAAGACTATAATGTTATTTGCTTGGATGAATTTCTGAAGCTTTGGAGAGAGTGTTTTCATGCAAATTAGGAGCTCGTTGTATATTGAACTCGGTATAATTTTATAATCTAAAATTTTCAATAATTCTATTTTTATTATTTACGTGTCTCATATATCGAATATCATGGATAATATTTTGTTTATTCAGTTAAGCATTACTAGTTAGTTGATCGCTTTTGGTAAGTCTTAATTGCATTGTTAAAGTTGGGATTTATTTCTGGAAAATTATTTGTATAGTAGAAGTTAGGGTTTTTGGAAAAAAATAAAAATAAGTGATGAAGAGATGAGCACGAACAGTGTTGCTGTCGTGATATTTCCCTCCCACGTGAATGCTGATAGCCTAATGTACAGTGGCAGGAATATTGCAGCAGTAGACTAATCGAAGCCGCTGCTAGCTGTTCCGCTTCTGCTCTGCTAGTACTTCTCAGGTTGGCTGTGGTTGGTGTTATATGGTAGTGGTGTGCTATTCGGGTAGCAGCAGAGGATAGTGATAATGTTTGGTGGCTAACGAGAAAGAAGAAAGAGAAATAGGTAGAACAAAGAGAAAAAAAATGGAAAAGGATAGAGAAAAAGAAAAAAAAAGGAAGGAGAGAGAAAATATGGTCTCCAGAAAAGTGGGAGAATATTCTAATTTTGATTAGATTGGTTAGCTACTTTGGGTAATTGCATAGCAAGTCCCTTAAGTTTTTGAGATATGATTTTTCGATTGAAAACTTGAACACTATTGATATAGGTAATTAAAGGGTATAAAATGACTATTTTTGTAATAACCGAACAAAATACTTTTGAAGTATTAGTAGTAATAATAATATTTTTAAATGTTATACTCTTGGATATATTTGAGAATATTATTATTCGAGTTAAGGATAACAATTTGGCTAGAATATTTTTGTTTTCAAACAATTTTATGGAATGCGTGATATTCTATATACGAGTAGGTTTGCTTGCAATTTCTAACGTAAGTATTGTTGATAATTTTGTATAGGGAATTAGTTATATTTTTTGCTACATTTTTCCTACTTCAAGGTAAGTGGTTATTACCTCTTTATATTTTCAAAAAATATTCTGTCTTAAATATTACTTTGACAATACATTATTTTCATTATTGAACTTGGACCTTCATAGATATTTGAATTCTTTTGACAATACGAACTTCTGTGTAAGTGGGATCACAACTTTGTATGATCATCTCGCATGTGTATGTATTTTGAGTATTTTCTCGGTAATTAATAATAGACCAAGCCTCATAAAATAATCAAGAATGATCGATTTGGACTATAATTCTGTCCTATTTCTAAACCAGGTAGATAAAAAAACTTCTAGCTTCCAAACTCTGAACTCTAAGCAAAAATGGTTTTAACGAGACCCCTTGGCAATCTTTTCTTTTAAGGTGTGTTAGCACTAGGTTGAGTACTCAGTAAACCGATGACAACGTATTTGTTTTATGAGCCTATCATGAACCGTGTTTATATGAATTTTGAACTCTAATATGAATTTAACTCTGGGTTTCTGATTTCAAATTTTTGAATTTTCATTATGCATGCCAATTCTTATATTAGGATTCTGATTATGAACTTCTAATGTATGTGAAATTCATTTCATATATCCTTGATTTAATGCCACTGTCTCTAAATACAGATAAGTACGTTTTTTGAATCAATTTTTGAAAAGAAACTTCTCCCTGTTACGTGAAATTGTTGATAAAACTCCTTTCGAAATACTTTTTCATGTCTATCTGATAGAATTTTTGGTGAATATATGTATACATATATATATATATATATATATATATATATATAACATGTCTGGTCTATTAAGGGCAGTGTTGGCTACTTGTTGAGCTAGTTGTCGCTCACCCCCTTTTTAGCATTTTGTAGATGAAGAGACTTTTGAGCATCTGCAGCTTAGCTGTGCTAAGGTTGCGACACATACCAGTTAGGAGTAATTTAAGGATTAATAAATGTTTCTTAGTTATGTAACCATATCAAAGAGGAGAATCATTATTCTTTATGTTCTGAACTTCGTTACCATTGAATTAAGGATTATGTTTTGATCTGTTTAGAGCATGTGCCTTTGAGAGGTGAATTCTCAGGATGCGGCCACTATCACGTACCGATGTATGTGGGCACGGGACATGATGGATTAGCCCTATCATTGCATGCACAATAACTTAATGATTAAAAATTATAATGTTTGTGGACAACCCTACATTGAAAGAGGTGATGAGGAAACAAGTAATGAAATTGCTAGATATAGGAATTATATATGCGATTAGAGATAGTGAATGGATCAGTCCCACTTAAACGGTACCTAAGAATAGAGGGATGACAATGATAACAAATGAGAACAATGAGCGAATTCCTTCCAAATTAGTCAAGGGTGGAGATCTGTATTTTTGGTAGAAAACCAAATGAAGCCACCCGTATGCATAACTTCCTGTTACCATTCATTGATCAAATATTAGAGAGACTAGTAGGTGATGCCTTCTTATTGCTTTTAAGTTGATTACTCTGGATAATTTTAAATTGTTGTAACCATGAAGGACCAAGAGAAAACCACTTTCACTTGTTCGTACTACACTTTTGATTATCAAAGGATAACTTTTGCCTTATACAATGCACCAGGCACTTTCCAAAGATGCTTGTTTGTAATTTTTCATGATAGGATTTAAAAATGCATAGAGTTTTTGTGGATGAATTTTCTATTTTTGGGCCAATATTTAATGCTTGCCTGCATAATCTCTAGATGTTTATAAGATGATGTGAAGAAACTGTCTCTTGCAATTGGTTGGGAGAAATTTCACTTTATGCAATTCAAGATTAGTTTTAGGTCATAAAATATCAACTAAGGGTATTGATTGGACAGGATCCCAGCTTCCCCCACATACTAATGTAAAGGGAATAAAGAGTTTTTTTTGCTGGTTTTTACCAATGTTTTATCAAGGAATTTTTCCTAATTTCTAAACCCTTGTGTGATTTATTGCAAAAGGATACTATGGCCTTTAACTTTGATGAAAACTGCTCATACAATTAATATTTGAAAAGAACCTTAGTGACAACACCTGTTATTGTAACACCCGATTGATTTATGCTTCGTGCTAATGTATCATGCCAGCAATTTTGCTGTCGGTGCAGTCCTATGTCAAAAAAAGGAAAATTTTTTGTGGCATTTGTTACACTAGTAGAACTCTTAATGAGGCTCAAGTAAATTATTCTATGACTAAAAAATAGTTACTAGCTGTGATTTTTCTTTCGATAAGTTTTTTTCGTATTTCATAGGCTCAAAAGTAATTGTGCATATAGATAACTCCATATTGAAGTATTAGTTATCTAAAAATGATGCAAAGCCCAGATTAATTTGTTGGATCTTACTGTTGTAAGAATTCAAATGCAAAATGGTTGACAAGAAGGGTAGCAAGAATAGAGTGCGGATCACTTGTCAAGACTGGAATTGTCAAAAGAAGATGGTTCAGAGTTGTCACTTATGCATTATTTAAAAAAAAAAATAGTTTCCACTTACGCAAGAGGAGTTTCTAGAAGAAAAGTTGATAGTAGTGTGTACAAATTCAAAGTATGCAAAAGGTCTGTGCCCAATGAAAAAGTTATTTCTTAATTTTAAATTTTACTATTGGGATGAACCTTACTTGTACTGGCAGTGTCGCGATCAATTGATCAGGAGGTGTGTGCCCGAGGAAGAAATAGATAATATGATTTGAATGTGTCATTCATCACAAGTTTGGGCCGCCATGGAAATCAAAGAACAGTTACTAAAGTTCTTCAAGCAAATTATATTGGCCATTGTTGTTCTTGGATGCTTGGAAATCTGTTGAGTACTGTGATGAATATCAGAGAATAAGGAATACCTCTCGTAGGGACGAGATACCTCTAAATAATAATTTAGTAATTGAATTTCAAGATGTCTTGGGAATCGACTTTATGGGACTATTCCCAACCACTTTTTGCAACAAGGATATTTTAGTGGTAGTGGATTACATTTTGAAGTGGGTTGAAGCTGACATTACCCGCAAATGATGCCAGGGTCGTCACAAAGTTCATAAAACATAATGTCTTCTCGAGATTTGGAGTACGAAGGGCAATAATTAATGACGAGGATTCACATTTCAAGAACTCCCAGCTTGAAATTCTATTGTCAAAATATGCAGTAACACATAAGATTTCTTTTCCCTACCATCCCTAGACCTGAAGACAAGGTGATGTCTCAAATCGAGAGTTGAACCGGATCCTATGGAAAATAGTGAACACGTCACAAAAGGATTGGGCCCCAAAACTTGATAATGCATTATAGGTATACCAGACAACATTTAAAACACCTATAGGAATGTCCCTGTATAGGTTGGTTTTTGGGTAGAATGCTATTGACTCATATGAGGTGGTGCGTGTATTTCTCTAAGGAGCGGTGGAACTGAAAGGCCAACATTCATTATTCCAAATCAATGGGAATAGGCATAAACTTTACCATGGAGGTGAGATTAATAGTGACCATGAAAACACGCACTATGTCGTGATAAAATCTGAAAAAGAATAGTAATAGTCAATCTAATGACTATAAAGAAGTGATAATTGGGAGGCAACCATGCATTGTGATTGATTTTCTTACTTTTTGAACAAATTTTAATGTTTTCAACTTTTTGGTCGTTTTACTTTTTGGTATTTCAAATAAATTGGGGTTGATGATTTTACATTTAAATGTAAGATACAAGTGTAAAACTCCAAAAATAAATTATGCCAATGAGATTTTGCCATTGTCTAATTAAACAACACAAATAGTTTGCTTTTAGCAAATACTAGCAGAAGTGCCACTGCTAATAGTGAAGCCATTTGTACTAGACAGTTTGCCAATAGGGAAATACATAAAGGAATCATTGCCGCAAGCAAAGAAGAAAAGTTAATTTAATTACTTCTATTAAACGCCAGTAGAATTTCCATCGCTATCGACAAAGGGGAAAGACAGTTTGTTCACTTCTAGCAAATAGAGGTAGAAGGGGCATTGCTCATAGCTTGGGGTGCTCAATGGGTCGGATTACAAAGTTATTGTATCGTGTCAAGTATGACCCATTTCTTATCGTGTCGTGTTCATGTCCGTGTCGTCTTACCTAGTCATGTGAGAAATTGCCAATCCTCCCCTTAGCGAACAAATAAGAGGAATCAATTGCAAGAGGTGAAAGACATGAGCAGTTGAGAAGTTGAATTGGACATGAGTCTTTAAGGATCCATTTAAGTTCTTCGAATAAGGATGTTGGGGACAGTGCTCAACAGTCGAGATGGTCAATAGCAAAAAACAACTAATCACAACAAAAAGGATCACTACCAGTGCCACCATTAGAGGCACATAAATATCACATTTATTTCTTTCCAGGCAATTAGAATGCATTGATAGAATCAATATGTTACCATAGACAACATCAAAATATGCTACATCGAAAAATGGATATTATTGCCTAGAAATTAAGTCAAATAAGCTCCTTTGATATGGCTCACTAGCCTTAGGAACAGACACCACCAGAGCGGCACTACTATGGCCCACCAAGGGATGGTAAACGAGTTGGTCGTGAGTGTTGCAAAGAAGCATCTGGAGTTGTTAAAGCTAGTCCATACGGAACAGCTTGACTGAGTTCTGAGGAACTGTTGTACTTAATTCTTGGGAGACTTTTCTATTCACTTTCCTTTAGATTGTTACTTAATTTGCTGTTTTTGGGACAATTATGTGCACCACTTCTCTTTGGTTTAGGGATGTTGGACAAGTAGCAGTTGTGGAGTCATTGTTGTTTTGTTTGTATGTTGGATGTTAAAGTGTCTTTTCATGTTTTTGTTATTAGTGCAATTGTTTTAGTGTAGTCATGTGGTAATCTAATTGTAAAGGTTGTGTCACGTTGGAATGGTGGGAGGTTAATATTTGGTTCATAATAGTTGTCAATGATATGTCAACCAAGTGTTTTGGAATCACACCATCATATATTGCATCTTTTTTCTTAAATGGATGGAAACTAGGACCTATATCAATCTATGATTTTGTTTGAGACAAAGGAATTTTTGAACTAATGATATTAGTGAAGAGTTTGATGAAGTATTTTTGATTGATAATACCAGGTTGGGAATCCTCGAAAGTATTTCTTATGATTCATTGATGGATGTAGGGTTTGAAATGAGGTAAGCTAATAAATTTATATTTAGAGTGATAAGAGACACAAAAATAACTCAAATTAGGTGTTTATGTGTATTTTAGTTTTATTTGTTGTGTTTAAGGGAGTAAATTTGTGTCTAGAATCTTTTCAATTGGTTGTGAAATATATGAGGAAACAAATCTTGCCCTTAATTGTGAAAATGTCATATCATTGTTAAAGAAGGAATAATTTTGGTCATAAAGTGTCTACTACGGGTATTAAGGCGGGTAGAGCAAAGGTTGAGGTTATCGACAAATTGCCTCCACCTACGAATGTTAAATGAATAAGAAGCTTTTTGGGGCATATGCCGGATTTTACTGATGATTCATAAAAATCTTCTCCTTAATTTTTAAACCCTTATGTGATTTGTTATAGGCCAATAGATGTGACCTTAAACTTTGATGAAAATTGCTTGCGTGCTTTAAATTTGAAACAAAGCCTTTAGTGTCTGCAGATATTGTTATGGCACTTGATTGGTCATTGCCTTTTGGAATTTATGTGATACTAGTGACTGCTATGGATACTGTCCTTTGTCAAAGAAAGAGAAGGTTTTGCATGTCATATTTTTTGTCAGTAGAACTCTTAATGATGCTCAAGTGAATTACATCATAACCGAAGAAGTGTTACTTGCTGTAATTTTTGCTTTTGACAAGTTTAGATCTTACTTGATTAGATCCAAAGTTATTGTTCATGCTAACCATGTAGCTTTAAGTTATTTATTTTCTAAAAGTGATGCAAAGATGAGGCTAATTTGTTGGATTTTGTTGTTGTAGGAATTTGACTAGGAGGTTGTTGATAAAAAAGGGAGTGAAAATCTTGTGGCCGATCACTTGTCATGACTAGAATCAAGTGAAGGGATTTGTGATTTATCACCTATAAGGAGGAGTTTTCGGAAGAACATCTGATGGCGGTTGGTACTAACCCTAGGTATGCTGACATTGCAAATTATTTAACAGCTAAATTTATTGAATCATCAATGAGCTATAGCCAAAGAAACAAATTCTTTTTTGATGTGAATTTGTACTATTACAATGAGCTATATTTGTATAAGCTGTAGTGACTAGATTATCTAGCGATGTGTGCCTGATGAAAAGATTGAGAATATACTTCGGATGTGTCATTTGTCACTAGTTGGGGGGATCATGTAATCAATGGATAGCTGCTAAATTCCTACGAAGTCATTTATATTGGCCCACACTATTCCGAGATGCTAGAAGATTCATCGAGTATTGTGATGAGTGCCTATCCCATAAAGATGAGATGCCCTTGAACAGCGTCCTTATTGTTGACATATCTAATGTGTGAGGGACAGATTTCATGGGACCATTTCTATGTTTGTATTCCAATAAATATAACTTGGTAGTAGTTGATTATATTTCTAAGTGGGTTGAGGGACAGTGACCTTGTCTACTAATGATGCTAGAGTTGTGACTAGACTAATTCACCACAATATCTTCTTAGGGTTCAGAGTACCTCAGGAAATCATAAGTGATGGGTGTTTATATTTTAAGAACTCTCAATCTAAAGCTTTATTGTCCAAGTACAAAGCGAAGCACAAGATTTCCTTACCTTATCATCACCAAACTTCTGGTCAGGCTGAGGTGTCAAATAGGAGTTGAAAGAAGTTGAAGCGAATCCTGGAGAAGACTGCGATATCTTTGCGCAAGGATTTGGCTCTGAAGCTTGATGATGCACTATGGGCATACCAAAATGCATTTAAAACACTTTTAGCGAAGTCCCTATATAGGTTGGTAATTGAGAAAGAATGCCATCTACTAGTAGAGCTTGAGCACAAGTCATTTGGGTTAAGGCATTGAACTTTGATGCCAAGGTTGCAGGAGAGAAGACATTACTTAAATTGTTCAAGCTAGAGGAGTTCCAGAATAAGGCTTATGAAAATGCCTCGAATCTACAAGGAAAGTATAAAGAAGTGGCAAGATAAGCACATCATGCATAAGCAGTTCCATGTTAAAGATAAGGTGGTTTTATACAACTCTAAACTATAGTTATTTCCAGGCAAGTTGAAGTTGAGATGGAACAGACACTTGGAAGTGATGAATGTTCTTCCATATGGGGTGGCATAAATATGGGATGCAAAGTAAACATTTAAGGTAAATGGAAATAGACTGAAGATCTGCTATGGAGGAGTTTTTTACAGCGAACTTGAAGAAGTCCACTTTGTTGTGTAAAAGGCTGCGAAACAAACAAAGTCAAGTTAATGACTTTAAAGAAGCACTTCTTGGGAGGCAACCCAAGCATTTCAATTTAATTCTTTATGTTTTAGTATGATTTGCAAGTTTAATTTCTACCGTAGGGAATTAAAAGCTGGGAATGACTAAACCTTAATTATTTTTGTATGTTTGTTTTTTGCAGGGGGTTAGGTTCACTAATGAGGAATTAAAGAAGGGGATTTCAAAATTTTTGGACTGGTAGAGAAATCGTCGTAGTCTGTTGGTGATCCTAACTGTTCAGTAGCATACTGTGCTTGAAATAGAAGGGTACCTTTAATTTGCGGGTAAACAAGGGCAAATTAGCGACAAAAGAAACAATTTCAAAATGACCAAATTTATTATTGGCACAGGCAGAACGAGTAAGGTTAAAACCCTTTTTGCTCAACTTTTTAATTAAGCAAATAAACTTCCTTCTTCTTCCCTCCTTTAGGCAACTCAAAGAAAAAACAAACTCCTTATTCTTTTTATTTTCTTCCTTCTCCAATATTCTCTTTTTCCTATATTTTTACATCTCTTATCATTATCTCTCTCTCTCTTTTTTCCCATATTCTTTTCTGTTATTATAGACCAACCAACCTAACTTTCTATCTTTTTAGATCATCACAACCATTATTCAAGGGCAGGATAACTCACATCTCTTTCAACCAACAAGGATTTTAGGATTCTCACAATATAAGTTATCAATGCAAATCCAGATTTGAGTAAGATTGCTCAATTTTATTTTTGGTAAATTGCCTGGTATTTGGTTGGTGAATTTTACCTTGTGACTATTTCAATTGTATGGTGGATATGTTGTGGAATATTCTGTTAATTGAATTTGGTTAGGTTAGTGAGATAATTTGTTATGGATTGTCATTGATTAAGTCAGGGGAAAGTATAATTGATCAGTAGTTTTAGTGTATTGATATATTTGTTCTAATAGATCAGAAGAGAAAGCAATCGGATAGCAATACTTATGATGATAACATTTTTGTTTCTTTAAAAGCTAAGCATGTGCATTACAAACTTCAAAATAGGGTGCATCCTTTATATGAGTGCAGTTTTAATGTGATTCATGTAAGGATTGAAATCAATAAAGAAGCAGACGAATTGCATTGTAAGATCTTTAATAACATTCAACACAGGGGTTGCGAGATTTCGTAAAACTCCTGCCGTCATGGAAAACAAAAACGTGGTCTATGAATTTATTGGTAACAATTATAGATGTTTCGATTGATGTAATCCAGGTTAGGGTACACTGGTGAGTTTCAGAATAGAGATCATTAATGAACCCTACCATATACCCACTAATCCCAAAACAAATTCAACGCTGCTTTAAAGGGTGAAATTGATTATGATAAGGTAGCTAGCTTGTTGACGGATGGTTGGGGTAAATGGGACATGGAGCATAATCAATGCAACTGGATTAGGCTAAGGTACTTGAATGTGAAGGCTAGGGTATGGATGTAATTCATTTGTTCCCACATGTTACCTCCTTCATATACCACCGCTATTAACCCTAAGAGAGTTTGACTAGTTTTTGCCATTATGAAGGGTTTGACAATTGATGTTGGGCAGGAAATCCTGCAACAAATCTTGAGGAATGGAAATTGGAACCACATGCACTATTTTCTCCAAATTTGATAACTTAATTATGCCAGCTTGCAAGTTTGCAGATTGCTACTACAAAGAAAGGGACATGTTGATGCCAAATGATAATAAGGCTCTTCTGGGATCGTGGCCTAATATAAATCTGCCATGATCACAGTAAATTTTAAGGTGAGAGGAAAGTAGGCTGCTGATGAGGGTTAGGGTGATCGAAGACAGAGACCTCCGGGACCACTGCTTGTTCCACTACCTAGACCTACAAGTGATTCTATCTTCCATCTACTGCTCAACAATGAGATACAACGGAAGCTCCTCGTCTACACAGCCAATGCTTTGAAGTCATGAGGGAAAAGATAGACTTCCTAGCATGGCAGTTCAACCATTTGGGGAACTTCGACATGTCTCACTGTCCTTAGATGACTCTACCATTGGAGTGGCACTATAAAACCCAAATGATGTCAAGAAGCAAAGGTCGAGGACTAGGAAGGGAAGAGACGAAGCAGGCTTGTCAGGGACAACAGAAGTTTGACCAGTTCCACATTTCCATAGTCTATCAGGGGAGTTTTTGTTTTAATTTTCAATTTATGTGTTTCGTTAGATAGTTTTTGTTGTTACCGTTTGCCATAGTCTTACATTATGTAGGCAAGTGTGGTTAAGTCTAATGTTGTCTTTTCTTAGTTGTGTTGATTTTTAGTGTTGTTAAGTTTGTGATATAAATTTTTTGTCACAAGTGTTGTTGGAATGGCATATTAATAGTAGGATTGGTTTTAGTTGCCAATGATCTAAAAAGCTAGAATTAGTGTTCCACATGATGCATGTTTCACAATTTTGATCAAAAGGGCAAAACTTTGAATTTATGTCACATAAGTTTTCTTGGGTTTGTGCTCATGAACTTATCGCTATTAAAGGAGTCACGTAGTTTACTTTAGTGCCAATAATTATTTGGAGTTTTTGAAATTGTTTCTTTTTTATTGTTGAATATGATAGAGTAGGATACGACATAGACCTATGTATTTCCATTCATGTTTATGCATGGCAAGGTATTAGGTTTCATTATGGTTTTTTTAATTGACTTACATTAATATAACCCGTTTTACTGTGGCTAGTTCCTTATGTACTCTAAGTGCTCCAATGAGTTTGAAAAAAAAAATGACTTCCATTTCATACAATGCATACGAATGGTAAGAAACGAGAATTATAGGCGGATTGTGTGAAAATACGCCTTGCTAAGCCTAAAAAAAAAGATAATAAAGAGCCAAAATAAATGTGGTCATAAAGGAATTACAAAATTTTATACTGTCATTTTGAGTTAAATAATTATAATGGTACTATAATACATGGCTTTTGTGCTACATTTGTGTGCTTACATTATAAGGTCTATTAATCCTCCTTTACGCTCTTGATGATTATTAAGGTGCAATTTTGTAGAATTTTCCAATTGGCTGTGGGCACTGGAATTTATTATGTGCTATGGCCCATATTGATAAATGTAAGTCCTTGCATTTATATTTGAGAAAGTTTAGTTGACGTTTATTTGGGTGGACTTTTGGTGTACGCAAATGTGGAATGTGATTTCATGTGGTTAATTAGTAGCGAACTAGGTTGATGAGTCAATGAGATCAATTCAAATTGGTATTGCCATTCCCAAAACTTTGTTTTGTGTGAGCTGTGTCAAGTTAATTTTGCTTAGGACTAGCAAAATGCTAAGTTGGGGGAAGTTGATAACTCTTTATTTAGAGTTATTTTTGTGCCTCTTTTGTTGAGTATTTAGGTGAGTTCAGTTATATTTGTTGTGTTTATGGAGTAAATTCATGTTTAGAATGTTTTAAGTTGTTTTTGTGTTGTATATTTGTCTCTTCATTTCGTTTTATACTTTGGCAGCTGTAGCAAAGGGCAAAATGGTCAATTCACAATGAAGAATAGAAGCTTAAAGTGGAAGAGACAGGAACTGAGTCTAGTGTGAACAACCAGCCAGAAACTACGGCTGGACAAAAGAGAAATAGCTGTAGAGATTGGGTAAAAAACAACAGCCGTACCTGTGGCTAAACAGTGTTAATTTACTGGCAATCTACAAGTGAACGGCAGATTGCGATGGATAGGCTTAAACCACCAACTATCCGCAAATGGTCCAATTGGGCCTAGGCTTGTTTATGTCACTGCTTGTTGTTGAACTCCAGTTATGATAAACATGTTTTGATGATAACCAAATCGCACTAACAGTCTGAAAACAAGTGTGCAAAAAAATAGGGAGTTTCGGACGTAAATGATTGTCCGAACACAATCAAGAAAACAATCAGTAAAACTTTACGAAAGTTGATGATTGTCTGAAAGGAACACAATTCGGACGATGATAATCGTCCGACATAAAGGACCTGAAGCCTCGAACATAGAATAGCGTTGATCATACTTCCAGAAGACATTGCACGGATCGGACGCAGGATCATACGCATTCTCGGATGTCTGAGCGAATATCATCAAAGACTGGACGCAGAGGCTAGGCATTGGACGTCCGAAAGGGCTAACGGCTAGTTCGTTCGGATGTACACTCACAGCATCGACCGTCCGAAAGATCAAACGGCTAGTTTCGTAGGAAACAAAAATTAGCCATTAGAAAGCTGTTGGAAGCAATTTTTGGGCTTCAATAAATACCCCCAAGTCTGTAAAATGTAAAAAATAGAGAGAAGAACTACTACATTCAATACAAACTCTTGTAAGAGCTATTTGGGAAAAAATAGGCTAAAATATTGTGCGTTGTATTGGTTTGGGTAGTGTAGTTCTCTTGGCTCAACTAGAGGGAATTAGTGTGAGCAAGAGTAGACTAGTGAGTCATCTTCAAGTGTAAGAGTGGAGGGATAACAAGAGTACAAAAGTGAGGTTGTGTTGTAAAACCCTTTGTCTCAACTAGAGGGACTTAGTTGGTGGAAAAGTGAGCCTACTTTGTGTACGAGAAGGTTATTGCCTCACCTTCTTTGAAGTGGAAATACTCTAAGCTTGAGAAGCTTGGGAGTTTGGTTTGATACTCTCTATCTCAATCTTTACAGATTGTTCTTTAAACTTTAATTAATATGTTGAATATCTATTATATTCATTTGTGCTTAAGTGTTTATTTGTTATACAAAGTTTGAATTTCGTACATTAAAACATTTAGTTTTGTAAACAACCTAATTCACCCCCTCCCATTAGGTTGCTTTCGAGGCCAACATTTATAAATAAGGACCTCTTGTAACGATGAAAGGAGATGTACCCACAATTTCTTTTCAGTTTTTTGTTTAGGGTTATTAGAGCTACTTTTTTCAGCACTTTAGACTTCAATTATCCTTTAATTTTCTTGTTTGATTTTCAACTTTGGATCGTTCAAGTTATTCAATTCAAGTTAGTAGGCCACAAATTTAATTCAATTAAGTTGTACTTTAATTTATTTATTTACAATTGAACTTTTAATTTCCATTCATTATTTGATCATGGCTTTTGGAAAATCAATCAATTTATGTCTTTCTACACAAAACATGAGCATTTTAATTACTTATGGTTCAAGTGTTGGTGATGCAATTATCCATGGACTAACCAAATTAAAGATTGATCACTAAATTATATTAATTGGCTAATAATTAACATAAATAGACAAATCTAAAGAATAACTAACTTTAGTTTTGGTTATGTTGGCTGAGGGAAGGTTTTCAAGCATAACTCTTCCATTGACCAGTGTTAATTGATTATACTAATTGATCTAAGACCAAGGTTGCGGCATTGACTAGTTGATTCACCGAGTATTTCTAGCCAGAAACTTGAATTCCATATAAATATGACTCAAATTATTTAATTAGGCAACTAAATGTCTCACATCCTAGTTATTTAATTTTATAGGAATCAATTAACAAAGGTTTCAAAGTCTAGTTGAATTTTGGTAACAAAATCTCCATTAACTACAATTGAATAATTGAATCGATTGACTTGAGTTTTGATAATTCCATGGTAATTGCTAGCCTGGCACTGGACCCACTTTTGTCTACTGAATTAAACTCTATTGTTATTTAGTCATTCTTTAATTTCTATCATTTATTTGTTACAGTAATTCATTTTTAAAAATCCAAAGTCTTCACAAACCAACTGTCTAAATATAAATTGGACTAGAATCTCAGTGTTGTTTACCAATCTTCGTGGGATCAACCTTTATTCACCCTACTACACCGACAATAGTCGTGCTCTTGTGGATATTAGCTGAAAAGTGTGATAAGGTAATTTAATTTTTCAGACACGGATCATAGGCCTTCGTTGGTCATATGTGAGTTAAGTGTGTGGAAAAATATTTGGGTCTTTTAGCATCATTTAAATCTTAATAGTTTGATCAATTCTTCTTTCCATGGCTAGTAATTATGGGCACTAGTGAGTACTTGTGAAAATTTTTGGCTAGTTTTACACGGTAATATGTGGGCATGGTATGAAACAAGAAAGAAATAAGACTTGCTTGCATGACAATGCATCTAGCATTAGCCAATAGAAGAGTAAAAATCTCAAAGTGGCAAAGTCCACAATTAGCAAATGGCCATAAAGGAATGTTTGAATACTTGCATCTACTAGGTCTGAGTTAAATGATTTTAACTTATATTAATGCTTTGCTTGTGTATCATTTGCATCTTTGTTGTTTTTAAGTCCCACTGATCTTTCTCTATTATGTTGATGGTTATAATGGCTGGATTTGATAATTTCTGGGATTTCCAAGACGGATGTGGGAAGTCAAATTATTTTGTGAACCGTGACCCATATTAATGAAATTGGTTCCTGGAAGTTGTATTCTTAGAAATCTTTCTTGCTATAGTTCTTAGTGGTGTGCGTAATTATGTTGCATAAATATCATGTGGTTGTTTTTGTTTTTCAAACTAGGCTTATGAGTCAATTATTTCAATCCAGTATCAATATTGCTATTCCTCCAATGAAGTTTGTTATTTTTGTCTTAGTTCTTGTTTTTTATAGTTCCGTTCGTCTTGCTCAGGACTAGCAAAATGCTAGGTTGGTGGGGTTGATTGCTATCTAATTAGAGCTATTTTCTAGTCATTTTTGTAGTTAAATTGTGAATTTTTTTTAGTTTCAATTGTCATGTTAAATGTGTTAGCTAAGTCATTTGTGTTAGTTTGTAGGTTTTATATGTTTAGGATTTATTTTAAGTGCTTAGGAGGGAAAGATAATCATTTCATGGTCAAGAATAGTGTCCCTGTCAAAGAATCAAAGAGTCAAAGACATACGAGGATTTAGTAGCGTTGTATGCTGCCGTCCCACATTTTGAGAAGATTTCTTTGCTTTTGGAAAACATGGGCAAAAAGATGGTTTGCTTTTCGGAAATGAATCAATGTAAAACGTTTGCCTTCCGGAATCTAGGGCATTGTTTTAGTATTTTACTTGTATTAGTAGCGTGCAACTGAGTTGGGATCAATTGGGAAAATTCCTATTTATGGATAATGATTATAAGAGGAGGGGACTATTGGTGTTTTTTCTACCATACTCAGAATAACAAGAAAATTGCTCTCTTTTTATTAGGGATTTCTAATTGTTCTTAGGATAGAAATTTAATTATAATTTCAAAGAGACGAAGAACTGCTATTCAAGGTTACATTTATTTGTGTATATTTCTTTGGTTACTTCTTTCTTTCCTGATAATTTTAATTTTCAAGTTGTGATTTACTTATTGCAATTCGTATTAGTTAACCATAGTTTAGTGGAAAATCCCATATGATTTCCTGCAACGCTTTTAAATTTTGTCTTCTTATTTTAATAATCATGCACTAAATTAATTTGGGTTAGATACTGGTGATGTAAATTTCCTATGGATTTACTCAGAACTTCATCGGTCAAAAAAGTTAAACTTTTGGGTATTCATTGGCACAAATTGACAATTCAAGAACGTAGATAACATGTGTATCAGTTAGGTCAAAGAGGGAATATGGAAGTTGAACTCCCGTTCTAGACTATTGTTAATTATTAATTTAATTTAATTAATGAGTGCGACTGATAAAATTGCTTAATATGTTTGGTAATGATGCCACATAGGAAAGATTCAATTTAATCGAATTTAGGTCAAAGAGGAATCTATCCCTAAATCAGTTAGATAGATAGAATCCAATTGGTGCGAGGAACCAGAATTGGATTGAATACTGAGACTTGAATCATCATCTAGTATAATTAGATTAATTGATTGATGTAAAGTAGCAATCTCAAGAATTTAGAGTCTAGCTCTTTAACCAGTCTTTCAAATCATCGAGAAACACTCTATTGAATTTTTTTCATTGTTCAGTTACCATTATTTAATTTCCATTCATTTACTTTAGTTTATTTTTATTTTTTAAAAAATCCAAATAAATCTCTTTGAGTTCGTCTAAATAGAAATTGTTGAAAACTTTCGGTACTTGTTTATGAGGTCTTCATGGGAATGATTCCTATTCATCCTACTATATTGATAATGTGCACTTGCAAAGATCAGTAGAAAATTGCAAATAGGATAATTTAACTTTTTCCATACCATAAGCTAGGCGAGTTTTCCAACCAATCTTACAAATAACTGAGGAGGATAATCCAGCTAATCCAGTTAATCCTGTTAATCTAGTTGTAAACAGTTAGGATTCATGGAAAACAATATTAAGGTACATGATGCCAATCCAACAAGAGAGAAGATGATGTATGTATAGAATTTGTTGCGCAAGAAGGTAATAAAGTAGTACTTCCAAAGGTGTCATATCCTCAAAGATTTCAAAAGCATAAGCATTTTTCAGTTCAGAAAGTTCTTAGAAGTCTTCAAGGAGCTTCACATCATATTTCATTTGCTGAGGCATTAGAACAAAAGCCTAGTTATGTGAATTTCATGAAAGATATCTTCTTTAGTGATGCGAACCCTGCAGATAAACTGACGAGACCCGGAATCGATCGGAACCCAAGAATGCCTAAACAAATCTGACTTGACAAATTCAAATCTGTTGACTAAGAAATTGAGAATCTGAAGTATCTATTCTTGACTGTATGAGATATTGATCCGTTGTCTATAACCAGACAAGAACCGATAGTGTTCAAGATAGGTTGTCACAAGAATCAATCTTACAAAAATATCCTAGTCTTTCGAAGACAAATTAGAGAATTTTTCTCACGAAGTTTTTTCGTGAATATTGATCAATGAATAATCAGCTGAGGGTTGTTTTTAACCTAACAAGGGGCTGGCTATACCATTCAAAATGGACCTAATACTAATAGGAAACATTCTTATGCCAAATCCTAGCAGGCTTAGGTTTGGAATACTAGATCATAAAACTGGCTAAACTAACATTTATATAGGCTGATACCCCAAATAAAACAAAAATCCTATAAACAAATGCTAAAAAAATAAATCCTAATTTAATTAGAAATGGATGGCCAAATAGTGCATATGGCTGAATTAGGTTTTTTTGAACTCTTTGTTTTCTCGAACCCTTCTTGGAGCTCTTCAATTCATGGACTCGAAAACTCTTAGACTGGGACTTTATCTAGCCACTTGTGCTTTACTTTGAAGAATTGGACTTTATGTTAAATTGAGGATAGTCCAATCCAACTTGATCATAACACCATGCATATGCTACAATCTTGGTAAGCTTGAATCCAAGATTTCTTTAGTTTTCATCTCCTGAACTTGGTACATCCTTAGCCTATCCATACTCGTATCATTCCCTCTCTCCTCGAAGGGACGTCCTCGAGTCCGGACCTGGATGGAAAAGACAACCATTAAACAAAGTAGACTGTCTCAAAAATTTAAACAAATGATCTTGCCATAGTAAGAAAAGATGTAATATATGCGGCCCAAATTCAAAAGCATGAAACACCAATGTTGAAAAAGGATGTTGGGAAAATGGCTTGTGAAATAAAAACATCATGGAGCACAGAAACCCTAAATCAAGGAGTAATTTGCTTCGGCTAGCAAATAAACAAAAACCATAAAATGTTTTTGAAAGATTGAACCATTTATGATAAAAAAGATCACTTTAAAAATTTATGCATAACGATAGAATAAAAGAATTTATGCACATTGTCGTGTAGAAGCACATAATTGTCACCCAAAATGTTAATTAACTTAACACAAAAAGAATGGTAATCATGAGGCATACAACTTAGCTGAAGAAAAACAAATGTACAAGAATAATTAGAAACATTAACAAATAAGGAAAGGGACACACTATGAGTGCTTGAAAAAACTAGTATTATAAGAATTTGACAAATCAAAATTCTTGAGTACTCGCTTCACCAAACAATTCTGTCTCTTAAGTTCAAATGATGTATAGAAGTCACTAGAGCTTTGCATGTGGAAGGTGCAAATTCAAACTTTTCATTGTGTCCACTTGCTTCTTTGAATAGCTGCACAAAAGAACTTGGAAGAAAATCATTGGGCAACAAAAGATAAAGACTCTTAAAAAAATTTTCCTTATCTTCCTTTGGAATTAGCATTAAAGATGATTTCTCCTTAGGATTAGACACAGCTTGCTCCTTACATTTCTTTCAATTTTCAGCCAAAAATTTAGTATGTTCTTCATATGATCTTTTAGTGTAAAGTTGCTCTTTATGGACTTGATCAGGAAGTAATGGCTTAAGAATAATCCTTTTACCATCTTTCTCAAAACTATATTTATTTGAAAATCCAACGTGTGTAGCTTTCAAACCATATTGCCATGGCCTACCTAACAAAATATGACTAGTGTGCATAGGCACTACGTCACATAAAACCTCATCCTTATATTTTCCAAGGGTTAAAGAAAGAAATTAAAGGTTTACTTAGTGACTCTTAATTCACCACCTTCATTTAACCATTGTAACCTATATGGATGTGGATGTTCAATGGTTGGAAAATTCAATTTAGCTACCATGAGTTGGCTAGCAACTACCACGATCAACAATCAAACCACAAGCACAATTTTGAACCACACACTTAGTGAACAAAATATTAGAACATTGTACCTCATTTAGGTCATCATTACGTTGAGCATGAAGTCCTCACAAAATCACCAAGGTGGGTTTCTTAGAAAAATCTACCTCCTGCTCATCAACATCCAAGCATATTGGCGATTCCTTGACCATGTATCTACATCATACAATTTGTCATTAGATTCATAGTCATTGGAACCATAATTGATATATATACCTCGACGATCTTGTCTCATTGTGTGTGTATAAGGCTCAACTCAGCCAGATTGCTGATTAGGCTCATTCCGTGCCTTAGTTAATATCTTGAGAAAGCGTTGAATACTTTCAATAAACCTTGCCATTTTACGTAAAAAAAGATTCTAAGACATTAAACCTTAAATTGTCTCCTTCTTAAGACATGTTTAATATGTAAAAATAAACTAAAACCCAATGAATTCAAGAATTAGGCTAGTAAGAACTAAGAAAAAGCTCACAGCATTTCCTGAGTGTTCAGGCTCAAATTTAAAGATGTTACGTAATTTAACTCGTGTTTCACTCAAATCCAAGGCTTTTACCCTCTAATGAACTCACCACTCTTGCCTTTTTCCTCTCGTTTAAATTCTCCTCAAAGTCTTTCGCAAACTTAAAAGCACAAAGCAAGAATGACACAAATAATTACCAACCCTTGGAACATAATCAATATTTATAGACTAATGAAGCAAAGAAATAACAAAGTAATGGCGGATCGATTTAAGCTAGAATGCACACTACGCACTTTGTGAAAATCAAACAATAAGAAGGTAGTAACGAACTAAGATTTTGGGCAAGAAAGAATTAACATGAGAGAATAAGGGTATTTCTGGTATATCACTTGTCTATATTTTTTTATGTAACTCGAGAGGAAAATATAAACAAAAATTGAAAAGAATATATACAAATTTCTGTCGATAATTATGCCTTAGGAAGAGACAGGAAAATTGCAACACTTGACTTCAAAACCGAATAGGAAAAGGACTAGAACTACTCCTAGTTGGAAATAGAAATTAGTGTAACCCAAATTGAACAAGGATTCAAGTGAATGATTTATTCCAACCAAGATAATGATTGAAAATATGCAAGAATATGGAACAAGGAATTAGTACAAATTTCTAATGCAAGAAGGACTTGGAGACCCTAATTCGACTAGGGTTAGAATTCGTCCTCTTTTCTCGTTTTCCTTTTCTTTTTTTTTTCCTTGGATTTTTTTTACAGCCTAAGGCACGAATTTCTAGCAACAAAATACCTCCAAAACTTCGCACAAAACAGCCACAAAATTTGAAGCACGAGAAAATTGCAAAAAAGAAAACCTGAGAAACAGTTACGGTTGAATGAATTTTTTTTTTTTGGATTTTCAATCATAGAGAAATATGCACAAAATCAGAAGCCAATCCCAGAAAATTTGCATAAAAATATCGATGGAAAGAATCAAGATCAAAGCGTCGACTAGTACCCATTTATGCAAAAGGATCTTTTTTTTTCTTTTTGAATTGGATCTTTTTTTTTTGGGTCAAAAGAACACAAAAGGAAGGACCAATCTACGAACAACCTGAATTTTTTTCGAATGAACAGTAATGATGTTTTTTTGAATAAACTGATAAAACAGTAAGAAAACAATTTAAAGATGTATGAAACAAGAAAACAAATGTGTTTAGGAGCAAAAGCTCTGATACCACTCTGATGCGAACCCAGCAGATAAACTGACGAGACCCGAAATCAATGCAAAACCCAAGAACCCATAAACAAATCCGACTTGACAGATTCAAACCCGTTCATTAAGAAATCAAGAATCTGAAGTATCTGTTCTTGACTGTACGAGATATCGACCCGTTGTGTACAACGACACAAGAACTGATAGTGTTCAAGATAGGTATATCTTGTCGCAAGAATGAATCTTGCAAAAATACCCCAGTCTTTGGAAGACAAGTTGGAGAATTTTCTCACAAAGTTTTTTCCTGAATATTGATCAATGAATAATCAGCTGGGGGTTGTTTTTAACGTAACAAGGGGCTGGCTATACCCTTCAAAATTGACCTATTACTAATAGGAAACATCCTTGCCATCCTTGCAAGCTTAGGATTGGAATACTGGATATAAAACCAGCTAAACTAACATTTATATTGGCTGATATTTTCACCCCAAATAAAATAAAAATCCTACAAACAAATGCTAAAAAAATAAATCCTAATTTAGTTAGAAATGGATTGCCGAATAGGACTTATGGTTGAATTAGGATTTTCTCTAACCCTTTGTTTTCTCGAACCCTTCTTGGAGCTTTTCAATTCATGGACTCGAAAACTCTCAGACTTGGACTTTATTGATTGCTTCGTTAGGTAAGTTTCAACTTGAAATGACAAACAAGCAATAATTAATACACACTAATTCACTAATACTCAACCTAACTTGCGTAAGTATAGGGAGTTGATAGTGGTATAGGATTAGTGGGTATCGTTCCACAAGGATTGTTGGAAGGCAATTACCAAGATTTACGGATATTTGTGTAGTTAAGCAAAATCAAACAAGGGATGATGGAACTAGTCTTGTAAAAACCATAATTAAATGAAAGCGATAAAAACTTAATTTAGGACTAGATTAACTAAAAAGCAAGTAAGTCAAAATGACTAATTACGATATTAAGAAACTTATTAAGCTATTCTAGTAAAAACAAGTAAAGAAAAGCACTTAATTTTAACCTAAATTATCCAAATTAAAACTAAACATTGAAAGCATTAGAATTTCAATAAAAAGGGCTACAATTAAGAGATTTCTAGACTAAAGGCAACCATTTCTAAACTAGAAATTGGAAAGAGTTATTGTTAGAAATCTAAGTATTTTTGGATTTTTGATAAAAATAAAGAAAGCCCACTAGTAATTAACTAGAAATTAATGCAAGAAATTGAGAATACTTAACTAGAAATGCAAGAAATTATCAAGCACCGTAATATACCTAAGAAACCCTAAATTGCAAGAAAATAAATTCTTACTAAATTAGACTAGAAAGCGAATAAAAATTGTGTCTACGCGAATCTTGCGATTAACCCACTATGATTATCTAATCAAAATTCGAACTTAACAAGAAATTAAAAGAAGATCTAAGAGACAATTAAAGAGAAAATTCTAATAAAGAAGAAAACTTGGGGTTCAAGATATCCTAAACTATCCTAAAATCTACTAACTATCTACTACTTATTCTACTTCCAAATTTTTAAGTAGCTTAAATAGTGTAATGTTACACAAGGCAAAAATCAGGAGTTGAAGCTGAAGGTTTATCAAATTGCCCTTACAACTTAACTCTCAGTGAGTCGAGATTGTGATCTCGACTCTAATACATTATGACAATTTCCGGAATCGAGATTGCGATATGGAGAGTTTGAGATCGCGATCTCGACTCTCTTCTCAGCATTCTTCATTTCTTCCATTATTGCAATTTGGTCCTTTGAGTTTTGTGCATTCCAGCTTTCAACCTCTAATTTTGACTTGCATAATATTAACACCATAAAGCAATTAATTGAACTAAAAATTTAATGAAAACTTATCATATTTAATCAAGAACGGAAATACAAACACATATGAAAGAAATTAACTAAAGTCTTCAATTACTTATCCAAAATTTGGGATTTAAACTATCAAAATGCTATAAATTTAGAGGAAAATAACTCTAGTTTACTAGAGTTATCACACCCCCAAACTTAGCATTTTTCTAGTCCCGAGCAAAACAAAACAAAAATAAAATTAAAAGAAGCCTACTAACACTCAAACATATAAACACCTCCAAAGTTGACGTGACACTTGATGAATCATGGATAGAACAATTAGGAAATCTCTCAAGAAACGTTCAATACTATGTGATATGTGAAATATCTGTGTGAATCAATCCAAAATTGAAATTTTGTTCTTCACATGATTGATATAAGCACACATTCATTCACTACACAAGATTTCACATCACCAAGCATTACCATTCTCAAAAAGAGTTACCAAAAGTTTTAGTTCTTTTCATTTAAAACATCATTACTTCTCAAATCACAAATAATATGAAGTTAGTCAACTATCTCGACTAGGCATCACAAAAATAGAAGTTCAATTAGGAATCAACTTAAATGCAAGTGTCACACAGTTCGGGAATAAACCTCTAACAAGTAATAAATAATATGAGATTAATGATAAGTATTACAAACATTTACTCCTTAACTTATTGGTATATTAAAATGCAATTCCTAATGGCTTAATTCGGAGAAACAACATGGGTACATGTCGAAATCTGGTACTCGCCTTATTACTACTCTAATGGCTTATTTCTGAGAAACAACATGGGTACATGTCGGAATCCCATACTCGCCTTATTCCTAAATTTTTTTTTTCAGCCCTAAACCAAGGAAAATGAGTGAAATGTACCTAAAATTAATCTCGTAATATCAATTATTCACAAGTTAGAAGAACATTCCCTATGCAAACACACGAAATGTCCCAAAATTCCTTCTACTTCATTTAACTCATTTCTTTCCAAAAGATAGTTCATCAACCAAATAATACAAGAGATTTGATCAGAAACAACATTTCAAATAAATTTTCCTAAAATTTCAGCACTTCTTTTTGAAAAATAGTGATGTTAAGTTTATAAATTCTTTATGTTGCAAATGAACTACTCACTCACTCAAAAAAATTTGAAATGAATCAATCATATACTTCAATCACAAAGTATTGAACATCAAACTTTATCATCATTGAGTACCTACTTGATCAATTTTCCATCCATTAAACATCAAGTGGCAACAATATGTATAAATTAACCATTCCCAACACAAAGAAATAAACAACCCAAACTCGTCTCTTTTATTCTAGTTGATGAATAAATCATCCTTCCACTCACCCAAAATTAACAAGAACTACTCAAATCATGATATAGCTATAAACTCGAAGAACTAAAATTGAGTAAAAATGCTAAGAGTAATAAACTGTGCCATGCAACACACCATTCAAGCTTCAAACAAAATAAACATTCAAGTCAACTCATCAACTAATGCAGAAATGGCATCATCTTAGGGCCCTTAGCTATGCTACTCTTATTAGACAATAATCATGACCAAAGCTACACCAAGTATCTGGCAAGAAATTCCGCAAAGATTCAATCCATGAAGCATCAAAATAATTAGCTACTTGGCGTCAGCTTAAGGCAATTAGCCAGATTACTAAAATGGAAAATCAAATTACTTCCAAATTAAAAGACTAATAAATTCATGCTTGAAGTGATTTTTGAAAGGAAGAATTTTTTTTTTTTTTTTGTTCTCTCGAGGTCGCGATCTCAGATTTGGTATTGCGATCTCGAAAGAGTGGAGATCGCGATCTCAATTAAATAAATTACTTCCAAATTAAAAGACTAATAAATTCATGGTTGAAGTGATTTTTGAAAGGAATAAAAAAAAAAATTTTTGTTCTCTCGAGGTCGAGATCTCAGATTTGGTATTGCGATCCCGAAAGAGTGGAGATCGCCATCTCAAAATTGAGATCAAGATCTCGACTCGGTGCAAAAATTGCCTTTGCAGAAGTTTGGAGTTGAGATCGCGATCTCAACCAAATGACCATTCTGCCCTCCAGAAGTTTGAGTTTGAGATCGTGATCTCCAGCTCAACTTCTCCAAAGTGATTTTTTCACACTTAGCCAAAATTGCTCAACTCTTGATCACTTTTTTCGATTTGCAAGGACAACCTACAAACAAAAATAGGATGACCATTTTCACTCATTCTTTAGCACCATTTATTCAACTAAATAAAACTTAGATTTTTATCTAAAATTCGAACCTAATTAATCTAAATTAAAACACATACTTACTGAAAGCAAAAACAACTAAATGAAAAACTTGGGTTGCCTCCCAAGAAGCGCTCTTTTATAGTCACTAGCTTGACTATGGCATGGACTTCATTCCAAGTAATTGAGGATGATTGACCCTCAGGCTTTCCCTTTTGGTTTTCACAGAAAAAGATTGATCCCTTTTTTCTTCATGATTAAAGCTTGATTTTCGGGTTTTCCATGCACAAGTCCTTTCTTTCTAGCCTTAGCCATCGCTAGGGCCCCAATCAACATCTCCAGTTGTTTCTCAAACCATTTTCTTTTCTTTTTGTGCCTGCTCAATTTCTTGACATCACGATTTTGCTTATTCTTTGCAAAACTCTCTTCATCATTCGTCAACACACATCCCTTATCAAGTGGTTTTTCCTTCAATTCATTTCTCGGATCTTCCTTTATTTCCAATACTTGCTTGAGCGAATTGCCTTGGTTAACTTCATTTTGCTCTTCATTTGACCTAGCAAGGATAGAATTAAGAGATTGGTTAGCATACTTCTCCTCAAAAATGGGAATATTGTCATTATATTCAAGCACATCAAATTCAACTGATTAATTTTTAATTCGTAAGACCAACTTCCCTTTGTTCACATCAATAAATGCATGAGCGGTTTCAACAAGAAAGGCCTTCTAGGAATCAATGAATCTGTTATGAGACCGTATCTAGTCACTTATATCAACTAAATGTATAAGAGATTTCATACTTGTACAAAGATGTGCTTCAACAAGCCATATAGTTTGTATCTCGGACAGATTATCACGCTTGGAGCGTGATATTAGTTGGCTTGACATTGTTGATCTCTAACTTGTCATAGATGGCCTTTGGCATGATATTTATGCTTGCCCCCAAATCACAAAGTGATCGATGCCACGTTTTTCCTCCAACATTCACCGGTATCATAAAACTACCGGGATCTTTAAGTTTAGGGGGCAACCGCCTTTGAACAATGGCACTACATTCAACATAAAGACATAATTTCTCATCATCATCCCACTTTCGCTTCCTTGCCAAAAGATCCTTCATGAAATGAGCATAGTTGGGCATCTTGGTGATGACATCAATCAAAGGAATGTTGTCATTAATCTTTTTCAACATATCCAAGAAATGGTTGAATACTGCCTGTCTTTTTCCTCCTTTCTTGGATCAATGAGTCGTTGAGGGAATGGCACTTTTATTGATAGAACTATCTTCAAAGGTTCCTCCACATGCTTCTTCTTGGATACCTTGATCTCATTCTTTTGTTCCTTCTTGGCTTCATCATCAACCACTTCCCTTTCATTCTCAACTACCTTGGCCTTTTGTTCCTTGCTTCCTTCCTCCACCTTTTTCTTCTCCTTAGATTCAAAGAATTCTTTTCCACTCCTTAGGGTTATGGCATTGCATTGATCCTTGGGGTTTGGAATAGTATCACTCAGAAATGCCCGAATAGGTTTGTCATTATTCAACCTTGCCAATTGCCCAAATTGAATCTCCAAATTCTTTGTTGAAGCCTTCAAATTCTCATAATCTCTTTTATGCTCTTCCGTTTTCCTATCCAATTCTCTTTTCAAATACTTGGCTTCTCTTTTCCAATTTTTCTTTACCCAATTCTCTCTAGGAGCATATTGATCATGATACTGTCGGGTTGGGAAGAATTTGCATAATGGAAAGGATGTCTTTGTTGATGGTTTTAAAATGAAGGGTTGGGGAGTGTTTGATATGAGTTGCATTGGAAATTTCTTTGATGTAGCGGTTGATAAGATCTAGGTTTGGAATTCGGGGCTTGAGTGTGTTGGGCAATTTGAGGTGGGGGATTTGGTTGGTACGGAGGATTGGATTGGTTGTTGGTGTTACACTATGAGAAATTTGGGTGATTTCTCCAAGAAGGATTGTAAGTGTTCCCATAAGCTCTGAATTGGTTCCTTGGAAATGAAGATTGCTTAGCCACATAATTGATTTGCTCATTAGCTCCATGTGGCATCTCACAGTGTCCATGTGCATGGGTGCCTCAATAAAAATCACACGTCATGCTTGATTGAGTTGGAGAAGAAGACATGGCATTTACACTATTAGGTTTCCCTACGTTCTCCAACGCCTTTGCCATGTTGTTCATCACACTCATGAACATGCTTTGTTGTGCCAAGGCCAAGGGCATCTTGCATGTTTAGATTCAACGCTCCACTATTTGCATTGGCTTGATTAGCTTGGTGTTGAACCACCGGTGGAATTATCGGCCCGTGATAGTAGTAGTTGTATGCCATCCTATTTAACAACTCTTGAGCTTCTTTTAGAGTTTTATATGAGATAGATCCATCGGCGGAGGCATCTACAATGGATTTTGTCTCTTGAAGTAAACCATTATAAAAGACAGGATTTGAAGCTACAAAGGAATGTGTGAGGGCGTTTTCTTAGCAATTCTTTGAATCTTTCCCAAGCTCTTGGCTTTATACACCAACATCTTGTTTGAATGAGGTAATTTCATTCCTCAATTTGGTGGTTCTTGCCGGAGGAAAGTACTTCGTCAAGAACTCTTGAGCAGGTTGGTTCCAAGTGGTGAATGTTCCTTGGGCATGGGATTGCAACCATGACTTTGCCCTATCATGAAAAGAAAAAGGAAACATGCTCATCCGCACACAATCCAGGTGTACTCCTTTATTAAACTTGAATGTGTCCAAGACTTCTTCAAAATTCATGAGGTGTGTGTAGGGGTCCTCATTTGGTCCACCTCCGAACATGGCATGGGATTGGAGCATTTGGATTAGGGCGGGCTATATTTCAAAATTGTTAGCTTGCACGGCATCCGTGCAATGCTCGAGTTTGCCCCATCAAAATAGGGTAGAGCATACTCCCTCAATGGCCTTCCATTCCCATTCATGCCATTTCCATTCCCATAGCCACCAATCCCATTATTTCCAACTACCTCTTCTTCTTCGTTTTCCGTGTTCACATTCCTTTGATGAGCATTAGCATTTGCCATCTCTATCCTTTCTTCCTCTTGTTGTACCCTTCTCAACCTTCGAATTTCTCTTAGCTCTTTCTTGTTGAACCCCAGTTATGTTAATCATGTTTTGATGATGAACACAAATCATACTAATAGTTTTATAACAAGTGTGCAGAAAAATAGGTAGGTTCGGACGCAAATGATCGTCCGAACAAAAACAAACAACCACAAGAGCTTCGGACGATGGTAATCGTCCGACACAAAGAATTTGAAGCAAGCCTCGGACGAAGAACAGCGTCCGTTCATATTCCAGTAGACTTTGCTTCGATCGGAAGCATTGCTTCAGAATTCCTCGGACGTCCGAACAGATACCCTCAGAGAACGGACGCAGTGTCGGACGCAAGGTTTAGCAGCGGCCGTCCGAAAAGAGACAGGGCTAGTTTGTTCGGACGCGGTCCTTATATGCATCAAGAGTTACTCCGAACAAACTAACGGCTAGGACCAGTAAACAGAAAATAGCCGTTGGGAAGTTCCGATCGAAGCAGATATTACTGGCAACTATAAATACCCCTAGGTCTGATTTAAGTAAAAAGAGACTTCTACATTGATTACAAACAATTCTTGAGCTATTTGGGAGAAATAGTGAGTACAAGTGTTGTAATAGTGTAGGTAGTGTGAAAAGAGTTTAGAAGTGTAAAAGTTCTTCAAGTGTAAGAGTGGAGAGATAACAATTTCACTTGTAACAAAGGGAGGTTGTTAGTGTAAAACTCTTGGCTCAACTAAAGGAAATTAGTGTGAGCAAGAGTGATCCTCATTTGTGTACAAGAGGTTATTGTCTCACCTACTTTGAAGAGACTTTTAGGGGCTGAACTTCAAGTTGTGAACTTGGTAGTTGCCTTGTGAGAAGCTCTTTGTAATTGCAAGCTCCAAGCTTGAGAAGCTAGGAAGTTTGGTTTGATTCTCTTAATCTCAATATTCTTATTTGTTCTTTAAGCTTAAACTGTTGAATATCTATTGTATTCATTTGTGCTTAAGTTTTCATTTGGTGCACAAAGTTTGAATTTCTATTAAGCACAGAAAAAAGGTTTGTCTTTAGAGATAACCTAATTCACCCCCCTCTTAGGTTGCTTTTGGGGCCAACAATTGGTATCAGAGCATTGGTCTCTTTATTTTTGCTTAAACTGCATTAGAGTAAAGATCATGGCAACCAATAATACTTTGTTTTTAGAGGGGCATTCTATATACCACACTAGACCTCCCATGTTTAATGGCATTAATTTTGTTTTTTGGAGGGATAGAATGAAAATTTTTGTTCAATCTATTAATATTGAATTATGGTATATTATTTATGAAGGTCCTATTGAGGCAAATATTTTTGATGAAAATACTCATAGATTAAGGCCTAAAACCAGATTTGAGTTAAATGCACAAGATAAAATAAATTTATCTTTAAATGCTAAAGCCATTAATATTTTGTATAATGCTTTGGATGCAGATGAGTTTTCTAAAGTAAAAGGTTGCATATCGGCCAAGGAGATATGGGACAAATTGAAAGAAATCCATGAAGGAAGTGAAGATATTAGAGAGCAAAAGAAGTCACTTCTTGTGGCTAAATATGAATCCTTCAAAATGGAACCTCATGAGAACATTGACAAGATGTATTGTAGGCTCAATGATATGGTAAAGGATTTGGAAGGTTTGGGTAAAGAATATTCGTTAGGTGAAAAGAATAGAAAATTTTTGAATTCTTTGCTTTACCTAAGGAATGGGAACCTAAATCCATTGCCATAGAAGAGTCTAAAAATTTAAATTCTTTGCCTATTGATTCATTGATCAATTCTCTAACCTCATTTGAATTGAAGTTGAAATACAAGCTACAAGATGAGGAGGCAAACGGAAAAAGAAGCTTAGCATTTAAAGCTTCATCAATAGGAGAAAAGACTCAAGGAAGCATCACTTCATCAACTAGAAAATGACTTGGGATGATTGCAATTCGGATGGAGAGGTTGAAGAAGAATATGAGGAGGCTCAAATAGCTTTTATAGCACTTGGCAATAATGAGGTATCCTCTAGTTGTGATTCTTGTGATGATTCATGTAATAATGATGATGATGATGTTGAATCATTTATTTTTAAAATGCATGAATGTTTGAAAGAATCATATGCTAAGAACAAAGAGTTAAAAATTAAAGTTAATACTTTATTGAGTGCCAACTCAAAACTTGTGCATAAAAATAATTCTTTGACAAAAGAAGACAAATGATGTTTTGAAAGAAAAATTTGTTGGAAAAACCAAGATCATGGAAGAACAAGCTTCATTGAAGAAGAGATTAGATGATCTTGATGTTACTTTGAAAACAAAGAAAGAAAATGTTTTTGAAAAGAAAAGAACTAGAAATATATTAACAGAATTAAAATTTTATCTCTTATAGAAAAATGATTTGTGCTTTGTAAAATCTAAATCTGGCTTTGTATGGCAATAAGAACATTATTTGTAATTATTGTCATCAACACGGCCATATAAAGAAAAATTGTTATGTTAAAAGAAATGAAAAATTAGGAATAAATTCTATTTGGGTGATTAAGCATGTTACTAATCCAATTGGACCCAAGAAAGTTTGGGTACCAAAAGTTGTTGCTTAACTTTGTATGTAGGTATGCTTGGAAAGCACCAAGGAATTCAAGATAGATTATCTATGAAGGGTGCTCAAGGCATATGAAAGAAGATCATATTGAAATGGGTAACATCTAAAGTTTTGTGTGCTTTCATTTATCAAGTTGAACTATGTTCTCTTGAATATTACTCATCTTTATGTTCGAATTTGTTTAGAATGCTAGAATATTTGTTTCCCCAAATTTAGTCTATAATAAGTCACTACTTGCAAAAGAAAGGGGGAGCATTCTCTTTTTTTTAAAATGAATTTGTTTTTACAAGAAATTGCATCACACATGCTTCATTGTTTTGATGATGCTTTTTAGTAAAGAATAAGCGAAAATTGTTTGATCATAAGTGCAATTGATCATAATTTTTTGCATGAATTCTCTCTTTCTCCGTGTCCTCATTTTATTCATCAAGATGGAGAATAAACTTAGGGCAATTGGAGCTTTAACTGCATTATTTTTAATTATGTTTTGATAATGCCAAAGGGGGAGAAATAATGGACAAATTCTCTTGTTTAGTATCTTCATCACAAAATGGTGTTTTTGAATTCTCTTATACACATCTAGATGTGTCTATAAGGAGAGACATTGGAGAGATTGGACTCAAATGAAAGTTACAAATAATCATGTTTTGATGATGAAACAAATCATACTAATAGTTTGATAACAAGTGTGCAGAAAAACAGGTAGGTTCGGACGCAAATGATTGTCCGAACAAAAACAACCACAAGAGCTTCGGACGATGGTAATCGTCCGACACAAAGAATTTGAAGCAAGCCTCGGACGAAGAACAGCGTCCGTTCATATTCCAGTAGACTTTGCTTCGATCATATTTGTCTTCCTCCACATCCGAACAGTGTACTCTCAGAGGGCATCGGTTCGGAGTGTCGGAGGCAAGGTCCGAAGGCCGTCCGAATGCTCCAACGGCTAGTTTGTTCGGACGCACTCTTGATGCATCGGCCGTCCGAAAGGTCCAACGGCTAGTTTTCCAGTAAACAGAAAATAGCCGTTGGGAAGTTGTTGAAAGTAGATATTTGGCAACTATAAATACCCCTAGGTCTGATTTAAGTAAAAAGAGACTTCTACATTGATTACAAACAATTCTTGAGCTATTTGGGAGAAATAGTGAGTACAAGTGAGTGCTTGTAATAGTGTAGGTAGTGTGAAAAGAGCTTAGAAGTGTAAAAGTTCTTCAAGTGTAAGAGTGGAGAGATAACAATTGTAACAAAGGGAGGTTGTTAGTGTAAAACTCTTGGCTCAACTAAAGGAAATTAGTGTGAGCAAGAGTGATCCTCATTTGTGTACAAGAGGTTATTGTCTCACCTACTTTGAAGAGACTTTTAGGGCTGAACTTCAAGTTGTGAACTTGGTAGTTGCCTTGTGAGAAGCTCTTTGTAATTGCAAGCTCCAAGCTTGAGAAGCTAGGAAGTTTGGTTTGATTCTCTTAATCTCAATATTCTTATTTGTTCTTTAAGCTTAAACTGTTGAATATCTATTGTATTCATTTGTGCTTAAGTTTTCATTTGGTGCACAAAGTTTGAATTTCTATTAAGCACAGAAAAAAGGTTTGTCTTTAGAGATAACCTAATTCACCCCCCCTCTTAGGTTGCTTTTGGGGCCAACATTTCTCTTGTTCCTTGTCTTCTTGTTATAAAAGCAAATGAATGGCACTTGAGCTCCTCTTACAATGCACTACACACAACCAAGGCAAATAGTCAATTGAAATTCCAAGTTAATTCCACAAGATATCCAACAAACATAAAAATTCACAAAATTAACAACTAAACTAAACTAAACTAAAGTTCTTAATCTACACAACCCGTAAAGCGCTTGATATTGCCAAAAACTGAAGACAATCCTCGGCAACGGCGCCAAAAACTTGATTGCTTCGTTCGGTAGAATTCAACTTTTAAATGACAAACAAGCAATAATTAACCACACTAATTCACTATACTCTGTTTGCCTTCCGCAAGTATACAGAGTTGATAGTGGTATAGGATGAATGAGAATCGTTCCACAAGGATTGTGGGAAGGCAATTACCTAGATTTACGGATATTTGTGTCCTTAAGCAAAATCGAACATGGGATGATGGAACTATTCTAGTAAAAACCATAATTAAATGAAAGCAATAAAAACTAAATTTAAGGCTAGATTAACTAAAAAGCAAGTAAGTGAAAATAAATAATTACGATCTTAAGAAACTAATTAAGCTATTCTAGTAAATAACAAGTAAAGAAAAGCACTTAAATTTAACCTAAATTATCCAAATTAAAACTAAAATTGAACGCAAGCAAATTACCCAATAAAAAAGTCTACAATTAAGAGACTTTGAAGATTAAAAGCAACCATTTCTAAAATAGAAATTGGAAAGAGTTAAACTAGAAATCTAAGAACTTTTGGATTTTTGATCAAAATAAAGATCTAATCACTAGTAATTAACTAGAAATTAATGTAAGAAATTGAGAATTCTTAACTAGAAATGCAAGAAATTATCAAGAACCCTAATTTACCTAAGAAACCTTAAATTGCAACTAAAGATTCTTACTAAATTAGACTAGAAAGTGAATAAAAATTATAGCTACGCGAAGATTGCGATTAACCCACTACGATTATCTAATCAAAATTCGAACTTGACAAGAAATTAAAAGAAGATCTAATTATTAGACAATTAAAGAGAAAATTCTATTAAATAAGAAAACTTGGGGTCCAAGATATCCTAAACTATCCTAAAATCTACTAACTATCTACTACTTATTGTACTTCCTAATTTTTAAGTAGCTTAAATAGTGTAATGTTACACAAGGCAAGAAATCAGGAGTTTTGAATACAGTTTACCAAATTGCCCTCACAACTTAACTCTTGCGAGTCGAGATCGCGATATGAAACAATTGAGATCGCAATCTCGATTCTAATACATTAAGGCAATTTCCCGAGTCGAGATCGCGATATGGAACAATTGAGATCGCGATCTCGACTCTCTTCTCAGCATTCTTCATTTCTTCCAATATTGCAATTTGGTCCTTTGAGTTTTGTGCATTCCAGCTTCCAACCTGTAATTTTGACTTGCATAATATTAACACCATTAAGCAATTAATTGAACTAAAAATTTAATGAAAACAAGTCATATTTAATCAAGAACAAAAATACCAACACATATAAATGTGAGAAATTAACTAAAGTCTTCAATTACTTACCCAAATTCTGGATTTAATCTATCAAAATGCTATAATTTAGAGGAAAATAACTCTAGTTTACTACAGTTATCATTTATTTGGCCACTTGTGCTGTACTTTGAAGAATTGGACTTTATGTTTTCATAAATTGAGGATTGTCCAATCCAACTTGATTATAACACCATGCATATGCTCCAATCCTGGCGAGCTTGAGTCCAAGCTTTCTCCAATTTTCATCTCCTAAACCTGGTATATCCTTTGCCTATCCATACTCATATCAGCTAGGAAGAAATGATTGGATGAATTTGTGACCATTGCCTAATGGAGGAATGCAATGTAGTGTTGGAACAGAAGCTGCCACCTATGCTAAAGGATCCCGGAAGCTTTACTATACTATGAACAATCGGAATACATTTCTTAAGTAAAGCTTTATGTGATCTTGGCGTGAGTATTAATTTAATGCCACTTTCTATTTTCAGGAAATTTCTAAATATGCTAAAGCAAATTTGCGTGACCTTTTGGCTTACGGATCGCTCATTGTCACATCAGAGGGGAATCATCGAGGACGTGTTGGTAAAAGTAGATAAATTTATTTTTTTTGCAGATTTTATTGTTCTTGATTTTGATGAGGATCAAAATATTCCTATAATTCTCATTAGACCTTTCTTAGCAATAGGTAAAACACTCATTGATGTACAAAAAGGTGAGCTCACCATGAGGGTGAACAATGAAGAGGTAAATTTAAAGGTTTTAATGCTATGAAAATGTTTGACTAAGATGAAGAATGTTTTATAGTTAACACCATGCCAATGGATGACAAAGACGTGGTATCTCAACAAGGGAATTTAGATGGTGCTAATGGAGACAAGGATTCCAAGGAGTCCGGTAAGTATTGGAATGCAAAAAAGAGCACTAAAATGATCCTTAAGAAACTACCCCTAAAAAGGAAAGATCCTGGGAGATTTATACCTTGTAAAATTTGTGATGTTTCAACCAATATCACTAATAATGCGCTTCGTGACCTAGGGGCTTATATTATTGTAATGCCTTTTATCTATTTGCAGCGGAGCTAGTTTAACATTCACTCACAAGATTGACAAGCCTATTCAACTAGCAGCAGATAGAAGCATTACGGGCACGCAAGGAGTGGTGGAGAATATGTTTGTTCGAATAGAACAGTTTATTTTTCTTGTGGACTTCATAATAATAGATATGGAGAAAAATGACTTTGACAATAGCTCACTAATTTTAGGAAGACCATTCTTTGCCACGACTCTTATACACATTAGATGTAAATAAGGAATGGTACCTCTAAGGGATCACAAGCGGAAAATCTCATTTTGTATGAGCATTTCATTTGTTGCAATGGTGATGCGAGGAATAAATTTGACGGCATCCTTAATAATGATTCAAAACGTGTTGTCACATGAATATAGCTACGTCTAGATATAGACATTAAACAAGCAGAGGCAAACCATGTTTTTCTAACCTTGTACTCTTTAATCTTATAGTTAATTTTACCTAATTGTAACATTATAATTTAGAACTAACTTTTGTTATTTATTTGTTTAGGTGCTAAAATAAAGTATGGACATGATTCGGTGCTTAAATATATCAGAAGGATGGAAGAGCGATTGACAAACTAAGCATGACTGAAGAGACCGAGCACAAGTGTGCCCGAAGGGCTTAAGCTGCATCCAGCCACTGCTGGCTTGGGGTGGATAACCCAGGGCTAATAAGATTTGCTAGCCTATCAAAATGAGAGGACAAGGGCTGCAATTGCAGCCCATTTAACCATTGTTATCTCACCTTCAAAACATCCTTAAGACTCTTCCAAACACTTCCCAATAGAAAACCCACTTGATTTACACTTGAAATCTTTCATAAATTTCAAAAAGAACTCAACTTTGTTTAAGTTTTCCTCTCATTAAAGAAGAAAAATGGAGCTTTTAACAAGAACATCAAGAGGATTATGCTGTTGTAGGATTCTTCCAACAATTGAAAGAGGTTCCAACAAGGAAGCAGTTCCTAAGCTTCTAAATTGGTGATTTCTATCCTTACAGTTCTTTTAAAGTTACATTGTTGACTTTAATTGTACTATTGTTGAAATTACTTAGTTAAAAGTTGTAGTCTTCTGTTTCTTATGTGCTTGAAATTGCGATCGAAGAACTTGATTCTTCTTAATTTGAATTCATTGGTGTTCTCTTTCGTTTTCTTTACATATTTCAAGATTAATTGAGCTTAAAATTTAAAATTTTGATACCATGACTTCGAAAGGGAAAATTATTGCTAAGGCTAGAAGTTCTTCAAAGAACAATTATTCTAAATCTCAATTCCCTAATAATAGAGTTTATGATAGATTTAAAGATAATTCAACTAATAAGAAGTTAATTCTTATAAGGAAACTAAACTTGATGTTGCATTGATGAATAATGACCTCTTTAATGAAGGTGAAACCATGATTGTGAAGAGAGGTTGGATTAAATTCTATATGAATCATGGGTTTGCCATACAAGTAGAGAGGGAAATTTTATGCAAATGTTCTTGAACATGAAAATGTTTTGTTTTGGTTAGTGGGAAAAGAATTCATTTTACTCATAATTCTTTGAATGACTAATTCGGTGTTTCATTTATGGATAGAAATGGATATGCTAAGTACCAACGACAATATGATCCAAATATGGTTAAAATGTCTAAATTTCTTTCTGATGATGTTTAAGTGACTTGAAATGTTGCTAAAAATGTTTCAGGAATGAATCTAGACTTTATAATGAAATTTTTATCCCTGTTTGCAAAAGTTTGGTCTCATTTTATCAACACATCAATTTTTTCGAGTTTGCATGATGTGACAAAAAGTTGAATTGTGTTGCTATATTGTTTGTTAAAAGGGAAAGACATTGATATTGGTCGTGTTATTCATGATGAAAATTTTCTTACGGCTAGAACAAAAAGTAATGGACTTTGGTTTTCTTGCTTAATCACTCAATTGTGCATTGATCCAGGTGTTCATTGGAATGACAATGTTGATAAATGAATTCAGATTGTTGCGATAAAGCCATTTAATAGCAGGCCAGTTACAAAAATGCATCTAAATTTGAAGAAATCAAGCAAAGAAAAGACATCAAGCTCAACCAATTGTCCAACCCCCAATAGAAGCATGGAGAGTTGCTTGACAAATCTTAAGCAGAATTTAGAGCATCAATACCAATACATGAAGGCCGTTGGACAATTATTCCATTACATTGATAGAAGTGTACACAAGAGACAGGGTTACAAGCTCTAATTTTGTTGGCCAATGAAGAATTTAAAGATGAAGAGCCAGCAGAGGAGAATTCGAGTGATAATAATTATAAAACGACGTGTGAAGATGAGGAAGAGGAAGATTGATGAAAACACAACAAAAACCAGGGAAGTGTTGTTTTTATTATTTCTTTGATTATGTCAGTATTTTTATTATTTTTAGTTGTGTGTGAAAACATTGAGGACATGTTTCATTTTAAGTTAGGGAGTGAGTTAGTGTTTTTGGTGGTGTGATTTTGATTATGTGTTTATTCGAGTGTTATTCTGGGAATGTTGTTTTTATTTATATTTGGTAGTATATACCTTTTAGAATTAGGATTCCTTTTCAAAAAAATAATAATAATAACACAAATAGATTTTTAATTTTTTGGTAGTTTTTATTAGTCGTGACGATCTAATTGTATAAAAAACTCCCTAACTACTGGATGGCAGCCTACAAGATTTCTATGCCTTCTTTGCCTGAAGTATTGTAGAGGGCTAGACTAGAAAGATTTTCCTTTTTAGTGTTTGTTTGAGTTCATTAACTTTTGCGATATGTGTCCAGGGTTTAAAATGTTTCAATGTGTAACTAATCTTGTTAGAGTGTACGGATTGAAAATGCACAAGTTCTCTATTGCTCTTCGAACCCTTTCAATCGTGAAGTTTTATCACTGTACACGTAAATGTTATCCCTTGAGTGAGGGTTTGAAGGTGAGATAATTTTCAATGAGTTTTAATCATCTTTACCTTGCGAGATTTGTTTTACTTATGACATTCATTGGATAAATAATTGTATGTGATTTGTTACTTGTGAAGTATGAGTGGATTTTAGACCAATGAAATGATTTAGGGAAGTTCTTTGGACCATTTGAGTCATAAAGACTACCAAATTGATATTTCTCCTTAGTGTCCCCTTTTGAGCCTTATTATTCTTCATTCTTTGTTTAGACATGTTATTGTAGCCAATTTACTTCTTTTTATTTTATCACTCTTTCTATCCATCACCTTAGTAGTTGTTTTTGGTGGCATACGATATCAATACTATGTGCATATTGTTATGGATAGTTGGGAAGAATATGAGGTTTATTTGTTGGGAAAAATGGTTAAAGTTAATTATCTTGTTCGATGGAAACGCCCTATACATTGAAAAGTTTAAAAATGTGAAACAAAAGAGAAAAAAGAAGTGAAAAGAATAAGAAATAAAAGAAAGACAATTCCTTCTAAGTTTGTTTCTAATGTTATGAATAAAGAAGACCAATTCCCTCTAAGTTGTAGTGCATCTTTTTCTTCAAAGTCATGAATTGGTTAAAATGCTATGGTTTATGGAGGATATTCTATAGGATTGTGGTTCAAAGATATTCATTAACATGCCTAAGGTGATTTAAGCTACTTTTATCCAAAAGTATATCCTAACTTTTTCTCTTAGCCCACGTTACAAGTTTTAAAGACCTACATCCATTGTTCATTTCTTTTTTGGTGTGTCATTGTTGGTCTGTGTTTTAGTATGTTCATTTCATAAGGTCCTTTTTATTTCTTGTTTTGTTCATGACTAGTAAAACACTAAGTTTTGAGGTGTAATAACTCTAGTAAACTAGAGTTATTCTGTTTCTAAACTATAGCTTTTCGCTAGTTTAACCCATATTTTTGGTGTTTAATTAAATGTTTTAGTTTTATTTTTGGCATTAGGCCTTTGATTTACTTCATTTGTAAATATTAACATATTAGTATGATTTTGGCTAATTTTAGTTAAATTGGAGTACTTACTACGTGAAATGTTTTGCAGAATAAGAATTAAGTGGTGAAAAATCAAACTTACAAGAGTCCAAGGAGCTTCTCATGCAAATGATTAAGATTGAAGAATTGAGTAGGAAATTTATGATGTCTAGCGACATCAAGTCAAAAATTTAAAGTGTAATTTTAAACTCGATGTCGTGACACCAATTAGTCCATGTCGAAACATCAAAGCGCAAGCAGCTTCAGTTTTAGGCATTCTTGTAATTTTGGGAGCAACACTTTAGGTTTTATCTTGTAACTCACCCAAATACACATAGTAGTAAAGTAATTAGTAATTTAGGAATTTAGTTTTGTTTAGTTTTAGCTTAAAAACTCAAGTTTTCTTTTTAATATAAAAGTCCTCTCTTAATTTCCTTTAGATATAATCTTTAAATTCCAATAGGATTAAATTTTTATTATTTAAACTTAGCGGTTTTTTTTAATTTCAAATAGATATAATTTTTACATGATTTCATTTTAAATTTCTTGCAAATCAAGATACTTCCATTTCAAGTTGTGTCTAAAAGACTAGGGTTCTTGCTATGTTATGGAACTTTTTAGTCAAAAATCTTCATTTCCTTTCTTTAATTTCTAGAATTTTAAATGGGCTTTCATTTTCTTAATCAAAAATCCAAAAATATTTATTTTTAATCTAGTTTTGTTTACAAATTTCTATAATTCAAAATTAGTAGAAAATGGAATGCTCTGTGCTTTCATGCTTGCTTTGTGTTTCTTTTACTCAAATTAGGTTTACTTGCTTTCTAGGAATTAGTTTAATTTAGTTGTTTTAAATAGTGGTGATATATTTACTTGCTTGCCTTAGATTAGCTCAGATAATCCTCTACTTGTTGGTTTCTTGCTTAATTGACTATGTTTAGTACTAGTTTCATTCTTATTATTGCCTAGTCTAACTATATGAGGACCCTTAAATCTCGGTAATTGCTAAACCAACAATTCTTGTAGTACGATACTTACTTGCCATGTATTACTGCCAACCCCATATACTTGCGGGAATGAGGGTAAACTAATGGGTATAGTATGGTTAATTTATTACTTGGTTTAATTTGCATTCTACCTGAGGCGAACAATTTTGCAGCCCATTGAACCCTTGGGGGGGCTTCTTCTACCTTCTAAGTACTTCCCCCACTCTTCTAACCCTTCTCCAATTCTTACCCACAAAAAATCAACTTGTTCTGCACCTTTAATCTTGCTTGAAACACAATAAAATCTTACCTTTTGTTAAATTTTCAGCTCATGAAAAAGAGAAAGGTGATTCCCCTAAGGAACAACACCATAGCTCATCCGTGGAGGTCGATTGCCAGGATTCAAGAAGGGTCTTCTAACAGCTGATGTGTAAAAGATTAGTGATTTTAAATTTGAACTTTATCATTTATTTGGTTTTTAATTGGTTAAAATACTTGGTTAATTTGAAGCACTTGGGTGAAATTTGTGATACTATTTTTGCCTAGCAAGACTTGAATTGTGATTTTTTGAGTTAATTGGTGGTTTACGAGTTGTTCTTTGCTTATTTGATAATTTTTTGAATTGAAAAAGCTTGATTTTGGCATTATGGCACCTAAAGAGATAAAAAATCATCCAAGAGCAGTAGTTCTGAGAAACGATATTGTAAAAATTATTTTCCTTTCAATGTTGCATATCAAAGATATAATGCTAACGCCATAGGGTTAGCTTGCACTTATGTTAATAAAGGGTAATCATTCCACTCATGTTACTTGAGATAGGATTATCTTGCTTTATTGTGTAGTTAAGAGTCTATCTATTGGTCTTGGACGTATTCTTCTTCAACAAAATTTTTGGACGGATAGGACGAAAAGTAAAAGTTTATGGTTCCCTTCATTAATCACTAGGCTTTGTCTTAATGCAAATGTGCATTGGGATGTACAACAAGATACTCTTCTTGTTCCTAATAAGCCGAATGATGGTAGGGCTGTCACATAGCATGCTTCTACATGCTGTACAAATCTGCTGAGGAAAAACTAATTGAAAAAGTGAATCCTTCGAATGAAGACCAAAGCTTAGAAAGGTGGTTAGCCAAGCTTGAAAACATTAAATGGATCATCAATATCATTATGTGAAGGCCATGGGGAAGTTAATTCAATAATTGGTGAAGCAACACATGTTTATATATCTGCTGCTACTTCTTTGCCGGCTACATCTCTATTTGTGGAGGATGATGTTCAAGACGACGAGGATAGTGCTAAGTTAGATGATCATGAGTACATCGACGAGCATAATGAATAGTAAAGTTTCAACTTCAATTCGGGGGAATTTTGATTTGATTATTTTCTTTATTTTTGTTCTTTATATTATTATTTTCACCTAAAACATTGACCATATGTTTACTTTACGTTAGGGGTGGTGTTTTGTGTTGTGATTTGGTGGTGTTGAATTTGTAGTATGTGTTGGAAGTCTGTTGTTTTTGGTTATGTTTGGTTGTGTTTGTTTTATGTTAAAAAAATCAAAAAAAAATTCAAAAGCACAAAAAGATTTTTTATTTTTGGGTAGTTTTTATTAGTCTTGAAGATCTAACGGTATAAAAAAAATCCTAACTACTAGATGGCTGCTTTCAGGATTTCTATACCCCCTTTACTTGAAATATTGTAGAGGCCTTAAAAAGATTTTATTTTTTATTTTTTAAGTAATTTTTGTGCGTTCATTAACTTCTATGACTATATATCAAGAGTTTCAATATATTTCAAGAAGACTACATGTTAGAGTGTTAGGATTGAAAGTGTATATAAGCTTTCTTTGCTTTTTGATCCTATTGTGCTTGTGGAAGTGTTATCACTATACACATATACAATCCCTGAAATAAGGAAGTTTGAAAGATTAGATACTTTTTTATTGAGTGTCATCACTTTTTTATTGAGTGGAATGTTTATACCCTATTGTTTAGATTGTGACATTCATTAGAACTGTGTGTGATTTATTACTCATGAAGTACAAATGAAGGTTAAACCTTGGAAGTATTTAGGTTTTTTTTTTATTTGGAACGATTGAGCTAAATTTCCTACCTATTCAATATATTATCCCTAGTTACTCATTTTGAGCTTTATGAGCTATATTCCCCTCTAATTCTTGATAACCGTATTATTTTAGCCAACTTACTTTTTGTTTTACCATTCTTTTTATCCATCACCTTAGTTAGTTAGTGTTGTTGGTGCGCAATATCATTATTATGGTTTTTTTGTTATGATGGTTAATTGGAGAAGAAGCATTATGTTGGGGGAAAAGTCATGTTTATGGATTTAATGTTTGTAATGATCCCCTGTGTTATGTTATGTGTTGAAAAAAGGAAAAATATGAAGAATAGAGAAGAAGAAAAAATGTGTTTCTTGTTTCTGAATAAAGAAGGAAATTTTCTTCTACTTATAATAAAGAAGGTATATATTTGCCTTCAACTGGTAGTTGGTTAAACGATATAGTTGTTAGGGAATGCTATAGAGGATTATGGTTCGAAGTTATTCATTAATGCTTTTATCCAAATATATACCACCTTTATCATTTAGCCAGTTACAAGCTTTAAAGGCCTACTTAATCCTTGTTTTGAGTTAACTTGTATTAGTGAGTATTGTGTGCTAAGAGTTGCTTGTAACTTGACTGTCACTTGACAAACTTTTGGTTAACGGGTTTTACATTGATTAGTGAGTAAGTGATATCTTCTTCTCTTTCCTCCTTGTGAATGGAGGGATTATTACTTTCATAGTAATTTGTGTTTCATTATTAGAAATCTTTTACATACAAGCTGAGTTCATTTCTTTAGTTGCATAGTTTTCTTTGTTACGACAATTAATACATTGAAGAGAGTTCAAATTACATTTTGTTTTACTTGAGAAGAGCAAAAGTTCAGTTAGGAAGTTTGTTATCTCTCCAAAAATGAGTTATTTTCATGCATTCTAGCTTAGGTTTTAATCGGTTTTCAAGGTGTCGTCTTTAGTAAGTTGGTCATTTAGGTTTTTAGTTAGAAATATTGATTTATGGGTTTTTAATGTTTAAATACATTTATTTCTGTGTTTAAATGTATTTTTGTAGGTTTTGATTGTTTCAAGGGCCAAATAGAGCAAAACAGAGCGAAAATGTTAACCCCAGGCATCGGTGGTGAGCGTAAGCATGTACAAAGGCTTGGTAGGTATGCCTAGCTACTGCCTCCAAGTACAGGCATGCCTTGGGCCTTGGCACAAGTGCCTGGGCTGGAGCAAAATCTGGCAGGAGGACTTGTTTTGCAAGTTTTAGACTCTACAAGGCTTATTTGTAACCCAAAAAACCTATATAAATAGCTACCCTAGGGTATTTTTAACATAACTTAGAGTATCTTAGGTTAGTTTAACATTAAGGTAAGCCATCAACCAACCATGATGCAAACCCGTGCGTGAGTGAGTCCAAGCTTGATCTAGCATTCATCCCCTCATCTTGATACATCTTTAGGCTATTCGGATCCATATCAAACCTTGTTTGAAGATCAAGAAGAAGATTGAAGATCAAGGTTGCCGATAAGAGTATTTGTTCTTCTTACATATTCTTCTTATTCTTTCTTATAGAAATGATTGTAAATTCTTTCTTTATTATTTACATATTTTAATTCATTCATTATCTTCAAACAAATTTATTTTACTAGGATTTCAATTTGATCTCGACATGTTATTTGAATATCAAATCATTCTCTCTTTTGATCATGATTGAGTGTTTGTTTATTCAAATTTAATAATGCTTTCAGTTACTTGATCATCAATTGAAATGATATGGGAAACCTAGATTGAACTTGACAAAAGCGAATTCAGTGTCATCTCAAGATTTGAATAACCTTTGTTTGATTTATTTACTTGGTGTTAACTCTTTAAAAGAGAGTTTCTTATATGTTTTCGAGAGTTTGTTCTCAAAAACTAACAGTATTTTGATAATTTTAGGGATTAGTGTCAAATTATTTTACGTAGTTTTATGTTTAAATGCACTTTTTTATCTATTTTTTGTTAATTTTATAGGCTTGGAATCAATCGATGGCCAAACAAGATGAAAATGGAGTACAACGGAGTAAAATGGCAGAGATGGTGTCATACACCCAAAATGAGACAATGACACGTCGCACCTCAGGATCACCCCAAGTATGCAAGGTTGCATAGTACAAGAGCAATAATCAAACCACTACATATATATATATATATATACACACACACATATATATATCACCAACCTCCCAAAACAACCATGGAAATTCCATAAATAGATGCTACAAATCATAACTACGACAATTCACAACATAAACAAATCACACTTATATACAAGTATCAAACCACGACTTAAAACGGCTATTTGAAGTTCAATCACAAGACAAACTCTAACTAGTCCTTAGGCACACAAACATGCACAAAAGAATAATCCCACATTAAGATGGTAAACTGAAAACTCTAACACCAAAGGCTAGGATTTGTTTAGTAATCTCCTCCCAGGTCTACACTCGACTCAGGACCTACTAACTCTTCCTTTTGGTCGTCAACTCCAAAAAAAAGTGGGAAAAATAACTGAGTAAGCATATAATGCTTAGTAAATAACATTTAAACCCAATTATTGATAAAACGTTCAGATTAGTGCAAGTAGCATTATACAAGATGTTATCAATATTTTGTATTAAAGTGCAAATGACAATCTATGAGCTCATGGTTCACAAAAATCTTCCAAGTGCTGGAAGGTCTATCTATTATTCGCCCCAGAGGACAAGATATAACAAAGTGCCTATGACTTTTCTTCCTGATAGACTAGGTATAACACTTACAAAGTAGAGTATTTAGTGTATCATTTCACTCACTCAATCATAGCCAAGTCTACTCAAGTCACCATTGAGCTCTTTACAAAGTCAATCAATTACATAAAGAGCAACACATGGAACAAAACAATACATTACATAATGAGCGCATAAATTATATAGATACTTACTTTATAAACTTGGCTCAAACCAAGTATACTTACATTAATAAAAGTTATTCGAGGGCTGCATAGCCAACCATATACAAGAGATCGATAAGAAGGCGTAAGCGTCACTTATCTTAAAAATCAGTTTCATAGACTCTAACTTCGGCGATCTACCTAAACTATGATAGTGTTATACCATTAGGATGAACAAAGTTGGGGTGTTCATTTTTGGGCATCACCCAAACTCTCAAATCAAGCAATAATTAAACACCAATAAGTAGGACTTTATTTGAAAGCATGAAATCAATATCAAAGTCCAAAAATTAGGATTATGAACTTCAAATATATCACCAAGCTAGGAATTATCCAAAGTTTCATTCAAATCTTTAGCTGACAGTAGCTAAAAAATTCATTTGAAACCACAAATCAAGTCTTGATAGACCATAAACGTGTTTGAGAAAAAAATCAAACCATAAACAACAAAAATTAAGCAAATTCCTTTCTTAAATAAGACTAGAGCTTCCGACGGAAAATCATGCAAAAACATAAAACAAAACATACTTGTAAGGTTGAAATATAGTTCTTGGAGTATTCTTGTATCACCAATTTGATTTGGAGACTAAAATTCTAGACTAAGGGTAGGATTTAAGGCTTAGGGAGAAAAAGATTTAGAAGCGTTCTTAAAGGGTTTTTGCTACTACTTGGAGGAGAAATAAAGTAATATTTTTGGGCTGGAATAGAAGACATCGTAGAGAAGTCTTGCCAATTTTTTAAAATTGCACTCCAATCCCTCAAAATTTGTAAAATTGTACTTTTACCCTACAATATTGAAAATGTCGAAAAAGAGGTAAAACAATTATTTAAATCTTGAAAATGATGTTTACTAGTTTTCCAAGAGATATGATTAAGTACAAAAATATGTAGAATGAGCAGAAAAAGTCGGGTATTATACTCTCCCCTCCTTAAGAAAAGTTTTGGCCACGAAACTTAATGTACATACAAGACAAACGAGTAAGGGTACTTGGTTCACATGTTGGATTCAAATTCCCAAGTAGCCTCCCTTTCAAAAAATTAGACCATTGAACCTTAACAAACGGAATAGACCGATGCCGAAGCACTTGTTCCTTTGTATCAATGATTTGAACGGGTACTTCTTCATAAACTAACTCTTCCTTAAAACATAGATATTTGTACTCGATCATGTGACTGAGATAAGATACGTATTTCTATCGAGCTATGAAATATGGAACACATTATGCATTAGAGCCAACTCTTGAGATAAAGACAATTGATATGCCAGATTCCCAACTCTTTTAGTATTTTGAAGGTTCTCACAAATCTTCTACTCAGTTTTCCATTCTTGCCAAATCTCATATCCCTTACCTTTCCAAGTGTGATTTCTATGTTATGTATGGTCATGCCTAAGGGCATATCATCACTAGCATCAATACCATCACTATCATCCATATTGATAACATCAATAAGAAAACCTTTAGGCTTGTTATCCATGAACTCTCTATTCGGTGAAACCCTTAAGTACACCTTGTCCCTGACCTGAAACTCTAACGGCCTTTTTTTTATATCTGCCTAACTCTTTTGTCTATCTTGAGCTTCCTTGAGTTTATCCCAAATGATGGTTGTCTTGTCCACTGTAATTTGAATTAACTCTGGTCCTATTAGTCTTCTTTCCCATAATTCATCCCAATACGAAGGAGACCGGCATTTCCTTCCATGCAGTTATACTTAGATTTATATGGAGCCATACCGATGCTACTGTGATAACTGTTGTTGTAGGAGAACTGCATTAACATTAAATGCTTGTTCCAGTTACCCTAAAGTCAATCTCACAAGTTCTTAAAATATCCTCTAAGGTTTGAATTATACTTTATGTTTGTCCATCTGTCAATGGATGAAATGCAACACTCAAAACCACTTCTGTACCCATGGCTTGCTGATAGGCTATCCAAAACCTTGAAGTGAACCTTGGGTCTTAATCTAAAATAATACTAACAGATACACCATGTAGCTTTACAATATTTTCCATCCCTACTAACATGTCTACAATAACCAAAACGCAATCATGTCCCAATGTGGTCTTGGGAAATCAACTGATGATATCCATCGTGATATGCTCTCATTTTCATCGAGAATAGGCAATAGACTCAATGAACCACATGGTTTCTGGTGCTCAAACTTTACCTGTTGACGAACCAAACACTTGGATAGAAATTTAGCAACCTTCTTTTACATGTACTCTTGTTCTACCAGAAATGTTGCTTCATATGATTTTATATTGTAGTACTATGAGGATGAATAGAAAATCTGGAACTATGACCTTCAGGCATGACCTCTTTCTTCAAGTCTTTTATAGCGTAGTGCTGCAGGCACACAGAGTTGTCTTTTCATCCAAGCAATGCCATTATCAACCCGAAATTCCCCTGATACTTCACATTCCACCTTGTTCTTGATCTTCATTAACTCTAGATTTGTAACTTGAGCTTGTGTAATCTTGTCTATCAAGGTTAATTGAACCACAAGTACTGATATAATATTTTCTGTAGACTCCACAATTTCCCGATTCAGCTCTTCCATTTGCCTTAACAACATGTTAGCCATGACCTTCAAAGATTTCTTGCTCAATGCATCTGCTACCCTGTTGGCCTTCCCTAGGTGATAACTAATCTTCAAGTCATAGTCTTTGAGTAGTTCCAACCATCTACGCTCTTATTTAGTTCCTTCCACATGAACAAGTATTTTAAAATTTCTATGATGGTTTGTAAATACTTCACATTGCCACCCAAAAAGATAGTGTATCCAAATCTTCAGAGCGAATATTGCCTGCTAGTTCCAAGTCATGAGTAGGATAGTTCTATTCATAAGGCTTCAACTGTCACGAGGCATAGGCAATAACCCTACTATTCTGTATCAATACACAACCTAAACCATTCTTGGATGCATAACTGTAGATCACATACCCTCTAATCCCAGAGGGCAAGATCAACACTCATGTTGACATCAACCTGTTCTTCAACTCTTGGAAATTAGCCTCACAATTTGCATCCTATTTTGGTCTTATTTTGAGTAAGATTGGTCAATAGTTTATCAAAAAGATTCCTTCCACAAACTTTCTATAATAACCTGTCGAACCTGAGAAACTGTGAACCTTTGTTACATTTGTTGGTCTAGGCCAATCAAAAATTGCTTCAATCTTCTTGGGATCCATAGATACTTCACTCTTTGAGATGATATGTCCCAAAAATGCTACACTTTTCAACAAAAATTAAGGGTCACATTTACTGAACTTCGCATACAACTTCTACTCCCTTAACATTTGTAAAACTAATTTGAGATGCGTTTTGTGATCCTCCTCTAAAGGTGAATAAACCAACATATCGTCGATGAACACTATCACAAACCTATCTACATAGGGTTGGAATTCCCTATTCATTAGGTCCATGAAAGCTGCGGAGGCATTGGTTAGACGAAAGGCATTACCAAGAAGTCGTAGTGGCCATATCTAGTTCGGGAGGCACTCTTTGGAACATCCTCTGTTTTGATCCTCAACAAATGGTAATAGGACCTCAACTCTATCTTGGAAAACACCATAAAACCCTTCAACTAATCAAACAAATCATTCACTCTCAGTAAGAGATACTTATTCTTGATCCTGTTCAGCTCCCTGTAGTCAGTACATAATTTGAGGCTGTTATCTTTCTTTTTCACGAACAATACTTGAGCTCCCCAAGAAAATACACCGGGGCTGATAAATTTCTTATCTAGCAACTCTTCCAACTGTGTTTTCTAAGAATTCTTTAAGCTTTGCTAGGGCCATTTTGTAAGGAGCTTTAGAAATTGAAGCAATCTCTGGTGGTAGATTGATCTTAAACTCTTTTTCCTGCTCTGGTGGCAATCCTAGCTAATCTTCAAGAAAGACATTAGAAAACTCCGATACCACTAGAATGTCTTCTAGCTTGGCACCCTCTTTTTTAGTAGCAATCACATAAACCAAGAATGCTTCACAGCCCTTTCTCAATGACCTCTGTAACTGCAAAGCTTATAGTATCAGTGTAGGTTTTTTATCTGGTTTCTTGATATAACGTAGATACACAAATTCTTCTTTCTCTAGGTTATAAAACCAGATTTTCTTTTCCCCATAGTCCAAGTACACAATAACTGCAAAACAACCATTCCGTACTTGTCAAGACCTGACCCAATCCATCAGCCTTATGCTGAGTCATAAGCACGTACCCGGGCTATAACTGGTCCTGTACCTCTACCCCTCATCTTCTACAGCACCTATTCCTGCGATACAACTGGCCTACAGTGCTTGAGTGATAGGGTAATCTTTAATCCTATACTCAAAGTTGCCAGAGGCCAAACAATCTCCTGACCTCTACCTACACTTTTCTATGTGATAACGTTGACAATAACTACACTCTTGGACATAAGGTCATGCCTGAACTAGAACTGGTGCTAGTACTGTCACTCCCCTCTTGTCAATAAACCGAGAGGGTCCACCAGTAGCTAAAGGTGGTTATGGTCTTGCCTATGATGGCTGGTGGTCGTATACTACGAGCTGGAGTTACTATCGGTCTATACACTGGTCTTTGTTGAGGAGCATATGCACCTCTGCGGCCTGTCGTCTCATAAAGATGTCCACATGAGCACTAGCATTGTACAAATCCATAAATGTATCGCTATTCACTACTGTTATTTTTTCCTAGATCCCCTTCAGTAGGCCTCTTCTTAATTATCACACTTTTCCATCTCATCACTCTTAACCCGAGGAGAAAATATCCCAAGTACGTGGAATCTTTGTGAATACTCTACCATGGATTTCCCTAAAAAGAAGTCTACCTAAAAGAATTAAACTCATCTCTATGATCAACTTTAAGATGACAGGACAGAAATGCTCAAGAAATTCCTCCCTGAAAGCCTTCTAAGAAATATGTCCTAAAGAGGCAAGTATAGGTCTCACCCCTTTCCACCATCAAGCTTCGTCCCCAATCAAGATGGCTTCACTATTGGAAATCTGTACTTATCTCATAACTTTAGCACATACAAATTCTTCTTACTTTGTCCCAACCACTTCTCAGCTTCATCTGCATCTAGACTACCATATTAATTTGTGTTACTACCTAATAATATTAATTAATATCTCTAACCTATAGTTGTGGTGGTGGATTAGGAGCAAGATTTGTCTGGATAGTATGAATAGTTGTGTGCACTGCATACCTCACAATAGTTGCAATGGTAGCATAGTCTATCACTAGTACTGGAATTGTGATGCTAAGGCTACTGTAACTGCTGTAGCTTCTATAATTGTTGCTCAACCTGAGTCTGCTCCCTATCCCCTAATCTATCATACATAAAACAAACTCCTTAACCATAACAAAGTGTCTATGACTTGTCTTCCAGATGGACTGGGTATAACATTTACAAATCAAAGTACTTAGTGTATCATTTTACTCAATCAACCATAGCCAAGTCTACTTAAGTGACCCACTAACCTCTTTACAGAGTGCAATGAATTGACAAAATGATACATTACATAACGACCGTAAAAATTATAAAGGTACTTACCTCATAAAGATGACTCAAACCAGGTATACTTTCCTCAGTATAAGTTATTTAGGACTTCATAACCAACCATACACAAGAGATCGATAAAAAGGCATAAACGTTACTTACCTTGATAATTGGTTTCATAGACCTTAATTTCGGCGATCTAAAAGTCTAATCCCTTATCACCTACACGAAGAGACTGTTATACCATTAGGATGAACAGAGGTAGGGGATCACTTTTTGGCATCACCCAAACACTCAAATCAAGCAATAATTGAACACCAACAATTAGGAGTTGATTTTATTTTATAAGATGAAAACAAGAACAAAGTCCAATAAATAGGACTCCTGACTCAAATATCTCACCAAACTAGGAATGTCCAAACCCTCATTCAAATCTCACCACAATAGTAGTTAAAAAGTCATTTCAAACCACAAATCATCTTGGTCGCCCATAAACACGTTTGGTAACAAAATCAAACCGTAAACAACAAAAATTAAGCAAATTCTTTTCTTGAATAAGCCTAGAGCTTCCTACGAAAACTCATGCAAAAACCAAGAATAAAACTTGCTTGTAGGTTTGAAATATAGTTCTTGGAGTATTCTTGTATCACCAATTTGATTTGGAGACTAAAGTTCTATACTAGGGTAGGATTTAAGAGCTAGGGAAAAAAGATTTAGAAGAGTTCTTATAGAGTTTTTGCAACTACATGGAAGAGAAATGAGGTGATTTGGGGATGGGATAAAAGACTTCGCAGAGAAGTCTTGCCAATTTTTGAAAAGTTGCAGTCTACCCACTCAAGTTTTGTAAAATTGTACATTACTTTTACACTGTAAACTTTGAAATTGTCCAAAATGGATAAAACAGTTATTTAACACTTGAAAATAATGTTTATGAGTATTCCAAGAAATAATATCAAGTACGAAAATATGTTGAATGAACAAAAAAAGTTGGATAGAGCCACGGCCAGGGGCTATCCGATGCACAGATGCTTCTAGGAAAGCTGAGTTGCCTTTGGGTTGTTGGCTAACAATAGGAAACAACAAGTATTGAGTGTTTATGGCTTCTGAGGAGTATTTTTACCTTCAAATATTTAAGACACTAACGCTACGAATAAATGACTTAGGGTGTTGTTAACTGTAGTAGAATAATGTAGATTAGAAACGGGTTAGTTATTGCAGAGTAGCCATCAAGAGAAAATCATTAGGAAAAGGAAGACCACCATTCAAATAGGAGAATCCACATGGAGGAGGCACAAGGATTGAGACTAAGCATTAGTTTTCCTTCCTTATTCTCTTCTATGTTGATTTATACTCTTTTAATGGCTACAAATGCATCCAATCTTATGATGTATTTAACTCCGTGACTATTCATTAAATTCAATACTAGGGTTTGTTCTTATTTAACCATGATAATTGATTGATGTGATTCTATTTGTTTCTTCTAATTTGACAAGTGTGTTTTCTAATTTGAATTAATTTTAATGCCTTTAGATGATTGGCCACCATTTAGGGTGAGCTAAAGCCCTATTCCAAATCGAGAGAGGATACTTAGGATTAGGACGAGTTCAAATAGCTTTGTCTGGAATAATTGCCCAGAGATTGAACCATTTCATAGGTATGAATAGAAATATACATGCTCATCTTAGGTAATCATTTAGGGTTATGTTTATACATTAATAAGGGCTTTAATCCACATAGACGTATAGTGTAATAGTGAAGGTTAATAAATTTTCTATGAGTCTGATAGGAACTTGCAATTACCACCAAAAACCTAGATTAGTAAACTGAATTGTGATACTGAAGGAATGATAAATCAACTCAAATAATTGGATTGGTAAAATGAAGAATAAATCCTATATTTCATATATATTGGTTTCTCATTTTTTTAATTAGTTGTTTGTTTCTTATTTTCATTCTTATTCCAATATTTCATTATTTAGATAGGGTTTTATATGTGTCACTTTGGTAATTGTCAACTGTGTTAAGCACAGTTCTCGTGAGGATGATTTCTACTTTCACTATATTACTTGTTTGATTCGTATATATGTGGACTAACTTTGAGTCTATATTAGACCGCAAACACATGATTTAACAAATTGATTTGTGTATAAGATATACTTAATCCAATATGTCTTAGGTAGCCAAGATTTTAGTTAGTTCTTAATGCTATAGTCCTAATTACAAGACATATAGTGATTTGGTTTGGCTTATTAGGTTTACATGATTCTGTTAGGAACTTGTGCATACATGACAACCCTAGGTTAACAAAACCCTAGTTTGTGACATTTGAATGAAGTGATCAGTGATAATTGGAATGTAGGTTTTTATTATTTGATGATTACTTATTGGCATTGAGTTATTTGCTTTTCTTATTTAGTTGTTAATTTTATTCTATACTTAATTTCAAAATCAATTATTTAGATAGAGTTAGGTTGTTCTAATTTTCTTACTTAGTAAGGTTAAGACCATGTCCTCAACTTATCACTTTATTACTTTGTAACGATACGTGCATTTGCCTGTATAAATTGTGCAACAAAAATAAACGTGTGTACTTGTACAGGGACATCCTCCACAACTCGACATGGACTTCATGTAGATTTATCAATTGATAGTAAATAAATAAATGTCGATTTAACATCTTTCATCACTAATTTCCTAAAATAGACAACGACATTAAATTAGTAACAGTTCCTAAATCACCTAATGCCCTATCAAAATAAAATCACCAATTATGCAAGGTATGAAGAAACTCTCTGGATCCTTAACTGTACTACCCTCCTTCAGGCTTCTTTTCACGAATCCCCATCATAAACTTAGCACAAATAGGAATCTACTCGAAAATATATGCAAAATGTGTAAGGTTAATATGCAATTTTCTAAATTAATCAAAAGGTTTCAGAAACTATCAATCTTTATCATTCTTCACAAGCACAATCGGTAAAGGAATTAAAACAGCCTTAGGAAGTCTAACAAATTATGGCTTATTACTCTCCTTCCTTCTGATAGAAATGGTATACTTCGGGTTCTCCTTAGATTGTTCGGACACCTCTCTTTGAATGAGTATCCTCAAAACAGTATCGTTATTAATATATAAAAAAAAACTGCTCAATATCCTTTGTTGTTCCACCACTTTTCTATTCCTTAAAGTAATAGAATTGACTTGATTTTTAGGATTTTTAACAATATCTCTCAGCAAGCCACCATGACTCATTTTAGCCAATTGCTTCGAAAGCTGACCAAATTGCACTTCCACATTCTAATCGAAGTCCTTTTCTCAGTTTCCATGTTCCAAATACAATTTCTCATCTCATTCATGAACTTAATCATCATGTCCTCCAAATTAGGTTTCCTCTCAGGTTGTTGCATCTTACATGGAGATGTCATTTGATAACTCATTGTTGGACTTTGTTGATTCTAATCACTCCATGTAAGATTATGATGATCTCTCCAATCCATGTTGAAATTATTGGAATATGGATTCCTAATAAAACCATTAGGAAGGTAATTAAAATTTTCAAAATTAGATTGACTACTATTACCTGCCTTACACTCATAATTCGGACAGTTTTCACAACAAAAGTCATAGAGCATAGCAGCTTTCGTGTTCAAATTATCAAAATATGTAATGCTTGTAATTGAGCGACAAAATCTACAAGCAGATCCAACTAAAAGCTTGAGTAGCTCTTCTAGGATGCAGTGTCTCACCCATCCATTAACATGCATTGGTCGCCATTTCCTCTAAAAACTCATAAGCCTCTTCTACCATCAATAGCATCTACTAAATTCCTCATGGAAGCACTCACTCCATTGTAGAAATTCTAAACTTGCAACCACAAGGGCAACTCATGGTTGGGCACCCTTCTTAGCAATTCCTTGAAGAGACATTTGGTAATCTTTCCCATTCTTAGTATAAAACTCTATCTTATTTTGCACAAAAGATGTAATCCTGTTATGCAACTTGACAGTTTCAGAATGAGGGAAAAACTTACCTAACATTATCTCTACCATCATATCCCAACTTGTGATTGACCCTTGGCATCAAAAAAGTCAATGAGCTCTTCAGTTTGTCCCTAAATTAGAATGGGAATAATCTCTATCTAGTGGCATCGTCAAACACTCTATTGTAACGGAATGTATCCCAAATTTCTTAGAAATGAGTCAAATGAGATTTAGGACCTTCAAGAATTGAGCCACCAAATTGACAAGACTGCACCATAGTACCAAATTGAGCCACCTTTTGGAACCCTAGCTAAGAGTAGATTTGTAACCCTTGCAGAAAAGCCTTTGTTTCAAAATAGAGATTTGTACAATAAGATCTATAGCAAGATCAAAATGCTAAAATAACCTCGCCATTTGAATCTATAATGACACTTCCACCTATAGCCAAACTTCGCAATTTCCTTCTGAAGCTCCATCTCTGTTCAACATCACATAGCTGGCTAATAATTCTATAAAATCTAGTTATTTTCTATTCATTTCGATCTAGATTTTGACTACATTTTAAGTACATTTATTTTTTTGGTGCATGTTATAGTATTTTTCGTGTTTTAATGATTTTAAGCATTTTTGTAGTGTTTATGTGTTTTGTAGGTTAGTGGAGGGTTTAGACCTGAAATATACAAAGAGAAGGCGAAGTGGAACTCAAATGAAGAAGTGATTCTGCAAGAGTGTAGTGCCATGGCATTCTGAAAAGGCTTATTTTCAGCACCGGGGCATTCCTAAAGAAATTTCTGAACTTCTAAGTGCAGAGCGATGTGGCTATCTGACCAAGGTAAAAGCTAGCACTAGAGCATTACGACCAAATCCTGGACGAGTCACTTAGTGAGTTTTACAACTTATGAGGACGGTTTTGGGGCCATATGTACCAACTCAACCTAAAACCCTACCTTGACCCCAAGACATTAATGCATGTAATTATAAATAGGACCCTTAAGAACCTATTTAAACATCACATAAGGAAGTAGTCGGTTTGATTAACATTGTAGAAGTTGGAGTAGGATACATTAGATTTCTTACAACTCTAGAAGATCTTAGAGTTTTTCAAAGAGGACTACATTCTTCATCTTGAAGAAGGCTCAAAGCAATGTTTCCTTCTCCAACTTGCCATGCCTTCTAGGGTTCTCTTTCCTCTAATTGTTTTCATGCCTTAGTTTTGTGTTAGGGGCTGATGTAACCCAACTACATAATTTATGAGTAATTTTATTCAATAAAGATTCAATCTTTTCATATTGTTAGTTCATAAGAATACGCGTTATTTTTCTTAATGCCTTTTCTATATATGACTTGTTATGCAGACATATATAAGAATCGATATTTGAATATTAGTCGATAATAATGCATGCCATAATGTGTTTATGTTCACAATGAAATGATACTTTTTCATCATTATATTACTTTTTTCATATTTATACAGTCTAAATAGCATAATTTGTTAGTTATGTCTAGTAACAATCGCCACACGAACAACTTTTTGGCGTCATTGTCAGAGACATAGTTCTAATGTTGTATAGACTATTAACATCTAATTAAGTACTTTAATTCTTGTATAAAAACAATTTTTTTATTTATTTGTTTTTGTTTAGTATTATTTTCTTTTATTCTATTCCATAATTTTTCTTTTATTTTATAATTTTTCTTTTTCGTGTTTTGGTTGGCAAGCCTTGTCATTTATGCCAAAAAGGTCAAATAGGGAAATTCTACCCTTAGACCTTGAAATTGAGCGAACCACATGTCAACTACAAAAGGAAGCTAGACGAGGGTTCTAATGGATAATTAAGATGGCAGACAATCAAGTTATAGTTAACCTAGTGATACCACGCCAACCGAACAAGGAGGAGCCGATCCCTTTAAGGGACTTTGTTGTGCCAATCTTGGATGGACTTATGTCAACCATTATCATACCACCAATCTAGGTCAATAACTGCTTGAGCCGAAGCCACAAATTATCCAAATGGTTCAAACATCAACTATGTTCAATGGAGCATCAAATGATGACCTGAATGTGTACATATTCATTTTTCTTGAAATATGTGACACATTCTATCATTGCGGGATATCTGACGACAAGGTACCCTCTGACTAGCCGGACTCCAACTCATTCGCAAGGCATCATTGGGGACGTCTTGGTAAAGGTTGATAAGTTTTTTTTTTTTCGTCGACTTTATAATGATTATGAAGAAGATACAAACATTCCTATCATACTGGGAAGGCCATTTTTAGCTACTAGAAGGACTCTACTTGATGTACAGAAAGGCGAGCTCACCATGAGAGTCCAAAATAAGCAAGTAAAATTTAAAGTTTTTAAAGTGATGAAAATGCCTAACCAAGATTAGAAGTGTTTTGCATTTAGTGCAGCCAAATGTGAAGGCACAGTTAAACTCTCTTTGGAAAAGCAAGCAGTCTTAACTCCAGCATGGAAGGAAAAGGTAATAAATGAGGGGATGTATTTAGATGGTTAGACAATCATAATCAACTCAATTCTGATGGCAACTAGGTACAGTTCATCAATTAAAAGCAAACAAAAGGCAAAATAACCTTGGAGGAGAAGGAAAGGAAGCTGTGGATACCTTGGAAAGAAATTAAAGGATGGATCTTTTACATTAATGATTGAAAGATTCTTCTACCACTTATGAGGATTATGTTCCCCCTCCCTGTTTGGATGAATTACTTGAGTTATATGAAAATGAAATTTTTTTTGATTACTTGGACGGTGCTAGAAGAAAGGAGAAATTGCTTGAAGGGTGGTATCATCAAGAAGAAACAAAGGAGCATGCTGAGATCAAGCATTGCTTAAGCAATGGGAGAATCAATAAATGATAAAAGTTGCAAAAATTTGTAACAGACAGCTCCTAAGTGTACTATCTAAAAAGAAGAAAGAACCAAGGAGTTTCATTGTACCTTGTGTTATTGGTGATATTTTTGTTGATCAAGCTTTATGTGATTTATAAGAGACAGGAAATGAGCAAGTTTGAATTCAACGCCCATACCTCTTGTAGCAGAATTGGTATTGATAGAGCTTGAAGAAAGCAACCAACTTATTCAGTTGGCAGATAGGAGAACGGTAGACTCAATGGGAAAATTAGATAATGTACTCATCAAAGTAGGGAAACTCAACTTCCTAGTTGATTTCATTGTCATATACATGGATGAAGAAGATGAGGATGATATATCTATCATTCCAGGAAGGCCATTCCAACCTACATCAAAAGCTTTAATTGACGTGGACCAAGAATAAGTCATCCTAAGGATAGGAAATGACTCAGTTACATTAATGTGATGGAAGCAGGAGCGTTTTCATATGGGTGGTTTGAATGTGCAAAGCTTAATGGCATCCCTAATGGAGATTCAATAAGTTCAATTACACGAACTAATATTTATGTCTAGCTATAGACGTTAAAAAAATGCTTAGTGGGATGCAACCCACGTTTCCAACTCTAACTTTTAATTCTTGTACTTAACTTGACAAATTTTAAACATATTTTGTTTTCAAACAAACTGCGATTAATTTGATGTTTTAGGTCTTAAATGATGCTTGGAGGGAGTTTGCAAAGAAAATTTTGAGCTACAAATGAAAAATAGTCCAAAACTAGACTGAAATGGCAAAACAGCTCGCAGCTAAGCACTACCTGCACCTAAGCAAGTGGGAGCCGCGCCCACAAACTTGGGAGGCATGCCAGGCCACGACCTAAAGGTGTAAGTCGGGCTGCAAATTGCAACCCATTCTTTCTCTACTCCTCCAGACACCTTCAAAACACCACTAAACACATCTAAACCCTTCCCCGTCCTTTTCCACACAAAACCCACTCTGATTACACCCTAATTCTTGAATCTAAACATTAAAAAGTGACTAAATTGCTGCAATTTTCAGATTTAGGGAAGAGGACAAAAAGGTGGAAAGCAAGAACTCCAACAAGAGGATCTTCTTGAGAAAGTTTCTAGAAGCCAACAATCAAGCAAAAAGTCTTTCAAAAGCTACACTCGAAGTTGGTGAAATCCTTCTAATTCAATGCTTTTGGACTGGTTTTATTACATATGTGTGAGCATAAAATGGTGGGTTCATGTGTTCTTAGTTGTTTATTTGAATCTTTTGGCTTGAAATTGGTTTGTTTAGCATCTTAGAAAGATTTCTTGTTGTAATTTATGGTAGTTTATGCGTAAGTACTTCAATTTAGTTCAAATTTTTTATCTATATTGAAAATTTTACTATGCCTCCTTAGGGTAAATATTTGGCTAAAGGTTTAGCTCCAAGAGGAAATTAGATAAGAAAATTTTTACCTCTCGAAAAGCTTTACTAAAGTATGAACAGAGGGAAAACAATAAAAAGATAATATAAGAAAGGTGGTTTAAATTGGACTGAAATTAGGCACATAATGACCTAAGAGCAGAGGTAGAGAAAAACAATCGTAATCAGTATAGGGATAGGTTGTGCACACACCCAGAATTTGCTATAGAGGAATAGTTATAGAGTTATATACCGATTTCTTCATCTTTTAGAACATGATAATGGAATTATTTTTGTGCTAGGGGTCAAAGTTCTATGCTGACGTGAATCTTTAAACTCTTTCTTCGGCTTATCAAAAATAGATTATGATGGTTTATTTCGTTACCAAAATGAGGCCATGGGTAGGTTGATTACCTACTTTGGCAAGGTTTCTAGGATTGACATGAATGAAACTCCAACTCTACTCGGGACACCTACATTTGATAAGGGTGATGAAGAAGATGATGACGATAACAGTGATGAAGAGCAAGAGAAAGATTCTACGAGTAATGATGATGATGAGAATGGGGAGTAAACGTCATTCATAGATATAGAGGGAATGTTTATTTCTTAATGTACCTTTTTGTCGTAATTAATTTTCTCTTTGTGTGCGAAACATTGGGGACAATGTTTCACTTTAAGTTGGGGATCGTGTCTATGATTGGTGGTGTTGATTTTTGTTATTTTTGGTTGTTTATGGTACATATGTGTTAAGTTTTCTGTTACTTGCCAAGGACAAAGGTTGTTTTTATGTTTTTTGTAATTTGGTGATGTTGTTAGTAATTAGGTAAGTTCTATTTCATTTCTGTTCAGTTTGAAATTTTTGAAAAAAATATCCATAAAGATTTTCTATTTTTAGGAAGTTCTTATCAGTCTTACTGATCTAACTTCATAAAAGACTCCCTAGCCATCGGATGGCAACCTTCATGATTTCTATGCCCTTTTTGCCTAAAGAATTATAGAGAGATAAACCCAAAAAAATTCCTTTTTAGTGTCTTATTTGAGTTCACTAATTTTTGCAATACGTGTTGAGGGTTGAAAATTTGTCAAAACAGAACTAATCTTGTTGGAGTTTATGGATTGAAAATGCATATAAGTTTTCTATTGCTCTTTGAACCCTTTGAGTTGTAAAGTGTTATCATTATATAGTTAGATATATTCCCTTGAGTGAGGGTGTGAAAGTGAGGTTATTTTGAATGAGTGTTAATCATAATTTTCTGTGCATTATTTGTATTACTTGTGGCACTTCATTGGAATTCTGTGTGATTTATATGCTTGTGAAGTATGAGTGGATTTTTTATCAAGGAAATGATTCAAGCAAGTTCTTCTGATTGTTTCAGCCAAAAAAGCCTACCAAAATGTCATTTTATCTGTAGTGTCCCCTTTTAAGCCTAATAAGCCTTAATTCTTGATTAACCACACTATTTTAGCAAATTTATTTTTTATTTTATCATTCTTTCGACCCATCACTTTAGTAGTTAGTGTTGGTGGTGTACAACATCAATACTATGTACACATTGTTATAGATGGTTGGAAAGAATATGACCTTTTTTGGATGAGGGAAAAAGTTAAAGTCATACACCTTTTTTGATGCAAACCCCCTATATGTTGAAAAGTTGGAAAGTGTACCAGACTTTCTTTACTCTATTTTTCATTCTTTTTTCTATTCTTCTATTCTTCTATTCATTTGGTCTTCTGTTCCATGCACATCTGTTGTTCATCTGCATTTGATCTTCATAATAAATTGATCATTTTTTCTGGAATAATCCTTCCTATTGGGTAGTTCCTGATGATCCACAACTTATTTTGATGATGACAAATGCTTTTAACCTCATAATCTAAGTTGTTCAGGTTTGACTGGAAACAGAGCTTTCGGACGATGTACACAATCCGAATAGCATTATACTTCTCGGACGCACAAGCGCGTCTGAATAAATATCCCTCAGACATATTTCTCCGTCCACAAGAGTGAGGCAGAATCAAGATTTAAAGCATTACAACAGACACATCCAACCGTCCGAAAGAAGTTTACATCGGACGAATATGACTGTCTGAAAGGAAAAATTCCCCTGATAAGCACTAAACCTCTCGGATGCGATATACCATCCGAAGTGTGAACCTTTCAAATACACCTGGTTCGGACGATGGAACGGACGCAAGCTCGACCGTCCGACGGCATCCACTACTCACTTATATTTGAGATCGGACGTTGGGTCGGACGCATAACAATAACTTCAGATGTCCGAAACCTATAACGGCTAGTTTTTGAGAATTTATTATTGAGCCCGATAAATACCAACTCTGATAATAATAAAAAATACGTCTTACACATTGAATACAAGCAAGAAAAAAAGTAATTTGAGTGCAAATTGGCTATTGAGCAATATTGTATTAGTGTTTACATTAGAGTGCTATTCAAAAATATTGAGTGGAGTGATAATCTTGTACAAAAGTGAGGTTGAGAGTAAAATCCTTGGCTCAACTAAAGAGAATTTGTGTGAGCAAGGATTGTCCTACTTTGTGTATGTTAGAAGATTATTAGCTCACCAAAGTTGTGAAGCATTCTAGTGGATTAACACTTCAAGCTTGGTAGCTTGGAAGTGTTTCTTGTTCAATCTCTTTCTTTACCATTTCTGTACTTAATAAGCTTAATTGATTTTATCTTTGTCAAACTACTTGTAAGTACAAAATGTTTTCTAAGTTCATACTTTGCGAAATAATTTTTAAGAAACCTAATTCACCCCCACTCTTAGGTTGCTTTGGGGCCAACAATTGGTATCAGAAGGACGTTGGTCTCATTCATTTGCTTAAATTGCTTTTGAGTAAAGATCTATTATGGCAACCAATAATGCTTTATTTTTTGAAGGTCAATCTATCACAAGGCCCCCTATGTTTAATGGGTTAAACTCTATTAGTTGGAAAGATAGAATGTAAATATTTTTGCAATCCATTGCTATTGACTTGTGGTATGTTGTAAATGAAGATCGTTTTGAAGCTACCATCATTGATGATCATGCAAATAGAAGAAGAGAAAAGACAAGGGATGAGCTCACTCCACAAGACAAGGCAAACTTGACCTTAAATACGAAAGCTATGAATGTGCTATACAATGCCTTGGATGCTAACTAATAAACTCGTGTCAAAGGATGCATCTCCGCTAAAGAAATATGGGACAAATTGAAGGAAATTCATGAAGGGGGCGATGATGTTCGAGAGCAAAAGAAATCCATACTTGTTGCCAAGTATGAGTCCTTCAAGATGGAACCACACGAAAATATTGAAAAAATGTGATTGTAGGTTCAATGACATCATTAAGGATTTCGAAACCTTGGGTAAGGAGTATTCTTTGGGCGAAAAGAATAGAAAAATCTTGAATGCCCTATCCAAATAATGGGAGGCCAAAACAATCGCAATGAAGGAGGCTAAGAATTTAAATTCCATGCCTATTTAATCTCTAATTTACTCTCTTACATCCTATAAATTGAAGCTAAAGGCCAAAGTGGTGGATGATGAAGAAGCAAGACCAAAAAGGAGCATTGCATTAAATGGCAACATCAACCTAGAAGACGAAGATCTTGATGAAGGAGATCTTGCACTCACCACCAAAGGATTTCTCAAACACTACATCAATAAAAGGAGAATGAGAAGAGGTGGAGCTATCAACTCAAATAATTTCAAAGGGAAGACCAAGCTAGAAATGAAAAAGCAAAATGAAAAGTTCTTTGTATGTGGTCAACCCGGACACTATGCAAATGAGTGTCCTTCCAAGAAGATAAAGGAAGGAAGAAAGACAGCCACTTCAACAATTTCCAAATGACATGGGATGATTGCAACTCCGAATGAGAAGTTGAAGAAGAAATGGAGACGGCACAAATGGCATTTGTGGCCATTGTGATGATGAGGTAACCTGTAATTATGATTCTAATGATGAAAATGATGACAATGATCTTGAAGCTTTCATTTTAAAATTGTATGATAGGTTAAAGGAATCATATGCTAGAAATAAGGAGTTAGTAAAGAAATCAAATGCTTTATTAAATGCTAAATCTAAACTTGTGAATGAGATAATAGGTTATCACAAGAAAACAGTGATTTGAAGAAAATAATGCATAGGATCAAGGAAAAACAAGCCTCTTTGAAGAAAATATTGGATGACTTGAATATTCTCTTGCATAGAAAAATGGAAAATATTGTTGATTTGAAAAAGAATAGAAATGTATTGATCAACAATAACTTTGTCTCCTTTAGAAGAAATGATTTATGCTTTGTAAAATCAAAATCTTCTTTAGATGGAGTATTAGAGACAGAATAAAAATGTTATTTGCACTTATTTCCAACAAGATGGACTTGTGAAAAATAATTCCTGCGTCAAGAGAAATGAAAAACTTGGTATGAATACCGTATGGATTTGTAGTCATTTTACTAACTCTTATGGACCCAAGAAAATATGGGTAACAAAAGTTATCACTTAATTTCTTGTGTAGGAAATGAATATCAACAAGGATACCAAATGGTTCATAAATAGTGGGTGCTCAAGACATATGAGGGTGATGCATCTCTCTTCACCAAACTCATATCCAAAAGTAGTGGAAAGGTGACTTTTGGGGATAACATGAAAGCAAAATCAATTGGTCTAGGTGATGTAGGTAAAAATGGTGAGACTTTAATTAAAAATGTGCTTCTTGTTGATAATTTAAATTACAATCTATTAAGAGTGAGTCAACTTTGTGATAAAAAATTATGTGTTATTTACCAAACATGCATGTCTAAATCTTGATAGAGAGTATGTTGTTTTATTTAAAGGTACTTAGGCACAATGATGTTTATGTGATTTATCTTGACAATATTGGTAGTAGCTATGTAAAATGTCTAACCGCTTCTATCGATAATCCTTGGCTTTGGCATAGAAGGATTTGTCATTTCAACATGGATTTAATTGAAAAACTTCTCAAGAAGGAATTAGTAAGAGACTTGCCAAAATTGAAGTTTTTGAAAAACAAAATTTGTGATGAATGCCAATTTGGTAAACAAGTTAAAGTGTCTTTTAAACCAAAGAATTGTGTGTCTACTTCTAAACCCTTGGAATTATTGCATTTGGATTTGTTTGGTCCAACTCAACATGCTTGTAATACCCGACTTTTCTGATCATTTCACACATTTTTGCATTTGATTTTATACTTTTAAATACTCATTAATATCCCTTTCAAATATTAAATAATCGTTTTACCCTTTTTAAACATTTTTTTACAATTTTCGGGTCAAAGTATAATTTTACAAAACTTGAGGGACTAAAGTGAAAATCCTGAAAAGTTAAGTTTAGTATTTAAACTTCATCACGAAGTCTTCTACTTCATTGTTACTTTCATTCTTCATGACTTCCAGAGATTCTTTCCAAAAAAAAAACCGTTAGCAAAATTTTCAAATCCAATCATTAATTCAGAAATTTTCCCTCCAAATCAAATTGGTGATCCAAGAATCCTCGTAGACCTTTAATCCAACTTCAAAAGTAAGTTTTACTTTCAGATCTGTATGATTTTTATGTTAAATTCCAAGTTCCTCAAGAGATTAATTTGTTTAATTTTGTTATTTATGAATTGATTTGATTACCAAATATGTTTATAAGCTATTGGGACTGGATTTATAGTTTGAAATGACTTTTTAACTATTATTTTTGTGAGATTTGAATTAGGATTTGACAATTCTTAATCTAGTGAGATATTTGAAATTATAAACACTAATTCTTAGATTTTTATCTTATTTTCACAAATTTAAGTCAATCCTTACTTAATTGTGTTCAATTAATGACTAATTTGAGATTTTGAGTGAGTACCCATGTTGGCCCCAAAAGCAACCTAAGAGGGGGGTGAATTAGGTTGTATCTAAAACAAACCTTTTTAAGTGCTTAATGGAAATTCAAACTTTATGCACCAAATGAAAACTTAAGCACAAATGAATACAATAGATATTCAACAATTTAAGCTTCAAGAACAAATAAGAATATTGAGATTAAGAGAATCAAACCAAACTCCCAAGCTTCTCAAGTTTGGAGCTTTCAACTACAAAGAGCTTCTTACAAGGCAACTAACAAGTTTTACAACTTGAAGTTTAGCCACTAAAAGTCTTTTCAAACTAGGTGAGACAATAACCTCTTGTACACAAATGAGGATCACTCTTGCTCACACTAATTACCTTTAGTTGAGCCAAGAGTTTTACACTGACAACCTCCCTTTGTTACAATCGTTATCTCTCTACTTTTACACTTGAAGAACTCTTACACTTCTAAGCTCTTGTCACAAAACTACCTACATTATTACAACACTTGTTCCCACTATTTGGGTCTCTCAAATAGCTCAAGGGTTATTTGTAATCAATGTAGAAGTCTCAGCTTGTTAATTCAGACCTAGGGGTGCCAAAAATCTGCTTCCAATAACTTCCCAACGGCTATTTTCTGTTTACTGGAAAACTAGCCATTGGACCTTTCGGACGGCCGATGCAGCAAGAATGCGTCCGAACAAACTAGCTGTTGTACCGTTCGGATGGTCGCTGCTAAACCTTGCGTCTGACACTGAGTCCGTTCTCTGAGGGTATTCGTTCGGACGTTCGAGGATGCGTCCGAACATGCGTCCGATCGAAGCAAAGTCTTCTGGAAATATGATCGGTCGCTGTTCTTCGTCCGAGGCTTGCTTCAAATTCTTTGTGTCGGATGATTAACATCGTTCGAAGCTCTGTGACTCGGACAGTCATTTGTGTCCGTGAAGTCTTGTGGTTGTTTTGTTCGGACGATCATTTGCGTCCGAACCTACCTATTTTTCTGCACACTTGTTATCAAACCATTAGTATGATTTGGTCTAATCTCACATCATCAAACATGATTAATATAACTGGGGTTCAACAACCCAAAAGTAAATCCCTATCTCAATTTTTATCCTAATGGTATAACACTCTCCTGATTTAGGTGATTTGGAATTAGACTTTTAGACCGTCAAAATTAGGATACGTCTACGACATTGATTTTCGAGGTAAGTAACGTTTAAACCTTTTTATCGATATCCTGTATATGATTGGTATTGTAATCATAGAATAATTGATATTAAGGTAAGTATATTTATTTCGATTAATATTTATAAGGTAAGTACGTTTATAAATTATGTGTTTGTTCTGTAATGTATCAATTGTTCATTATTGTACTACTATGTGTTAATGAATGATTTCTGTGAAGAGCTCAATGGGTCACTTTAGTGGACTTGGCTATGAGTGAGTGAATGAAATGATATACTGAGTACTCTGCTTTCTAAATGTTATACCCAGTCTATCGGGAAGACAAGTGATAGACACTCCGTTATGCCTTGTCTACTCGGGCGGGTATAATAGGTAGACCTGGATCCAGTGCTGGGAAGACTTTGGTGAACCTTGAGCTCATTGATTGACATTTGCATTTTCAATAATGATAATGTCTCATATATTGTTCCCTATACTGATTGTATACATGTTATCTGTAATTAGGTTTAAATGTTATTTACTAAGCACGATGTGCTTACTCCGTTATTATTTCTCCTTTATTTGCAGTCGAGGACCAACAGGAGACGTTAGCGAGTGAGTCGAGTGCTGATCAAGGAGGGATTATAGTACAGACCCCAGTTATTGGGATAGTATTTTCCTGTTTATCATCCTAGTGTGAGGTTGGTTTTTATACTTAGGCCTGTGTGCCTATGGACTTGTTAGATTTGTCTTGTGATCGAATTTTTGACTATTGTGGGATTGTGGTTTGTTGTTTGTATATGACTGTGATTTGGTTATTGTGGATTGTTATGGATATGACAAAGGTTTGTATATTGCTCTTGTACTGTGCCTTGCATGCTTGGGGTGATCCCGAGGTGCGGCGTGTCAATGTCCCGTTTTGGGGGCGTGACATTGAGTGGTATCAGAGCTTAGGTTATTCAATCATGTGTCTAGTATTAAAGTGAACTGTTATGGTTATGAGTGCAGTATTGGGGACTTGGACTTGTATGTAACTCAGGGTTTAGGATTGGCCATCCTAAACTAGGAGTTACTGCAATTCCTTGTTCGTAATGCTTAGGTAGGGAATGGTTGAAGTGTGTAAGTGTATTATTTCAGGGTTAATGTCTAAATAATAATTGACTGTAATACTTACCCTATATAAAATATGCAGGAAATAGAATCTGAATTGAATAGACAGACACAGATTGTTATATCTCAGGAGGGGGCACCTAGGTAAGAAACGGGGACCAATTAAACACAAGCTGAGGAATCTATTGGAATCATCAAGGGGCAAGAGGACAGATTGAGACTGAGTCACAGACCCAACAGGTACAAGTAGCAATTACAACAGTCTCAACCGTCACAAACACCTGTGCCGGTGATAGATTACGCCACAATTGCGGCTATTGTAGGACAAGCAGTGCATCCAGCTCTTCATACTAATCCTATGACTCCTGCATCTAATCCACAACCACAACCAGAGGGCTAAGGATGTTGATTACTATTATCGGGCCATCACGAAGATCAATATTCCTACCTTTGAAGGTAGACACGATCCAAATGAAGCAGAAAAATGGTTGGGTCAAATTGAAGAAAATTTAGAATTGTTGAAGGTGCCTGATGAGTATAGGGTCCCGATAATTAAGCCCTATTTGGTTGGAGATGCATCCAGATGGTGGAAGGGGGTAAGACCTGTAATTGCCCCTACAGGACAGATTGCATGGATGGTTTTCAAGGAGGCATTTTTAAAGCACTTTTACCCATCGCATCTCAGAATTGAGCGGAGAGATGAATTTAATTCGTTTGGATAGACTCCAGGGATGTCTGTAGTGGAATATTCACACCGAGATTTCATGCACTGGGGATGTTTGCTCCGGGGGTCATGAGTGACAGGGTGGAAAAATGCGATCGTTTCAAAAGGGGATTGCTAAAAGACATTCGAGATAGAATAGCAGATTCGAAAAGTTGTACGATGCTAGTGCCCGTGTAGATACATACCTGAGACGACAGGCAGCGGAAGAGAGGGATGACCGAGGTCTATATGTTCCTCCGCAGAGACCAATTTATAGACCTGTAGTACCTCCAGTCTGCAGTGTACGACCACCACAGCCATTATTTTCACAATTTCGTGGTTTCAGACCCCAGCCACCACAGGTGAGACCACGACCACCTTTAGCTATCGCTGGACCCTCTCGGGTTATTGACAAGAGGGTATAAGAGTATCAGCACCAGTCCCACTTCAGGCACGCCCACGTATTCTAGAGTGTAGTTATTGTCATCGTTATCACGTGGGAGAGTGTAGGTGGAGATCCAGAAATGCTTAGCCTGTGGCAGTTTTGAGCACAGGATCAGAGACTGCCCCTACTGCCAGGCCAGGACCATCACAGCTAGGTATGCCACAGGGGAGGAGCGGTAACAACACAGGACTCTTATACAGCTCTAGTTTATGCTTTGACCCAACAAGAAGCAGACGGATCGGGTCAAGTTGTGACAGTATGATATTAATTAATAACGTGTCTGCGAATGCTCTATTTGATAGTGGTGCCATGCATTCCTTCATTTCTAGAAGACTCGGTAGAAAGTTAAACGTTAAACCTGATTGGCTTAATACCCCTTATAGAGTGGGTACACCAGGGGATAGGATTTTTGAATCTAGATGGGTATATCCTAGTTGTAAGGTATCATTGGGTGATTATGACTCCGATGCTAATTTAGTACAACTTAATATGTCTGATTTTGATGTAATACTGGTATGGATTGGTTGTCTCACAATTATGCTCACTTAGACTGCAGGGAGAAGAAAGTTAGGTTTTGTTTTCCAGAGAAAGAAGAAATTGTGTATCAGGGTGGTATAAAGAAACCAGAGAGACAAACCAACCTATACCACTACTGTCAGCATTACAGGCATAAAGGGCATTGAGAAAAGGTTGTGAAGCATTCTTGGTTTACGTGATCAGTACAGAAAAAGAAGGTGCTAAATTAGAAGAAATTCTAATAGTCCGACAGTTTTCAGATGTCTTTCCAGATGATTTACCGGGCTTGCCACTAGAGCGAGAAGTAGAGTTTGAAATTAATTTACCACTAGAGACTGCCCCAATCTCTAAGGCTCCCTACAGAATGGCTCCAACAGAGCTTAAGGAACTGAAGACGCAATTGTAAGAGTTATAAGATAAGAAATTCATCAGACCCAGTGTATCTCCTTGGGGAGCTCCAGTATTGTTCGTGAAGAAGAAAGATGGCAGCCTAAGATTGTGTATTGACTACCGAGAATTGAACAAAGTCACCATCAAGAATAAATATCCTTTACCAAGGATCGATGATTTGTTTGACCAATTGAAAGGTGCCAGGGTGTTTTCCAAAATAGATCTGAGATCCGGGTACCAGATGTCAGTTGAGAATCAAGTCAGCAGATGTTCCAAAGAGTGCCTTTCGAACGAGATACGGCCACTATGAATTCTTGGTGATGCCTTTGGATTAACTAATGCACCTGCAGCTTTCATGGACTTGATGAATAGGGTATTCCAACCTTATTTAGACAGGTTCGTGATAGTATTCATTGATGATATCTTGGTTTACTCACCTCTAGAAAGAGCATAAAACCCATCTCTTACTATTCTTACAGAAGTCAAGGGAAGTGTTAACATGCAAAGTTCAGTAAATATGAATTTTGGTTGAAGAATGTAACATTTCTTGGCCATGTCATATCGGAGAGTGGAGTATCAGTGGATCCCAAGAAAATTGAGGCAATTGTTGACTGGGCCAGACCGACGAATGTGATAGAAGTTCGCAGTTTCTTGGGTTTGGCAGGTACTGTACCGAAAGTCTGAGATGGATTTTCCTGTCTGATAACTGTGATGGTGTATTACACAGAAGAAGACCAAGTTTGTGTGGGATTTCGGCAGATTGTGACGCTAGTTTCCAGGAGTTGAAGAAGAGACTGATATCAGCACCAGTATTAACCTTGCCATCCGGGATTGGAGGGTATGTGATCTACAGTGATGCTTCTAAGAATGGTTTGGGTTGTGTACTAATGCATAATAGTAGGGTTATTGCCTATGCCTCGCGACAGTTGAAGTCTTATGAACAGAACTACCCTACTCATGATCTGGAATTAGCAGCATTGTATTTGCTCTAAAAATTTGGAGACACTATCTTTACGGAGAGCAGTGTGAAGTATTTACAGATCATCAAAGTCTCAAATATTTGTTCACACAGAAGGAACTTAATATGAGGCAGCGCAGATGGTTAGAACTACTCAAAGACTATGATTTAAAGATCAGTAATCATCCAGGAAAAGCTAATAGGGTAGCAGATGCACTGAGTAGGAAATCATCCATTGAAGGTTTCTACTCCTATGGATAGGTTAGTACGGATCTATATGGATAATATTGTGAAATTACATGGTGTCTGACCTGCTAGTATTATTTTAGATCGGGATCCACGATTCACTTCTAGGTTTTGGACAGCTTATCAACAAGCCATGGGTACAGAAGTAGTTCTGAGTTCTGCATTTCATCCCCAGACAGATGGACAATCAGAAAGGACAATTCAGACTTTAGAAGATATGTTAAGAGCTTGTGCCATTGATTTTAAAGGTAATTGGGATACACATTTGATGTTGATAAGAGACAGGTATAATAATAGTTACCACAGTAGCATTGGCATGGCTCCTATTTTCTTCCGTACAGAGTGTCAGACCTGTATCTTGGGACACAGTCGGAGAAAGAAGATTAACAGGGCCAGAGTTGATTCAAATTACAGTGGACAAGATAACCATCGTCCGAGACAAACTCAAAGCTGCTCAAGATAGGCAAAAGAGTTGGGAAGATATGAAAAGAAGACCATTGGAGTTTCAGGTTGGAGACAAGGTATATTTAAAGGTTTCACCGACTAGAGGAGTTATGAGATTCCTGGAAAAAGTGGAAAATTGAGCCCAAGATTTGTAGGACCCTTCGAGATTCTGAAAAGAGTTGGAAACCTAGCGTATCAGTTGGCTTTACCTCCAGAGTTGGCTCGAGTGCACAATATATTTCATGTTTCACAGCTCCGAAAATACATATCCTATCCAAGCCACGTGATTGAGTACCAACCTCTCAGTGGTAAGGAAGAGTTGGTTTATGAAGATACACAGTCACCCAATTCTTTAAGAACTAATGTGAAGGATCCGACAACGGTCTATTCCCCATGTTATCCCCATGGTCTAATCATTCGAGGGAAGCAACATGAGAATCTGAAATCAACATGCGAAACAAGTACCCTTACTTGTTTGTCTCGTAGGTACGTTAAGTTTCGAGGTCGAAACTTTTCCTAAGGAGAGAGTGTAATACCCGACTTTTCTGATCATTTCACACATTTTCGCATTTGATTTTATACTTTTAAATACTCATTAATATCCCTTTCAAATATTAAATAATCGTTTTTAATACCCTTTTTAAACATTTTTTAAAATTTTCGGGTCAAAGTATAATTTTACAAAACTTGAGGGACTAAAGTGTAAATCCTAAAAATTTTATTTAAACTTCATGACTTCCAGGGATACTTTCCAATAAAAAATTCAAAACCGTCTCTTATTCACATCAAATCCAATCATAAGAGAAGTCAGAAATTTTACACATCCAAATGTGTTGGTGATCCAGGAATCCTCGTAGACCTTTAATCCAACTTCAAAAGTAAGTTTTACTTTCAGATCTGTATGATTTTTATGTTAAATTCCAAGTTCCTCAAGAGATTAATTTGTTTAATTTTGTTATTTATGAATTGATTTGATTACCAAATATGTTTATAAGCTATTGGGACTAGATTTATAGTTTGAAATGACTTTTTAACTATTATTTTTGTGAGATTTGAATTTGGATTTGACAATTCTTAATCTAGTGAGATATTTGAAATTATAAACACTAATTCTTAGATTTTTATCTTATTTTCACAAATTTAAGTCTTCATTGAATCCTTACTTAATTGTGTTCAATTAATGACTAATTTGAGATTTTGAGTGATACCCAAAAGTAAATCCCTATCTCGATTTTTATCCTAATAGTATAACACTCTCCTGATTTAGGTGATTTGGAATTAGAGTTTTAGACCGTCGAAATTAGGATACGTCTACGACATTGATTTTCGAGGTAAGTAACGTTTACACCTTTTTATCGATATCCTGTATATGATTGGTATTGTAATCATAGAATAATTGATATTAAGGTAAGTATATTTATTTCAATTAATATTTATAAGGTAAGTACGTTTATAAATTATGTGTTTGTTCTGTAATGTATCAATTGTTCATTATTGTACTACTATGTGTTAATGAATGATTTCTGTGAAGAGCTCAATGGGTCACTTTAGTGGACTTGGCTATGAGACAGTGAATGAAATGATATACTGAGTACTCTGCTTTCTAAATGTTATACCATCTATCGGGAAGACAAGTGATAGACACTAAATTATGCCTTGAGTCTACTCGGGCGATAATAGGTAGACCTGGATCCAGTGCTGGGAAGACTTTGGTGAACCTTGAGCTCATTGATTGACATTTGCATTTTAAATAATGATAATGTCTCGTATATTGTTCCCTGTACTGATTGTATACATGTTATCTGTAATTAGGTTTAAATGTTTTTTACTAAGCACGATGTGCTTACTCCGTTATTATTTCCCCTTTGTTTGCAAATAGCATGTATCAATCAGTACAGGGAACACAATACCTGGTCTCTTCTACACAGTAGATTCTCTTATACACATCCTAGTGTGAGGTTGGTTTTTATACTTAGGCCTGTGTGCCTATGGACTTGTTAGATTTGTCTTGTGATCGAATTTTTGACTGTTGTGGGATTGTGGTTTGTTGTTTGTATATGACTGTGATTTGGTTTATTGTGGATGTCAATGGAGCTGTGTGTTGAGACACATCTAGACAGTCATCAATTTGTTGATCTGGAGGTTAAATGACAGGTATTATGGTTTGTATATTTGCTCTTGTACTGTGCCTTGCATGCTTGGGGTGATCCCGAGGTGCGGCGTGTCATTGTCCCGTTTTGGGGGCGTGACAATGCTAGTCTCGGTGGTAGTAAATATGCATTTGTGATTGTTGATGACTATTCTAGGTATACTTAGGGACTATTTCTTGTTCACAAAAATGAAGCTTTCGAAAATTTCGTAAATTTTTTTTTCAAAATTCAAAATTTGTTGAATTTGAAAATCATCCATTTGAGAAGTGATAATGGAGCTGAATTTAACTTCGGTGGTTTTCTCGAATTTTGTGATCACAACGATATTTTACATGAATTTTTGGTTGTTAGACTGCCTCAACAAAATGGTGTTGTTGAAAGGAAAAATAAACACTTCAAAAGGTCTCTAGAACTATAATTTCTGAATGTGATTTACAAAAATATTTTTTGGGCCGAAGCCATTAACACGGCTTGTTATGTTATGAATCGTGTTTTGTTAAGGACTTTTTTAAATAAAACACCTTATGAATCTCTTGTTTTGTAAAAAACCCGTTGTGAGATATTTCAAAGTTTTTTTTGTTTTGTAAATGCTTTATTTTAAAAATCAAAGAAAATCTTGGAAAATTTGACAAAAAATCGGATGATGGAATTTTTCTAGGATGTTCTAGTGACAAGAAAGCATACCGAGTATAGAATAGACGAACACTTTTGATTGAAGAAGTTGTGCATGTTACATTCGATGAAACTAATGATGTTATTTCAAAGAATGTATGTGAAGATGAAGATGTAGGTATTCAAAAGGAGCTTGAAAAGCTCACTATTCATAAAGAACATCAAGAGATCACGTCAAACAATGAGGACAACATCCATCACTTGGATGAAGAAGGAGAAAAGAACAAAGACAGTCCAAAAGATCTTCCAAGAGCATGGAGATTTGTCTCTAGTCACCCTCAAGATTTGATCACGGGTGATCCATCCAATGGGGTAAAAACTCGATCTCATAAACCTATGAATAATAATTGTGCATTACTTTTATTACACATGCATATTGAACCTAAACGTGTGGATGATGCATTGAATGATGAATCTTGGATATTTTCTATGTAAGATGAACTTAACCAATTTGAGAAAAATAATGTATGGACCTTAGTTGAAAGACCATGAATTCATCCTGTAATCGGAATAAAATGGGTTTTTAGAAACAAGTTAAATGATAAAGGTGAAATCATTAGGAACAAAGCTAGACTTGTTGCAAAGGGTTATGCTCAAGAAGAAGACATCAATTTTGATGAAACCCTTGCACCTATTGCTCGATTAGAATCCATTCGCATGTTTCTTGCATATGCATTCTTTTACAATTTCAAATTATTCCAAATGGATGTCAAAAGTTCATTTTTAAATGGATTTATTGATCAAGAAATTTTCGCTGAACAACCCCCTGGTTTTGAAAACAAAAATTTTCCAAATCATGTTTTCAAACTTTCTAAAGCTTTGTTTGGTTTAAAACAAGCTCCTAGAGCTTGGTATGAAAGGCTAAGTGATTTCTTGAGGTTGGTTTGATTGAGAATGAATTCAAAAGAGGTGTTGTTCACACCACTCTCTTTACCAAAACTAACCTCAATGGTTTGTTAATTGTTCAAATTTATGTTGATGATATCATTTTTAGAGCAACTAATGAAAGCTTGTGCAAGGAATTCTCATGCTTGATGCAAAAAGAATTTGAAATGAGTATGATAGGAGAATTACAATTTTTCCTTGGACTCCAAGTTCACTAAACAAAGGAAGGAACGTTCATTACACAAATCAATTACACAAAGAAGCTACTCAAGCGATTTGGAATGGAAGATTGCAAACACGTCGGGACACCAATGTGCACCTCAACTAAACTTGACAAAGATGAAAAAGGTAATAGTCTTGATGAAAAACACTATAGAGGTATGATCAGAAGCCTACTTTACTTAACAGCTTGCAAACCAGATATTATGTTTAATGTTTGTTTGTGTGCTAGATTTCAATCTTGTCCTAAAGAATCACACTTAATTGCTGTAAAAAGAATTCGTTCAGGTACTTAAAAAGTACAATGGAGTTTGGTCCTTGGTATCCAAAATCCTCTACTTTTGATCTAATTAGTTATTCTGATGCTGACTTTTCTAGTTGTAAAATTGATAGAAAAAGTACTAGTGGTATGTGTCACTTCTTGGGTAACTGTCTAGTGTCATGGTTTAGCAAAAAGCAAAATTCTATTTCACTTTCTACGGTAGAAGCCGAATACATTGCTGCTAGAAACTGTTGAGCTTAACTTCTGTGGATGAAACGTACATTAAAAGACTTTGGTGTTATTATTGATTGTGTGCCTATAAGATATGATAACATTAGTGCAATTAATCTCACAAAAAATTCAGTCATGCATTCTAGAACCAAGCACATAGATGCCAAGCACCATTTTATTAGAGATCTTGTATTCAAAAAGGAAATTTGTGTAGAATTTGTGTGTACAAAAGATCAACTTGCTAATATTTTTACTAAACCTTTGGCTTTAGATTGCTTTGAATCTCTCAGAATTCATGTTTAGGCATCATTAATTTCACATCTGTATAAACTCTGAGTTCGGACACACATGATAGTCCGAACCATACATTCTATCGGACGCTCTTAAATGACTGAAACCCTCTTCTCTATCTTGGACGCTTATAAAACGTCCGAATTCTCCCTCATTTTTCATTAACTCTCTGGAATTCCTAACAGACGCTTATCATTGTTCAAAACTTCCTCGGACGCACAACATAGAGCTTTGGCCATCCATTCATCTGTGTTCGGACTCACGATCGGACGCATACAAATCGTTCGGACGTCCAAACGAGTGCTTTTCTCGTTTAAAAATCTTTATTTTCCTCCTATCGGACAATTCCTATTCTCCAAACCCTAGCTCTGGCAAATTTTGCTTCTTCTCAAAATTTTCTCAATCTATCCCTTCTCCTGTCAAATTGGTTAGGGAATCTTCATTTCAGAGCCCTCCCTCATCTCTATTGAACCTCATTTTACCTTCCTACCATTTCATTTCTTAAAATTTCCCCAAATCTCCTCAATCACACTTTTCCCTCTTCTTCTTCTTCTTCAAAATTACAATGGTTCAATCTCGTTGCGGATCTTCAACAGCTACCCATGGATGAAAGTCAAAGGGCAAGACTCCGATGCAGGGCCAATCATCCACAAATCCTCAAACCTCTACCGATCCTTCTCAACCCAAATTCATTGATGCCAAGGCATTTGACCGGTATACTTCTCTTCTTACCAAGTCCGTTATTGTTCAAAGACCTGTTTCTCAAGGTCTTTTTGATGAATTTAACTTACCTATTGTGAAAACTTGCTTTGAAAAACAAAATTGGGGTTTGTCAGTCTATCATGATATGGTACTCCAATTCACTGCAAATATTAGGAAAGGTCCCACTATTCATACGCTGATATCTCTTGTGAATAACAAAAATCTTGAGATTTCATCCAATGTCATAAACTCTGTTTTTGAATGTGAGGTTCCCTCGCCTAACGATTTTTCCTACTTTTTCTCATTGGATAAATGGCCTGCTATGGATACTCGTTTTGACATTGATGAGGTTTGAGCAATTTTTAATGTCAATTTTAAACAGGTTTCGGAAGCCAAAACTATTTTGCTTACTCCTGAACTCAACATTCTATACACTTTAGTCACTAATTTATGTTACCAACTGATGGGCATCGCAATGAACCCGGTAAAATGCAGCTCTATTTACTTTACTGTGTTTTTAAAGGCATTCCACTGGATTTTGGTTATCTCTTCTGCTCTTTGTGGGAACTTTTCTGAACTAATACTCACCGCAACATACCTTTTGGAAATTCCTTACTAAATTTTTTGATCATTTTGACATTCCAATCACCGACAAAAAATAATATCCTCCTTACTTTAACAAAGTATACATTGAGCGTAAGGGTTTGAGATTTTTCAACGACCAATGGTTCACAAAAGCAGCTTATGAAATTGAAAAATCAAAATTTCAAGATTCTATCTCTGGACTTGTACTTCCTCATTCCCCTCATCCTCAAACACCTCCACAATAAAGGAATCATCCCATTATCCCCATACCTCTTCTTCTGAACCTCTCCTCTCTCATATTTGCAACCTTCTTACTTCTTTGAGCGACCAAATGAGCTCCTTTCAGCGTCGCACCATTCGTAAATTGAAATGCCTTGAAACTCGTCAAAAATTTCTTCAAGATGCGCTTAGCTTGGGCATGTCTGCTTCCGTTCAAGTCCAGTTCGCCAATATCGAGTCCCAATACGCTCTCGAATCCTCTTCTGAAAGCGATGACGATGGCACCAATGATAATGATCATTCTATTCCTGAGGAGGACGATCGTTACTGGCACCACCAATCTTGACAAATCTACTGCTCCTAGTGCTGATGATGACCAGGACTAGGATGTTGACGACACTTTCAACTACATCATGCAACGATGAGATACTGATGCTCATGACAGTGAAGCTACTGATGAAGATGTACCCACCAAGAAACGCAAGCTTGAAGAACGCTCCAAGAAGAAAAAATGACTCCACTTAGCTCTTTTTTTTTCGTTGCTTTGATCTGTTCTTGTTTCCTCTTTTGTGTATGGTTGATTGGCTTATATTATTTGACTAATAATGTTCTACATATAGTTGTTAATGTTGTCTATTTTACTCTTAATTTGCTCTAGTTTGATTTGGCTTATCGACCATTTTCAAATATAATCTACTCTTTTCTAGTTTGATTCCGAAAGGGGGAACACCTTCTAAGAGGGAGCTTAATTCATTTTGATGATGTCAAAAGGGGGATTAGGGGTGTCAATTTTGATTCATAGTTTGTCATCATCAAAAAGGGGGAGATTGATGGTCCACAAACCTTATTTTGGTGATGACAAATGCTTTTAACCTCTTAATCTAAGTTGTGTAGGTTTGATTGGAAAGAGAGCTTTCAGACGATGTACACCATCCGAACAGCATTATACTTCTCAGATGCACAAGTGCGTCCGAAGGAATATCCCTCTGACTTATTTCTCCGTCTGAAAGAGTAAGGCAGAATCAAGAATTTAAAGCACTGCAACGGATGCATCCAACCGTCCGAAAGAAGTTTACATCGGATGAAGCTGACTGTCCGAAAGGAAAAATTCCCTGATAAGCACTAAACCTCTCAGACGTGATATTCCATCCGAAGTATGAACCTTTCAAATACACTTGGTTCGGACGATGGAACGGACGCTAGTTCGGCAGTCCGAACGGCATCCACTACTCACTTTTATTTGAGATCGGATGTTGGGTCGGACGCACAACCATAACTTCGGACGTTCGAAACCTACAACGGCTAGTTTTCAAGCATTTATTATTGAGCCTGTGGAAGGTGGTCACAAACCAATTTATTGCACCTATAAATACCAACTCTGATAATAATAAAAAATACATCTTACACATTGAATACAAGAAAGAAAAAAAGCAATTTGAGTGCAAATTGGCTATTGAGCAATATTGTATTAGTGTTTACTTTAGAGTGCTCTTCGAAAATATTGAGTGGAGTTATAATCTTGTACAAAAGTGAAGTTGAGAGTAAAATCCTTGACTCAACTAAAGAGAAGTTACTAGTGTGAGCAAGGATTGTCCTACTTTGTGTACATTAGAAGATTATTGGCTCACCAAAGTTGTGAAGCATTCTAGTGGATTAACACTTCAAGCTTGGTAGCTTGGAAGTGTTGCTTGTTTAATCTCTTTCTTTACCTTTTCTATACCTAATAAGCTTAATTGATTTTATCTTTGTCAAACTACTTTTAAGTACAGAAGGTTTTATAAGTTCATACTTTGCGAAATAATTTTTAAGAAACCTAATTCACCGCCCCCCTCCCCCCCCACCTCTTAGGTTGCTTTGGGGCCAACAGTTCCCTTAGTTCAGGTCGGATCACCCAACTCTATCAGTTAACTAAATCCAAGTGACCTTGTAGACTTCCAAGTAAATTAACTTACTAATTGTGCTTATTGGTCGATCACTTGTGTGCAGATCACTTGTACGTTGTTTTACGGATGTCCACATTCTTTCCTTAGACACATTTTTCATCTTTTGATGTGCACATTTTTCACTTTTCAATACACAATGGATAGTGATGCTGCCAATTTTTGATGTGCAATTAATGCAATTCATTTTGTGATTTGTATCCATCACAACTCTTTGTCTTCCCTTCTTATAAACCTCTTACCAACACTTATTCAAATCAATGGCTCCTAATTCTGATAATGCCTTTAACTCCCACAATTATTCTAATGTTCTGCGAATTCTTTTTCATGTGATAGCATAATTTTGCCAAGTGCAAATCCAATTTGGATGCTTGTTTCTAATGCAGAATCCTACATCCAAATAAGAGGATTGATAGTTGGATGCTTGCTTCTAATGAACATCCCTCCAGAATAGGAAATAAGAGACTAGATAGGTTGTTTCTACAAGACTCAAATCTTTTCAAAATGCACTGCTACGATGGGACCGCTGTTTGGCTTTCTTTTGCAGACTTTTGAAGTATCAGCACATTAAATTGAGGTTGTTTTGCATATTTTGATAACTTGCTGATCGATATCAGGAATAACCTCAACTTGTTGCTCGATATTCAGGAATGACCTCAATTTGTTAGTCTTGTTTTTTCATCTATTTGAATTTCCATTTATTTGTTCGGCTTCCCTTTGCAAATTTTTGTATTTGTACTCTTTGCTTTATTAATAGTAAATTGAATAACTTGAAGATATTCTCTTTTAGTTTGTTCGGCTTTCTTGAGCTGAAGTGGATAGTCCAATGCAAACTGCTTCATCAGCTACTCTTTCATCAAAAATAACTATGTAAAATCAGAACTATTTGAGCAAATTCTTAACAGAAGATCTTATTAATTATTGAGGTCTTTCTCCATCTAATATGAGCAGCCTCTAATCAGTTATAACTAATTATCATTATAAAATTGCTAGTAAACAATTTGATCAGCTTTGTTGAGGATTTGTTCATCGAACAAACTACCTCTAATCAGCCCTACCTAAAAATGTCAACCAAAAAAGAAATAATCATTGACCATTACTTTCCTTGACCAAAAATTGATAGTCTTCGTTAGTTATGTGATATCGTAATTATATGCTCTCTAGCAGATCTCTATATTCTTTTCTTAGCATTTCACGTTTGTTTGGTTATGAACTTCTTAAGACACTTCAGTGAGTTCATACCATATTTGTTTATGTTTGGTTTTGAACTTGTTATACCACTTTGGTGAGTTCATACCATAATCTTGTTTATGTTTGGTTTTGAACCTCTCAAGGCATTTTGGCATGTTCATACCATATTCTTTCTTTCTTGTTCAGATGCCCTCCGCTATCTTTGTTGATTAGAAATTTGATCATCACATTCTGAAAGACAACTTTGAAGATGCCTTTAAAGTTGATATGTAGAGTGCCACACTCTTTCTTTATGTTCAGCTGGGGTACCAATCTGTTATCTTTGTCAATCAGAAATTTGATTATCACATTTTGAAGGACAACTTTGAAGATGCCATTCAAGTTGATATGAAGAGTTGAATACATACCACATTTTCTTTCTATTCGGCTCGGCTGCAGATCAACTATCTTTGTTGATTAGAAATTTTATCATCACATGGTGAAGGACAACTGTAGATCTACTATCTTTCTTTGATATTATTTCACATTTAATGCCACATTTTTTCAGTTACTAACTGTCATCTTTTTGGCATTCCATTTTCTTGCCAAAAAATAATGGGGAAATTGTGATCTAACTTAGCCCAGGATATTGCCCCATCACTAGAGACGTGTAAAGGTGGAGAATTTGATCTGATTTGACTCTATTATAACTGGATCCCGTTCTTATCTATAAACCCTTACTTTTTCCTATAAATAGCATCTTCTTCATCTCATTGATTTTTTGCCTTTTCTCCGTTGACACTTCGAGCAATTTTTATTGTTTCCCTTTCAGTACTAGTACTTTGATCTCATAAGTGCTTGAAGCTTGTGATTCTGTATTCCTTTTTGAACAACTTCTTGATTTGAAAACAAGTATGCAAAGTTTTCATTTGACTTTTTGCACCTATTCAAAGAAATGGCATTCATCTCTAGTACTAAGAATAATTTATGGCTTCTGGGTTATATGCTAATCGCTCCAAACACACTTTGAATGATTCAGAACAAGCTGAAAGGTCTGTAGGATCTGGACAAGTTTCTGCCAAACTCATCCCGTCCACTATGAACATTCCAAGCATCCTTTCTTCTGATTATATCCTTTATCTCCGAGATGCTTACAATATTCGTGATTTAGTCTACATTTGCATTCTCGAAGGGAATGAGCGTGCTTATAAAAGGGTGCATAACCATCTATGAAGATCAACTCAGAGTTGGTCTTCGTCTGCCCTTTCATACTATTTTCCTTTCTTTGTTCACCCATTTTGGGATCTATATATCCCAACTTGTTCCAAACATGATAAAGTTCATTATCTATTTTTCCTAATCTACAAACATTTGGACCTAAAGTCTAAGGAGGTGGACTTCAAATTTTATTTTTTGTGTACTTCTTGCTGCGGTAGAACTGTACTGTGTTTATGGTAAACTATCCTATTTCCATTAAGGAATGGCAAGAATAGAAGGTCATTCTTTTTTGTAAAGGAAGAGGATGTGTTTGGAATTCAGAAGGAATGGTCGTTCAGTAGGTGTGACAATCACTAAATGAAGATCCCTTTGACGCATTAGAGAAGTCCTATTATGATGATATGTAGAAGACTCAATACTCTAAAGTGGTCTTTAATTTCTAGGAGAAGAATTTAATAATTGATCAAGGACTCCTAGTGTGGGAAAATTGGCCAGGGGTCTTCAATCCCCTCCAGAAAATTATCCTAGTAAGTATTATTTCTTCTTCCTTTGAGCATGCAATTCCTAATCATCATTTGAACTTCATTAACACTACTCACATTTTTATTTAGGTTCGACTCTCTTGGAACATATTGACCCCCTTGAGAAGAGGAAAGCATCAAAGAAAACAACGAAGGGAACCGTTGCTGCAGCTTTCTTGCAAGCTATCACCCTGCTCCAGTGCCTTCTTTTGTTCCCGTACCAAGCTTAGATCAGCCATTAAAGAGGAAAGCTTCTCTCCCTCACTTGTCTCAGCTGATCAAAAAGAAAATTGGTGGTATATCAATTATTGAAGCAGTAGTTGATCTTCCACCGAGAAAGAAGAAAGCTGAGGTATATTGATTGTTGAGATGGTGGTAGATCCTCTTCAACAAACACAAACCAATATGGAGAGGGATAGCTCTACCCCATATTCCTCTCAGTCTTCACCAAATCTCCTCAGTTCAAGATGGATTCCCTAAGATACCAATAATGGATCAACAGGGTGTTCTCCCTCAAAATCTGAGTTATTCAAGGGAATATCCATCCAAGAAGGTTCGAGATAAGATGAACCGCAATGCCTATTCAGTCTGTACTTGCACTTGGATTTTTCTTGAATCTTTTGAGTTGCTATGACATATAATGCTAACCTTTGTGCTTTTATTCAATGCAGTTCTTGATGAATATGTTGGACGTGTAGCACTGCTTCTCTGCTTCCCGGCTAGAGAATGTTGTATCTAAACAAAAGGCCATCATCCATCCGTGCTGCTCAGTTGAAAGAGAAGGAGACTGCTTTGACTGAACTCCAAGAAAAAAAATGAAAGGTGTTAACTCAAATGGTGGAGTGAGAGATTTTACAAACTATAGTAGTTGATGATACAAAACATGAGGTTATCAGCTGACAGAGACCCTTGAAGCCAAAGACTTTGAAAAGAACTCAGTCAAAGTTGAACTGCATGCTTTGAAGGCGCATCTGGGCTTCTAGTTTGAATTTCCATCTAGAAGGCATCAACTAATTTTTGTCCTCCCCTGCTCTTAAAAATTGTTTGGCAACTTTCTACTCTTATACTAGCAACTTATTGTATAAGGAATCTATCTTAGATGTGCAAAAGGCGTTTCTTGACCTACCTCCGAAGCCAAAGTCCTTCTCTTATTATGATGAACGGATTTCTTCATATTTTCCAACGGAGTTGGGGGATAAGTTCCTAGAACCCCAAATGGCTAAGAACCTCGTTACTAAAGCTTTTCCAAAGGAGAAGGAGTCTTAGGTGACGAGGTAGAAAATGAACCAGAATAGGGGCAAGAGTAGACCAATTTGTAATGTGATAGGCCTCTTTTTATACATGTACTTTTGGTAATCTCACTATCATTGTTCTTGTGCATCTTTTTTTATCTTTTAATATTTTTGATGAAAGTACAAAAATTATTCATCCAACGCAATCCATTGATAAGTAAAATATCTAGTTATAAAATTTATAAACACTTAACTCTACTATTAACTACATAATGCACTGCCAATGTACACGGTCAAATAGAATATAGTGGAAGTAGTGGTCGAACCCACAAGAATTGGTTTAACAAGTACAGGTTATGTGGTTAAAATATTATTTGAAGAATCAACCATTGGAGAGAGAATTAATTAAACTAGAATTAAAGACCTAAACTAGTGAAAACAATGGATTAGTGTTAAGACTAGCCAATTCCTGATTTTGATTATTTCATTCAATTAATCAGTCCAATTATAATGCATGGAAGTTCAATTTCCAATTATCATTAAACATACCCTACCCCGATTCCTTGTGCAACTGAATCCTATCAAATTAATTAACTAGGGATAGATTCCTCTATGTCCTAAATTAATCAACTCGAGTCTTATCTGTATAGAATTATCATGAACTAACTAATTAATCCGGCCACTTTGATCACGAATTAAATTAATCTAACAATTGATACGGGTTTATGATGAGAGTCAACTTTTATATCACTTGGCCAACCTAACCAAGTGTAGAGTTAGCTACTCTCTAAAATTGTCAATTTGTGCTAATTATTACCTTATTATTATGGTCATTCCAATTGATGATCAAGTTAATCATTATCCAAAGGAATTAATATCATCCAACTTTAATCCATACTATTTAGAACATGAATGGAAGGAATAACACAAAAGGAAAAATTGAAAACAAGTAAACAAGTTTAAACATTAATCTAAGAAAGCAAATGAAAAAATCAATGATTGCAGGCAAGCAATGAAAGAGCAATAAAACTGGAAAAATAGAAAAATAATATATCTAAAAAGGTTTAAGGAAGCTTCTTTATTGAAGGATCACAAGTTTTTTGTCGCAGGTTGTTAATCTTGAATCTCCTTTTCAACTCTTCTTGGGAAAAGAAAAAAAACATTAGTCTAATCTCGCAGTCCCCAAAGGGAAGATGAAAAGAAACTTGTTTTTGAGTTTCTAAAGACCTTTATTTATAGTTTCTAAAAGTTACGAAGTGTAAGGCTCTGATTAAGTTTCAAAACGCACTAAAATGAGCACAAAATGAACAACCGAAATTGTAAAAATCATTAAAATCGCGTTTGGCAGTCACTGGCTTGCCACAGCCACACATGATAGACTGTTGCCTCACTCCAGCAAGGGTCTTTTGCCTGGGGACCTCGCAACAGTGAGCCCCCTTTTACAGCTTTGAGCGGTATCATCATTTTGCCTCTAAATTCTCCATCCAACATCCGATTGATGCGTTGGTTTTCCTACACGACTCTAGAATAAAAACACACATTAATATCTATAATATAACTCTCCTAAATAACACTTAAACACAGAATAAAACAATAAAAATGTGATAATCAAGAACCCAAAAAGAACTCTAATTCAGTTAAAGATTAGGTAAACAACCTAAGTACAATCCTAAACACATACACATAAATTTAAGTTAAATAATATCAAATAAAGACTAAACACTTCACTAAACATATATTAACACATAGAAATAGAAATGCACATAAACATACACACAAACCCTAAAGCGTTGAATCTCGTCCAAAAATCGTATGAAAAATAGTAGGAATAACCCTAATTTCTTAAGGTTATCAACATCCCCAAATTAAGATTATGTTAATCCTGAGAAAAACAAAAAGTACAAAACAAAAGACCAAAGACAAACATGACTACACATGAACAAAAGAATGGCAACACTAAAATTGGATTGAAGTAATTAGCTCATAAAGCCAGTATAAATCTAACCAATTACATGAAACTCAAATCAAACACACCAAAAAAGCCACATGGATCTACATCATGAGTCTGCAAACCTTCTAAAAAGACAAATTCAAGAACTTAAATTAACTAATATGGGCCACATCATGCAAAATACTTTGACTTCCCACAACTAACCTGAAAATTCTTGAGATCGAGACTTTATAACCATCAATAGGGCAAAAAAATATCAATAGAGCCTTATAATGATAAGAAAGAAAATGTCACACAATGGAAAAGCATTACATGACCATTAAAATCATTTAACCAAAAATAGTAACACAATTTTTCATTATTCCTTTATTACCACATTTTATTTGGCTCATCTTTTATTTTGGCTCAGCAAGACGCATTTTCATGCAAGCTGCCTTATATTTATTGTTTTCTTACCATGCCTACATACTTTTATGCAAAATGGGTTGTGAGCACTTGTATGACTTAAACAACTGTAATAGAACCAAATACTTTGCCATGTACTAACACACATATGAACAAGCAAAGAACTACATCACATCGAACTTTGTCCCTATCGACAAATCATAAAGAAACGATCTTTTCAACATCTTTCAAATAATAATTATCAATCAAAATAATTTTATGCAATTCCTTTATAATATCATTGCATTTAAAATTTTATATTCAAGAAAGCACAAATTGACACAAATTCAAGTTCCCACCCATTTAAGGGAAATTGTGCGACATGAAATCATGGGGTTCAAAAATACCAGGTTACTATATCACTGACAATTAACATCAAGCCAAAAAGTGATATGACATTCCACCTAAACGTCACAAAATAGTTATCACAGACAACAAAACACAAAACCACCAAAAATAACAGAAAAATCTTTTTCTACCAAGGTAATCTAGGAACCTTCTACCCCTGCATTTGCTTTTTCTTGATCAGTTAGTGATGTTTAAAATCTAGGTCCATCTTCCATGTTAGGTCTGCTCGATTCACATACGAGCTCTTCCATCTTTTTGTTAGTTTTAGTCATTGTGGAAAATGTTAAATCTCTAAAAGAGCATAATTTACATGCATTTTAGCTTGAGTTTTAGACGCCAGTTTTTTAGGTGTCTTGTTCACTAATTTGGGGTATTTTGGTATTTTAGGGTTTTGGAATCTAAATATTATTTTATGTGGTTTTAGTATTTAAATACAATTATTTATGCATTTTATGGTGTTTTTACAGGTTTGGGATCCATCAGAGGCCAAATGGATCAAAAACAGAGCAATTCAGTAAGCTAACCTAAAGGGCCCAGGCACACTCCCCATGGACAGCCTTTAGGTGCAAGTGTGCCCCAGTGAAGAATCCTTTCAAAATGAAAATTTCTTTTCCAATGAAATTTTTATCTCCAATCACGAAAGTATTGTTTAACTTCATTAACACTTCAATTTTTCCAGCTTTGCATGCAACCAACGTAACTAAAAAATGAATTGTGTTGCTATATTGTTTGTTGAAAAGGAAAAGCATAGACATTGGTCGTGTTATTCTTAATGAAGTTTTTCATTCGGCTAGAAATAAGAGTTAGGGACTTTAGTTTCCTTGCTTGATCACTCAGTTGTGCATTGATGCTCTCTTCAAGTGTTCGTTCGGATGATGAAGTTGATAAAAGTATTGATACGAATAAGCCAATCGATAGCAGAGCAGTCATAAGGATGAATCCAATTTTGAACCAATCTAGCAAAAGCAAGGGCTCAACCTATCATCCAACTGCAAGTAGAAGCATAGAGAGCCGTTTGACGAGTCTTGAGTATCAGCATCAATATCAGTACATGACAGTCATGGGACAATTATTCCACTAAATTGGTGAGGCCTCAAACATTGATATGAGTCAAGCTCCAACTTTGCCAGCTGCTCCCAAATATGAAGAAGAGCAAGTAAAAGATGATTCAAGTGATTCTAATAAGATTCTGGACGAGATGAGAATCTTCAAGCAAGGATTACATAAAATTGGTAATCAACTAGCTAAAATCATCCAAGGCAACAATGACCATGATGTTTGGTTTGGTCATGGAGTTCTTCAAGATGTTGTTGTCTTGAAGATTCGAATGTTGGCCAAGATTTCAAAAGCTAAAAGGCTTAAATCAATTTTCTAGCTGAGTTGACTAATTAATAGTGACACATTATGTTTTATTTGTGAGCCCAATTATTTGTTTAAGTATTGTGTAAAATGGGCTGGTTTAGGTATTGATTTATTCTTAGTTTTTAGGCTCATTAATTAGCCTTAATAGGGCTCATTTAGTCCAAATTTTGGGGCTGCTTATGGTCGAACTCTAGCACTACTTTTTAGGAGTTTCTTTTAACTAGTTTTTAAGACTTTATCAAGCCTATAAATAGGCATTATTATGGACGAATGTTGAAGCATATTTTGTCAATAAATTTTCATCTTTTTCGCGAGGAAAAAGTTCTCTCTCTATCTTAGGATTAAGACTTTGTTGGTATCTCTTGAGCAACGGTGATTGTTATAACCAATTTAAGGTATTAGTTCCTGCTTGAACAATGTAAGCAGCGAGTCAATTTTTGTTTATCCTTGTTTGTTCTATTCGTGCCTACTTTGTGTTTTGTGACCAACTTTGGATTCTGATCCTTGGAGTTTTGGTCTTGTCACACTTGATCGTTGGGTTTCGTGGCATCAACCTTGATTGCACACGGGTTTTGCATCAGTTTGGTATCTCAGAGCTAGTCCAATTCAGGTCAATTCTGTTTGTTTTCTTTTTAAATTTTTATTCAGATTTTCTTTCTGAGAAAATCATATCGTAGATTTTTTTATAAAAAAAAAAAAAAAATAGTACTGTTCACCATTTTATTTTTCATCATTACTGTTCATCCGAAAAAAATTTACAGCTTTGATTCCATTATTCTTGTCTCAAAATTTGCATCGTTAATCTTTTGATTTGTTCTTTTCGTGCCTACCATGTTCTTTGATTGTATATCAATCTTCATTGTTGTTGCTTCCGTGTTCTTATTGATATTTTTTTAAAAAAAAATCAAGTCTTAGTTGTTCTTGTTGTTGCTTCCTCGTTGCTTCTTATATGTTGTTGCTGCCAAGTTCTTTTTTTAAAAAAAAAAAAAAAAAAAGGTGTTCTTGGCCAAATTAGAAAAAAAAAAGATAAAGAGAGAGAGAGAGAGATAGAGTTTGGCCAAAAGTTTTTAAAAAAAAATTATTGGCCAAATGTTAAAAAAAAAAAAAAAAAAAAAAGAAAGGTGTGAAAAAAAAGAAGAAGAAGTAGAATCAACCACAAGAAGAAAAAGAAGGAGGAGGAAAAATTTTTTTGGGGTTGGCCTATTGAGTTGTTTATATAGACAACTACTTGTTTTTTTTCCCTAACCCGAAAGGGTTTTGGTTCTTACTTTTTTTCCCTAATTGCGCTTGGTTTCCTTATTCTGATCCTAATTAGAATTGGTTTCTTGTCCTAATCCTATTTGGAATTGGTTTCTTATCCTAATCCTATTTGGAATTGGTTTCTAATCCTACTCCTAAACGGATTTGGAAAACCCTAATCCAAGTTGACTTAGGAATCTTATCCTAATCCTAGTTGGACTTGGAAAACTAATCCTAATCCTAGTAGGATTTGGATTACTTACCTTAGTCCCAATTGAATTAGGAAATCCACCAAATTCGAGAACTTTTATTTACTTTTTGAAACTTTCTATTTTTGAAAACTTTATAAATCAAGATCCACTTTCCAAATTTGTGATTCTGTTCAAAAGCACTTAATTTTTTTGGTTGGTTCTTATAATTTCTTTGCTAGTCTTAAGTGCTTCATTGTTTGTTCTTGTGTGCTTTGATTTTTATATTTGGCAAATTTGCTTACCAAAATTTTATTTGTTTTCTATACTTATTGTTGCTTCTAGTAGTCTCGGATATTTTGTTGTCTCTTATCCTTTCAATCTTATGTTCAAAAGTTCGATGTCCTTTCATTGGCATTGAACCGTGAATAATTTGCTCATTCATGTCTTCCGACTAATTAAGTGGTTAAGACATAATTGGAGCTCACTTTAGTCCTCTAGTCTTCCAAACACTTTGAGAGTGAACTAAAGAAAGGAAAAAGGCATTGTGGTGAGATCATTTGAGTGATAAAAACCATTCAGTTGAGGATATACACAAGGGATTGAGTGATACAACTTGAGTAAAGGCGAAACCAGAAAAATTTTGATTAATTTTTTTCTAACACTAACCACTTTGTTTTGTGAGTTTTATTTGTGATGTCTCGCAGGTGGAAGAGACTTTCTTCACAAAAGTTCTTGTGAATGAAAGGGCTTGTGGTACTATAACTAATGTAGCATACGGATTAATATGGCAAGTACATATCTTGTTGAAAACTTGAATTTGCCTGCTTAACCACATCGAAAACCTTATAAGTTTCGATGGTCAACTGACGTGAAGCGTTTGAGGTAACTTAGCAAATTATTGTATCCTTCACTATCGGTAAGTATTCCGATAAGGTAGTTTGTGATATAGCTCATTTCACACATGTCATTTACAACTTGGTAAACTATGGAAATTATCTAGAAACGATTTTTATGATAGCTACAATAAGGGGTATTACTTGTGTAAAAAGGGTAAAACGTTTAAATTTATTCCTTTGCCACAACATCAAATAAATAAAGATTAGAAATTCAAAGAAAAATTCTTGAATGGAATAAGAAGTAAAAAAGCAAAGTGGGAAAAGCCAAATAATGGCCAAAAATCAAGATAAAAATATTGTAAAGGTTTCGGCCATAGGCCAAGAAAAAGAGAGAAAAGAGGAAGAGATAAAGATAATTTATTTTATCATCCCTAACCTTGATTTATCTTTGTCTAGTTATCTTTCTTATGTGCAGGCCTTCAAAGGTGTAAGTCGTGATGCACTGACCTCCCAATTGAGTATCTCATCATTCCAATCAAAGTGATGTAAGGAAGATATGGTAGTCAATACCCTATCTCAAAGGCATGAACTTATTTCTACTTTTTGTGTTGAAATTCCTAGATTTGAGCATCTTAAGAAATTATACAAATTTAATTCCGAATTTAGAATTATTTTTAGTGTGTATTTTGCTTTTTCCTTGTTTAAAATTAATTTCTTTGACTTGGTTTTTGACTTGGTTGTTGTTTTGAATAGAAAAGGCATCCTAATTCTGGGACTTCAATTCTAATTTGTGGAGCATTCCAGTTTGGATAAATCCGTCCAAACCTTAGTTGATAATCATTTACATGCCATCAAATCTAATTTGAATTGTTGTGTTAGCATGCTACATGAATTTCAATATTTCACTTTTGTTCAAAATAATTTGGATAACTTTGTTAGCTTGATTAACTTCTTTTATGAATTTCGAATTTCAAGCAAAGTTAACTTCAAAATATTAAAATGTTGTCCAAGTCAAGTTTTTGTTATGGCGTGATAACTTGTTTGATTTTATTTTAGTTAGACACGCCACCTAAATTTTTATTGCTTACTTAGTTTTTGAGCAACCTAAGTTGTATGATTTAGGTCAAATACTTCGTAAGAATGAAATCGTATCAATTTTTCCTCCAAACACTTTGACTAGAATTTTTGTTTTCTATCAAATAACTTCCCATTTGTGTCAAAATCAGTATTTTCCAATGATTGCTCAAATTGTGCATAACTTGTCAAATCTGAATTATTTTCTACTTTGGCATGCACATTTGTTTGAATTGTTAACTATTTCAATCATTACTTTGCAAAACTTTGTTCTGTTCACAATAGTGCACGGCTTCATATCCAGGTTCAGATTCGAGGACAAATCCTTTCGAGAAGGCAGGGAATAATACGATTCTGGACGAGGTGAGAACCTTCAAGCAAGGATTACATAAAATTGGTAATCAAGTAGCTAAAATCATCCAAGGCGACAATGACCATGATGTTTGGTTTGGTCATGGTGTTCTTGAAGATGTTGTTGTCTTGAAGATTCAAATGTTGACCGAGATTCAAAAGCTAAAATGCTTAAATGGCCAAGTTGATTTATTAATATTAGGACACATTTTGTTTTATTTGTGAGACCAATTATTTGTTTAAGTATTGTGTAAATTGGGCTGATTTAGGTTTTGATGGAATTCTTAGTTTTTAGGTTCAATAATTAGCCTTAATAAGGCCCATTTAGCCCAAATTTTGGGGCTGCTTATGGCCGAACCCTAGCACTACTTTTTAGGAGTTTCTTTTAGCACAAATAGTTTTTAGAACTTTATCAAGCCTGTAAATGGGTACTATTATCAACAAATTTTAAAGCATATTTTGTCAATAAATTTTCATATTTTTCGTGAGAAAAAAGTTCTCTCTTTTAGTCTTAGGATTAAGACTTTGTTGGGAACATCCTTGAGCAAAGGTGATTGTTCTAACCGACTTAAAATATTAGTTCTTGCTTGAACAACATAAGCAACGAGTCAATTCTTGCTTATTCCTGTTTGTTCTATTCGTGTCTTCTCCATGTTTGCTATCCAATTTGTGTGAGAAACTTTGGATTCCGATCCCTGGGGTTTCGGTGCTATACTTGATCGTTGGGTTTCATAGCAACAACTTGATTGCGCATGGGGTTTGCATCAGATTCTAAGGATGAAAACATGAGTGAAGATACCTTAGAGGAAGAAGAGAATGATTAAGGAAACCGCAACCTAAACCAGGGAGTGTTGCTTTTGTTGTTTCTTTTATACGTTTATGTGTTTTTCCCGTCTTAATGTGATGTATAAAAACATTGAGGCAACGCTTCATTTAAAGTTAGGGGTGTGTTTGTGTTTTTTGTGGTCTGTTTGTTAATATGTGTTATGTGTTGCGAATGTTTGATTGTTATTATTTTTGAGTTCATCTTTGATGGTGTATTTGATTTAGGAATTAGGTTTTCCTTTAGAAAAAATTTTCCAAAAACACAAAAAAAAATTCATTTTTAGGAAGTTTTTATCAATTTTGAGGATCTAACTACATAAAAGACTCCTTAACTACCTAATGGCAGTCTTTAGTATTTATATGCTCTCTTTGCCTGAAGTATTGTAGTGGGCTAAATAAAAAGATTTTCCTTTTTAGTGTCTTATTTGAATTCATTAATTTTTCTGATACATGTCAAAGGTTTAAAAATATTTCAAAGTGGAACTATTCTTATTAGAGTATACGGATTGTAAATGAATATAAATTTTCAATTGCTCTTTGAATCCTTTAAGTTATGAAGTGTTACCACTATACACTTAAATGTATTCTTCCCTTGAGTAAGGATGTGATAGTAATGTAATTTTTAGTGAGTATTGATCAATGATTACCTTGCAATATTTGTTTAGTGTGTGACATTCGTTAGAATTGTGTGTGATTTTTATACATGTAAAGTATGAGTGAATTTTAGACCATGGAAATGATTTAGGCAAGTTCTTTGGACCATTTGAGCCAAAAAAAAACCTACATAAATGACATTCTATCCTTAGTGTCACCTTTTGAGCCTTTTAAGCTGTATTTTCTTGTTTAACCATGTTATTTAACCGACTTACTTCTTTTCATTTTGTCCTTCTTTCTACCCATCACCTTAGTAGTTAGTGTTGGTGGTGCGCACATCAATACTATGGGCATGATGATATGCATGGTTGGGAAGGAGATTAGATGTTTTTGTTGACCAACAAGGTCAAACCTATGACTTTAACATTGTAATAATCCCATATGTTTTGTAATGTTTTTGTGGAAAAAAATAGAAAAATAAGAAAAAGAAAAGAAATTTAAGAAAAAGAAATAAAAGAAACAAAAGAAGGACAATTCCTTCTAAGTTTATTTTTAATGTTATGTCTAAAGAAGGACAATTCCTTCTAAGTTGTAATAAAGAAGGTGCAATTTGTCTTTGAAATTTGTGGTTGGTTAAAGGTTATGGTTACTTTGGGGATGCCATAACGGATTGTGGTTCTAAATTATTCAGTAACATGTCTAAGGTGATTGAAGTGACTTTCATCCATATATACATACATATACATATATATATATATATATATATATATACATATATATATATATATCCCACCTTGATCCCTTAGTCTACGTAACAAGCTTTAAAGAACTACTTGATCCTTGAGTTCATTTATACTAGTTAGTATTTTGCGTGCTTAAAATTTCTTCCATCATGTTTGTCCCTTGTTAAGCTTACGTTCAATTGGTTTTCCATAGGTTGGTGAGCGAGTACTATCTTCTTCCACAAGACAAGAGTTAACACTTTCATAATGATGATTTGAGGGTTGATTAGCAATGTTCTTTTATATCTATGTTGAATCCATATCTCTTCTTGTTTAGTTTTATCTTTGTTATGACAATTGATATGTTCAAGGAAGTTGATGATCTTGAATATTTTTAAGTGTTATGGGTTTGTTTTACTCAGGACAAGTAAAAGTTCAAGTTGGAGAGTGTGTTAACTTTATAAAATAGAGTTATTTACATGCATTTTTGCTCAAGTTTTAGCTGACTTGTTCATTAATTAGGGATATTTTGGTAATTTTAGAGTTTTGGTGTTTAAATATTATTTTATGTGTTTTTAATATTTAAATACACTTATTTATGTGATTTATGGTGTTTTCCGTAGGTTCAGGAACAATCGGAGGCCAAACGGATCCAAAACGGAGAAAAACAACGAGCTGGCCTACAGAACCTAGGTGCGGGTGCGGATGTGATGCCTCTTTTAACACCCTAGTTTTAAATCAATAAAAATACCTAAATCAGCCTCACTAACTAGGTGGCATCCCGCAAAATATACGGTTGTCAACTAGTAGCAAGGGAAGTAGGGATCGTTCCCACGAGGATTGTCGATTGCAATTACCAAGGTTTTTAAAGGTAAATGTGTAGTTAAGCTAAATCAATTAGTGGATGGAAGAACTATTCTAATGGAAGCTATAACTTCAATTCTAACTTAATTTAATCTAACTAAGTCTAAGATTTAGAACAAGTGCATAAATCAACTAAAATACCATAAAGCAATAAAAATTAATCACTAAAGCATTCATTTCTAAAGTAGAAATTAGGAAAAGATCAACTAGGAAATTAAATATTTTGGATTTTTCAATTGAAATTAAGGAGACCCACTAAGAATTAACTAGAAACTAAAGCTAGAAATTGAAAATTCTTAAATAGAAAGCAAGAAATTGAGAAGAACACCAATTTTACAAAAAACCCTAAATTAAAAGCAAAGAAATTTTTACTAAAGTAGATGAGAAAGCAATTAAAAATTATATCTACTTGAAGCTTACGAAGTTAAACCCATTACGATGATCTAATAAAGATGTAAACTTGACAAGAAATTGAAAGAAGATCTAAGATGAAGATTAAGAGATAATTGTATTAGAAAAAGTAACTTGTAGTCTAAGCTATCATAATCTATCTAGAATTATCTAAAACTCTCTATTCTAAACTAACTACTCCTTTTCTCTCCCTACTACTTAGCTGAAATAGTGCAGCATTATACAAGGCAAAAATCAGGATTTTTGGGCTGGAAATTACAAAATTGCCCTTACAACTTAAAATTTAGCGAGTCGAGATCGCGGTCTGGAAGTTTTGAGACCGCAATCTCGACTCTAAAATTTTAGCACTAATTCCCGAGTCGAGATCACGGTCTGGAAAAGTCGAGACTATGATCTCGACTCTCCTTCCAGCAATCCTCATTTCCTTCATTTTGCAATTTAGTCCCTTGAGCTTTGTTCCTTCCAACTTCTAACCTTTAATTTTTAACCTGCATAATATTAACACCATTAGCACTTAATTAATTAGGTAAACTAAACATTTAACACAAAAATTATCACAATTAATTCAAAAATGAAAATATAAATACATATGAAAGAAATTAACTAAAATCTTCAATTAATTACCTAATTTCAGAATTTAAACTATCAAAATGCTATAATTTAGAGGAAAATAACTCTAGTTTACTAGAGTTTTCAAGATGGGAGACCTGAGCCATGCCCAAGGACTGTCCCCTAGGTGTGTGCATGCCCTGGGGAACTGAGTCGTGCCCAAGCTGAAGGCTTTAAACGGGATTTTGCAAGTATTTGACTTGTAGGGCTTCTTAGGGACATTCTTGACCTCCAAACATATAAAACCCTAAAGGAGCTATAAATAAGTGTTCCTAGGCTATTATTAACATAACTCAAACATAACAAAGAGAGGAGAAACATCATAACATCAATTTAGAGTTAGAGCAGTGTCGAGAAAGAATTATCGAATTGAGCGAAGAATAGCATTCCAAGAGGAGAAGTCGCACGGAAGACACACAAGGCTACATCTAAAGAACTAAGACTAAACATCGTTTTCATTCCTGTTTCTCTTCTTTTTCATTTTTTACTCTTTCAATGGTTGTAATTTATTCCTTTAACGAATTTTTCACCATAATTATGCATTAAACACAAGACTAGGGTTTGTTCGGATATTATCATAAAGATGGATTAATGCCATTTATTGATTCCTTTTGATTCTAAATATATGTGTTTGCTTATTTGAATTAATCTTAATGCCTTTAGATGATTGGCCACCATCTAGAGTGATATGTAGTCCAATTTGGAATCGACAGATGATACTAAGGGAACAACTGTCCACAGGTTGAACCATTTCGTGGGTACAGATAGAAATATGCCTACTCATTTTAGGTAGTCAATTAGGGTTGCATGAATGCATTTTTCAGGGCTTTAATCCACAAAGACATATAGCGGACTCGTAAGGAATAATAGATTTGCAATGTGTTTTAACCGAACTTGATTAGTAAACGTGATGTGGAATTGAAAGAATAATAAATTGAGACATAATTAATTGGATTTTTAAATGAAGACTAAATCCCAACTTTTAATTATATTGATTTCATGCTTACTAGTTAATTAGTTATTTTTTGTTTTCATCATTATTTCACTATTTTATTGTTTAGATATGGTTGTGTGTGCGCCACTCTAATACTTGTTGGCAGAGTTGAACATAGTCCTCGTGGGAACGATCTCTGCTTACTTTGTATTACTTCCTCAATCCGTATACTTACAGATGCACTTTGAATCTATATTAGACCACAGATGGACAATAAACGATCACTCATTCTCAAGGGCTCAATTTATCCATACATGGGTACTTGAGGTGCAGGAAAATAATAAAGATAATCTTGGTAGTTCTAGAAAGAATTTGGATGATTCTACCATCCCATTTGATTATTACAAGGGTAGGGATCATACTAGTATACACATTCCCTGTGAGTATGGTTACCTGCAAAAGAATCACAATATAAACCATTATAAGGATTTGAGTAAGCACAAAAATTGACTCATTTTTTCTACTAAAGCTGCTAATTTGATTTATATATTACTTTAACCAATCTTGAGTATATCCAAAACATAATAAGAGGCATGCTTATTAGTCATGTTTATGTATTCACAAGGATGATAATATACTGCATGTCCTTATAAAACTGACACAAAAAGAAAATACAAAAAAAAATACTAAAACAAAGCACACAAAAAAAGTTAGTAGAGTTTAGATTAGTAGCTAGCCTAAACTATCAACTAAAAAGATAAAATCTTTTTGAGTTTTGCAATTAAAGAACACAAATCACAAAAAAGGAAAATCTTTTTGATTTTTTTGAAATATTGAGAACACACAATGACACTAACTCAAATAAAACACAATTTATACTTCAAAGTAGTATTCTTGCCAAATTATACCAATATTCCCAAAGACCCAATCCCCGGTAATGGCACCAAGAAACTTGATACGTAAAATATCTAGTTATAAAATTTACAAATACCTAACACCACTATTAACTAGATAAATCCATCTGCTCCATAAGTGTACGGGGCCAAATAGTATTAGCAGAAGTTGGGATCAAAACCACAAGGATTGATTTAACAAGTATCGGTTATTTGGTCAAATTGCTAATTGAAGAATCGACTATGGAGAGAGAATTAATTAAACTGGAATCAAAGACTTAAACTATTGAAAATAATAGATTAGAGTTAAGACTAGCCAATTCCCAGTTTTGATTAATTCATTCAATTAATCGGTCCAATTATAATGCATGGAAGTTCAATTCCCAATTATCAACCCAACCCTGATTCCTCACGCAACTCAGTCCAATCAAAATAATTAACTAGCTGTAGATTCCTCTGTGTCTTAGATTAATCAACTCAAGTCGTATCTATTCGGAATTATCATGAATTAACTAATTAATCCGGCCACTTTGATTGCTAATTAAATTAATCGAATAATTAACACGGGTCAATAACAGGCGATCAACTTCCGTATCACCTTGGCCAACCTAAGCAAATCTAAAGTTAGCTACTCTCCAAAATGATTGTCAATTTGTGCCAATTATTACCCAATTATTGTGATGATTCCAGTTGATGATCAAGTTAATCATTACCCAAAGGAATCAACATCATCCAACCTTAATCCATACTATCTAAAACATGAGTGAAAGGAATAACACAAAAGAAAACATTGAAAATAAGTAAACTAACCTAAACATGAATCGAAGAAAGCTAAAAAAGAAATCAATGATTGAAGGCAAACAATGAAAGACTAATAGAACTGATATTAAATAGAATAATAAAGATCCAAAAAGATTTAAGAAAGATTTTCTAATGAAGATTTGCAAATTTTTGGTCTAAGGTTGTCAATGTTGAACCTCATTTTCAATTCTTCTTGGAAAAAGAAAGAATACCCTAGCCTAATCTTGCAATCCCAAAAGGGAAGTTGAAAGAGAACTTATTTTTGAGGTCCTAGACATACTTATTTATAGCTTCTAAGAGTTACAAAGTATAGTGCTCTAAATACACTTCAAAATGCACTAAAATAGGGCACAAAACCGACTCCAGGAACTCTAAAAGTAGTCAAAACTGCGTTAGGCCATCATTGGCTCGCTAAAGCCAAACATGAGAGATTGTTTCCTCGCTACAATAAGGGCCTTTTGCCTAGGGACCTTGCTATAGAAAGCCCCTTTTTAACAGCTTTGTGCAATTTCATCATTTTACTTATAAATTCTCCATCCAACGTCCAATTGATGTATCGTTTGTTCCTACACGACCATAGAAAAAAAACACAGATTAGTGTATGTGTATGTATATGTGTGTGCGTATATAACTCTAAAATAACGCTTTAACACTAACTAAAATTATAAACAAAAGCAATCAAGAATGTAAAAAGACTCTAATTCTAGTAGGAATTAGATAAGCAACCTAAACACAACCCTAAACATATACACACATAAAATAAGTTAAATAAGATCAAATAAATACTAATCACTTCACAAAACACATATCAACATAGAAATGGAAATGCGCACAAACGCACACATAAACCCGATGTGTATAAAACAGCCAAAACTAGTGCAAAATCCATAACAAAAAAGTTAGAATAAACCTAATTTCTTAGGGTTATCAACGATCTAATTAAAAAATTATTCATCATCTAAGATGAGTTGTCAAGTTCCTAAATAATACCTTTTCAAATTAGTGATGTTCAACATTCAAGGAACAATTTTGTCATTCTGAATGACTAACTTATAGAACCATATTCGATGAGTTTCAACAACTTGATAGGGTGCTTCCCAATTGATGTCTAGTTTTTTTATTGCTATCGGCTCTGCTTACCTCATTTTTTCTAAGAAGAAGTTCTCCTGCCCGAAAGTAACTTTGCTAAACTCTAGCATTATAATACTCAGTCATATTTTTTGCTTGGAATTAGCTTCTCAAACGACTGTCACCAATATTTGTTTTTCTAATAAATCAAGATCGGTTGCTCATCTTCACTACTACTTGCTTTGTTATGATTTTGTATTTGAGATGTAGGCATTCCAATCTCGACTAGGATAATAGCTTCATCATACCCCATACACCAAAATGAATGGAATCATTCCATTCACTATTCGAGATGTAGTCTATTATGCCCATAGCACACTCGGGAGTTGTTCAATCCAATTTCCTTTAGCATGAACTAATCTTGTTTTTAAGCCAACAAGGATCGTTTTGTTGGAGATTTTAGTTTGACAATTAGCCTGAGGATCTCCAACCGAAGTTGTATGTAATTTAATTGGTAACTCCTCACAGAATGATTTAAGTGGTTCTCCCACAAAACTAAGTACTATTTTCAAAAATAAGAATATGAGGTATTACAAATCAGCAAATGATGTTCTTCCAAACGAAAGTCTTAGTACTTTTTTCAAGATGGACTTTAAAGGCTTTGCTTCAATCTATTTAAAAAAATAATCTATCACCATAGCCAAATACTTACAACCTCCAGCACCTTGTGGTAGAGGACCTAATATATCAATATCCCATTTCTGGAATGGCCATGAGCTAGTGATTGGAATGAGATCAACTACGGGCTTCCAAATAAGGGATTAGAGCATGAATTTGACATTTGTGACAATTACTGACCAGTTTATGAGCATCACTATGCATAGTCAGCCAATAATAACCAACCAAGATTACTTTTCTTGCTAAACTTTGAGCCCATAGTGGCTTCCACCAATTCTTTCGTGTATTTCTCAAAGCACATAAGTGGCTTAGTTCGTTGTTAAGTACCGGAATGGAGGAGTCAAATAAGATATCTGTATAACACTCCTTGAATGATCTCGTACTTCATAGCACAAATTTTAAGCCTCCGAGCTTCAATTTGATTATCAGGCAGGATCCCTATGTTGAGATAATCCAAGATTGGCTTCATCAATCCCAAATCATCTTCAATTTCTATGAGCTCAATTTTATCAACGATTCTCTATGTTTAGACCTCAACCAATTCTTCTTTAGTTAGATGAGAATATATGACTCAGGTTAACTTTGCAAAGGCATCTCCATTACTATTTTTGGCTCGAGGAATTTTGATAAACTCAACCTCCTGACTATTGTCTTGTTTTAGCTACCTAATTTTTTGGAGGTATTTTACAAGATCATCCTTCGAGCCTAAAAATTGCCAAGAATTTGGTTAACCACGAACAAAGAATCACTGTTTACCTTTACCCCTTAGGCTCTCATTCGTTTGGCTAGCTTTAAGCTGGTCAAAATAGCTTCATATTTAGCTTCATTATTACTAGCTCAAAAATCAAACTGAAGGACATGTAAAATGATTCCCTTATGAAGATCGAAGAATAATTCCTACACCCATCCAGATTCACAAGATGCTCTATCCATATGCAGTTCCCAAAGTTGATAATCTTGATGTTCAGCCTCGGGTTTGTTTATTATCTGAAGCACATTACCATCAAGAATTGAATCAAGTATGCTTTCAGCTATGAAATATGGTAATCTTGTGCCTTTATAGTAGGTCAAAATTTACACTTTTTATCATATTCAAGAGGCTCAATCGACCACTTCAGCATTCTTCCTGAAATGTCAGGTTTTTCCAAAACATTCAATGATTTCAAAGGAAAAATTGTGTAGACCATGATTTCATGACTCTGAAAGTATGGTCTTAATTTTTGAGCTGTTATAAATAATAAAAAGGCCATTTTCTCGATCTCTAAATAATTTAGTCCTAATTTTTGAAAGACTATGCTGACAAAATAAATTGACCTCTGCACTATCTCTATTTCTAAGACAAGAACTGCACTTACCACTTTGTCTAATATTACAACTAAAGGAGTAAGATTTTACCAGGCATCAGTGCTTCAAATTTGGGAGATTTATTAGATATTGTTTTAACGGATCAAAAACTTTTTGACATTATTCAATCCATTCAAAGTCTTTTGCTTTCTTGATTGTTTTAAAGAAAGGAAATCCTCGTTCAACAGATTTTCACAAGAATCTATTCAAAAAGGCATCCGACCAATGAGACATTGAACTTCTTTGACTGAACTGGGTGGCTTCATATCCAAGATTGCTTGTACTTTTCTAGGATTTGCTTCAATTCCCTTTTGTGAAATAAGTAAAGCCTAAAAATTTTCCTGAAGGGACCCCAAAGGTACATTTTAGAGACTTTAATCTCATGTTAACATGCCTCGTGATTTCAAGAACTTCATGCATATCTGAGATAACATCCTCATGGGTTTGGCTTTTGACCACCATATCATTTATATATGCTTTCATGTTTCTGCTGATCTACATTTTGAACAGTTATTGACCTAGCACAGATAAGTTGCTCCGACATTCTTGAGTCCGAACAGCATGGTCTAACAACAATAAGTACCTTTATCTGTAATGAATGTTGTTATTTCCTTATCTTCCTTACTGAGAAAGATCTGATGATAGCCTTCATAGACACCTTAAAAATGTCCTATTACAAATCCCACTAATGAATCTACTATAATATCGATCCAAGAAAAAGGATAATTTCCTTCGAACAAGCTTTATTAAGATCGGTGTAATCGAGATACATCGCCAGCTCAGATCTGGCTTTTTTACAAGTACTAGCTTTGATAACCATGTAGGATACAAGACTTCTACTCAGATAATCCAAACAACTAATTATCTTATCATCTTCAGCTTCTGTAGTGCTTAGGTCCAAAAAGCCTCTTCTTTTGTTTCACTAGTTTATATGCCGGATCAATCCCCAATTTGTGTTCGATCACATCTCGTGGGATACCAAGCATATTTTCTGCTGACCAAACAAAAATGTCCTTGTACTCACAAAGAAGTTCCAACAAGTCGGCCTTGACCTCGGCTGGTAATGTAGTACAAATTCTTAATTTCTTTATGGGTAGGCCGAATCAAAAAGGATTTCTTCCACTCGAACTTCTTGACCTGGTTCATCATTTTCATGCTCATCAACTTTCCTTTTTCCTATGTCCCTAGGCGTCTTTTCCTTCGGGTTTTCAAATTCATTATGATCTTTTTCATTGAACTTTTCTTCAATTCACACAGTCAAAATGTCAGCTCCTTAAAGACATCATGTAGCGCTCACGAACTTCTTGCTAATTGCCTTAAACATAGCCTTATGACCCATCCCTTAATGGAAAAGTTTGATGCCCAAGTGATAACAGAGGGAAAGATAATGAACACATACTGAGAGGTTCAACCCAAAATCATGTTGTAAAATAAAGATTTTATGACCAACAAAAAGCTGATCAATTCTGTCCTGCTTTTCAGAGGCTTGCCAAGGTTCAGCGGTAGTGTGATAATGCCTTTAGGCATGACAGAATCTCCTATGAAACCAACCAAGGGAGTTCGTATAGGTCGTCTATGTTCATTACTGAATCTCATCCTCTCCCAAGCATGCCAATAAATTATATCTATTGAACAACCTTCGTCCACCAAAATTTCGTGAACCTGAAGTTTTCAACTTTGACATGAATGGTCACTGGATCAATACATGGGTAAGATCTAGGAGAGGATCATTGTCTATGATACAAATTGTAGAAGTCATTCCCAAAATTTTTTTAGCATAATCACTGCAAGAAGAATCAGTCGAGCATATTGCTTTCTTGCATTTGGGAAATCTCCACCGGTACCACTTCCTGGAAAGGTGTTTATCATTTCTAACATGTCACCATCACCTCTTGTCTAGCGTTAATGACTCCTGAAACATCACCATTGTTTGGTGGTGGACCTCTCTGATTGTTGTTGTTTGACCTTTGATTCTAATGTCTATTGTAATAAGGACTTGGTGGTTTATTGTCATTTCAACTTGTTGTTCATGTGGCCTAAAGTTTTCCATAGTTTGAAATATGTATTCTTCAAAGAACCATCTCTTATGACTTGTTCAATACCAATTCTGAATACCATGATGATTACAATAGTGGGGATCTATTTGATCTATGTTGTTCAGTTCTCAGTCGAAGTAGTGGCTCCAATATTCCATCATTCCTTATTTGAAATAGGATTTCTTTTCGAGAAGTATTGAGTGGAGTGAAATCCTAATCAAGAATAACTCTATTCAGATCAGCTTGAAATAGTTAGCTCCAAGGAAAGTAACTCTCTCAACTAGAAGACATTGTTGATTATTCTATTTGGTTTACTAGGAATAGTTCAAACGTTGAGTTCCGATCATTTTTTAATTTTTTGTCCAAACAATTCTTAGCATATTCTTATTCAGTAGGCCACATTCTTTTATTTTTTGAATCATACATCTTTCTTTGTGTTCAATTTGATTATTCTTCTCGGATATGGCTTTCAGCTCGTTGAATGACCTTATTGAATGTTTTTGGCACTTTTGAGGCAAGTTTAGCACTGAAGGATCCTGCCGTCGCACACTCATGAAGGTGGCTAACATGAGTGCTTCATCCATGTTGTGTATCTGAACAGCTTTGTCATTAAATCTACCATTGTACTGTTTCGTAAACTTATTAGGCTTTTGCTTGATGAGATGAGATGCTTCTTTTGAATTGTTTGCCTGGTCATAAAGTGTCTAAGAAAATTTTTTCTATATCAAAAAATGTTCCGATGGAGTTAAGAGGTAATTCTTTAAACCATTTTTTAGCTAATTCTCTTAGTGATGGCTGGCACATGTGCAACGTGATTAGTTTGATTGGTGGTTTCTCTATAAGTGTTAAAGATCTGGTTGTTTGAAGTTTTGTGGAATCAATTCCATCTACATTGACAGAGTGAAAGAATCTTTGTCCACTACAATTGTTAATGTTATGCCTTAAAACCAATCACTTTAGGGTTTTAAAGACACTTTTCTGTTTATGCATATTGATTTGTGGCGATCTTTATTATTTATTCTTGTTTTTAATTTGCTACATCTTAAATGATAAAGCCCTTGGAATTAATAACCTTGAGAGAAAATCATAAGAATTATGATGATAAGATTCTTCTCATCCCTATAGTTATTAAGTCTTAAATATCCCTAACTAATATGAATAGGTCAAATAACTCTTACAATTGTTTGTATTGAATGCAGTAGTTCTTCTATTTTTTTTTTTGCATTTACAAACTTGGGGGTATTTATGGATACCCAAAAATTACTTTCAACAATTCTCTAACGGCTATTTTCTATTTACTGAAAAATTAGCCATTAGATTTTTTAGATGGCCGATGCAGTGGGTGTGCGTCCGGTGTCCAACGAACTAGCCGTTGGACCTTTCGGACTGCCGCTACTAAACTCGGCGTCCGACGCTGCGTCCGTTCTCTGAATGCATTCGTTCGGACATCCGAGGATGCGTCTGCCTGTGTTCGGTTGATGCAATATCTTCTGGAAACATGATCGGACGCTATTTTTCGTCCAAAACTACTTCAGGTTCTCTGTGTCGGACGAATACCATCATCCGAAACTCTGTCTTTCGGACAGTCATTTGTGTTCGATAAGTTTATCACTTTCAATCCGCTCTAAGCATGTATTGGACAGTTACTTGTGTCCGAGCTCCTTTCTCTCGGACGGTCTTCATGATCCAAATATCTTTATTTTTCTACACACTTGTTTACAAATCGTTAGTATGATTTGGTCATCATCAAAACATGATTATCATAATTGGGGTCCAACAATCTCCCCTTTTTTGATGATGACAAATCAATTGGACAATTCTAAAAATAATCATAAAATATGAAGCATAAGACAAGAAGTTTTGTCCGTATTATTTCTCCCCCTTTTGGCATCATCAAAACATAATAAAAAATGATGCAATTTTAAGCTTCCCCTAAGTTTATTTTCCTCCTTAAAAGGTGAATGTAATTCAAGTGAATACATGGGGAATAAGTCAAGCTGTGCAAAATATTTCTTCCCTTCAAAAAATATGTATTCAAGTAGATATGAGGGAATTCATGCAAGGAATTAGTATTAAGACATTTTTCACTCGAAAACATCATCAAAACAATAACGCATATGTGATGCAAAATAATCCCAAAAAAAAAAAAGAATGCTCCCCCTTATTTTTGTAAATAATGACTTATTATAAACAAAAAATTGGGGATACTAGTACCCAAGTATTCTAAGAAAATTTAAACACATAGTTAAAAAATATTTAAGAGATCATAGTTCACATTAGCAAGTGAAAGCACAATTTTGATAAAAATTTTAAATGTTACTCATTTTAATGTCATGTTAGCTCATATGCTTTGAACACCCTCCATTGATGATCCATCTGACATGAATCCTTTGGTGCTCACCAACCATACCTAAATGCAAAGTTAAATAACAATTTTTGGTACCTAAACTTTCTTGGATCCAATTGGGTTAGTGACATGCTTAAGCACCCAAATAGAATTTATTCCCAACTTTTCATTTCTTTTGACATAACAATTTTCTTTATATGACCATGTTGATGATAATAATTGCAAATAAATTTTTTATTTTCATAGAAAGAAGATTTAGACTTAAAAAAGTACAAATCATCCTTTTTATAGGTGACAAATTTTTTTTTCATATGCATAATTCTAGTTTTTTTTCTTTTCAAAAATATTTTTCTTTTTCAAAAGAATATCAAAATCATCTATTCTCTTCTTCAATGAAACTTGTTCTTCCTTGATCTTGGTTTTTTCATCAAATTTTTTATTCAAAGTATCATTTTCTTTTGTCAAAAAAATATTTTTATGTACAAGTTTTGAGTTAGCAATCAAAAAAACATTAATTTTAATTTTTAATTATTTGTTCCCAACAGTATATGATTCTTTCAAATATTTATGCATTTTAAAAATAAATGATTCAACATCATCATTATCATCACAAGAATCATCACAATAATCATAATTAGAGGATACCTCATTATTTTCAAGAGCCATAAAAGCCATTTAATCCTCCTCATATTCTTCTTCAATTTCGACATCCGAATTGCAATCATCCCATGTAATTTAGAAGTTCTTAAAGTGAGGCTTCCTTGACAATTTCTTCTTCTTGGATGGACTTTTATTTGCAAAATGTCCCACTTGGCCATAGTTAAAACATCTATTATTTTAAGAATTTTTTAATGCTATGCTTCTATTGGCCCTTGCTTCCTCCTCATCTTATACCTTGTATTTCAATTTCAATTCAAAGAAGGTTCGAAAATTAATCAATGAATCAATAGGTATAGAATTTAAATTTTTAAACTCTTCTATGGCAATGGATTTAGATTCCCATTCCTTATGTAAAGCATTTAAAATCTTTCTATTCTTTTCACCCAATATAAGGGAATATTCTTTACGTAAACCTTCTAAATCCTTTACAATATCATTGAACCTACAATATATCTTTTTAATGTTCTCATGAGATTCCATTTTGAATGATTCATATTTAACAACAAGAAGTGATTTCTTTTGCTCTTTAATATCTTCATTTCCTTCTTGAATTTCTCTCAATTTGTTCCATATCTCCTTAGCCTATTTTCAACCTTTCACTTTGGAAGATTCATCTGCATCCAAGGCATTATACAAAATATTCATGGCTTTAGTATTTAAAGATAAATTTACTTTATCTTGTTTATTTAATTCTTATCTAATTTTAGACCTTAATCTATGAATATTTACATCAAGAATATTAGCTTCTAAAGGACCTTCACAAATAATATACCACAAATCAATATCAATAGATTGAACAAATATTTTCATTCTTTCCCTCTAACAAACAAATTTTATGCCATTAAATATGGGAGGTCTTGTAATAGAATGTCCCTCTAAAAATAATGCATTATATTGGTTGCCGCGATCTTTTCTCAAAGGTTAGTTAAACTCAATATAAGATACCAAACTCTGATACCAATTGTTGGCTCAAAAAGCAACTTAAGAGGGGGGTGAATTAGGTTTTCAAAACTAAACCTTTTAATGTGCTAAATGAGAAATGCAAACTTTATGCAACAAATAAACAGTTAAGCACAAATGAATATAAAAGATATTTAATAATTGAAATTCAAAAAACAAATACAAGATGATTGAGATAGAAACTATCAAATCAAACTCCCAAACTTCTCAAATTTGAAGTATATCCACTAGTAGTGCCTCTTCAAAGAAGGTGAGGCAATAACCTTCTTGTACACAAAGTAGACTCACCCATGCACTAACTAAATCCCTCTAGTTGAGCCAAAGGGTTTTACAATACAACCTCACTTTTGTAACTTGTTATCCCTCCACTCTTACACTTGAACATCACGTACTAGTCTACTCTTACTCACACTAATTCCCTCTGGTTGAGCCAAGAGAATTAACACTACCCAAACCAATACAACACACAATATTATAGCATATTTTTTTCTAAATAGCTCTTACAAGTGTTTGTATTGAAATGCAGTAGTTCTTCTCTTTTTTTTTTCTTTTTTTTTTGCATTTACAGACTTGGGGGTATTTATAGATGCACAAAAACTGCCTTCAATAATTCTCTAAAAGCTATTTTCTGTTTACTGAAAAATTAGCCGTTAGATCGGACGGCCAATGCAGTGGGTGTGAGTCCGAACGAACTAACCGTTGGACCTTCAGGACAGCCGCTGCTAAACTCTGCATCTGACGCTGCGTCCGTTCTCTGAGGGTATTCGTTCGGACATCCGAAGATACGTCCAAACCTACGTCCGGTCGATGCAATGTCTTCTGGAAATGTGATCGGACGCTATTCTTCATCCGAGACTACTTCAGGTTCTTTGTGTCAAACGATTATCATCGTCCGAAACTCTATCTTTCGGACAGTCATTTGTGTTCGATAAGTTTATCACTTCCAATGCCCTCTGTGCTTAAAGAAGGCATGTTTCGGACAGTCACTTGCGTCTGAGCTTCTTTCTCTCGGACAGTCATCATCATCCTAACCTCCTTATTTTTCTGCACACTTGTTTACAAGTCGTTAGTATGATTTGGTTATCATCAAAATATTACTATCATAATTGGAGTCTAACATATTTGATGTCGTATTCGCATCCTAGCCGGAATCAATATCAGAGACCGAGGCCAATCCAGAGATTTTGAAAATTATTTATCCAGGGAAAATTTTAATTTTTTAAGCTTTTTAACATGAGAATATTTAAAAAAATATCTCAACTGGAGTTGAGGAATACACAAATAATTTGTGCGCATCTGAAGTCTTCAACTCAAACTAAAATTCCTCGCCGCTTCATTCGTTGCTAGTAAGTCCCTTGACCTTTTCTTCTTATTTTGTTGTTTTATTTTTTATTTTTTAAGCAATACTCCAAACATAACAGATGCAGTAATTTGTGCCATTCTTGGTTGTTAATCCATTAAAATGGATTTGATGAATTGACAATAGACATCTTGCATCCTTGGCTTTACAGGATCTAATTAAGCATTGTAATTGTCAATTGCCAAGTCCGTACCACCTTTGAGCATCTGCTGAATTCCTTTCTCTTTTTTTTTGAATGAGGCGATGTAGCATTACCTGGCGGCTACTTGATCTCCTTTAATCTCTCCTCTTCCATTTTTCGTAAAGAACTTCATCTTCATATGGTGGGAAGATGGGATAAGAGCACCAAGTGACCCTATGGCTGGCCGGCCAATTATGGCATTGTAAGGAGATGATGCTTTAGTCACTACAAAATTCACCATCATTTGGGTGTTCCGTGGAGTTGTGCCAAACATCACAAGAAGAGTTATGTACCTAAGCGGAATGACCGTTTCTCTAGCAAAGCCTACCAAGGGTGTGGGCACATGTTTGAAATCTTTTTCCTCGAACTTCATTTCATTGAGAGCAGAATTGAGAGCAGAATGGAATAGTATATCAATAGAGTTGCCATTGTCAATAAGTGTCAGACTCCTCACATCATAGTTTTTCACCGGTAAAGTTACCACTAACGGGTCACTGTGAGGATGAAATACTTGTTGTGCCTCCTCTGTTATAAAGATAATGTTTTGACACAATTTGGGTCACTTCAAGTCAGATTGGACTAAATTCACCTGACGAGCATAAGCCTTGGGAGTTGACGCTAAGTTACCACTTGTCGCTCCACCAGAGATGGTGATTATAACTATTCTTTCTTGATTCTCTACGAAACTCGGTCTCTCCTGTCTAGGCTCTTGGCTTGTCGTTGGGGTGACTTTTTTCTATCTATTCCTCGAATTAACTGTCCCAAATATTTTCTTTGGATCAAATCCTCGACTACATTTTTTAAGGATATGCAATCATTAGTATCATGGTCGTGGTCTTTGTGAAAATAGCACCACTTGTTTTTGTTGTGACACTGCAGATCGCTCCTCATTGCTCCTGCCCACTTCACATAGGACTCTTTCTCAATCACTGCTAGAATTCGTGAAAGTGATTTGTGGTATCTGGTATTAAGTAGAGTGTAGGCCTGAGGAGGTTCGGGACTCCTCATATAGGGCACGGCTATGGATAGTTGATCCCTCACATTACTCTTTTTTGAAGACCCTATAGCATTATTCACACCATTAGCCTTCCTCTTCTTGCCTTCAGCTACAGTTGCTCCAGTCTCTCTCTTTTTCTTCTCACCTTCATCTGTTTGGACCAACTTTTTAACTCTACAAAAAAGACCACTGAGAGTAGTAGGTTTGAAGTTGAGGTCAAAGGAGAATTTTTCTAGCCTCACCCCAATTTGGAAGGCCATTATCTGCATATCTTCTGTAACTCCTTAGATTTAAATAGTTTCCTTTTTGAACCTATCCCATAATCCATGAGCGATTCATCGGGTTTTTACTTAAGTGTAAGTAAGTGAGTTCTCGTCTTTAGAATCCTCTTCTGATTCTGAAACTCATTCAAAAATAAGTCTACTAGTTGATCAAAATTTTTGATTTCACCTTTCTTATATCCTCTAAACCAGTCTCATCTAGGAGTCAGTGCTCCTAAGGGTTCCGGGAAACCCTTGGCAGAGAATAGCATCAGAGACTCCTTAGAGACACATTTTGGAGTGTTAGGCATCCAGGTGTTTCCATGGATCAGTACTGTTATCATAAGAGTCAAATTGGGGAGTCTGCCATTTTCTAAGAAGAGGATCTTGAATGATATCATTAGGCAAGGGAAGAGAATACTTATATCTAGTACTCTTTCCTTCTCTATAATCCATTATGTCCATTCTAGCCTGCAACTCTTCCAACCTCTTCCTTAAGTCTTCTTCTCTTTCTGGGACTACCAACACCGTAAAATCCTTCTCTTGGTGCCATCTTCTCTCATGAGCTATAGATTTTACTTCACCTGGGCTTCTTTCCCTAGTACCACTCGGCCTTGATGAGGCCGCTCTTCTGGATTCTAGCCTGGCAATTCGGCCAATTTGCTTTTGCCTAGAAGACTGATGTGGGTGCCGTAGACACCTATTTTTGTCCCTTAAGTTCTCCCTTATTTTTGCATAGAACCTCTTAATTTGACTCTCAATTTTCTTTTTAATTTCCCTTTTAATTTCTTTTTAACCTACACTTTGATTTCCTCTTAATTTATCCTTTAATTCCCTCTTAATTTGTCTTATGGTGTTTAATTGTTATTTGTTTTATGCATTTTGCAATACTAAGAATGAGTTTTAATATTCTTAAGTTTTTAGATTTTTCAAAAAAAAAAACAAAATTCAAACAGTCAGCTCGACAGAGCTGTTTTGGCCACGTTTTTCTCTGCATTTTTTCACCCATTCTCACCAAATTTCAGATGCCCCATACTCCCAACATGACAAGGAATGGTCTTTGACCATTTTTACACTCAATCCACCTCTTTAAAGAGCAAAAAACTCAGCCTAAAAGAGAGAGGACGAAATTTCTACAGAAAAGAAAAGAGAGAAAATTAGACTAAACTTTGAGCCAACTTTGAGCCAAAATTCCAAACGATTGAAAAGGAATTAGACTAAACTCAAAGAAGAAAAGTTGTAGAGGGTACCTGGGACTAAAACTTATCTTTGTCAATATCAATCAAAATCATTCATTTGGGGGGTCAAAAACGTGGTAGAAAAAGGCTGGTGGCCAAGAAAATCTGCAGAAAAAAAGAGAAATTTTCTAAGTTAGGAAAATTTTTCAGAGAGCCAACTTTGAGCCAAGATTTCAATCTATCAAAGAGGAATTAGACTAAACTCAAAGAAGAAAAGTTGTAGAGAGTAGCTGGGACTACAACTTCTCTTTGTAAAGTTGAAACAAAATCGTGCATCTTGTGGGTGAAAAACGTGGTGGAAGAAGGCCGGTTCATCAACCGGAAGCTTGGAGGTGCTGAAAGCAAATTCGGCTCAAACGCACTCCAAGCCAAGCATAACCAATTCCACCACATTCCTGAGGTTAAGGTGAGTTAAATGGGCTTTTGAATCGATTGTTTTGGTGACAAAATGCTTATCTTACTATTTTTACATTATTTATAACTTAATTTTCATTTTTTTTTTCCTTTTCAAATTTCTTCTAAGCAACTATACATTTTTAATGACAATAACCACCAAGCTTTAATTTGATTTTTGTTTGACATTTTAATATGTTTAATTACCCTTTGATTGTGAAATTACCGTTTTGCCCTTATAAGTATTAAATTGTAAATAGGCTCTTATTTTGCACATATTTTTCGATTAGTTTCTTTTGTGATGATTTGTGCTTTATTTTTTATGTTTGTTGGTCTCGATATAATATTGATGCTTTTTCTTACTTGTTAAATGATGTGAATTTACTCTTCTGTCCTCAAATTTTGTTTAGTTGCACGACTAGACATTAAATATTTGAATCAAACTCAATTTAGTCCATGACTTAATAACTGTATCAATAATATAAAATCGGGTTAGAAGTAAACTCTGGCGTGCATGACAAACGACTGTTTTGCCCCTTGGGAGTTAAAGGGCACTACAAGCTAAATGTGTGCAACTTTAAATTGGACCCCGGGCTAAATTTACCTGTCAATGTTTTTATTTACTATTTATTTTTATTTCCTCAAGACCGAACCTTAATATGTACATATTTTATTACTTTAAACTATCTTAAGCACACGTACGCTACAAAGTCGGCAATAATGAATACTAAAATTGAAAAGGGAAACGCGATAAAATCATGCAACCGGTCCAACGCCGGGTAAAGTTGCACACATTTAGCTTCTAGTGCCCTTTAACTTCCCATTTTGTGTAGGATTTCCAAACTCATCTTTTTGAATTACGTGGACCAGGACTCAATCTAGACTAGGGTTTATTTTTTTCTTTAAATTTTGATGTATTTTTGTGTCCCGGCGCACCAACACACCGGGTGGCGACTCCAATCCTGTGTTCCCTAGCTTAGATTATTTTTGTACAATTCATAGTCTCATTTAAAGCCCCGTTATGTAATAGTAAATAGGTGATTCATTTAAATTGGTAATAGTAAGTAAGTAATTTATGTTTGTAAATAGTAAATAGGATTTTTGCATTTAATCACCTATTTCACGAGCACCACATTGGCAGTGAACTAAAGAAAGGAAAAACACAGTGTTGGTAAGATAATTTGAGTGACAAAAGCCATTCAATTGTGGGCAAAAATGAGGGATTGAGTGACACAATTTGAGTCAATATATCCCCAAAAGTGAGTTTAGTGATGAGAAAAATTCTTTTGATTTTACTAACCCTAATCGCTTTCTTTTCTTGTAAGCGTTTGATATATCGTAGAAAGAAAGTAGTCGGGCTAGTCAACCCATAATCATGGGCACCAAACAACAACCAATAGGAAGGCCTTTAGGAGTTAAGTGTCCAGCTCATAGAGCTAATACTCCTCTGTGTCGTCAAGAAGGTAAATACGATTCTGATCAAGATATTATTGATGGTGATGTGTTTGATGATAGGAATGTGGAACATGGTCGAAGGGAGAATCAGACCAAAGACAACAATATTGGTACAATCAAATTATCCTTGCTTCCTTTCCAAGGTAAAGCTGATCCTTAAGCTTATATCAAATGGGAGCAAAAGGATGACTTTATTTTTGATTGCAAGAATTTGTACGTACAATTATTCTAATTAAAATAAGGCAAAATAAGCTGCTGTTTCTTTTATTGATTATGCATTGACCTGGTGTGATCAATTCTTAATTTGTAGGCGTACTATTGATAATTAGGCTGACATGAAATCTATGTTGCGCAAAAGATTTGTTCTATCTCATTATTATAAGGAATTTCATCAAAAATTGCAAAGCTTGAGGCAAGGTACTGGGTCTGTGGAAAGTACCATAAGGAGATAGAAATTGCCATGATTAGAGTTAATATTGATGAAGATAGGGAGGCTACAATGAGACAGTTTTTGAGTGGACTTAATAAGGAGATTGCCGATATAGTTGAACTACACCATTATGTAGACCTTGAGAAGATGGTTCGTAAGGCTACCCAGGTAGAAAAGGAACACAAACAAGGTAAACAAAGGGTAGCATCTGGTTCAAGCTCTAATTGGAAGCCAAATTGGCCTAGCACATCGAAGTAAGGTGAGAAGTCAACTTTAATCCTCAAGAAGCTAGAATTAAATGGCCATTTGTTCGAATTCAACCTAACACTGAAAAAAGCAATTTTATTTCTAATGACAATCCAAGGACTATAGATCTTAAATGTTATTGTTGTCATGGTATAGGTTACATCGCTTCCCAATGTCCAAACAAGAAGGCTTTGAATATTATCCATGGAGAATGGGTAAGTGATGAAAGTGACAAAAAATATGAGACCATGCCACCACTAGAGGGTTTAAGTTATGATCAGTTTGAAGAAGAAGCTATCCATGGCCAAAATTTGGTGGTTCTTAGAGTTCTTCATGCACAAGTCGAGTATGAAGAAAATGAGATACAAAGGCCAAATATCTTTTAAACTTGTTGTTTTGTTCAAAATAAAATTTTTGGATTAATTATTGATAGTGGTAGTTGTGTGAATGTAGCTAGTCAGTTAATGGTCGAAAAGTTGAATTTGCCAACTATTAAGCATCCTAGACCATATAGATTGCAATAGTTAAATGAAAGTGGTGAACTAAAGGTTAACACAACAAGTCCTAATTTCATTAACCTTAGGCAAATATAAAGATGAGGTCTTGTATGATGTTGTACCTATGCAACCAAGTCGTATATTGTTTGGTAGACTTTAGCAACGTGACCATGAAACTACTCATGATGGATTTGAGAATAAGTACAAGTTTGAAAAGGATGGTCACAAGATTGTGCTAAAGCCTTTACCACCACATCAAGTCTGTCAAGAGTAGATACAACTCCGCAAATCACTTCAGGAGCATGGTAAGTTTAAGGTTGAATGTAAGAAAAAAGGTAAGTTAGTCAAAAATTAGTCTAAGGAGATTGAGGTGGTTTCAACTAAATGGAAGCATAAAACTAGGCAATTGGATTTGTTTGCTAAACCGAGAGAGGTTGTGAGTTCTTGTAAAAATAACATTCCTATCATTGTTTTTGATGTTTAAAGAAGCTTATTTTGCTAACTTTGACATTGATCCTTCTTTTTTCTAATGCTTTTAAGTCTCTCTTGCAAGAATTGAGGTAGTACATGCTTTTTGAAGATACTCTACCTAGATTGCCGCGGATTGGGCACCATATCAAATTTGTTCTGGGAGCTGTGATTCCAAATAGACTAGCATACCGAGCTAGTCTAGAAACAAGAGATTCAAAGGCAAGTTGAGGAGCAACTAGCTCAAGGGTGCGTACGTTAAAGTGTTAGTTCGTCAACTGCGCCAGTTTTGTTGGTACCTAAGCAAGATGGTTCGTGGTGAATGTGTGTGGATTGTTGTGGGGTAAATCGCATCACAGTAAAGCATCACCATCCCATTCCAAGGTTAGATGGCATGTTGGATGAGCTTCATGGTTCCAAGATTTTCATTAAAATTGATTTGAAGAGTAGATATCATCAAATTCAAATGAAAGAGGGTGATGAGTGGAAAACTGCTTTTAAAACAAAACATATATTATATGAATGATTGGTAATGCCGTTTGGTTTAACTAATGCACCTAGTACTTTCATGAGATTGATGAACCATGTTTTCTTAGCTTACATTACTGGTAAATTTGTTGCAGTTTACTTTCATGAGATCTTAATCTACAGCAAATCATTTAAAGATCATCTCATACATGTTCATGTAGTACTTGAGGTTTTAAGGAAAGAACAACATCATGCTAACCTTACAAAGTGTTTATTTTCTTTGGATAGAGTTGTTTGTCCTGGTTTTGTAGTGACTTCTAAAGGGATTGAAATGGATAAAGGAAAGGTTAAAGCCATCCAAGAATTGCCAACTCCCACTCCTGTGTCTGATGTGCGAAGTTTTCATGAATTGGGAAGCTTCTATAGGAGGTTCGTGAAAGACTATAGAATAATTATTACACCTTTGACCGAGGTAAACAAAAAAGAGGTTGGATTCAAATGGGACCCCGAGCAAGAACAGGTGTTTTCAACACATAAGGATTGATGTTTCCCAAACCTTATTTTGATTATGACATAAGCACTAAACTCTGAAAACAAGTTGTGCAGGTCTGTTATCTTTTCTGCCAGAAATAGGTCGTTCGGATGTATAAATCCATGTGATCGTGCTAGTCCACCGTCCAAACTATGCTACTTTTCTCGCACGAACAAGAGCGTCCGATACAAATTCATTTCACCGTTTGAACGAATAGGCAGAAAGCAAACTTCTTCATGCACCTTCAACGGATGCACAGGCGCGTTCGAGGAAATATCCCTCGGACATATATTTTCGTCCGATTGATAAGAATCAAGAATCCTAAGCTCCTCAACGGATGCATACAACTGTCTGAACAAAGCTTACTTCGGACGAACAGGACCGTCTAAAACCCAGTCCAGACACATACACGGTCGTTCGAACGACATCCTTCACCAACTATATTGACATCGGACGCTGTGTCGGATGCACAATCTTTGTCTCGGACGTCCGAAACCCTTAACTGCTAGTTTTTGTGCATTATGATTAAGCCGTTGGGAAGTAGTCACAACCAGAATTTATTACTCCTATAAATACCTGCTCTATTGTTCCGTAAGGGACATCTAGTACATTGAATACAAATCTTAGAAAAGAGCAATTTGAGTGGCAAATTGGCTATAGTGTTATATTCTATTAGTGTGTAGCTTCGAGTGTGGTTCAAAATATTGAGTAGAGTGATAATCTTGTACTAAAGTGAGGTTAAGACTGAAATCCTTGGCTCAACTAAAGTGAATTAGTGTGAGCAAGGATTGTCCTACTTTGTGTACATTAGAGATTATTGACTCACCAATTTTGTGAAGCATTCAAGTGGATTAACACTTCAATCTTGATAGTTTGGAAGTGTTGCTTGTTTAATTTTTCTCTTTACCTTTTTATATTGCATAAGCTTTATTGTCTTTATATCTATTTATGCATTTCATAGTTTAAAAGATTTTATCGGTGATTATTTTGCTATATAATTTTTAAGAAACCTAATTCACCCCCCTCTTAGGTTATTTTGGGGCCAACAATTGGTATCAGAGCATTAGTCTCATTCTATTGCTTAAATTGCTTTTGAGAAAAGATCTATTTGGCAACCAACAATGCTTTATATTTTGAGGGTCAATCCATCACTTGTGCCCATAGGCCCCCTATATTTAATGGGGCAAATTTTATTAGTTGGAGAGATAGAATGAAAATATTTTTTCAATGTATTGATATTGACTTATGGTATGTTGTAAATGAAGGTCCCTTTGAAGCTACCATCATTGATGATCATACAAATAGAAGAAGAGAAAAGACAAGGGATGAGCTCACTCCACAAGATAAGGCAAACTTGACTTTAATGCGATAGCTATGAATGTGCTATACAATGCCTTGGATGCAAATGAATCATCTCATATCAAGGGATGCATTTCTGCTAAAGAAATTTGGGATAAATTGAAAGAAATCCATGAAGGGAGCGATGATGTTCGAGGGCAAAAGAAATCTTTACTTGTTGCCAAGTATGAGTCCTTCAAGATGGAACCACATGAAAAAATTGACAAAACGTATTGTAGGCTCAATGACATCATTAAGGATCTTGAAGCCTTGGGAAAGGAGTATTCTTTGGGTGAAAAGAATAGAAAAATCTTGAATGCTCTATCTCAAAGAATGGGAGGCCAAAACAATCACTATAGAGGAGGCTAAGAATTTAAATTCTATGCCTATTGAATCACTAATCAACTCTCTTTCTTCTTATGAATTGAAGTTAAAGGCCAAAGTGGTGGATGATAAAGAAGAAAGACCAAAAATGAGCATTGCATTAAAGACCTCTCAAGAAGAAGATGAAAATGGCTCCATCAATCTAGAAGACGAAGATCTTGATGAAGGAGATCTTGCACTCATCACCAAAGGATTTCTTAAACATTACATCAACAAATGGAGAATGAGAAGAGGTGGAGCTACCAATTCAAATAATTTCAAAGGGATGACTAAGGTAGAAATGAATAAACAAAATGAAAAGTGCTTTAAATGCGGTCAACCCAGACACTTTGAGAATGAGTGTCCTTCCAAGAAAAAGAAGGAAGGAAGAAAGTCCGCTTCAACAACTTTCAAATCACATGGGATGATTGCAATTCTGAAAGAGAAGTTGAAGAGGAAATGGACTGTCTTTTAGTCAGCACAAATGGCCTTTATGGCCATTGGAGATGATGAGGTAAATTCTAACTATGACTCTAATGATGAAAATGATGATAATGATCTTGAAACTTTCATTTTAAAATTGCATGATAGCCTAAAGGAATCATATGCTAGAAATAAGGAGTTAGTAAAGAAATCAAATGCTTTATTGAATGTTAACTCTAAACTTGTAAATGAAAATAATAGGTTATCACAAGAAAATAGTGACTTGAAGAAAAGAATGCATGTGAAATCAAGGATCAAGGAAGAACAAGCCTCCTTGAAGAAAAGATTGGATGATTTGAATGTTCAATTGACTAGAAAAAGAGAAAATGTTGTTGATTTGAAAAGAAATAGAAATGTATTGATCAACAAAAATTTTGTCATGTTTAAAAGGGATGACTTATGTTTTGTAAAATCAAATCCTCTTTATATGGAAATAAAAATATTATTTGTAAGTATTGCCAACAACATGAACATATCAAGAATATGTGCTAGTCTGTCAAGAAAAATGAGAAACTTGGAATGAAAGCTGTATGGATTAATAGCAATTTCACTAACTCTAATGGACCCAAGAAAATATGGGTTCCAAAAGTTATCAATTGATTTGTTGTGTAGGTACTAAACATCACCGAAAATGCTAAGTGGTTCATAGATAATGGATGCTCAAGACACATGATGGGTAATGCTTCTCTCTTCACAAACCTCAGATCCAAAAACAGTGGAAAAGTAACATTTGGGGAGAACAATAAAGCAAAATCAATCGGCATTGGTGATGTAGGTAAAAATGGTGAAACCTTGATGAAGAATGTGCTTCTTATTGATAATTTGAACTACAATTTACTGAGTGTAACTCAATTTTGTGATAAAAATTTATGTGTTATTTACCAAGCATGAATGTCTTATTATTGATAAAAATCATGTTGTTTTATTTAAGGGTGCTGGGCACAATGATGTTTATGTGATTCACCTTGACAAAATTAGTAATAGTAATGTAAAATGTCTTACCGCTTCCATAGATGATCGTTGGCTTTGGCATAGAAGACTTTGTCATTTTAATATGAATTTAATTGAAAAACTTGCTAAGAAGGAATTGGTAAGAGGTTTGCCAAAACTGAAGTTTTTGAGAAATAAATTTTGTGATGCATGCCAATTTGGTAAACAAGTTAAAGTTTCCTTTAAACCAAAGAATTGTGTGTCTACTTCTAAACCTTTAGAATTATTGCACTTAGACTTGTTTGGACCAACTCAACATCCTAGTCTTGGTGGTAGTAAATATGCTTTTGTGATTGTGGATGACTATTCTAGGTATACTTGGGTATTATTTCTTGTTCACAAAAATGAAACTTTTGAAAAATTTGTAAAATTGTTTTCTAAAATTCAAAATTTGTTGAATTTGAAGATCACTCGATTAAGAAGTGACAATGGTGCCGAATTTAAATTTGGAGGCTTTCCCGAATTTTGTGATCACAACGGTATTTCAAATGAATTTTCGGATGTTAGAATGAAGTTACTCAACAAAATGGTGTTGTTGAAAGGAAAAATAGAACACTTCAAGAAACCTCTAGAACTATGATTTACCACAATATTTTTGCGCCGAAGCCGTTAACACGGCTTGTTATGTCATTAATCGAGTTTTGTTGAGATCTATTTTAAACAAAACTCCTTATGAACTCTTGTTCTGTAAAAAATCTTTGTGTTCAATTTTAAAGTTTTTGGTTGTAAATGTTTTATTTTAAAAATAAAAGAAAATCTTGGTAAATTTGACAAAAAATCGGATGAAGGAATTTTTCTGGGATATTCTAGTGAGAAGAAACCATACCGAGTATACAATAGAAGAACGCTTTTCATTAAAGAAGTTGTACATGTTACATTTGATGAAGCTAATGATGTTATCTCAAAGAATATATGTGAAGATGAAGATGTAGGTATTCAAAAGGAGCTTGAGAAGCTCACTATACATGAAGATCATCAAGAGATCACATCAATCAATGATGTCAACAACCATCAAGAATAGATGAAGAAGAAGAAAAGAATGAGGATATTCCAAAAGATCTTCCAAAAGAATGGAGATTTGTCTCTAGTCACCCTCAAGATTTGATCATAGGTGATCTATCCGATGGGGTAAAAACTCAATCTCATAAACCTTTGAATAGTAATTGTGCATTACTTTCTCACATTGAACCTAAACATGTACATGATGCATTAAATGATGAATCTTGGGTTATTTCCATGCAAGATGAACTTAGTCAATTTGAGAAAAATAACATATGGACCATAGTTGAAAGACCATCAATTCATCCTATAATTGGAACAAAATGGGTTTTTACAAATAAATTAAATGACAAATGTGAAATCATAAGGAACAAAGATAGACTTGTTACAAAAGGTTATGCTCAAGAAGAAAGTATTGACTTTGATGAAACTTTTGCACCCGTTGCTAGATTAGAATCCATTCGCATGTTTCTCGCATATGCCAGTTTTAATGATTTCAATTTTTTTCAAATGGATGTCAAAAGTGCCTTTTTAAATTGTTTTATTGATCAATAAGTTTTCGTTGAACAACCTCCCGATTTTGAAAATAAAATTTTTCCAAATAATGTTTTCAAACTCTCTAATGCCTTGTATGGTTTGAAACAATCTCCAAGAGCTTGGTATGAAAGACTAAGTGGATTTTTGATTGAAAATGGATTTAAAAGAGGTTTCGTTGACACTACTCTCTTTACCAAAATAAATTCCAATGGTTTGTTAATTGTTCAAATTTGCGTTGATGATATTATTTTTGGAGCAACTAATGAAAGCTTGTGCAAGGATTTCTCACACTTGATGCAGAAAGAGTTTGAAATGAGAATGATGGGAGAGTTACAATTTTTCTTAAGACTACAGGTTCACCAAACAAAGGAATGGGCATTTATTACACAAATCAATTACACAAAGGAGCTACTCAAATGATTCAGAATGGAAGACTGCAAACAAGTTGATGAAAAACACTATAGAGGTATGATCGGAAGCCTACTTTAAAAAATTTAACGGCTAGCAGACCAGATATTATGTTTGCTGTTTGTTTATGTGCTAGATTTCATTCTTGCCCTAAAGAATAGCAGTTAATGGCTGTAAAAAGGATTTTTTTTTACTTAAAAGGCACAATGGATTTTGGTCTATGGTTCCCAAAATCCTCTACTTTTGATTTAATTAGTTATTTTGATGCTGACATTTCTGGGTGTAAAATTGATAGAAAAAGTACCAGTGGTATGTGTCATCTCCTGGGTAATTGTCTTGTGTCTTGGTTTAGTAAAAAATAAAATTCTATTTCTCTTTCTACGGCTGATGCCGAATATATTGCTGCTGGAAATTATTGTGCGCAACTTCTGTGGATGTAACATACTTTAAAAGATTTTGGCGTTGTTTTTTATTGTGTGCCTATTAGGTGTGACAACACTAGTGCAATTAATCTCACAAAAATCCTGTAATGCACTCTAGAACTAAACACATTGATGTTAAGCACCATTTTATTAGAGATCTTGTTTGCAAAAAGGAAATATGTGTTGAATTTGTGTCTACACTAGATCAACTGGCTGACATTTTTACTAAACCCTTGGCTTTAGATCCTTCTGAATCTCTCAGAAATCGTTTGGGGATTTTAAAGTTCACATCGCCATAAACTCTTTGTTCGGACGCACATGCTCGTCCGAACAACACTATCTGTCGGACGCTCTCACTCATCCGAAAACCTCCTCTCTGCGTCGGACGCTTATGATCATCTGAATTCTCCTCACTTTCTTTATTTTTCCACTAGAATCCTACCGGACGCTCCTCATCGTCTAAGAAAAAATTGGACGCACTAGCCTTGAGTTTCGACCGTCCATTCATCAGCTTTCGGCTGCACAATCGGACGCATACAAATTGTTCAGACGTTTCAACGATCAATTTACACGCTTAAAACCATTCACTTTCCCTCTTCCGGACACACCCAAATCCCCGAACCCTTCTCTAGCGAAAAGTCTTCCCCCTCAAAATTCTTACAATTTCTTCCTTCTCTTGCCAATGTCATTATTTAGGAATCTTCGTTCCCAAATTGTTCATTACCCTTATTGCACTCCATTTCACCAATCTACCATCAAATTTCTTCAAATTTCCACCAATTTCCCAAAAATCACACTTTTTTCTTCTTTTATATGTACTTTCAATTCACAATGGTTCAATCTCATGGAGGCTCTTCAACAGCAACTTGTGGACGTAAATCAAAGGAAAAAGCTCCAGTGCAAGGGGAATCATCAGCTAATCCTCAAGCTTCAACAAATCCACCTCTTCCAAAATTTATAGATGCCAAGGCATCTGAACGATACACATCTCTCCTTAGTAAATCTACCATTGTTCAAAGACCAGTTTCTCAAGGTCTTTTTGATGAATTTAATCTTCAAATTGTCAAATCTTGTTTTGAAAAACAAAATTGGAGTCACCTAGTTCATATTGACTTACCTGTTTATCATGACATTGTACCCCAATTCACAGCCAACCTTAAAAAAGGCCCCAGATGTTCGCACACTAGTTTCTTACGTGTGAACAACACAAATATTGAAATTTCTTCCAACATCATAAATACCATTTCTGAATGTGAAGTCTCATCCCCGAATGAATTTTCCTATTTCTTTTCTTTAGAAAAATGGTCCGCTCAGGATACTGGTTTTGATATTGACGAGGTCAGAGCAATTTTTAATATCAATTTCAACAGGCCTCGGAAGCCAAGATTACCTTGTTCACTCCTGAAATGAACATTTTATACATTCTTGTCACAAATTTAATGTTACCAACTAACAGGCATTGCACTTTTGCCCAAAAAATGCAGCTTTACTTATTTTACTGCATTTTCAAAGGGATTCCTCTTGATTTTGGGTACCTTTTCTGTTCCTTGTGGGAATTATTTCTAACCGATACTCGCCGAAAATTTCCTTTGGCAAATTTCTCACAAAAGTATTTGAATATCTTGACGTACCTTTCACTGGCAAAAAACAATACCCTCCCTGCTTCAACAAAGCCTACATTGAGTGCAAGGGCTTACGTTTTTTTAATATCTTATCAATGGTTAACTAAAGCTGCTTATGATATTGAAAGATCAAAAACTCAAGCCTCTACCTCTGGTCTAGCACTTTCCCATTCCCGTCCTTCTCAAACACCTCCACCAGCCCATGATCCTCACCCTTCCTCCTCCGAACCTTCCCTTTCACATATTTGCAGCCTTTTCAGTTCCTTGAGCACTTAGGTGAGCTTCTTCCAACGTCGCACTAATCACAAGTTAAAGCGTCTTGAAACTCTCAGATGATCCTGCAAGAGGCACTCAACTTGGGCATGTCTGCTTCAGCTCAAGTTCAATTTGCAAATATTCAGTCGCAGTACCCCCTTGACTCCTCTACCGACAGTGACGACAATGACAATGCTGAAGAAGAGGATGATCGTGAAGAACCCCTTGCTCAAGGTGCTGCTGATACTGATGAGGGTGACGACGAGGACATTGATGATACATTTGATTTTATCATGCAACGACACGACGCAAGTGATGACAATAGTGAAGCTACTGGCGATGATGCAACCTACCAAAAAGTGCGAGATTGAAGAACGCTCTAAGAAGAAAAATGACTCAACTTAGATTCTCTGTTCCTCCGTGAATCATTAATCTGTATTTTGATATTACTATTATGAATTACCTTTTTTTGGTTTTGGAATTGAAATAGATGTTGACGTTGTTATTGTTGGTTTGGAATTGAAATAGATGTCATTATCATGTAATGGTCTAATTTTGATGATGTTGATGTTGTTATTGTTGGTTATTTTAGTGCACTTTCTCAGGGAGAGATTTTTTTCATGATGTCAAAAGGGGGAATAGGAATATGCAAAATTGTTGGTTGTGGTATTAATCATATCTGTTGATTTTTGATATACATGATTGGATATATTTGGTTATTCAATGACTGTTTGTCATCATAAAAAATTAGCAGATTGATGTTTTCCGAAACCTTATTTTGATGATGACATAAGCACTAAACTTTGAAAACTAGTTGTGCATGTCTGCTATCTTTCTGCTGGAAATAGGTCGTTCAGTTACATAGTACATCGTCTGAACTATGCTACTTTTCTCGGACGAATAGGAGCGTCCGATACAAATTCACTCGGACGCATTTCACCGTCCGAACGGACAGGTAGAAAACAAACTTCTTTATGCACCTACAACAGACGCACAGGCGTGTCCAAGAAAATATCCCTCGAACATATATTTTTGTCCGATTGATAAGAATCAAAAATCCAAAGCTCCTTAACGGACGCATACAACTGTCCAAACAAGCTTATTTTGGACAAATAGGACCGTCCGAAACCCGGTCCGGACACATGCACGACCGTCCGAATGACATCCTTCACCAACTATACTAAGATCGGACGTTGTGTCGGACGCACCATGTTTATCTCGGACGTCCGAAACCCTTAACGGCTAGTTTTTGTGCATTTATTATTGAGCCGTTGGGAAGTAGTTACAATCAGAATTTATTGCTCCTATAAATACCTGCTCTATTGTTCTGTAAGGGACATCTAGTACATTGAATACAAGTGTTAGAAAAGAGCATGTATTTGTGGTAGCTTTGAGTGCAATTCAAAATATTGAGTGGAGTGATAATCTTGTACTAAAGTGAGGTTAAGAGTGAAATTCTTGTCTCAACTAAAGTGAATTAGTGTGAGCAAGGATTGTCCTACTTTTTATAGATTAGAAGATTATTGACTCACCAATTTTGTGAAGCATTCCAGTGGATTAACAATTCAAGCTTGGTAGCTTAGAAGTGTTGCTTGTTTAATTTCTCTCTTTGCCTTTTTATATTTCATAATCTTTACTGTCTTTATGTCTATTTATCCATTTGATTGTTTAAAAGATTTTATCGGTGATTATTTTGCTATATAATTTTTTAAGAAACCTAATTCACCCCCCTCTTAAGTTGCTTTGGGGCCAACAAGTATAAGCTCACTTCTACACCTTTTTTGCTTTTGCCTAATTTTGATAAACCTTTTGAAATTGAATGTGACGTTGCTAGTATTAATGTAGGTGATGTGTCGATGTAGGATAAGCAGTCAGTTGCATATGAACTTTTATTGAGAAATTGAGTGGTGTTGCTTTAAATTATAAGACCTATGATAAATAATTGTTTTCTTTGGTTAGAACTTTAGAGAATTAACAACCTTATTTGTGGTCAGAAGAATTCATTATTCGAATTGATCATTAATCTTGGAAACATTTGAGAGGCCAAAATTAATTGAACTGAAGGCATGCCAAGTGGGTAGAGTTCATTGATATGTTCCCATATGTGATTCAATATAAACATAGATAAAGAAAATGTTGTCGCTGATGCATTGTCACTTAGATATGCCTTGATTTCTACATTGTATGCGCATTTTCTTAGATTTGAGCATATTAAAGACTTGTATGCAAATGATCATGATTTTTCATTGGTTTTTGCTACTTGTGAAAATGGGACTTTCAAAAAATTTTGCAACTTTGATGATTATCTTTTCCAAGAAAGTAAGCTTTGTGTTCCACTATGTTCTTTGCGTGAATTGCTTTTCAGAGAGTCACATGAGGGATGGTTGATGGGACACTTTTTTATTCTTAAAACATTAGAAAGTTTGAAATAACATTTCTTCTGGCTGCATATGCATAAAGATGTTGAAGGGATTTGTTCCAAATGTGTGATTTGTAAAAGAGCTAAGTCTAAAGTGCAACCACATGGACTTTATATGCCTTTACCAGCACCTAATCATTCTTCGGTTGAAGTTTCTATGGATTTTTTGTTGGGTTTACCTAGGTCTAGGTCAGGAAAAGATTGTATATTTGTTGTGGTTAATAGGTTTTCTAAGATGGCACATTTTATTCCTTGCACAAAAACTGATGATGCATCTCATGTTGCAAATTTATTTCAAGGAAATTGTGTGCCTTCATGATTTCTCTCAAACACTTGTTAGTGATAGGGATGTTAAATTCTTGAGCAATTTTTGGCATTTCTTGTGAGGGGGAAGCTTGGTACTAAACTTTTGTTTCCAACTACTTGTTACCTACAAAATAATTTCAAACTAAAGTGGTTAATCGTACTTTGGGTTGACATTGTTGCGTGCTGTGATAAAAAGGAATGTAAGGTCATGGGAAGAGTGCATTGTATTCATTGAATTTCCAAATAATTGTTCAGTGCATTCTTCTACTAACTATTCTCCATTTGAGTTAGTTTATGTCTTTAACCCTCTTACTCCTTTGGATTTGTTTCCTTTACCCGTTTTTGAGTTTGCAAATGTAGATGGTAAGACAAGGCAGATTTTGTCAAGAAAACCCATGAAAAATCAAGGAAACATATTCTAGACGCCAATGAGCATGTGGCCAAAAGGCGAATAAAGACTGCAAGGAGATTGTGTTTGAGCCTGGTGATTAGGTTTGGGTTGCCGTAAGGAAAAATTTCTCAACTTGTGGAAATCTAAGATAGATTCTCATGGAGATGGACCATTCCATGTTTTGGAACGTATCAACGATAATGCTTATAAGCCGGGTCTTCTTGGTGAGTACAATGTTAGTGCTTCATTTAATGCTTCTGATCTTTCTCCATTTGGTTTTCGATGAAAGTTCGGATTCGAGGATGGATCATTTTGAGGAGAAAGGGAATGATACGAGTCAAGGAGGATCTTCAAGCTTGGATGAGTTGGCTAAGGTTTGAGAATAGTCATTGCAAGTACCAATAGGACTAATTAAAGGGCACGTGCAAAGAGGATCCAACAAGCCATGCAAAGTTTGGTTCGAGGTGTTGTTGTCAAGGAAGCTACCCAGAACAAATTGGAAGAATGATCGTGAAAATCTGAATTGAACATTCTTCAAGTCCAAATCCATGAGGCCAAGTATTCTTTTAGTTCTAAGTTCATTATTATTTAAGGTCTAATAGTATTTTAAGTGTTGTGCAAATTGGGCTAGTTTAATTACCAGTTTCGAACCTAATTAGTTAGTCTTTAACAAGGACCATAAATTTGGCCTACCTTTATTGGATTCTAGCATTTTAGAATTAAGTGATTCTTTTGCTTCTTTTGCAAGCAAACAAATTATAGAAACTTCTGGATTTGGGGCTAGCAAATGGCTGAATCCTATGCCCTAATTTTTAGGAGTTTTAGCTAGTGTTCAGGACTTTATTAAGTCTATAAATAGGCATCATATGGACAAAATTTTCAGCCCCTTTCATTGATAAAATTTTTGAGTTTTCTTGTATTGTGAGGATAGTTCTCTTTGTGTCTTTGAATCAAAACTTTGTTGGAATCATTGCTTGAGCAACGGAGATTATTTTAACCAACCTAAGATATTGGTTCTTGCTTGATAATCATAAGTAGTTGGTCAATTATTGCTTATTCTTGTTTGTTCTATTTGTGTCTTCTTTTGCATTCTTGTTGTCCAATTTGTGTGACCAACTTTGGATTTCGATCTTTGGGGTTTTGGTGCCTTACTTGATCATTGCGTTTTGTGGCATCGAGTCCTGATTATGCATAGAGTTTGCCTTAGGTTGAGTACTAGGCTCGTAATTACCTTGGATTTTTCAAATTTCATGTCAGTCAATTCAATTATAATTAATGAAGATATCTATTTTCAAATTCATCCCAACCCTAAAGCCTTCGGTAATTGAATCGTATCGAATTAAATAACTAGGGTTTGAGACATTCTCCGGCCAAATTTAAATAATTCGATTCATATCTATATGGAATTTGAGTTTCTAGAGAGGAATACTCGATGAATTAACTAGTTAATGCCGCATCCTTGGTCTTGGAACTATTAGTCGAATCAATTAATACTGGTCTATGATAGAATTTCAAAAACCTTATCCTCTTGGCCAACCTAAGCAAAACTAAAGTTAGCAGCTCTTTAAATTTGTCTATGCGTGTTAATTATTAGCCGATTAATATAATTTAGTGATAAACCTTTATTTTGTTTAGTTCATAGATAATTGCATCACTCACACCCAAGTCCTAATTAATTTAGCAGTTCATGGTTTGTGGAGAAAAACATAAATTAATTGATTTGTCGAAAGCCATTATAAAATAATATATTGAATTTAAAAGTGCAATTGCAAATAAATAAATTAAAAGAACAAGTTACCAACTAACTTGAATTGAATAACTTGAACGATCGAAGGATGAAAATCAAACATGGAAATCAAAGGATAATTGAATTCTAAAGTGCTAAAAAATTTACTCTAAAATCCCTGGACAAAAAGATAAAAAGAAATAATGAGCAAGCTCCCTTTTGATTGTTACAAGGGGTCCTTATTTATTACCTGACGTAATTGAACCTAGGCCCAATTAGACCACCCACAAACTTTAGGTGGTTTAAGCCTATTCAGTTGCCTTCTGCTGCTCATCCACAGAATGCCAATGGACCAACTTTGTTTAGTCACAGTTTGCGCCTGTTCTTATTGTGCCCAGCCATATCTGTGGCTGGTCTTCCTTCACAGCTTCAATTCCTTGCTCCCTTCACTTTAGCTTACAATTCTACATTGCCAATTTACCCTTTTGTCTCTTGCTACACCTTTACAAAATACAAAATGGAATAATTAGAAAATGCATTACATAAACACACATTTAAACACAAAAACAACGTTATAAAACATCACAATCAACTAAAAGCATTCTAAACACGAATTTACACCCTAAAACATAACAAATAGAAGTAAAAACACCTAACATTTAACAAAACAGGCACAAAAAATGAGTCTAAATATAGAGTTATCATGACCCTTCTTTCTTCTTCTCTAATGTATGAAAATCAAACAAAAGGTGAGTTCTTTGTGTAATTTATCTGAGTTTGAGTTCTTGTCAATCCGTGCTTGATTTTTAGATGAGTTTTCGACTATTATTGGTCCTTATGAAAAATTTGAACCTTGAATCGCCTACAAACTATATTTTTAGAGCAACATCCACCAATGATCACCAAACTATTTTGTTGTTGCACATAAGGTCATCGGAACTATTTTTTTAACAAATTTGGCCCCTGAACTGAATTAAGTGCGTGTCGTAGTCACTAAGTCTGTTTCTATCGCTACTGTAAATAGATATTTGAGGTAGTTTAGTGACCAAAATTGTAGACAGAATGACTCAAGACACATACTTACAAGATAGTTTGGTGACCAAATTTGCAAAACAAATTGTTTAGTGACCTTGTTTGCAACAACCTAATAGTTTGGCGACCATTGGTGCATTTTGCTCTTTTTTTTATGCTATAATACATAAACAAATACAAGTTATCCAAAACAAAAAATTCTAAAATACACTAACAAAGAACTAAATAACAGCAAGGTTAGAAACTTGGATTGTTTCCCAAGAAGCATTTTGTTTAACATCTATACTTGGGAAATGCTTTATACATTAAAAATTCCCAAACCTCCATTATGGGAACATAAACTTTTTCACTGCATTAACCATGAAGCAATTAAGGTACTCATGAGGATATTTCCTTACTTGCACAATGCAAAACAAGATTTCGCTATTGTGCTCCGTTAAAATTATCCTTCATTATTCTATATCAATCAACACTCTGGTAGTGGCTAGAAATGATCTTCATAAGATCAGTGAACTTTCATACGCGTCTTCTTCCTCCATATCTATTACTACAAATTCCAACAATGTCGAGAAAATAAGATTCTCTATTCTAATCGGCACATTTTCTATCACTCCTTACGTATCCCACATGCTTCTATTTGCTAGGTGGATAGGCTTGTCGAGCTTATGAGTGATCACTAATATGTTCTCCTGTAAAGAAAGAGAGGAATTAGGTTTATATTGGCTTCTAAATATCATGGAGCTCTATCAATTGAAGTGACAGCTATTTTTCAAGGTATAGTAAAACTTCCCAGATTTTCCCCTTTAGGAGGTATAGTAAACCCTAATTCTTACATGACTCCTTGGAACTATTGTCTCTATTATCATTTATCTCGACCTTGCCTTGAAATTCATTTTCCTTATCATAAATTTAATGTAGTTGTGAAGCTCCTCAACTTTTTCATCTAAACTTGTAATCACATCTTCCTTGAATGCTTCTTTGTCATCCCTTGATATTCAAAATATTCCTCCTAGCAGTCGAACATTTTTGTAGCATTAAAAATATTAAACTTTACCATATTGCTACAGGACCATTTTGAACGTCAATAACGATTCTACCCATTGCTAAGAATGGTCTACCAAGAATTATAGGTTTATTTACATCTTCTTCAAAATCTACTACAATGAAATCTGCTAGAAATATGAACTTATATGCTTTTACCAACACATCTTCAATGACTTCCCTCGAATGTGCTAATGAACGATCTACAAGCTAGAGGGTCACCAATGTTGGTTTCACTTCTCCCACATTTATTTAATTTTCTAAAAATAGAAAGAGGGATCAAATTAAAACCAGCACATAGCTAGCAAATAGCCTTACTTATATATTAAGTCCCAATCATGAAAGGAATTGTAAAGCTTCTTGGATCCTTTAGCTATGGTGGTAGTTCTTCCTGTAGAATTGCACTGCACTCTTCCATAAGGGTTAATGTCTTGAAGTTAGACAATCTCATTTTTCTTAATAAGATGTCTTTCATAAATTCACTTAACTTGGCATTTGTTAAAGTGCTTCAACAAACTAAATGTTTGATATGAAGTTTCTTGAAAACTTTTATAAATTTTCCTGAATTGGGAATTTGACTTATGTTTCTTGAATCTTTAGGTATTGTACCTGCGGAAATATAAATTAGTTGTTCTGTTTCTTTTCCTGTGTAATTTCGTCTAGACTACCATTTCCTTCATCTATTTGTCATCCGCCACCAATTGCTTCCCTCTCCGAAGTGTTACTACCAAGTACTATCTTGCCCTATTTCTGTGGATTTACATATATCTCGCTTGGGAGAATACCTTAGGGCCTATTGTTTATGGAATTATCTATAAGCCCTATTTGGCTCTCTAGACTGCATTGAAGCAGTATAGCTTTGCAGCAATGTACTCATACTTTTGAGTTGTGCCCATGTAATTTAGTATCACCTGAATGTAAGTGTACTGTTAATACGGGTTTTGGTTTTTTAATAGATTTCAAACAACATAGGATAAAAAAATAAACTTAAACGATCACCAAACGTCACCCTTACACTGACAAGTATTCGAGGTAAAATTTGTAGGTAGAAACGAGTTAGTATCGTTCTCTTGATGATTGTGACAAAAATTACTTAGTTGATAGGGTCCTTTTGCCATTTAGACAAAATCTCTTATAGTTTGTCACTAACTAAAAGTGGAAAAACATGTAAACAAATAACGAAATTAACTAACTAAACTAAAGAAGCAAGTAAACGGTTAATCTAAGAAAGCAAATAAAGATTAACAATAATAACTATCATTAGAAGCATAATTGAACTCACAATTAAAACAAGAAACTTAATCTAGTAAAGTGTGTAAAAATTACTTCTAGGAAAAGTAAGTTACACTAAGAAAAGTTGTATAAATAACACTAAGAAAGTAATTAACTTTAACCTAATAAAGCAAGTAAAAACTAACTTAAGAAGGCAAGAAAAATTAATCTAAGAACACTTTATTAAAAACCATTAAACTAATTGAACCAGGACTACATTAATTAAACTGCAGAATAGAGAAACCTTCATTTTAAACTAAATTAAGAGTAATTCCAGGAAATGGATTGAAATCTACAGTTAAAAATTTTGGTTTTAAAAGAGATTTTGTTGAAAGTCTACTAAAACTAGAATCCTTGAGTAAAAGGGCATTTTCCTACTCTCTAGGTTGCCGCCTACGCCATGCTCTTTCTTCTGCTTGCTTATCTTGATTTCTTCTTTGTTATTGATGCCTTTCAACAGAAAGGCATCCCAAACCCCATCTCAATAATTTGGGTCAGTTGTCTCGTCTTTCAAGGTGGACACACCGCTCATTCCACCTTTCACTTATAGAGGAGAACCTGCTGCATTCTGTCCCCATATAAAATTTGCAGAAACTTCTTGTTCTTTTTCGTTATGATTTGGTTAGAAAAATTTCCAGGGGACAACCCTCGATGGAATCCCTATAGAGGGATTTTTTTGAAAATTTGTTATTTCGGTGTATTTACCTTGGGACATCTTGATAATTGGCTTGTCCTCATATTCTTTGATCTTGAGGAAGATTATCTTCGATGTTGGTGTAAAGGATTTTTAACTTTCCAAGAGATTTTGATGAGGATTTTAAAGTGGACTTTGGATTTTTCTCTTGATTCTGAAGCTTTTATTGCTCTAGTTTGGATTACATTCGATGGCTTGCTGGTACATCTCTTTCACAAATCCGCTCTTTTTTCTATTGCAGGATTAGTTGGAAATCGTTTGACATTGATGCTTCATACGCTACTTGCAACAGATTGGGGAAGGCTAGGGTTTGTGTTGATCTTAATGTAACAAAGCCCCATCTTGGTCGGATTTGGGTTAATAATAGAGAGAAGGGGCATTGGCAATCGATTCAATATGAAGAAATTCCTGATTACTACAATTAATGCCTCAAGATCGGAAATTTAGAAGCTGGGTGTTTGATTAAAAATACTCCAGAACGAAACACTAAATTGCACGAGAAAGCCACTGATTGAGATGCATAGTTGGAAACGAGCAAAGAAAGTGCTACTACAAGGTAACAATGAATCCCAAAGCCTAATGCCGGCAGCACGTTCCAGAGAGTTAGGCTTGATAGTGCGTGAAAAATAAGATATATTGACCTATTCTTTGCTGCTTTGACAATTAGACAAAACCTTAACCCTAGTTTCGGTGAGACTAGGGCGATAAACTCTAATCCTAATATCGACAATACTAGGGTTTCGAATCATTAAAATTAATTGTTGACGGATAGAGATACTCAAGCTGTTAGGGTTCAAGAACTGCCGTCATCAGTGGTGGAAACGATGGTGAAAATGCCTATGACTGCTATTGAAGTAGATAAAGCGATGAAAATGGTTGCAGGTGTGGTTAGTAATACAGCTGGAGAAACTAGTATTGACTGGACTACTTCTAATGCCACTTTAGAAGACCCGTACACACGTGATGATAATGTTGCTGAGGCACCTATTGTGGCTGAAAACTTGATCTTGGGTTGAGGATGCTTTCGGCTAGCATGCATGGGCCATGCACACATGATAAATGCCATAACGACAACATTCATAGTAGGGTTTTTCTTGGTACTTGATGTTAAACGTGTAAACCCCCATATATATATTTTTTAAAACAAATATAATAATAATACTAATATTTGTTATATCTAGTACTACGAATTATATTTAGATTAGAATTACTTGTTATTGTTAGACAAAATTTGTTATGTGGTTTGTTCACATGAGAAGTCTTGATCTTGTCAATTTGGATTTTTCTATTCGTCTTGTGTTATTTAATTTGGACTAATCTAATGTCTAAAAACGTTTTCCATCTGTAGCACAAATGTTTTTCTAACTATTAGTGAATTTTCATAATTAATTTTGGATAAAATTTTCAGCCAACTTTTAGTGACCAAATCATGGTAGGAATTATAGGAATTGTAGCAGTTTAGATAAATTGTAGGAAATTAGAAGTTGGAGGCTGTTAGGAGAAAAAATAAGTATAAATAGGGAACTCTAGAGGGTAAAAGAATTATTTGTATCGACTGAAATTTGACGCTAGAAGAAAAGAATGTGATATTCGTGCTCACATCGTGTATCAAATTCGGCAAAAAAAATTTCGACCAAAGTTTTATTTTTATTCTGTTTTCATTATTTATATTTCTCGTATATGGAATATCATGCCTAGGATTATATATATATATACACACACACACACACATATATATATATATATTTATTACGTTTAAACAATGATTTTGATTGGGCTTTACATATTTTAATATGGAAAATTAACTTTGCAGTGGGGAAGTTTATTTTGGAAGTTTTTTATATGAATTTCGTATGAAGGTTGTTAGAAGTAATCAATAATTTAATTTCTGAAAATTATTTCCACATGATATTGGAACAAAGGTCTGAAAAGGGAAAAGAAAAAAAAAAAAAGGAAAAGATCTGCTGGCTGGCTGCTCCGATTTGTTGGTGGCCACTGCTGGTATGAATTGGAACGGATGTGTTGTGAGGTTGCTGGAAGAAATAAGGAAGAAAGAGAAACTAAGAGAGATGAAAAGTAAGAGAGAGAGAGAGAAAAAAAAAGAGAGAGAAATAAGGTGACCGTACATTGATGAGTTTTTGGCAGGAAACTGCAAAAATTTGGATTAATTACACAAAAGGACCTTTAGGCTACTATTGGTGTACCAGTTTAATACAAACGGCATAGCAAGTCCTTAGGTTTCTGAAATTTAAGTTTTGGATTGAAAATTTGAATACTTATTGAATAAGTAATTTAAAGGTATTAAAGAACTGTTTTATAATAATTTATGGAATACTTTTGCGGTATTAATAATATACTTTGCCTATTATATTTTTATATTTTAGTATGAACATGATTAAATATTTTTGGAATTTGAATAACATAATCGAAGGCATGATAGTCTATATATGAACCGATTTATTTTGAAATTGACCTTAGTTAATATTTGATAATTTTGGTTAGGAAATTAGTCAGTTTCTTGCTACGATTTTGTGCTATTTTGAGGTAAGTGGTTACTACCCTTTTGTAATTTTAAAAATATTTTGTCTAAATATTCTTTTTGACAACAATAAATATTATTTAGTTATTAAACTTGGACCTCACATGGATATTTGAATTGTTTTAAATTATGAATTTATGTAAGTGGCATTATTTTGAATTTTGAATGGGTATTTCACATGTGTATGTTTGAATTATTTGTTCGATAACTAATAGTGGATCAAGGCTCTTAAAATAATCATGAATAGTCGGTAGGAACTATAGTTCTGCACTTTCTAAACTGGCAGATAGGATAACTTTTGGTCTCTGAACTCTGAACTCTGAACTCTAGCTAAGATGGTTTTCACGAGACCCTTAGCAGCCCTTTTGTAGTGGGGTCTCGTAGCACTAGGTTGAATACTCAGTAAGTCGATGATTGTGTGTTTGTTTTATGAGTCTATAATGAATCATGACATGAATTTTGAACTTTGATTATAGATTTTGACTCTAATATTCTGATTCTGAGTTGTCGAACTCTAATTATGAATTTTGACTCTTGTATTCTGATTCTGATTTTGAATTTTTGATATCTGCAAAATCTGTATAAGTTCTGTAAATCTTTGTTGTAATACCACTTGCTATAAAAGTATGTATGTCTTGTTTTTGAAAAGACATTTTGAAAAGAAACCTTTGTGATTATGTGACATGAGATTTTGCTTTGATGTCGAATAAAAAACTTTTTGAAAAACTTTTGTATGAATGTGTGCTAACATTTTGTAAAATATGTATGTATATAACTTGTTTGATCCAGCAAAGGTGGTGTTAGCTACTTGCAGAGTGATTTGTCGCTCACCCCACAATATTAACATTTTTGCAGGGTACTGTAATAGATTCGATTAACGGGTTTGATCAAGGATTGGAAGTTATTTTGAGCCTGGTGTCCTCGGGAGAAGGTGAGGGCACGGCGGTCACGGGACCCCCAGAAGCGGGGCGTGACAGAATGGTATCAGGGCATGGTTTAGAATCTATGGGGCAACTATTAAGAATTAGAGTTGAGCTTAATTGTTACTTTGATGAGTTTAAATATATATTTTTTTAAAATTGATGCTAATTAGGACTTGTGACTTGAAGTACGTGTATCGGATTAAGTTTGATAAAAGAAAGGAGATGAAGGTATTATAGTTAAGAGAAACTAATTAAAGTTATTTAGAATTTAAAGACAATTGTGAAGAAGGTTAGACGAAGTTCACGGAATAGATGTCTATTATTAGAGCCTAGTTTAGGTTGAATTTTATTGCGCCAAATATTTAAGATGGAGATTTTGAAGTGCTCCGTGAGAAAAAAAAAGAAGAAGAATTGAGATAAAATTGGTACATGGGACTATTCCAGTATTTAAACACTATATGCGATGGTTCGATTATGTTGAAGGAATTGAATGAGCAATTACAAGAATTATTGGATAAGAAATTTATTAGGTCAAGTATTTTACATAGAAGCGCCCGTTTGGTTCATAAAGAGGAAAGTTGAGAATTTGAGGATATATATATTGATTATAGAGAGTTGAACAAGATTATTATTGAAATCAGTACACTCGCCCTAGAATTATGACTTAGTGATAGTAATTTAAAGGTGTGAAGGTATTGCATATTATTGATTAAATATTAAGGAGATTGACATACCTAAAGGTTATTATTATTATTATTATTATTATTTGTGATACTTTATGGACATTATAAAAAAAATTGGTGATATTATTTGTTTTGACCAATACTCGTATAAGATTCAAGGTTTAGTTTTAGGTCTCAACTAGATATATTTATGATAGTATTTATTGATAAAATTCTGATTTATTTTCTAAGTAAAGAACCTCATGAGAAACATTTAAGAGAAATATTTGACATTTTAAAGAAGATAGGTTTATATAAGGGTAATTTTTTTATAAGACATGTGATTTTATATATGGAGTTAGTGGATCCTAAAAATTCCGGATAAAGCGGACTGGCCAAGATCTACATGTGTTATCATGGTAAGAAACCTTTCATACGAGCTAGTTACTTCAAAAGTTAATTAAAGGGTTTTCACTTATTGTAACACCATGAGAAAGGTCGGGATAAAAGAAGGGTATAATTGGTGTGATATTTGAGATGAGGAAGAACTTTTAACATTCGAAGGAAGAGTTGATAACATTATCTATCATTTGGGACTTGGGGGTTTGTAATTCCAAAGATGAGGTTGAGAATAGATGAGGTTGACAATAGATTAGATGGTGTGTGTTGAAGCAAATAATGATGTAATGGTTTAACCATAAAGGCAATTAGAATTCTGTGAGAAGAATTAACTTGCACATGACCGAAATTGACGACTATAGTGTTTGATTGATTTGGTCATATTTACTGATCGTAATACACTTAAATATTTGTTCACTTAAGGAGAAGATAAGAAACTTGTAAAGATCAAGGAATTGAGAGAAGGCAATATGTCTGATTTTATGTAAGGTGTAATGATAGATTATTGATATATGAATATTATCGGTACCTAACAATAAATTTGTGGGATGAAATTACGAAGGAGGTACTATTTGGATAGTGGTGGACTACTAGACTAAATCAACACATTTTTTTAATAGAGTCTATGCATAATGAGATAACGATAAAAATTTCGTGGAGTATATGTGGGTAAATTGTGAGATTTATGGACTACTTGATCATAATATTGGATGGAGACCGTCATTTTACTTCTTGTTTTGGGTTTGATCCTAAAAAGTTATGAGAATATGGATTTGGGATGTAATACCAATTATCCTCAAATGGACAGTCAATCTGAGAAGACCATCTAAACACTAGAAAATATGTTATAAATATACGTATTACATTTTGGAGGAATTTATGATAGACTATTCTCATCAATGGAGTTACCAAGTGGTATCGAAATAACTCCATTTGAAGTTTTGTATGGATGCAAGAGTTGATTCTTCCCATATTAGAATTGAGTCAGAGAGAAAAGAAAATTAATTTCTAAATTCGACTTGGTGACCAAGAAATTGGAAAAAGGTAAAAGTTATTTGGTTTAAACTCTTAATAAGTAGTGCTATTCAAGGTGTAGGAATGGATTGGAAAACAAATGTATTCATAATTTAGTTTTGATCTCTAATTGTAAAAGTGCATAATATACTTCAAGTATTGCAAATATAGAAGTATGTACCCAATTTGAGTTATGTGATCAATTTTAATCATTGAACGTTAGAAGAAATTCTTATAAAGGTTCACCACTAAAGATTATAAATATATAGGGCCAAAAAAATGAATTGCAAAGGAGATAGGTTTCACATGAAAGATTTCATTAAACTAGTCAAAATGTGGGAAAAGCGATACGAAAACAAGAAGAAGATATATGGGTGAAAAACATGTTCCCTTTGATCAAGATGTGCAAGTTTCGAGGGTGAAACTTTTTGTAAGGAGGGTAGAATGTAAACCCCCGTATTTTTTTTTTAAAAAACAAATATAATAATAATACTAATATTTGTTATATCTAGTACTACGAATTATATTTAGATTAGAATTACTTGTTATTGTTAGACAAAATTTGTTATGTGGCTTGTTCACATAAGAAGTCTTAATCTTGTCAATTTGGATTCTTCTAATAATTTCCTCTTGTGTTATTTAATTTGGACTAATCTAATGTCTAAAAACATTTTCCATCTATAGCACAAATCTTTTTCTAGTTATTAATGAATTTTCGTAATTAATTTTAGATAAAATTTTCAGCCAACTTTTAGTGACCAAATCATGGTAGGAATTATAGGAATTGTAGGAGTTTAGCTGAATTGTAGGAGTTTAGCTAAATTGTAGGAAATTAGAAGTTGGAGGCTTTTAGGAGTAAAAATAAGCATCAATAGGGAACTCTATAGGGTAAAAGAATTATTTGTATCAGCTGAAATTTGACGCTTGAAGAGAGGAGTGTTCGTGCTCACATCGTGTATCAAATTCAATAAAAACATTTTCGACCAAAATTTTTATTTTTATTCTGTTTTCATTATTTATATTTCTCGTATATGGAATACCATGCCTAGGATTATATTTATATATATATTATGTTTAAACAATGATTTTGATTGGGCTTTACATATTTTAATTTGGAAAATCAACTTATTAAGAATGCAGTGTGAAAGTTTTTTTCGGAAGTTTTTTTTTTTTTTGAATTTCGTATGAAGGTTGTTAGAAGTAATCAAGAATTTAATTTCTGAAAATTATTTCCACATGATATTGGAACAAAGGTCTGAATAAGGAAAAGAAAAAAAAAAGAAAAAGGAGAAGATCTGCTGGCTGGCTGCTCCGATTTGCTGGTGGCCGCTACTGGTATGAATTGGAACGGATGTGTTGTGAAGTTGCTGGTGTAGACACCTATTTTTGTCCCTTAAGTTTTCCCCTATTTTTCTTTTAATTTGTCTCTTAATTTTCTTTTAATTTTTTCTTTTTAACCTGCTCTTTGATTTTCTTTTAATTTACCCTTTAATTCCTTCTTAATTTATGTTATGATGTTTAATTATTCTTATGCATTTTATGCTTTTGAAATACTAAGAATGAGTTCTAATATTATTGAAATTTTAGATTTTAAAAAAAAAAAAAAATTTAATTAAATTATTATTAATTAATTAAATTAAACTTAATTAAATTAGAAATTAAATTAATTAATTGGTTTAAATTTTTTTTAAAAAAAAAAGTTCAGCGCGTGAAACAGATTGCACGTCTGTGGCTCACGCGCCAACAATTGCTCGATAGAGACAGTTTTGGCCAAGTTTTCTCTGTGTTTTTCACCCATTTTCACCAAAAATTTCAGATGCCCATACTCCCCACATGACAAGGAATGGTCTTTGACCATTTTTACACTCAATCCAATTCATTCAAAGCACAAAAAATCAGTCTAAAGTGGGAGGAAAAATTTTTCTGCAGAGAAAATTTTCTTAAGCCTAAAAAACCTGCCAAACAGCCAACTTTGAGCAAAAATTCCATACGATCGGAAAAGAATTAGACTAAAGTCAAACAAGAAAAATTGTATAGGGTTCCTGGGGTTACAGCTTCCCTTTGTAAATCTCAAGCAAAATCGTCCATTTGGAGGGTCAAAAAACGTGGTAGAAAAAGGCTGTTGGTCCAGAGGATCTGTAGAAAAATAGAATTCTAAGTCTGGAAAATTTTCCAGACAACCAACTATGAGCCAAGATTGCAAGCGATGGAGGAGGAACTGGAGTAAACTCAAAGAATAAAAGTTGTAGAGGGTTCCTGGAGCTACAACTTTTCTTTTCAAATCCGAAGGAAAATCGTTCATCTGGTGGGTCAAAAGCATGGTGGAAGAAGGCTGGCAGCCCACAAAAATCTGCACACAAAAAAAAAGGAAACGTTAGAAAAATTTTATTTCCATTTTACTCCACCAGATTTCAGTTTTTTTCATAAGAGACAGCCCGAGAATATTTTCTTAAATTATATTTAGGCCCTTCTGATAGGGCTCACTTGATGCCACGTCATAGATGAATACAAGAGACAAATGATTCCACGTCTCGGATAACGTGGCATCACTCTGATTGTGCCACGTAACGGATGACGTGGCACTCAGATCTGATGGTGCCACGTCAGCGATGACGTGGCACCACCAGATTGCGCCACGTACTCGCTGGCGTGACACCACCAGACGAGATTTGCGCCATGTACTCGATGACGTGGCACCACTAGATTGCGCCACGTACTCGCTGGCGTGGCACCACCAGATTGCGCCACGTACTCGATGACATGGCATTTTAAAAAAAAAAAATTTCCAAAATTTTAGAAAAAATTTTATTTGCGTTTTGGCTCTCCAGATTTCAGATTTCTGCATTTCTAGCCCTCAAATAATTTTTTTAAATTACATTTAGGCTCTTAAGGAATTTTCTTTAATATTACTGTTTTTCTCTTCAAATTTCTTCCAAATTACATGTTTTATGTCAATAACCACCAAGTTTTACTTTGATTTCTATTTGGCATTTTAATACGTTTTAATTACCCTTTGATTGTGAAATTACTATTTTGCCCTTATGAGTATTAAATTGTAAATAGACTTTGATCTTTGCACATATTTTTGATTAATTGCTTTTGTGATGATTGGTGCTTTATTTTAATGTTTGTTGGTCTCAATATAATATTTATGCCTTATCTTACTTGTTAAATTATGTGATACAATTTACTCTTTTGCCCTCAAATTTTGGATTAGTTGCACAACTAGACGTTAAATATTTGAATCAAATTCAATTTAGCCCAGGACTTAATAATTGTATCAATAATATAAAATTGGGCTAGAAATAAACTCCGGCATGCATGATAAATGACTATTTTGCCCCTTGGGAGTTAAAGGGCACTAGTGTGCGACTTTTAATTGGACCCGGGCTAAATCTACCTGTCAATGTTAATATTTACCATTTATTTTCGCTTCCTCATTAACATGTACATATTTTATTACTTTTAAACTATCTCAAAGCACACGTATGCTACAAAGTCGGCAATAATGAATACTAAAATTGAAAAGGGAAACGCGATAAAATCACGCAACCGGTCCAAAGCCGGGTAAAGTGGGTACCGAGGGAAATTCAAATCCATCCCAAACCTTCCCATTTTACAACAGGATTCCCAAACTCATTTTCTTGAGTTACGTGGACCAGGAGTCAATGTAAACTAGGGTCACCCTATTCAGCATGTTTTAAATTTTGATGTATTTTTGTGTCCTTGCGCACCAACATAGGTGGCAACTTAAGGGGTGTCTGTAATATTACAAATCTAAATGACATCTACCTAGAGAATATTAGCATGACGGAGCTTTTAATGCAACTATAAATTCCGTGAAAAACTTTCAATTTGTAATAGTAAGTAGGTAATTTATGTTTGTAAATTGTAAGTAAAATTTTTGCATTCAATCACCTATTTCACGAGCACCACACGTGGCGACGGTGCTTATACACATCTATTTTCAGTCCAGACCTTAAATTTCAAAAACCTAAGGACTTGCTATGCCATTAGAAATGAGGAAGAAAGAGAAAGTAAGAGAGAGAGGGAGAAATAAGGTGACGGTACATTGATGAGCTTTTGGCGAGAAAGTGCAAAAATTTGGATTAATTACACAATAGGTCCTTTAGGCTACTATTGGTGTACCAGTTTAATACAAATGGCATAGCAAGTCCTTAGGTTTTTGAAATTTAAGTTTTGGACTGAAAACATTTGAATACTTATTGAATAAGTAATTTAAAGGTATTAAAGAACTGTTTTATAATAACTTATGGAATAGTTTTGCGGTATTAATAATATATTTTGTTTGTTATATTTTTATATTTTAGTATGAACATAATTAAATATTTTTGGAATTTGAATAATATTATCGAAGGCATGATAGTTTATATGTGAACTGATTTATTTTGAAATTGACCTTAGTTAATATTTGATAATTTTGTTTAGGAAATTAGTCGGTTCGTTGCTACGATTTTGTGCTACTTTGAGGTAAGTGGTTACTACCCTTTCGTAATTTTAAAAATATTTTGTCTCAATATTCTTTTTGACAACATGTTATTTTAGTTATTAAACTTGGACCTTACATGGATATTTGAATTGTTTTAAATTATGAATTTATGTAAGTGGCATTATTCTGAACTTTGTATAGGTATTTAGCAAGTGTATGTTTGAATTATTTGTTCGGTAATTAATAGTGGACCAAGGCTCTTAAACAGATAATCACGAATAGTCTGTAGGAACTATACTTCTGCACTTTCTGAACTGTCAGATAAGATAAATTTTGGTCTTTGAACTCCGAACTCTAAACTCTGGCTAAGATGGTTTTCACGAGACCCTTAGCAACCTTTTCTAGTGAGGTCTCATAGCACTAGGCTGAGTATTCAGTAAGCCAATGATAGCGTGTTTGATTTATGAGCCTATAATGAACCATGATATGAATTTTGAATTCCAATTATAGATTTGACTCTGACATTCTGATTCTGAATTTTCGAACTCTAATTATCAATTCTGACTCTTGTATTCTGATTCTGATTTTGAATTTTTGATAACTGTGAAATCTGTTCTGTAAATCTTTGATGTAATGCCACTTGCTATAAAAGTATGTTCGTTTTGTTTTTGAAAAGACATTTTGAAAAGAAACCTTTGTGATTATGTGAAATGAGATTTTGCTTTGATGTCGAATAAAAAAACTTTTTGAAAAAATTTTGTATGAATGTGTGCTAACATTTTGAATAAAATATGTATGTATATAACTTGTTTGGTCCAGCAAAGGTGATGCTAGCTACTTGCGGAGCGATTTGTCGCTCACCCCACAATATTAACATTTTTGAAGGTTACTGTAATAGATTCGATTAAGGGGTTTGATCAAGAATTGGAAATTATTTTGAACCTGGTGTCCTCGGTAGAAGGTGAGGACACGGCGGTCACGGGACCCCGGGAGTGGGGCTTGACACAACGAATTGGTCCTGCTGTGATTGATATTCATCATTCGAAATTCAGAGTTCTTCAGTTCAAAAAGCCAGTCAGAATCTAATATTGTAGACTCTTTTTTAGATTCTGACGTAGTGGAATATGAATTTCGTACACGGGTGGTTCTGAAAGGAGTCTTGCATGATTTCTTAAAACATCTGTCGTTTTGTACTTCCAGTGATACTAGTTAGCCACGGGTAGATCAGGCTGCTAGTTACAAGAAACATATTCGAAAATGGATGGTCTATACAGTTACAATTACTATTTTTACCAAGCTTGAAGCTCTTCGTGCTCTCGCTCAATCCCTTTTTCCTTTTTCTCAATGAGTAGCTTATTAGTTTTGGAACAGTTGGTGTATTGCTCAGAAATCAGGTGTCAGAAGATTGAGAAAGTTTATTCGTCGGCATAATATATCTTTTCTAGTTGTTTCCGAGCTTTGGTTGATGCTTCTCATCTGGATGAGTTTTGTATTAGACTAGGGTTCAATTTTTGCATGTTGAACACTAGTAATAAAATTTGGCTTTTCTGGAACTCTTCTTTTCACGTCAGTGTCGTCCTTAATACTGATCAGTTTGTTTTAGGATAGGTCAGTTTTGGTTGATTTTGTTTATGCAAAATGCTCTCGTATTGAACATAGATTGTTATGGTCGGGATTAACTTCTGTGGTCTCTGTTACTGATATCCTGTGGATTGTTGGAGCTAATTTTAATGTGATATCTAATGTTTTTGAATACTTGGGTTAGGCTTATCAAAATCTTTTTTCCATGGATGATTTTAATAAAGTAATGCCAAGATTGTGGGTTCATTGAGTTACCTTTTATGGGTAGCAACTATACTGGGTTAGCAGTTCGTAGAGGTGATACAGTTTGGAAGCTGCTGCATCGGCTTTTGGTGAATTCCAATTTGCTTGGTCATTTTCCAAATTCTAATGTACAACATCTGAATAGGGTGACCCAAATCACACTCTTTTGTTGTTGTAATACAGAACTAGTACTTTTTTCAAGCCTAAACCTTTCCTATTCCAGCACATGTGGCTTGAGCACTCTATATCCACGAAGGTGGTGTTGGATGATTGGTCAATTCTAGTATTGACTTCAGGTTTTTAAGGCTTCGCATGCACACTTAAGAGGCTAAAAAATTCTTTACGACAGTGGAACACTTCTGTCTTTGGGAATGTCTTCAACTTGATTAAATAGGCAGAAGTTTTGGCAAAAAATTTGGAACATTGTTTTTAAGCTTCTCAATACACATGAGAGAGAACTATTGCAATGTGCTCAAGCGGATCATTTTCAAAAAACTGAAGATGGAAGAATTTTTTTGGAGGCAAAAATCAATAATGTAAGTGGCTTGTTGGTGGTGATGCCAATAATAAAATTTTTCATGCATCTTTAATGAATAAACATTCTAGATTGAGAATCAGAAGGATTAAAGACGGTAATGGTCAGTGGCTACACCCTCCTGAAGATATTACTAATGAGGGGATTCATTTCTGTCAAAATTTATTTTCAGACACAGGAATTGATGATGATTGCCTGTAGGAGTTGTTAGCTTATATTCCTTCTTGTTTCAGCTAATCAACAACCGAATTTAATCAAGCGGGATAAATTAGATGAATTGAAAGATGTTTTGTTCCACATGGATCAATACAGTGCTCTGGGTCCCGATGGTTATAGTGGCCTATTCTACATTTGATGTTGGGACATCGTTTAGGAAATCTTCTCTTGTCGGTGCATATTTTTTTTGCACGACAACGTCTTCCAAGGATCATCTGCAATACTCTCTTGGTCCTAGCTCGAAAAAAGGATCTAGAACCCAGCTAACTTTAGTGACTTTCGATCTATATCCTCATGTAATTTTATTAATAAATTTTTTGCTAATATTTTTGAAAATAGTCTTGCTAGGGTTTTTTCGGTATTGATTTGGAAGAGCAATTAGGTTTTGTGTCTAGCAAAATAGTGGCAGATAGTGTTCTCTTGGCCCAATAACTCTTTTCATCTCTTCATGAAAAGGTTCACAGACATAACTTGGTGATAAAATAGATATGATTAAAGGCTTTGATAAAGTCTATTGGAAGTTTCTTCACCATCTACTTCGTAAATTTGGCTTTTCTGATGATGACCTTATAAGAAAGTTGTTTTTCAGTATTGCTCAGTGGTGAAAGCAAGGGATTTTTTCATTCCCTATCTCTTCTGCTTTTAATTTTGACTTTTGAAGCCATATCCAAGGGTATTAAAGCTCTGGTATTAGAGGGTGCTATTTAGCCGTTTTCCAATCCTCATGGAAGTCCAATTGTCACTGATTTAGGCTTTGTCGTTGTGATATTCTTATCTTTTCCAAAGGTGGTAAAAATTCTTTGAAAAATCTCGTGGCATTTTTTGAGGGTTATCAAAAAGGTTTTGGTCAAACAATAAACTTCTCTAAAAGCTTATACCTAATTTCCAAAAGAAGCTCTCGGGTCTCCAACATGAATATTTTGGCCTTGCTAGGTATCAAAAGATCCTGTTTTCCTTTCACTTATTTGGGTTGTCAAATATTTTGTTACAGGAACAAGTGATCCTATTGTTCACTAATATGGGATAAAATTCAAGATCGCTTGGGAGGATGGAAAAATGGGCTTTTATCCCTAGGAGGTCAATTAATCATAATTAAGCACATTCTCTTGGCCATACCCATACATGTGCTTGTAGTGATGGATTACCCTAAAACGGTGTTGAATCAACTTGATCAAATTCAAGGAAATTTCTTTTGGGCGGATTCGGCATTTGGTAAAAGAAGGCATTGACGCAATTGGAGGAACCCTTGGTTTCCAACTAATGAGGATGGGCTTAGCATTCGTCATATAGGTGATGTTATTCTTTCCTTCCCTTGCATGTTATGGTGGAATTATCAATCGTCATCCTCATTATGGGACAAATTCATGAGGAACCATTATAATTCTTACATTACTTCTTCTCCTTCAATTGTTTTGCATAGGATGAAGAAAGTCCAAGATATTGCTGAATAATTCTTGGCTATAGTGGCCTATTTATCGGCTAAAAATTCCTAAAAAGACTAAGGTTAGGGAGGGTAGGGTAGGCCCTTTGTAACTTGGTGAACAAGTAAAAGAAAACCCTAACTTCTAGAATGCTATAAGAGTCAGCCAAGAAAGGCCAAAATGTGGGCCTATTAAAAAGGCTAACATTTATGTCTAAAACTAAAACTTAAACCAGCCCAATTTACTCAATATTTATCCAGAATTGGGCTTACAAAAATAAAGATCAAATTAAAATAAACTTGAAGTGAAATCTTTCCTTCTTGGACTTAAAGGATCTAGCCACTTGTGATTCAAGCTCTCACTTTGAAGAATTGGACTTCATGTATTAATAAATTGAGGATAGTCCAACATAACTTGATCAAAACGCCATGAATGTGCTTCAATCTTAGCATGCGTGAGTCCAACCTTGCTTCAACTTTCATCTCCTCAACTTGGTACATCCTTAGCCTATCAGGATTCGTATCATTCCCTCCCTCTTTGAAAGGATATGTCCTCGAATCAAAGCCATCATAATAATCAATTTGGTGCTCTATCCTACAGGTTGCTAGTGGTCAAGGCAAAGTCTCTTCGGAAATATGACCTCAAATTCATGCAAAAAAGACATAAAAGCACTAGAAAGATAAGGATTAAGATTTGAGCTAGCAAAATAAATATCCATAAACATCAACAAAATAATAGGCAAATTATTTTTACAAGCACTCATAACCTCTGTTGGCTTAGCATACAAACTCAACTACTTATTTTTATCTACCCTTTAGCCGAATTTTCTCCTACCTCTTTAAGCTGATTTTTGACCACCTTATAAACCTTTTAGCTTACCTTTAGCCTTCAAGTGATTTGTAGAGTTGTAGCTGCTCTTGATAGACTTGATATGGTGATAAAGATGTTGGCCCAAAAAGCAACCTAAGAGGGGGAGTGAATTAGGTTGTATCTAAAACAAACCTTTTTATGTGTTTAATAGAAATTCAAACTTTATGCACCAAATAAAAACTTAAGAACAAATGAATACAATAGATATTCAACAATTTAAGCTTAAAGAACAAATAAGAATATTGAGATTAAGAGAATCAAACCAAACTTCCAAACTTCTCAAGCTTGGAGCTTACAACTACAAAGAGCTTCTTACAAGGAAACTACCAAGTTCTCAACTTGAAGTTTAGCCACTAAAAGTCTCTTCGAAGTAGGTGAGACAATAACCTCTTGTACTCAAATGAGGATCACTGTTGCTCACACTAATTTCATTTAGTTGAGCCAAGAGTTTTACACTCACAACCTCCTTTTGTTACAATTGTTATCTCTCCACTCTTAAAGATACTTGAAGAACTCTTACACTACTAAGCTCTTTTCACAAAACTACCTACACTATTACAACACTTGTACCCACTATTTCTCCCAAATAGCTCAAGAATTACTTGTAATCAATGTAGAAGTCTCTACTTGTTTAATTCAGGCTAAGGGTATTTATAGTTGTCCAACATCTGCTTCTAACAACTTTCCAACTGCTATTTTTTGCTTACTGGAAAACTAGCCGTTGGACCTTTCGGACGGTCGATGCTGCAAGTATGCGTCCAAACGAACTAGCCATTGGACCGTTCGGACTTCCGCTGCTAAGCCCTGCGCCCGACGTTGCGTCTGTTCTCTGAGGGTGTTCATTCGGACGTTCGAGGAAGCGTCCGAACCTGCGTCCGATCGATGCAATGTCTTCTGGAAATATGGTTGGACGTTGTTCTTCGTCCGAGATGGCTTCAGGTTCTTTGTGTCGGACGATTATCATCATCTGAATTGTTTTCCTTTCGGACAATCATCAACGTCCATAACTCACTTGTTTTTCTGCGCACTTGTTTTCAAACTGTTAGTGCGATTTGGTCATCATCAAAACATGATTATCATAACTGGGGTTCATCAAATGACTTGAGCACGACCTTAAGACCATCCTTTTCAAACCTGTACTTATTCTCAAATCCATCGTGAATAGTTTTACAATCTATTGACAAGGTCTACATAACATGATATGGCTAGCTTGCGTAGGCACAACATTACACATGATCTTATCTTTATATTTGCCTAAGGTTAATGAAACTAGAACTTGTTTCTTCACTTTTAGTTCCGTACTTTCATTTAACCATTGCAATTTATATGATCTAGGATTCTTAATGACTAGAAAATTTAACTTTTCGACCATTAACTAATTATATATATTCATGCAACTACCACAATTAATAATTAATCCAAAAACTTTATTTTGAGCAAATCAACTAGTGTAAAAGACTTTTTTTCTTTGTACCTCATTTTGTTCATACTCAGCTTGGGCATGAAGAGTTCCAATTAGAACCACCATTTTGGCCATAGATAGCATCTTCCTCGATCTCATCATCACTTAGACCCTCGAGCAGTGGCATGGTCCATCTTCCTTGTCACTTTCATCACTTACCAATTCTCCACATATGATGTTCAAAGCCTTCTTGTTTGGGCATTGGGAAGCGATGTGATGTAAACCATGACAACGAAAACATTTAATGTCTCTAGTCCTTGGTTTATCATTAGAATTAAAATTACCTTCGTCATTGGTAGACTGATTTCAAACAAATGGCCTTTCAGTTTCTCTAGGTTTAAAGTTAGATTTCTCATCTTGCTTTGATGCACTAGGCCAATTCAACTTCCAATTAGAACTTGAACAACATATTACCTTTTGTTTACCTTGTTTGAGTTATTTTTCTACCTTGGCAACCATATAAACCATCTCCTCAAGGTCTACATAATGGTGTAGTTGAACTATATTAACAATCTGCTTACTGAGTCCACTCAAAAATCAAGCCATGGTAGCCTCCCTATCTTCATCAATATCAGCTCTAACCATGGCAATCTCCATCTCCTTATGATACTCTTTCATGAACCTGGTACCTTGCCTCAAGCTTTGCAACTTTTGATGCAATTCCCTGTAATAGTGAGAAGGAACAAACCTTTTGTGCAAAATAGATTTCATGTCAACCTAATTATTAATTGCACATTCTTTATTTCTATGCCAACTAATTAACAATTGATCCCACCAGGTGCATAATCAGCAAAAGAAACGGTAGCTAACTTTACCTTCTTTTCATCAGAATAATTGCAACAATTGAAAATAAAGTCTACCTTTCGCTCCCATTCAATATTAGCATCAGGATTAGCTTTACCTTGAAACGACGGTAAAGATAATGTGATTGTACCAATGTCATTATATCGGGTCCGATTTTCCCATTGGCCACGTTGCACATTCCTGTCATCAAACACATCATTGTGAATATTATCATGATTAGAATCACTATCACCTTCTTGACTACGTGGAGGAGTAGGTTAGCTCTACAAGCTGGATGTCTAACTTCTTGAGGTTGCCTTCTTGGATGTTCATTGATGCAAGCTTCAATTTAATCCATTCTATCCCTAAATTTGCCAAATGTAGTGAAAACTCGATCAAATTGTTGTTCAATGGCATCCATTGTTGTGGATTGATTACCCCGACTACTTTCTTCCTGCTACATATTAAACACTTACAAGAAAAAGAAAGTGATTAGGGTTAGTGAAATCAAAAGAAATTTCCTCACCACTCAGCTCACCTTTACGAATAAATACACTCGCATTGTGTCACTCAATCCCTCATCTTTATCCATAATTATGCCTTTTGTCATTCAAACGATCTCACCAACACAGCCTTTTTCCTCTCTTTAGTTGGCTTTAAAAGTTTTTGAAAGACTTCAAGGACCGAAGTGAGCTTCAATTATGTCTTAACAACTTAATTGGTTAGTGGACAAGAAAAAGCAAACTATTCACTTGTCAATGCCAAATAAAAGGACTCCGATGTATAATTTCACGGAACAAGAAACACAAATATCTGAGATACTAAATGCAACAATAGGTATAGATAGCAAATAAGAATTTGGCATGCAAATTTACCAAATAAAGAACCAAACACACAACAATAAACAATTAAGCACTTATGATTACAAGAACCAACAAAATAAGTGCTTTTGAACAATAGGTATAGAGGGATTTATGGAAATTGGACCTTAAATTTGGAAAGTTTCCAAGATGGGATTTGGTAAGTTTACAAGTGATTTCTTAATTTAGGTTGGATTAAGGTAAGTAGTCCAAATCAAACTAGGATTAAGATTACTTTTCTAAGTCCAACTAGGATTAGGATTAGTTTTCCAAGTCCAAGTAGGATTAGGTAAATTTTCCATATCCAATTAGGATTAGGCTAAGTTTTCCAAATCCAATTAGGATTAAGACAAGACACCAATTCCAAATTGGATTAGGGTAAGAAACCAAATGCAATTAGGAATACAGTATAGAATCAAATGCAGCATTGGGTTTAGGTTTAAAACCAAAACCTTCTTGGATTAGGACGAACAAAGCACTTGTCTATATAAACACTCACAATACCCGAACCCAAAATTTTTTTCTCAACATAGCTAATTTCCTCTCTTTTTTTCATGCTTTCCACCTTCATATCTATTTTTTTCACAATTCTTTTCCTCTTTTTTTTTTACAATTTTTTATGCAATTTGGCCAAAATAAATTTTTTCTCACTTCGGCTAAAATTAAATTTTTTATTTTTTTTAATATGGTAGCAACAACAAAATCATATGTCAGGGCTGAAATTTTTTTTGAAGAAGACCACGGAAGCAACAACAAAGAAGAAAAGAAATCAAGAATCCCAATTGAGGTACGACATAAGAGATAATAAGGCAAGAACAAAGGGTGAAACTTTCAAGAACAAGAACAAGAAACAAATATGCAATTTGTTTTCAATAATTAAGATATGATTTTCTTAGAATAGGAAATCTAGAAAAATCAAGAAAAGGCAAATAGGAGTACATAGCCAGAAATTGGATCAACTCTGATACCAAGCTGATATGAACCCTGTGCGCAGTCAAGGCTTGATGCAATGAAACCCAATGACCAAGTCTGATATTAAAACCCCAAGGACCGAAATCCACAAAGCCCAATAACAAAGTATGATATCAAAACTCCAAGGATCGAAATCCAAAAGTTGGTCAAACTAATTGGACAGCAAGAACACCAAATTAGCACAAAAAGGTTAAACAAGAACAAGTAAGAATTGACTTGTTGCCTGTAGGTTTTAGGCAAGAACCAATATCTTAAGTCGGTTAAGATAATCACTATTGCTCAAGTGACGATCCCAACAAAGTCTTAAACCAAAGACTACAAGAGAACTATTCCTCACATTGAGAAAACTCAAAAATTTTATTAATAAATTTGCTAAATAATTCTCAGCCATAATGGCCTATTTATAGGCTAAAAAGTTGTAAAATTTCTCCCAAAAAGACTAAGGTTAGGGACGGCTAGGGTAGCCATCTTGCCATCTCCTAACTTGGTAAACAGGTAAAAGAAAACCATAGCTTCAAGATTACCAAGAGTCAGCCAAGAAAGGCCAAGATGTAGGCCTCATGGGCCTATTAAAAGGCTAACAATTAATTCTAGAACTAAAATTTCAGCCCAATTTACACAACATTTAATCTAGAATTTGGCTTTTTGAAAATAAAGACCAAAGTAAAATAAACTTGAAGTGAAATCCAACTTTCTTGTGCTTAAAGGATCTAGTCCCCCTCCTAATAATCTATTATTTGAGTGTTAATAAATATAATAGTTGTGCCCCACACCAAGGTACTCGTGGTTAGCCAATTAAAAAAATAAAAGTCCACTAAATTCTAATGGATTGAAAACAAGAATTTAAAGATTAACTATGAAATATACACAAGTAGATGAGTATAAGAGACAACTTTTAGAAATATTTTGCCATTAAGCATCTTGACTTCCATCCCCAACAAAAACACAAAAACTTTTCTTCAACAATCATATAGCTTTAACTATTACACTTGAAAAACTAAGATAGATTCCACAATGACTAAGGGGAAGAGATGAAGAAGGGATAAATAAACAAAGTGGTATGGCTAAGTTATGTGGTTAAAAAAGAAATTAGGCTATATTACTCAACGGGGACACTAGGGATAAAATTAATGTAAGATGGGCTTTTCTTGGCACAAACGATCCAAGAAAATGCCAAGATCATTTCTAAAATCTTACAATTTAGCCAAACTTGGGAATGTACACTATTCAAAATGCCAATTCAGACCCGCAAAATATTTGAAAAATGCAAGTCCATTAAATATGATCAAACGATACTTAGTTCATTTCTTTTTATACTCAAAACCAAGTTCCAAAAACTATGAAATGTTTACCATCGCTAGATTAATTGATTGGCAGGTCCTTTATGCCAATATTTCATACTCAATTCAAGTATACTACCATTCTGTTAACACTATATAACATAACAAATATTAGGAAACTCAACTTGCACATAATGATGAGCCTATCACATGTGTCTATATAAAAGGATTCCAACAATTCAGACAACCTATAATTTCTTAACCATTTTCCTCCAACTGGATCAGGCATCTAATAGACATACTACAACCAAATGCAAACACCAACCACATCCTTAAGCTAATATGAAAAGCAAACAAAATAAATAATAGTATCCATTAAACAATAAGCATTCTTCAATGAAGTATACAGCCAAACTTTAACAAACACATACCATGTATCACGCCTCCGTAGGGTACACAAAGAATGATAAGAAACACAAGGTAAAAATCAAAAGCCAGTTATCCAGAGTAGAATAATATAATAAAAACCAAGTGCAACAATGGCACAAACATGAGCAGTAATAAAACCTGCATTCTCCATATCTCTTTAATATATTTAAGAGATACACATAACTGAGAATGAAAACTAGAAATGTAGGAGTTCAGACATAATGGATGAGAAAAGGTGGAAAAGGGCATTGAAGTTGGCATACTCATTGACACTTACATTTTCACACCCCTGTTGCTTGGTTAATTCATTTTTGCAAGAAGCTACACCACAACTCTTTCGTTTCTCTTTAGTGTTGTTCCAAATTCTTAATAATCTCCAGTTCACCATTGAATTGCTCAACAATTGTTGTAGTTTGCACTTCTACTACATCTACCCTTCTCATGTTCTTCTCAATTTCAGACTTGAAGAGTTGAAAGTTAGCAGCTTGGGTCTTGCTAGTGTGTGGCTGTCTAGGAACTTATTCAACTTTTTTCTCACAAATTTCTTTAATCATCATCAATGTTGAAGCATATAATTCTTCCATTTTTTCCTAAATAATACAAGTTGTTAATATGTAATGTATCTTAGAATCAAACCAATAAAAGAAGAATGCAAATGTTTGGCCTAATAATTTTGTTTACCAGTGTCTCTTTGGCCTTGTCATTAACCAAGCCTCCCTTCATCTTAGAATGTCGACTAAGTTCAAATAATTCTATCTCTGAAAGTTCAACTCTTTTCTTCCTTTTCTCTGTTACAGTTTTAAAATACAGTGTGAATGAATTTACATGCTCCAAGATAGATGTAGAAAACACATATTAAGAACCTTCTCACCTTTTCCTCGATAATTCTTGCATGGGATTTTGTTCCAATAATAGTGTGAGTATCGTTCTCTGCTCGATTTTTTTTGTTGTCCTCTCACTAACTTCCTACAATATGTGAAAATAATTAGGGAATATAAATAAGCAGATTATAACTGAAATTTTAGTATGAAATTTCACATTGTAATCAAACCTTAAATTTTGAGCTTGAGAAGTAATTGCTTCTTCCTTGTACCATACCTCAAAAAGAATTTGTGAAACCTGTACCGTGATTCCTGTATAGTGAATTCATCTACTTCTTACAACTACCTTTGAGTGTGATCCTTTATCATATTCGAAGTTATCCTACCATGGTATTGTAAATTTTATGTAAATATCTATCTCTTTCTGTCTCAACAAATGTAAGAACTAAATACGAATTATCCACTTATTGCTAATGCTAATAATATCATGTAGTGATATAGTTTTTATATTTCTTAGTTATAGCATGTAGTGATTTAATGATAAAATCTACAACCAATACACACCAAAAAACCCAACAAGTACAACTTGTACACAAAAACGGAACGAAAAAGTTTTTAACCGAACCCAAAATTGTTTCATCTAATCTAAAGAAAATGGTTACTACAAATTATTTCTATAAAAATATAGCTAACTAGAGCATGCATAATTGAACAACCAAAAGGGAGTTCGGGGAGAAAGGGTGGGAGCAGCTATTCCATTAACGAAATAGAGAAGGGGAAGAGAGATTCAGAGAAAGAGATAGAGAGAAAGAGTGGAGAGAAGTAACTACTCCATGAGAATTTAAAAAAAACAAAAAATTTTGGGGAAGAGAGATTCAGAGAGAGATAGAGAGACAGAGAGGAGGGAGAAAAAGTTTCTGGTCTAAGAGAAAAGAGGGAAAGAATAAGGGATAATAGTATTTACTATAACTATTTTATACAAATCTTCTCGGTCTGATTATTTATCACTGAGCTTTGACCATTTTTCAACATTAAGCTTTGCAAGTTTGTGTAGAACACAACTAGATTCAGTGATGAAATTTTGAGAATCCTTTCCCAAAGCCCAGTCGCATATTATCATTAACATCAATTGTCAAAACCTCTTTAGCATTCCTTTTCTTAGTAAATGACAAGTACCTTATAAGGCCCTTCTTCTTGCTAAGGGCAAACCCATATGGCGTTTTAACATTTGAGCTAAAACATTAACATGATAATGGACAATAAGAATCAGTTTAACTACTTACAACAAAAATAAGTTAGCCATAAAAGTAAACAAAAAAAGAGATAAATTTTAACAAGAATTTCATTCCATTAGCATTGTGACCCTCTAAAGCAGTTTGATTAGTGTGATTTTCTGCAGTAGTTTGATTAGTCATATTTCTTACAAAAATTGGAATAACCTCATTTTTCCTAGATGTGTGTGACTTAGATGTTGGAGGTTGCATGCCATTTTCATAACTCATAAAAGACATAAAGACGAAGAAGCTAGAGTTTCAAAACTATATGTCTCTAAATTTGTACTCCTTGATGTAGTTCTCCTACTTCCTACCAATAAATCTAGTCGAGTTTAGGTTATCTGTTGTCTTGGTGTTGTCTTTTCATTACTTGTCCTCTCTTTCGAGGTCCAGTGATCTGAAAAACAAAAGAAAATGACAACTAAGCAATCAGAATCTATTAATGATAGCATAGAGGACAAGGGATCACCTTGCCTAAGTCCTCTAAAAGATTGGAAGAAGCCTGAGGATTACCATTGACAAGGATAGAAAACCAACGTTGACTGATAGCCTCACGAGCTAAGTCAATCCACTGTCTCCAAAGCCAAAGGATCTGAGGACCTCATATTGAAATCACCAAAGGACCCTATCTAAAGCCTTGGCAAGATCCAACTTCAATATCATATATCAATAAACTTCACCGACTCCGGAGCAATAAGGGTGTTATCAGAAATAACCATTTTTTTAGTAAAAGCAGATAGCTTTTTAGAAATAATTTTTGGTAAAATTTTGCCAAGCCTTGTAGCTAATACTTTCATGCAAACTTTATTAACAGAAGTACATAAGCTAATAGGCTTATAATCACAAAAAGAAGCTGTATTATCACTTTTAGGTATAGGGGCAATGAGAGCACCAGTGAAGACCCTTGGAAGAAGAGCTCTTGATAAAAAAGATTTCACGCCTTCTCAGAGATCAAATTTGATGATATCCTAGCAAGAGGTAAAGAAAACTCCATTATAACCATCAATGCCAGTACAACCATCTTTATTAAGAGCAAAAACAAACTTCTTTCACTTCTCACAAGGATAAATCCTTATGAGCTCTTCATTATCTCTTTCCTGGCTAAAGGGGGAATGGCAAGTAAGATATGAGGCATGCTTCTAGTGCCCTCCTGTTGGAATTTTTGCTAGAAAAATTTGATCTCTTCCCATTCAATACAAGCTTGATTAGAAGTTCACTGTCTATCAACTTTAATTTTAGAGATTTCCATTCTTTCTCGTTAGCTACCATTTTAGAGTTAAAGTATTTAGAGTTCTACTCATTCTCCTTAAGCCATTTGACACCTGATTTTTATTTCCAAAAAGCCTCTTCATTAGCCATGCATTTTAAGAATTTAGCTTTAGCCTGAGCCAATTCCACCTTGCCTTCTAAGCAACAATCATATTGTAAAGCCTCTTCCTTGCTGGAAACATTTTTTTTAGCCTTCTTAAATTATCAAACATGTTTCCAAAAGTAGAATATCTCCAAATCTCAAGGACCAATTTATGTCTTCTAAGCTTGGCAACTAGTGTCAGTAGTGGAACACCAACTCATGGAATACTCCAAATTTACTTTGCCACTTTTGGAAATTGTGGGTGCTGAATTCCACGTGTTTAAGAACCTAAAAGACTTAGGTCCCTAAAACACGGTAGAGGAGAAAGTAAACCGCATGGGGAGTGGTCAGAACAAGTCTTTGAGAAATGTTGGATAGAAATGTTAGATGTTATAATATTCTTGAAACTGTTGATTGCACACAATTCTATACAAAAATTTCCAAAGTAGATTACCAAATCTATTCCCCAGCCATGTAAATTTATTCCCCATGAAAGGCAAGTTGTAAAGTTCACAATCTTCCACACAATTATTAAAATCCTTCATAGCACCTGCATCTAGGGTAGGTATTCCCAAGTACATATTAGTAGCAAATGGTATTAAAATCTCCTACTGTCCAACAAAGAGTAGTAGGATCATGCAATTTCTTGAGAAAGGTCCACAGTTCCTTTCTCTCAACCTTAGTAGACTGAGAAAATCAGAAGCCATGTTTGGTGAAAAAAACCTAGCATGTAGTGGCTGATCATTATCTTTAATCAACTTTAGAGAAATATCAAAACTCCAGCATAGCATATTTTACAATTAACATTAGAATGAAAGCTAGGAAACCCTCGATTTAAAGCAACAGGTCCAATCTTAGTTTTGTGTGCCAAAGGTTCAAGAAGGCAAAGAATTTGGATTTTTTATGTTGTTTAACCAGAAACTTTGTTCTTTGAATTCATGATTTATTACCAACTCCACTTATGTTCCATAGTAGCCACTACTCATTGTGAATTTGTAGAAGGTAGTTGGTTCGGGACTTGCACACACTTCTAGTTTTCATTTTGTGTGTTCTTCGCTGAATGGTCAGGCCTTCCCTCCTTTTGCCTCTTCTTGAAGATGTTTTAAGCATTCTCAACTTTTCCTCTTCCACGTGTTTGGAAAACATGGATATGAATCTAGATAGGATAAGGTTGTACCAAGTTGAGGAGACGAAAGCAAGAGTAAGCTTGGACTCACGCTTGCAAGACTGAAGCACATTCGTGGTGTTTTGATCAAGTGGGGTTAGACTATCCTCAATTCATTGATACATGAAGTCCAATTCTTCAAAGTAAAGCACAAGTGGCCGGATCCATTAAGTACAAGAAGGTTGGATTTCACTTCAAGTATATTTTAGTCTGTATGTTTGTAAGCCCAATTAATTCTATAAACAGACTATGAAGAATTAGGTGTTGTGTAAGTTGGGCTGGTTTAGTTTATGGTATTTTAGCTTTATTGTTAGCCATTTTAAGGCCCAATTCGGCCATAAAGGCCTTACCCTAGCTGACCCTTAAAAGTTTCTAGAATTGGGTTACTTGTTTGTCCAGTTATAACTTCTAGAAGCCTTGGATCTTGCACGAATTTTGGGAGAATTTTTAGGACTTTTAAGCTAGTTTTTAGGACTTACAAAGCCTATCAGTAGTCCTTATAGCCGTGTAATAGTCAACAACTTTGATAATAAAAACTTGAGTTTAGTGATTTTTAATACTCTTCTTTTAGTCTTTGAATAGACCATTTGTTCGGCTCCAAGTTAAGCAACTTGTGAGTGTGTTAGCCAACACAAAATATTGGTTTCTACTAATTCATAAGATCAGGTTCATATTTGGCTTAAGACACTGGTTTGTTCTTGCTTGGCTAATAGTAAGGGTTGACTAAACGGTCAGTTGGTCGCATACTCTTCTATGTATAAAAAATGTTTATATTTTTTCATTCGAATCTTTGCTCTATTGTCATACATTCATGACCAAATTTTAATGATCCTTGGTTTGGTGCCACTTATACTTTTGGATTGCATGGCATAAATCTTGATTTCACACGTTGTTTGCATCAAGCATTTTCATCCTATCACCAATGACTTGCTTAACTCCCTTAGTTCCTCCTGAGCAAGGGTATCTATGTCGCTAGGAGATTCTAGGTCTAAGAAATAAGACGTAAAATCAGCAGTTTGCCTGATTTGCTCCTAAGTTGTTTCATCTCCTGCTTTTGAATTCGGTCGAGGAAGTCTATCTAACCGCACATTAATTAGCTCCCTATCTGCTAGATCAATTAATTTTTGTTGAACCCTACCTTGAAAATCCTCATTCAAATTTGAAACTTCTTGGTTTCAATCATTTATTGCCAACTAATTTTTTTAGGTCTACCACACTTTTTGCAGATTTGGACATTCCTAATTTGATTGAATCACCATTGCTAGTTCATAAAGCTAAATTCTGGTCACTTCTTGGCTTTGGATTGCTCAATAAGAGTGGAACATCACACCCTTAGATTGGATATCATCTTGAATGACTACAAGTTGCACTAGCACTTGCCATGAAATTTCAACACTATAAACCTTGACACTTGATGGACCTAGGATGTCCCCCTGACGATCCTTAGTTAACATTTAATGATTAGGATTTTGCTTTCTTTGATAAATCCTCCAGATAATCTGTTTCTCCTTTTAAGTTGCATTTTCCCCTTAGGTTGTGTAGTTGCTTTTTCCATAATCTGCACAGTTGTCTTATCCTTTGCTTGAGAAGTTGCCTCTTCCTTTGAATGATCATCATCCTTCAATGGAACTCTTCCTTTTCTGGGAGTATCATTACCAGCTAGACAATCAGCATCTGTATGGCATTGTTTACTACATAGAGAACAATAATCTAGCAGATTATCATACGTCATTTCTTGCTATTGTCCTTCCTTTTGCATTACCTACCTAAACTCTCGTAGGTAGTTTCACTTTCAAATCTACTTCCACATAAACCTCTGCATGGCTTTGACGAGTTATGGTGGTAGTTGCAACATCTATCTTCAATGGAACTCAAGCCAATTGAGCTTCTAAGTACGATGCTTCTTTATGGAAATAACTATATGGCAAATTCTCAAACTGAATCCATACTGGTGCAACAAATGACTCTATATTAGGACCAAAGGACAGAATTCATTTAAACACTCTCATTAGGAAGTAATCCAGCATCTTAAGAAATCTTCTAAATTAAATATGATGAAAACATGTCTATGATCTAGCAGTCCAATTGTGAACGTACTCTTGAAGCCAATTATTTGAAAAGCCTGTCTCAATGTCTCCATATTTGGCCTGCCATAAGAGAACTTACCAATAAAGGCCAGCTTGAATATCATAGAAAGAATGCCCACCTTATCCTTGGCAAAAAGGACAATTGGTTCTCTTTTCATTGTTCGAGTCGGCTTGATAAATTAGTGTTTACTTCCCTGTTTTTAGAACCCAAAAGAACATCTACAAAGAAGAGTCCATGATACCCATCAGCCAAAGGTTGAGAGGCAATAGCCCCTTCCATGCAAGAATGAGCTAAAAAATCTACAATTCTAGAGAGAAGTTGGACAAAAATTTTAGAGTAAGAGAGAAGTTACTTTGTTCACTACAATATATCATGTCGTTGGTTCATTATTATGGTTGTTAAGGGATGTTCTAGTGGGCTATTGTCCAAGTTATTCCCTAATGCATCTAAGGTGATATGAGCTACTTTTGTCCAAATATATCTTGCCCTTGTCCCTTAGCCTATGTTACAAGATTTAAAGACCAATTTGATCCTTGGTGTGAGTACATGTGTTCAATGAATTTTTATCGATTAGTAAGCCAATAATATGTGCTTTAGTGAGTATAGAGTTTAGCACTTCAATGATGATGATTTGGGGTTGATTAGTAGCCTTATTATATATACATGTTGAATCTTTTCCTCTACTTGTGTAGTTTTATTGGTTACTACTAATAATTGATATGTTGAAGGAAGTAAATATGTTTTGTGTCTTTACTAGTTTTGTTTTACTTGCGACTAGCAAAATTGTAAGTCGGGAATGTTGATAATAAGATTATTCATATTTTTTTCGTATGGTTTTTGCAATAGTTCGACGATTGTAGATTTATGTGCTTGCTTTCATGTATTTTTGTTTCTATGTGTTCATGAGTGTTTTGTCCAATGTTTTAAGTATTTATTTAGTGTTATATTATAGCTATTAATGTGTGTTTTTGTTCTAGGGTCATGTAGGAACAAACAGAATATTAGTTGGACATTAGACGAAAATTTTGGAAGTAAAACGGTGAAACTGGTGCAAGTTGTAAAGGGAGTTTGCTTAAGGCCTAAATGTTTGCTTCTAGGAAACATGGGAAGAAGCACATTTTCCTTTAGCAAAGAAGAATAGCGTAAATGTTTTCTTTTAACAAACATGCATAGAACCACAACGGCTTTTTATGATTTTTTGGGCTTTGTGGGTATCTATTTTGGGTATCTATTTTTAGGGATAATAGTATCTATTTTGGACCCGTTTTTGTACGTTTCTAAACTTATTTAGAATCCTATACATTGTAAGAATTAAAACCCATAAATAAGGGTCCCTAGGACCTCAAAAACACATTTTCCTTTAGTTCCCCTTCGAGGGCTACAAGATTAGACTAGTGTTTTCATTATTTTAGGAACAGCTGAAGATAAATTTCATGACTAACAACTTTGGACCGATAACTTGCAATTCTTCATTAGATAAGAGTTATTGGATGTTATTAGATTTTCATTACATTGTTTAATTCTGATTTATTTTTCTTTTTATTCTCTCTAGGTTTTAAAACTATTGCTTTCAAATCTATTGCTTTCTTTAATTGCTTTTGTATATTAATGGTTAGAGTAATTTAATTGCTTTCGTATATTAATTCTAGATTTAGTTTTTTGATTAATTTTTGTTGAATCTCTTTTATAATGGTTTCTTCAGATAGTATTTGATTTGTGTCAAATAATCGGTACTTATTAAACCAATCCTTGTGGGTTTTGACGCCTACATCCACTGTATACTATTGATGCTATATACTAGCGGTCAATTATCTAGTTAATAGATGGATTAGGAAATTATAAATTTTATAAATAGATGTTTCACGTGTCAACCATTTTCCATGCTCAACCAAATTTCTAACTTCTTTTCAACTTCATCCTATACTTCATCAACACTTACAAGCATGAAAAATAAAACTATTAGTGAACAATTTCGCTGCTTTCCCAAGAAAAAATTATTGTAAACATAGGAAAACAACTTAAACCTAAATTATCCTACTTAAACCTTGTCATACTCAACATAACTTTGAACTAAATTAAGACGAAAGACATTAAAGAAAAGCTTGGGGTGCCTCCTAATAGTGCTTGTTTATAGTCATTATTTTAATTATGGCAATTAGATGATCAAGTGGTAGTGAAATGAACAGTTCCCATTCCTATTCGATCATTACTCAATAGTATTAGGCTTGAGGCAATATTCATTGACTTTGAAATTTACTTCTTTTCCCTTTAATTCCATTGCACCATATGATAGACCTTAACCAATTCAAATGGCCACTCCATCTAGATTTGATCCTTTTTGAAAACAATTTGAGTCAAGAATTATAGAGAAACACCAAATCACCGACATTGAATTCCTTTCTCAGAATATGTTTGACATGCCATGCTTTTGTCCTCTCCTTGTAGAGCCTAGAAGTCTCATAAGCTTTTCTTCGGAACTCATCAAGTTCATTGATAACCAAAAGTCTCTTTTCACTGGCATCTTACCAATCAAAATTGAGACTCTTGATTGCCTAATATGTCTTGTGCTCTAACTCAACTAGAAGACGACAAGGTTTGATATAGACCATCATAAAGGGAGACATCCCTATAATGTCTTGTAGGAGGTCATATAAGCCAATAGAGCATCATCCAACATCTTTGACCCATCTTTTCTTGATGAATTCACGGTCTTCTCCAAAATTCATTTCAATTCCTAGTTAGAAACCTCCACTTGACCAGTTGTTTGAGGATGATCGGCAATAGAAATTTTGTGCCTTACACCATATTTGGACAAAATGGACTCAAATAGTGAGTTCTTGAAGTGAACTCCTCCATCATTTATGATGGACTTGGGTATCCCAGATCTAGCAAAATTGTTCCCCAAAAAATTTAAACAACCCTAGCTTCGTCAGTGGGTAATGCAATGGCTTCAACCCATTTAGAAATCTAATATACTGCCACAAATATACACTTGTTGTTGGAGCTTCAAAAAAGTCCAATGAAGTCGATTCCCCAAACATAAAATACTTCACAAATGAGAATACTGCTAAGAGAATCTCATATTTCCTCGTCAAGTTCTCCACTCTTCAACATTGTAGAACAATGTCCCAAACTTAAAGAAACTTGGACAAAATAAACAATTTTATAAAACCTTGGTCACTGTTCTTTGGGATCCATGATTCCCTCCTATCAACAATGAGTGGATTAATGATAAACAGTGTTCACTACTTCTTTCCTTGGAACACGCTTCCTAATCATTTGATCCTTGCATCACCGATAAAGAAAGGGATTCTCCAAAAAGAAATATTTGACTTTCGAGATGAACTTTATCTTTCGGTTTACATCTATGTTTGAAAGAATCAATAATTAACAATGTCAGCATACCAAGGTGTGTATTCCTCAACTCTGATTAGTTGATCTTCTAGAGATGTCTCCTATATTGGTAAACCATCTTGGCTTCTTACCATAGGCCATTCTATCCTTGAAAGATGGTCGGCGACAGTGTTTTTGTTATCCTTCTTATCAACCACATCCCAATGAAACTCTTGTAATAATAAAATAAATCTAATAAGTCTAAGTTTACCATCACTTTTTGAAAACAAATATTCCCATGCCGAGTGATCGCTATGAACAATTCCTTTGCTGCGAATAAGATATGCCATAAACTTATCAAAAGTATAAACAGTAGCAAGGAGCTCTTTCTCAAAGGGCTAGAATAGTTCAATTGAGCCTGATTCGAGGTATGACTAGCGTAGTAAATGAAATGCAAGACCTTGTTTATCTTTTGACACAAAACCACACCCAAGACATAATGGCTCACATCAAACGGTAAATCTCTATTTGGAGCAAGTATGATTGGAGTGGTGATGCAAGCATTTTTCAGCACATTAAAAACATGTACATATGCATCAACAAACACAAACGGAACAACGATATGTAATAATGCACAAAGAGGTTCAAAAAACATAGAGAAATTCCTAATAAATCTCTGGTAGAAATCGGCATGACCTAAAAAGCTCCTAATCCCCTTCGCATTGCATGATGGAGGTAATTTCTCTATTGCCTGAACCTTGGCTTTATCTACTTTTATCCCCTTAGAAGAGACCTTGTGTCCTACAAAACTCTTCATTCATCATGAAGTGACATTATTTCCAATTTAGAGCGTGGTTAGTCTCTTCACTCCTCTCAGGTACAAGTGACAAATTAGGCAAACACAGATATCAAATGAATACCTAAAAATGCTAAAATCATGCATGAGAATTTCAACAAAATTTTGAATCATGTCAAGGAAGATTGCAAACATACATCTTTGGAAAGTGCTTGGAGCATTGCATAACTACAAAGACATACGCCTGTTGGCAAATGATCTGTCAGGGCAAGTGAAAGTGGTATTGTCTTGGTCTTCTAAAGCTATGGCAATTTGAAATTAACTTGAACACCTATCTCAAAAATAATAAAATGCATGCCCCAAAAGCCGTTCCAACATTTGACTAACATTTGATCAACAATTGAACCTTTCTTGTGGCATCATTAAGTTTTGAAAAATCAATTCAAATTTGCAACCCAGTTGTGACTTTAGAAGGTATCAATTCATTTCTTTCATTAGCTATAACCGTGATTCCTCCCTTTTAGGCACAACATGGGTTGGACTAACCCACACACTATCACTTATGCGACAAATAATCCCAACATCTAAGAGTTTCAAAACTTCTTTTCTGCTCACGACCTTTCAAAGTAGGATTTAAATGCCTTTGAGGTTGCCTACAGGTTTTAAATCATCATTCAAAATGATTTTCTACAAACAAATTGTTAGGCATATACCTTTAATGTCTTCAATACTCCAAGAAAGTGACTTCCAATGTTTTCTCAACACAAAAAGTAACTTAGATAGCTCTACACTAGAAAAGTAAGCACTCACAATCACGGGAAAATGTTTCATTTTACCCTAAAAAAAGCATAACAAAGGTGAGAAGGAAGAGGTTTTAACTCAACCTTGGAGGGTTCATTGATGGACCCCGTTGTACCTTTAAACTCATTGATAACCTCTTTCTCTTCTAATGATTGCACTTCCTCATTTGAACTCATGTTGACTTGAGTATCACTTTTATCACCATCACTTTCCTCATAATCTCGTGATGGTTCTATATTCAATAGAGGCTACTTCAAATCATTCCAATAAAAATTTTCAAGAAGTTTATCAATTATGTCCACTCGCAATACATCATCATAAAATGAAGGAAACTTGAGAGATTTAAAAACATTAAAAGACACAATGTCATCATTAACTCTTAATTGAAGTTTCCTTTCTTGAACATCAATTTGGGCTCTTTTGGTTGCCATGAATGGTCTTCCAAGAATAATCGACATGTTGGCATCTTCATCCATTTCAAGAACATAAAATTGGGCCGCAAGAACACCTTTCCTACTTTCACTACGACATCTTCAATTATTCTAGCCGGTTGCTTTATATTTCTATCTGCCAATTGAAGAGTCACATTAGTCAGTTTTAAACCACCCCAATCAACTTCTTGAATAAATAATATGGCATTAAATTGATGGAAGCCCCAAGATCTCACAACACCTTCTCTAAAACAACTCCCTCAATCTCACAAGGTATAGCAAATGACCCTAGATCTTAGAATTTTGGTGGGTTTTTTTTTTAATAATTGCGGTACATATTCATGCTGTAGTAATTGTTACCACACATGACTCATGAAATACTCTCAAGTAAAATGTATCAGACAAGTAATATAATATTAGAGTATCGTCCTACAGAGACTATGCTAATTATACCCGATAAATCACCTAAATGTCACACTTTTTGTACTGTCTAAATTAAGATACAATGGATTGAGAAATAATAAAAACACAAAATGAAAAGAAGGCAATAAATTATGCAAGAAGTAGAGGAAATTGATAATTGATATATCTAGGTTTCACCCATCCCTTACCGATCCCCTCAATTGATCAATTCTTTCGTTCTATTAATTCTTGACTCACATATGTTGTTTGCTAGTCTAGATCATGTGTAATTGTGAGTTATCTTTTGACTTCTCTTAGAAATCTACTAAGTCAAGCCAACTCACTATATTTCTATATGAATTTGAGCAATGCTTGATGTATAGATGACCACTCCATAGGATTGTCTAGGATGAATTGATATCCTTCAATCTATATTCGTGAAACATCTGTCCCTTTCACTAGAATTTCCAAACAAAGGCTAATTAGATAAATTCCTAGTCAATTACCCTAAATAACGCGAACCCCATGCACAATCAAGATTGATGCCATGAAACCCAACGATCAAGTATGGCACCAAAACCCCAAAGATAGAATCCAAAGTTGGTCACGCAAATTTGGACAGCAAGAACACACAAAGAAACCCGAAAGAACAAACAAAGTCTAGCAAGAATTGAACTGCTACTTATATCAATCAAGTAGGACAAAATATTTTAAGTCGGTTAGAACAATCACTGTTGCTCAAGCGATGATTCAAACAAAGTCTTTATCCTATGACTAAAAGAGAGAACTTTTTCCTCACAAAAAACAAATGAAAATTTATTGATAAAAATACGGTTCAAAATTAATCCATAATAGTACCTATTTTAGGCTTGATAAAGTCCTAAAAACTAGCTAAAAAACTCTTAAAAAGTAGTGCTACTATTTGAGCATAAGAAGATCAAAACCCGGAGGATTCTAGAACTCGTTTCGTTGCAAAACAAGCAAAAGAATTCCTAATTTTACCAAGGACTGCATTAGGATTCATCAAGAGGCTATCAAACATGGGCCAAATGGGCTTTGTTAAGAAATAACTAATGAGTCTAAAAACTAAGAATTAAATCAACACCTAAACCAACCCAGTATACACAATACTTAAACAAATAATTGGGCTCACAAATAAAACACAACGTATCCTAATATTAATTACTCAACTCGGCCATTTAAGGATTTTGGCTTTTGAAATCTTTGCCAACATTTGAATGTTCAAGACAACAACATCTTCAAGAGCACCATGACAAACGAAACATCATTCATTGTCGCATTGGAGGATTTTAGCTGCTTGATTACAAATTTTATGTAGTCCTTGCTTGAAGGTTCTCTGCTCATCCAGGATCGTTTCAATATGTATGAGAGAAATTTGTAATAGACCATTATATCATGAGTAACATGTGGTAAAATCCTTCCATTTTGGTATTCCATCAAGATCATGAGATGGTTTCCTTGTCAAGCCAATCTATGATCTCTTATATGACTTGGATGTATCTTAGCATGCATATTTAATTAGGAAACTCTTTCCTTTATACGTCAACTATCTTGGCCTAGGATTTCCTTGCTAAGATTTACCATTATCATATCATTTACACCCTCTTTATTTTTCACTTAAGAGTAATGGATTCTTACATGATATGTAACTTTTCCATGTTTGAACTACATGATGCCAATTAGTGTTTTATTATACCTTAAAAGAGTACAACATTTTACACCATGAAAATCAGATATTCAAGCATGAGGTGTTTATAACACTATGAGTCAAAGGACCAAACACAATCATGACATTATTGGAACATTGAAAATTAAGTGAAACCCCCCCATGTGATCCAATATGAGTTGTGGTCTAGTTCAATGCATTTCTTTAGAAATTGCCTATAGTGTCAACTTTTGCAATTCATGTGAAATGATACGAGACTCAATCATCCTTACTTGTGAAGAACTCATCTCACATTGAGTGAAAGTCATGATACTAGCTTCTAAGGGTCTTTGAGTCGTGCCCAATTGAGTAACCTCCACTAAGAACTATAAATATGTATGAAGATTGTAATTAGAGATTTGGTGCCTCATATTCACAACCTTTGTGCATAAATATTTAAAATAACCTAATCGACGCATTCAAAATAAGTCTATTACTAGAAATACATGAATGAAACATAAATTCCCCATTGATTAAAATATAGGATAAGTTTAAACATAAGATGTTCTATTCCACTCATGATGACCGGATTGATTTTAGAGCACTGCCCTAACGTCCTCATCTTGTATTCTTTGCTCTATGGATGATTTTCTCCTGGTGGTGCACTAGCCTTAAACTAATATTACGATATGTTTCTGATGTCTATGGTATGCTAAGTTCTTTTAATAATAGCCTAGGAACCCATATTTGTAGCCCATATTAGGGCTTTACAAGTTTGGAGGCTAAAAATTTCCCTAGCAAGTCATACAAGTCAAAAACTTGCTAATCCCCATTTTGAGCTTCCAGTCCAGGTGCAGTGATTTTCAGATTCCCAAGTTGCAATCGCACCTAGGGGGCAGTCCCTAGGCGTGGCTCATGTCTCCTAACCCTGTAGTCCATTTTACTGCTTTTACTTCATTTTCAATCTGTTTTGCCTTCGATTGCTACCAAATCTATAAACACCATAAAGCACTAAATAAGTGTATTTAAATGCTAAAAACACATAAAATAATATTTAGACACTAAAACGCTAAAGTTATCAAATTACCCCGAATTAATAAAAAAGACACCTCAAAATAAAATGCATATAAATAATTCTCTTTTAGAGACCATCTTTAATTTCTTTCTTAAAAATTCTTTCTTTATTGTTAATAGTTTCTTTTGTCCACTAGTTAGCCCATTTCTAAGTGCTTTCTTTAGTTTTTGCGTTCTTAGTCTTTTTAGTTCTTGTTTTCATCAAATCTTCTTTAAACAAATGTCTTCAAATAGTAATCTAACCAAAAAATCAATAATTACTTACCAATCCTTGTAGGTTCAATCCCTAATTCCACTTGATCATTACTAATTGGCACTGTATACTTGCAAGATGCCATATTGTTAGTGGTAAGATTTAGGTGTTTTATTTTTTTTAACTAAGTGTTTGCACTCAAGTTTTTGGCAACATTGCCTGGTTTTGATTTTTGAAAATATCAATATAATTTGGTTAGAATACTAGATTGAAGTTCATTTTTTTATTCTATAGTTGTTTCACCTTGCTCATTGAAAAACTAAAAAGATTTTCCATTTTGTAGTTGTGTTCTTAATTTGAAAACTACAAAAACATTTTCATTGTTTATGTGTTTTAGTTCTTTTATTGTTTTTATTTTTGTTGTTTATTTCTCCAAAAACATTAAGGACTTAATTAGAATGATCCATACCAAGGAAATTATCATTCTTGATATAATAGAGGCATGACCAATGAGCACGTTTCTTGTTACAATTATTCCCCCCCTACCCCTTAGACTATTAAGTAGGATGGTATGCCTGTAAATATGCTGGAAACAGCTACCCAGAAAATCCTTATTCCCATTCCTTCCATAACGAGAGCCTTTATATGAATCAATTGAGCCTTTTTTTTCTTAAATGGAACCACTTGAGGGTGAAAATTTATAGGATAAAATCAAATTTTACAATGGCTAATATAGGGGCAACCTTGAGCATCCAAATACAACAATCCTTTAATATAGGAAGGGATTGTGTTTTGGTTATACTCTAGATAGAAAGAATTCACTAAACTCCCATTTGCTAAACAATCAGCTATTTGGTTAGCCTTTCTAAATACATGAGAAAAGGAGAAAGTTCAATTTAGCAAAAATGATTTAATGTGCCTCCATTGTTAGTCAGTACTTCATGATGGGGAGATTCGGCATTGATCATTTGCACCAATGCTAAGGAGTCAAGTTCCACTTCAACAACTGAAGTTGCAATTTGGCACAAAGGTTCAAACCATCAACCAAAGCCATGGCCTCTGCTTGCAAATTTGTTTGTGTATTATAAGAATTGCAAAAAGCACCCGTAAGATTGTCGTTTGTGAGTCTCTTATAACACCACCTCTAGCTGTTGGACCTGGGTCTCTCTTAGAGACTCCATCAACATTTAGTTTGGTAAAACCTAGTCAGGAAGGGATCCACTTGACCGCCAAGGCCTTCCTTGGTTTTGTTTTGATTAGGTGATGACAAATTCCTTGTGCAAGAAGTATATCATCGACTACTCCAAGCCTAGTAAAAGAAAGAATGGACGAAATATTTCTCAAGTATGAGCAAATATTGGTGATAACAAGGTGCGGTTTAATATTAACTCCCTCGAAATGGACCAAGTTCTTTGCTCCATAGAAACTGGCAAACAAGAGTAGGAATAATTTTGTGAATGCTTACAATGGTACTCGAAGAAATCTCCTACCACCACCATGAGTTTAGCTTTTCAAGCAGCATTGAAGAGGAGGGGAAAGGCATCTCAAATCATGATTCAAAATAGCACCACACTTGCCAAGCTACAACACATTCAACAAATAAATGATCTAAGGTTTCTTGATTGTTCCAACACAAAACCTCCATTTGGAAGCTAAAGCAATTCCAATTCTACTAGAAATGAGATTATCAAGAGGAAGATGGCTATTGATGGAAATGTGGATAATGCTTCAAGAACTTTGAGAAGAACTAGGCCAACTCCAAGAATAATGAGCCAAGTAACATGAAAAACAAGCTCAACTCCAAGAAGATCAAGCTAAATTCTTGGTGAACCATAATAAATCGAACAAAAGTTACAACAAAAACTTGCCGAGCTGCAAAGAAAGATGATGGTGAAATGGACACTTTGAGTATCAGTGTAAAATGATAGAGTCAAAGAGTATATATAACCAAGAAGAATCAATAATTTGCTCAAATCTCTTTGCCACCATACACAAAGAAGTGTCACATGAAGTAATTGTTGATAAGGAACTAGTTGAAGAAGAAAAAAATGAATACATCTTGAAGGAGATCGGTTACCAAGGACCTCTGAAGCTTCAATTTCCAACAACTGAGACACTTAACACTTGTTTTAAAAGCATCACAGCACAACTTATGAATGTGTGTGAGTTTGTTCCCAATACAATAAAGGAGGTATCATATGCAGTGTTCGTGGAAAAAGATACGGCTCAAGGAGTGAAAGAAGAAGGATACTTCTAGAAGGGTCTAGGGAGGTGCCAACTACTCAAGCCAAAATGCAACAATTCCTTGGGAATTTAGAACATTCGAAGCAATAGACAAGTTTCCAAGAACTATCACATTGGTGGCAAGCCTTCTTGATATTTTTGAGGGACTATATCTTTCTCTTTTCGTATTTATATTTTATTTTAATTTACTTTCTTTAGTTTAAGAACCTAGTGGGAATAAAACCTTATAGCCTTGTGCTTAGTCTATTTTGTGTCTTATTTAGTGGTAAATGAATTTTTTTATACTTGATAGGTTTGGTTATTGATGACAACATTGATGACAATATAGGAATTTGAATGATAACATGTTGCTATACACTTTTGGAATGAACTTGGACTTAGGTTATACCAAATTTCATTGTGGAAATGATAGTTGTAGATACTGTTTACTTGTTTAGCCTTGGGTTATTTTTGAGCAAATCATGTGGATGCTTGATATGTATTGGGAGTAATCTTTGTTGTTGAATGTCTTTTTGAAGCCAATTATGTGTCAAACTAAGTTTGGGAGGATGAGTTGGGCATATACTATTGCGTGGTTATATTTTTCTTTTAATTATTTGGATCTCGTGAGGTATTAATGACCCCCCTTGTGTAACTTTGATTGGTTGAAAAAGGAAAATCATTCCTTAAGACTTATGAGCTTAATTAATTTGCATTTTTATATTCTACTTGAAATTACTCATTGCTGAGCCTTGTGTGGTGTTGTGCTTATTCTTGATGAAGTCCATGATAAAGGGTTGAACTTGTGTTTTTAAGTTCAATTGAATCTTAATTGGTTGGATTCATATTCACTTGGTTAATATGTTTTCCGTCTATTATATGATCTTTTTGATTGGCCAAATGTAATTCAAAGTTACATTGTCTAGTGTTATGTTTAGTATTTAATGCTTTCTAGTAAGACGTTTATTTCTTGTGATATGAGTGAGTGGTAGGATGAGTTGTACTCAAAATTGAATAAAAGAAAAAAATTGGTTGTGTGTTTTTAAGTATTGTGTTTTTTTTGGGAATGGTTTTGATTAATGTGAATAAGTTTCGGTGATTATTGAATGGAAAAAGAGTGTAGATGGTACTCGATGATGATAACTAACTTGCAATACCATATGGTTGCTGTACTTGAATTGGGCATTTCAAAAAAAATTTGGTGCGAGTTGCGTTGGTTCTTTCGTGAACAAAGAGTTCAAAACTACTCATTGTCGATTTCAAAAAGAGAAAGCATTGTAATTTTTAAAAGAATTCATTTGAAACATCTTTTTTTCGTTCTCAGAAAATGCTAATTACTGTCAAGCTTTTCCTTTGTGATTTCATAATCTTTGATGGTTGTAGAACAATCTTTTTATATATATATATATATCTATGGTTATCCATCCACTAATACCCTAAGTAGGGTTTTATTATGATTTTACCATGATAATTGATTTTTAAGATTTTATGTGTTCCTTTCGATTTGTCACGTGAGTTTGCTTATTTCAATTGTTCTTAATTCCTGTAAATGACTGGTCACTCTCTAGATTGAGTTGTAAACCTAATGGGAATCGATAGAGGAATTTTATGGTTAGGATGGATCCAAATAGCCTTTGTTTGGACCATTCAATTATTGATTGAACCATTTCGTGAGTAATGATAGACATACGCTTATTCACCTTAGGCAATCAAATTAGGGTTCATTAATATGCACTAATCACGAGTTGAATTCACATAAGAATATAATGGGTCGGTTAGGGTTAGTAGATTTGCATGAGTTCGATAGAAAACATGCAACTACATCAAACACTGAAATAGTAAACAAACTTAAAAATTTAAGAAACAACAAGTCAAGCCAATAAGTTTGATTGGTATATGAAGAATAAACCTAAGGTTTAATATCACTATTGATTTTCTATTTCTTTGTTTAGTCCAGTATTCCTTTATTTTACTACAATTTCCTCAATGCATTGTTTAAATAAATTATGATAACTCTAGGAAACTAGAGTTACATGTACCTTAAATTTAAAGGTTTTACTACTTGTTTCGTGCATTCTTAGTGTTCTAGTGCATATACTTTTATTTGTTAGAATATGTAAGTATGTGTTATTAATTTTTCTGGTACTAATTTTGGTGTTAATTATCTTATTTCATTATTGTCATTGTTTAGAATTTGGGTATTGTCTAGGGATTAGGATTTTCATTCATCTTTCTTCGTCTTTCGCTTTTAGTCTTTTTTTGAACATTTTGTTTTGGGTGTTTACGAGTTATTTGAAGTGTTTATTATATTAAATAATTTGCTCTTATGTGTTAGGATTCGGTAGGATAAAATGGTTCATCAATCAAATGTCGAATGAATATGTTCAGAGCAAAACAGTGAAGCACAACACTTGATACCGCGATATAATTTGAGAGCCCTCTCCAGTATAAAACCCATTCTCTACATAGTTGGATTTCAATTAATACCAAGGATCAATTGGTACAGTGATTCGAAATTCTCTTGGGGGCAAAAAAGTCCAGCTCATGACTGATTTGTGCTGCATCGATTCTTATCAATTCTAGCAGTATATAAATATATATGTATATATTTCTTTTAAGCCTCATTTGACACCAAAAAAGCTAGTTAGGAGTGGGTTAGAGTATGAAGTAGTAATTCTTCCTTTTTTCTCCTTATTTGGTGAGAGTTTTCTTATATTGGGATTTATTTTCTTTTAATTTTAATTTCATACTTGAAGACTGAAAACTCCAAGTGTAAGCACTTTTTGTTTTATGTTAATTTCCTTTTCCTTGTGTAGATTTAGGGTAGTTTAGTTTAATTGCTTTCCTTTACTTGTTCTCTTAGAAGCGATTGGTAGATTAGTTTATGGACTTTCTTTAACTATGCTTTCTTAGTGTTAATTTATAGTTTAATTTATTTAATTTCTTTGTTAAAAATACTTTCCTTTTACATTTTTTTTAATCACTTTCTTAAATATGTTTTCTTTACTGTTAATATTTGCTTTGATGTAGTAGTGAACGTGTTTTAAATTGCTTTCTTTAATCTTTGCTTTCTTAGTCTTATTAGTTCTAGTTTTAATGAAATCTTATTTAAATCAATCTCTTCAAATATTAATCTAACCAAATAATCGATAATTTTGAACCAATCCTTGTGAGATTGATCCCTACTTCTACTTGCTACTAGTTGACACCATATACTTGCGGGATGCCATCTAGTTAGCATTAGGATTTACATGTTTTCAAAATGTATAACTATGTGTTTGCGCATCATAGTATTGCATGTGTCATTCTGGCAGTTCTCAACCTCGTCAAGCACAGTCATCGTGGGAACGATCTCTACTTACTTTGAATTACTTATTCGATACATGCACTTGCGCATGCAAATCGTGTTTATAATTAAAGCTGGACTGGCCTTGACTACCCAAGTTGATACAAGCTTTGTGCTCCAATTCTATGTGTAGGTGGCTTGCCTTCTCAAACACCAACCTGTATGGCTATATTCCAATTAGAGTTTTGAATGCCATCAAGTATTTCCTATAATGCATCATCCAACTTACAAGAACAATCCTTTGAATATGCATTAAGTGTCTTTTTCGAGATAAAAAGACTGAAACTGAGAAATCTTGAAATGCAAAACCCATCACTGATAATGGCATTTGGAACTCCAAATATCAAAAAATACTATGCTTGATGAATTTGGTAACCATTCAGGCATCATTTGTTTGTAGTGCCATCGCATTGACCTATTTTGAAACATAATATATAGCTACCAAGATATATTTGTTGGAGAATGAATTTGGGAATGGATGCATTAAATTAATTACCCGTACATAAAATAGTTCCGCCTTCAAAACATTGTTAAGGGATATCTCATCCTTCCGGGATAAGTTTCCTGTTCATTGACAAGCATCACATTACTCCACAAATAACCTGGCCAGGTCATTTTCATCCTAAAATAAAACAGAATAGAACCACCAGCTCCAAAGTACCTTGGTAGCTATGCAGGGATTTTTTATGATGCCCTCCTATAGGTAAAGAGTGACACATTCACAACACAATCTAATCTCTTGCTCAGACACACATCTCCAAATCAGTTGGTTACTGCACTGTTTTCCCAACATGTTTCATCCTATTAGTAGAATTTTAAATCAAAGAAGAATTTCTTCTTCTGATTATAGTTCAATTCTAGTTGAAGAACTTTTGCTAGTAAGTAATTGGCCAAGTCAGCAAACCACAGGTTGACACTCATTGTCATCGGCTTCTCTTTAAGAAATTTCTCTGGGATTGGCAATATATCCACTTCACTTTATTGGAGATAGTTGCAATCTAACCATTTAATTCTTGATGCCTTTCTTACCTATTGCCTCCCAATTGAACTCCTATATCAACAAAATCCACGTATTAATCTCAGTTTTGCTTCATTCTTAGATAATAAATATTTCATTGCAGCATGATATGTATGAACAATCAATGATATCTTTAGAACCTGTCAAGTAAGAACAAAATTTGTCAAACGCTAATACCAAAACTAGCAATTAAGAACAAAATTTGTCAAACGCTAAGACCAAAACTAGCAATTCCTTTTCAGCTGTAGAATGAATAATTTGAGCTTCATTCAGAGTTTCGCTAGCTTAGTATACAACATGTAAGACCTTGTCCTTTTTCTGGCAAAAGACTGAACCTACAGCATGATTGCTAGCATCACACATCAACTCGAAGGTAAAGGCCAATATATAATACAATCACTAGTGCAGTCACTAATGCCTCCCTAAAAAGCATGCAAACATTTTTCATCAAAGTTGAAATCCACATCTATCTACAACAAATCACACAAAGGCTTAAAAAAAAGGGGAAAATTCTTTATAAAGTATCGGTAAAATCTAACATGCCCTAAAAAATCACTTAATACCCTTAACATTAGTGGGTGGAGATACTTTTTCAATTACTTCAATTTTAGCCTTATCTACCTCTATCCCTTTAGTAGAAATTTTATTATTTGGCCCAATACAATTCCTTCTTGTACCACAAAATGACATTTCACCCAATTTTGTGCGAGGTTATTCTCCTTGCAATGTTGAAGACCTAGGGACAAATTATGCAAAAAAATCATCAAATGTGGAGCCAAAAATAGAAAAATTATCCATAGAAACTTCAATGCATCAATTATATCATGGAAAATAGAAAACATGCATATAGCTTTTAGTTTGACAATTGGTTGGGAGAAAATCTGGTGGCAGATTTATAGATGGTTAAATAGAATAGCCAAACATCATAATTGCTCAAGTCTTTGATCAATGTGTGCTTGCACATCACATCTTTTGTACCCCTTTATTCGGATTCATACATTTGAAAACATTCACCAACTGGAAAATTCACACTTTTCTCAGCATATTCAGTGTGTCGCAAACGGGGCTCAAAAGCTCCTATCAAGGAGATATTTTGGGATGCTCATATTTCATGGAAATTAGCTATACTCGTGTGGACATTACTCATTAGCAATCTTTTCTTCTTTGCAGTCACATTGCAAGAGCTTGGGTTTAATCTGCCATCCAAATGCTTCAATTACGATTACAATGAAAGCATTGATAATTTTTTTGTTTCAAGTAATTTCGTGAAGAAGCTGTGGTTGCATTTTGTAGGTCTTCTTAGCTTCCACCATGGCCGGTCCCTTCAATTTTACAGCAGCAGCAAATATGATCGTTGCACTCCTGAATATATTGCAAGGGCAGCTGTGTGTCATTCTCTGTTTGTTAATCTGCTACAGACTTGGATTGCACGTAATAAACAATTGTATGATCGACAAATTGTATGCAATGCACATATTTTGTTGTCTTCCATTAGCTTTGGGAATCTGTTTTATGCAACATTAGCCGGCGGATCAACAATTTCTTTCTTAGAATTTTCAATTTCCATGCAAGCACCAGTTGGACATCATTTTGTGGTTGTCTTGTGGTGTAAACCTCTCTCTAGACTCAAGCTAAATGTAGACAGATCCTTGCAGAATAATTCTAGCTTTTCTAGAACAGAGGAGTGGTGCGCGATTCTTCTGGTCGTGTTGTTTTTGGATTCTCAGAATCCTTAGATGCCAACACAAATTTGGATATGGAAGCATTTGCTTTGTTGCACGAATTGAAGCTCTGTCAGCTAAGAGGAGTCCATTCAATCCAAATTGAAACTGGTTTAGAAACTCTAAGCAAAATTGTGCTTCGTCAGGTAGCAATATCGTGGACAATTGAAGCAACGGTAAGACATATCTTGTTTCATCTTGAGTAGTATCACCATTCAATTCGGCATGCCTTTCGCAAGAGCAACTCAGTGGTTGATTCTTCAACAAAGTTAGAGAGCAATTCACATAATTTAGATATTGTATTTGATCTCGAGAGCGTCTCCCAATAATTGTTAGGACTTTGCATCTTGATGAGATTCAATTTCCCTCTGTAAGTGATAACTCTAGAAAACTAGTGTTATATGTACCCTAAACTTGAAGGTTTGGCTACTAGTTTAGAGCATTTTTAGTGTTTTCGTGTGTGTTTTTAGTCTATTTTGCATTCATGTACCAGAATGTGGTAACATATGCGTTTATTAAATGTTTTAGTACTTATTTAGGTCTTAATTAGCATATTTTATTTGGTTCTTCTGTAATACGTTGTGTCGTGTCTTTGACTTAACTTCGTTGGGAGTTAAGTTTTCATTCGTCTTTGTTTGTTATTCATTTTTTGGCTAATTTGTAAGAATTTTATTTATCTATTTAGGTATTATTTTAAGTTTTTATTATAGATAATAATATTCTCCTATGTGTTAGGTTCACATGAATAAAAATGGCGTATCAATCGAATATCGAATGAAGATTTTTGAAACAAAACTGTGAAGTGCTGCATTTCAGAAGTTCAGCCCATATCGCGATCTCAAATTCCAGTCGCAATCTGTAGACGGCTAGAGCAAAAAATGACATTGTTCGGGGCCGATTTTTGCTGCACTATTACCCCACGACCCTAGCACTATTTGTACCACTTTCAAGCATCATATGAGGCATAGGAAGATCCATTAGAAAGCAAGTAGAAGTAGGCTAGATTAGAGAATAATTTTCTTCCTTTTCCTCCCCATTTGGGGAGGGTTTTCTTAGATTAGATTAAAGTAGGATTTCTCTTTCTTGTAATCACAATTTCCTAGCTAAAAATTGAAGATTTTTAGTGTTAAGTTCCTTTTTTGTGTTAAAACTCTTTTAGTTAAACTTTAATTTCATATTTCCTTAGTTTAATTAGTCTAATTACTTTCATATATTTGCTCTCTTAGCATGATTTCTCAGTGTAATTGTTTGATTAGTTATTGGGTTTCCTTTAATTATGCTTCCTTAGTGGAAATTAATAGTTTAGATTGGTCAATTAGGATAAATTAGTTTATGGGATTTTCATTTGATTGCTTTCTTTACTTGCTTTCTTAGTTTAATTGGTACATTAGTTAATGGGTTTTCCTTAATTTTGCTTTCTTAGTATTAATTTGTAGTTTAGGTTAGTTAATTGCTTTTTAGAGATACTTTCTTTTTACATGCTTTCTTAGAATAGATTAGGGGCTTTCTCGAATTGTGCTTGCCAAGGGATAATGAATAGTTTAGATTAACTAATTGCTTGCTTAATATGCTTTTCCTTTTAATTGTTCCCTTTATTTGCTTTCTAAAGGTACTTCCTTTTTAATTTCTTTCTTAGTGATTAATCTTTACTTTAAATTGTTTTTTTCAGTTCCATTAGTTCTAATTTTAGTTAAATCTCTTCACTTAATCAATCGCTTCAACATGAAATCCAACCAAATAACCGGTGATTATCAACCAATCCTTGTGGGTACGATCCCTAATTCTCTTTACTATTAGTTGGCAACCGTATACTTGCCAGATGCCACCTAGTTAGTTGTAGGATTTAGGTGTTTCACAAATTTATAACTAGGTGTGTAAAGCATCAAGTTTTTGGCGCCGTTGCCGGGAATTGGATTTCGCTATATAATTTGGTTGGAAGACTAGATTGAAGCCTTTTGTTTTCTTGTATAGAGCTGTTTAGCCCATTTGAAAAACCAAAAAATATTTTCATTTTACAATTGTGTTCTTATTTTCAAAAATCCAAAAAGATTTTCTTTGTGATGGATGGTTTAGACTAACTAGTAGTCTAAACTTTCCTAAGTTTTTATTTGTGTTGTTTTAGATCGTTTTCTTGTTTTTATTTGTGTTGTTGATTGTTCAAGAGCAGGCAAGGACCTTATTGGAATGATTCATACCAAGGAGATTACCATTTTTATGATAATGGAGGTATGCCCAATGAGCATGATTCTTGTTATGGTTACTCTCCTTTCCTCTTAGATTATCAAGTGGGATGGTTTTGCCATCAATACTCTTATTAGAGCCACCAAATTTTCAAATGGGATGCTCTAGCCATCCATATCCTTATGAGAGCTATCAAGAAAATTCCTACTCTTTTCCTCCATCACAAAGAGCCTTGATATGATCAAATAGAGTCATATTTCCTTCACCAAACAACTGAAGAAAGTGAAGATGTAGAGAGAAAGATGGACAAGTGGATGGAAATTCAAGAATTTTGAGAAGAAATAGCCCAACTTCTAGACGAAATGGCTTAATTTCGAGAAATTATGGCCAAAGAACGAGAAAAATTTGCTCAACTTCAAAAAGAAATAGATAGACTTCGTGAAGAGCAAGCCATATCCAATAATCGGTTACAAGACCAACTTGCTAAGATTCAAAGAATAGCAAATGGTAAAGAACAATGTATTTCAACACCTCTACCAATGAATGAAGAACTGGTTCAAGAAGAATAAATTGAAAATGTCTTTCAAGAAACCGGTTCTCAAGCGCCTCATGAAGTTGAAGTTACAACAATTGAGACACTCAATGCTTATGTAGAGGAATCACAAACTTTCCCTTTGCATGAGTGTGTTTGTCCCGGTTACAATAAAAGAGGTTATATTTGAGGTATTCGTAGAGAAAGAGCCGGTTCTAGGAGAAGTGGAAGAAGAAGGATATATTTTAGAATGGATTAGGGAGGCACAACCTACATATGTGTATTGCGTGCCGAAGTTCATTTCCTTGGAGATTCCGGAGGAACTCAACAATGGTGCAAATTCACCAAGGATTACAATATTCTTTTACTTTACTTGCTTTAGTTTAAATACCTCGTTGGTAATAAAGACTTGTAGCCTTGTGCTTAATTTATTGTTGTTGTGTTATTGGCAATATGGTTGTTAATGAGTATTGTGATGACAATATATGACTTGTTCTGATTTGTGAATGATGTACATGATTTATTGGTTGAACTTGGACTTGGTTTTATTTTTTTGATTATGGATATTCTAGTTGTTGATACACTTCATGTGCTAAATGGTTGAGCTTATTTTGCGAAAATCATATGAATGCTTGATTTGGATTAAGAGTAGTATTATGATTGAATGTCTTTTTGAAGCCGATTATGCGTGAAACTAAGTTTGGGGGGATGAGTTAGGCATTTAGATAATCTTTTCGTTGTGTTAAACCTTGTTACCCTTATATGTGCTTCTCTTTTTCTTTAAATTGTTTGCAACCCCGTGAAGTCCCGAAACTTATACTAATCCATAATCATAATAAGTTGTTGAAGAAAAATCAATTTTTAGGACTCATGTTTAATTGAAAATTGCATTTATATGATTTACTTGACATTTTCTCATTGCTTAGCCTTGATAAATATTGTGCTCAATGTTGGTGAAGTCCATAATTAAAGGATAGAACTCTTGTTGTTATGTTCAATTTGAGCGAGCTTGATTGCATTCATATTCACTTGGTTAATATGTTGTTCATCTTCTATTTTTTCTTTTTGATTGTCCAAGTGTAATTCAAAATCATTTCCTAGTCTTTTGTTTTTATGCCTTTTAGTAGTATTATTATGCGTTTGTTCTATTTTGGGTGAGCGATAGGATGAGTTGTACTCATCACTTGAATAAATGACAAGTTTGGGGGTGTTATTTACTGGTGTTGGAATGGTTTCTTTTTGTGAATGTAAATAACTGTGTGGTAAATTTTGGATGAAAAATTGATTGATTACGGTATCTCTCGATGATGACAGATGACTTGCGATATCATATGATTGAGTTATTTAAAATTGACATTCTGCAAATTTTGGTGTGTTTAGTTCTTTTGCGACAAAAGAATTTCAACAGCCATGTATTACTATATTCAAAAAGTGAGCCATTCACATTTTTACAGTAGTTCATTTGAAACATTATTTTCTACCAAATCAATAGTATTACTTTTTTGGTCAATTGATCTTTGGGAAAAAATTGGTTTAAATGGAATAGAAGTGATTTAGGTCATTTTATGTGTTTGCATAGGGAGTTTTCTTCTACCTGTGAGTGATTGGTTTGATTATAATCTTGCGTACATTTTACTCCTCTTCCTTGGTTTAGGGCAGCGTAAAAAAAATAAATATAAAATAAAATAAAACTTTTCTTTTAGGAATAAGGCCAGTACGGGATTCCGACATGTACCCATGTTGTTTCTCTAAATTAAGCCATTAGGAATTATGTCTTAGTATACCAACACGTTGAGGATGTTTGTAATAATAATATTACCTATTGATATCATACTACTCACTCCTAGATAGAGAAATATTCCCAATTGTGTGACATGTGCTTATTAGGTAGATTCCTAATGATATTTTATTTCCAAGTAGCCTTGACAAGATGGTTGAAAAACATTGTAATCCTTTTGATTTGAGAAAAACTATGTTTTAGATGAATGAAACTTGTTTTTCAAAAACCTTTTAATAATGGTTAATACTTGGTTATTTGAAACCTTTTGTTGGCATTTGAACTCGTTTTCTTTAGAAAAATTGAAAAACTTGGAATGACTGGTTAAAATAGTTCAATTGTCATATGGTATTTGAGGTCCCTTGAGAGGTCTCCTAATTATTTAAAGTACATCCATAATTCACTTTTTGTGTTGTCATCTTGGTATTGTCTAATGTGTTGTGTCTTGTGTCTTGTGTCATATGTTTTGCGTTGTTGTTCTTTTTTCTTGTCTTTTATTTTTCTTGGGACGAGCAAAAGTGTTTGGGAGTGTGATAACTCTAGTAAAACTAGAGTTATATGTACCTTAAACTTGAAGGTTTGGCTACTAGTTTCGAGCATTTTTAGTGTTTTCGTGTGTGTTTTTGTCTATTTTCCATTCATGTGTTAGAATGTGGTAATATGTGTTTATTTAGTGTTTTAGTACTTGTTTAGGTCTTAATTAGCATATTTTATTTGGTTCGTGTGTATAGAGTTGTGTCGTGTCTTTGACTTAACTTCGTTGGGAGTTAAGTTTTCATTTGTCTTTGTTCGTTATTCGTTTTTAAGCTATTTTGTAAGAATTTTATTTATCCATTTAGATATTATTTTAAGTGTTTATTATTGATAATAATATTCTCCTATGTGTTAGGGTTGAATGAAGAAAAATATCACATCAATCGGATGTCAGATGAAGATTTTTGAAGCAAAACTGTGAAGTGCTGCATTTTAGAAGTTTCAGTCCATATCGTTATCTCAAATTCCAGATTGTGCTTTGGAGACGGCTGGAGCAAAAAATGACTTTGTTCGAGGCTAATTTTTGCTGCACTATTAGCCCACGACACCCATTTTAAGCATCATTTGAGGCATAGAAGACCCATTATAAAGCTAGTAGAAGTAGGCTAGATTAGAGAGTAATTTTCTTCTTTTTTCCTCCCCATGAGGGGAGGTTTCTCTTAGATTAGATTAAAGTAGGATTTCTCTTTCTTGTAATCTCAATTTCCTAGCTAAAACTTGAAGCTTTTTAGTGGTATGTTCCTTATTTATGTTAAAAAAATTTTAATTAAACTTTAATTTCATATTTCCTTAGTTTAATTAGTCTAATTACTTTCATATATTTGCTCTCTTAGCATGATTTCTTAGTGTAATTATTAGATTAGTTAATGGGTTTCCTTCAATTATGATTCCTTAGTGGTAATTCATAGTTTAGATTGGTCAATTAGGATAAATTAATTTACGGCCTTTTCATTTAATTGCTTTCTTTGCTTACTTTCTTAGTTTAATTGGTAGATTAGTTAATGGATTTTCCATAATTGTACTTTCTTAGAGTGTTAATTTGTAGTATATGTTAGTTAATTACTTTTTGGAGATACTTTCTTTTTACGTGCTTTCTTAGAATAGATTAGGGGCTTTCTCTAATTGTGCTTGCCTAGGGATCATAAATAGTTTAGATTTACTAATTGCTTGCTTAATATGCTTTTCCTTTTAGTTGTTCCCTTTATTTGCTTTCTAAAGATACTTCCTTTTTAATTGCTTTCTTAGTGATTAATCTTTACTTCAAATTGTTCTTTTTAGTTCCATTAGTTCTAGTTTTAGTTAAATCTCTTCACTTAATCAATCGCTTCAACTTCAAAATCTGACCAAATAACCGGTAATTATTGACCAATCATTGTGGGTACGATCCCTACTTCCCTTTACTACTAGTTGACAACCGTATACTTGCGGGATGCCACCTAATTAGTTGTAGGATTTAGGTGTTTTATAAATTTATAACTATGTGTGTAAAGCATCAATAAGGATTGTGAAATCCTAGTACCTTGTACTTGGCATTAACTTAATGCAATAAAATTCCCACCCTTTTAGGGTGCTATGATAAAAACTGTTCTCATAACTGACAATCCAAAATAAACTTTTAGAATGAAGTTGGCAGATTCATACATTAAGATGTTTCGTAAGTTAGGATGCTTAAGTGGAAGTAAAAAAGATTTATGATATTGAAAAATAGGATGGGCAACAATATACACATATCACTAGCTAAATACTAGAGAAACAAATGTAGTCGAATATATGTAAATTACACCTTTATCAAAGTAATGTTCAATCCAATAGTCTTTCGATGTCAGATTTGGAAGTTGTTCTTCAAGACTTCTATTTTCAAGATTTGTACACTACTAACGAGGAATAGACATAATCAATGATCCAACAAAGAGGTTGATCCTTGATAAAAGCAAGAAAAAAATTTATTTGTTTTGATATTGAAACAAAAATAGATACTTCTTTTTGTGATAAATCAATGGCATGCGTTCAATAAATGAAATCTAAAACTTTCATCATGCATAACACAGCAAATCTAATGGAATTGGTAGGAAGAAACACATCATCAAACACCAGTATGGGTTTAGAACTCTACCACTTGTCCATGATCTAATATGGACACAAAGTGTATATGCAAGTATACGGATCGAAAAGTAATATAGAGTAAGTAGAGATACTTCCCACGGGAACTAAGCTTAACACAATTGAAAATTACCAGAATGCCACATATAAAAATCTTTCTAAACAATGTGATAATAGAATTACTATGAAAATAATGAAATACTAAATAACAAGATATGAAATCATTAGATATTAATTATAGGATCTATTCTTCATTTACCAATCCAATTAATTTCTTTGATTTATCCTTCCTTCAATTTCACAGTTTGTTTACTAATATACGGTTCCTATTGTAATTCCAAGTTTTGGTTAAGAACTCATTGCAAATCTAATAATCTTGACCAGTCCACTATATCTCAATATCGATTAAAGTCCCAATTAGTGTGTAAATTTGACCCTAATTGTTATATGAGGTGAATAGGTATAACTATATCCGTAATCGCAAAATGGTTCGATCGTGATTTTTCTAAACAAAGGTTATTTGAAATCATCCTAACCTTAAGCATCATCTCTCAAATCAAAATACTGTTTACAATTCATCTAGAGGGTGATCAGTCATCTACAACCATTCTGAACAATTTAAATAAGCAAACACATATGTAAATTAAAGGGAATACAATAACATCTCAACAATCAATTATCGTGCTAAAATCTAAATAAATCATAGTTATGAATTTAGTACATAATCAAAGGTATAAATGCATCTAATAACTGTAGAAAACTAGACTTATATGTACCCTAAATTGGAGTATTTTTGTCGTAGTTTCAAACATTTTTAGGATTTAAGTGTTGTTTTTGATTTTATGTTCTAAAATGTGGTAGCTTGTTAATTTAATATTTTTAATGTTATTTAAGTGTTTTTATATAATTGATATAGTGTATTTATTTGTCGGATTTGAACGGATAAAAATAGAGTAATAGTGTGGCAATCGGATAAGAAACGAACCAAATCAAGCCATATTTGTATGATGAAGCCAAACCAAATCCTGACCAGATTCTAGTTTTTTATCTGACGACCGCAGTCACTCATACTTAAAAAAATTTCCAAGTGGACAGGTAATCACTGTTATCACCAAGGTGCGCTTAAACTTCGAGTAGCTAACTTTTATTGCTGACTTTAGTTATAGATTTGAAGAAGGAAAAATGGTGACCTTAGTTACCAAGGGGAGTCAACATGAGCATTAGTGACTTCAATCACTAGAATAATGAAAGAATTACAGTAATCGTAGTCATCAAGCTTTCAGTGACCACGGTTACCAAGCGAGGTCCGAGCAGTTTGATGGGCAAAATCATTCAGTTCATGGTAAATCATTGTTGTAGCCTTCCTCCCCAACCCTAACACTATAAATACCTCCTTTAAGCCTCTTAGGAGGCTAAGTAGAAGTAGTATGTAATGTAGGAGAAGTAGATTAGATAGCTTATAGTGTAGTTTCATCTTCTTCCTCCCCATTTGGGGTAGATTTCTTATGTTAGATGTAGTTATATTGTTTAAAGCTCCTAATTGTAGATTGAAGAATCCCAGTGTAAGATCTCTTTTATCTGTGTTTAATCTCATTTGTAATTTAAATTATTGTAGTTTAAATTAGTTCTTTTATTTGAATGTCTTCTTCGTACTAATTGGTAGAATAATTTGTTGCCTTCTTTAAAAAATGATTCCTTAGTGATAACCTATAGATAGGATAATTAGTTCTTTCTTAAATTACTCACCTTTTACAGGCTTTCTTGAATGCTTCTTTAGAAATGCTTTCTTAGCGGTAAAATGTAGCTTAGATTAGTTACTTAGGATAAATTAATTTATGTGTTTTTTTTAAAATGCTTTCTTAGTAGTAATTGGTAGTTTAGATTATTTAAATATGATACATTAGTTAAAGGGACTTCTTTAATTATGCTTCCTTAGTGGTAATTATTAGTTTAGAATACTTAATTGCAAACTTATCTGCTTTCCATTTTACTTGCTTTCTTTAAATGCTTTCTAAAATACTCTCTTTTATATGCCTACTTAAATTGCTTCATTAGTGTTAATATTCAGTTCAGTGAATTAGATATACTTTATATTACTTTCTTAGTCTCTTAAACTCTTGTTTTAGTTAAAATTCCTCTTTTAATCAATCACTTCAACTGTTAATCCAACCAAATAATCTATAATCAATAACCAATTCTTGTGGGTTCGACACCCATTTCCCCTTACTACTAGTTGACAATCGAATACTTGTGGGATGCAACCTAGCTAGTAGTAGGATTTAAGTTTTTTAAAAAAATGATATAACTAGGAGTTTTTCCAAAGGGCATTAAGTTTTTAACACCGTTGCCGGGAATTAGTTTTCGGTGATTTTGGTGTAACTCTATTTGATACTAGATTGAAGTCTTTCGCTTTCTTGTATAGTTATTTTTCACTTATTTTAATAACCAAAAGGATTTTCATTTTGTAGTTATGTTCTTATTTAAAAAAATCCAAAAAGATGTTGGTTATCAATGTGTGTGGATTCTTTAGACAAGCTAGTAGTCTAAGCTTTCCTTATTTTCTTTTTTGTGTTGTTTTAGTTCATTTTCTTTCTTTTCTTTGTGTAGATTATGATAACCTACAACCTTGGTTTTGATGATGAAAAATGTAATTTAACTATCTTAACTGGAGCTATGCAGGATTGCTAGTACATTTGCTCACTAGCAAGGTTTTCAGACGAAGAACACCGTCCAAACAGCACTATGTTTCACGGACGCACAAGCTCGTCTGAACAAGATTATCACAGACGCAATACACTGTCTGAACGATCAGGCAGAGAGCAAGATATTGGAGCATCTACAGCAGATGCACAAGCTTGTCCGCATGAATTTACCTCTGACGTATTTCACTGTCAGAAAGGTCAAGACAGAGTCAAGAATTTTAAGGCACCTACAACAGACGTATCTAACTGTCCGAAAGAAACTTATATTAGACGAGGTTAACTATACAAAAGAAAAACATTCCCAGTTAAGCATTAAACCTTTCGGACACAACTATACCGTCTGATGTGTAAACCTTTCAAACATACCTGGTTCGGACGAAGAAATGGATGCAAGCTCGGCCGTCCGAACAGTATCCTCTACTCCCTGATATCTAAAGATCGGACAATGGATCGGACGATGGATCGGACGCATAACAATAATATCGGACATCCAAAACCTATAACGGCTAGTTTTTGGGCACATATTATTGAGCCGTTGAGAGGTGGTTTGAACCTGATTTATTTCACCTATAAATAACAACTCCTTTGTATTATGAAAGATATCTTACACATTGAATACAAGCAAGTAGAAAAGCAATTTGAGTGAAAATTTGCTCTTGAAAAAATATTGTATTAGTGTGTATTTTAAGAGTGATATTCAAAAGTATTGAGTGGAGTGATAATTTTGTACAAAAGTGAGGAATAGAGTAAAATCCTTGGCTCAACTAAAGAGGGTTAATATGAGTAAGGATTATCCTACTTTGTATACATTTGGGATTATCATCTCACCAAATTTGATAGGAGCATCTTAGTGGATACTACTCCAAGCTTGCTAGCTTGGAAGTGTTGTTTGTTTAATCTCTCTCTCTCTCCTTACTTACTCTATACATTATAAGCTTAATTAATTTTATCTCTATCAAATTACTTGTTAGTGCAAAAGATTTTATAAGTACAATTCTTGTAAAGAAATTTTTAAGAAACCTAATTCAACCCCCTCGTAGGTTGGTTTGGGACCAACAATTGGTATTAGAGCATTGGTCTCTTTAATTTGCTTAAATTGCATTTGAGTAAAGATCTACTATGGCAACCAATAATGCTTTATTTTTTGAAGGTCAATCTATCACTAGACTTCCCATGTTTAATGGGGTGAACTTTATTAGTTGGAAATATAAAATAAAAATCTTTTTGCAATCTATTGATATTGACTTGTGGTATGTTGTTAATGAAGGTCCATTTGAAATCACCATTGTTGATGATCACACAAATAGAAAAAAGAAAAAACAAGGGATGAGCTCACTCCGCAAGACAAAGCAAACTTGGCTTTAAATGCTGAAGTCGTGAATGTGTTATACAATGCCTTGGACGCAAGCGAATCTGCTCGTGTCAAAGGATGCATTTCGGATAAGGAAATTTGGGACAAATTGAAAGAATTTCTTGGAAGAAGCGATGATGTTCGAGAACAAAAGAAATCCTTGCTCATTACCAAGTATGAGTCCTTCAAGATAGAACCACATGAAAATATTGATAAGATGTACTTTATGTTCAACGATATCATCAAGGATCTTGAAGCCATGGGTAAGGAGTATTCTGAAAAGAACAGAAAAACCTTGAATTCTTTATCCAAAGAATGGGAGGCCAAAACTATCGCTATAGAGAAAGCGAAGAATCTAAACTCCATGCCTATTGAGTCCTTAATTAACTCTTTTACGTCTTATGAATTGAAGCTTAAGGCCAAAGTGGTGGATGATGAAGAAGCAAGACCAAATAGGAGCATTGCATTAAAGACTTCTAAAGAATAAGATGAAAATGGCTCTCTTCATCAATCTAGAAGATGAAGATTTTGATGAAAGGGATCTTGCACTCATCACTAAAGGATTTCTCAAGTACTACATCAATAAACAGAAAATGAGAAGAGGTGGAGCTATCAACCCAAATAATTTCAAAGGAAAGACCAAGCTAGAAATGAAAAAGCAAAATGAAAAGAGCTTTGAGTGTGGTCAACCCGGACACTTTTCAAATGAGTGTCCTTCCAAGAAGAAAAAGGAAGGAAGAAAACTCCATTTCAACAATTTCCTAATCACATAGGATGATTGCAACTCTGAAGGAAAAGTTGAAGAAGAGATGGAATTGGCACAAATGGCCTTTATGGCTATTGGTGATAATGAGGTAACAACTACCTATGATTCTAATGATGAAAATGATAATGATGATGATCTTGAAGTTTTCATTTTAAAATTGCATGATAGCTTGAAAGAATCATATGCTAGATATAAGGAGTTAGTTAGAAAAATAAATTCTTTATTAAATGCTAACTCCAAACAATTGTGAATTAAAACAATAGGTTATCACAAGAAAACGCTGATTTGAAGAAAAAAATGCATTGTGAAAACAAAGATCAAGGAAGAACAAGCATTCTTGAAGTAAAGAATGGATGATTTTGTTGTTCTCTTGCATAGAAAAAGGGAAAATATTGTTGATATGAAAAAGAATAGAAATATGTTGATCAACAAGAACTTTGTCACTTTTGGATTCCATCTTTGAAGAGATTGTAATTTAAATTATCAACAAAAAGCACATTTTTAATCAAAGTCTCACCCCTTTTACCTACATCACCAATGCCAATTGATTTTGCATCTATAAATGGCTAAGACCCCAGTCTTATTGTATAGGAGTTATTGAAAAATAAAGGACAAATAATTTTCTTCTTCTTTTATATAAGAGAGCGTTATTCCGCCTGTATTTTCTTTTTATTTATTCTAGTATTTTATTAGTACTTGTACTTAAATATAGATGTTTTTTTAAAATAAAAATGTTTTATTGCTATCTCTACGAAATATCGGGCAATACTATGGTATTCCTTTTACTTGTGAGCCAACTAGGTGATAAAAATCTATATGTGTTCTTTACTAAGCATGAATGTTTAATTCTTGATAAAAATTTTGTTGTTTTATTTAAAGTTACTAGGCACAATGATGTTTATGTGTTGGTGGTGGCAATATAAAATGTTTAACCACTTATATAGATGATCCTTGGCTTTGGCATAGAAGGCTTTGTCATTTCAACATGGATTTACTTGAAAATCTTGCTAAGAAAGAATTGGTAAGAGGTTTGCCAAAATTAAAGTTTCTGAAAAAAACAAAATTTGTGATGTATGCCAATTTGTTAAACAAGTTAAAGTGTCTCTTAAACCAAAGAATTGTGTGTCTACCTCTAAACCTTTAGAATTATTGCATTTGGACTTATTTCGTCCAACTCAACATGCTAGTATCGGTGGTAGTAAATATGCATTTGTGATTGTTGATGACTATTCTAGGTATACTTAGGTACTATTTATTGTTCACAAATAATGAAGCCTTTGAAAAGTTTGTAAAATTGTTTTCCAAAATACAAAATTTGTTGGATTTGAAAATCATTCGTTTGAGACGTAATAATGGAGCTGAATTTAAATTTGGAGATTTTCCCAAATTTTGTGGTCACAATGGTATTTTACATGAATTTTCGGTTGTTAGAATGCCTCAATAAAATAGTGTTGTTGGAAGGAAAAATAGAACACTTCAAGAAGCCACTAGAACCATGATTACTAAATGTGAGTTACCTAAATATTTTTGGGCCAAAGCCATTAACACGGCTTGTTATACTATGAATCGAGTTCTTTTCAGGCCTATTTTAAATAAAACACCTTATGAACTCTTGTTTTGTAAAAAACCTGTATTGAGTTATTTCAAAGTTTTTGGTTGTAAATGTTTTATATTAAAAGTCAAAGAAAATCTTGGAAAATTTGACAAGAAATCGGATGAAAGAATTTTTCTAAGATATTCGAGTGACAAGAAAGCATACCGAATATAAAATTCTCGTTTGTCCCAGAAGAACTATTTTAATTGAAGAAGTTGTGCATGTTACGTTTGATGAGGCTAATGATATTATTTCAAAGAATGTTGGTGAAGATGAAGATGTAGGTATACAAAAGGAACTTGAGAAACTCACCATACATGAAGAACATCAAGAGACCACGACAAGCAATGAGGATAACGTTCATCAATTGGATAGAGAAGAAGAAAAGAACGAAGATACTCCAAAAGATCTTCCAAGAGCATGGAGATTTGTCACAAACCATCCTCAAGATTTGATCATAGGTGATCCGTCCAATGGGGTAAAAACTCGTTCCCATAAACCTTTGAATAATAATAATTTTGCCTTACTCTCTCATATTGAACCTAAACGTGTAGATGATGCATTGAATGATGAATCTTGGTTGTTTTCTATGAAAGATGAACTTAACCAATTTGAGAAAAACAATGTATGGACTTTGGTTGAAAGACCCTCAATTCATCCTGTGATAGGAACAAAATGGGTTTTTAGAAACATAACAAATTAAATGATAAAGGTGAGATAATTAGAAATAAAGCTAGACTTGTAGCAAAGGGATGTGCTAAAGAAGAAGGTACTGAATTTGATGAACCTTTGCACCTGTTGCTCGTTTAGAATCTATTCACATATCTCTTGCAAATGCATGTTTTAATAATTTCAAATTATATCAAATGGATGTTAAAAGTGCATTTTTAAATGGCTTTATTGATCAAGAAGTTTTTGTTGAACAACCTCCATGTTTTGAAAATAAAAATGTTCCAAATCATATTTTCAAACTCTCAAAAGCTTTATATGGTTTGAAAGAAGCTCCCAGAGCTTGGTCTGAAAGGTTAAGTGGTTTTTTGATTGAAAACGGTTTTAAAATGAGTGTTGTTGATACTACTCTCTTCACAAAATTAATTTTAATGATTTCTTAGTTGTCCAAATATACGTCGATGATATAATTTTGGAGCAACTAATGAAAATTTGTGCAAAGATTTTTCTTGTCGAATGCAAACCTAGGAGTTTGAGATGAGTATGATGAGAGAATTACAATTCCTCCTCGGATTTCAAGTTCACTGAACAAAAGAAGGAACTTAGATCACCCAAATCAAATACATAAAGGATCTACTCAAACGCTTTGGAATGGAGGTTTGTAAACAAGTTGGGACGCCAATGTGTGCCTCAACCAAGCTTGACAAAGATGAAGAATGTAATAGTGTAGATGAAAAACACTACAGAAATATGATCGAAAGCCTACTTTATTTAACAGCTACTAGATCAGATATTACGTTTTTCATTTGTCTCTATGCTAGATTTCAATCATGTCCTAAGGAATCACATTTAATTGTTGTAAAAAGAATTTTTAGATAATTGAAAGGGACATCAAACTTTGGCCTTTGGTATCCCAAATCCACTAGTTTTGATTTGATCAGTTACTCAGATTCAACCTTGTAGGTTGCAAAATTGATAGAAAAAGTACTAGTGGTATGTGTCACTTCTTGGGTAATTGTCTGGTGTCTTGGTTTAGACAAGAAGCAAAATTGTATTTCCCTTTTTTAAATAGGACAACAATATATTGCTGTTGGAAACTGTTGTGCTCAATTTCTGTGGATGAAACATACATTAAAAGGCTTCGGTGTTATTTTTTATTGTGTGCCTATAAGATGCGATAACACTAATGCAATTAATCTCATTAAAAATCTTGTCTTGCATTCTAGAACCAAACACATTGACATCAAGCATCACTTTATTAGAAATCTTGTGTGCAAAAAGGAAATTTGTGTTAAATTTGTGTGTACAAAGGATCAACTAGCTGATATTTTAACCAAACCTTTGCCTTTAGATCGCTTTGACTCTCTAAGAACTTATTTGGGCATCATTGATTTCAAAACTGTATCAATTATGCTTTCAGACAAAAATATATGGTATCTGATCCTTCAGACGAATAAGAACGTCTGAACTTCTTACTCTATCGGATGTACATGAACGTCTGATCTTTCCTCTTTAGTCTCGAACACCTATAAGTGTCCGAACCTTTCCTTCACATTTCTCAAACTCTCTGGATTTTTTATGGATGCTTATCATCGTCCGATACTCCTTCGAATGCACAGATAGACATTTGGCCGTCCATTCATCCGCGTTCGGATGCACGATCGGTCTCATACGAATCGTTCAGACATCCAAACGATTGTTCTACTCATTTAAATCCCTTTATTTTCTCCTTTTCGGACAATTCCCCCTACCAAACCTTAGCTCTAGCACCCAAGAACCTCCTCAAAATTCTCTCAATCTCTCCCTTCTCCTTTGAAATTGCTTAAGGAATTCCCCTCCCAACTTCTCACCCATCTCAATTGAACTTATTTCCCCCGTATAGCATCCCATTCCTTGAAATTTCCCACAAATTTTCCCAAACTCCCTTTTTTCTCTTCATCTTTCCCCTCAAATTTACAATAGTACGATCACGTGATGGATCTTCAACAGCTACCAGAGGTAGAAAATCGAAGGGCAAGGCTCCAGTGCAGGGTCGAACATTCTCAGAATCCTCAATGCATTCCCAATCCCTCTTGCCAAGGCATCTGATCGGTACACTTCTCTTCCTAGCAAATCTATTATTGTTCAGAGGCCTATTTCACAGAGTCTTTTCGATGAGTTAAACTTCCCTCTTATTAAGTCATGTTTTGAAAACCAAAATTGGGATCATTTAGTTCATTTGGATTTGCCTGTCCATCATGATATGGTGCCACAATTTACAGCCAATCTTAGGAAGGGTCCTACTATTCATACGTTGGTTTCTGGTGTCAATAACAAAAATCTTGAGATTTCCTCCACTGTCATTAATTTGATTTTTGAATGTGAAGTTACCTCTCCTAATGATATTTCCTACTTTTCCTTTTTAGATAAATAGCCTGCTTTAGATACTCGTTTCGACATTGAAGATGTCCAACAGATTTTTAACGTCAATTTTAAACAGGTTTCGGAAGCCAAAACCACACTGCTTACACCTGAACTCAACATTCTACACACATTAGTCAGTAATTTACTGCTACCAACTGATGATTGGCATCACACTGAGCACGGAAAAATGCAGTTGTACTTATTTTACTATGTTTTTAAAGGTATCCCACATGACTTTGGCTATATCTTTTGCTCTCTATGGGAACTATTTTTAACTGATACCCGCAAAAACATTCCCTTTGGCAAATTCCTCTCTAAAGTTTTCGATCATTTTGACATCCCTTTCACTGGCAAAAAATAATATCCTACTTCCTTTAAAAAAGCTTACATTGAGCGTAAAGGAAGCAGGATATTATTTTGGAAGCCAATATTTAGAAGATCAAGCCAAGCCAAATCCTCACCAGAAAAACTAAGTATTGGTGATGCTAGTACATGATTCCCTTCTTTAATCTGGTGACCACAGTCACTGGTACATAGAATTTTTCCAAGTAAACAACTGGTCATCATGGTCACCAAGGCGCGGTTAAACTTCCAGTGGCTAACTTTGGTTGGTGACCACAGTTATAGATTTGAAGAAGGAAAAATGGTGACTGCGGTTACCAAGAGTAGTCAACAAAAGCATCAGTGACCGCAGTCACCAGAATAAAGATGGAATTCAAGTAACCATGGCCACCAAGATTTCAGTGACTATGGTTACCAATCGCGGTTCGAGAAATTTGAGGGACAAAATCGTTTTGTTTGTGGTAAATTATTTCTGTAGCCTTTCTCTCCAACCCTTGCACTATAAACACCTCCTTTAACCTTCCTTGGAAGCTAAGTAGAAGTAGTATGTTATGTACGATTGGGAATAGATTAGATATGAAGCTTGTAGTGTAGTTCCATCTTCTTCCTCCCTATTTGGCAAGGATTTTCTTAGATTAGATATATTTTAGTGTAGTTGTAGGTTGAAGATTTCTAGTGTAAGACCTCTTTCATTTATGTTTAATCTCATTTGCCTTGTGTTAAATTATTGTTGTTCATATTAATTGCTTTATTTATTGTCTTCTTAGTACTAAATGGTTGAATAATTTGTTGCCTTCTCTAAAAATGCTTCCTTAGTGATAACATATTGGTAGGATAATTAATTGCTTTCTTATAATTACACGCATTTCACATGATTTCTTGAATACTTCTTCAGAAATGCTTTCTTAATGGTAAAATGTAGCTTAGATTAGCAAATTACTATAACTTAATTTAAGGGTTTTCCTTAGAAATTTTTTCTTTGTAGTAATTGGTAGTTTAAATTAATTAATTATAGTAGATTAGTTAATGGGCCTTCTTTAATTGTGCTTCATTAGTGGTAATTAGTAGTTTGTATTAGTTAATTACTCACTTAAGGTGCTTTCCATTTTTACTTACTTTCTTTAATTGCTTCCTAAAATGCTCTCTTTTTACATGCCTACTTAAATTGCTTCCATGAGACTATTCAATGCATTAGATAAACTTTAAGTTGCTTTCTTAGTTTTTAAACTCCAGTTTTAGTTAAAATTTGTATTTTAATCAATACTTCAACTAATAGACCAACTAAATAATTGGTAACCATCAACCAATCCTTGTGGGTTCAATCACTTCTTCCCTTTATTACTAGTTGACAAGCATATACATCATTGCAGTATGCCGCTTGGTTAGTAGTAGGATTTAGGTGTTTTAGAAAATGATATAACTAGGTTCTTTTCCAAAGGGCGTCAACATCAAAAGACTATTTCACAACAATTAGAAAGGATGGATCACAAAGCAAAGAAACAAGAAGAAAAAACTAGGCTTTGTCTTGTTCCCCGCTCTTTTGCCTCGATGACTCTTCTCTTGGAAGTTGATCTTCAATCTTTCGACGAATTTCTCCCACAATGATTGCAACAAGGTTAAACTACTTTTGGCCATGTTCTACTCTCCTTATGTTCTCTATGTTATCAACGTTATGTTTCTAGCACCCTAAGACACATATTTATAGAGCTCAATAGGTTTCGACAAGTTTGTTGGTTAAAAACACCTTTATGCTCAATAGGTTTTCACAAGTTCGTAGGTTAAAAACACTTTTATGAACTTGTAAACTCTTAGAACACATTTTTTCTCATTTTTAACCACAACACAAGCACTATTTAGACTCCTAAGTTATCCTAGTAGAGCCTAATAAATAGAACCATGGCATGGCTAAGCCCTCTAGGCACTACTACGTCCAGTTCTCTCGCCTTGTTCACCGTTTTCGCTCAACTTGTGCTCTATTTTCGTCGGTTTTCATCCTGTTTGACCATGGAAGAATTTCAAACCAATGAAAACACCATAAAACACATAAATAAGTGTATCTAAATGTAAAAACACATAAAATAATATTTTGACACTAAAATCCTAAAATTACCAAACATTTCCTCACTTATTAAACACAAAGTCTCGGAATATGACTAAAACACAAACTAAAATGTATGTAAATAACTCTCTTTTATCGAGTTAACACCACTCAGACTAAGGACAACAACTCTAGGGCGACCCACCCATGCCAAGCATAATGAGAGGAAATTATATATTACCTAAGCTTCTTATCTTAAATAGCAATTAGGAGAATTTTGTGTAAAATATGACATGAAAGACAACATACTTGGATAAGCACATAAATTACTATAACAGCAAAGCATAGAATAAGACATATATGATTAAGTGGGAAAATAGAATCTCAAGCATAGATTTCATCTAATTTCTACTTCAAATAAAAAAAAACTAATTATGACAAAATAGATCCACTTGGAATAGATATCCACCACTACCAATATTTCCTTTTGCATACTTAGTACTTTTAGTATACCTGAAATCCAATACTATCAAACCAACAAAAAAATAATTTCTAGACCCAAAAAAACCGCGATAGGATTTTTGTGTATTATGCCGACAAAGAACACTTTATATAGTCATTTAGAGCTTACAAGGAACACAAAAGATTTTAAATATATTATTGGCCACTAAAACGCATCCTACATACATACGATTTGGAGCATTATAATCTTGTGTAGGAACTTCTGGTCAGTTTAATTCCAATCTATATAATGATATCCAATAACTTCTCAAGATATTAAATTGTTTTAGTTAGCCTCTTGTATGTTATAACTGTTTCACTTTTGTTTCTTAGTGTCAATATAATGTGTGGCTAATTGAGCATCACAAAACAAGATTCAATTTACAACATCTCAAAAGATTGAAAAGGACAACCAAACTTGAGTACATGATTCTTGATTAAAAACTAAAGAAAGTTCACCTCTTGAACCAAAAACAAATAGAAATTGTAGAACAAATTGATAAAATTTAATTTAAAAAAAATAGAATGCATTCAATTAAAAGAAAAGTTTACCCAACAAAAGATTGCAGATCTGACTGAAGCTGGATATGAGTTCTTGGGTGATAACTGCTTATGACAAGAGGCTTTAGAGGTAACTACGGGAAGAGACTTAAAGCTGGGGATGAGCTATTCAGTGAACAAATTTTTAACCATCAAATTAAAAAATAAAAAATTCAAAATTCAAAAGAAAGATTCAATAATTATACGATCATAATCAACTTAAACCCATAAACTCTTATAACCATTGAATCTTTTGCAAAGCTTAATTTAGTGAGAGCAGAAAAGAGATAAAGTAACAAAAAGGTCATATATGTCGATAATATTAGTGCAACCTAGGTACTTCCAAAGACTACATCAAAAATAATCTACTATACCATAAAACCCTTAAAAGATTTATACTTTTGGATACCTTAATTGAGTGGGTATGATGCGTGGTGAAAAGTTAAATGATCATACTCACAATTCTCACTAATTCTGCAAGCGAATGGTATCAATGTAGTAGAGAGAATAGGAATCGTTCCTACGAGAAAAAATACTCAAACAAGAACCAAAATATTTGGCAATTTCTATCTAGACTACCAACAAAATTGGAAATGCTTTAATGAAAATACTAGATTGCTTAGAAAATTAAAATTAGGACAACTAAAATTAAACAGAGTAAATTACCAAATATTAAAAAAATGGATCCGGTACTAGATTAGTAATTTTCTTGAATAGACTTAATGTACCAATCAATTGCACGTTTATAGAGATTCCCAGATATCAGCTCAACCCCGATCTCTCTTGGTGAAGAGTCCTATCAATTTAACTGTTCATTAAGGAGAGATTATTCTCGACCTTGATTGGTATGTGGAATTATCAAGAACCAATTAGAAATTTACATTGGATATGAATTATCTAATCTAATGACTATCACTAACCTATAGCGGAGGGTTGACTCTCATACTACCTCAACAAATCTATCCAAAACTAGAGTTAGCTACTCCAAAGAATTGTCTTATTTGAGATGATTATTACCCATAAGTGCAATTAATTCAATTGATGGTTAACTAAGTAGGTTCATTAAAAAATCACATCGTCTATACATAATCCTAATGAAATTAGTTCCTGCTTGAAGGAATAAATGCACAGAAAATAACAGCTACCCAAGAAAATGAAATAGCCATTAAATTATGTTTCATAATATAGATTGTGGAAAATTAATAGCAATAAAGCAATAATGAAATTTATTATGCAAATGGAAGAAAATACCAATAATTATACTGAAATAAAAACCATGAATTTCTCGAACTTGTCTTCAACAAAAAGAAAAAATAAAATAAAACTAAAAATAATGCAATGAAAAAAAAAACTAAAGAGAACTGGATAGTATCTCAATACTACTCCTCTTCTACTACTACTAATTACCTCTCCTAATAATCATAGGAGATCCTAATTTATTCCCTACTCAACTCATAAAAGTTAAGAGTTTTCCTAATCATATAGAGTAGACAAAATGAAGGCCTATGACAAGTGAAAGCTGAAATCCCGCCATAAACAAAAAGTTTCTAAAATAAGCTTTCTTGGCTTGGTTCACCACATCGGATGGTTTCCTTTCTTAGATGTTCATTGTGGCAAACTTTTCTTTGCCTCCGGTTCCGAGTAGTTTGCTCCAGCAAACAGCTTTAGTTTGGTAAGCTTCACTGCATTGAACAAAAGGCTTTGTCTGGTCCACAAAAATTAGCTTCTCTACTTGAAATTTAGCTTTCAACTTGACCATCCTATCCTATTACTTGCATGGAAATAAAAATAAACATACACAACTAACTTAGACTCAATTTACCACTAAAATCACTTAAAAACACATAATTCAGTAACCTAATTAGACTTCTGGCACAAAACTTTAATAAAACACAATAATAACAACTTGAAAATAAAACAAAGTCAAAAAAAATATCAATAACCTTAATTGTAAGGCTACTATGAACTAGAAATGGGAAAAACAAGAAAAGAAACAAAAATAGGGAATACAATTGAAATCCTTTTCATAGTTGGAATACAACATTATCTTGAATCTTGTTCCATTTGGATTACACTAATTCCTATTTCTATCTAGGAGTAGTTCTAATCCTTTGGCTATTGGGATTTGAAGTACGGTGCTACAATTTTTCCTAGTTTCTAAAGGCATAATTCTCAATTGAATTTTCTTTATATTTTTTCAAGTTTTTGTATATTTTCTCTAGGGTTACATAAAAGAAATTGTTGAAGTACCATAAATACCCTGTCCTCTCGAGTTAATTCTTTCTAGTCCGAAACATTAGATGGTTTTGACCTTCTTATTGTTTGACATTCTAAATTACGTGGTGTGGATTCTTTGATATCTTATCGATCTGCCATTACTTTGTTAATTCTTTGCTTCATTAGTCTATAAGTACGAATTGTGTTCCAAGTGTTGCTAATTGCTTGTGTCATTCTTACTGTGTACATTCAAGTTTGCGAATGACTTTGAGAAGAGTTTAAAGGAGAGGAAAAAGGCAAGAGCGGTAAGCTCATTAGAGGGTAAAGGCCTTAAATTTGAGTGAAACACAAGAGAAATTGTGTGACATCTTCAAATTTGAGCGTAAATACTAAAGGAGTACCGTGAGGTCCTTCTTTATTTTTAGTAACCCTAATTTTGAAATTACTTGTGTCTTTGAGCTCCTTTCGCGAGTTTAAGATATCCCAAGAAGTAGAGAGTTCAAGATTTAATGCCTTAGAATCTCGTTTTGCCAAAATGGCAACATCTCTTGAAAGTATTCAATCCTTATGCTCGCACAATAAGAGAAGCTTGTCGAGGTATGTATTTTAATTACTATTCCAATGACTATGAATCTAATGACAAATTATAATATAATGTCGATGCAAGGTCAAGGTATCACCGATATGCTCAGAATGCTAAGCATGAGGTAGATTTTTCTGAGAAACCTGTCTTGGTGATTTTACAGGCACTTCAATCTAAGGATGACCAAAATGAGGCACAATGTTCTGATATTTTTGTTACTAAGTGTGTGGTTCAAAATCGTGCATGTGGTTTGATTATTGATCGTGGTAGTTGCGTGAATGTAGGTAGCCAACTCATGGTAGATAGATTGAATTTGCCAACCACTAAACATCCATATCCATATAGGTTACTATGGTTAAATGAAGGTGGTGAATTAAAATTCATTAAGCAAGCCTTAATTTCTTTAACCCTTGGAACATATAAGGATGAAGTTTTATGTGACGTATTTGCTATGCATGCGAGCCATATTTTGTTAGGTAGGCCATTGTAATATGGTCTAAAAGCTACACATACTGGATTTGCAATTAAGTATAGTTTTGTGACAAATGGTAAAAATATTACTCTTAGGTCAAGCATTAATTTCGGATCAAGTCCATAAAGAATAACTTTACGTTAAAAGATCATACGAAGAATATGCTGAATTGTTGGCTGAAAGTTGAAAGAAAAGTAAGGAGAAAGTCGTCTCTAAACCTAAGGAAAAATTAGCTTTAATGGTAATTCCAAAGGAAGAGAACTTGTTTGTCAAGGAAAAAGCTTTTACAAGGCTTTATCTTTTTTTCCCTCATGATTTTCTTCCAAATTTTTTTATCGACCATTCAAAGAAGAAAGTGGAGACAATGAAAAGTTCAAATTCGCACCCTCCACGTGCAATGCTCTAGTAATTTCTATATTTGATTCGATCTTAAGTGCCATTGGTTTGGTGAAGGGAGTACTTAGAAATTTTGATTCGACAAATTCTTATAATTTTAGATTTTTAGTTACTCATAGTGTGTCCCTTTCCTTACTTGTTAATGTTTCTAATTCTTCTTGTACATTTATTTTTCTTAAGCGAATTTGTAAGCCTCATAATTGCCATTCGGATTTTGTATTAAGTTCAATAACTTTTTGGAAAACAATTGTGTGCTTTTATACGATATTGTGCAAAAGTTCTATTATTCTTTCGATATGCATCAATTTTTAATGTGGCGTGGTAATCTTTTTGAGCCTAATTGCTTCAACCTTTCAAAAATATCTACTCGTTCTTTTTTATTTGTTGGCCGAAACAATATGCTCCATGATTTACAGTTCGTGTGCTCCATGATATCTTTATTTCACAAACCACTTTCACAGCATCCGTTTTAAACATTGGTGTTTCATACTTTTTCATTTGAGCCGCATCTATTGCATTTTTTCTTGCTTTGGCGAAATCATTTGTTTAAATTTTTGTCTACTTTATTTAATGTTTGTCCTTTCCATCCAGGTTCGGATTCGAGGATGAAACCTTTCGAGGGAGGGAATGACATGAGAAGAAATGATCAAATCCTTCAACACATCAAGCTTGTTAATGGTAGAGCTCAACAAGTCAATAAAATCAAGTTTGAAGTCATCTAGATGTGTATAAGAGACAGCAAGAATGTCCAGGGCTAGAGTCAGTAAGGTCCAAAAACCTAAGACTTGAAGATGTATTTGATGCACTGTGAAAGGGCTGAGAAAACCCTAGTTTCAGCCATACTCTAAAATCGGCCACTTTAATCCTATTTGACATAGGATTTAGTTTCAAGACTTGTTCTTAGGAGTTATTATTTTTTGTGTTTTCTTAACTTAGACAAGTGTTAGCCCACATTAGTCTTATTCCCAATCTTCAGTCTAGTGTTCTAATCCTAAACTAGTTGGGATTTCGTAAGTTATTGTCCTAGTATTGGTAGGACTTATGTTTAGGGTTAGGGCTAATTTTCACGTCACTCCCATATAGCTGAAATATTCATTCTTTCATAGATAATATTACGTGTGTTTATTCTCCAACATGTCTTCCGAAGACTTGGGGTATTTTGTAAGATTGATTCCAGTAATTACCTATCCTAAACACTATTTGTTCTTGTCTCGTTATAAACAACAGGTCGATATCTCGTACTGTCTACGAGAATAGATATTTCAAATTCTTGATTTCTTAATCAAAGGGTTTGAATCTGTCAAGTCAGATTTTGTTTAGGCATTCTTGAGTTCTGCATCAGTTCTGGGTCTTGTAAGTTCATCTGTTGGGTAGGGTTTTCACGACCCCTTCACAGTGAATCAAATTCATCTTCAAGTCTTGGGCCTTTGGACTTCACAAACTTGAATCCTGGACTTTCTTGGATTTCAAACTTGATTTTATTAATTTGTTGAGCTTCACCATTCAAAAGCTTGATGTCTTGAACGACTTGATCATCTTTTCTCGTATCATTTCAAATCCTACGCACAAGTATTGAAGCTAAATCATAAGTTAAATAGGATTAAAATGGCCAATTCTATAGTATAGCCAAAACTAGGATTTTCTCAACCCCTTCACGCTAGATCAAATTCGTCTTCAAATCTTGGGCCTTTGGACATCACTAACTCGAACCCTGGACTTGCTTGGACTTCAGACTTGATTTTATTGACTTGTTGAGATCCACCATTCACAAGGTTGATGTCTTGAAGGACTTGATCGTCTTTTCTTGTATCATAAGCACATTTACCAAAAAGAAGTAAGTCATTCAAAACCCTCCACAAAAGAATTTGAAACCTTGATTGGGATTTTCGAACTCCAAATAAAAGCTTTAGACTTCATAATGTTGCATTTCCTCCTAACTAACTAATAAGTCAAAGAAGTAGAAAAACGTCCGTCCAGAGTAAGATTCCAAAATGGAGTATCTGAGCCATCAATGAGAAATAAAAGAAACTGTAACATTTCTTCCTTCACATCCTTAGGAACCAATGAGTGAACTAAATCTGAAGACCAGCCACGTTCATTCGAAAAGATTTTCTTAATTTTAATATCTGAAAGTAGAATCTGCTCTACCAAGTCAGCTAGAGTTTCAATATTAAGCCAATTTATGAACCAAAAAGATGAACTACCTGATTGAATTGCAACCAGAATATGAGGATCAACAATATTTTGCACTTTATGATCATCCTTCTCCAAACAAAAGATGGCATAGATGCTATATCCGAGCTATAACGGCATTACATGTATTTACCCTATGAGGAAGACACATAAGAATTCCACCAAACTTTACAGGAAATAGGAAGAGCTACCTCTTCCATATGATGAAATCCAAGACCATCCTTATTAGTTGGAAAGCAAAGTTCCTTCCAATTACGCTAACGTCTTCTTTTTCCAAATTCTAATGTCCCTCAATAAAAACTGGATTGAAGTCAATCCAATTGAGCTATAATAGTCTTCAGGGAATCAAGAACCGCAAGCACATGAATTGGAATGGAAGAGAGGACATGTTTGATTAAAACCAATCTTCCACTGGTGATAGTAGCTTGTTCTTCCATCCTACCAAACAATCTCGAATCTTGTCCGCTATGGGCACAAAATAAAAAAACTTTTTCCTTCCAGAAAAAAATAGGATAGCCAAGATAAACCAACGACAAGGAAGCTTTACAGATACCTGTGAGAGAAGAGGAAAGCGATAGCCATTTCCGAAGTCCTTGGACAGTTTTTAGAGATCAAGAAGAAACTCTTAGAAAATTTGATTTTTTCTACCGAACCTTTTTGATAAACCTCTAAAAATTCTATCAACTTCTTAAGAGAAGGTTTATCCCCTCTAACAAATATCAGGATGTCATCTACAAAAGCCAGGTAGGTAACTGTGGGGCAACGTCTCAGTCTAGAAAATGGCTGAATAGCCTTATCGACCACTAGGATTTTGATACCTCTTGACAAAGCTTCGGAACCTAGAATGAAAAGTAAAGGAGACTGCGGATCACCTTGCTTGACTTCACAAGAATAAGGGAAAAAAACCTTTAAATATCCCATTTAAAAGCATAGAAAACCAGCTCGCTTTTAAGTTTGATATAACCAACTGCGCAAACAAAGAGGGAAAGCCAAACTTTTGAAGAACCGCCTATAGGAAAACCCTAGAAAGCCGATCTACTTCCTTCATCATATATAGATTATATAAATATATGCAACTGATATATTGTGACCCTGAATTTTCTTATTCAATGAAGAAAAAGTTCTTGGGCTAATATGATGCTATCTGCTGCCGTTAACAAAACTGGGCTGTTCCTCTGAAATCAGAGCAGGCAACACCTTGGCTAAACAATTAGGCAAAATCTTGGTAAAAATTTTATTTATAAAATTAAACAACGATATTGGCCTAAAACTAGTGAATTGAGCAGGATTATCTTTTTAGGGTATAAGAACCAAAAGAGCACTAGAAATAATTCTACGAAGATTTTTTCCTACAAAAAAATCCTGCATAGCCGAATGGAGATCTCCATGAATAATGTCCCAGCAACGAATATAAAATAATCAAGTGAATCCATCAGGACCCAAGGCACTCTCATGATCCATGTGGAAGAACTGCATCTCGTAGTTTCGCAAGAGAGATCGGTTTAGTAAGCTCGTCCCATTGCTTAGTAAAAACTAAGCTGGGAATATAGTCCAATAGTTTTTTTGCATGCATAGATCTATCAATTCCACAATTAGAATATAAATTTTAATAAAAATTAACTACCTCAATACAAATATCCTTCAAAGATTCCAACCATTGGCCATTTGAATCTTTGATACGACGAATAGTAAGCCGTGATCATTTACTAAATAAGGAACCATGACAAATTTTGTGTTGGAGTCTCTAGTTGCAAGCCACTTACAATGCGCTTTTTGTCACCAAAATATTTCTTCATTTTTAAGTTTCTAGTGACTCTCGGTCCTCCAGAGATGGAGAAACTTCAAAATATCATTCCAAATCAACCACAAGATTTTCCGTGAGGTTGACCAAGTCAACTTTATTTATTTGTTAATTCTTATTATAACAAGATATATATTTGTTACATTGAAGGAATTTTTAATCTAAAGTTAACTTACAAAAAATATATAATCAAGTTGGATTTATAATTAGTCGACCATAAATAATGAAACAAATAAGAAAATTATTCAAGTTGTAATATTTAATCTATTTCTTTTACGTTGATAAATTATTATCCCTTCTTTTTATTAATCTATTTATTTTTGTCTTAACTAATATTTGAAGATTTAAAACTCAAGTTTGAATTATTGAAACTCTAATTTCTTTATATATATATATATATATTCTGAAAAGATGACTATTACTAAATGAGTGGCGAATTAGCATTTACATGTCGAGAGTGGGAAGCTCAATTACGTCAAGGTGCATAGAAGCTACTAATGATTGTGGGATGTACAAGAATCAAAAATAAATTTACAAAATTGGATTCATTGCCTAATTTTGCTAAATGATCTGCCACCGAGTTTGCTTCTAGAAACACATGAATGATGTTGTGTCAGTTTTGAGCAATTACCCATTGAATTTGTCGAATTATTGCATCAATCGTCCAAGTATGATTGCCGACCCAGAACTATGCGTTCAAGTACCTCTGAATCCGTCTCAATGAATAAATTTTGAATGTTCCTCGATTGACATAAAAGTAATCCATGTAGTAGAGCTTAATGTGCTGCATTGGTGTCGGGCATCAATCTTTGTGTGTAACACCAAACTCTTCCCCTTTTAATACAAACTAATTCTAAGGTATTGTGTTGAAGAGTGAAATTGGTGGAAAGAGAAAGTAGAGAGTTGAGAAGAAAATTTGGGGATTGAATTATGAAGAGATTACAAGGGGAATAGTTGTATAGATCTTGGCACCCAAACCCCTTATTTATACATACATGTGACGGGTGCAGGGCCAACATCCTACCAAATTAATCATGCTTAAATTACATAATTGCCCTAAATAGGGCTGCTACATAAGCACTTCTAGAACAATCATTGGAAATATGCCAAGCATCAATTCTAAGCACCATCAAGTCCCCTTGGCTTGGTGCCAAACCATGGTGTCGAGGCCGAGTCGATGATAATCAACAAAGTCTCCTGCAGTTTTTCCCAGGTCATGATGTCGAAGTTCGGTTCCCCTTGTTGCAATATGTAGAATTGAGGAGCATATTCCCTGAGCTGAAGCACACGGGATGAGCCCTGAACTTTCCTGAACCCCTCAATACAAAACCCAAAACTTTTTCTCTTTTCCCATAATTGCGAGTTTCCCATAAAGCCTGTCATTCCATAATGATTACTCCTCCGTAATGCCTACGGCTCACCGAGTCTCCTTGCACCATTATTACATTCACTATACTACACCATTAATGCATTTACTACACAATGCTTCATTTTCTTCACCCGCTTTTATTGCTCCTTCTCAAAAGACTTCCTAATTTTAAATCCCAAAGTGTTTTAGTTTTCTCCCCAATTTTCAGGCAAAAAATTTTCATTTTCCTCTCAACCAGGGCACACTTAAGCAAAAGCCTTGCACTATTTATACGTCCCTTCTCCCTGCAGTCTCATTTTTGTTTTATTTTTGCCTTCGCTTTTCTCCTCTTCTGCAAAATCCTCTCTTCCTTCTCCTTGCACTCCTTCTTCTTATCTTCTTCTTTTTTATACAAATCACTCTCTGTGCCACCTCCCTCTCTCCTTTTCATCTGGGAATCTTTCATTTTCAGGCCATTCATCCCTATCTGTTGCCAAACCGAACACCATTCGTTGCACCTTTTCCAGCGAAGTTTAAGTATTTTGTGTTTTTCAAGTTTTCTTCTCATTCAACTAGGAGCAATGGTTGATACGTTCAGTCCTTACGCTTTCACAAGCATTCCTCAACCCACTTCCCTGATGAATAAATTAGACGAACTGCTCAACCCCTTTAACAAAGCCCTTGTAGCAGTCGTACCTTTAAACTTTCCATCCGAACCTCCCTCAGTCGCGCCTCTACATAATGACTACTCCGACCTTCAAGCCCTAAGCACCCCAAATATTCTCAAACCCGAAGACATTAAAATTCTTAGGGATAGATAGCGATTCCCTAAGAATGTGCATATCAAATTCCCTACCCTATCCCCGAGGACCGAGGTCACTTGCCACTTCTTGGTTACTTAACTGTTTACCAAGAGAAACTCGAGGTAGGGTTGAGGCTCCCCATTGTTCCATTCTTGCAGTACAACTTTCTGACTATTGGGATATCAACATATCCCAACTGACTCCCAACACTATCAGGCTTTTTGCTGGCTTTTCTTTCTTTTGTAAATTGTACAATATTCTCCTTTCCTTAGATATATTTAGGATGATGTTAAAGATTTCACCTTCAAAGAGGTTTTTTTATGTTTCCCTTTGAGCTTTAGGCAAGCAGCTCACCTCGGGCAACCCTTCTTCCATGCATAACTAGAAGAAGTCTTTTTTCTTTGTTCGTTATTTAGATCCCCGAGGTCCCTGAACCTCATTAAAGAAAATCTAAAGGAAAACAATGCCTCCCCTCCAGACTCCGATGAAGCCAAAAAGCTCATCGAGTCCAACCGTAGACAAGTGGGAGCAGTTCGTTTTTTTTTCTTGAGTGGGGACCACTAGGTCTCTGTCCTCTAATCCTTATCTTTCTTTTTGCACTGAACCAAGTTTGAACCTCTTTAGCATATCGGTGGGTCAAAACGATTTATTTTTCTTAAGAAAAGCAAAGTATTCGGAGGGTCTTTGTCCTTCTAACTTTCTTTTTCTTTTCCTATTGAACCTGGTCCGAATCTCTTTAGCACATCAGTGAGTTGGAATAGTTCGCTTTTCTTGAGAGGGGACCATTAGGTATCCGCTCTCCTAAATTTATTTCTCTTTCCGTATTGAACTTGGTCCGAACATCTTTACTACAATAGCAGGTCGAATTGGTTCGTTTTTCTTGAAGCGGGACCACTAGCTGTTAACCCTCCTATATATATATATGCACCTCTTCATGAATCACTCATTTTCATGAAAAATAAAGTTTATTAGTTTCATTGATAATATTTCTTCAACTTTACGATGTTTCACATTATAGGAACATGATCTCCTTTCATGTCCACAAGCTTATAATAGACTGATCTATGTACCTTTATCATGCGATAAGGACCCTCCTAATTCGGATATTACTTTTTGTTCCTTCAACTCGACTTGCTTCATTTTTGCAATGCACCAAATCTCCAGGTCTCAAGTATCTATGTTTAACCTGGAATTATAATGTCATGCCATGTCTTTTTTGTACTTGGCTTTCTGGAAAGATGCATCTAACCTTCGTTCTTCTAGCAGATTCAGATTGGTCCTAAGGGTATCGTCATTTTGTCCCAAGTCACATAATGCTACTTGGGCTGATGGTAAACAGATTTCAGCAGGAATGACGGCTTCGGTACCATAGACCAAGCCAAAAGGTATGTGTCCATTGGATATTCTGGGAGTAGTTCTATATGCCTGTAAGTCACTAGGCAGTTCTTCACCCATGCACCTTTATCCCGTTCCAACCGAGTCTTGAGTCCCAAAAGAAAGGTTCAGTTACAAATTTCTATTTTCCCATTCGCTTGCGGATGTGCCACCGAAGTAAAATGTTGTTTTATGTCGAGGTTAGAACAGAAACTCTTGAAAGGCTCTCCTTCATATTTTTTTCCGTTGTCAGAAGTAAGAATAGAAGGATTCCGAGTTGGCAAACAATATTCCTCCTAAATAATTTTTCCATTGCCGTTTCTGGGTATCGAAGCTAAAGGCTCGACTTCCTTTCTAGGTATCGAAGCTAAAGGCTCGACTTCGATCCATTTGGTTAAGTAATCAATCGCTACTACAAAAAATTCAACCTTACCTATTCTCTTTGGTAATGGCGCCAAAATGTCATTTCCCCATTGGGTGAACGGCCAAGGACTCATAATAGGGACCATATCCGAGCCTGATCTTCGTGGAATAGGTGAATGTATCTAACATTTGTGGCACTTTCAAACTAAGTGTCTATATCCGAATGTAAAGTGGGCTAGTAATACCCTGTGAGTAGAACTTTACGAGCCAACCTCCTTGGCCCAATATGACTTCCACATATATACTCGTGAATCTCTTTTAGTACATAATTAGCCTCGGAGGGTCCGAAACATCTCAGTAGTGGACACAAATAAGTTTTTTGTATAGTACTCCATCAATTAATGTATACTTTATGACTCTGTACTTAACCTTTTTTGCCTCAGCCAAATATTTAGGAAGTTCATACTGTTTTGTTTAGGTAATTTATTATGTGTTCTATCCATCCAAGATTCACGCGAATATCATAATTTTGTCCATAGGATCTACAGACCTACAGTCTTGCACTTCCACTAATACCCCCTTTATCAGGTGTGAGTATATCACCGAGACCAACTTTGATAATGCATCCGCATGTATATTTTTTCTCATGGGACCTTGATAATGTCTACTTTTTTGCATTTTGACATTCAACTCTTCACCTCGGCCAGATACTTCTTTAGAATCACACATCAGGCCTTATAGTTTCCCAGACTCTGATTTATAGCCAGTTATGAATCATTGTGTATCCTTATAGTCCGATCCCCCATTTCGTGGACCGTTTTCATCTAACAGATGAGTGCCTCGTATTCAACTTCATTGTTTGTCGCTAGGAATTCAAATTTCAGAGCATAGTAAGGTAATCCTCTTCCTGAGACCTAGTTATAATGCCCGCTCTAGCTCTAGATTCACACGAATCCCCATCAACGTGAAACTCCCATATCTGCGAGATCCTCTCTTAGTTGGAACTCCTTAGGCTAATCCACTATCATGATTAATTCTAACTTTTTAGATCCACAGTTTTCTGCTATGAAGTCCACTACGACTTTCGCTTTGATGGCTGTCTAAGGCTTGAACTCAATATTAAACTTGAACAGCTCAACAGACCATTTTAACATTCTTCCCAAGGTATCAGGTTTACTCAATATATTTTTAAGGGAAAGTTTGTTAGGACAATTATTTTGTGACAATGAAAATATGGCCTCATCTTCCGAGCTGACATTACCAAGGAAAAGGCAGCTTTTTCAATAAGAGAGTAATTCCTTTTCGGCCCCTGAAGCACCTTGCTTATGAAATATATAGGGCATTACTTGCTGTGCTCATCCTTTTTTAAAATAATCGAGCTAATTAATACATCCGCAATTGAAATATACAGGTACAATGATTCTCCTTTTGAGGAGACACGAGCTTCGGCAAGTTATTCAAATATTTCTTAAGCTCTTTAAAGGCCTTGTGAGCTTCTTCTATCCAATGGAAGTTCTTCATCTTCTTTATAAGTTAATAAAATGGTAGTTCCCTTTCCGTCGATTTGGATAAAAATCGGTTCAGAGCTACCATTCTACTAGTTAGTCTCTGAACTTCTTTGACTGAAATAGAGTCTTAATGTCAATCATAGGTTGCACTTTTTCCGGGTTTGCCTCAATTCTCCAATGAGAGACTATAAACCCTAGGAATTTTCCCAAGGGACCCCAAATGTACACTTTTGGGGATCAGTCTCATTCGGATCGACCTCAATGTTTCGAAGGTTTCTTTGAAATCTTACAAAGTTTCTTCAAAGGTTCAGCTCTTTATCACCATATCATCTATATACACCTCCATGTTTCTTCCTATTTGGGACTTGAACACATTAACGAGCCTCTCATATGTGGCTCCTGCATTTTTAAGTCCGAAGGGCATCGTAGCATAAAAATACGTGTCTTGGTCTATTATGAAGGAAGTTTTCTCGTCGTCTTCTTTGGATGCCATGTATTTCTGATGATACCCTTTAAATGCATCCATAAAATGTAAAACATTGAACCCAACAAAAGAATGTACCATTGTATCGATCTGAGGATAAGGGTAACTATCCTTTGGAAAAGCTTTAATAAGATACGTAAAATCTTGGCACATGCACCATGAAGAGTCTTGCTTAGTTACAAGGACAGGATTACAAACCCAGGTCAGATACAATACTTCTCTAATAATTTAATTTTTGCAGCTAAGAGCTTATCCAACTCGGCTTCAATAACTAAGCTACGCTATGAACCAAAGAGCTACTTCTTCTACCTGATTGGCTTATACGTTGAGTCCACTCCAAGCTTATGCTCATTAATTTCTCGAGGAATACAAGGCATATCCTCAGCTGTCTGGGCAAATACATCCTTATATTCAGTGAGAAATCTAAAGAGAAGAGCTTTAAACTCTACTGGTAGAATTGCACAAATTTTTATCTTTCTATCTGGGATACTTGGACCCAATGGCCACCATATTTCGTCAATGGGCACCACGTCCTATGGCTCCATCTTAGCTTTGCCTTTCTCCTTAAGCTTGGGTAACTCTGGTATATCATGTGCATTCCTCGAAGGCCTCCCTTGTTCTCCTTCTCTCCTTGGGTCGGTTGTTGGTTCATTTGGTACGCCCGAGGTGGATGGTGCATCAAGTGTTTGCAGAAAGACCTTATCTACAACGGACTTAGTTTGTGATTGGGACCACATGGACATCATATAGTACGCCCGAGCCTCTTGCTGGTTTCCATTCACTGTGCCTTGCCACCCGTCCCTCGACTTAAATTTGATTCTAATGTGAAACACGGAGGGAAAGATCCTGTACGTATACTACATAGGTCGGCCTATGATCATGTTGTAGGCAATGTCCCTTTTGATGATAACAAAGTTAGTCATCTCGATCTTGTGTATCGAGGGAGTTCCAAGGGTCAATGAAAGCATGATTTGACTTTTCGGCATAGCCGAGTCCCCTGTAAAGCCTGCTAGAAGAGGGGTCTTGAAAGACTTGACCAAGGACGAGTCCATATGCAATTTCTCCTAGGCATCCCAAAAGATAATGTCAGCCAATTTTCCAGTGTCCACAAATACTCGATGCATCTCATAGCCAGTCACTTGTTCGTGAATCACCATAGAGTCATTGTGAGGCATGCGATTGGGAATAGGATCATCTGAGGTGTACCCGAGGCTCATGAAAGGTTTTAGCCTTTTTTCCTGATCTTTGCGTGGGGTTACATACCATTTATATTTCTTCCTAGAATTGCTAGAATCCCCATTTTCCAGTCCCCCAACTATAGTATTTATTACTCTAACTACGCAGATCTGCTCGTCTTGAGCGATTATTTCGGTTCTGACCATTTCAATTAGGCTAGCAAGGAGGGTATTGCCGAGGCTGCACTTGCTTGGCCCTATTGTTGGAATTTATTTGGAATTCCATGGCAGTTTGTCTGATGAACTGCTGCAAATGTCTTTCCTAGATTGCTTTTTTATCCTTCATGTGATCCGAATTATTGCAAGCCTCCGTGTCGTGGCCAGGCTGGCCATGGAACCTGCAGTACTTTGATTTGTCTCTTTGATTAGGTCCTATTAGCATTGGAGGAAGAGGCTCGAGGATCCCAAGATGCTGTACTTGGTAAATTATTTCCCTCCTCAAAGTGTTTAAAGGTGTAAAATCTAAGTCTGGTAGAACTCTTGTCCTCAGAGGTCGGCCCTCAATATTGTTGATCAGATAAACTATTTGATTTGCGAATGGCCTACTGCTGGGATAGTTCTGGTATGCAAATAATATGCTGCAGAGTTGTAATCCTGTAGTAAGCACCCAAAATTAACAACTCCCAGTATGTAGTAGTGGTGAGTACAGGTCGTCCCACAGAGAACGGAGTTTATTCTTGTGCTAATTGGAAAATTGAGGGTTTTTGAATGATTTTAAACTCAAACTAAAACAATAAAATACTAAAGAGAATTCAATTAAGAAAAGCCTTGGTTTTAGTCACATCCACCATGGTAATTTCCATTAGTCGATCATTGACACACAAGATAATTCAATTCTATATCAAGCACTAATTGAAGAATTAACCCGAACAAATACCAATTCAAAGTTGATTCTTATTTCTTTCTAAAGTTGGTTAATTTTCAACACGCGGTCCAATTTTCCCTAACTATAAATTTAACCCAGACACGCGCCAAAGATCAATTAATAGAAGCAAGAAAATCAACACAAACAATTAGGCTGATTAAACATGTCTACACGCAGTTATGCCAATTAGATGATTAATTTCCCTAAATTCAATAACACTAATCCAGTAATTATCAAATTCAGTTGCTTCATGGATTGAATTAAGCACACGTGGTTAAAACAATCTAGCAATAGATTAATTCCAATAACTTAGTATTCTGCAGCAATAACAAGTTAAAAAGAACAACCATAAAATTAATTGCAGAAAAATAATCAATACTTGAGATAAAATTGAATAAATTCAAGCACAAAAAGTCTCACAACATTGTAGAATTGAACGTAATAGAGGCTTCAATTCCCTCTACCAAGAAAAGGGTTTAGGCACAAAGTGCCAAGAAAGAATAAAGAATAATTTCTATTGTTAAAAACCCTAGCTAAACAAGAAAATAAAAGTGTCAAACCCTCTTTCTCTCACCCTACACAGGGTATTTATATTGAATATTTAGGGTTACAATTAATGCCTACAGATAAGAACGTAAAATCGGGTGAAAAAGAGTCCAACCGGACGAAGAATCATGCCAAGAATGCAACTTAGGCCGCCCTATTGTCTTCCGCGCACATGCGTTTGGGTCTTTGCGCTCATGTGCACGTGAGGCAGTGAGGTCCTGGCCTGTTCCATCCTCCGCGTACATGCGCAGGGACCTTAGTGCGCATGTGCACGCAAGAGACAGGTGCAGGTATCTGCTTCTGTTCGCAGTGCACATGCACTGCACAGCTCCAGCGCATACTGGCTTTCTCAACTGTGCTCTGCCTTTGACTTCAATTTTCACCGTGATGCTTGCGTAATTTGAAAAATGTGTAAAACACAAAAGTTGTAGCTCTATCCCTTATATTTCTATTTCATCATAAATCACCTCATTTGGAGCTCAGAAACAAAAGTTATACTTGAAATACAAAATAGTGTCTCGAACGGCTTCATACTCGTGCTCCTGTACTGAGCATTTTCTTTCATCTTTTTCCATCTTTTTCAGCTCTTTTTCACTTTAACCCTACAAAAACTAAGAATAACCAAATTAAGCTCAATAATGACTCAAATCTTGCTTACACCACATAAAAACATGGTAATTGACATATAAAATATAGCACAATTATGAACTTATCAAGTTCAATATGTCCATGACTTTTGGCTTTTTAGAAAATGAGGGATTGAGAGTTCTTGGATTCTTCTCTTTTTGAGAATCATACATTTCTCTCTCTCTTTGTTCTATTGGACTCCTCACCCATATGAATTCTCATGCCCTTTCCAACAACTTGAATTAAGTATCTGACATCCTTTTTGCCAGTTCGGCATTGAGAAACTTCCATGTTGGATACCACTGCAGAAGGCAACAATCATGATTTTCTCATCCACATTTTTTATCTGAATCACTTCATCGTTGAAGCAATCAACGAGCTTGTTGAGAGGCTCATCCTACTTCTGTTGGATGTTCATGAAGTGCGAGGTGTCCTTCTGTAGCACTAATTTACTTCGAAAGTGGCCCAGGAAGGATTTCGCTAGCTCATGAAAAATCGCGATTTAATTTGTAAGGCAGTTCTTGGAACCATTTTTGCGCAGGACCTCGGAGTGTGGTGGCAAATAGTTTTCACCGAATGGCATCACTATAGCTGTAGAGGCTAGTGATAGCTACCACATGTTGTAGATGGTCAGACGGATCAGAGTCACCTTATAGCTGTCAAGGTCAGGCAATTTAAACTACATCGGCAAAGGCTCGGTCTTTATACAGATCTTGAACGGATCTCTATCTATTTCCGTCAGAGTGAAATCATGCATCATCAAGTTATTTTTTCCTAAAATCTCTTGAATTTTGTTCTTCGAGTCTCTGCTCCTCGAACTGTTTTAAAAAGCGAGTAAGGCCCTTTGTGATCGGTACTTTTTGAAAAATAAAACTGTGCACTGATCCTATCATGCACTAATACTCTTTCCGGTTTGCTACTAGCTAAGTGTGATTCCTTGGACCAGTCATCCAAGCGGGACTTCATGATTTTGTGCTTGAGGTCGCTTGGACTTATGGCGTTTTGTAGTTGTTTTCTATGTTTTCGGCCTAAAATTTGTTGTTGTTCGCCTCGAGGCATAATTGCTTGATTAGAGCGCTTCGACAGAGTTTGATTCTCACATTGTTTTACAAAAACTCGAAAGGACTCGAAATGGTTGGTAATGTATTTCGAAACGTCATTTTGCTTCTATTGTGCTTCGGTTGACGCTCTGAAGTCTTTTGCCTTATCATTTTGAAGCAAAAGATGAGGATTATTTGCTTCAACTTCCTTGTTGCGCGTCTTGCACCTTAGTTCTTCATCTCTTTCAAAAACAAAATTGATAAAGGAACTTGCTGCCGCAAAAGAGGGAAACAGTTAGGTAAAAGGAGTTGAGAATTTTCGATTCCCGCAAACAACGCCAAGTGATGAAGAGTGAAATTGGTAGAGAGAGAAAGTAGAAAGTTGAGGAGAAAATTTGGAGATTGAATTTTGAAGAGATTACAAGGGGAATAGTTGCATGGACCTTGACACCCAAGCCTCTTATTTATAGATACACATAAGGGATGCAGGGCCAACATTCTACTAATTTAATCATGCTTAAATTATATAATTACTCTTAATGAGGCTACCACGTAAGCACTTCTAGAACAATCATTAGAAATATGTCAAGCACGAATCCTGACCACCATCATATTAGTTCACAACAAATATGTGCACTGCCCATCGAGATTACTAATTCGAGTTTAACAAATATGGGATATCATGTACACTCACTCTATTATCCTTACTCGTGTATTCCAGGAACCAAACAAGTTTGCAAATGAGCTTTCCAAGCTAGGTGCTAATCAGATGTCAGAAGACTTTGATGCCTCTACAACTTTCTCGAAAAATTAATGGCCTGGCTGCTTTGGATGCATCAGGCACCCCTTCTGTTAGATTCCACCGAAATGCTTAATTTACTATTTTGTTTTAGCTTTATTGTACTTTTCTTGGGGGTATTGACTTAGTCCTTTCCAAGGAGATCATTTGCATTTTAATGAAACAGGCTCCCACCATCCAAAAAAAAAAAAAAAGGAAAAAAAATGTAATTTTAACTTTTTTTTTGTTAGTTTTATTCTTAGTAAAATTGATTTATAATAATATTTCGTGTTTTGTCTTTATATGGTATAATTAGTAAAGGTTTTATGTTGTCATCATTATCTTACAAATATAGTTTTATGTAGAAATTTAGTTTAAATATTTTTTCTTCCACGCATAGTATAGGATATTTAGCTACTTATTCAATATGCACATAAAACATTTCTGTTATTGCTTTATAAAAAATAATTTAAATAAGTTAACTATTAGTTGAGAACTGTGAAAATTTGCATGAACTTCCTATTTAGATTTTCCAAAACAATGGATAGCAGCTGCACTTTGAGTTTTGATTCGCTCCAATACTGTAAGGTGATCATCACTAGCAAGTCATTTTCGCTTTTGTGGATATATGATTTTTTTTTTTTTGCCATAATCCGTGCAAATATAGCGGACAAAGTTCATTACTTTTGTGAAAATGGATGAACATAATATTGGATATATTAATTGTCAAATAAATACAATAATTATGAAGTATTATGAAAAGTCATATATATATATATATATATATATATATTGTATTTGTTTTCTTGTCAAAGAAGAAGATAAAATAAAGTTTTTGAATATTTAGAGGTTATCTAGTTTGTTTTGTTGTTGAATTGTATTAATTTTATTAGTTAATTAGTGACTTTGGCTCTTCATTTATGAGTATTATATTGCTCTGTATATTACACATGCTAATCAAGTGACATGTGTTGGGGCAATTCTACGGTACAGTGCATGGGGACGGCCGCTCCACAAATATTTTAGAATATTTATTACTGATTTTTTACTCTTAAAAATTTTATAAATTTTATAAATTTTATTTGTACTCTTACAAAATTTGTATTTAGCACTCTAAAATTTTAGATATATATATATAAGTTAATCCTTATAATTATATGCCCATTATATTTTTTTCCCCTCAAAATATAATCCATACGTCTGACCCTGGCATGTGTCCACCTTTAAATTTTCACTTAATTTGGAATCTTCGTGGTAATGGATTAAAGGACCTATTTTAGTTTGTTAACATGTGTGACATTGAGTATTTGGTTAATAGGTAATGAGAAGAGGAATGACAATCAAATGTAATGATACTTGATATATGCTAATGATTCTAATAAGTGCACGAGAAAATAAATAAATATAATAATAAAGAGTAAGAGTATCATATTTTTGCTTTAGTTACGGTTCACAATTATATAAAAAAATAATATACAATGTGGAACTCCTAAGAAACTTAATTGAAAATAGTACAAATACATGAAATATAAATCAACTTAATTGAAACTATTAGGGAAATTGATTGCATCGACAACTATGCATTTAAGTAACTCAAATTTACTAAGAATTCAGTAGCAGAGAATCATAAGTTCACAAAGTTTCCCAATAAGTACTAGCTTTATTCAAGATAATATATTCTGATTCGAATTACTTTCAATCAAATCTTCGTAGAGTTAGTATAGACAAATGTCACAAGATTTATTACGTTCAATGGAACTCTTTGCGGTTAGCTCTCTTTCGATAAAAACTAAATTGGCCACACAAATTAGAGTCCAGATCCTCTGTGCCACTTAAGAAGCTGCAATCTAGCTCCATTCATCTTTAGAAGCCACGTGGCAATTTTTTAAAAATACTCACGTGATTGCTTAATTTCTTAAGTAAGTTTCTCTATTTCTTCCCTTTTTTCCCTTTTTTTCTCTTATGTTTGAATCGGTACCAAATAAAACCCTTAAATTCAGATCTAGTTTCAGAGGAGAGGGGGGGGGGATATGGCTACCTATTTATCTATTCTACTAAGTTCTGCACTTCTGTTGAAAGTTGTTCGTCAACGGCAGAAATTAACAAAAACTTTTTTTATTTTTATTTTTTTCATTTTGAATTTCCTGTTCTTCATGATTTAGGGAGGAGGACAATTCCCATATCATCCACTTTTATTCATCGATATTAAAAAATAAAAAAAAAAGGATGGATTTATTAAGCAAATGAAAGCCACCATTGGAGGCCTAAAAGAATAAAATTTAGTGAACAACTATATCCATTACTGGAACATTAGAAAAATCTTTGGTCTTGAAATTTAAAATTGTCTTTTTTTTTTTTTTGGCATCTAGCCAGCATTTAAAAATTAAAACTACTTATAAATCTAGCAACAAAAAAGTCGTCAAATTATTTTTATAAAAAAAAAAAAAAACAAAGGATCATCAAGTAAAAATGAAAAGTAAAAAAAAAATAACATTGTTGAAGGTATTGAAGATTTAGTGGAAGAATTAGGAAAAGTAAAATAAAAGGGATCTTTGCAGTCTAATTGAGACCCAGGAAGGTGCAATTACAGAAGAAAAAGAAAAGGCAAAGATAAAGAAGGGGGCGGAGTTTGAGGGTGAAAGAGGAGTTTTTCTTGGAGTATTTGGAGAGATAAACAAAGCTTTTCAGACCATGTGAGTGTTTTAAAAGGATTGCCATGTGGCTTGCAGAGGTGAATGGCACTAGATTGCAGCTCCTTTAGGTGGCGCCGAGGATCCTATTCCCACAAATTAATCAAAATTCCTTATTTCAAGAAAAATCTTAATTAACTTATGGCATAAATTTTATTGACTATAGTCAGAGTTCAGTTCAAATAAGCAATTGAGTTAGATGGATCTATTTTTCTTTCCACAAAATAATTAAACCAAATCCCACAAAGCCAACATAAGAAATCATTAGCTTAACAATCGACATACATAGGATTAAAACAAAAGAACTGAAGTCTACTCAATAGTAGTATGTAAAAATATAGGTGTGGCTACATAAATCCCTTAGAGAATAAGGTTGATCTGATAAAAAGATATTTAAACTGTATTGAATTTACACGTGACAAAACCAACCACACAAATAATCTAAAGTCCCTCATCCATGGATTGATCCACAAAAATTTATGCTAGGATATGACCCGAAGAGTCAAGAAGACATCTTCACCTCAAAAATGAATTTTTCGTAGTAAAATGAAGAAGTCCAGAACAAAAGAAGAAGAATGCCAAATGTATGACGTCTTTAGTCCACACGAGCACTTGATCAATGACAAGTTCATAATTGTGCTCTATTTTATGGGTCAATTACCACGATTTTATGTGTTGTAAGTAAGATTTGAGTTATTATTCAGCTTAATTTTGTTATTCTTAGTTTTTATAGGGTTAAAGTGAAAAAGAACTGAAAAAGATGGGAAAAGATGAAAGAAAATGCTTAGTACGGGACAGGCACGAGTATGAAGCCATTCTAGACACTATTTTGTATTTCAAGCATAACTTTTGATCCTGAGCTCCGATGGAGGTTATTTAAGATGCATTGGAAAGGTAAGGGATAGAGCAAATTTTCTTTCTTCCTATAACTTTTCAGTTTTATACTTTATCAAATTAAGCAAGCATCAAGGTGAAAATTGAAGTCAAAGCCAGAGCATAGTTGAGGAAACCAACACACATGCGCTGGAGCTATGCTCAGTGCACATGCGCTGCATCTAGAAGCAAATTTGCAAAAGTGGCTCATGCGTACATGTGAGCTAAGGTCCCTGCACATGCGCGTGAAGGACGGAATAGGCCAGGACCTCAGCGCATGTGCGTGGAAGGCAGCAGGATGGCGTCAAGTTGAGTTTTCGACAGATTCTTCGCCCGGTTGGACTCTTTTTCACCCGATTTCATGTTCTTATCTGTAAGAAATAATTGAAACCCTAAATACTCATTATAAATACCCCAAGTAGGGTGAGGAAAAGGGATCGACACATTTATTTTTTTTTACTAGGGTTTTTAGTAGAAAATTCTTCTTTATTCTTTCATGCTACTTTGTGCCTAAACCATTTTCTTGGTAGAGGGAATTGAAGCCATGGCCAATTCTACAAAGTTGTGATGCGACTTCTTGTGCTTGAATTTATTCACTTTTATCTCAAGTATTGATTATTTTTCTGCTATTAAATTTATGATTGTTCTTTTTATCTTGTTATTGCTGCAGAATATTAAGTTATTGGAATTAATCTATTGCTAGATTATTTTAACCGCGTGTGCTTAATTCAATTTGTGAAGCAACTGAATTTGATAATTACTGGATTAGTGTTATTGAATTTAGGGAAATTAATCATCTAATTGGCATAACCGTGTGTATTTATGTTTAATTAGCCTAATTGTTCTTGTTGATTTTAATTCTTCTATTAATTGATCTTTGGTGCGTGTCTGGGTTAAATTAATAGTTAGGGTTAATTGGATCGCATGTTGAAAATTAACCAACTTTAGAAAGAAACAAGAATCAACTTTGAATTGGTATCCGTTCGGGTTAATTCTTCAATTAGTGCTCGGTATGGAATTGAATTATCTTGTATGTCAAGAATCGACTAGTGAAATTGATATGGTGGATATGACCAAAATCAAGATTGTTCTTAATTGAATTCTCTCTATTATTTTACTGTTTTAGTTTTTAGTTTAAAAACATTCAAAAACCCTCCCTTTTTCCATTTAGCACAAGAATAAACTACGTTCTCTGTGGGACGACCTGTACTCACCACTACTACATATTGAGAGTTGTTAATATTGGGTGCTTACGACAGCATTACAACTCCGCAGCACATTATTTGGAACACCAATCAACCAACTCCACCTCTCGGATAGCTGTTAATATCTTGGGCTAGCAAAGATTCCAAACAAAAAAACTACTATTTATTCAAGGTAGTATATCCCAAACAAATTGACCGTATGCCTATTATTTATTTGTTAATTCTTATTATAACAAGATATATATTTGTTACATTTAGTCATGACCAAGATTCTAGTTCCATGGAGAGCTAGATTGGAACCAGGACCTTGGGAGTCGATTCTAGTTCAGATTCTGGAATCGATAGTTCTAGTCAGTTGCCCGGTTCCGTCCAGTTCCCATCACGATTATCATCGATTTTGAATTTTTTGAAAATAAAGATACACTTTGGATAGTATTAAAAAAAAATGAATAAAAGCAAAGATGGGGAAAAAATTACATTTTATATATATTTAAATTGTATACTTTATTTTTAGAAAAAGGGGTACACTATTGCATTATTTATTGAATCATTAAAAGTTAAGTAAATATAAATTTTGGATAATCTATACTAAAGGATGATCTAAAGACAAATTAAATGCATCAATTACATTGGCCAATAAAACTATAATATATATATATATATATATATATATATTTTATAGATGTTCCCATTCCAGCGCCAAAAAATGTTGAATCGGAATTGGAACCTTATACACAGTTTCAGTCTCGATTCCTGGAACTGTCAATGATGGTTTTGATTCCATAATAGCCGATATTCAGCGATGCAATTCCGACAGTTTCGATTCTGGTACCAAAATCATAGCCATCCCGAGTTACATTGAAGGAATTTTTAATCTAAAGTTAACTTATAAAAAAATATATACTCAACCCTGACTTATAATTAGATAAACATAAATAATGAAACAAATAAGAAAATTAGTCAACTACTAATATTTTATCTATTTCTTTTACATTGATAAATTATTATCCCTTATTTTTATTATGATCTAATTATTTTTGTTTTAAATAATATTTGAAGAATTAAAACTCAAATTTGAATTATTGAAACTCTAATTTCTTTATATATATATATATATATATATATATATATATTCCGAAAAGGAAGACTTTCACTAAATGAGTGGCAAATTAGCATTTACTTGTCTAAGAGTGGAAGCTCAATTACATTTCGGTGCAGACAACTTAACAACGATTGTGGGATGTACAAGAATCAAAGAATAAATTTACATCATTGGATTCATTGCCTAATTTTGCTAAACAATCTGCCACCAAGTATGAATCTTGAAACATATGAATGATGTTGTGTCGGTTTTGAGCAATTAACGATTGAATTTGTCGAATTCTTGCAGCAATCATCTAAGGTGTATGGTTGTCCTACCCAGAACTATGCATTCAAGCACCTCTGAATCTGTCTCAATGAATAAATTATGAAGGTTCCTCGATTGACAAAAAAGTAGTCCATGTAGTAGAGCTTTCATCTCGACCTCCATTATAGTACATGTGTCTAACGATTTTGAGATTCCAAAGACCACCTACCCATGCGAGTTGCGTAAAACACCTCCAATTCCTACTTGGCCAGTAGAATTTCAGAATGAACATCCACGTTAAGTTTGAAACCATGCAATGGTTTTTTCCAAGCAATCGCAAATGAATGATGCACATGAGATGGTTACATGTGAAGAAAAAAATCATGTAAATTGTAGTCATGTGGGAATGGTTTGGCAATGATAAGAGCCGACAGCATTGCATGAATATTATGGATCGCCCGCCTAGGTTGCATGAGTTGATAATCATAAATTGCCTAGTTCCGAGCAATCCAAATTTGCCAACAAATGAGAGATCGCAGTAAAGAACACAATTGACCATGAGCTTGCGTGGAGGAGTTTAACAACCACGGTTGAAGCTGATGAAGAATGGATGCGATTGGTCAAAGTGAAATCCCTAAACAACTTCCAAAATGCTGCCATAGCTGTCTAAAAAAGGGACAATGTAAAAAACAATGATCAATTTCTTCTATCGAATCACAATAAAGCATTTTGAAGGAAAACAGAATCCTGAGTCCATGAGTATGTCCGCAAATGGGAGGGCATTATCGACTAGTCTCCACATGAATATTGAGACTTTCCAAGATATTCTAGCATCCCAAATAAATTTCTGTGATTGCAGCTAGGAGCCTCGACATTGATGTAACGCATAAGCTGAAGATAAAGTGAATCTGCCAGATGCCAAGTACTTCCAAGCCCACTTATCTGGTTGGTTTGACAAGTAAATTTCCTTAGGTTGTATACGTTGAGCAGCTGGAGGCAGCAAGGCTTGATGAAGGAAAACTGACTTCCATCCATTTAAATTATTATAAATTTCTGCAATTGGAAGTGACATTCGGATGCAAAAGTTCCCCATTGGCCTAGTCCGCAACCAAAGTATCTCCCATCCAATTTTCGAACTAGCAGATGTCGTCACCTCTTCAGATAAGTTTGAAAAAATTTTCATCTGCGATATGCTTGGACTTTAACATATGCTGCCATACATGTGATGGAGATGCTACATCAATGTTCTTGTATCCAGCTCGCATGAAGGTTGCCCAAAGAGAATCCGACGTGTAATAGTTCCACCAAAGTTTCAGGGTGAATGCTTCAATAATTTCTTGCAAACTCCTTATAACCAGCCCATTCTCTTCTGTGGCAAGACAGCATTTTTTCCATTGAACCCAATGCCTCTTGCTCCCTTATAGCAAAAAGTGCCTCAAAAGAAATTAGTTAGTACCTGCTCCATTGATTGAACAATTGATTTTGGAGGTTCAAGTGCTACAAATTGATGTATGGGAATTGTAGAGAGGACGTGCTGAATGAGAACCAAGCGACCACCCGGGGATAGTCAGCAAGCTATTCTTCCAACCATCAACTCCAGATCGCAACTTTTCCACCATGTATTTAAAAGAATACCAGCCTTGATTATCCCGCAAATGAGTTACGTCATAGATATGGAATAGGGATAGTCTTTTGCAGAAAACTGTAAGATGCCCAGTAATACTTTGGTTGTCGACGAGCAATGGAATGGCAAGATGAGGGAACTCTTAACCGAATTAATCTTTTGCCCTGAACCAAGCTAACAAGTTTGAAGAAATTGCATCAAAGAATGGACTGAACAATGATCTCCTCTTGTGAATAGCAAATGTGTTGCTGTTAGATATCCGCGCTTCAATGCATAAAGAATTAGTCAACTCTACTGTATTAAAGAATTGAGCCCCCTGGACAGCACCTCCAAACATAAAATAATAATAATTGGTATAGAGGATCGCCCTGCTTGACACCTCTAGTTGGTTGAAAGAAGCTCGTGACCTTTCCATTGACTAGCAAAGACAGCTGAGTACCCTTCAACCAAATTCCAGACTAGATTGATAAAAATGTCATTAAATCCAAATTTGCGAAGAATCTCCAACAAGAAACACCATGAGACCTGGTCAAATACCTTCATGAGGTCTAGCTTAAGAATGATATTGTGCCCCCCTTGCTTTTTAATTTGGTGACGTGATCATCTCCTGGGCAAGCAACATATTACCTGCAAGAAGACGGCCCTTAAAAATTCCAAACTGCTCCACTGAAATCAATCGAGGCAAAATAACAGATAATTTGTCAGTAAACATACGCGAAAAGATTTTGCCATCAAAGGTGCATAGAGAAATTGGCTGGAAGTGAGCAAAACTATTTGGATTGTCTTTCTTTGCAATAAGCACCAGCAATGCACTGCTCATTGCCACAGACAGCAGGACCCATGTAAAAAAATCTTGGACAGCTCAAAAAACATCATCTGAGATAATAGGTAAAAATATATCCCGAGAATTCATCCGGACCCAACAAGCTTTCTTTATCAAGCTAGAATACGGCATCCCTATATCTTCTATTGTTACTAGCAAGATTCGGTCAAGATTGTCCGCTTCTAAAACACTAGCTAGACGTAACCCTAGAAAATTCTCCAAACTTGAGTCATGGATGCCATCGTTCGATAGCAACCCCTATCTAATCTCTCATGCTTTAATGGAGTCAATATCCTCCAACCATTGACCCTACTTGTTGATGCGTGAAAAATTATAGTACCACAATACAGTATTCTAGTCTAAGTTTTTAGTCGTCTCAATACTCTGAAGCTAATGGTAAATTGCATTCGTGTACCCATATTCTAGGAAACCTGCAACCAAAACAAGAGCAGCGGGGCTATGTCCCAGAGGAAAGCTCCGAAACTCAAGTCAGAATTGGTGATAGGAAGAAAAATTGAGAGTAAAATAAGAGATTGAATTAGAATCCTTTTGTTTACCTTCTAACTTACTATTTATACTCTTCCTAGATGGGCTTGAATAGTTCATGGGATTAGGAATAATTATTGGGCCTATTAGAGGCCGTTAAATGTATTGAATATCTTCATGGCTTGATTTTAAATAAAAATCACCAAAATATCCTGTTGTATGTTTGACAACTTTGACTGACTGGCCATGTGTCCGCGAACCATTGGATGGTATCTTTTGGCATCATCACTTGCCCCCCACTCTCAAGTCGAGTTTACACCTGTTGAGAGTAGTACAATAATCTCTGATTTGAGTCTTGAATGGAGCAAAAAAAAAATTTAGCCAGAACCAATAAGGGCTTGGCCGGAGTTAATAAGATTTTGGCTGGAAACAAATATTTGAAAATTTGAATTTCATTCTTGGGAAGAAAGATTAACCCCCAACCCCTTTAGTACTTGCACACCTTCTCCATAAATTGAGTAGTGGTACTCATTTTCTCATTTTTGAGCTTCGGTGATACTTGTACATGGTAGCTCAAAATAATTATTTTTACCTAAAGTACCACCTTTACACCAACACCCAACACTCCACCCTCAACCCAACACTCAACCCGTAATGGTACTCCACACTTGCACCAAAACCCAACACTCCACCCTCAACCTAATACTCAACAGTTAACACTCCACCCTTACGCCAAAAGCTAACATTCCACCCTCAACCCAACACTGAACCCTTAACACTCCATACTTATGCCAAACCTAACACTCTACTCTCAACCCAATACTTAACCTTTAACACTATACCTTTACGCTGAAACCCAACACTCTACCCTCAACCCGTCACTCAACCCTTAACACTCCATCCTTATCACTCCACCTTTAACACTCCATCCTTATCACTCCACCCTTACGCCAATATTCCACTCTAACCCATTACACCCAAAACCCAAACCCACATACAAGATATCAAGATTATTTTGCATTTCTCCCAAGTTTTGGATCAAGTAAGTACACTTTGCACTTTCTTTTTATTTCTCTCTCTTCATTTTTCTCTTGGACATTTTATCGAACACATGTAATGCATACTTCATCTTGTCGCCCTCTTCTCCATGAAAATGGTTTACGATGATATTGTACTTTTTAGATACTTAAGCTACAAAAGATTCTCGACCATAGCAGCAAGGCTATTGTATAAGAACCTGAAAGATCCTCTGCAATGGTTTCTTCTTCAACAATTTCAGCCACCTATAGCCTTAATCTTGCCGACGGCGCATCTACGAAATACTCCATGGTTGCTGCTCGGAATTCCCAATCTCCTTCCACTGCCATTTTAGCTGAAGAAGCAACTCATAAAACTCATCTTGAAACAAATCAAATCCAAAGAAAGACCTCGTTAATTGCTTCAAAATCTGATGAGAGGTGCGGATCTACGGTAGTGGAGTTTCATCATTCCGAGATTGACCAAAGCAATAACATAGACGTGGGTGCTTTATGTCCCTTTGATAATGTTTTCCCTCTTACAGGAGCTGCTCAAGACACTTCCATGGCAGCCACGGTCTTGAGTGTAGGAAAAAAGACACGCCATCTACTGCTGGAGAAATCACAGTTAACGTTGCTATACATCAGCATAGGGGAAAAAAGGTGCAGCAACTACAAACGCTGCTTCTATTCACGAACATGCAGCTGAGATTCCTCACGGAAACAAATTTGCTGCTGGAAATGGCAACTTGGCGCGGCTAGAACAAAGAGAAAGGAGTCAGCAGTTGCTGCCATTACCAACGCAACCAAGAAGGTTGAATTCACCGCCGCAAATGAAAACATTGTAGCTGCTCACCAAGGGAAAAAAATAATGCAGCAGCACCTCGTGCATCCACAAATGCTGATGTTGTTTCTCTTCCCTATCACGCCACTACTTCGGCAAGTAAAAATAAAAACCACATGGCTGCTATTGAGGTTGAAGACTGGCATTTCATCACTGTGTATATAGAGAAAAAAGATGCAACAGTTGATGCACTTATGAAGAAAGAAAACACAGCAGCTACTGTGATTACGGTCAAAGAAAACGCAGTAGTGGCTGCTCTAAAAATGAAAGATTGAAACATGGAATTTGTTCCCGATGATGAACCGACTTTCATGATGGTGTTCATGAAGAAGAAAATGCAATTACTCTAGCCAATTTCACTACACTTCGCGACAAAATTTCAGATGTGAAATCCCTCAACAGGTTGCCTCCTTGTCCTCCGATACGTCCATGAGTGGCGTGCAACAACATGGTTCTTCCATGAGAGGGAAAAATTCAACGGCAAAGGGACTTGAAGTGAAAATGGTTGTGGGTTTACCCGCGCAAAAGATATATAGAAGAGGTAATGGGGTTCATGGTAAGAAAAAATCCGTTAATGATGTAGTAAAATCTCATTCACTTGATTTGGACACCAAGGACATAGTTGATGATGATGGTGAATTTAATTGTGCCCGGGGCCATGGCATTGATGATTTAGATGAAGTGTCAAAGTTAGTAAAAGAAAGGGGGAATATTATCCAAAATTTGGGTGGTTCTATTGTTGATGACTTAAATTCTCATGGGGTTGCTAATGATGTTAAAATTGATTGTGCACAAGGAAGAGATGTTGACAAATCAATTCCGTGCAACACTATTGATATGGTTAACACTTGTGGGAAACTTTCTTCGGATGAGGTGGAGGATATCCTTAGCATGTTTTTGGTGAGTTGCTTGAAATCCCAAGTAAAGTAGTTAGCTCGTTGTGTGAACCTTTGGACTTCGATTTTCTTCAAGAAGGTCTGTATGAGACCAAAACCAAGAAAATTTCAGCAATGCATGTTTGCAGGTAGACCCTTAATTGGTGGAACTTCATCTTCTAAGATGAGAATGAACATGTGTAGAACTACCGGTCCATCTACAATTGTGCCATTGGGACATCGTCAAATGCATTAGGCTAGAGAGCATCACTTTGAGCGGGAAAATCTATTGAAGAGCAATTATCTCATCATGAGCATGAATCTTCTAGTGAAGAAGTTGTAGCCTCTCCTTCACTAACTAAGAGGTAAAAGATCACAATTTCTCCCAAGCATGAAGGAGAAAGGAAAGTTAAGGGTGATATTAATGACCCTGCATATGTATATTCCCAACCGTTGTCTCCTTCGATTGCTGATTTGGAGTTGATTAGGAAATGGATAGAGAAAGATCACATTCCTAATTTTTACAAGGTGAAGGTTTCTCCTATTGACAATAGACCTTGCATAAACTCTTCCGAATGTATATTAATGTATTTGGCGCAACTAGAAGCTGGATTGAGATTCCCATTGCCTTTATTTTTTCACAAGGTGTTTGAGCATTACCATGTGGGGCTTGGACAATTACACGCCAAATCCATCCGTAACATCAATGCATATTTGATCACTTGTGCTACTTTTGGAGTAAAACCTTCAATAGGCACCTTCAAGGAGTTTTTTCGACTTGCGCCGAGTGGAGTGGGGTATACCTTTAGTTGGCGATCTAACAAAAACTTGGCCAAAGAAGCTCACCCCAAGCTTGTTGATTAGAGAAGTCATTACCTCTTGATCCAAAGGTTGCCCAAATGGAATTTTCCCACTTGGAGTTATAATTTAAAGGTTTCAAAAATTAACAAACTTTGAATAACTCCCCTTAGTGGGCGCGAGAGTAGGAATCTTACTATACTAATGGAGGTTGAACCACTTGCTTGGCAAAAAGTGGTTAATGAAAAGGTGTTTGTCTCGGCGGGATTAAGTCTAGCTAACCTTGATCATCTTATCTCTCTAGGTTATCATGCATATGCATTTTACTTAGCATTTTTTGCACAAATTTTTATCATCTTCATCTTGTATTAATATTCAACTTGAACTGAACTTGTTCTTCTTGATCTTGTAGTGGATGCTTTGGAAGATACCATTTGAGAGCATGCTTTGAAGAGGAGACAAGCAAGGCATGAAGGCTCATCTCAGGCTCCCAAGAAATCTACCCTTGGGATCTTTGGGCCAAAGAGGCCGGCACAAAAAGCTCTTGCACCGTCTTCACCTAAAAAGAAGGCAAATCCTTGAGCTCTACTTGTGTTGTCGATGCCAACCATGCCATATTTAAACATATTGCTCAAGTAAATTGCTCATTCTTCTTTTCATTAAAATGTTACTAAGTATTTCTGATTATACTTATGGATAACATTATTTTCTTCTCAATGTCTCCAGATTGGCGATCTTTATTACCACTTGAACAAAGCTCCAGAATATCATTTGTCACAAATTTCAGCTTTGGAGGCTAAGCTTAAAAAGGCAAAAGAAGCAAAAGAAAAACACTTCCAAGCCATGTTCGCAGCATCTAAGTGCAACCAAGAGAACCTCCAAGAGATCGCCAAGTTGAAGAAAGAGAATCAAGAACTTCAAGCTTCTCATAAGAATGAAATTAATGAGGTTCATACGTCTCATAAGAGTGAGATGAAGAAGCTTCGCATGTTGCACGAGGAAGAACTTAAATCTGCGAAAAAGAAGAGTAGAGATTCCGCAATCTTTGAGTTGCTTGATTCTCAAGACTACCAGGATCGCTTGGAAAAGCATTTGGTAGACTATCGCGGTGGCAGCGATTTCAAAGCTTTGGTGGAAAAGAGTATAATTGGTTTCTCCGAAGAAGGATACCACTGACTTAGCTTTAGCTTTTGTGAAGAAGAAGTACCCAGACTTAGATTTTGATGATTTAGAGCAAGGCGCAGCGCCTCGTATCCCCCTTCACCCTAGCTCTTTGGGGGTTCCATCTAAGGATGGGATAGCTCCATCGTAGCGCTCAACTTGGTTTTCTTTCCTTCTTGGAGACAGAACTTGGGTCTGTTATATGTATGAGTTCCACCATAAGCTAGTATCATGTTATTTGTTTTCCATAATACTTGCTTTTCTTGCATTTGTTGGTTGGCTTTGTGTTGGGGCCATCCTTTGTACCAATTCCACTTACGCTATACTTTCCCTTTGTTATATGATATTGCGGCTTTTCTTTGATAGTTTGTGCTTTTATTTTTCTTCAAGCATTTCCACACACACCTTTGCCCCCCTTAGACACTTGAATATTTTTTCAAGTGACTAAGTTGGTGAGGTTGAGCTCTCATTGCTCTACTTAAGTAAATAAGTTTCTCACCCCTAGAGGGAAAAACATGGTACTTTCTCAAGTAAACAAGTTTCTCACCCCTGGAGGATAAACCATGGCTCTAATACTGAACCAAAGTAATTATATGCGTAACTCTTATATGAAAAATTTATCTTCGCCCCCCGGAAGGACTATGGTGGCATACTTAACCAAGAAACTATTTCTTTAATGAGAAGTTTATTTTTGCGCTCGGAAGAGTCGTTCTAGGCATAAATCTCCTAAGTAAAATCTTAGTGTTGATACTAAGATTACCTTAGGCGCAAATCTTCTAAGAAAATCTTCTTCTCGCCCTCAAAAGGGCTATGGTTGCTCTTTTGAACATACATAACCAAGGAACTACTTCTCCAAGGATAAGCATATTTTTGCCCCCCGAAGGGTTATCTTAAGCACAAATCTCCTAAGGTTACCTTAGGCATAAATCTCCTAGGAAAATTTTCTTCTCGCCCCCCAAATGGGCTATGGTTGTTCTTTTGAGCATACGTAACCAAGAAACTACTTCTCCAAGGAAAAGTTTATTGCTGCCCCACGAGGCCGGTTATCTTGACTCCAGAGAGTGGCCTTTAATTTATTTCCTCGGAGGGATTAAGTGACCTCGGAGAGTCGTACTATCCAAGAGTATGTTCCTTGGAAGGAATAAATGTCCCGGAGAGTCATGGTATCCTGGAGGATATTTTGTACCTGGAGGTTGGTTGGGGGGTAGGATCGCTATTCTAAACAAAATATTGAGCCATTACATAGGTAAAAGACTTAGAGGTTTCCATTGATAGTAAAAGCGAATATTTACAAGTTGCACAAGCTTATTTTACCTCGGAAGGTGTCACTTGGCTTAAGGAATTTCAAAAAACATAGGCAAAGCAAACAAAGCTTAAAAGTATAACTTTTTTAGATTTTGGCCATTCCAAGTAGGAGGCAAGAGCTTCCCATTCCTAGTTCTAGCACCGTTGGAGTAATAACTCTACCTCGGAGGGTGAGAGCAATTAAGAATTCTATCCCAGATGGTAAGTGTAAGTAAGGGTTCTATCCCGAAAGATAAGAACAATGTGATAACTCTACTCTAGAGGGCGAGAACAATTGAGGACTTTACTCCGGAGGGTAAGAGTAACTAAGGGCTCTACCTCGGAAGGCAAGAGCAAGTGATAACTCTACCCCAAAGGGCAAGGACAGCTAAAGACTCTACCTCAGAAGGTAAGAGTAAGCAAGGGTTCTATCCTAGAAGGCAAGAACAAATGATAACTCTACCTAGGAGGGCAAGAACAATTGAGAACTCTACCCCGGAGGGCAAGAGCAAGTAATAACTCTACTCCAGAGGGCGAAAGCAACTGAGGACTCTACCTTGGAAAGTAAGAGTAAGTAAGGGTTCGACCCCGGAGGGCAAGAACAAGTGATAACTCTATCCCGAAAGGCAAGAACAATTGAAGACTCTACTCTGAAGGGTAAGAGTAAGTAAGGGCTCTACCCCAGAGGGTAAGAGCAACTAATAATTCTACCCCCCAAAGGGCGAGAGCAACTAAGGACTCTTCCTCTGAAGGTAAAACTAAGTAAGGGCTCTTATACCCCAGAAGGCAAGAACAAGTGATAACTCTACCCCGAAGAGCGAGAACAATTGAGGACTCTAACCCGAAAGACAAGAGTAAGTGATAACTCTACTCCGGAGGGTGAGAAAAATTGAGGACTCTATCCCGAAAGGTAAGAGTAAGTAGGGGCTCTACCCCGGAGGGAAAGAGTAAGGGTTCTTCTCTTGAGTGGATGCTCAAGTTGTTGTCTTATGAACATATCCTCTAACATAGCATTTGGTTGTCTTAACTCATGGATCTCTTTGTCCTTGTCCATATCTATGGGATCGGGATTCCCAGGTTGCCCCTCTAGTCAATCAAACACTTTGATTGATAAATGTGACTGATATTAGGGGTAATCTCTTTTCCTTGGTACTTGTTGTTGCGGTGAGTGTTGCATGTACTGGAAGCAATAACTGAAGATAACTTAGGATGGCTTCTTGTTCAGTTTCCTATAGACGGCGCCAAATGTTGATGCGTGAAAAAGTATAGCACCACAATACATTAGTTCTAGTCTAAGTCTGTTGTCATCTCGATACTCTAAAGCTATGGTAAATTGCGCGTGTGGAAGTTCTGGCGCTCAAGATAGAATTGGTGATGGGAAGAAAATTGAGAGTAAAATGAGAGATTGAATTGGCAAAGTGTGGAGTTGAGAGAATAAAAATTAGAATCTCTTTGTTTACCTTCCAACTTACTATTTATACTTTTCCAGGATGGGTTTGAATAGTTATGGGCTTAGGAATAATTATTGGGCCTACAAGGCCCTTTAATGTATTGAATATCTTCATGTCTTGATTTTAAATAAAAATCACCAAAATATCCTGTCGTATGTTTGACAGCTTTGATTGAACACCCACGTGTCTGTAAACCATTGGATGGCAACTTTTGGCATTATCACTACTCATTTTTAATCCTATGGATTTACATGTGAGCACGTTTTCAAGTCAACAAAGCATGGAAAAATTTTATATTGCTGTCCCCCTCCACCAACCAACGTCCTTTGGTTTTTTTAGCACCAAAATGTCTCTTCATGCTTGAGTAATTGCAATAGCTATAATTGCACTTCATGGAGCTCCTGTTGAGAATCCCCATTGGATCAAACTAAAAAATTTGTTAACAATGCTCGACTACCTATTCTGCCATTTTAATTCGGCCAAAGATATTGCCGAAAGCTTGTCTATTCCATTTATGTAGATGTTTCTTCAATCACTTTAATTTCTCTATTAACGCACGCATGCCCATGCAAGTAATCTCCTGCTCCCCACACCTCTTAACCTCAGAAATAAAAGATGCTCCATCTACATGTGCTCAAACCTAAAATAATTAGGCACCTGTCGATCCTCTGAGCAAATGGTTAATAGCAACGGAGAGTGATCTGAAGACGTTCTATTGAGATGAGTGGCACAGTGTATTTGGGAAGACTTCCAACCATTTATAATTAGCATGTAATATGTCTAATTGTTTAGAGATCACACTGCCATTCCTCATGCCCTCCGAAGTGTAGGTACTTGCAGAAAAGCTTTTTTAAGCAATTCCTAAAGACCACATGCATGAATTGCTGAGTTAAAATCATCCATTGCCAACTAGTCTTGTTGCGAGGCACCTGAATATTCTAACAAATTTGAAATCCCATTAAAATTCCTTCCACACAACCATGGCCAATCTCGGGCACCATACAACCATTTTAAGTTAGCCGATAGATCCAATCTTTTCAAGCTGAATGCATTTGGCATACACAAACGTTGTGTGTGCTTAAAATAACCAACCTTCATATGTAATGCCCAGATGTATAAAGTGCTTATTATTCTTAAGGACATGCAAATGAAATCCTCTTTTCCAAAAACCCAAATCTTATTATTAACACTACATAGAAAATTAGAAAACCCAAGTTTTATTTTGCAAGCATCATTTCGAATCACATCAATAAGAGGCTCAATTATTGTTAACATTGAATGCTATTCAAACGAATCATTTTTTTAGACGCCTTATTGTTGATACTATATCTGCTCCACAAACATTCTAAATGATCGAAATTTTGCTAATCATGATGTTGAGACAAAATGGAATAGCAAGCGATACGTGTAGATTGCCGAGTTACAATCGTTCTTGTAAGAGAATATTTTTTGTATCTCCTCTAACAAATCGGCTAGAATCCATCCTCATCAACAAGTGGCTATTGTTTACAAAGTTTCGTGCTCAATTTATGCAAAAAAACATGAAAATCAAACTGCACTTTTCCTCTACTCATATGCTTGCGGACAACATCATCTAATTCAAACAAGGTGTTAGTAATCTCCTCTTCCATCAGCACCTTATTGGATTTAGTTTGAAAAATATGATTATGATCATCTCAAATTGGACATAATCGCTTGGAGGTTCTTAATACTTTGCTTGCAGTGGGCTCTTGCATGGGAGGTGAAGTGTCATTGGGAGCAATATATGTGGGAATTTTCTCTTTGTCCTGCATAAGGGTTGTAGAACCTTCACCTAACCTGGTTAACTTCCCGCTACCAGCCAACGGCCCCAATGCTAAATCAGATGAGGTTATTGTTGCTGAAGCAATTCTGATTCAGTATCTTTGTTAGAGAGCGACTCAATTAATGTCAACTGCTTGAGTGAATCTAGGTTTCCTTGGTAGAGGGTGCAGATTCCATGATTTTTTTCCTATTGTTCATTTTCCTTCGACTGCCAGACAGCAACAGATTTAACCAGAGTAGTTTAGGGAGCAATCTTTGACTTATCTTTTCCATCCTTAAGATTTTCTACCAGCTGTTCTTTCGTTTTCTTCAAGTTTTATGCATTTCATTTTCTTAATGGCAGAGGGTGAAGCACTCGGAATTCCTCTATATCCTACCTTTTTACATTCTCAGCAATATGACTAAACATCATGGTACATGTGCAACAATAACTCAGCACTAAAGAGGTTTTGTCAAATCAGTTTCAATGCAAGCTCAAGCCAGCCCTGGACAGTTGAGAGTGGCTGTAGAAAGATCAACTTTTAACAGATTTCCAACCAGCCTTGCAATGAAGTATAGAGTTGATTTATTGAATAAATGGCAAGGTAATCTGTTCCAATGAAATCCATACAGGCACTAATGGAGCTTTAACACCAACCCTAAGGGACGGAGTCCATTTAAAGATATGCATGTCAAATCCTTACAATGTACAAAATCCACGACACCAAACCCTTATGTATTCTTCTTCCAGGTCAAATCGAATCAAAACAAGTCAATTATCCATCAATCTCAACGTAAAAGACCCCGTAAAACCCACTGCAAGAAAATCTTTATGAAGGAACTCCATGGATGGCCTACCCTTCAAAAACTTCCCAATTAAAGCAAATTTGAAAGGTTGTGAGAGAATCTAAATTTCTTGCTATGTAAAGTAAATTGTTGGTTCTTTCTTGTAGGTGGACAGTTCTTTGAGAGGAATGTCTTCTAGGTTGTTGGAGATGATCGAAGCAAAGGAGCGAGCATTAATGAGAACAGAAGGTTGCCCTTCAGTCGATGATTGAAGAGTCGCCATGACTAATGATTTTACAGGGATCCTAGAGAGAAAAAGTGAGAGAGAATTAGGGGAGAAATCAATTATGGGTCGATTCTATATTGTGTGTGTATATATATATATATATATATATATATATTTAAATAATTTGACCATTAGTTCAAACAGGATTTGCTATGAAATAACAAAATGAAATTTATCAAACAAAGAAGAAATAAAAAATAAAAAATTATTTAAAGTAAATTAAAAAAATTTATGTCCTAAATAAACAAATGATAAAAGAGTTGGAAATAAAATAGCCAGTGGCATTAGAAAGAGAGAGAAAAAAAAAAAGAGAAAGAAAAAGAGAAAGGAGAAAATGAATAAGAAAAAAAGATAAACTAAAATAATTATGAAAATAGGGTTATTTGTTTCCAAATATATCAAAATAGGGTCAAGCAGGGGGTTAAATGTCTATAAAATAAATAATTCAGGACAAAATGCTACTTGAGTTATAGTTGAGTGGTTTAACGCATTTAGACCATGCATAAATATTAATTATCCTGTGCATAGAACTAATTTTCAAACTAGTAATAAATGGAGTGGAGTAAATATATTTCTTGTCAACGTTAACATTTCCCAGTAAGGATAGTGCAATTTTGGTTTAGGGAGGGGGGAAGACACAAAGTTGCCTAGCAACGGCTAATTCTTGTTTTTATTTCATTTCTTCTTGTTGGCAACTAAATTTCTTTGATCGTATCTATAAAAATTCAAATGTCTTTAACAACTTTATTTTGAATTGTTGAGATAAAAAGAAAATGGTGTGTGATAAGCTTCTAATACCCATGAAACTTGTAGACACAAAAATTTATTGGATAAGTTATTAAGTACTTCAAAATTTAAATCTCTACATAAATGCAATTCGATAAGCTTATTAAAACTAGGCATAATATTTTGGTACTATGCAAATCACATAAATAGTCTTTTAAATATTTTATAAAAATCGAAATGGTCCTTGAACTTAAATTTAAGTCTAATTAGTCCATCAACTGAATAGCTGTATCCAATTTGGTCCCTCATTAGCGGCACTGTCCAAACAAAAGATTTTGAATTTTCACTAGTGTCGAGTAGGGGCGAAAGTGTCAGTCACCTAGTTCTAATGCTGTAAGTGTGACTTTCATTTTGAGAAATCACCTAAATAGCCCTCCTAGTCCACCAATTGAAATTTTAACTAATTTTGTCCCTCAACTAAAACTACCAATGATTTTAAATTCGTCCTTGACAGGATTGGTTATGCATTTCTCACATAATCAAGGGAAAATCAACAAAATCATATCTAATCTACTACAAAAATCCACAGCTAGTCTCACTAAACCTAAATTTGAGCCCAAAATGACTTTGTTTTATAACAATACTCAAAGCTATACCATACCCATTTCTTCCTTCTTTAACCCCAAATCCAAACCCACAGTCGATTCCAAATCCGAATCCAAACTCTCCTTTATTTTCTTTCACCTAACCACGTTTTCTTCTCCTATCTCCTATCATTTTTCGTCTAGCACCAGCATCTCTTCTTTCTCACCACCCCTCTTCTCGTGCACTAGTCTCGACATTCATTCCTTTATCTTTTTTCTCCTACCTTCTCTCTTCTTTCTCCAGGACCCCTCTTTCTTTCCCTCATTTTTTCTTCTCTCCTTTTCCCTAATCCCACTCTCTCTCTCTCTCTCTCTCTCTCTCACTCACTTTTTTTTTTCTTTCTCTTCCAACCATCGAATTCAAACCTTTCATACTCCTCTAACCAACAAACCCAAAACCTTCCACTACCTAACTTCATAGTCACCAATTTTCCTTCTCAACCCACTACCTTCCATGACCTCTTCCCCTTATGAACACCTTATATCTATTCCTCCATCCACAACCAACCTCTATTGCTGCGTCTCCTTTCTTCTTCAGATGCCACTTCTCTCCTGCACCTCCTATTCAAGCTACCAAATCCCGACATCGCAACCACTACAAAGGTATTGAAGAGTTGAAGAGCAAGGGGCATTGGTGAATAAAGTGAAGTGAGTGGTGGTGAAAAAGAGGTAAGGAGGTTTGAGGTGGAGGGAAGGGAACAATTTTTAAAGGGGATAGGATGAAATTTCACTGTTGAGGTTTTCTCTATAGTTGTTCGAGGTTGGTTTTGAGGCTAGTAAAGTAAGGAGAAAATGGAGATTTAGATAGGGTAATGGTATGATGATGGATAGGGGCATTTTTGGGGTCAACATGGGTGGTGGAGCATAAGGAGCAGAAGAAATGGATTGAAGTGAGAGTGGAGGTGATGTTGGTAGTGGTAGGAAGGGACTAAATTAGTTAAAATTTTAGTTGACAGACCAATTCATCTTTAATAAAAATGTTGATAGACTATTCAGTTAATGTTCTCAAATGATTTCAACACTTCAAGCATCAGGTCCAAGTGATTTGGCACTTTTATCCCTAGTCAACACTCTTAAAAATTTAGAAAATTTATGCTTTTGATGGTGTTGCCATTTAGGCTCCAAATTGGATATAATTATTTAGTTGATGGCGGCAAGTTTGAAAGCATGATTTGTGAAGCTTGAACAAGCACCTCTCTGGGCTATCTATAGAAAGCAGATTCTCCTCGCAAAGGTGGTAAAAATGGCATGATGAGAACAAATGGTAGGAATGACCAGGAATTCGTCCTAAACTAAAGTATGTGTGTCATAGGACCATTTTAGTTTTATTGAAATAATTGGAGGACTATTCAGGTAATTTGCCCTTTATGCATAATCCGTTGGAAATAAATACTCCTCCTGTTCCATTAATATAGTCACACTTGCTATTTTGAGATATTCCAAAAGTAATGTCACCTCTTTAAAAAAAAAAAAAAAAAAAGTCATTACTTTTCCAGCCACATCCCAATTCTATCCTTGCTAACATTCAAACTAAAACTTTAACTTGTCTTGTCTCAATAAAGAGGGACTACTTAGGTATTTACACTAAGAAATTGAATTTTCTAGCAAACAGTGTCCAGTCCATAGGTGATAGTAAAATTAAGACGAAGGGAATATTAAAGAAAGATAATAGCCTACGAAGCATGTTTTTCATATTAGATAAGGGTTGCTTTTGAATCTCAACAATTGATTGCCTAAGATTGAACCATAAAGTTAGGAAAAGTGAGATATAGAATTAGTTTTAAATTCAAGTTGGCTCAAATTCTTTCTCATCAAGTTAGTGACAAGGAAATTTTCAAATTTCAAAAGTAGGAAGTAAGTCATCTAAAGCTCCCTATTAAATGCTAGCAACAAAGAGCTAGAGGAAAAAATACTACAGATTCGAAACTGGAGAAGACCAAAAACTCTGCCTCTACAGACTTTTCTGCAGTATCCTATAAGCAAATGACCCATCTGATCAGGCCCCAATTATATATGCTGGGCAGAATTATGAGTGCTTACTTTATTAATTGACCTCCCAGGTTATTGTCTTTTAGTTTCTTAGATGTGAGGTTGTCAAGTAAGAACGTGTCACGGAATATGGAACGTCACATCCTTCCATTTTCTCACTCTTTTTCCCAATTACTTATCCAATTCTTTAGCACAAATAATTTTAGAAAAAATGGAAATATTTTAATCCATGTAATTCATGCAAAAGACCACACAAACTACGATATCTATATCTATACATTTGCTCAATTCATGATACTTATTACATGGAGCGTGTGTGCTTACTTTCAAAAATGGGCCAAATAAATAAAAAAGCATTTAAGATTATAATGAAGGAATCAACCAAACAATAATTACATCAAAGCTTCGTGTTTACACAAATAGTTATTGTCTTTTAGTTTGAACAACCTGAAAAGAGTTAAAAAACAATTTAATAATTCTTCTCTAATTAAAGAATGCATGCCATGAATGTGGTCCAAGATTTTCAATTTTGAGCATGTAATTCATGCACAAAGAAGCCACACAACCTATTATGATTAAATTATATATCATCTAGCATACAAATATGATGGCATTTGCATTCATTGATGAAAACTAGACTGTATGCTCTTATACCAATATTGGTATAATTTAATTTGGCCAAAAAATTTACCTCATAAATCTCAACTTTTCGTAGGACAAAAATTTTGCTACTAGCTTTCAAACCCGGTCCTCCTACCATAGGAATTACCTTTTTCATTTGAAAGGAGTGGTTACTTGAATCAGCCACTAGTTTCACGTTTCAAACCCTAAAAGACTATCATAATATCTCTAGGAGGAAAAAGCTATGGGTTTTAAGTAGTGGGGAGCTGGTAAAAAGAAAAATATAGCACATTCTTTTTCTAACCTACATGTCTATGTATACTAGTCTATCTAATAGAGTCCCAACTACAACTAAGTGAGAATACTTTTTCAACTCAAATTGATGAATTTTGATGATAATCTAATTTGCCAATTGTAAATTGTTGCTTATATAATTATTTTGACTATATTATCATCTTCAATGCACGGGTGCCATACACGGGGCCAGGGAATGGTAGTTGCGCCTCCTACCCCTTCCAAAAAAAAATGTTCCAAAATTCTAGTTTTTTACCCTTGAAAATTTTTAACATTCATATTATATTCTTATAAAAATCAGACTTTGGGCCCCAAAATTATAGAAAATATATAAATATGCCCACAATATATATTTTAGATAGTCTTATGCACCAAGGATTTCAAAATTACGTTACCCTTGATTTTTTTTAAATTACAATAACACCCAAAAAAAAATTAGTTTTACTCCCTTAAAATTTACAAAATTATAAAAATGTCTTATGAATATGTATATATAGCTTGGCCCCCAAAGTCCAATTCTCGAGTCCACCCATGCTCCTAAGTAATTACCTCATAAACTTATTATTTGGTTGTCAAAACATTTTTTATTTGTCATGATAGTTTTTATCCAATAATTAGAAAATTTCTAATGAATAAATATAATAACCAAATTAATTAATTAATTAATCATGTTGTATGCCATATATACAAGCGAGATAAATAAATAAAGGATGAATTATCCAAAATCCTATGTGGTATGGTACTTGGACCTTTTGTCCACAGTCTAATACAAACTCAAAGTGCGTCTGCAAGTATACGGACCGAATAAGTAATATAGAGAAAGTAAAGAAAATTTTCACGAGAACTATGCTTAACTCCATCAATAATTACCGGAACGGCACATACACAACACTATCTAAACAATAAAATAATTGATTAATAGCGAAAACAAGAAATAACTAATTAATTACCAAGCACAAGATCAATATAATTAAAATCTAGAATTATTATTCATTTACCAATTCAATTAATTTAAGTTAATTTATCATTCCTTCAACTCCATATTGCATTTACTAATCTAGGTGTTCGGTGATAATCGTGGCTCAAAGACTCGGTCGACATAATCGGAACAAGTCCTTCTGGTCTGATCCCGCACCGCTATATACACCGATATGTAGGACCAGTGACAACTCGACTGGAATCGGCTGATCTGCGACGAAATAACTCACCAAGTCAAAATATCCGTGAGACTCGCCCGAGTCCTGCAATTTGACTCACAAGTCAACATCTCGATCTTCAGCCAAAAAAAAAAGCACAAAAGAATGGTAGAGCTATATTTGTCCCAGTTGTTCCATTCTATTCCATTTATTCCATTCTTCCATTTATTTCGCCGGAGTTTCGATTGCGTCAGTGGATGATGGCATCATTCTTGGAGAACTACAGAGAAGAAATCGAATGGATCTAGTAATATAGTTATGGATCCGACAACATTTTTAAAACCTTAGGGCAGAACCATAGGGATGGAGAGAAGCAGTAGATTGAGGAGGGGAATAGGAGGAAATGGTGGAGGATCTGGAGGAAAGAATGTGAAGAGAAGAGACGGCAAAAGAATTATTGAAGGTGTGGGACACAAGACAAATGGTGTGGTGAAATTGTGAGAATTATTGAATTGGGTAATAATGTCATTTAAATAAATATTGCTATGGAGAATTACTCTTAAGGGCCACATTTTTTAAGCAATTGGCAAATTTGTGTAAAAAGGCCCCAATACGTATACTCCTACTTTCCTTTCCTTTGGTAAATTTCTTTTTTATCAGTATTTTTATAACTATATTAATACTAACATTTTGTGAAATTAATCAGACAGAATTCATATTTTTCATAAATAACTGCTCTTTAGAACCAAAGTTTTGAAAACTTGTAGAAAGATCCCAATTATTTCTACTTTCCTTCCATCTAGCATATACATACTATAGTAGTACTATATTAGTATCATTTTATGAAATTCACTTGACAAAATTTATATTTTCATAAAATAAGAAAAGAATAGATTGGAAAGTAAACATATATTATTATATGTCTATAACAATAAATAAATGCATTTAAATGCTAAAAACACAAAATAATATTTAGATAGTAAAACCATAAACTTAGAAAAATAACCCTAATTAATGAAAAAGATACCCTGAAGCCGACTCAAACTCAAATTAAAATGCATACAAATAACTCGCTTGACCCCCAACTAGTTTATAAACCATCTTTTTTTACCCTGTGTACTTTAGACTAAAAGAAAAAATGGATAGAAATCATTCAAACAAACTCACTTTTGAGAAACACAGAGCAAATAACTTATAGGAAAGAAGTCGAAAAAAAGATAGAAACAAAATAAAAAATTAAGACAAAGAATAAATATTTTATGGTAAAATTGTCTTTTTGTCTAAAACTATTTATTTGGATGATTTACATCCATATTTTCTTTTTGAATAAAATAATTAGGGTTGAAAGATAGGTTTTTAAATCAGTTTTTTAAATGAGATGGGAGTGAAGGGTTAAAAAACGTACCCTACCACACAAGGGTTTATGGTGTATTAATTTAACCAAAAATAAAAGAGTTTGGAGGTTTTAGATTTCGTTTAAAACAAGGTCCAAAGTTAGCTTAAGATGAAGCTAATGATCGAGGAAAAAATATACAGATAGTTCTTCCAAGGAAAAAATGCCGAAAAAGAGACACATAAGAAAGAGAAGAAAACAACATTAAAATAAGAAAATTATATTGATTTTATATCTACATTTGATTTTAAGTGTTAATGTATATATGTCTAGATTCATTTGATAGTTACATTATTCATTAGTGCCTAAATTTATTTATAATTATCTTATTAGTTAGTGTCTAAGTTCACTGTAATGTCTAAATTTATTGTATTTATAAGCTTATGAATATAGGCTATTGTATCATTCATCAATACACACAAATTTCTCCAATATTTTTGTCATGGTATTAGAGGCTCCACTTGCAAATATATTTTGCTCTGTTCTGCTCTGATTCTTAATTTTCAACCTTTGAGTTCTTCTAGTTTCAACCTTTCGGTCTCTTGATTTTTAATTTTTAGTTCTCCTAGTTTCAAATTTCAGCTTTTTCTCGATTTTGGGCCTTCAGGTTCTCTCTCAATTCTCAACCTTCTGTTTCTCCCGATTAAATTGAAACTTTGGGTTTTCCTCGGTTTTCAACCTTTAGATTATCTCGATTTTGAGCGTTCGTGTTCTTTTGATTTTCTTATTTTTTAAGTTTTGTTTCAAACTCAATTTGGTTTTCCATAACCATATTGAGTTTGTGGGGGGATGTCAAGAAATACATATACCAATATATGGTATGTAAATAAGTAATTGATGTAATTACCCGAGTTACGAAGGGTGTTCATGGATCGGCTTTTCGGGTAAAGAAATTAAAACCCAACCCAACCCAAGTATTAGTTGGCCGGGTTTTTGGATTTTTGGGTTACTCGGAAACCCTAAACTTAAAAAAAAATAAATAAAAAAATAAAAGAAAAAAATAAAAGAAAAAAAGAAGAAAACAAATACATGAAAGAAGTTCAAATACTAGTAGTATATTTAAAAATAACAAAATTCCATTAATCAAATATTTGGGTTTATTCGGTTTGGGTTGGGTTTTAAAAAGAAAACTCAAAACCCAACCCATTTAGTCCCAAATTAGATCATTCGGGTTGACTTGGATTTTCGGGTTGGGTCGGGTTTGAACACCCCTACTAGTTACTTCCTTAAATTTGGTGATTACCTTATTAATCTGATTGTCTTGATTAGTAAGACTTACCATGTGTCTAATTGTTTTGATTAGCAAAACTTACCATGTTTATATGATTTAGAATATTCTCTTGTAAACTTATGTAAAGGCACGCTATGTAACAATTGTATTGAAACTGATTGTCATTTTATGCGTTACCACATCTTAAAAGGGACTGTTAAACTTCTCTCAACTTTGTCTTCTGATCAGACTGGTGACATTTTCACCAAGGCACATCTTCATAGGCGTTTCCTTTATTTAGTTTTCAAACTCAAGTTGGTCTGCTGTAAACCACCTTGAGTTTGAGAGGGATGTTAATGTATATATGTGTCTAAATTCATTGTACAGTTACACTATTCATTAGTACCTAAATTTATATATAGTTACTTTATTAGTTAGTGTCTACATTTATTGTATAGTCTACTTAACAATATAACAAACTCTAAATTTATTATACCTATAAATTTATAAATATAGACTATTGTATCATTCATCAATTACACATTAATTTTCTCCAATATTTTTGTCATGAAGGTTGAAGGATTGGTAGATAATATATCACGGTTGTCATCCCCGATCACCGATGCACTACTGTTATGCTAAGACAGTCACGAAATACAGACAAAAAGTTACTCGTAGACCATTTCTCTCACGTGAATGTACCCATTTTCGTCTGATGATCTTGAGAAAAGATTAAAAGACGAAAGCAGCTGATTTTCATTATAAAAAGTAGCATCCCAAACACATCGTATTCAACCCAGCCAATAGATTAAAAAATTGATCTAACATTACTTCACCATCAAGATGACGAATTTTTGTGCTTTTCTATTGTGGGTTGCGCTTTCCTTACTGTGGTTAACCGCAAGAGCCTGCTCGCAACCACAACAGCAGCAACCAAATGTTTCCTGTTTCTTCATCTTCGGAGATTCATTAGTTGATAATGGCCCGAATAATAATGGCTTGCTTACACTGGCCAGGGCTAATTATATGCCCTATGGCATTGACTTCCCTCAAGGTGCCACTGGTCGCTTTACTAATGGTCGTACCTATGTTGATATTTTAGGTACGTACTTATTTTCTTATTACGTGTAAAAGCTTCAGTAATAGCTCCTCTCCCCCCCCCCCCCTTATTTTACCTTTTAACAACATTTTAGTAGGCGAAGTGGGCAGGGAATTAATTATTAGCAAGGAAAATGAGGATGCTAAAATTTGGACTTTTAGTCTGAGATGATAAATGAAATTCATCAACTCCTAGTAACTGCACAAGAGCTACCGAATTATATGAATGTCGCTTGACAATGCAAACTCATTCATCAGTTTCATTTACAGCTCAACTTCTAGGCTTTCCAAACTATATTCCACCATATGCTAGGATTCGTGGCAGAGCAGTGCTGCAGGGAGCAAACTATGCATCAGGAGCAGCAGGCATCCGAGACGAAACGGGAAACAATTTGGATATTGTCAGTGACAATTTTGCATATAATGACAACATTCAATGAATTGGACTGTATTCGTCTTTAACTATTAAAACCTCAATTATCTCCAGTAATTTACAACAAGTGATCAATATAATACTGATATTTTCACTCAAATGGATATTCCACAAGCGTGGAGGATATAATAATTACTGTGTTGCATTTTCTGCTTGAGTTCAGGGGGACCACACATCAATGAATCAACAAGTTGCCAAATTTGGCACAACTGTGGAACTCTTGAGGAGGTACTTCAGGGGAGATAACATGGCACTAGGAAATTATCTAAGCAAGTGCCTATTCTACTCGGGAATGGGAAGCAATGACTACCTGAACAATTACTTCATGACCGATTTTTATTCAACTAGTTCAGCTTACACCCCAAAAACTTACGCGGCTTCACTTATTCAAGATTACACCAAGCAATTAATTGTGAGCACCTTTGGCTTTATGTATTTAAGCTGCTTGTAGCAAAGATTATTATATATTATATGATCCAGTATAAAATTCTGCCATAACTATATAATACCTATTTTAAAATATAAAAAAATAAAACTAGAAATAAAAAATTAATTTTCCATTATATCTGAAATCTTATTAATACGAGCAGTCTAACTTTACAATAAGTATCCTAATTGAAGAAATCATACAGATCTTTATATATTCAGGCCCTATAAAGGTTAATTTTCCAATGTTTGGTTCTTCATGACGGAATGAAGTGTTGCAACTTGAAATAAGGGACTTGGCAGCCAAAATTGATCTCAGATGTCGAAGTAACCTTCTTATCCCTTCGACTGTTTATAATCTTGTACTCGTTTTTACAGGGATTGTATAATTTGGGGGCACGTAAGGTGATTGTGACAGGAGTTGGACAAATTGGCTGCATACCGTATGAGCTAGCTCGATACAACGGCAATGGTAGCACATGTAATGAAGAGATCAACAATGCTATCCTTATGTTCAACTCAGGCCTACGAAATTTGGTCGAGTTACTCGTTTCAACAATGGTGAACTTCCAGGGGCAAAATTTGTTTACCTGGATTCATTTCAGAGTTCGAAAGATCTAGTACTAAACGCAAAAATATACGGTAATGGGCAGCCAAGCTTTTAATTTCTATATTAGTAGAATTGTTTTCGGAAGTTCAAACAGCCAACAGGTAAAGCCCAATTACAGTTAAAATATTGGAAATTTTGATAATGCAAACACATAATAACTCAAATTATGCAAACTTTGTTCATTCTCATAAGTTACTAAATCTTCTTTGTTTAGAAGATTAAATCCATTGTTTACACGGTTAAAACCCTTGCTTCCCCATTTTTGTCACCTAAGATCTAAGGAAGAAGAAAAACTAACCGCCTTGTGTTTTAGACAACCTTCTAATCCGTTTAACAAGTTATTTGTCACATACCCGAAGGTAACTAGCAAGTTCTTTAAAAAACAAGGTATAAATCGTTGCATTATTCACTTATCTTTGTAACAGGTGCTTTATGGAGGTAATACAGTCTTGATGATGCCTTTAAAACTGTTTAACTAGTTTTTCTGGAAATCAATAAATAAATAAATAAATAATGAATTCGATATACATATTACAGCAAACTACAAAGTCAGTAAACTATTTGGTAATTTGGATTCAGATAATCAAATAATTAATTTCTCAAATTTGGAAACCAAACGCTAAAACAAGTTGAATCCGACTAATTCCGCCACACCTGTTATGGCCGGCAAAAAGTCATTTATTAACAATAGAATAAATAGAAGTCAAAATAAAGAAAGAGAAAATTTTAATGGTATTACCATATTTTTATTTCTTTCCCTCCCTATCCCTCCCCATCACCTCCCCCACCCTACCCTTCCCCCACCACCACCCCATCCACTTTGCAACCTAACCCCACTCTCATTAGATCCCGACCACATCCCTTTCCCTTCCACCACCTCCAGCAAACTCGCTTTCTCCCCGACCCCAGATCCCTTCTCTCCTTCTCGCCGCCACCTCCTTAAGACACACCCTAGCAACCCGGACCCCTTCCCAAACCCTCTAGATCCTCTCGCTCTCCACCTCAAGCTACCTCACCTATCCCACAAGGTAATCTTGCCAAAAGACATTTTTGGCGGTTGCTTGTGGTGGTGGAGGTTGTAGGTTTGTAGTACTCCGGTAGTGGTTGTTGGTGGAAAGAAAAAATTAAATTTTTATGGTTTTTGACAACTTTTGCATTGAAAAACTAACATTTCTAGGTTCTAATGTCTAAACTTGATATAATAAGTTTGATACAACTCTTTTCAAAGTTTGATGACCAAATTTATAAAATTAAATGTCCGATGATTTCAAATCAATCGACAACTTATTTTTCATTTGATTTATACATTATGTATATGTATGGTAAATGCAAAGAGCACATTTTGAATTGTGTCGCTCTGCAATTATTAACTAAATTATGTCCCTTGCGTGGGAACGGAGAACAGGATTTGACGTGGTGGATAAAGGTTGCTGCGGAGTGGGAAAAACATTTATCAATGGCCAAATAACATGTCTCCCCCTTCAACAGCCATGTGATGAGCGAAGAAAGTACTTGTTCTGGGATGCCTTCCATCCGACTGAAGTTGCAAACATATTGCTCGCTAAGAAATCATATATTTCCATGTCTAAATCATATGCTTACCCAATCAATATACAACAATTGACAATGCTTTAGCACGTCAAAGAATTTCATGTGTTTTACTGAAATGTGAATCCTTCATAGTTCATACCCTGCTAGGTTGTGTAATTTTCGTAGTCCCCCGCCCCGCCCTGTCCCCCCCTCCTCCTCTACCTGAGAAGGCGAATGGTAGGAAACTGGGAACGAACATAGATGGAAAATAATGAATATCCAACCTCATTCTCACACGAATAAAGACTCCAAATAAACTAGTGGCCTATTTTCTATTCTGATTTTGTTTTATTAAAGAACTAACTACAATTTGCATCTCTTAATTTATAGTCAATTCTCATTTCAATCAAATTTTTAACGACATCACTCCAAAACTAACAAAATTTTTATGCATGTAAATTGATTAAGTTTGATGTTTAACAATTTATCACAATATTTTGGGTACACATGCAAAGATTCGGTTAAGTTTTACTAAAAGAAAAAATCTCATTAGTGACAACTTTTGGTGTGTCACAACACAAGAAGTGGAAAAGTCATCACTAATGTGTTTTAGTGACAACCCTAAAGTTCATTAAATGATTGTCACCCACATTGTTAAGCTTGACGTGGTCAATGATAGATGACAACTTAGTTATAATTTTTCTTATCAATTATACTGTAAAATATAGTGACAACATGCAATTGCCCCAAAAAAGCCATCTGAATGTTGTCCCTAGATTGTCACAAAACATTCACTTTATAGAATGACAAACTTGAGTTGTCACTAATGAGCTTCATTTAATGACAACATTCTGTCACCATTGAGAAGTCTAGAACAAACATTTGTTAAAAGAGTGACAGCATAAAATTTTTATTGACTAGAATTTTGTCACAATAAGAAGTTTAATAAATTATTTGTGTTTTCCAAAACACATTCTACTGGTACAATCTAAGTTAATCAAATTTTTTATTAACCTAACATTCTAGTTGAAAGTATACGAGATTCAATTGTAGAGTAGAAGTAGGGTATTGATCCCACAAGTTTCTAAAGACGAACAAACATTCAAAATTAAGGATTTAGTGGTAGAAAGATATCATGGAAAATGGACAATTTAATTAATTTAATTAGCAAATATCAAAAGATGAATTAAACAAATAGTAAGAATAATTTAGAGAAAAGATTTCACTACTAATTCCAATTAATTTATATACTCAGATAACCCAATTATTCAATATTAAGGTATCAAAAGTTGCAAGCCCAATTGCCAACAAAGATTAGTCTGGTGTAAATTACTTATCATAATACATCTAAATAAATTACCGACTATATGGTCATTCATACCTAAACTCAGTGATTAGCAACGTATATTTCTCATGCATAGAATTATAAGAATATACACACGTATCATTCCAAGTAGCACAACAATCGAACAAAAAGATATTGGCATAATCAATAAATAAGGGTGTATCCCAATTAACCATTAATATAACAAATATAGAGAGTAAACCATAAATTCATATCGAAATGACAAAACAATAATACCTTGAACATAAATAAATAGAAATGACAAAACAATAATGCCTTGAACATAAATAAATAGAAACTAGGCTCCATCGAGTCCCCAGACTGAAAGTTAACTACTTATATGAAAAGACAGTATATAGTTTGAATATTCAAAGTCTCCACAATTGAAGATTAAGTGCCTCTCACAGTAGAATAATAATGGGAAAAATGAAAAATAATATTGAGAAATTATGCTCTCGAATAAAACCCTAACTAAAATAGCTAAAGACCCTAATGTACGCTTTAAGCATGCTTTCTCTCTCTCTTCATCATTATACTTAAATGCTAAAAAGTATATATATTTATAGATTTGAGAAAATGAGTCGCAAATAATAGCTACAGAATCAATGTCGAGCTCCCCGTAGCAAATAACACCTCAATAATTGATAGAAATCTGACCATCGCCGCGGCAAAAATGAATCTTGGCCAATGAGCTCTCACACTTTTAATAAAATAAATTGTTGAGTAAAAAGTATTATTTCTTTTTCGATTGTCGTGACCATTAAGTTTTTACATTGTGGCCGTGCCACTTACATAAATTTGAAATTTGAAATCTTAAAAGAATAATCTAGTAGAAATACTAAAAAAATAACAATATTGTCAATGTTACTCTTCTTATCGCGGCCAGATCTAATGCTCGCTGAGGATAGAGCTTCCAAAGTACTATAACTGGCTTCTTAGCAATTCGAGTCCGCTTCTAGCAACTTCTGGAGCTCTCAGCCATTTCCTACACATACAATAACACATTTATTCGTACTAAAAGTTGTTTATTATTCACTAAATACTACTAAACTAATAAAACACTAATAAAAAACCAGAAAATCAAACTAACAAACTTATAAAATTCAAGGAACATTATTCTCGCTAAATAAAATTAAAGACTATAACAATCTACAATTATGGAGTTATCACATTCCTACCAAAATTACTATTAACCACACCATCAAATTTTAACAATTACAAAAATTATTTAGTAAACCATTAATTGTATTAATGATCATGAATAAGAGTTTGAACAAAAGGAACAACCTCGTAGAAAAGCACTACAAACGAAGAAACAAAGAAAATCCAACATAAATTAAAAGAAAATTTTCTTGACAAATTACATGCTTAAGTTCCTAGTTTGTGATTTGTGTATCCAATACTATTCCAACTCATAACGATAGATCAAATTACATGGACCCCACTCTGAAGGGTCGAATGCCTGCCTTGCGCTTGTCAGGCTTCAATTACACTTACAAAATATGATTTTAACTTACATCTCAAATAATCAAAATAAATACATCACAAATTTATATACATAATGCACAACTTAAATAAAATTTAAATGGGTTTTTTTTCAGAAATTTCAAACTCCAACTATTAATTTCCACCTTGCTTTTACTGTGCTACTCTGACTCACATATCAAACTTGTGCTCGGTACCTGAAAATAAATTTTTATAAAGAAAAAACTGTGAGCTAATAAGCTCAATGGTTTGTAATACTTCATTTTTTAAAGGAAGAATATTCTTTTCTAATTGTAGTATATAGAATTAGTGCTTTCAAGAAAAATGCCCTCTTTCGGTAATCACTATTTTGCTATGACAATGCAACAAATGCAAACAAACAAGATTTATCAAGAACGATTAACAAAGAATAATTAACACACATGTTTACTTGGCATTAAGGTGAACTTTAATTTTAGAAGCTTACCAATTCAGTTTACAAACCTTATATCCTCTGTTGCGTACACAACTTAAAACTATGTCATCACTCCACAAATATATTTGCCCAAAATCAGTTTAGATGTCCGAAACATTTGTAACACTTCACTTATTTCGTGCCAATTAAAGTTAAACTTCCTAACATATGATTTATTGAAAGAAACATGTTGGAATGGATTCCACGTCAATCATCAGTCCAATTCCTTCACGATATTCCTTGACCACAATCGATTAGGCATCACTATATTTTACTCAATTGAAAATTATGCAAGTTTAGAAGTGACTCACGACTTTAATTGTCATACCACTTAATTCATATAACTTTCAGTGGCACATATTCAATTAAACAAGGACGTGCACATATAAATAGTGTTTCTCAACACAATTGCACTTTGATATATTTATAAATTGAACAAAAATTATCGAGCAATCCTTTAAAATTTTGAATAGTGTAGCATGAACAATTTTTATTGCCCTCGATTGAGAGTTCCAAACCATTGCCCTCAAGATATCATTAACAAATGATTGCAATAACAAATTCCATCCAGTTACAAACTAATACGTATTGAATTAAATAATGCAATTTATCTGAGTAAGTCTTCAGATTTAGTAATGTTTATTGCAACTACTATAACTAAAGACACAAAAGTTGTAGAAATTTGTAGAAATCATGACCCATGAGTATGATAATAAGAATACATAATAAAAGTTAATTTTAGTTCCAATTTCCGAATGAAAAGTAACAAGTCATTAAATTTGTTGTATTAAACACGGTGACCTGGAATTTATAATTGCCTATATATCATGATAAATTTTTTTTGAAAATGATCCTATAATCAAAAGGTCTCCCTTTTCAAATATTCAAAAGATATGTTATATTTATTTCCCAAAATTTCATTGACTTTCATGGCTTTGTTCATTAAAAAATTTATTCCAACTAACAAAAATAGTACAGAATCGTTCTAATACATTCGAAATATATTCTTCATTTTATAAGGAAAAAGACACCAACCGTCTGAGATAAAATACATAGTTTCGCATATATAAGGTTATATTTATGCGTATAATAAAATAATTGTTTCTTGTTATTTGAAATAACAAGGGGTTGCAAAATACTACTTTAACATTCACAATGATTGCAAAATAGCCTTTCTATAAGCTAGAGTATTTGTTCTAACTGAAAGGAAAAAAAAAAATATTATGGATAGTACTTCACCTTTGAAACTTGAAAGCAATTGTTTTTATAAATCACTAAATCGAGGTTAAACCTTGTGAACGGAAAAGTTTAATTACCTGGATTCAATTAAACGAAAATAAATATAATAGAAACCATACAAGTTATGTTAAATCATATTTGGATAAATTTTGCCATGGCATGCACTATGGAAAATAATTAACTAAGCTATACATTATGAATCTAAAATGGACTAGTTCATTCAACTTCTCTTGCCTATGTTAAGCTAATCTGACTTTGTTGAATGACTTAACTTAGTTGAATGACATAATCTTTAGACTAGCAGCTTCTTAAAGTAAGCCAATTATGATGATGATATATAAATATATATGTGTGTATAAATATATATATATATATATATGTATATATGTATGTGTCTATATATATCTATATATATACATATATAGACACACACACATATATGTATATATATACATATGTACACATACATATATACCTATATATATATATATAAATATACACATATATATATATATGTATGTATATGTATATATATGTATGTATATATATATATGTATGTATGTGTATGTGTGTGTATATATATATATATACATATATATATATATGTTTATATATGTGTGTGTATATAAATGTAAATATATATATATATATGTACACACACAGAGATACTTATACACATACACATGCACACATACATACATATACATATACATACACATATATATATATGTATTAGTAAAAGTCACGTTCATTGCACGTGTGACGTAGATGTAATACTTTTGAATTGTTGAAATTTTTAATTTTTTAGAAATAAATAAATGATTAATAACAAAGACTATTAAATCTATATATTAATATTTTGAATTTTTTATGTAAAAATGTATATACCTTAAATGTCTATTCTATATTTTTTTTTAATCTATAATTACTTGCACATTTCTTTTCTAATTTTTATTATCCTTAAATTTTTTCATAATAATTATCCATGTATCCTATTTTGTACAATATTAAAGTAAAATTCTTTTCTTCTAAAAAAATGAAATGAATTTTTTATTTTACGAGAAGAATGAGTCATATTTGAATTCTATAAATGATAAACAAAAATGGGCCATTAACACCAACACATTTTAAAGACTAATAGTGTTATAAGTATTTTCAATGACTGTTGATGGCCAATTAATTAATTAATTATTAATCATAAAACTCATTGATATAAATTGTTCCAAATACACATCTAAAAATTTGTGTATAAAGGAAATACATTATTAATGACATTTTCATAAAGCAAAAATATTTTATACTTTTCACAAGATAAATATAGATAATGGGCAAATAAATACATGACTAAGCAACGGACAAGCTTAATTGCGCAAAGTAATAGGATAAACTTATTATAAGATAAAGGAGCCATTAACACTTAACACATTTGAAGGATAATAAATTTAACTTATCTGTTATGATTATTATTAGTGATGATTAACTAATTAATTGTTTAATCACAAATTTAATTATTATACATTGATCTTAAAGCACAATAATCTTTTTGTAAGAAAAACAAATACAATCTATTAATCATATTCCTATATAGGCAATAAAGATTTATAAAAGAACAAAAAGTTCTTATTATCTAATTCACAACTGTTAAGCATACCTAAATGAACTGTTAGAGAAAAAGAAAAGAAGATAGAGAAATAAAGGAGATGTGAATTATTGGATTAATTAAGATCTTAATCACAAAGGTCATTTGCCTTATAAAATCATAAAATCCTATGCAAAAGTTATGCTAAACACCATTATAAAAAATTCATCATGTAAGATATCCATAGATGTCATCTATGAAAATTTGCTCAAAAGTATGTAAAAGCTAGCTAGATAATTAATTGTGTCTATTTATTTGAAGTGCATATAATCCCGACCAATGGTTAATTGTTATGCATATACAACATATATCAAGACTTTTGAATAAAAACATAACTATGGATTTGGAGTACACTCAGTTGTTAGTTTGTTAAGATAACTATACAAAGAAGTACAATATGAGAATATATTTACAAATGACACTCACAACAGTTATTTTATTATGATATTCCATAGTTTTCAAGATAGAGTTAATTCAAATAACTTTTCTATAAATTTAGTCCATTTACAAAAACACCTCTTAAACCATCTTGAATTAGGGTATCTGTCCATCATGCTACGTATTTTATGCCATTGTTTGGATATTAATATTAGCATTAAATTTCTTTGATTTAGAAATTACCACTTAGACGTCTACAACATAAAAATGAAATAAGATGAGTAGCCTAAATTATTTTCATAAAATAGAAAATTTATGTAATTTTAATAAGAAAAAAAATTATTTATGTTATTGTAAGTAACATATTTGTACCATGATTATGAAAAGGGTTAGTTATATTTTACCCTTTTATATTTTACCGTTACTAACACTTTTGTCCCTTACTTCATATTATTCAATTTCTCTATTTAAAATCATCATTATGCCTTTTATAAGATTCACCACTAAAGAGCACTTTTCACTATATATGTGAAAACTTACAACTTAAATAACATGTGGTTCGTCTAGTATTCTTTTGAGTTGGCAACTTGTAAAGACTTATCTTCTAACCTAAATATGAATACTTAACTTTTTCATCGAAAATTTCTAATTTTAGCTAAAACTCAATTTAGGCACAATTCATTTTAAGTAAAATATGAATATCTATCAAGTAAGGGAAAACAACCAAGATCATCTCCACAATTATATTTATCAATTAACTCATCTGTCTATTTTTTCAAAGAGTCTACTAAATTCTTAAAATTTTATCATTCTGTCATTTCGATAGTATAGAACATTAGTTTCTCATTCAAACCAAGACTATATTCATACATATCGATCAATATATATGATGAAGAAATAATTAATGGTCTTATCCTTCCTTTTCTTTGTCCTTTTGTTTCTTTCCCAAACCACTCAAAACCAATCCTCCTCCGATAGTAGAAAGTATTTATTTTTTCACATTATAATATGACTTACTTTTACATTATGTGAATTACCTTTTTTATGCATATTCCAAGAAAAAGAAAACTGTATGTTTGACTCCTTTTTAGTGAAAAAAATAGTGTATTTCGAGAAAAAGATAACTCTCGCGAAGAACATGCGTTCTAAATACATAAAAAATAACACATAATTTTTATATAATTTTGGTAGCAATTAATTTTTTTTAACATATTGTGTAAAATATATATGCATGTAGAGCATATATTAGTATTTTTTCATTTTTCTTAAACTTATGATAATATTCATTTTAGAACTCCATTGACGCTATGTACTCTTTTAATCATTCTGATGTATTTTGATAGTATTTTACAATGAAATTAAATTTTCATTTATTAAATATAAAAGCAAAATATAAAGCTAATAAAAATATATTTATTTTATTTTATTATTTTTTTGCGTACACTTTCAATCAATACACCAAGACATTTAATTTAAATTAATGATATACATCTTTGTTGTTTTGTTAAATAGTGTAAGGATTTTATCGTAGTTTCTAAAATTGACATGTAAACTTGATCTATATATGTAATTATTTTAGAGTATTTAATATTATAATTTTATTTGCATAACTTATGTTATTTTTTAAATTACTTGCACACTTATTTGTTCTACATTGTGATTCCTATAATTTATATTAGTATTCTTGTAGGTCTTGATTATTTTAGAATATTTGGAGCATTCAATGTAAAATGAGTTGAATGCTTTTTTATACTCATCAATAGTTACTCTAATATAATATTTCTTTGTTATTTTATCAAATAGCATAACAACTGGCATTACAGTTTCCAAATTTGACATATAAACTCAATATATATCGGCAACTATTTAGAGTATCCAATAGTATAACTTATTTGCATGGTATGTGGCATTTTTAATTATACTAATTATTTAACTATGTACTATTCTGCGTTGTCACTTCATAAATTATGCCTAGAATTCTTATCAGCTGTGTTAAAAATAATTATTTTAAAATATTTAGGGCATTCATCATATCACGAGTTGAACATATTTTCTACCTCATCAATAGTCACTCTAAACCAACATTTTACAAAATGGTGCAATTAAAGATAAGGATTTAGTAACTAATATTCTAAGAAGTGCAGTTTAGGTGGTAAAACACTTCTCTTATGACTTATTGGTCATGAGTTCGAGTCACGAACAGATAAGAATTTTTTTTTGTTAAAAATAATAATATTAAAGAGATAAAATTTAATATATATATATATATATATATATATTAAAACTAAAGATTATGAGTTTATTAATAAAATTATATAATTTTATTGGAAATGATTATTAATTTTGTAATTTTTAAGTTGAATAAAATTTGATATTAAAAAGAGGTTTTATTGAATTTAAATCAAATAAAGTAAATAGAATGAATAATTGCACGTGAAACAAAAAAATTCTTCCATCTTATTGGATTTATTTCGAAAAATTATGTAAATCATAAGGTGTTTTGTTATATTAATTTGAAATATAAATATAATAAGTATATGGTAGTAATATAAATTATAAAAAACTAGATTAGTGTTATCAAATTAAATAGAAAGCATGTTTGGATAGTCAATTAAAATTTATTAAGGATGACTTACCAATAAAAAATAGTTTTCATTAAGGATTTGGTAGGCATGAAATTATTTAATTAAGGGTTTGTTAGGTTTGAGAAAAAATAGGTGGTGGTATTCTTAAAAAATAGAAAATGAAGTATAATTTAATTATGTTTTCCTATCGGAATTTGTATTTTATTAAGGGAAAGTATTTTGGGCATCACAAAAAAGCTAAAAGTAAATTGGTTATATTTTCCTATCAAAATTTGTATTTCATTAAAGGCAGGTATTTTAGCCATTACAAAAAATGGGAGAATCAAAAATTGAGAGAAACAACTTGCATACTTTCTCTTCGTGGAGTATAATTAGCATATCTAAAATACTCTCCACTTAATATAATAAGATTATTACATCTATATTTTATAATACTACTATTATTTATTATATATATTCAAACTGCTATAACATAATTCTTATAATTATATCACAATTGGGCATAAATGCATAATAAGATGGCAAAAATTTTATTTGTATAATCTAATAATTTATATAAGCATAAATAAAATAAAAGAAGTTTTTATAGCTATTATGTATGTCCAAATTGCTTCTTCCTTAAATTATTACAAAATTTAAACATAAATATGTAATAAGAAGGTATAAATTTTTAAGAGTAGAAAATTTATTTATGCTTGAGTAAAGAATAAATAAAAATATTATTTTATAACTGTTAATAAATATTATTTATGCCATCTAGTTAGTAGTAGGATTTAGGTGTTTCATTAATTTATAACTAGGTGTGTTAAGACATCAATTTTTTGGTGCCGTTGCTGGAGATTATCTTTGGTTTTTGGCAATATCAAGCGCTTTACGGGTCGTGTAGATTAAGCACTTTAGTTTAGTTTAGTTTAGTTTAGTATTTAATTTAGTTGTTAATTTTGTTGATTTTTATGTTTGATTCGGTTGTCTTGTGGAATTGAGTTGGAACTTCAATTGACTATTTGGGTTTTGTGTAGTGCATGGTAAGATGAGCTCAAGAGCCATTCATTTGCTTAGACAAGGAAAAGGAGAAAGAGCTAAGAGAACTTAGAAGATTGAGAAGGGTACAACAAGAGCAAGAAAGGATAGAAATGGCAAATGCTAATGCTCATCAAGGGAATGTGAACATGAAAAACGAAGAAGAAGAGGTAGTTGGAAATAATATAATGGGTGGCTATATAGGAATGGAAATGGCATTAATGGAATGGAAATGGCATTAATGGAATGGAAATGGCATTAATGGAATGGAAGGCCATTGAAGAAGTATGCTTTACCTAATTTTGATGGGGCGAACTCAAGCATTGCACGGATGCCCGTGTAAGCCAACAATTTTGAAATCATGCCCGCCCTAATCCAAATGCTCCAAGCCCATGCCATGTTCGGGAGGTGGACCAAATGAGGACCCCTACACACATTTAAATTTAATGGAGTACACCAGGATTGTGTGCAGATGAGGGTGTTTCCTTTTTCTCTTCGTGATAGGGCAAAGTCATGGTTGCAATCCCATGCCCAAGGAACATTCACCACTTGGAACCAACTTGCTCAAGAGTTCTTGGCGAAGTGCTACCCACCCGCAAGAACCGCTAAATTAAGGAATGAGATTACATCATTCAAACAAGATGTTGGTGAAATCCTAGGGGAAGCTTGGGAAAGATTCAAAGAGTTGTTAAGAAAATACCCGCATCACGCCATTCCTTTGTGGCTTCAAGTCCAAACTTTTTATAATGGTTTACTTCAACAGACGAAATCCATTGTACATGCCTCCGCCGACGGTTCTATCTCATAGAAGACTAATGGAAGAAGCTCAAGAGTTGTTAAATAGGACAGCATAAAACCACTACCATCATGGACTGATAACTCCACCGGTGGTTTAATACCAAGCTAATCAAGAGGCATGTACGCCAATGCAAGTAGTGGAGCGTTGAATCTAAACAGCAAGATGCCCTTTTGGCTCAACAAAGCATGTTCATGCGTGTCATGAACAACAAGGCAAAAGCATTGGAGAATCTAGGGAAACCTAGTAGTCTAATTGCTATGACTTGTTCTCCAACTCAACCAAGCATGAAAAGTGATTTTTGTGGAGGCGGCCATGCCAATGGGAATTGTGAGATGCCATATGGAGCTAATGAGCAAATCAATTATGTAGCTAATCAATCTTCATTTCCAAGGAACCAATCCGGAGCTTATGGAAAACACTTACAATCCTTCTTGGAGGAATCACCAAAATTTCTCATGGAGTAATTAGAACAACCAATCCAATCCTCCTTACCAACCAAATCCCTCACCTCAAAATGCCCAACACACTCGGGCCCCGAATTCCGCATCTAGACCTTATCAACCGCCACATCAAAGAAATGTCCAACCCAACTCATATCAAAATTTCCCCAATCCTTCGTTTCAAGATAACCGACAACAAAGACCACCATCCCATTATGCAAATTCTTCCCAACCCATGTATCATGATCAATATGCTCCTAGAGAGAATTTGGGTAAAGAAGGTTGGAAAAGAGAAGCCGAGTATTAGAGAAGAGAATTGGATAGGAAAGCGGAAGAGCATAAAAGAGATTATGAGAATTTGAAGGCGTTGACAAAAAATTTGGAGATTCAATTGGGGCAATGGGCAAGGTTGAATAATGACAAACCTATTGGGGCATTTTCGAGTTATACTATTCCAAACCCTAAGGAGCAATGCAATGCAATGCCATAACCCTAAGGAGTGGAAAAGAATTGGATGAATCTAAGGAGAAGAAAAAGGTGGAGGAAAGAAGCAAGGAAAAAAAGTCCATGGTAGTTGAGAATGAAAGGGAAGTGGTTGATAATGAAGCCAAGAAGGAGCAAAAGAATGAGATCAAGGAATCCAAGAAGAAGCATGTGGAGGAACCTTTGAAGATAGATCCATCAATAAAAATGCAGAGTTTCATACCCTCAAAGACTCATTGGTCAAAGAAAGGAGGAAAAAGAGAAGCAATTCTTGAAAAAGAAAGGAGACCCATTTCTTGGATATGTTGAAAAAGATTAATGTCAACATTCCTTTGATTGATGTCCTCACCAAGATGCCCAACTATGCTCGTTTCATGAAGGATCTTTTGGCAAGGAAGTGAAAGTGGGATGATGATGAGAAAGTATGCTTGATGCCCAATGTAGTGCTATTGTTCAAAGGCGGTTGCCCTCTAAACTCAAGGATCCCGGTAGTTTCATGATACCGGTGAATGTTGGAGGAAAAACGTGGCATCGATCACTTTGTGATTTGGAGGCAAGTATAAATATCATGCCAAAGGCCATCTATGTCAAGTTAGGGATCAACAATGTCAAGCCAACTAATATCACACTCCAATTGGCGGATTTATCCGAGAGGAAACCATATGGCTTGTTGGAAGATGTGCTTGTACAAGTTGAAAAGTTGGTATTTCCCATTGATTTCCATACATTTTGTGCTAGATACGGGTGAAGAGAGTGAGATTCCATTGATTCTAGGGAAGCCTTTCTTGTCGACTACTCATGCATTAATTGATGTGCACAAAGGGAAGTTGATCTTACGAGTTGAAAATGAATCAATGGAATTTGATGTGTTTGAATATAATGACAATATTCCCATTGTTGAAGAGAAATGTGCTAATCAATCTCTTAATTCTATCCTTGCTAGGTCAAATGAAGAGTAAAATGAAGTGAGCCAAGGCAATTTGCTCAAGCAAGTGTTGGAAATAAAGGAAAATCCGATAAATGAATTGAAAGAAAAACCACCCGATAAGGGATGTGTGTTGATGAAGGATGAAGAGAGTTTTGCAAAAAATAAGAACAATGGTGATGTCAAGAAATTGAGAAGGTAGAAGAAGAAAAGAAAATGGTTTGAGAAACAATTGGAGGTGTTAATTGGGGCACTAGCGATGGCTAAGGCTAGAAAGAAAGGACTTGTGCATGGAAAACCCGAAAAAGGGTCAAGCTTTAATCATGAAGAAAAAGGGGATCAAACTTTTTCCGTAGAAACCAAAAGGGAAAGGAGGATCAATCATCCTCAATTACTTGGAATGAGGGTCATGCCATAGTCAAGCTAGTGACTATAAAATAGCGCTTCTTGGGAGGCAACCCAAGTCTTTAATTTAGTTGTTATTGTTTACTTTTGGTATGATTTCTAGAAGGCTTGATAAGAGTAAATTGGTTTGAATTAAGTTAGAATTTTTCTTTAAAAAAATAATAATAAATAAATAATAATAATAATAATAATAATATTTGAGTTTTTGAGTTGACTAAATGGTGCTAAAGAATGATTGAAAATTATCATCCTAACTTGTGCATTTTTTTTGTTTGTAGGTTACCCTTGTAAATGGAGAAAAGTGGTCAAGAGGGAAGCAATTTCGGCTAAGTGTAAAAATTCACTTTGTAGAAATTGAGCTTGAGATTGCGATCTCATATTTGAGATCGCCGTCTCAACCTCAAACTGTCTGGAGGGCAGAAACGTCATTTGGTCGAGATCCAAATTTGAGGTCACGATCTCAACTCCAAACTTTTGCAAAGGCTATTTTTGCACCGAGTTGAGTTCGCGTCTCAAATCTCAGACCGTGATCTCGACATCAGGCCAGATCGCAGTCTCAAAACTGAGACCGCGGTCTCGACTGCTAGAAATTTTTTTTAAAGCTTCGATCTTTTCTTTTCTTCTCACAAATTTTCCCTATCTTCTTCTCTCATCTGAAAGCCCCCCCCAACTTCTCAAATTCTTCCCTCATCTTCACCAAAAATCACTTAAAACTCCACACCCACCACTAATATCATCTTGTTTTTCTCAAGGAACATCAAAGCATCCATCTTTTTGAGGATTTTTGGAAGAAATTTGGCTTCAAGGGGGATTGACACACAAGCAATTCTTGGAAAAATTTCAATCCGAAAAAGAACAGGTAATATCCTTCCTTGGAATATTATTTGTAATTGGCAATTTTTTAAGGCAATTGCGGAATTTTGTGTTGATTGAATTGTGGTAAATTTGTGGTATTTAATTATTGAATTGTGGACAAGTAATTGGTGCTAATTTGTTTTAGAAGAATTGTGATTTTGAATTGTCCAATTGTTGGAATTCTTGGTTTGATTTTAGAATTGAGTTGAACTGAAATATTCGAAATTTTTTTTGGGAATTTGTGGTATTGGTTCTTGATTGAAGGTTGGATTTTTGAAATTAGTGATTGAATTTCATTTGCATAAAGAAAATGACGAGAGGGGTATATGGCACTGCTGAGAGAAGAGTTAGAATAAGAGGGAGAGGGACTTGTTCTAGAAAAAGAAAATTCGGAGAAGGTACGAGCAGAGAAGGGGTTTCAAAACAACCATTTGAGGGTGGTGAGCAAATTGAACCTCAATTCTCGAGTGATAGGGCTCAGCAATTATTTAAGAATAACGAGAAGCATGAGGTGATTAGAGAGAGAAATTTTGACCTATCCATGCATTGGGGATTATATGAAGATTCTAGGAGAGCGATCTTCTTAGAGAAGAACAAATTAGGTCAAGGCATTGGGAGAGTTTTAACACTCAGATTGACCCCGAGGCTACCTAGTCAGTCAAAGAGTTTCATTGTAATTTATGTGAGTTAGAAGATGGCAAGGTCTGCATACGGAAGGGTTTTGGTAGATTTTGGTGCTGATGTGATTAATGCATATTTCAATATACCCTCCGTACCTTCTAAGCAGTATTTGGCATTTTTGAACAATAAAAATAAGGATATGAATGCAATCAAAGATGCCATTTGTGATAGAAGGGTAGAATGGATTAATAGTACTTCATCTGCCACTGAATTAAAATTTGCTGGTCAAGGACTCTCATTAGTGGCTAAGTTATGGTTTTATTTCATCAGTAGCTGCATTTGGGGATCCAATGCTGTGAGCTTTATCCAAAGAGACAAAGTACTCTTAGTCTATGCCATCATGACTGGGGTCCCGATGAATGTTGGTCACCTTATTAGATAGGGGTTTTTAGAAAGTGGTAGGTTGGGACGACCTTCATATTTTATGCCCCTAGTCTAATTCACCATCTTTGCACCATAGTGGGTTGCCCGATTGATCAATTGGAATCATTGACACATCCTAGAGGAAGTATCAATCGGGAATATGTCTATAGGATGGTGAGAGAATATGAAAAGCACCACCAGGAGGAGCACCCTGCCCAGCCACAGCCACAGCCACAGCCTCAACCTCCACCACCTCAAAGAACTTCAATGATTCTGATACCCCCAAGTTTAGTATTTAATGCTCCAGTAAGTGAAGAAGAAAGGAATGATCTACAAGGGTACTGGTCGTACAATCAAATGGTGATGCACCACAACTTGACCGTTGTTGGAGAAGCTTTAAAGGTTACTTCATTAGGCACTTGGGTCCAGCCACCATCACCTCCGGCATGGCACTTTGATCCACCTCATGGACAGTACTACACACCACCGGCGGCTACCACACATCAGGAGGGATCTAACCATGCAGGTGTGACTAGAGGGGACATGGATGATGATCATGAAGAGGCCTATCAACCTAGTGACGCTGAGGAGGGTCAAGAAGAGGTGGAATGAAGAGATAAAGCCACTATTTTTTTGAGCATGGATGAAGACCAAACCCTGATCACTAGATCGATTTGATGGATGGTGATAATTTTCTCTATTTTTATTGAACACCATAGCTTTTTATTACTTTGGATTACTTTTGTTTTACTTTCAGTCTTTGGAATTAAAGTATTTTAGTTTTTCTTTAGTTGGCTAATGGCCTTAAGCTGATGCCAAGTTGATACATTTTGATGCTTTATGGATGGAATTTCTTTTGGATTCTCATGTTGACACTTGGTGAAGTTTAGTTATTGCTTAATAAAAGTAGAGTGCCTAAGGGCCCTAAACTGATGCCATCTTTGCACTAGTTGATGAATGGAATTGAATGCTGAATTTTTTTTTTTAAGCTTAATTGGTGAGATGCATGGCACCGTTGCTCTTGACATTTTTACTCAATTTTAATTATAGGCTTAAAAGTAGGACATAGTTTAAGATCCAGGTAGTTTTTGTTATTTGTGGTTACATCTTGATGTTTAATTTTGGGCGAGTGGAAGGATGATTTATTCATCAATTAGAATAAAAGAGACAAGTTTGGGGGTGTTATCTTTTTGTGTTGGAAATGGTCATTTTATACATTCTGTTGCTACTTGATGATTAATCGATGGAAAATTGATCAATTAGGTACTCAATGATGACAAATTTTGACGTTCAATGCTTTGTGATTGAAGTGTATAATTGATTCATTTCAAGAATTTTTGTGTGAGTGAGTAATTCATTTGCAACATAAAGAATTCATAAATTTAGAATTACTATTTTTCAAAAAGAAGTAATTTTAGGAAAATTTATTTGAAATGTTGTTTCTTATCAATTCACGTATATTATGTGGTTGATGAACTATCTTTTGGAAAGAAACGAGTTAAATGAAGTAGACGGGAAATTTGGGACATTTCGTGTGTTTGCATAGGGAATGTGCTTCTAATTTGTGAATAATTGATATTCGAGAATATTAATTTTTGGTTAGAACACTCCTTTTCCTTGGTTTAGGGCCGAAAAAAAATAAATAAATATTTAGGAATAAGGTGAGTATGGGATTCCGACATGTACCCATGTTGTTTCTTCGAAATAAGCCATTAGAGTAGTAATAAGGCGAGTACGGGATTCCGACATGTACCATAGTTCTTTCTCCGAATTAAGCCATTAGGAATTGCATTTTAATATACCAATAAGTTAAGGAGTAAATGCTTGAAATACTTATCATTAATCTCATATTACTTATTCCTTGTTAGAGGTTCATTCCCGAAATGTGTGACAATTGCATTTAAATTGATTCCTAATTGAACTTCTATTTTAATGATGCCTAGTCGAGAGAGTTGATTAACTTCTTAATATTTGTGATTTGAGAAGTAAAGATGTTTCAAATGAAAATAACTAAAACTTTTGGTAACTCTTTTCGAGAATGGTAATGCTTGGTGATGTGAAATCTTGTGCAGTGAATGAATGTGTGCTTGTGCTTGTAAAACGAAATTTCAATTTTGAATTGATTTACTCAATACTTCACATATCACGTAGTGTTGAACATTTCTTGAGGGATTGCTTAATTGTTCTAAGTACATCCATGATTCATCAAGTGTCACATCAACTTTGCAGGTGTTTATATGTTTGAATGTTAGTAGGTTTCGTTTATTGTTAATCTTTGTTTTGTTCGGGACTAGCAAAACGCTAAGTTTGGGGGTGTGATAACTCTAGTAAACTAGAGTTATTTCCCTCTAAATTATAGCATTTTGATAGTTTAAATTCCAAAATTGGATAAGTAATTGAGAATTTTAGTTAATTTCTTTCATATGTATTTGTATTTTTATTCTTGAATTAATTATGATAAGTTTGTGCTAAATTTTTAGTTTAATTAAGTACTTAATGGTGTCATTATTATGCAGGTTAAAAATTAAAGGTTAGAAGCTGAAAGGAACAAAGCTCAAGGGACCAGATTGCAAAAATGGATGAAATGAAGAATGCTAATAGGAAGAGAGTCGAGATCGCGGTCTCGACTGTTCCACACCGCGATTTCGACTCGGGAAATTGTCTTACTGTATTAGAGTCGAGATCACGGACTCAAATGTTCCAGACCGCGATCTCGACTCGCTGAGAGTTAAGTTGTAAGGGCAATTTTGTAAACTTTAGCTAGGTACTCCTGATTTTTTTGCCTAGTGTAATATTAAACTATTAAAGCTACTTAAATATTAGTAAGAGAAAGTAGTTGATAGTTTTAGTTAGTTTTTAGATAGTTTAGGATAGCTTGAACTCCAAGTTTACTTCTTTAATAGAAAATTCTTTTTAAGTTTAACTTATATCTTCTTTTAATTTCTTGTCAAGTTCAAATTTTGATTAGATAATCGTAGTGGGTTAATCGCAAGTTTCGTGTAGATATAATTTTTACTGGCTTTCTTGTCCAATTTAGTAAGAATTTCTTTACTTGCAATTTAGGGTTTCTTAGGTAAATTAGGGTTCTTGATAATTTCTTGCATCTTTCTAGTTAGAATTTTCAATTTCTTGCATTAATTCCTAGTTAATTCTTAGTGGGTTTCTTAATTTCAATCAAAAATCCAAAAATATTTATATTTCTAGTTTAACTCTTTCCAATTTACAGTTTAGAAATGGTTTCTTTTAATATTCAAGGCTTTTCTTTTATAGTCCTTTTAGTTGGGTGAATTCCTTGTTTTTAATTTTAGTATTAAATTGGTTAATTTAGGTTAGAATTAAGATTATGGTTTTTATTAGAATAGTTCTATCAATCATCGCTTGATTTCGCTTAACTACACAAGCACCTATAAATCTTGGTAATTGCTTTCCAACAATCCTCGTGGGAACGATCCCTACTTCCCTTTGCTACTAGTTGACAACCGTATACTTGTGGGATGCCATCTAGTTAGTAGTAGGATTTAGGTGTTTCATTAATTTATAACTAGGTGTGTAAAGGCATCAATCACCATACATTATGATGGCCTAAATTACCTGAAAACCCCTTTGTTTTGTCTAAATGGATATAAATTTGAAATTAATTTTTCTAGAATGATCAATGCTCGACTAGTTTCAGAATATAATTACTGCAAACTTTCCTAGGCTTGGTAGTATCATGTGTTGTCTAACTCTCATTACATTTTTTACAGTCTCAAAATCCACTCATATCACACACCGAGCTCTAAATCTCCTTTCCTCATCCGTTACAACCACAATTTGCACGAGCCATGATTGATGAGTGCTTACATTTTCCATTTGGTCAAACTACAAATAAATCTCTAACAACCTTGAATTTCATTTGCCTAATTAAGTAGTATATTGTTTTCTCTATCCAATTGCACAAATATCATTCTAATCTTTGTCATTAATATCACAAAACATGCTTCTAAACTTTTCTTTCCCACACTACTACAACCTAAAAATTTGAACAACAATGGGTGTGTGTGTGTGTGTGTTTCCCCCCCCCCTCTTTACTAGTACATATACAACTCAGCTTGCAAGTTGCAACAACAAACTCTCTCCCATTACCTTAATTCATCCCTGACGTAAAAGAATAGTGTATCCAATGAAATTTCAGGTTCTAAATCTTATTTTCATGAAATTCCAAACTAGTGTAAACAACTGCAAAACATTCTTTCCAATACTCACATATTCATATAATCGTGTATATGTAGATCAATAACTTGTAGAGCATACCCTTGTTCTACAAGCATAAACACATCTAAAATATTGGACAAAATACTAGTGTGCATCGAATACTCTGAAACAATAATCCAAAATGAACTTAATTAAATTCCACAATAGCAAACCATCTCCTCATTTTAATAATTAGAAATTAACTTCTAATATTAGAAATACTCTCCCCTCTCTCCTAACTTCACCTTCCTTGTACAACATCTTCAAACCCTAACCATGGTTGTAGTTCAATCCTCAATTGAAGCGCATCCCCCACATCTCCCAATTAGATTGTTGGTATCTGTTCTTTCTTCCCTTAATGTTGACATCTCAATCGCTTCTCCCTCAATTTTTGATTCAGGTGAACCGACTATTTTGTCTCTGCAGAACAAGTTCATATCTTGTCTAAACCATTGCGATTTGCCCTTGTCGGCAAGTTTTTGAGGGGTAGGCCTTCAATGGAGGCCTTGAGAGAAGAGTTTTCTCCATTGGTAACTAGTCATGTTGTCGCCTGCATCCAAAAATAAAACCTATACTTCTAAAGATTAATGTGGTAGCGTAAGTACAGGATCATTCTCACGGAGAATGTATAGCTTACTACTTCGTACTTTAGTGAACAAAGACTGGGGGAGTTAAACATAACGAAAATATATAAACGAAACTAACTAACAAGCAATTGAAATCAAAAGGAAGAAATAAAGAAAACAAACCTTAGTCTTGGTCACATCCACCATGAAGATTCAACAGTCAATCATTGATACCAAAGATGTTGCAATTCTTATATCAAATACTAATTAAAGAATTGAGCCCAAATTCCAATTCAAAACTTATTCTTATATCTTTCCTTAAGTTTAGTCAATCTTCAATATACAAGCGATCCAATGAACTCTAACTACCAATTAATTTCAAAAAAATGCCAAAGATTAATCAAGTAGAAGCAATGAGAACTAGAATGATCAATTAGACTAATACAACATGAGCATACGGGGTTATTTCAATTAGTCGGTTATTTTCCTTAGATTCAATAACCTTTATCTATCAATTATTAAACCTAGTTGCTTCACTGATTAAATCTGACAATGCAACTAATATTAATCTAGATATAGATTGAATCCATTAATTAAATATTGGCCTTCATTGCAATTAAAAGAAGCAATCATAAAAATAAATGCAGAAAAATAACCAAAACTTAAAATAAGAATTTAATAATTAAAACACAATAAGTCTCACAACTTTAGAGAATCCATGGCTTTTGTTCTCTTGAATAAGAATTGAGTTTTTAGGCACAAACAGTCATGGAAGAACTCACAAAATATTGCTGCTAAAACTACGACTAAAAACAATAAAACTACAAATATCTTCAATCCAACTTGACTTTAGCCCATAAATGGGATAATTATAAAGGATTCTAGGGATAAACTTTCTTATCCCACAAGAAATGTGTAAAACCGCTCGAAGAAGAGTCTAACTTGATGAAGAAAGCTGTCAAAAATAGTAAATTTTGTAACCCTGATAGACTTGAGTGCATATGTGCCGAGAGCCCAGTGCACCTGTGCTAGAACCAGTCCTAAAAATTTCCTCTCTGAAAGTAGCACACATGCTAGATTTCTCAGCGCACGTGCACTAGATCCAGAATGCCTGCTTCAATGTGAACTTCGATTTTGACCATGATGCTAATAGAAATTGGGAAAATACAAAACATAAAAGTTGTAGCCCTTCCTCGTAGCTTTCCAAAATATCTTTAATTAACTTAATCTGAGTTTAGACGAGAAAGTTATACTCAAAATACCAAATAGTGTCTAAATTCGGTAAATCCTTGTGCACACTTCGCCCTTTTGAATTTTACTCACTTTATTTCGTCCTTGTAACCCATTTTTCACTTCACTTACCCTACAAAAACTAAGAATAAACCAATTAAACCCATAATTAAATCAAATATTGCTTGCAACACATAAAAATGAGGTAATTGATGCGTAACACTTGGGATATTTATGAGCCTATCAAATCACTCCACACTTATCTTTTGATCATCCTCAAGCAAAAATAGAAATAAAACAAATAAGCTCATCAAAAATTCACCCAACATATATCAACAATTGCCTACATAACGAATCAAGAGTCAATCCACCATTAAGAATAGTCTAATAACTAACGAGCTCAAATGCTAATAAAACCCAAGACAAGAAATCCAGTGTATGTGTGCATAGTCATTCAACAAAACAATTTTAAAGACACTAGGATCAAATCATGCAAACTCTTAGAATTTTTTTGAACATCCCATAGCTCACTCTTCTTACACTTCTCTACTAATATAAACAACCAATTCAATTTAAATTATGTAGGACCTTTTAGTTTGTAACATTAGGCTAGGGTATTGGCTAATCAAAGCTGTTAAGGGATAAGGATATCACAAAACAAAAGAAAGATTTTTAAGATAATGTAGCGCACCATTGAAATAAAACTTCTCTTTAAACATTAAACCACCTATCCTTATGAAGGAATAACCCCACACTTCAAAAACAAACACCCAGGAAGAATTTCATACACAAACAAAACGAAGTCCTCATTTTTTAATTTAGCCCAACATGCCAACATTTCTCGGACATTTTCTTCATACTTCTTCTAGTTTTTTCATGTCCGATCCTAACACGATTACCAGTGATAGGCACTACCCGTAAACACACCAATGCAGGTACCAATGATAGGCACTACTTGCAATTTTCAAATATTTTTGTCACTTGAAATACCCCTTTCTTGCCCCCATATATGTACACTACTCATTTAAACAATTTACTACCCTCATTCAACTTCCTTTTACCCTTATATCTCCTTAACAAATAATTTTGTGCAATAAAGCTCTTATAGGACATTTTGGATAGAAAAATAAAAGAAATTATTCTCCATTAAAGTCATAAAGGTAAATAAAATGAATTTTAATGAAAGAAAGCGAATGGCATTGCTCTCCATTCATTATAATTCAAGGCTCAACAGAGTACTAGGGATAAAATTTTCAAAATAAGGGTCGGTTTGAAAGGCTCAAACAACCAAAGAAGGCTCTACCCTCATCTTTAAACCAAATCAAGTTGTCCATTAAATTTCTCCTCGAAAAGTAATAAAGTAAGTTTTTGGGATGCAATATAGATGAGTCTATATAATTATTTCTAAGTATCAAAAATAAAAGTAATTTATGGCTATAGTGCTCAAGAATTCTAAGAAATCATGCAAGGAAAATATTAACACTGACTACAACTCATGAATGGTTCAACTCAAGAATTATCATGCATAAAATCAAAGAGATATGTTAAGCATTGAAAATTTTCTAAAAATTTCAAAGATTTCAACTAATTCGAACAAAAATTTTCAAAAAGCTTGAAAAGATCTCAAATCAAAAGAAAAGCTAAAAAGTATTGCAGCAGAAATAAGCAAATTACACAAGTCCACCAAACAACTAAAAATTCAAATAACTCCCCATCCCACACTTAAAAAATAAGCATTGTCTTCAATGATAAAGAAAATGAAAACATAAGTAACGAAAAGAAAAGTTTCCCTGGTAGTGAAGAACGTTTGGTGAAGATATCGCCGAATAAATACCTATGATGTGACTTGAACCTCATTATTAAACACTAGAATAAAAAGAAAACATTAAGCTCTCTAAGAAACTAAGAAAAACAAGGAAAATCAAGGAATAAAATTCCAAAAAATTCAGGAAAAAAAAAACTTAATAACTTGAAAACCACACAAAACAAAAACGAACATAAAAAACAAGTTAAAGTAGTACAAATAAAAAGTACGAGATCATCTAAAAATAAAGATCAAGAAAAACATTAAAAAAATATCAAGTTCTTCCTTGTCACCACTAGAATGCACATTAGGACATAAGAGTCGCGGAATCATGATTCATCATCATCAGAAGGAAACTTCAGCTGCCAACTCCTGCGCAAACTAAGGAAAAGGTAGGAATGTAGATGATTCCTCCTCCCACTTTTGTGCCAATTGGCAAGCCTCCATATGTGTAGCCAAGCTTGCTGAAACTAAATATACATGTCAAAATGATGTCGCATGCGCAGCTGCTCCAACAGCTCCGCCTGACTACACCTCAAAGCTGGCTCACAAGTAGATGGTTGGGAAATAGAAGCTCAAGAACAAGCCGGTACTGCCAGAGCCCTTACTCCATCCAATGTAATCAGCTTAATCGCTTTCAACTGCTCCTCAGCTGGATCAATATCTACATCCTTCGCGATGCATAGGACTGTGATCAAATGACGAAACCATAAGTTAGGTTGCTTGGCTTGCACGGTGTAGCGAATCTACTGGCTAATAAGGTGGCCCACATCTATGGATCTACCGAAAGCAATTGCATAGAGTAGTTTAGTGTGCTCCACTGTAACATAAGTAAGATGGATGCATACAAGGAGATGAGCACATAGGACAATTTAAACTAAACTAGCCAAAATGGTTGAAGCATGTTAGCATTGAAGTGCTTCAGAACTCATGTTGTACTACAAATCCATTACACCACACCAGTGCAAAGAAGATCTATGATGTCCTTAATCTCGATATTCTCATTGCGAAGAGCCGACCATTCATCATTACAAACTAGTGGTACGTGCAAAATACTATTGATTGAATTACCAGTAACATCAATACTTTTCCCTGACATATACCTTCGTCTCATGATATGCAGCTAGATTTGCGTAAAATTCACGTACTATAGGTACTACCACATCATAGGGAGTAGATGTAAGGTGTTTCCAATCCTCGCATTCTGATGATGTTTGCAATCCCCGGGGCTCTACCACTCAGTATTAGAATACCCTTCTTGGTTGTTGACCTCTTCGAGACATTCAACTCGAACTTTTTTTGAGCTACAGAAGTCAAAAAATGTGCTAGTACATTTTTCTCTATAGGGTCTTGTTAGGGTACGAATGACAAAGATCCTCATCCACCAGTTGGGCAACATGCTGATTGTCTATCCCTTTGTGCCATTCTTTAATGATGTTAATCTACTTAAGAGAAGATGAATTTGATATGAATTGAAGTAATTAAGTGGTGGGTGAAGTATGGGAAGAATTATTAGGGACTAGGGTAGACAAAGGAAAGAGAGAAAAAGAAGAACTGTGCGAATGTAAAGAATGAAAATGAAGGGTAAAAACCCTTTCAAATAGTTGAGCGCACGTGTGTAGAAGTTTCCAGTGCATATGCACTGGAAACAGCAATGTTTTGGTGCTTTTTTGGATCGGGCGTACGTGGGCTGGAATTCTCAGTGCAAGTGCCCTCAAACCAGAAATAAATTTTTTTTTTTACTTTGCTTTGTGTACATGACTCCAATAATGCAATTAATCCTAATATGTCTAATAATTTGTTAAGCTTGCACTTTAGGATGATGTTCAACACAAACGATAAAATTTGAATAAATATATGAAAACAATGATTAAAAATCATGGGTTGCATCCCATACGTCAGCTTCTTTGTTTATTGTTTTTGGCTCGACTTCATGCTCCTTTTCTTGCTCAGGTAACCCCCATGTTGAGGAGTTTAAGAATCACTGTTCACCATTCTCGTGAAAGATAGATGCAACCTCATATGCTCTTTCAATACTTGAACAAAATTTTCTTCTTGCGACGCATTAAGTCAATTGGAAATGATCACCTTTTCTTTATCCTCTAAAAACAAGTATTTTAGGTTACCAAAGAAACTGTTGTATTCTGGAAATGCTTCCGACACACCAAATAGCGTAAACTTCGCGTTAGAGGTTGGTTTGATGTTAGAATCTGCAATACACGTCTGATGAGACATGAAAAAGCTTCCAAATGCTACTACATGTTGTTGCAAATTAGCACTGGGAGATAAGTTCTCATCATTTTCCTCAAGCTGTTCATTCAGGCTTACTTCCATTGTATAATTGCTTTTATGTTCAAAAATTTCCTATATTGAAGGCTTAAAAATTTCAATTGAAGAAACATCCTAGATTAATATGGTCAGAAGATTTTGCATCAACATAAATATTAAATTTGACACTTGTTTCATCAAATTTCATGCCAAGTGTGCCATTAAGAACATCTATCTTAATTTGAGAAGTGGCTAAGAATGGTCTTCCTAACAAAATAGGTGCAGTAGAATCATCCTTTTCCATTTCAAGTACATAAAAGTTAGCAAGAAAAACCAAACTTCCAACTTGAACTAAGATATCTTCCACTATCCCTTTTGGATAGGCCAAAGATATATCAGCTAACTAAATTACCATACCAGTCTTATTCAGAGGTTCAATTTTTAATGTATCATAATCAGAATATAGAATTACATTAATAGATGTACCAAAGTCTAGCATGCCTTTTTAAATTCGCGTATTGCCTATGTTGCAAGGAATAGAGAACATACTTGGGTCCTTGCACTTTTCAGGAAGGGATTTTTGAATTATGGCCGAGACATTACTTCAAACTTCTACTTTCCTAACCTTCTTCTCTTTTTTCTCTCTTTTGTGGGTGCATAACTCTTCAAGAAATTTTGCATAACGCAGAATTTGCTGAATTGCATCAAATAAAGGAATATTAATCTCGCACTTGTGAAAAGTCTCATATATGTTTATATCAGGATTTTTCTCCCACTCTTTAAATTTTTTAGGGAAAGGGAGTTGGGGTTTCTCATCAGGCCAATCAATTACCTTACCTTTACTTACCTCTTCCTTCTTGGATTGAGTATCTTTCTTGGGGAGTTCAACCTTCACCTCTTTCTCTTCCTCAATCGGAGCTTGCATTGGTGCTCCAATTTCCTTACCACTTCATAAGAAAATTACACAAACATTCTCCCTTGGATTAACTATAGTTTGAGATGGTAGCTTTCCTAAATTTTGGGCTTCCAAACAGCTAATCACTGTCGCCATTTGACCCACTGGATTTGTCAATTGTTGAACACTATCCTTGGTTTCCTGCTAGAATTGCAAAGTGTTAGTGGCCAAAGAACTCACTATATCTTCTAATGATAGAAGACATACCTGGTTGAGGAGTCAAGTTTTATTGTTGTCTTGGAGGAATGGGTAGTTGATATGGCTGCAATTTATCTCTATTTTGCACTATAGGTTGTGGAACTTGTGGTTTCCTATAGCTCAAATTCGGGTGATCTCTCCATCCAAGGTTATACATATTCAAGTATGAATCATAATTTCTTCAAGGTTGCCCTAGAAATCCTCCCATTGCATTAACTTGTTCATGGGAATCCTCTTGCAAAGTAGGATGCATATCCTTTGGATGTCCCACATTCGAGCAAATCCACAAGCTTGCACTGACTATGTAGATCATGAAGCTAATTGGTGCAAAAAATATGTAAAATAAGCCATTTGTTGTTCAAGAGAAGAAACACCAACCTCCTAACATGGTGGGCATAGGATCACACCTCGTTCCAAATTTTTGAGAATGAGTCGCCATATTAGATATCAATTCAAGGGCAGCTTCTATGGTCAATATCTCTAATGCTCCTCTACTTCCAGTGCAATTGTCGATCATGTTTCGCTCATGAACCAAAAGTCCCCCAAAAATGCTGAATCAATAAAGAATCACTTATCTAATGATAGGGACAACTAGCACAAAGTTTCTTGAACCTTTCCAAATAATCGTACAAGGATTCCTCATTGCACTGCCTTATTTCGCATATCTCTTTGCTTATATTAGCAGTTCTTGACGCTGGGAAATACTTGGCTAAGAATAGTCTATTCATTTGCTCCCGTGTAGTAATACTGCCAGGGATAGATCAAATAGCCAATCCTTTGCTTCGTCCTTCAAAAAGAATGGGAAGGCTTTGAATTTTATGTGCTCTTTTAAGACCCCATTAGGTTTCATGCTTGTGCAGACCACATGAATTCCTTCAAGTGCTTATTAGGTTTTCACTTGGAAATCCATGAAAAAAAGGCAAAAGATTGTTTAAACTAAATTTTAACTCAAAAGTGAAATTAGCATTTAAAGCATGATAAGTAATACAAATAGGTTGTTTATTTCAATTTCCGGGCTGCCAACTCCTTAAGAGTTCAATTTTTGGCCATGTTTGCTTCCTTTTGTAATCCTTGACGTGCCTGTCTTGTTAACCTGTGCAAAGTCTGTTCAGTCTCTGGACCCAACTCTAAAGCACCTTTGTTTGTATAGAATGAGTTTTAGGCATGCACAGTCAAAAATAAAATAAAAATATATAACAAAAATCAAACCGAATACAATTAAAGCAAACATTCCCTGGCAACATTGCCAAAATTTTGGTCGTTCTATCGCCTGCATCCAAAAATAAAACTTATGCTTCTAAAGATTAATGTAGTAGCGTACGTACAGGATTGTTCCCTTGGAGAGTGTATAGCTTACTACTTCATATTTTTGTGACTAAAGACTGGGAGAGATTAAATACAACGAAAATAAATAAAAGAAATTAACAAACAAGCAATTGAAACTAAAGGGAATAAATAAAGAAATCACTTATGGGATAAATGATTCCGAAGAGCTAGTAATTTCAAAACCTCCTTTTTAACTACCTACAGGTCTTTCTAAGTAGCATTTAATCTTCTTTGAGGGTGTCTAGTCAGCTTTAGTTATCATTAAGAAGTATTTTATGCATGCAAACTAAAAGGCTTATTCCTTTTATTTTCTCAATGCTACATGCAATTGCCCCACAATGTTTTTTCAAGACAAAAATCAATTTTCTTAACTCAATATTTGAAAGTAAAGAACATACAATGACAAAAATATGTATCATATTCTCCAAGAAAAACATATTTGAGATGAGAAGGAAGTGGTTTAAGTTCAATTTTGGGGGGGTCGTTGGTCGAAGACCCCCCTTTACCTTTATTCTTCAACTTATTCTCTTATGTAACTTCCTCCAACTTCTCTTTTTGAGTGCTTTCTTGTTTACTAGACTTGATTTCACCTTCATAGGTGTCTTCCATGTCCTGGTGTCATCCTTCATAGATTTCTCGTAAAAATCCATAACCAAATCATTAATAATATCAACACTCATCATCATCATATTCTGAAAGAAATTTAAAAAGAATCAAAAACATTAAATCACACAATGTCATTGTTGACTCTAAATTGCATATTTCCTACTTGGACATCTATAATGGATCGTCTGATGGCTAAGAAAGGTCTTCCTAGAATTAGCGGGGTCACCATATCTTCCTCCATGTCAAGCACTATAAAAACTGCCAGTAGGAATACTTTGTCCACTTTGACAATGAGATCCTCAAACACTCTAATCGGTTGCCTTACACTTTTGTAGCCAATTGAAGAGTGAAATTTGTGGGTTTCAATCCTTCTCCATTCAACTTCTTATAAGTTGAATGAGGCATAAAGTTGATGGAGGCACCAAATCACAAAGGGCTTTTGAAACGTCACCCTTCCAGTCTCACATGGAATGGAAAATGAACCAGGATCCTTGAGCTTAGGGGGAAGATTCTTTTGAATGATAATGCTATATCCTTCATTTAAACATAAGATCTCATCCCCCATTGGGTTCTTCTTGCTTGACAAAATTTGCTTCATGAACTTGGCATAACTTAGGCATGTTTTTAATAGCTTCAATGAAAGGAATGTTAATCTCAATCTTTTTAAAAATTTCTTGAATTTCTTAGCTTTCTCATCCTCTTTCATTCTTTGAGGAAAAGGAATACTTACCTCCTTACTTGGTGAAGCCGAGAGGTCCTCAATTTTAACTTGTTGGTCAAGAGCTTTGGTAGGTTCTTCTTGATCATCAATACTCTTGGATGACTCTCCCTTTTCCTTTGCCTCACTTCCCACCACAATTCTTGCATCATCCTCATCAACTTTCCTTGGTTCCAAGATTCAACCACTCTTCAAGGTGACTGTTTGCACTTGCTCCTTCCCATGGGTATTATCCCTTGGGTTCTGAATGGTGTTACTTGACAATGCCCCAATTGGTATTTCATTATTTTACCAAGCTAGTTATCCCAATTGAAGTTTCAAGTTCCTTGTGGAAGCTGGTAAATTCTCATGCTCCCTCAACAAATCTTCCAACTCCCCCTTAAATTATCTTCATTGGACTTCAACTATGATTTCTTGATCATGGTTTACATGCGAAGGATAATTTTATTTTGAGGTGAGGGTCTTGATCATAGAGGTTGGTATGAGTTGTATGGTTAAGGTGAAAAGTTTTTGTAATTCCTCCGGTGAGGTGGTTGATATGGTCTAAAAGAGGAAACTTGGTTGAAAATTTTTTTATTGTGGCTGGTTGGGTTGGAAGGATGGGTTTCGAACATTGTTCTGTTTAGTCCAAGAAAAATTTGGATGGTTACGCCAAGATGGGTTATAGGTATTACCATAGGAATTTGGCTGATTCCTTGACAATGAATTTTGATTTGCAATGAATTGAACTTGTTCACCTTGTGTCACTAGTGTTTCACAAAGGCCATTCTAATGTTTTCCTCCACAAAAATCACAATTTAATATTAGGTGTTGAATCAATAGAGTTCACCAACCTCCTTCCCATGTTTTCTTGGGCCTTTGTCAGATTTGTTATCATGTTCAACATTATATGCTATTAAGCTAAGAAAGCATCATTCAATGCCGAAATTAATCATACCTCCTTGTTGGGCATTGACTTGATGCACTTGTTGTTGTGGTTGTTGCCCGACCAAAGGAGTGATTGTGCCATGGTAGTAGTGAGTAGATGTCATTCTTTTCAACAGTTCTTGTGCTTCTTCTGGAATTTTAAGAGGAAAAGCGCCTCCTAGGCTTGCATCGACAATCAATCTTATCTCCAAAACAATCCATTGTAGAATGTTTGCACTTCTAGCCACAATAGAATGGCATGATGTGGACACTTCCTAAGCATCTCCTTGAAGCGCTCTCATGCTTCACTTAAGTTCTTCCTAATAATTTGTCTGAATGAAGTAATGTCATTACGGAGCTTTGCAGTCCCTGATACAGGAAAGAATTTGGCTAAATATTCTTGAGCCAATTGATTCCATGTAGTGAAAGTACCTTACTCGAAAGATTGTAACCAAGCCTTTACTCTATCTCTCATAGAAAATGGAAAAACTCTCATTCTAATATAATCAGGATGCACTCCATTTTCTATATTGTTTTGAATGTGCCAATGACTTCTTCAAAATTTGCCAAATGTGCATAGGAATCCTCGTTTGGACCGGCTCCTAACATAGCATGGGTTTGGAGCATTTGAATCAAAGCTGGCTTCATCTCAAATTTATTGCCTTGTATGGGCATTCAAGCAATGCTAGAACGTGCCCTCTCAAAATTTGGTATCGCATAATCTCTAACAGGTCGAGGATTAACATCTCCTCTATTGTCGTTAGCCACTACCTTGTCTTGCTCCCCAACATCATTATATTCTCTCCTTGACTTGATTCTTGTTGTTTTTTGTGATTTTTGGTTAGAGTTCGTTCAATCTCCAAATCACCAGGATCTAGTGGTTGTTTGGAAGAATGAGTATTTACCATAAACTACACGAAAGAGACCAAAGTTTGGATATCAAAGGAAAATCCAAAAGAAAAAATTGAAAACAAAAACAATTGTAAATAATTGTAAGAAAATAAAAAGTCAAATCTAGTAAGGCTCGTTAAACCTAATGCTATTGCTACCAAGAATAGTCTCCGGAAATGACGCCAAAAACTTTTTCGGGTAAACATTGGTTAGGTAATTCAGTTCACAAACAAGTGATAAATAAACCTTGATAACCCTAATCAACACTTACGCTCGCAAGGATACAAGTTAAATTTGTAGATTAGGTAAGGATTATTCCCACGAGGACTATGGAACAATTACTAAGGTTCACAAACCTATCTGCTAGTTAGACAAATTAATTAAAAGATTTTATTTCTACCTAACTAAATTTCTAACCACTAGAAAAAAAGAACAATTGCAAAATCTAATTAAAACTAAAAAAAAAAAAAGCGATAAAATTTACGAAATCAATCTTCAATTAATAAACTAGAAAAGTAAAGCAATAAGATTAAATTAAAACTATGAATTAAAACAAAGAACTGAAATTGAATTGAATATAAATAAAGAAAGCAAACTCAATAATTATAGCTGGAGCAAAGGTTGATGAAGGTTGAATTCTTGACAAGGAAAGTAAACCCTAATCTAATGATTTTTCTACTCTAATAATCTAATGTCTACTCTAACTAATGAATACTATATGTTCAACTCCTCTCTACAATGGGGTATTTATGGGGGATATTAGGGTTAAATCCCTCTCCAATGATAGAAACGTAACAGCCCATGAAAATGAGTCCAACTGGACAAAAACAACTACCAAAAATAATAATTTATACTGAAGCTCGCTGCAACGCACGCACATGCGAACAAATCCTTGATAATGTGTGCAATTTATAAAATCAAAATTTTTCTCTTTGGAGTTTGCACACATGCGCAAGCTTTTGATCACACATGTGCACAATTTCCAGAACACCTACATCAATTTTCACCTCGATTTTGACCTTGATACTAATGGAATTTGGAAAAAGTTAAAACATAAAAGTTGTATTCCTCTCTTAGCTTTTCAACTCATCTTGAATCAACTCCATTGGAGTCTTGGACAAGAAAGTTATGCTCAAAGTACTGAACAGTGTCCACATTCGCTGTTCCTCACCAGTGTACGTTTTTCTTCCTTGTGATTTTTCTCCAACTTTTTTATCCTTTTTGACTCGTTTTTCATTCCAAACCACACAAACTAAAAATAAAGTAATTAAGATCATAATTCACTCAATTATTGCTTTCATCACATAAAAATGCAGTAAATGATAGACATTTATGAGTTTATCAATTGATTAATTCAAAGATCAATTATTGAATTATATTAATTGGGTAACAATTAACACAAATAGACAACTCTAAAAAGTATCTAACTTTATTTTTGTTAGGTTGGTCGAGGGGATAAGGTTTTTGAAACTCCATCTTAGACCAGTGTTAAATTTTAGATTCATTAATTTTAGACCAAGGTGATAGAGATTAGTTAATTGATCCACAGAAATTTCGATACTTGTAAAAACTTGAATTAATTCAGTTAGACAAAAGAAGGTCTCAAATCATAGTTATTTAATTTGATAAGATATAATTACCGAAGATTGGGTTTGGGTTGACTCATGGGAATTGACACATATCTCCATGAAATATAATTGAATTAATTGACTTGAGATTTAATAAATCTAGGGGAATTGCTAGCTTAGCACTCGACCCAATTCTTTCTACTATTTGGAACCTATTTTCATTAATTTGTTCTTTAATTTCTATTATTTATTTCACTAATTAGCTCTAAAATCTCAACTCCTTAGAAACCAGTTGTCTAAATATAAATTGGCTTAGAATCTCAATACATTTTACTCCATGCTCGTGGAAACGATCCTTCTTACTCTACTATACTGATACCGTACACGTGAAGATATTAGTGGAAAAGTGTGAAAGAGGTTATTTAAACTTTTCTTGCCATACCAACAAACATGAAAGAATTAATTAAATCGTAGGAACTTATAATTAAATTATAACTAGCATTACTACTGGAATCAATATTGCAAGGAAATTTTAATAAAAATAAAACTTCAATTAACAAATATTAATAATAAAATTACCAAAAAAAATCTTGAAATACCGAAATAAATAAAGTTGTTCTGCAGTGGAAAATTATCCCTAAGAACAATTTCTCAAACTGGAATCGAAAACTAATCTTGAATTAAAGGTCAAAAATTAGATGTTTAAATGTTCGAGAGTAAAGACGAAAACTAAGTTCTACAGCCTAAGAAATTATTAATAAACTGTAGGGATAAAGTAGAGTGTTGAACAATAATTATTGAATTTAGAAAAGCCCTTTAAAGACCCGTAACAAACGAATCCCACGGGATCTAGGATTGTTGGTTCGTTAATAGCGAACGTCCTGCGTAATAGGTTCGCAAATAGTGAACACCTTACTGCCTTGTTCACATGCAGCGATCCTCCCTTCTTGTTCAATTTGTACAACTATTTAATTGTTCCTATTTGGTTCGCACAAAGCAAACATGGCTCTGTTTGGTACACTTGCAGCGAACATACTATTCTTGTTGGTTCGTTTGCAGTGAACAGTACTTCGCCAGCCCTTTACTTTGATGGCTGGTGCAATCAAGCTATGCTCGAACCCAACTTCCATCTTCAAGTGGACAAAATGACCACTTTACCCATCGACTTCCTGGGCACAAAATGAAAATGAAATAAATAGCTAGCAATCCACATTAACACCAATTAACAGTTAATCATAACAAAAATCTATGAACTACTAACACAATAACTAACTGGTGATGTAAAGTGGAGGGGCCAAAGATCTCACATTGGTTGATAGTTAAGAAAGAGTCCAACTTATAATGTAGGGAGCCACCCCTCCCATGTGAGGCGCATTTTCAAGGGCAAAACCGTGAGGCTCCGGCCAAAGCCGACAATACCTCACATGAGCGTACGACAAATTCTAGCCTCAACATAATGGCGCCGTCTACGGGACCCTCGGACTGTACACAAGACTCTTCCTTAGCTAGGGGGCTTGTGGTGATGTAAAGCGGAGGGGCCAAAGAACTCACATTGGTTGATAGCTAAGAAAGAGTCCAACTTATAAGGTAGGGAGCCACCCCTCCCATGTGAGGTGCCTTTTCAGGGGCAAAATCGTGAGGCTCCGGCTAAAAAGCTATCTGGACAATACCTCACATGAGCACACGAAAAATTCTAGCATCAACATAATGGCGCCGTCTATGGGAGAATTGAACTAAAAGTCAATACTAGGACATGGCACCTAGCACGCATAACACTCGTAGGAACAATGCCGACAAAGGCAAAGAAATTTCAACTCAACGTTACTCCGGTCGATCCCACAGGGAGATGGATCGGCAGGGGGAACACGAAGGGGATTCCGGTCCCCGGGTTGTGGACAAGGATGAAGAGATTCACATGTTGAGGCAGCAAAATGCTCAGTTAAAGGAAATGCTCATTAGGCAGCAATTGGAGCAACACCTCTCTAAAGGCGAACAACACCTTCGCAATTCGGGTAGCAATGCCCGGATTGTCCATCCCCAACATCATGCTGGCGAGTGAGAAAAGAGAACTCAAGAAGAGGGAAACAGAGAGGAACAGAGGACCAGGGAACTATCCATAGGATTTAGCCAAATTTAATCCAAACTGCTAGGCTAGAATCCAGAAGAGTGACCTCCAAGGCCGAGTGGTGCTTCAGAAAAGAGCCCAGGTTATACAGTATCTGTAGCTCATGAGAGAAGACGACACCAAGAGAGGGACCGTACTATGTCGGTAGTCCCCGAAAGGGAAGAGGACCTAAGGAAGAGGTTGGAAGAGTTGCAAGTTAGGGTGGACAAAATGGACGATAGAGAAGGAAGGAGTACTAGATACAAGTATTCACTTCCCTTCACTGACGATATCATGCAAGAACCTCTTCCTAGAAGATGGCAGATTCCCCATTTTGACTCTTATGATGGGAGTCTTCTCTCATGAGCTAGCAGATGGACAATTACCACTCCAAAATGTGCCTCCAAGGAGCGTCTGATGCTATCCTCTGATTGGGTTTCCCGGAACCCGCAAGGGCTCTGCCTCAGACTAGTTTCAAGGGTATAAGAAGGGTGACATCAAAAATTTTGATCAACTGGTAGACTTGTTTTTAAATAAGTTTGGGAATCTTGAAAAGAGGATTCCAAATACGGGAACACACTTGCTTACACTTAAGTAAAAACTCGAGGAATCGCTCATGGATTATGTGGATAGGTTCAAAAAGGAGACTATTAGAATCCAAGGTGCTATAGAAGATATGCAAATAATGGCCTTCCAGATTGGACTGAGACCAAGAAAATTCTTCTTCGACCTCAACTTCAAACCTCCGACTACTCTCAGTGATCTTTTTTGTAGGGCTGAAAAGTTTGCCCAAGCAAATGAAGGTGAGAAGAAAAAGATAGAGATTGGAGCACGTGGAGCTGAAGGCAAGAAAAGAAAGGATAATGGTATGGCTAATACAGCAGGGCCTTTAAAGAAGAGTAATGTGAGGGACCGACTATCCATAGCTATGCCCCACAGGAGGAATCCCAAACCTCCTAAGGCCTACACTCCACTTAATACCACGCCTACACGAATTCTAGTAGTGATTCAGAAAGAGCCATATGTGAAATGACGAGCGACCTGGAGTGTCGCGACAACCAAACAAGTGGTGTTATTTCCACAAAGACCACGGCCATGATACTAATTATTGCATCTCCTTAAAAAATGTAATCGAGGATTTGATCCGAAGAGGATATTTGAAACAGTTCATCCGAGGAATGGATACAGGAAGGTCACCCCAGCGACAGGCCAAGAGTCCAGACAGGAGAGACCGAGGACCGTCTCAGGGTGACGGATTGGCCGGGGTAGAGAATCAAGAAAGAATAGTTATCAACACCATTTCTGGTGGAGCGGCAAGTGGTGATTCTACATCATCTCGCAAGGCTTATGATCGTCAAGTGAATTTAGTCCAATCTGATTTGAAACGACCCAAATGATGTCAAGACATTATCTTTACTGTGGAGGAGACACAACGAGTACTCCATCCTCACACTGACCCGTTAGTGGTAACTTTACCGGTGGCAAGCTATGATGTGAGGAGGACACTTATTGACAATGGTAGCTTTACTAATATAATATTCTATTCTGTGTTCAAGGAGATGAAGTTGAGAGGAAAAAGATCTCAAGCTTGTGACCACACCCTTGGTAGGCTTTCCGGGAGAAACGGTCATTCCGCTTCGGTACATCACTCTTCCTGTGATGTTTGGTACAGCTCCAAAGAACGTCCAAGTGATGGTGGATTTTGTTGTGACTAAAGCATCATCTTCTTACAATGCCATAATTGGCCGGCAACCATAGGGGCGCTCGGTGCAGTCCCATCTTCCCACCATATGAAGATGAAGTTTCCTACAGAGAATGGAGTAGGGAAGATTAAAGGAGATCAAGCAGCAGCCAGGCAATGCTATATTGCCTCATTGAAATTAAATGGGAAGGAAGTTGCCCTTACGTACAACACCAATACTGTGGACGGGGTGGAAGAGTACCCGCATAAAGGAGAACCATCCAAAGAATTAGAGGGTGTTATTTTAGATGACCCAGTAAAGTGGTAAAGATTGGAAAAAGGAAAAAATCATCGCCCTAGTTAGAGAATTTAAAAATCTCTTTGCTTGGATTATCCATCACATATGCCAGGAATTGACCCTAATGTAGCCATGCACTCCCTAGATGTGGATCCAAAGTACAAGCCAATAATTCAGAAGAAAAGAAACAATGGCAGAGAGAGGGGCCAAGCAGTAGAGGTAGAGGTAAAGAGATTACTGGAAGCCGAGGCTATAGAAAAAATCTAGTACCCAGAGTGGCTTAGTAATGTTGTAATGGTGCCCAAGCCTGGGGCCAAGTGGAGAATATGTGTGCGGATTTTACTAGCTGAAATAAGGCTTGTCCAAAGGATTGTTACCCTAACCCCCGTATTGACCAAGTAGTAGATTCAACCTCTGGATTTGAGATCTTGTCTTTCCTAGATGCCTATAAGGGATATTATTAAATTTGGCTAAATCCTATGGATCGAGCCAAGACAGCTTCTGTCACTAACTCCGGTACTTACTGTTTCAAGGTGATGCCCTTTGGACTTAAAAATGCTGGAGCAACTTATCAGCGAATGGTAGATAAAATGTTTGCAAATTAGTTGGGGAAACGTAACATGGAAGCTTATATTGATGACATGCTTGTCAAGAGCAAAAAGAACATTGATCATGTGGAGGACCTTCGGGAAACCTTCACCACCATGAAAAAATTCAAGATGAGACTTAACCCGAAAAAGTATTCATTCGGAGTGACAGGAGGGCAAGTTCTTGGGATTCATGGCGACTCAATGAGAAATTGAGGCAAACCTAACTAAAATAAAAGCGATTCAAGACATGGAACCTCCTAAAGGAGTAAAAGACGTGCAAAGATTGACCGGCCGCCTTCCAGCCTTAAATCGATTCTTGTCCAAATCTATGGATTGGAATTTACCTTTTTTCAAGGTTTTGAGGTGTGCTAAAAATTTTCAATGGACTGAATAATGCCAAAGATCCTTTAAGGAATTGAAAGTTTACTTAACTTCACCTCCTCTCCTTACTAAGCCTGAGCCAAGAGAAACGCTATATTTGTACTTGACTTGTTCAATTGCAACAGTGAGTGCAGTCCTTATCAAGGCAGGAAAACAAAATTTAGAAGCCAATGTATTATGTCAGCAAGGTTCTGAGTGATCCTGAAACCAGGTATTCCACTATTGAAAGGTTGGCTTTGGCCCTGGTGACGGCGGCAAGAAAACTCAGGCCGTATTTTCTAAGTCATCCTATTGTGGTACTGACTAACCATCAACTTAAGACTGTTCTCATGAAGCCAGAAGTCTCTTGGAGGTTGGTTAAGTGGTCCATTGAGCTAAGTGAGTATGACATCTGCTTCCAGCCGAGGACAGCAATCAAGGCTTAGGCCTTAGCGGATTTCAACATTGAAGGAGTAAAGGAAGAAGAACAACAAGGGAAGACTACCCCCTTGTAAGAACAAGTCAAGAAATCTCGTCAGTGGACTATGCATGTTGACAGGGCAAGCAATACTGAAGGTTGTGGTGCAAGCATAATTCTTACCTCTCCGGAGGGACTAAAGACAAGCTATGCCTTAAGATTTTAGTTTCATGCAAGTCACAATGAAGCAGAATATGAGGCAGCTTGGTCTCCGGACTTAGGCTAGCCAAAGAGTTAGGAGTGAAGAATTCAGTAGTGAACATGGATTCCAACTTGGTAGTGCAGCAAGATAGAGAAGAATTTGAGGCAAGAGAACCATCACTGCAATTTTACTTGACTAAAGTGAAGAATTTGATCTCACACTTTAAAAAATTTGAGATAACTCATATAACTAGGGAAGAAAATAGGGAGGCAGATGCCCTATCCAAAATAGCCAGCTCGATACACTCTAATGTCTTAAAGAAAGATTTTCTTGAAGTGCTGAAGGAGAAGAGTGTTGAACAGGAAGAAGTCATGGACATGGACACAACTCTGAATTGGATGACCTCAATCATTCAATATCTTAAGGAAGGTAAATTGCCGGAGGACAAGACAGAAGCCCAAAGGGTTGAGCGGAGGTCAACAAAATACCTGATTATTGGAGAGACTTTGAATTGAATGTCTTATTCAATGCCCTATCTCCAGTGCCTAACTCTGAATGAAGCCACGGGATTGTATGTCCTGGCAGAAGTGTATGAAGGAGTGTACGAACACCACGTTGGCGGCAAAGCACTTGCTCAGAAAGTAAAGAGGCAGGGCTATTACTGGCCAAAGATGTTAGAGGATGCCATGGACTATGTGCGAAAGTGTGAAAAATGCCAACTCTATTCCAATCAACCACGAGTCCTAGCTGAGCAGCTTTTCCCTATCCTCACCCCTTGGCCTTTTGCCCAGTGGGGTATTGACATCTTGGGACCTTTTCCACTGGCTTTAACTAAGAAAAAATTGGTAGTGGTTATAATTGATTATTTTACCAAGTGGGTTGAAGCGGAAGCTTTAGCAACAATCACTCCTCAGCAAATCATTAACTTCTTTTGGAAAAATGTGATATGCCGCTTTGGCATTCCAAAGGCACTTACCTCAGACAATGGATTGGAATTTTGGGTAGAAACTTTCAAAAAGTTCTGTGAAGGTTTGGGGATAGGGCAGTGCTTCACCTCAGTAGGTCATCCCCAAAGTAATGGTCCTTCACATTGGTAGAAGTCACCAACCGTTCTATCTTATGAGGGATCAAGAAAAGGTTAGACAGTGCTAATGGGAATTGGGTAGAGGAACTTCACAATGTACTTTGGTCATACCACACCACATACAAGAATACAATTGGAGAGACCCCTTTCAATCTTACCTATGGTACTGAGGCACTTATTCCAGTAGAAGTCGGAATGCCAGGGTTTCGAGTCTATAACTATAATTTCAAAAATAATAGTGAAGGTTTGAGATCTAACCTCAATCTACTTGAGGAGGAATGGGATAAGGTGTTCTTCAGAATGCAGTTAGACAAGCAATGAATAGCTCGGTACTACAACCGGCAAGTCTGGGGAAAAAGGTTCAAAGTTGGTGATTGGGTTACCAGGAAAGCTGAGATCAGTCAGCCTCAAAATTGTAATTCCTAAAGCCAAGTATCATCTTCTATAGTGATGTAAAACTTGTGCAGTTTGTAATTATTTCAGTTTCATTGAATAAAATTTCCTAAGGGTCGCCGGAACATACGGTCAAATAGTTAATTTTTTGCAAGAACAACACCTTCTAGCCTGCTGTAGACTACACCAAAGTCCTCCAGGACTCTACTGCCCTCCGGAGTCAACTACACCCTTTGGGCGAAAGCACAAATGCCTACTCTCCAGAGCAGGAATAACCCTTCTAAGGGCCAAAAATTAAAAAAATCTTCTAAGACCAAGATTAACCTCTCCGAGGGGCAATGATCACGTCTTCCAAGAGTGAAGTACCTATACCATGTCTACTCTCCAGAGTAGGACTTACCTCTCTTAGGGCAATTCTAAGAATTTCCTAATGTGAGTTGCCTAGACCATACCACTCTCCGGAGTAGGACTTACCCCTTCGGGGAAAATTCTAATATCTTCCGGGGATAATGCCAAAGTTTTTCCAATATGAAATGCATACACCATACCTGCTCACTGAAGTAGGATTCACCCCTCCGGGTGGTAATGCCTGTCTTTTTAAAGTGAAGTACCCATACTACACCTACTCTCCAGAGTAGGACGTACCCCTCCGGGGGCAAAGTTAAGGAATTCTTAACGTGAAATATCTAGGTCGTACCTAAGATCAATAAAGTTTAAGTATGCTAAGATCAATAATAACACTTAGTCACTTCAGATGAAGCTAAATGACTAAGGGGGTAGGAAGACTACATAGTTCTAAACTCATTATAATATGTTGCGGACAAGTGGTAAAAAGAAATGCATACTACCATAGAAAGATATAAAATATGACATTTGAGGAGTTGGTGCATAGAGAGGCCCCAACTCAAAACCCAACCAAGCATGGCAGTGGCAATTATTGGAAAAAGATAATAAAAAAAAACAACACAAAATGCATAACAAAGTTCAAGAGCTCATACAAAAGGAAGACTTTGACCTCTACGGCTGCAAAAACAAACAACTAAAAAACTATGTGCTAGTCCAAATTAGTAAAGCAACTTAAATGAATGCCTAATCTACTCTTATTCTTTAGTAGTTCACGAAGCTATGTCTTTGGCATCATCACCCGGTGCACTTGGCTCTCATCAATCGAAGCATCTGATGTACTGGGGTGAGTAGGAGTAGTCAAAGTGTTACCCCAGATTAGATTTTTAAGGTTTAGATGGGGATGAGCTTTCTTCATGACCCGTAATGCATCAATATACCCCTCATTGTAGTAGTCAGAGCTTCGATCAATCACTAGCTCATCGAACTCCTTACTAGCGCGGAAGTCTTCCAAGTATTTTTGCAAGCGATCCTGGTAGTCGTGGGAATCTTGAAATTCAAGTAGTGCCTGCTGCCTGCTCTTCCTCTCTATGGATGCTAGCTCCTCCTTATGGGCATCTACCATTTTTTTTTTCCTTAGCCCTCAGTTGGGACAATTCTGTAGTAAGAGAATCAACACGAGCGTTAACCTTTTCTAAGGACTCAGTGGCTTGATCTTTGATTTTCATCATCTCGTCAATCTTCTGTGTTACTTCTTTGCATTTTTTATTTGCCTCGTTACGCTTCTTGGTTTCTTCCTCTTACTGCTTGGTTGTCCAGTTGAGCTTGAGACTCCTGAAGTTTAGAAATACAAGAGAAATGTAAGTCCTCAGCTTGCTTCAAGTAGTAGTAAAAAGAACCAATCTGATGAGGTACACGGTCCCGAACTACTTCCTGGATAGCTGGCACCAAAGTCTTAGACATTTGACCCGGTGGTTCCGTAGCAGGAGTTGACTCAGTAGGTTCCTCAGCAGGAGACCTAGGAAGCAGAGTTGGGGTCGAAAGAATGCTGATTTTTTTCCTCCAACATGTACTAGTGGGGCAGGTGGAGAAGATCTCTTCTTTTTCTTCCCTGTGTCGTAAATTTCGTCCACGAGGTCAAAGAGGTCAAGATCCATGTCCTTTCTTCTGCTAAGTGCTCGTTCCCGGACAGTATCAGATCTGGTAGTCACTGCACAGAAGAAGTAAAAAGTCAATTATTATCTGGAATAATCAATATGTAAATGTAGGATTGATAAAGAAAGGATGCAACGTGATGAAAGAAATTTTTTCCAAGGATAACCTTTAGGGCTAAGATGGTCAAGAGGAGCAATGGCTCAACCCTGCTGAAAGCCAATACTTGGTCATCACTCACTACTTTCCAAGGGACTTTTTCTGCGTCCATAAGGATCTCAATGGCTTCTCGATCATGGTCACTCAGTTTGACTAACTTGTTTAACTTTGGAGCGTCTACTTCAAAATTACAATCTGAAAATTCCCAGTCCAGACTCTTCTCTACTAAGAAATATTTTTTCCTCCATGTCTTCTTCTGGGGTTACAAACTCTGAAGTAAACTCATTTGGATCTGAAACTAAAAATGATACCGAGTATAGTAGACGAAATCCAAAAGTAGTGATTAAATAAAGCTAAGGAAGGGATCACTCCCTGAGTCCAGCAGGTTAGGATAAATACATTAATGCACCCAAAAGACTTAGCAAAAATCTGTCCGAACTTGACTTGATAGTGATTCAAGACTTCCAAAAGAAAGAGGTGTAATGGAAACCTCAACCCTGTCTCTAATTGATCTAGATATACAGATACGTAATCTTTATAATTCAAACAAGAGTCTATGCTTTGGTCCCGGAGCCTAGACTTTCATGTCATTAGGAATATGATATTGTTCAAGCCATTTTTCAATTGCCTCCAAATCAACGTTGGCCGCAGGTAGCTGAGAGTAAATATTCTTGTTTTCATTCGGAATCCCGTTAATTTTTCCTTGGGAAAGAAGAGAGGCATCACCCCCACTTGATTCACCACGCTCTACTTTTATCTCAGCTACTACGTTGGAATTACAGTGTGGCTGATTTCTGCCACGGCTAGGATATGTGGGCAAAGCTGGCATACCTGCACAAGAGGTAGTGGTACTAGACAAGTTCACTTTAGGTCTATGCGGTGGAAAACTATACCTCTTGGGTGTATAAGATGGAAAACCACACCCCTACGTCTATGTGGTGGAAGAGGTCAAAAACCCCTATGCATAGGTTGTTGTGCCTCGTCAGGCTCAGGGACACTCCTTACATGTGCCTTTTTCACTATTCCAATCGGTTTCGTCATCATAGTTAAAATAATCTAAGGCATCATGTAACGGTTTCAAGTGCAAGACCATTGTTAATATCCTGGTCATCATCAAAGTCTTGGTCGTCGACAATTTTTGCATGGTCGTCCTTGACCTCATTATTGGAACAACGGTTGATTGGGGAAACGGAGGTACCCATGTCTGAGGAAGAACCATGGTCGGCCGAGAAGAAGGGTGCATTATTGTCACATGGAAATTCGTGGTTTACTTTGGATGTCATGTTGTTGGGATTTTCCATTCTAAAATTTTTCACGGTGTTGTTCTTCTCCGTCGTGGATTTTAAGCCTAAGGGTAAATCTGTGGAGTGAAATTCTATCTGGCTATGGATTAATTATTTGAAGTTCGATCCCGGGTGGATATTATTGTTAGCCATGGGATTAATTGCCTTAAAGGATTTGATAATTAAAATACATATACTTGATGGTCTTGGGATAGTCACGTTGACGGCTCTAATATGATTAAGAAGAAATTGATCCTAAGGCATGTTTGATTAAGAACACATGGCAATGACCATTAAAAATAAAATTAAAAAAAAAATAAAAAAAGAGTTTGGAGACTTACTTTGAAGTCATGTAGGTGATTTGCGAATAGTCCTAATGGTACTGTAGTACTTTGTCGTGGACAAATAGTAATAGTACTGCTGTTCCCTGGACGTGGAATTGTAGTACTACTGACGCAATCCAAAATCCTAAAATTATGGGATATTCAAGTAAGGGGTTCTACAGTACTAGGGAGTTTCACTGCAATTAGGAGTTCCACAGCACTAGGAAGGTTCACAGCAATAAGGAGTTCCACAGCACTAGGGAGGTTCACAGTAATAAGGAGTTCCGCAGCACTACACTACACTAGTCTGTAGCAATAAGGAAGTCCACAGTAACAGGGAATTCTGCAGCACTACTCCACAACACTACTCAGCAGCAATAGGGAAGACTACAGCAATATTGGTACGAGGGATAGAGAAATTTCAATGTTATTTTACTCTAAAGAAAATTCTATACAGCAATTTAAGCTTTGGTTCAAGTACACTAGTCAGGTGAAATAAATTATTTATTTATTTATTTTTATTTTTCTACTCCAGTAGATAAATTTTTAAAAATAATTCTCAAATAATTTTTTAAATATATATATATTTTTTTTTGCTCCGAAAAATTAATTTTGTTTGTCATAAAATTGGCTCCGACAGGGGTACGAATTGGCATTAATTACTTGGCACTCTCAACCCAAAAAATTTTGACTTGAGACTGGGGGACAAATGATGATGCCAAAATATTATACCCAATGACAATATTACACGTGGCAACTAAGGGTATTTTAGTAATTTTACCCATGCGGTTCAAATGGGCCCGACTGGGTCAAGATTATATATTCGACCTACGAATTGATCCAACCCATCGATGTCAGATATAAATATCACAGAGTTATAAATATCACACGGGATGCGTATGGAAATTTATAACTCCCCGGCGTCCCCGCTCCTCCCCGCTCGCAGGCCTCGTGGAAAGAACCAAACCCCGGTGTAGATAGCGCCAAGGGGGGGCTTGTGGTTATGGGTAAAGTGGAGGGGCCAAAGATCTGACATTGGTTGATAGCTAAGAAAGAGTCCAACTTATAAGGCAGGGAGCCACCCCTCCCATGTGAGGCACCTTTTTAAGGGCAAAATCATGAGGCTCCGGCCAAAGCGGACAATACCTCACATGAGCGCACGACAAATTCTAGCATCAACTTAATGGCGTCGTCTACGGGACCCTCGAACTGTACACAAGACTTTTCCTTAGCTGGGTGGTTGTGGTGATGTAAAGTGGAGGACCCAAAGATCCCAGATTGGTTGATAGCTAAGAAAGAGTCCAGCTTGTAAGGCAGGGGCCACCCCTCCCATGTGAGGCGCATTTTCAAAGGAAAAACCGTGAGGCTCTAGCCAAAGCGGACAATACCTCACATAAGGGCACGAAAAATTCTAGCATCAATACTAACCAACAATAAACTACAAAAACTAGGACTAGAACGCACAAATGAAGCACAAATTGACCATAAAATAGCTCTAATTATAGAGATATCAATAAATTAAGCTACACATTGCTTGTCTCGCATTTTGTATAAACTTTTAGGAGTTCATAAGACTGGAATGTGGTCACTTGTATGTATTGCCATAAATTGTAATTGGATTGCTTATCGTTTCTACTAGGATACTAATTACCCGATCTAAATTGATATTTTATTGAATACCAACTCTAATGATAATTTTGATTGAGAGTACTAGTTACCCGACTTAAATTCATGACCTCTTGAACACCCGACTTGAATAATTTGCTTGTTTTGAGTACTGAACACATGACTGGACTGTTATTTATGTTAGGGAAATTGTTGACCATCCTATATTGATATGCCTGTTTAGTGGATTGAACACCTAATAACTCTAGGAACTAGATTTATATATACCTTAAATTTAACGGTTTTGCTACTAATTTTGAGCATTCTTCGTATTTCGTCTTTGTTTTTGTTTATTTTTACTTTATATCTTAGAATGTGTTAATATATATTTATGAAGTGTTTTAGAACTTATTTCATACTTTTTAGTTATCTAATTTTATTATGCTCTTGAGTTTAGAATTTGTATCTTGTCTTTAACCCAAAATCCGTTAGGAGTTAGGTGTTCATTTGTCATTGTCAACTTTCATTTTTTGGTTTCCTTTATGAATATTTTGTTTAAATGATTAGGAGTTATTTTAAGTGTTTCTTAAAGTTATTAATGTGATCCTATGAGTTAGGGCTCGATAGGAGAAAACAGTGCATCAATCGGAGGTCGGACGAAGATTTTTGAAGCAAAACAGTGAAGTGTTGCAATTAACTTCTGCAAACATTGGCTATCAGTTGATACAGCGGTATCAAATTTGATACCGCAGCCCAAATTTCTTGCAGGGGTGAAAATATGCATTTTAAAGTAGATTTGTACTGCAAACATCTCCGCTCAACTCTAGCACTATGTATATAATTATATATATATATTTATATATATGTATATAATTATATATGTATAATTATATATATATACCTCTTTAAGCCTCATTTGAGGCCAAGAAAATTAGGAGTAGGCTCGAGTAGAAAGTAGTAAAGTTCTTCCTTTTTCCTCCTCATTTAGGGAGGATTTTCTTAGACTAGGATTTACTTTCTTGTAATTTTAATTTCTTTGTTGAAGATTGAACCTTTTTTTGTTATAAATGCTTTATTTTTGTTCAATCTATTTAGTTAATCTTTAAATTAATGTTCCCTTGGTTTGATTAGTTTAATTACTTCTAATTAATTGCTTTCTTTACTTGATTTATTAGTGTAATTGTCAGACTAGTTTATGCGCTTTCTTTAATTATGCTTTCTTATCGATAATTTGTAGTTTAGATTAGTTAATTAGGGTAGTTTGATTTAATTGCTTCCCATTCATTGCTTTCTTAATAGTAATTTGTAGAATATTTTATGGGCTTTCTTTAAATATGTTTTCTTAGTGGTAATTTGTAACTTTTATTAGTTAATTGCTTTCCAAAAATGCTTTCTTTTTACATGCTTCCTTTAATTGCTTTCTTAATAATCAAATACTTTCTTGTGTGTTAATGCTTACTTTAATCCTTAATCTTTACTTTCTTAGTTTGTTTAGTTCTAGTTTTAATTAAATCTTTTCTTAAATCATTTCTTCACATAATAATCTAACCAAATAATCAATAACTACTAATCAGTCCTTGTGGGTTTGATCTCTACTTCCACTTGCTACTAGTTGACAACCATATACTTGCAGGATACTATTTAGGTAGCAGTAGGATTTAGATGTTTATAAATTTAATAACTATGTGTTTGCGCATCAAGTTTTTGGCGTCGTTACCAAATATTAGTTTCCAGCAATATCGATATAATTTTGTCAGAATACTAGATTGAAGTCCTTTATTTTCTTATATAGTTGTTTCACGTATTCGAAAAACCAAAAAGATTTCGTTATGTTGTTGTGTCCTTATTTCAAAAAATTCAAAAAGATTTTCGTTGTGATGGATAGTTTAGACAAACTAGTACTTTAAACTTTTCAACTTTTATTGTTTGGATGTTTTTAGTTCTTTTTTTCTTTTTTTTTTCTTTTGGTTGTGTTTGTTTCACCAAGAACAAGCAAGGACTTAGATGGAATGATTCATACCAAGGAAACTAACATTGTTATGGTAATAGAGTTATACCCAATAAGTATAATTCTTGTTTATGATTATTCTTCCTACCCCTTAGATTATCAAATGGGATGGTATACCCATCCATATTCATTCAAGAGCTACCAAGAAAATCCTTATTCATTCATTCCATCTTAAGAGCCTTCATATGAACCAATGGAGCCCAAATTCCATCACCAACCAATCCAAGAACTTGATGAGTCAATATTGATGGAAATGAGGATGATGCTTCAAGAAATTTGAAAAGAACTAGCCTAACTCCGAAAAGAACAAACCCAAGTTAGAGGAGAGCTTGTTAGATTCTTCGAAGACCGAGACAAATCCACCAAGAGGTTACAAGACCAACTTACCAAAGTTCAAGGAATGATAGATGGTGAATACCAAAGAACTCCAGCAGAGGCTCCCGCCAATTGGTAACGAATCGGTTCAAGAAGATAAAAAGGATGAATACATGTTGAAGAAAACTAATTACTAAGGACCTGTTCAGCTTGAATTTCCAACAATTGGAACACTCAACACTTGTTTGGAAGCAACACTGACACAACTTGTGGATGAGTGTGAGTTTGTCCTAGTTACAACAAATGAGGTACCATATGGAGTATTCGTGAAGAAAGGGCTAGTTCGAGGAGTAGCAGCAAAAGAACAATTCTTTCTAGATGAGACCGGGGAGGTGCCAACTACATATGTCAAAGTTTAACAAATCCTTGTGGACTTTGGATATGCTAAGCCATGGAATAAGATTACTACGGACTATCACATTGGTGGCAAGCCTCCTTGGTGTTGTTAAGGGAGTATTTCTTTCCCTGTCTTTATTTATGCTTTATTTTGCTTTATTTTTCTTTAGTTTAAGAGCCTAGTGGGTAAACAAGGCTTGTGCCCTTGTGCTTTGTACAGTTTATATTTATTCAGTACGTGATGTTGGTAAATGAATTTTGATATCCTAGAACAAATCTGGTTGTTAATGAGAATGTTAGTGGCTATATAAGACATTGTGGTGATCTGTGATTGACATATGCTATATGAAATTAACTTGGACTTGGTTTTTATCATTTGATTATGGAAATTCGACTTGATGGTACACTTTATGTTTTGAATGTTTGAGTTTACTTTAAGGAATTCATTTGAATGCTTGATGTAGATTGGGAGTATTTATGTTCTTTTTTTTTTCATTAAATGTTTGGCACCTGTGAAGTCCCAATGACCCCTCCTTTATGTAACAATATTGATGAAGAAGGATATACAATTTATAGGACTCTTGTGGTTAAATGGAATACACATTTACATATTGAACTTGAGATTTTTCATTGCTTAAGCTTGTTTAGTGTTGTGCTTAATGCTAATGAAGTCCATGATTAAGGGTGGAACTATTGTCTTTAAGTTCAAATTGTGCTTAATTGATTGTCTTCACATTCACTTAGGCACTTAAAATATTGTCCATCTTCTATACAAGTTTTTTGGTTGGACAGGGCATTTGAAATCATTTCCTAGCAGTGTTCATAGTTAGTTATGTTTTTATATGTTTTATTAGTAGTATTTTATTTCTTGTGTAATATGTGAGTGGCAGAATGAGTTATACTCATCATAGAATAAAGTGAAAAGTGTGGTGGTGTGCTTTACGACTTATTATATTTTTCAGAATGCTTTTGTTTATACGACTATTATTATGCTTTTGGGCATGCTTTTGTTTATATGACTAAAAGATTAAGTGATTATTGGATGGAAAAAAATGAAGATGGTAGTCGATGATGATAATTGACCAGCAAAAGCATATGGTTGTTCAATTCAAATTGAATATTTGAAAATTTTGGTGTAAGTTGTGTTGGTTCTCTTTTGAGCGAAATTTTCAAAACTTATTCATTGCTAATTTCAAAAAGAGAAGGCATTGTGGTTTTGGAAAGAATTCATTTGAAACATCTTTTGTTCCTTTACTCAAAAAAGCTTATTGTTGTCGGTTCTTTATTTTGGAAAAATGTCAAGAGATTCGAACTGAATTAGGCCATTTGTGTGATTACCGCACGGAGTGTTATTCTTATCCTATGGGTAAGTAGTTCGTGATATGAATTTGGGTGCATTTTGTTCCCTTCCATTGCTTAGGAAGTGTTAAAAAAATATTTTGCTCTTAAGAGTAAGGCGAGTAGGAGAATCGGCACCACAAATGTCATTTGTTGGAAATATACCCTTAGAATAGCAATAAGGCTAGTGCGGGATTCTAACATCACAAATGTTATTTCTCTAACGTGGCCATTACAATTTCTTTTTAAAATGAGGTAAAAAGAAGCAGAATCTTAGAAATGAGGCTTTCTTCTTAGTACACCAACAAGTTGGGGATAAGGTGTCGTGTACTACCCATCATTGATATCAATCTAAATAGCCTTTGCTAGGTTGATACTCTAAGTTGTGTTACATCTGCATTCTAAGTAAGTCCTAATGATATAAGCTTTTCACTTCCAAGTGGTTTGTTAAGATGGCTTGATTAACATACAGTCCTTTTGAGTTTAATAAAATATGTTTTGCATGAATTGGAATACTTGTGAAAAACTTTTTAATTGAAGATAATGCCTAGTACTTTGAAAGTTCTGTTGATGATTCAACCATTTTTATAATAGAAACAAAAAAGCTAGAATGACTAGTTTGAAAATTTTTTAATTGTCATATGTAATTTAAGGTCTTTGAGAGGTTTCCTATTCATTAAAATACATCCAATTTTCACCCTTTTAGTTTGTGAACTAGGTAGTGTCTAATATGTTATATTTTGTCTTGTGTTTTGTGCTTATTCTTGTGTTATTGGTTTTTGTTGTTCATTTTCCTATATTTATTCCTGCTTAGGATGAGCAAAAGCATAAGTTTAGTGGTGTGATAACTCTAGGAAACTAGAGTTATATGTACTCCAAACATAACAGTTTTGCTACTAGTTTTGAGCAATCTTAGAGTTATAGTATGGATTTTCTTCTCTATTTTTACTGTTATGTGTTAGAATGTATTAGTATGTGTTTATTAAGTGCTTTTGTACTTATTTAGTTATTAATTGTGTTATTTTATTACTGATGTTTCCCAAACCTTATTTTGATGATGACATAACCACTAAACTCTGACAACAAGCTGTGCAGGTTTACTATCCTTTCTGCTGGAAACAGGTCATTCAGACGCAGTACACCTTCCGAACTATGCTACTTTTCTCGGACGAACAGGAGCGTCCGATACAGATTCACTAGGATGCATTTCACCGTCTGAACGGACAGACAGAAAGCAAATTTCTTCATGCACTAGCAACAGACGCACAGGGACGTCTGAGAAAATATCCCTCGGACATATATTTTCGTCCGATTGATAAGAATCAAGAATCCTAAGCTCCTCAACGGACGCATACAACTGTCCGAACAAAGCTTGCTTCAGACGAACGGGACCGTCCAAAGCCCAGTCCGGACGATGAAATGGAAGCATGCACGGCCGTCCTAACGACATCTCCTTCACCAACTATACTGAGATCGGATGCTATGTCGAACGCACCATCTTTATCTCGGACGTCCGAAACCCTTAACGGCTAATTTTTCTACATTTATTATTGAGCAGTTGGGAAGTAGTTACAACCACAATTTATTGCTCCTATAATACCTACTCTATTGTTCTGTAAGAAGCATCTAGCATAATGAATACAAGCGTTAGAAAAGAGCAATTTGAGTGCAAATTGGCTATAGTGCTATATTGTTTTAGTGTGTAGCTTTGAGTGCAATTCAAAATATTGAGTGGAGTGATAATCTTGTACTAAAGCGAGGTTAAGAGTGAAATCCTTGGCTCAACTAAAGTGAATTAGTGTGAGCAAGGATTATCCTACTTTGTGTACATTAGAAGATTATTGACTCACCAATTTTGTGAAGCATTCCAGTAGATTAACACTTCAAGCTTGGTAGCTTGGAAGTGTTGCTTGTTTAATTTCTCTCCTTACCATTTTATATTTCATAAGCTTCTACATTGTCTTTATATCTATTTATTCATTTGATAGTTTAAAAGATTTTATTGATGATTATTTTGCTATATAAATTTTAAGAAACCTAATTCACCCCCCCTCTTAGGTATCAGAGCTTGGTCTCATTTTATTTTGCTTAAATTTCTTTTGAGAAAAGATCTATTATGGCAACCAACAATGCTCTATTTTTTTAGGGTCAATCCATCACTAGGCCCCCTATGTTTAATGGGGCAAATTTTTATTAGTTGGAGAGATAGAATGAAAATATTTTTGCAATCTATTGATATTGACTTATGGTATGTTGTAAATGAAGGTCCCTTTGAAGCTACCATCATTGATGATCATACGAATAGAAGAAGAGCAAAGACAAGGGATGAGCTCACTCCACAAGACAAGGCAAATTTGACTTTAAATGCAAAAGCTATGATTGTGCTATACAATGCCTTGGATGCTAATGAATCAACTCGTGTCAAGGGATGCATTTCCGCTAAAGAAATTTGGGATAAATTATAAGAAGGAAATCCATGAAGGGAACAATGATGTTCGAGAGCAAAAGAAATCCTTACTTGTTGCCAAGTATGAGTCCTTCAAGATGGAACCACAAGAAAATATTGACAAAATGTATTGTAGGTTCAATGACATCATTAAGGATCTTGAAGCCTTGGGTAAGGAGTATTCTTTGGGTGAAAAGAATAGAAAAATCTTGAATGCTCTATCCAAAGAATGGGAGGCCAAAACAATTGCTATAGAGGAGGCTAAGAATTTAAATTCTATGCCTTTTTTATCACTAATCAACTCTCTTACTTCTTATGAATTGAAGTTAAAGGCCAAAGTGGTGGATGATGAAGAAGCAAGACCAAAAAGGAGCATTGCATTAAAGACCTCCCAAGAAGATGATGAAAATGGCTCCATCAATCTAGAAGAAGAAGATCTTGATGAAGGAGATCTTGCACTCATCACCAAATGATTTATTAAACATTACATCAACTAACGGAGAATGAGAAGAGGTGGGGCCTTTGATTCCAATTTAAATAATTTCAAAGGGAAAACTAAGCGAGAAATGAAGAAGCAAAATGAAAAGTGCTTTGAATGCGGTCAACCCGGACACTTTGCAAATGAGTGTCCTTCCAAGAAAAAGAAGGAATGAAGAAAGCCCCGCTTCAACAACTTTCAAATCACATGGGATGATTGTAATTCCGAATGAGAAGTTGAAGAGGAAATGGAGTCGGCACAAATGGCCTTTATGGCCATTGGAGATGATGAGGTAAATTCTAACTATGACTCTAATGATGAAAATGATGATAATGATCTTGAAGCTTTCACTTTAAAATTGCATGATAGCTTAAAGGAATCATATGCTAGAAATAAGGAGTTAGAAAAGAAATCAAATGCTTTACTGAATGCTAACTCTAAACTTGTGAATGAAAATAATATGTTATCACAAGAAAATAGTGACCTGAAGAAAAGATGCATGTGAAATCAAGGGTCAAGGAAGAACAAGCCTCCTTGAAGAAAAGATTAGAGCTAATGATTTGAATGTTCTCTTAACTAGAAAAAGAGAAAATGTTGTTGATTTGAAAAGAAATAGAAATGTATTGATCAACAAAAATTTTCTCATTTTTAGAAGGGATGACTTATGTTTTGTAAATCAAAATCCTCTTTATATGGAAATAAAAATATTATTTGTAAGTATTTCCAACATGGACATGTCAAGAATATGTGCTATGTCAAGAAAATGAGAAACTTGCAATGAAAGCCGTATAAATTAATAGCAATTTCACCAACTCTAATGGACACAAGAAAATATGGGTACCAAAAGTTATCAATTGATTTGTTGTGTAGGTACTAAACATCACCAACAATGCTAAGTGGTTCATAGATAGTGGTTGCTCAAGACCCATGACGGGTGATGCTTCTCTCTTCATAAACCTAAAATCCAAAAACAGTGGAAAAGTAACATTTGGGGATAACAATAAAGCAAAATCAATCGGCATTGGTGATGTAGGTAAAAATGGTGAGACCTTGATTGCTCTAAGAATGTGCTTCTTGTTGATAATTTGAACTACAAGTTATTAAGTGTAAGTCAACTTCGTGATAAAAATTTATATGTGTTATTTACCAAGCATGAATGTTTTATTCTTGATAAAAATCATGTTGTTTTATTTAAGGGTGCTATCTACAATGACGTTTATGTGATTCACCTTGACAAAATTAGTAATAGCAATGTAAAATGTCTTACCGCTTCCATAGATGATCCTTGGCTTTGGCATAGAAGACTTTGTCATTTAAATATGGATTTAATTGAAAAACTTGCTAAGAATGAATTGGTAAGAGGTTTGCCAAAACTAAAGTTTTTGAGAAATAAAATTTGTGATGCATGCCAATTTGGTAAACAAGTTAGAGTTTCCTTTAAACCAAAGAATTGTGTGTCTACTTCTAAACCTTTAGAATTATTATACTTAGACTTGTTTGGACCAACTCAACATGCTAGTCTTGGTGGTAGTAAATATGCTTTTGTGATTGTGGATGACTATAGATGTTCTAGGTATACTTGGGTATTTTTTCTTGTTCACAAAAATGAACCTTTTGAAAAATTTGTAAAATTGTTCTCTAAAATTCAAAATTTGTTAAATTTGAAGATCACTCGATTAAGAAGTGACAATGGTGCCGAATTTAAATTTGGAGGCTTTCCTGAATTTTGTGATCACAACAGTATTTCACATGAATTTTCGGTTGTTAGTTCCTCAACAAAATGGTGTTGTTGAAAGGAAAAATAGAACACTTCAAGAAACCGCTAGAACTATGATTAGTAAATGTGATTTACCACAATATTTTTGGGCCGAAACTATTAACACGGCTTGTTATGTCATGAATCGAGTTTTGTTGAGATCTATTTTAAACAAAACTCCTTATGTACTCTTGTTTTGTAAAAAATCCGTTGTGAGCTATTTTAAAGTTTTTGGTTGTAAATGTTTAATTTTAAAAATCAAAGAAAATCTTGGTAAATTTGACAAAAAATCGGATGAAGGAATTTTTCTAGGATATCAAGTTCTAGTAACAAGAAAGCATATCGAATATACAATAGAAGAACGCTTTTGATTGAAGAAGTTGTACATGTTACATTTGATGAAGCCAATGATGTTATCTTAAAGAATATATATGTGAAGATGAAGATGTAGGTATTCAAAAGAAGCTTGAGAAGCTCACTATCCATGAAGATCATCAAGAGATCACATCAAGCAATGATGTCAACAACCATCAAGTAGATGAAGAAGAAGAAAAGAACGAGGATATTCCAAAAGATCTTCCAAAAGCATGGAGATTTGTCTCTAGTCACCCTCAAGATTTGATCATAGGTGATCTATCCAATGGGGTAAAAACTCAATCTCATAAACCTTTGAATAGTAATTGTGCTTTACTTTCTCACATTGAACCTAAACATGTAGATGATGCATTAAATGATGAATCTTGGGTCATTGCCATGCAAGATGAACTTAGTCAATTTGAGAAAAATAACGTATGGACCTTAGTTGAAAGACCATCAATTCATGGGCTAGTTCCTGTAATTGGAACAAAATGAGTTTTTAGAAATAAATTAAATGATAAAGGTGAAATCATAAGGAACAAAGCTAGACTTTTTGCAAAAGGTTATGCTCAAGAAGAAGGTATTGACTTTGATGAAAATTTTGCACCCGTTGCTAGATTAGAATCCGCTGGCATGTTTCTCGCATATGCATGTTTTAATGATTTTAAATTATTTCAAATGGATGTCAAAAGTGCCTTTTTAAATGGTTTTATTGATCAAGAAGTTTTCGTTGAACAACCTCCCGGTTTTGAAAATAAAATTTTCCAAATCATGTTCTCAAACTCTCTAAAGCCTTATATGGTTTGAAACAAGCTCCAAGAGCTTGGTATGATGACTAAGTGGATTTTTGATTGAAAATGGATTTAAAAGAGCTGTCGCTGAAACCACTCTCTTTACCAAAATAAATTCCAATGGTTTGTTAATTGTTCAAATTTACGTTGATGATATTATTTTTAGAGCAACTAATGAAAGCTTGTGACACAAGAATTTCTCACACTTGATGCAAAAAGAGTTTGAAATGAGTATCATAGGAAAGTTACAATTTTCCTTGGACTTCAAGTTCACCAAACAAAGGAAGGGACGTTTATTACACAAATCAAGTACACAAAGGAGCTACTCAAATGATTCGGAATGGAAGATTGCAAACAAGTTGGTACACCTATGTGCACCTCAACCAAACTTGATAAAGATGAAGAAGGTAATAGTGTTGATGAAAAACACTATAGAGGTATGATCGGAAGCCTACTTTATTTAACGGCTAGCAGACCAAATATTACATTTGTTGTTTGTTTATGTGCTAGATTTCAATCTTGCCCTAAAGAATCACAATTAATGGTTGTAAAAAGGATTTCTAGATACTTAAAGGGTACAATGGATTTTGGTATGTGGTACCCAAAATCCTCTACTTTTGATTTAATTAGTTATTCAGATGTTGACTTTGCTAGGTGTAAAATTGCTAGAAAAAGTACTAGTGGTATGTGTCTTATATCCTAGGTAATTGTCTTGTGTCTTGGTTTAACAAAAAACAAAATTCTATTTCTCTTTCTACGGCTGAATCCGAATACATTGCTACTGAAAATTGTTGTGCCCAACTTCTATGGATGAAACATACTTTAAAAGATTTTGGCATTGTTTTTTATTCTGTGCCTATTAAGTATAACAACACTAGTGCAATTAATCTCACAAAAAATCCTGTAATGCACTCTAGAACTAAACACAATGATGTTAAGCACCATTTTATTAGAGATCTTGTTTGCAAAAAGGAAATATGTGCTGAATTTGTGTCTACATTACATCAACTGGCTGACATTTTTACTAAACCCTTGGCTTTAGATCGTTTTCAATCTCTCAGAAATCGTTTGAGGAATTTAAAGTTCACATCAGCATAAACTCTTTGTTCGGACGCACATGCTCGTCCGAACCACACTCTCTGTCGGACGCACATGCTCGTCCGAACCTCACTCGTCCGAAAACCTCTCTCTGCCTCGGACAGCACAGCTTATGATCGTCCGAATTCTCCTCACTTTCTTCATTTTCCCACTGGAATCCTACAGGACGCTCCTCATCGTCAGAGAAAATATCAGACACACTAGCCTTGAGTTTCGGCCGTCTGTTCTTCAACTTTCAGACTCACGATCGGATGCATACAAATTGTTTGGACGTCCGAACGGTCACTCTACTCGCTTAAAACTGTTAACTTTCCCCCTTTCGGACTTACCCAAATTCCCGAACCCTCCTCTGGCAAAAAATCTTCCCCCTCAAAATTCTTACAATTTCTTCCTTCTCTTGCCAAATTGTTTGAGGAATATTCATTCCCAAATTGTTCATTACCCTTATTGCACTCCATTTCACCAATCTACCATTAAATTTCTTCAAATCTCCACCAACTTCCCAAAAATCACACTTTTTTCTTCTTTTATATATACTTTCAATTCACAATGGTTCGATCTCGTAGAGGCTCTTCAACAGTAACTCGTGGACATAAATCAAAAGGAAAACCTCCAGTGCAAAGGGGAATCATCAGCTAATCCTCAAGCTTCAACAAATGCACCCCTACCAAAATTCATAGATGCCAAGGCATCAGAACGGTATACATCTCTTCTTAGCAAATCTATCATTGTTCAAAGACCTGTTTCCCAAGCTCTTTTTGATGAATTTAATCTTCCAATTGTCAAATCTAGTTTTGAAAAACAAAACTGGGGTCACCTAGTTCACATTGACTTACCTGTTTTTCATGACATGGTGCTTTAATTCATAGCCAACCTTAGAAAAAGCCCCACTGTTCGAACATTAGTTTCTCGTGTGAACAACACAAATCTTGAAATTTCTTCCAACATCATAAATACTATTTTTGAATATGAAGTCTCTTCCCCAAATGAATTTTCTTATTTCTTTTCTTTGGATAAATGGCCCGCTCTGGACACTAGATTTGATATTGACGAGGTCAGAGCAATTTTTAATATCAATTTCAAACAAGCCTCGGAAGCCAAGACTACTTTGCTCACTCCTGAAATGTGTCAACATTTTATACACTCTTATCACAAATTTATTGTTACCAACTGACGAGCATTGCACCGAATCCAGAAAATGCAGCTTTACTAATTTTACAACATTTTCAAAGGGATTCCTCTCGATTTTGGGCATATTTTCTATTCCTTGTGGGAACTATTTCTCACCGATACTAGCCGAAACATTCCCTTCGGAAAATTTCTCACAAAAGTGTTTCATTATCTTGAAGTACCTTTTAGCAGCAACAAACAATTCCCTCCCTACTTCAACAAAGCCTACATTCAATGAAAGGGCTTACTTTTTTTTAATGATCAATGGTTAACTAAAGCTGCTTTTGATATTGAAAGATCAAAAACTCAAGCCTCTACCTCTAGTCTGGCACTTCCCCATTCCCCTCCTTCTCAAACACCTCCACCAGTCCATGATCCTCGCCCTTCTTCCTCCGAACCTTCCCTTTCACACATTTACAGCCTTCTTCTCAGTTCCTTAAGCACTCATGTGAGCTCCTTCCAACGTCGCAGGATCTAATCGCAAGTTAAAGCGTCTTGAAACTCGTTAGATGATCCTGCAAGAAGCACTCAGCTTGGGCATGTCTACATTAGGTCAAGTTCAATTTGCAAATATTCAATCACAGTACACCCTTGACTCCTCTTCTGAAAGTGATGAGAATAACAATGCTGAAGAAAAGGATGATCGTGAGGGCGACGACGAGGACATTGATGATCAAGGTGTTGCTGATGCTAATGAGGGCGACGATGAAGACATTGACGATACATTTAATTTTATCATGCAACAACGCGATGACGGAGATGACGATAGTGAAACTACTGGCGATGATGCCCCTACCAAAAAGTGCAAGATCGAAAAACACTTTAAGAAGAAAAATGACTCGACTTAGATTCTCTATTCCTCCTTGAATCATTAACCTGTATTTTGATATTACTATTATGAATTATTTTGGTTTTGGAATTGAAATAGATGTTGACATTGTTATTGTTGGTTTGGGATTGAAATAGATGTTATTATCATATGTAATGGTCTAATTTTGATGATGTTGATGATGTTGTTGTTGGTTATTTTAGTGCATTTTCTCAGGGAGAGCTTTTTTTGATGATCTCAAAAGGGGAGTAGGAATATGCAAAATTGTTGGTTGTGCTATTAATCATATCTGTTGATTTTTCATATACATGATTGGATATGTTTGGTTATTCAATGAACTGTTTGTCATCATCAAAAAGGGGGAGATTGACCTTTCCCAAACCTTATTTTCATGATGACATAAGCACTAAACTCTGACAAGCAGTTGTGCAGGTCTACTATCTTTTCTGCTGGAAACAGGTCATTCGGACGCAGTACACCATCTGAACTATGCTACTTTTCTCGGACGAACAAGAGCGTCCGATACAGATTCACCCAGACGCATTTCACTGTCTGAACGGACAAGCAGAAAGCAAATTTCTTCATGCACTTGCAACAGACGCACAGGCACGTCTGAGAAAATATCCCTCGGACATATATTTCCTTCTGATTGATAAGAATCAAGAATCCAATGTGTATGGATTCAGCTCCTCAATGGACGCATACAACTGTCCGAACAAAGCTTGCTTCGGACTAACGGGACCGTCCAAAACCCAGTCCCGATGATGAAATTATGCATGCACGACCGTCCCAACGACATCCTTCACCAACTATACTGAGATCGGACGCTGCGTCGGACGCACCATCTTTATCTCGGACGTCCCAAAATTTATTGCTCCTATAAATACCTACTCTATTGTTCTGTAAGGAGCATCTAGTACATTGAATACAAGTCTCAAAAAAGAGCAATTTGAGTGCAAATTGGCTATAATGCTATATTGTTTTAGTGTGTAGCTTTGACTGCAATTCAAAATATTGAGTGGAGTGATAATCTTGTACTAAAGTAAGGTTAAGAGTGAAATCCTTGGCTCAACTAAAGTGAATTAGTGTGAGCAAGGATTGTCCTACTTTGTATACGTTAGAAGTTTATTGACTCACCAATTTCGTAAAGCATTCTAGTGGATTAACACTTCAAGGTTGGTAGCTTAGCGGAAGTGTTGCTTGTTTAATTTCTCTCTTTACCTTTTTATATTTCATAAGATTCATTTTCTTTATATCTATATATTCATTTGATAGTTTAAAAGATTTTATTGGTGATTATTTTGCTATATAATTTTTAAGCAACCTAATTCATCCCTCCTCTTAGGTTGCTTTGGGGCCAACAATTACGTTCATGACTTTAGAATTTGTCTTATCTTTAACTGAGTTTGGTTTTCATTCATTTTTGTTCATCTTTTTATTTTTGTCTCTTTTGTGAATATTTTGTTAAAATTTTTATGAGTTATTTTAAGTTTTTCTTGTATTTATTAATGTGCTCCTATGTATGAGGGTTCTGTTGGAAAAAATGGTATATCAATCGAACGTCAAACAAAGATTTTCGAAGCAAAATAATGAATTGCTATAGTTGATACTGCGGTATCAAACATATCTTGTGCAAATATTGGCTGTCAATTGATACCGTGGTATCAAAGTTTGATACTGCAGTTCAAATTTCTATTCCCGAAGTGCTGAAAATATCCATTTTAAAGCTGATTTGTGATGCAAAGGACACCCCTAAACCCCAGCACTATATATTACCCCTTTTAAGCCTCATTTTAAGCTTTTCTGTTGCAAGTGCTTCATTTTTGTTCAAACTCCTTTAGTTAATCTTTAAATTCATATTTTCTTAGTTTAATTAGTTTAATTGCTTCTCATTAACTACTTTCTTTACTTGATTTCTTAGTGTAATTGTTAGATTAGTTTATGGCATTTCTTTAATTATGCTTTCTTTTTAGCAATTTATAGTTTAGATTAGTAAATTAGGATAGTTTAGTTTAACTGCTTCTCTTTTGTTGCTTTCTTTACTTCAGTTTAACTACTTCTCTTTAGTTTCTTTCTTAGTAGTAATTGGTAGAGTAGTTTACGGTTTTCTTTAAATATGTTTTATTAGTGGTAATTTGTAGGTTTGATTAGCTAATTACTTTCTAAAATGCTTTCTTTTTACGTACTTCCTTTAATTTCTAGTAATTATTAAAAAAACTTTCATTAATGTTAATGCTTACTTTAATCTTTGATCTTTGCTTTCTTGTCTTATTACTTTTAGTTTTAATTAGATATTTTCTTAAATTATTTCTTCAAATAGTAATCTAATCAAATAATTGGTAATTCCTAACCAACCTTGTGAGTTCAATTCTTGCCTCCACTTGCTACTAGTTGACAACAGTGTACTTCTAGGGTGCCATCTAGGTAGTAATATGATTTAGGTGTTTATAGATTTAATAACAAGATGTTTGCACATCAATATCTGACTCGAATGATAATTTTATTTAAGGGTTCTAGTTACCTAATCTGGTATTTGAACACCCAAAAACTCGGAGACCCGAGTACTTGGATACTCGAATACCTGACACTCGAATACCCAAATACCTGAATATTCAAATATTGGAATATCCGATACTCGTACTCAAATATTAAAACACTCAAATACTCAAATACTCAAACACTTGAATGCTCGATTACTCGAATACTCATTTCATGACCTGATTGCAAATTTATATTTATGTTTGAGGAAATAATTTATGAACTCAAGTGATCTACATATTAATTGACATTCAAGTGCTAAGTGCCTAAAAAGCATATGTTAATTTTGGTTCATAATGTCATGCACGAACATATGATAAAATGCAACATTAGTTAATGCGAACCCTGTGTGCAATCAAGACTCGACGCCACAAAACCCAATGATCAAGTTGGCACTAAAACCCCAAGAATCGAAATCCAAAGTTGGTCTCACAAATTAGACAGTAAGAACACAAAAAAGAAAACACGAAAAGAGCAAACAAAGATAAGCAAGAATTGACCCGCTGCTTATATTGATCAAGTAGAAACTAATATCTTAAATCGGTTATAACAATCACCATTCCTCAAGCAATGATCCCAACAAAGTCTTAATCCAAAGACTAAAAGAAAAAATTTTTTCCTCATGAAAAAGATGAAAATATATTGATAAAATATGCTGGAAATTTTCTTCCATGTAGAGGGCTCAATTTATAGGCTTAAAAGTCCTAAAACCAAGCTAAAAACTAGGGCTAGAAAACTCATCCAAAGCAGTGCCTTTGATGGGCCTTATGGACCTTATTAAGGACTACTAATTATGTCCAGAAAATAGTAATTAAACTAATACTTAAACCAACTTAAACTAGACCAATTTACACAATACTTTAAACTACTATTGGGCTTTACACAATAATAGATTTAAACAAATAAAAAGCCAAGCAACAATATAACATAATATTCGACCCTTGGACTTAAAGGATCTTCACTTATGCTTCACTTTAAAGAATTCGACTTAATGTATTAATGAATTGAGAATAGTCCAATCCAACTTGAACAAAACACCATGAATGTACTTCAATTTTGGCATGCTTGAGTCCACCTTTCTCTAGCATCCATCTCCTCAACTTGTCATATCATTAGCCTACCCAGATTCATATCATTCTCTCCCTCTTTGAAAGCATTCATCCTCGAATCAAAGCCATCATGGTAACGTAGCTGGGTACTCTACCCTGCAGACTGGTGGAAATCCAAGTTGAGTCTCTTGGAAAATATGTCATCAAGTTCTTGCAAGAGAGACTCAAAAGCACTAGGAAAAGAAGGATCAAGATCAGAGTTAGCAAAATAAGCTTCTTTAAGCATCAACAAAATAATAGGCAGATTATTTTTGCAAGCACTCATAACCTCCCTTGGTTTAGCTTACAAAATCAATTACTTATTTTTATCCTTCCCTTTAGTCAAAACCACCTCATTCTTCTTAGACTGATTTTTGACCATCATACCTTTTTGTTTGTTCACAGCTTTCAACTTACCATACTCTTCAAGTCTTGATAGACTTCCTGTGGTGGTAGAGGGTTGAGCACAATTTTGTGACATTTTTTTGCAAACTTGTACTTATTCTCAAATCCATCGTGAGTAGTTTTACGGTCACATTGCCAAGGTCTACCAAACAAGATATGACTAGCTTGCATAGGCACAACATCACATAAGATCTCATCCATAATATTTTCCTAAGGTTAAAGAAATTAGAACTTGTTTGTTAACTTTTAGGTCACCACTTTCATTTAACCATTACAACCTATATGGTCTAGGATGCTTAACAGTTGGCAAATTTAACTTTTCGACCATTAACTGACTAGATACATTCACACAACTTCAACTATCAATAATCAAAACGCAAACTTTTTCTTGAAAAAAACAACGAGTATAGAAAATATTTTCCCTTGAGAAAAATATAAGAATGGTCATCAAACTATTAAGTTATTGCATACAGGATCACTAAATTATCTATTTTACTAATTTTGTCACTGAACTATACTAAGTGTGTGTCTGGAGTCACTGAACTATTTATTTTACAAATTTGTTCACTAAACTACCTTAAATGTGTGTTTCTTTTATTTTCATGGTTACTACATACACACATAAAGTAGTTTAGTGACTAAATTTGAAAACAAAGTGACTCTAAACATACATTTAAAATAGATCAATGACCAATTTGTAAAATAAAATCGCTAGTTCAATAACCTTGTATGCAACAACTTAATAGCTTGGTGACCATACATGCATTTTGCTCTCTTCTCTTTGTACCTCTTTTTGTTCATCCTCAGCTTGTTCATGAAGAGCACTAAGAACCACCAAATTTTGTCCATGGACAGCCTCCTCATCTTCAAACTCATCATCACTCGAACCTTCTAGTAGTGGCATGGTCTCATCTTCCTCGTCACATTATTCACCAATACTCCACAGGTGGTATTCAAAACCTTCTTGTTCGGACATTGGGAAGCGATCTGACCTACTCCAAGACAACAAAAGCATTTAATATCTCTAGTCCTTTGATTAGTACTAGAATTAGAATTACCTTTTTCATTGGTGGATTGATTGCGAACAAATGACCTTTCAACTTCTCTAGGTTCAAAGTTAGACTTCTCACCTTACTTGGATGCACTAGGCCAATTTGGCTTCCATTTAGAGCTTGAACTAGTTTTGTTTATCTCGTTTGAGTTGTTTTTCTACCGTAGCCATAACAACCATTTTCTCGAGATCTATGTGGTGTTGTAACTCGACTACATTGGCAATCTCTTTTCTAAGTCCACTCAAGAACCACAACTTTGTAGCCTTCCTGTCTTCGTCAATGTTAACTCCAAGCATGGCAATCTCCATCTCCTTATGGTACTCTTCCACGGACCTAGTACCTTACCTTAAGCTTTGTACTTTTTCATACAATTCTCTGTAATAGTAAGATAGAACAAATCTTTTGTGCAAAATATATTTCATGTTAGTCCAATTATCAATGGTTCGCTATCTATTTCTACACCTACTTATTAATAATTGATCCTACCAAGTCAAACCATAATAAGTAAAAGCGACGGTAGCGAACTTTACCTTTTCCTCATCAGAATAGTTGTAAAAATCAAGAATAAATTCTAATTTTTGCTCCCATTCGATGTATGTGGCAAGATCGGCTTTACATTGGAACAATGGTAAGGACAGCTTGATTATTCCAATATCATTATCTGAAAGTCCGATTCTTCCTCTGGCCATGCTTAACATTTCTGTCATCATAAACCTCATCGTCAATATTATCTTGATCAGAATCATAGTCACCTTCTTGACGATGCGGAAGGGTATTAGCTCTCATCGAAGTCCTTGAGGCCTCCTTCTTGGTTGTTCATTAACGCGAACCTTAATTTGATCCATGTGATCCCTAATATTGCCAAATGCAGTAAATACTTGCTCAAATTGCTGTTGTATGGCCTCCATTGTTATGGGATTATTACCTAGACTAGTTTCTTCCGCGACATAATAAGACACTCACAAAGAAAAAGAAAGTGATTAAGATTAATAAAATCAAAAGAAGTTTCCTCACCACTCAACTTACTTTTGGGAGTATATGCACTTAAATTGTACCATTCAATCCCTCATGTATACCCTCAATTAAATGGCTTTTATCACTCAAATGATCTCACCAGACTGCCTTTCTCCTCTCTTTAGTTCACTCTCAAAGTCCTTGGAAGACTACGAGCACCAAAGTGAGATCAAATTATGTCTTAACTATTTAATTGATCGAGGGACAAGAATGAGGAAATTATTCACGGGTCAATGCCAATAAAAGGACACCAAACTTTTGGATATAAGCTTTAAAGAACAATAGACAACAAAATATCCGAGACTACTGGAAGCAATAATAGGTATAGAAAACAAATAAGAATCTGGTAAGCAAATTTATCAAATGTAGAAATCTAAGCACACAAGAATAAACAATTGAACACTTAAGACTAGCAAGGAAATTAAAAGTACCAACAAAAAAATTAAGTGCTCTTGAACAGAGTCACTAATTTGAAAAGTGGACCTTGATTTAGAAAGTTTCAAAAAAATAGAAAATTTCCAAAAAAAGAAAGTTCCCAAATTTGATGGATTTCTTAAGTCAATTGGGATTAAGGTTACTAATCCAAATTTGGACTACGATGTCCAACTGGGATTAGTCTCTTAAGTTTCCTAAGTCAACTTGGATTAGGGTTTTCCAAATCCGCTTAAGGATTAAGAGTAGAAACCAATTCCAAATAGGATTAGGACAACAAAACAATTCCAACTAGGATTAGAACAAGAAAGCAATTCCAAATAGGATCAAAATAAGGAAACCAAGCACAATTAGGAAAAAAAAAGGTAAGAACTAAAACCCTTTTGGATTAGGGAAAAAAACAAGTAGTTGTCTATATAAACAACTCAATAAGCCAACCCTAAAAAAAAGTTTCCTCTTTTTTGTTCTTATGGCCAATTCTACTTCTTCTTCTTTCTTTTTTTTCAAACCTTTTTTTCATTTTTTTTTTAACTTTTGGCCAAACTTTTTTTTCCTCTCTTTTTTTCCAATTTAGCCAAGAACACATTGTTTTTTTTTTTTAAATTGGTAGCAACAACAAGAACAACTATGACTAGAATTTTTTTTTTAAATATCAATAAGAACACAGAAGCAACAACAGCGAAGATTGACAGACAATCAAGGAACAAGGTAAGGCATGAGAAGAACAAATCACAAGATCGACATGCAAACTTTGAGACAAGTCGAACAATGGAATCAAAATTGTAAATTTTTTTTTTACTGATGAACAACAATGAATTTTTTTTGTTTATCTAATGAACAGCAATGAATTTTTTTTGTTTATCTAAGATATGATTTTCTTAGATAGAAAAAATTAAAAAGAAAACAAACAAAACTGACCATGATTGGACTAACTCTGATACCAAGCTGATACAAACCCCATGTGCAATCAAGACTCGATGCCATGAAGCCCGAATATCAAGTTGGCACCAAAACCTTAAGGATCGAAATCCAAAGTTGGTCACACAAATTGGTCAGTAAGAACACAAAAAGATAACACGAAAAAACAAACAAAGACAAGCTAGTATTGACCCGCTACTTATATTGATCCAATAGGAAACAATATCTTAAGTCAGTTAGAACAATCACCATTACTTAAGCAATGATCCCAACAAAGTCTTAATCCAAAAGATTAAAAGAAAGAACTTTTTCCTCACAAAAAAAAAGTTGAAAATTTATTGATAAAATATGCTTCGGAAATTTCGTCCATGCAGAGGCCTATTTATAGGCTGAATAGTCCTAAAAACCAAGCAAAAAACTCCTAAAAAACAAGGGCTAGAAAACTCATCCAAGGTAGCCCCTTGAATAGGCCTTATGGACCTTATTAAAGATTACGAATTATGTCCAAAAACGAGTAATTAAACTAACACTTAAACCGACTTAAACCATCCCAATTTACACAATACTTTCATCTACTAATGGTTTTTACACAATAATGGATTTAAACAAACAAAAAGCCAAGTAAAAATATAGCATAATATTTCGCTCTTGGAATTAAAAATCTCGACTTCTGCTTCACTTTAAAAATTGGACTTCATGTATTAATGTACTTCAATCTTGGCATGCTCGAGTCCACTCTTGCTCTAATCTCCATCTCCTCAACTTGACGCATCTTTAGCCTACCAGATTCGTACCATTCCATCCCTCTTTGAAAGGATTCGTCCTCGAATCTAAGCCATCACGATAATCAGCTGGGTACTCTTCCACTTATCCCGTGGATTGGCGGCAATCTAGGCCGAGTCTCTTTGGAAAATATGTCATCCAGTTCCTGCAAGAGAGACTAAAAAGCACTAGGAAGAGAAGGATCAAGAACAGAGTAAGCAAAATAAGCTTCTTTAAACATACACAAAATAATAGTCAGATTATTTTTGCAAGCACTCGTAACCTCCCTTCGTTTAGCATACAAGCTCAATTCCTTATTTTTATCCTTTCCTTTAGTCGAAACAACCTCAATCTTCTTAGATTGATTTTTGACCACCTTTCCTTTTTGTTTGCTCATAGCTTCTTCATGTGATTTGTAGACTTGTAACTGCTCTTGATAGACTCGATGTGGTGGTAAAGACTTAGCACAATTTTGTGACCATCCTTTTCAAAACTGTACTTATTCTCTAATCCATCGTGAGTAGTTTTAAAGTCATATTGCCAAGATTTACCGAACAAGATATCCTAGCTTGCATGAATACAACATCACATAAAAACTCATCCATATAGACAGTTTTCCATATGGTTTGAAGAAATTAGAACTTGTTTGTTAAATTTAAGTTCACAACTTTCGTTTAACCATTGTAATCTATATGGTCTAGGATGCTTAACAGTTGGCAAATTCAACTTTTCAACCATTAACTAACTAGCTACATTCACACAACTTCCACTATCAGTAATCAAACCACAAAATTTTTCTTGAGCAAAAGAAAATATTTTTCCTTTGTATTTCCTTTTGTTCATAGTCAGCTTGTGCATGAAGAGCTCTAAGAACCACCAAATTTTGACCACAAACAGCCTCTTCCTCTTCGAACTCATCATCACACGAACCTTCTAGTGGTGGCATGGTCTCATCTTCTCGTCACTTTTACTCATCAACTTCCCAAGGATGATATTCAAAGCCTTCTTGTTCGGACATTGGGAAGCGATGTGACCAACACCTCGACAAAGAAAGCATTTAAGATCTCTAGTCCTTTGATTTGTACTAGAACTAGAATTACCTTCTTCATTGGTGGGTTGATTATGAACAAATGGACTTTCAACTTCTCCAGGTCTAAAGTTAGTCTTCGCACCTTGCTTGGATGTACTAGGCTGATTCGGCTTCCAATTAGAGCTTGAACCAGATGTTACCTTTTATTTACCTCGTTTGAGTTGTTTTTCTACCTTGGTAGCCATACGAACCATTTTCTCAAAGTCTACATAGCGGTGTAACTCGACTATATCGGCAATCTCCTTGCTAATTCAATCCAAGAACCATGCTATTGTAGCTTTCCTCTATTCATCAATGTTAGCTCTAATCATGGCAATCCCCATCTCCTTATGGTACTCTTCCACGGACCTAGTACCCATCCTTAAGCATTGTAGCTTTTGATACAATTCCCTGTAACAGCAAGATGGAACAAATCTTTTGCACAAAATAGATTTCATGTCCGTCCAATTATCAATGGTACGTTCTCTATTTCTATGCCTACTTATTAATAATTGATCCCACCAAGTCAAAGCATAATAAGTAAATGCAACTGTATTATGGTAGCTAGCTTTACCTTTTCCACATAAAAATAGTTGTAACAATCAAGAATAAATTCTAACTTTTGCTCACATTCTATGTATGCAGCAAGATCGGCTTTACATTGGACCAATGGTAAGGATAGCTTGATTGTTCCAATATCATTATCCCAAGTCCAATTCTCCGTCTGGCCATGCTTCACATTTCTGTCGTCATAAACCTCATCATCAATATTATCTTGATTAGATTCATAGTCACCTTCTTGATGACGTGGAGGGTATTAGCTCTACGAACTTGACATCGAAGTCCTTGAGGCCTCTCTCTTGGTTGTTCATTAACGCAAGCCTTAATTTGTTCCATGCGATCCCTAATATTGCCAAATGCAGCAAATACTCACTCAAATTTTTGTTGTATGGCCTCATTGTTATGGGATTATTAGAAAGACTAGTGTCTTCTTGCGACATATTAAAACACTCACAAAGAAAAAGAATGTGATTAGGAATAGTAAATTCAAAAGAAGTTTCCCGATCACCACTCAACCTACTTTTGGGAGTACATGCACTCAAATTGTATTGTTCAAACCCTTCTATATACCATCAATTAAATGACTTTTATCACTCAAATGATCTCACCAGACTGCCTTTCTCCTCTCTTTGGTTCACTCTCAAAGTCTTTAGAAGTCTACGAGGACCAAAGTGAGCTCCAATTATGTTTTAACTACTTACTTGGTCGACAGACAAGAATGAGCAAACTATTCACAGGTCAATGCAAATGAAAGGATACCAAACTTTTGGATATAAGATTTAAAGAACAAGAGACAACAAAATATCCGAGACTAATGGAAGCAACAATAGGTATAGAAAACAAACAAGAATTTGGTAAGAAAATTTATCAAATGTATAAATCTAAGCACATAAGAACAAACAATTGAACACTTAAGACTGGCAAATAAATTAAAAGAACCAACAAAAAATTTAAGTGCTTTTGAATAGAATCACAAATTTGAAAAGTGGACCTTGATTTAGAAAGTTGTCAAAAAAATAGAAAATTTCTAAAAAAATAGAATGTTCCCAAATTTGGTGGATTTCCTAATTCAATTGGGATTAAGGTGACTAATCCAAATCTTACTAGGATTACAATTAGTTTTTCGAGTCCAATTGGGACTAGGATAAACTTCCTAAGTCAACTTAGGATTAAGATTAGAAACCAATTTCCAAATTGGATTAGGACAACAAAACAATTCCAACTATGATTAGGGCAAAAAACCAATTCCAAATTGGATCAGAATAAGAAAACCAAGCACAATTAGAAAAAAAATTTAAAAAGGTAAGAACTAAAACCCTTTTGGATTAGGGAAAAAAACAAGTAGTTGTCTATATGAACGACTAAATATGCCAAACCTAAAAAAAAATTTCCTCCTTTTTGTTCTTATGGCCAATTCTACTTCTTCTTCTTTCTTTCTTTTTTTTCACTTCTTCTTTTTTTTCTTTTTTTTTAACTTTCGGCCAAAATGTTTTTTCCTCTCTTTTTTTTTTTTCTAGTTTAGCCAAAGAACACAGTGTTTTCTTCTTCTTCTTTTTTTAAATTGGAAACAACAACAAATAAGAAGCAATGAAGAAGCAATAACAAGAACAACTATGACTAGAATTTTTTTTAATATCAATAAGAACATGGAAGCAACAATAACAAAGATTGACAGACAATCAAGGAACAAGGTACGACACGAGGAGAACAAATCACAAGATCAGCAATGCAAATTTTGAGACAAGAACAATGGAATCAATGCTGTAAATTTTTTTTTACTAATGAACAATAATGATAAACAGCAACGAATTTTTTTTATTTATCTAAGATACGATTTTCTTAAAATGAAAAACTAAAACAATTAAAAAGAAAACAAACAGAACTGACCATAATTGGACCAACTCTGATACCAACCTGATGCAAACCCTATGCGCAATCAAGACTTGATGCCATGAAACCCGAATATCAAGTGGGCACCAAAACCTTAAGGATCGAAATCCAAAGTTTGTCACACAAATTGGACAACAAGAACACAAGTATCAAAGAAAAAATGAAAAAAATAAACAAACACAAACAAGAATTAACCTACTGCTTATATTGATCAAGCAGGAAACAATATCTTAAGTCAGTTAGAACAATCACCGTTGCTCAAACAATAATCCCAACAAAGTCTTAAAACAAAAACTAAAAGGAAGAACTTTTTCCTCACGAAAAAGATGAAAATTAATTGATAAAATATGCTGGAAATTTTCGTCCATGCAGAGGCCTATTTATAGGCTTAAAAGTCCTAAAAAACAAGCTAAAAACTCCTAAAAACTAGGGCTAGAAAACTCGTCCAAGGCAGCCCCTTTAATAGGCCTTATGGACCTTATTAAAGACTATGAATTATGCCCGAAAACTGGTAATTAAACTAACACTTAAAGCAACTTAAACCAGCCCAATTTACACAACACTTTAAACTTCTATTAGGCTTTACACAATAATAGATTTAAACAAACAAAAAGCCAAGTAACAATATAGCATAATATTTGGCCCTAGGACTTAAAATATCTCCACTTGTGCTTCAATTTAAAATGTTGGACTTCATGTATTAATGAATTGATAATAGTCCAATCCAACTTGATCAAAATCCCATGAATGTACTTCAATCTTGGCATGCTCGAGCCACTCTTGCTCTAATCTCTATCTCCACAACTTGACACATCTTTAGCTTACCCAGATTCGTATCATTCCTTCCTTCTTGGAAAGGATTTTTCCTCGAATCAAAGCCATCATGGTAATTAGCTGGGTACTCTACCCCGTGGATTGGGGGGAATCCATTCTGAGTCTCTTTGGAAAATATGTCATCAAGTTCTGACAAGAGAGATTTAAAAGCACTAGGAAGAGAAGGATCAAGATCAGAGTTAGCAAAATAAGTTTCTTTAAACATCAACAAAATAATAGGCAAATTATTTTTGCAAGCACTCGTAACCTCCCTTAGTTTACCATACAAGCTAATTGCTTATTTTTATCCTTCCCTTTAGTCGAAACAACCTCAATCTTCTTATAATGATAGAGAGTTCGTTCTGACAACCATTCCTTTTTATTTGCTCATAGCTTTCAACTTACCACGCTCTTCATGTGATTTGTGGAGTTTTAACTGCTCTTGATAGACTCGATGTGGTGGTAAAGGCTTGAGTACAATTTTGTGACCATCCTTTTCAAACTTGTACTTATTCTCTAATCTATCGTGACTAGTTTTACGATCATATTGCCAAGGTTTAAGGAACACAATATACTAGCTTGCATAGGCACAACTTCACATAAGACCTCATCCTTATATTTCCATATGATTAAAGAATTTAGAACTTGTTTGTTAACTTTTAGTTCTCAACTCTCATTTAACGATTGCAATCTACATGGTCTAGGATGCTTAATAGTTGGCAAATTCAACTTTTTGACCATTAAAAGACTAGGTACTTTCACACAACTTCCACTATCAGTAATCAAACCACAAACTTTTTCTTGAACAAAAGAATGAGTATAGAAAATATTTTCCCTTTGTGCCTCTTTTTGTTCATACTCAGCTGTTGTGCATGAAGAGCTCTAAGAACCACCAAATTTTGACCACGGATAGCCTCTTCCCGTGCGAACTCATCATCATGCAAAACTTCTAATGGTGGTTTGAATTCATCTTCTCGTCACTTTCACTCACCAATTCCCCAAGGATGATGTTGAAAGCCTTCTTGTTCGAACATTGGGAAGAGAAGTGACCTACACCATGACAACGAAAGCATTTAAGATCTCTAGTCCTTTGATTTATACTAGAACTAGAATTACCTTTGTCATTGGTGGGTTGTATAAATGGCCTTTCAGCTTCTCTAAGTTTAAAGTTAGACTTCTCACCTTGCTTGGATGCACTAGGCCAATTCGGCTTCCAATTAGAGCTTGAATCAGATGTTACCTTTCATTTACCTCGTTTGAGTTGTTTTTCTACCTTGGTAGCCATACGAACCATTTTCTCAAGGTCTACATGGTGGTGTAACTCGACTACATCGGCAATCTCCTTGCTAAGTCAACCCAAGAACTGTACTGCCATTGTAGCCTCCCTATCTTCATCAATGTCAGCTCTACTCCATCTCCTTATGGTACTCTTTCACGGACCTAGTACCTTGCCTTAAGCATTGTAGCTTTTGATACAATTCCCTATAAAAGTTAGATGGAACAAATCTTTTGCACAAAATAGATTTCATGTCTGTCCAATTATTAGTGGTACGTTCTCTATTTCTACGCCTACTTATTAATAATTGACATAATTAGTAAAAGAGACAGCAGTTAACTTTACCTTTTTCTCATTAGAATCGTTGTAGCAATCAAGAATAAATTCTACCTTTTGCTCCCATTCAATGTATGTAGCAAGATCGGCTTTACCTTGGAACAATGGTATGGATAGCTTGACTATTCCGATATCATTATCTCGGGTTCGATTCTCTATTCAGCCATGTCGCACATTCCTGTCATCATAAACCTCATCGTCAATATTATCTTGATCAGATTCATACTCACTTTCTTGATTAACTAGAAAGGTATTAGATCAATGAAGTAGTCTTCACATCTAAGTCCTTGAAGCCTCTCTCTTGGTTGTTCATTAATGCAAGCCTCAACTTGATCCATGTGATCCCTAATATTGCCAAGTACAGCAAATACATGCTCAATTGCTGTTTTATGGCCTCCATTGTTATGGGATTATTTGTTCGACTAGTTTCTTCCTGCGACATAATAAAACACTCACAAAGAAAAAAAAAGTGATTAGGATTAGCAAAATCAAAAGAAGTTTCCTCACCACTCAACTTACTTTTGGGAGTATATGCACTCAAATTGTATCACTCAATCCCTCGTGTATATCCCCAATTAAATGGCTTTTATCACTCAAATGATCTCACCACACTGCTTTTTTTCTTTCTTTAGTTCACTCTCAAAGTCTTTGAAAGACTATGAGGACCAAAGTGAGCTCCAATTATGTCTTAACCACTTAATTGATCGGAAGACAAGAATGAGCAAATTATTCACGAGTCATTGCCAATAAAAGGACACCAAACTTTTAGATATAGATATAGCATGCTTTAAAGAACAAGAGACACAAAATATTCGAGACTACTGAAAGCAACAATAGGTATAGAAAACAAATAAGAATTTGGTAAGTAAATTTACCAAATATAGAAATCTAAGCACACAAGGACAAACAATTAAGCACTTAAGACTAGCAAAGAAATTAAAAGAACCAACAAAAAAATAAAGTGCTTTTGAATATAATCACAATTTTGGAAAGTTGACCTTGATTTAGAAAGTCTCAAAAAAATAGAAGGTTTCCAAAAATTGAAAGTTCCCAAATTTGGTGGATTTACTAATTCAATTAGGATTAAAGTAAGTAATCCAAATCCTACTACGATTAGGATTAGTTTTCCAAGTCCAACTGGGATTAGGATAAGATTCCTAAGTCAATTTGGATTAAGGTTTTCCAAATCCGATTAGGATTAGGATTAAAACCAATTCCAAATAGGATTTGGACAATAAACCAATTCTTAATCGGATCAAAAAAAGGAAACCAAGCACAATTAGGAAAAGAAAAGGTAAGAACTAAACCCTTTTGGATTAGGGAAAAAAACCAGTAATTGTCTATATAAACAACTCAACAGGCCATCCGCAAAAAATATTTTCCTCCTCCTTCTTTTTCTTCTTATGGCCGATTCTACTTCTTCTTCTTTCTTTTTTTTTCACACATTCTTTCTTTTTTTTCTTTTTTTTTTTTTTTAACTTTTGGCCAACAATTTTTTTTTTTTTAACTTTTAGCCAAACTTTTTTTCTCTCTTTTTTTCCAATTTGGCCAAGAAAACCTTATTTTTTTTCAAAAAAAATCGGCAACAACAACAAATATGAAGCAACGAAGAAGCAATAAGAAGAACAACTATGGCTGGAATTTATTTTTTTTTATGTTGATAAGAACACGGAATCAACAACAATGAAGATTGACAAACAATCAAGAAACAAGGTATGGCATGAGAAGAACAAATCAGAAAATCAACAATACAAATTTTGAGACAAGAACAATGGAGTCAAAGATGTAAATTTTTTTTTATTGATGAACAGTAATGATGAACACTAACAAATTTTTTTTTATCTAAGATATGATTTTCTTAGAAATTTTTTTTTAAAACAATTAAAAATAAAACAAACAAAACTGACTAGAAATGGACCAGTATTGATACCAAACTGATGCAAACCCCGTATGCAATCAATACTAGATGCCACAAAATCCGACGTCACGTAGTCACCAAAACCCGAGGATTGAAATCCAAAGTTGGCCACACAAATTGGACAGCACGAACATGAAAAGAACAAACAAAGATAAGCAAGAATTTACCTGCTACTTATATTGATCATGCATGAACTAATATCTTAATTCGGTTAGAACAATGATCGTTGCCCAAGTGATGATCCCAACAAAATCTTAATCTAAAGACTAAAAGAAAGAACATTTTCCTCACGAAAAGGATGAAAATTTATTGATAAAATATGCTGGAAATTTCGTCCATGTAGAGGCCTATTTATAGACTTAAAAGTCCTAAAACCTAGCTAAAAGCTCCTAAAAAATTAAATGGGGTTAGAAAACTTGTCCAAGGCAGCCCCTTTAATGGGCTTTATGGACCTTGTTAAAGAATACTAATTATGTCCAAAAACTAATAATTAAACTAACACTTAAACCAACTTAAACTATCCCAATTTACATAACACTTTAAAATATTATTGGGCTTTACACAATAATGGATTTAAACAAATAAAAAGCCAAGTAATAATATAACATAATATTTCCTTGGACTTAAAGGATCTCCTCTTGTGCTTCACTTTAAAGAATAATCCAATCTAACTTGATCAAAACACCACGAATGTACTTCAATCTTGGCATGCTCGAGTCCATGCTTGTGTCTAGCCTCCATATCCTAAACTTGACACATCTTTAGCCTACCCAGATTTGTATCATTAGTTTTGTGCTTGCACTGAATATTTAGGGTAAAGTGCTACTTACTGAGCATCGTTTTGCTCATCCCATGTTATTGATATATTTTTCAGTGTGAGCCTGTCTTGTATGTTAGCCAATCTTATACTTGCGAACCTGAGCAAGGAAGGGAATCTGGTATAAGGCTAGCGTGTGTTACTTGGGTTAGTGTAAGGTTATAACTATTTGTTTGGCCTACGTGCAACTGTAGATGGGAATAGCTTGTATTGTATTGGTTTAGTTTGGTTTGTTTAGCGTACTTTTTTTACCGTATGACCATAGGGTGGTGAAAGTATATGGGTAAGAATTTTATGACCTATTCTATTGTGTTCTATGGTTTGTTGTTTACAATTGGAACTCTTGAAATTTATTTTTTGTTAAAAGTTGCTCTTGCATTATGCCTTGCATGTTTGGGATTATCTTGAAATATGGCGTGTCACCGTCTAGTTTTTAGGCCGTAACTATTTTCAATCCCACTCGTTTAGCTTTTTAATTCCGCCTAACAAGACGATGTCTACTAATTTTTAATCATGTTAATAACTAGTAGATTTTTTAAAAATGTTGATTTCAATATCTAGAATATTAAAACAAACTATTAAGGTCTTATCATTTATTCCACCATTTGATGAAACTAATTTCATGTATTTACCTTTACTCGTAAAGTTGTGAAAGGATAATTTTCTTGATTACTTTGTCAGTGGAATCTTATTTGCCAATGTTAAGCAAATCCACCTGTCCATTGGTTGAGGATTAGTCACCTGTTTTCTTAATGATTAAAAAATATTACAAGGAGGGGCACAATCTGCCTAAACCTCCCATAAAGTGTACAATTATCAATAAACCTACCTAATATACACTTATATATGTGTGTACACATTAACACTTAAGAGAAATTCTGATATGATCAATTATCTCTTTACATTTAGTGCACATATATATATATATACACACATGCATAGAAATTGATGTTGAGCAAAATGTGCTTTGTTTGGCAATAATAAGTTATTAAACATTATTATCAAAATCAAGTAAAATTCACTCTTTTTCTCACCGAGAGGACTCATTGATATCATTCACTACGCAATTAGTTTTATATGTGATAAAATATGTTGTGTATATTACAAAGATAAATTTCTATCTTAGTTGTTTGTAGAATACTAATATTAAGTTTTTATTTAAGTTAAATATATTATTCAAGTTTGTTGCGTATACAAACTCCACCAACTCTACTTTACATTTTGCTTTTAATTTGACAGAAAGTAAACAAAATTGAGGAGCACACTTCCCATTGTCTTCTTCATAGGGTTTCCTAGGGTTTTGCGATGTCAATTGTTCATGCACCGAAGTCCTTTGAAGATGTTTTGACCGGTTCATCCTCAGTGATGCCAACCGAAAAACCTACAATTTTTCATGGTGAACTGTCCCTAATCTACACTGATGATGGAATTGCCATTCTTTCGAAGTCATTGAAGCATGCATTAGTGGGTAAATTACCTAAAGGAAAACCCAGCATGGAACGTTGAGGAAATACTTTAGTGCAGGTGGCTTTGCGGGATCTTTCTCTCTAGGGTTCACTGATCATGGACACATTCTCATCCGCTTCAATATAGAGGAGGTTTATCAACCAATATTGGCTGCAGTGTTCTTGGTCGTTTGATGGATTCAATGCGAATGCTTAAATGGATGCTGGATTTTGGAGTGGATCAAGAATCTCCAGTTGCAGCAGTTTGGGTTTCTTCAGAACATCTACACCTCCATTTGTGTGACAAGTAATCCTTTTTCTCCATAGCTTCAATGATTTGTACCCTTCCAAAAATGGATGTTTCGACTACAAATCTTTCTCGTCCTAGTGTTGCGCAGTTTTGCATAGAAGTGAATGTCTCAAAGCCTTTGTTGCAACGCTTTTGCATTGGTAAAGAATCTTTTGGACATTGGCAGTATATTACTTATGAGGATCTTCCCAGCTATTGTTCTGCATGCTTTAAATTGGGTTCCGATGGAAGATAAGCAGCAGCAGCAAAAAGATAAACCTGTTTCCCATCCATCGAAAAATCAAGAAGGATTAGTTTGGCAACCCAAAAATTTTAGTGTAATATTTCCCATCCTAATGAATATGTCACCTAAAGCAAGCCAGAGTCATCGAGTTCTCGGCCTAGGATAAAGATTCAATTCCATCTTTGGTATTGGCTCCAGTTACAGATGCTGTAGAAAATCAAGAATTAGTTACATCTTCTGCTCAGATCACAAACCCTCAAAAGCCTAATGCTATAGCGCCTCCAATTAGGACAACTTATATCAGATAAGTCGGCTGAGCAAGGATTGGCCGATCAGGTGAAACAAAATATTGATGTTGTTGATTCTGCTCAAGCGAAGACAGCTCCAAATGATGCCTAGTCGCTGGTAGAAAGCTCAGTCCTAATCGATGGTATGTTTGCCTTGCTTGAGAAGTTTCTGCTGCTAGATTTTATTAGAGACAATCATCATATCACGTTCAGGAGTTCCGAAAGAGAAAACCATTCTTTCCATCAAATATATGTGATTTATTATCATACTTCAAGGGAGATGTAAACTGATATTTTGAAAGATTTTTTGAAATACTTGAAATCAAAGGGTATTGACTCGGGAAGCTCAAATAGTTCCAAAGAGATGCATTCAACGGACTAAGTAGTACATAGTCACTCGTACTATCCTAATGAGACAGTCCACCAAGTCCTTCAATAATTTTTTATCTAATGATTCTCAACGATTAGATGTCTCATATAGAATATCAGAGGTATATCTACAAAATCTTCATTTAGATGCTTGAACAGATTAATTCAAGTGCATAATATCTCTCCTGTAATATCTCTCCTGTTATTATCATGGAGCATGTGGTGAATGCACATCATTTAGAAGAATTATGTTCGCGATTAGGTTTTCACCTTTGTTTGTTGAATTTTCAAATAAAGTCTAGCTTTTTTGGAAACTAGAGTTTAGTGTCAATATATTGCTTAATGCCAAGCAATTTATTCATGTTCAGATTCACAATAATGATTGGGATGACGATGTTTTTGCTTCTTTTGTGTACGCTAAATCCACTTGAGGGGAACGGACTGAGCTAGGGGATGGATTGCTTTGTTTGGCTCCTTCCATTCATCCAAGCCGTGAATACTAAGAGGTCATTTTAATGTGATTGCATCGATTTCTGTGTACTTGGGTTCGTCTAATCAAGACAAGAAAGCTATAGAAGATTTTAATAATACTATACATCAATGTGGAGTTTCTCAACTACCATTTTCAGGGAGTAAATTCACATGGACAAGTGTTCGGAATGGATGTAATGGTTTGGAAGCGCTTGGACAAGTTGCTGGCTAATTCTAAATGGCTTAAAATGTTCCCACGCACCTCAATTTATCATTTAGATAAGGTGTCCTCGAACTATTCTCCCTTACTTTTAGAGCTTCCTATGCAAGTCATTGGTTTACCCAAACCTTTTCATTTCCAGCATGTTTGGGTAGATAATTCTAATTTTTTCTCCGTAGTCCATTACGATGGGATCAGCTGATTCAACCTTTCGAGCATGTTGGCTTTTTCTTTGAAACTCAAAAGACTTTAGAAAACCCTAAAGAAATGGAACAGAGAAGATTTTGGTGACAGCTTCATACCATGCTATTCGGTACGCGGAAGATAAGGTTAAAGATCTGGAAATTGTCTTTGAAACTAGTGGATCATCACTTGATAGAGAAAAGTCAATGAAGCTCAAGTGGAACTCTTTCGTAGACTAAAAGTGAAAGAGGACTGCTGGAGGCAAAAATTGAGATGCAAATGGCTGAGTGAAGGATACCTTACTACAAAATATTTTCATGCCACCCCATCAAACAAAAGAGGGCGTACTGTAATTCATCGATTGAAGAATCGAGATGATGATTAGCTTCACTCGATAAAGGATATCCAAAGAGAGGTGAGGCTTTTTTCAAGGAGTTTTTCTCGGATAAGGGCATTCAAGAAGATTGCATGAATTAGTTGATTGCCTCTTATCCCCTCCGATAATACCTAATCAATAAAATGACTTAATCCGGCTGGCTTCTTTTGAAGAGATTAAAGAGGTTACTTTTAGTATTAACAAGGACAGTGCAGTTGCCTGGATAGATACACGAGCTATTTTTCTACTAAGTCAAGTGTTGGGAAATCATTTCTGCAAATATTTTTCGAGGTGTGTTAGATTTTTTTCCAGAACTTCCATTGTCGAGAATTATTTCCAATGCGCTATTGGTTTTTATCCCTAAATCTGATAATCCTTGCTCTTTTTGCAAATTTCCCACTGATTGCACTTTGTAACCTCATTAACATGATTTTTCCAAAATCTTACCAATAAATTGGTGGAAATCTTACCTGGTCTAATATCTTCGGAGCAATTTGGATTTGTCAAGGGTCAAACCACTGCAGATAATATTCTGTTAGCATAAGAACTTGTTAGGTCATTGGACAAAAAGGTACAGGGGAATAATATGGTGATCAAATTAGACATGATGAAAGCTTTTGATAGAGTTTCATGGAGGGTTTTGGAGGTGGTTTTGGGTAAATTTGGCTTTCCTTATCTCTTTATTCAACTGATTATGTATAATTTAAAGTCAAGTTGGTTCTCTCTGCTCATCAATGTGAAGTCACAGGTCGTTTTTCGAGTTATCTTGTGGGGTGAAACAAGGGGATCCTATCTTCCTACTATTTATTTTGGTTTTAGAGGCTATTTCAAGTGGTTTGAAGCTACTAGTGAATGATGGCAGCTCTTTACCTTTCCTGGGACCAAGAGGTGGCTTGATGGATTCTCACCTTGTCTATGCTGATGACATTTTAATAATTACCGGAGAGGATAAAAGGTGTTTGAAGAGGTTTCTAGCTTTTCTAGACATTTACCAACGACCTCCTTGTCAACATATTAATTTTGAGAAGAGTTCCTTTGTGCTTCCTCATAGGGCATGCGCCGGACTGTTTTGCCTGTTCTTTATCTCGACTGTCCGATTTACGTGGGTTGGAAAATATTTAATCATTTTTCTCACTTGTTAGAGAAGGCACAAAATAATTTGGCAAGATGGAAGCCAAAATTGCTCTCACCGGGTGGCCATTTGGTGTTAATCAAGCATATGCTCACATCCATCCCCATACATACTTTGACGTGTTTGGATCCTCCCAAGGATGTGATTTGGAAACTAAAGAAGTTGTTAACATCCTTTTTTGGGATGACATGATTATGGATCGCGACATCACTGGACAAAATGGAAAAACTTGTGTTTGCCTAGTTTGGAAAATGGCCTGGGTATTAGATCTTTTGAGTTGATTGTACAAGCTTTCATGCTGAAGATGTGGTGGAATTATTTTGCATCGTCTTCTTTGTGGGCTGCATATATGAGGGCAAGATATGGCCGAGGCTCGATGGTCAAAATTTCTTCAGTCTGGCAACGCATGCTTAGGGTTAAACACTTAGCTGATGTAAGCATCCCAAAGCTCTTCCGCAATGGCGAATCATCCTTGACACCAATGGATGATCATACGAGACTCAACTTCCTCGGCATTTAAACCCCATCATCCATGAGATTAAGAGCTACATCTCATTGGGTACTTTTTGAATTATTCGTATTTTTTGAGAGGTTGATTCAGTTGCGGATTATTTGGCTCGTTTTGGGAAGATCCTCTTTAACTACAAACTTTTACGATCATGGTAATTGTTAGATGGAAATGCTTGGTCTTCTACAAATGGTAGTTTTAGGAATTCCAAAGATTTGCCTTAAAGCCTAGTTCTTTCTTTTGTTGATTTTTATCTATTACTAGGTAGTCTTGGCCTTGTCCCCTTCCTTGTACCATTAATTTTATCAACAAAACTTGGGAGTGGTGCCCCCACCAAGGTACCATGGTTAGCCAATTAAAAAAAGAAAAGTGAACAGAACTGATTTTAATTTGATAGAAATTAAATTAAAATTGTACATTAGGCATGGTAATTAAACTTTTGAATGTTTACAGAAATACTAATACCAATTCTTATATCCACTTTCATACAAGAAATAAGAATTTGATATGATTATATTACTTAATATTTTTATGACTTTAAAATTGAAAGTGAATTGATAATCATTTCAAAAATCTAATTTCCAATTGAACATCAAAATAATAATGTAATTACTTTTAATCTCTAATTAATGCACAAGAGAAGGCATTAGCCAAGTTTGTCATTGTAAGCTATAAATAACCCAATCGATGACAATCTCTATCAACTTGTCACAAGTAATGTGCCTAACAAAGTGAAAAGCTAATAAAAAATTGTCGTTGATTTGGTTGTTCTTAGTGGCAAAATTTTCAAATATTTTGTGACAACCACTGTTGTCACTTTGAGGTGCACCCATGATACAACCACAATCTGTAAATATTGCCACTAAAGTATGACCAAATCAGTGATGACCATAATAACTTGTCACTATTTCCATACAAGTTTTTGTCGCGCACACAAGAACCCTTAGCGCCAGAGATTATGTGGCACAAATTTATATGTTGTCACTAAATTACTTTGTTTTAGAAGTTGTTTATGACTATTAACTCTCCAGAAGAGAGTTATTTAAGTGCGCTAAAGTTAGGGCTTCAAGCAATTTCTAAGGTTTTGTATGTGTAAAATAGGAGTATTTCAGTCATTTTAAGATTCTATTTTTTGGAAATGTTAGTTTATATGTTTTAAGGGTTTAAGTTCATTTATTTATGTGTTTTAACCTATTTTTATAGGTTTGACATTTAGGAAAAATTATTGAGATTAGAAGCATGTTGAACTGCTGTCAAGGAAGACCTTGTTAGCATGGGATGGCTTTTTGAAAGGACCTTCTTAGACCTTGGCTTCGAATTGAACAGTCATTATAAAGGATAGTTGGACAAATTTGAGTTTAGAGCTCAACTATTTTGCTGAGTAATCTCCAATCCTCCATTTGCATGGTCTGCTATATCAAATTCATTTGAGCACATTCTTCATTATCAGAGACATATACCACTAGGGCCCGTGAAGTATTAAAATCATTTTTTGGAATAGAAGAATCATTCAGCAAGACACCACTTAACTTATCAAGTTTAAGCTGGTGTCCATGGCCTAAATTAGAGCAATATGATTAGGGTTCAAATTGAAAGCTTTCTTCGCTTATGTGTGGTTTTCAACTAAATCTTCAAAAGATAATTTGCAAGGTCCCAAAAAATGAAGGGATTCTGTCTGTGGAAGGGTTGGCTCCATAACAAATTTGTCAGCCTCCACCAAAATCTACGAAAACACGATATTATCCTCCTTTGAAATTTCAATTGGTTCCTAATTGTGCTCTAACTACTTCTTTTGAACTTTGACCAAGATTTTTCTTAGTTGGCTCAACTGGCACTAAAGATCCGACATCCACAGATAGATGCACCACTTTCGAAGAACCAGCTGCCACCATAGGATTCTCTATTGTGGATATCACCTTTTTCCCTTTCACAATTTCTTCTTGCATAACCTTATTTGTGTGGACATATACCAATCAAATAACCATTCTTATGACATTTGAAACCATATTCAAGGGCTTCCTCATATATAATTTTCTGTCATTGACTAGACCCAGAAAGTCCAACCCATAAACGTTGAGGAAGATCTTTCTTAAGATCGGCTTCTATATAAGACCTTAGCCTTGCTAGTGCTTGATAAAGTATTAGTAGCCATATGAATTTTATTATCAATCTTTAAAGGCATTTAGCTTGTGCAACAGGAAACACAGTAGCCGTATTTAAGCATAGACCAGAAACCCTCTAAGGAAATCCAAACAGGCACTATTGAAGAATCAGTATTAGGGGTAAAGTAAGGTATCCAGTTTGAAACCTTCATAGAAAACCTAGAGATATACCACGTGGTCTTCAACCAATAGCGAAGATAATCTACTTCTAGGTTAAGCTAAAATATACTTAGAGTCCAGCAAACCTAGATAGAATTCTCCTTTAAAGCCAATAGTGAAAAAGCTTTTCCTTAAAGCATGCATGTTTGGATACCCACACAAGAATTTTCTACCCATTGCAAATCTAAACGGCTTAAATAGGACATCCACTTCCTTTTACATAAATATATTGCAGGTTTGCCTTTGTGAGTAGAGAAAGGCTTAATAGTGCATTGTTCTTCCTTGGAATAAAAAATTCTAGCAAAAGATGGATGTCTATCAACAAGTTGCTAAAGGGAAACCACAAAAAGTTCAAGGAGTGAAGAGAGAGGAGATAGTTCTTTATGTATTTTGTGTTACTAAGGGTAATAAGAGACATAAAACTGAAATATGAATTCTAAATTCTGAGCATTGACAATTAAGTGCTGAAGTCTTAATTTGCTGAATTCATAAAGTTGCATATATTTGATAATCAGCAGAATCTAAGTACTGCATTAAAATATTTTACCTCTTTTGTATTATATATTTTGATGATAATATTATATTTTTTATAGTAAATTATTTTAATTATTATATTTTTAATACAAATAAATAATTTTTTAATATAGAGTATGTGTGTATGAGAGAGTGGTATGTGTGTGTGAGAGAGAGATATTGTGTACAAGTGTGTGTTTATATGTGAGAGAGAATGAATATAATAAGTGCAAGTGTACGTTTTTGTATGTGAAAAGGAATATAGTGTGTGCAAGTGCGTGTTTATGTGAAAAAAAGAATATAATGTACGTAAGTATGTGTTTATGTGTGAGAGATAATAAATATAGTAAGTGTGTGTGAGTTTATGTATGAGAGAGAAGGAATATAATAGTTCAAGTGTGTATGTGTGAGAGAGAGAAGGAATATTTTTTATGCAAATATGCACCTATGTGTGAGAGAGAAGGAATATAGTGTGTGCAAATTGCAACTGTGTGTTTATGTGTGTGAGAGAAGGAATATAATATGTGCAAATGTGTGTTTATGTATAAGAGAGAAGGAATATAGTGTGATCAAATGTGTGTTTATGTGTGAGAGAGAAGAAATATAGTGCGTGTAAATGTGAGTTTGTGTGTGAGAGAGAATGAATATAGTGTGTGAAAGTGTGTGTTTATGTGTGAGAGAATGAATATAATGTGTAAGTGTGTGTAAATAGTGTGTGAATGTGAAATAAAGAAAATTTGGGTGAGTTTTTCTATACTAGTAAAGAATTCAGCAAATTAAGTAATAGACTTTCACTTAAAATTTTGTATAGAAATTAAGTAGCACTTAATACATTCAGAGGTAAGAGAATTTATAACGTTATCAAGCACACTTAATACAAAAAGCACTCAATGAATTAAGTTTAAGCACTTAATGGGGTTATCAAACACCCCCTAAGACTAACTCAATTCTTCTAAATGAATTGCTCTAGAACCTTTACTACTTAAAATACATTAGAGTTCTCGTAGGTGATCTATTAACTTACCCTAGTCCTTTTTTAAAACTAATTGCATAACCTACTTAATGTTAATCATTCAAAAGATTCAAGATAGGGAAACTCAAACACAACCAACATACAAATCCCAATACAGTTGGACGCACACGCAACATAGAACGTATGCATCAATGACTTGAATTGCACAAGGTAAAGCCAAGATTACAAACCCTTTATAGAAACCACATGAAACCCTACCAATATAACTTGACTACCTCTTATATATGGCAGCAAAGCAAGTGATATACAATACAACCAATTGAAAGGTTTAAGAACTACTTACTTTGGAGATTCACTTCTTGAAACCCAAACTTTCGGTGGACGTAGATACAAAAATTTACCACCTTCACCCAAAAGCATGGGAGGGAGATACCACACATTAAAGAAGTCATAGAAGTACATTTTGTGCCAAGAAATAATCAAGACAAAAAAAAAATCTGGAACAGGAAAGCTAATGTCGGGCACTCGAAAATAAGCCCATGATGGCACAACAGTGCTACGGGTTTTTTGGCTCAGTTTGAATAAGCAGGTTACTCACTCCAGCCAGGCATGAACCAGCCACTTATAAAGATCAAAATGTTCATCGAAAGCTCAATTATTAAGCCCAAAACAAGTACAATCAAGTAGGAAATAACCTAGACATGTAAAACTACGATGAACACAAGAAATCAAAACTAGAAACCCTGGAATTCAGGCATGGTTTATGATTAGCTTAAACCCCAAGTTAAACCCCTTCAATTTAGTTGTTTTCTACGTGTTTTAAACCACTAATTAAGGCAAGATATGGCAAGAATTCATTTGGTAACATGAAAATTCCACAAACAACAAGATTTTAACAAGTATGTTAATTCTTGAAAGGACTTGAAAGCTTTACTATAAAAATCATGCAATAATTCATATAAAGCTTACCTATCAAGTTGGAAATCAGTCTTGAAATACTTCTATGCCATCAATTTAGTTTGAAATCTGCAATTCTTGCCTAGGGTTGAAAATTGAAGTAAGAGAAGCTGTAAGAAAATTTTGAGAGAAAAACTAGTGTGAAATGGTTTGCAGGATAGAAATAGGTAAGGAGCTGGCTTCTTAAAGTTTAAGAATAAGCATCATGCTTTTTAAGACTTAAGGATAAGTTTCACACCTTTTAACTATTAAATATCAGCTTCATATTGGTTTGAGAAGTAGCACAATAACTTAAGTTTGGTGACAAATTCGAGAAGATAAGTAACTTTTTCAAGATTAAAGATAAGCTTTACTTCAAGATTTAAAGATAAGTTTCACACTTTTCGAAATTTGAAGATAAGTTTCACGACTTTCAAAACTTGGAAATAAGAATGAGAGGCTATGCTTCTGAATAGAAGATAAGTTTGGAGATGAGCACAAGAGAACAAGCTTGAGGACAAGTTTCACAAAATTACACTTTGGTCCTTCAAGGTTTGCTATTCTCTCACTAGTTGTACCAAAACTAAAAAGATAATCAAGAAGAAGAAAATGGTTATACAAGAAAGCAAAATAGGCACTATCAGTAATTTTAGCAATGTCAAATTGACGGTTAAGTGTGGGTATTAAAACTATTAATATTTTGCTCATTTTATTCGAGGATTTTAGGTTTTTGTTTTGAAAAATCTTGTACTTCTTCCATCTCATTTTATTTGGCATAATCAATCTAACACACATTTAAAAAAGTTGATATTTGATCAACTATTAAAATACACTTTATGTTATTCTCCCTCTATTTAAATTCAAAATATTTTTAGTTGGTTTTTGAGTTTCAAAATTTGAAATACTTTGCGAAAGTAATTTATGATGCAACATGACTTTAATACTATTTTTAGGGACTCGTATGGTGGCTAATAATAAGCATAAAATAGTCTTTATTTAATTACCTTTTTGAAGAGTGACAAATAATTTGAGACAAATAAAAATAGAAATAGTGACAGATAAAATAGAACGAAGTAACTTTTCCTTGTTTTCATAGGGACAAAACCTCATTTTGTTCTATATATTATTCAAAATTCATTTCGGCAAACTCTTTCCAAACAATTTCATTTGAGGTAAGCTATTCTCTAACCCATATTGCAATTTGGCCTTTTTGATAGAGCAAAGTAACTATTTAGTCACCAAATTATGCTCTGATTGTCAATTTAGTCACTAAATTTTTTTTTTATGGCCAAAAAGGTTAATATATTTCTAAAATTGTGTTTAAGGGAATACTCCATCTATTTATATATTAAGTGCTCCATTAATTCACACATGTACATTTCATATGAGTTTTAAGTGGGGCAAAATTCTCAATCAAACTAAGTTTTAGCCTTCCCTATCTCCTTCTTCCGCCATACCCTCTCTCTTTTCCTCACTCCCTCTGCCTCCTGGCTACTCCCCTCTTCTTTCCACTTCTGTGCCCCCCCTTTGCTCCTCTTAATTTCTCCACCTTTGTATGGGTGGTCATGGACTGGGTACCCTGTCCATGAGCTTGTGGAGTGATCTGAACCGGTTTTATCGGTTCACTAATTTTTTGAATCGTATCCAATCCACACATTTTAGGTAACCGGTCACCAGTGGTTCAGGACCCACAGATACCCGAACCGGTGTGACAGAAAAAAAATAAAACCTCACCCAAAAATCCAAAAAATTAAAGGTTCATACCAAGTCAATTTTATGTATTTATAAAATAAAATCCCTTTTCTAATTATAGGCAATTTATTACAAGAAAATACAACTAACTAAAATAAAATTGCCAATTTTATAAAATCCTTTTTCCAAACTAAAAATTATAATTTTAGACAAATATCCTTTTTCCCCTAAATTATCAAATATCCTTTTAGACAAAAAAATATAACTCAGTCATGCATATAAACATAAAAAGGGGGGAAAAAACCAACTATCAAAATTATAAATTATCAAATATCACTTTAAGCAAATTATCAAAAAAAAAATTGAATTATCAAATATTCCTTTAAGTAAATTTATAGTTACAAAATAAATCAATAATCTATGAATATATAAATAGAAAAATTTAGCCATATTAGGTAAAATTACACAATTACCCCTGATTATGGACTGGTTCGGATAATAGGCAGCTCATCAAAGAGTGAACCGGCACCGAACCTATATGTATGTGGATCAGTTCATTATCCGAACCGGTTGTTTGACTCGATTCAAATACCCTTCTTTTATGGTTCAGAATTGACCGATTTCATCGATTTTTAAGATCAACGGGTTATTTTGATCACGCTTACACCTTTCTCCACTATCTCCCACTCTCCCTACCTCTTCCACTCTTATCTTCCACTACTAGAAAAGTCTGAATTTACAAGAAAATTCGCAATAGAAGTTTTTTGTTACTATTAGCGATGGAATTTTCGATGAAATGGTGAAAAATTAAAGAAAAGTAAAACAATAAAAAATTGGCGATAGATTTATCAATGGGTTTTTCAGTCGCAAAAATTTTGCAACAGAAATATCCGTTGGAAAAGGACATTGTTTTTTATTTAAAAATTATTTGAGTCAAACAATTAGTTTTTATGTAAAATTAAAAATTTGACCTCTTGCTGATGGAAAAATCCATTCGTAACTAGATTATATGCTTGTTATAACAGTTTGGGAAAATGGCTGAAATAGTCCCCCAACTATTTTACTTTAACCGAAATAGTCCCTCAACCTTTTTTTTAACCAAGATAGTCCTTCAACTTTTATTTTTTAGCCAACATAGTCCTTTTGTTGTGGAACTACCACAAAAACCTCTTTCTTTTTTTGATAAATTCCATATACAACCCCTATGGTTTAGTTGTTATCCACATTAACCTAATTTAAAATTTTACAAAATTTTATGGCCAACTTTTAAAAAAGAAGACCTAGTGGTTGACTAAAGGGATCTAGCGGTAGGACTAGTGGGTGGCAATTGGTGTCTGGTGAGTGGGGAGGCGCTTGGATGGCTGAAGGGATGGTTCTAGAATTGAATAGGTGACAGCTTTTGCTGGAAGAGGGGGAAGACGGAAGGGTTAAGATTTTAATATTTTTTGTTTGTAAAAAAATAAATGTTTCATTTTTTTTTTTTTGAAAATTGTTTTGATTTTGTTTCCTTTTTCACCCCTTCAAATTAATTTCTTTCTTATTTTTCCCATTTTAAACTATACGGGGGTTATGTGAAAAATAAGTAAACTTCAAGGGTGAAAGTGGAATTTATCAATAAAATAAAAAGATTTTTGTGGTGGCTCCACCATAAAAGGACTGTCTTGGCTAAAAAATAAAAGTTGAAGGACCATTCTGCCCAAAAAAAATTTGAGGGACTATTTTGGTTAAAGTAAAAAAATTGAGGGACTTTTTTTTTGGCGATTTTCCCTAAATTTTACCAACGGAAAAACAAATCGGTTGTTGGTCTTACTAACCGATTTATCCGTTACTGATTTTTTTTTTTTTTTTTTAAAAAAAATCGATCATTTGCAAAAAACCTAAAATCTCCGCATCTACAAGAAATAAAAAATAAAAAACCAAGCAATCGGCGCCTCCTTTCCTCTTATTCTTCTTCTTCTTCTTCTTCCTCATTCCCCACTCTCCTCCACTAGCACCGCCTCTTCTTTTTTCCATCCTTTTTCCCCTTTCTTGCTCTTCCCACTCTTCTATCCTCTATTTTCTCCCTCTTCCTTCTCTTCCGTCCTTTTCTCCCATTCTTCCTCTTCGTTTTCTTCCCCCAATTCGATGCTACTACCACCACCACCGAGCTCCTAAATCTCTCTCATTTTTTCGGCAATATTCTATCCAGGTTTCAACTTTTTCTTCACCGTCACCGATCAGCTTTCCAAGTTTCAAGTTTTGAGGTAATGGGTACTTGACGATACAAAAATTGTTCCGTGTCAGAAATAATTTGTAGAGGATAAATAAAGGGAGTAGAAATAATTTTAGAACAAGGAAGAATTTTTGTTGGAGAGAGAAAGTGTGTACTTTTATTATTTGTAGCCAAAAATTGGCTTGTTATTGCTTGTATCGCCCTTTTTTGCAAATAAGGGGTAGGCCCCCTATTTATAGAGATTTTAGGTAGTGGGACCCATGATAATGGGGCCCATGAGGTCATACATGTCTGACCTACCGAGCTACTTGTTGCCGAACAACATGTGCCGAGCTACTTGGTAATCTGTCCGACCTATCTGACCAACTTTGAATGGAGAAAATCTATGGAATAGGCACGTGTCTTCATATGTAATGCCACGTGTTTCCTGTCTGAGCTTGATTATTATTGATATCATCGTAAGCCCCATCGATTGGGTCTATATCGTAAATTAGACTCAATCGAACTTGCTTTCTTTTCTCGCTAGCCCCCAAACCATTGAAATGATGCTTCTATTTTTGTACTTTGTTTCTTCCCAGGATATGCTTTTTGGCCCCCAGTTTGAATCCTGTTTGGCTTATCGATCTTTTGATCTTAGCAGCTTAATTGATCAACTTAGTCGAGAAGCCTGCTATGCGGGTTCAAATTAATACAGTGAGCGTCATTGACCCATTGTAAATCATTTTCTCTCCCATTTATTTTTATTTTTTGCGTTCATTGCCTGTTTCATAGGCTCACCTTTTGTATATATTTTGATATTTTTAGGCTTAAAGCCTTTATGCTTGCTTTTGATTTTTTGAGACCAGACCACCTGGTGCACTTTAGTAGGTCTTTTAGTCTCATCTTCATTTTTTTGGGCCATCGAAATTAATCGATGTTATGCCTCATTTTTTGGCTTTTTCGACCACTTACGCCATTTTGGCAGGTCTGCCTTTATTTTATCATCCATCATGACTGAGCATGTTTGTATTGTTAATGGCTACTTGAGCAAGTCGGCGAGCCTGACCTTCGATTGATGGCATCAATTTTAGGAACTTAAGGCTACTTGTAGCATTTCGACGAGCCATCCGTTATTAGGTCGAGCCATTTGGAGCACTTCGGCAGGTCGACTTTTACTCTTTTGATCACGTGGAGCCTTTTTTGAAATATTTTTTGGGCTTATTGTTTCTTTCGCATGCGAGATAATTTTTTGGGCTTGTAGCCTCTTTAAAATAATTTTTGGACTTGTACCCTCTTTAAAATAATTTTTGGGCTTGTAGCCTTTTTGAAATAATTTTTTGGGCTTGTAGCCTCTGTTGAATAGATCGGCCGTCAAAGATCGGCCACATTATTGAGTAGTTCGGCTGTTGGAAGTCGGCCACATTTATTTAGTAATTCACCCGTCAGAGGTCGGCCACTTTTATTAAGTAGTTCGGCCGTCAGAAGTCGGCCACATTTATTTAGTAATTCGGCCGTCGAAGGTCGGCCACATTTATTCAGTAATTTGGCCGTCGGAGGTTGGCCACATTTATTTAGCAATTTGGCCGTCGGAGGTCGACCATATTTATTGAGTAATTTAGCCGTCAGACGTCGGCCACATTTATTGAGTAATTCGGCCGTCGGATGTCGGCCACTTAAAGAGGTCGGCCACTTTGGATGTGCTGATCTACAAGATCGTCTTTAGTTGTTTTAACCAATCTCCTCATGCAATTATATATTTTATCATGTTGGCTGATTCTTCGGTAGGAACGTATGTCTCAACGAGATTATTCCACGAGTCTCTGAGCATGTTTAATGTGTCTTTTTTGATGGCTTTCCCGACATTCCTTGGCTGATTCATTATTATCATAAATTGAAGACTATGATTTGCTTTGTCTGCTTCTACGTAGGTCTTTTCCATTTTCTACCTAATGCTCAGCTGTAACCTTTGTGATTGGCAAAATCATTTCACATAGTTTCTTTGCGTTTTAGTCCCCATAAAGAACTTCATTTTAGAGAAGCCTCGTGGGTATAATTTTTTGATCTTTGTCGATCTCGGCCGATCAGCAATAATCAGAGACTGGCAAATGTGAATTTGACTATGGCAATCGACAATGGATGTTAGATCAAGGTCGACATTATTTGTTGACTGATGAAGCTAGAATTGGATTCTAGGAAGAGAGAGAAAGTGGAATATCCGAGTTGCAAGTGTGTGCTTGATTATCTGAATTGTGATTAGGTTAGATTCTGAATTGTCTCCCTTTTTAGTAGCACTCAAGCCCCCTATTTATAGATTTACACGAGGAGGCTTAAGGCTATCTCTATGCTAGCTCACACGAAGCTCAATTACATAATTGCCCTTAATGAGGCTGCCACATAAGCACCTCTAGAACAATCTAGGTAAGAAGCATGAGTGTTACTAATTCACATTATCATTAGTCCCCTCGGCTTGGTACCGAGCCTAGTGGAGAGGGACAGAGCCGAAAATGACTGTTCGCAGTCACCAACCGAAGACCAAAAGCAAGAGTATTATACCGATTCGAGGTGAAGCCTTCGAAACAATTTCCGATCCGAGTGAAACCTTCGGAATAATTTTGCAACCTCTGCCGATCCGAGGTCATACTAGCAGCATTAACTCTCAAGGGTAACGTTTTCGTTGAGTCCCCATGCACTAATTTCACATTTAATGCTCTGCATTATTTGCTCCAATTTTGCTGCAGAACGCCTCGCACTACGCACCGTAACGCCAGTACCACGTCCCGATTTCCACGCCAAAATGCCTCGTTTTATGCGCCGTAACGCCAGACCACGTTTCAATTTTCATGCCAAAATGCCTCGTTTTACGCACCGCAACGCCAGACCACGTCTCAATTTTCACGCCAAAACGCCTCGTATTTCCCACCTAAAGCCTTTTTTCATTTTGAAACCATCAATTTCCCCCCCAGAAACACAGAACATTCTGGGTGAACTTTCTCCTATTTATACCCCTATTCACCCCCAAATCTCCTTTCTTCTTCTTACTTACCTTCCTCTCACCCCCTTTCACTCTATTTTGTCCCAGAAACTTACACTCCCTCCTTCTTCCTTTCTGCGCTCATCTCCCAGAGACTTACATAATTTCCTCTTCCTTTACCCTCCGCCGTATCACCGCTGCCGGACACCACTCGGAGCTCCTTCTTAAAACTCCCACACGTTCTCAAAACTAAAGACTATGGCCGGTACGTTCACTCCCACCTCTCTCATTAGCACACCGGTTCCTCCTTCTTCCGGTAAACGCCGTTGACAGGATGCTAAATCCTTTCGACGAAGCGCTTCTGGCAGCAGTGCCATTAAACTTTCCTCCCGATCCGCTCTTTTCCGAACCTCCACAAAACGACCACCCTAACTTTCAAACCCAAAACATATCGAATTCCCTCGACCCCGAGGATATCAAAATCCTTAGGGATTGGTGCCGTTTTCCGAAGAACGTGCACATCAGGCTCCCGACCCCCGAGGACCGAGGCATTTGCCTCCACCTGGTTACCTAACGGTCTACCAGGAACAACTCGAGGTGGGGCTGAGGCTCCCCATAGCCCCTCCCTTAGTCAACCTTTCAAACCACTAGGATATCAGCATATCCCAGCTGACCCCAAAAGCACTTCGGGTCATCGCTGGCTTCACATTCTTATGTAGATTACACAATATTCCTCCTTCTTTAGACACATTTAGGATGATGCTGAAATTATCCCCTACAAAGGGATTTTTTTACATCTCTCCTTGAACTGCTGGCAAACAGTTCAAGCTCTCACTTCGGGTAACCCATCATCTATTCATGACTGGAAAAAGTCATTTTTCTTTGTTCGGTACCTCGACCCTCCGATGCCCCGGGGTCCATGGAACCTTATAAAAGAAAACTTAAAAACCAAGAATGCCTCTCCATCGGACTCCCTTCATGCCCGGAGGCTCGTCGAGTCAAACCTCCGAATAAACTTCAATAACCAACCGACCATCCTTTCAAACAACATTCTGGCCTGGGCAGAACTATTTCCTTCCCATGACATCCTGCCAAATTACGACCCTCAACAAGGTCATTGTCATTTTTCTTTACTCATCATTTTCATTTCATCATTTTTTTTTTATTTTTTTTTATGTGCTGACCCCTCATCTTATGCAGAGCTCGGAGCATTCCTTAGGGGACTGATGTCCGCCACACCTGCGACCGGTGCGGGCACCTCGAACCAGCCCTCCTCATCAGCAAGTGGATCTTCCTCTGCGACCATCAACATCCCATCAGGGAGTGCCGAGGCCACTACTTCTACTTCCTCGAACCCCTGATCCGAACCGGGGCCGCCATTTCGCCGGAGAGGCAAGCAGGAGAAGTTACTCTGGCTATCCGCCCCACCGAACCCGAGCCAATTCGGGTTACAAGGAAGAGGACTAGGGAGACTACTGGCCTTAGGGAGGGTCCTTCCGCAATGACCCTCCCTTCCTCGTCATCGCCACCGAGGTCCAATATTCCTGTGGCAAGGGTTCGGACCCCGGGGACTGGCTCGGGCAACGCCCCCTATCCAAACAACTCATCACCTCATATGGTAAGTACAACTGGACCTCATTTGTTCCCATTTCTTAACCTTTCTTCAGTGTTGTGAGTTAACACTTAGATTTTTCAAGTGATAGGAAATACACTCCTGAGGAGGAGAGGAAATCTGCTGGGTCACAGGATGTGCCCTGGGGTCGGCTGTCTGTTGACCCTCTGCCAGTTCATTGACCTCGGGGAGCTCTGACTTTCGACCCACCTTGCCGATCGATGTTAATGATCGGGCCCAATTTCCCAGGGTGGCTCGGGAGGGCAAGCCAAAATGGTGGCTTTGCCTCGGGATGTGGCCTATGTCAAAAGGCTCACCCCTCAACAGAGGCTGGACGAACTTCACGTCGGCCTGATGAACGTAAGACTACCTATCCCTTTGTGAATTTTCAATCTTCGGCACCTCATACTTGTAACTCACACAACTAATCATTCACTTTGCTTGCAGGCAATTACAATTTTGTCCGCCCTGGCATATCGGGAGGCCAAGTTCAACACTGCCTTTAACTCTATAAAGCAAGAGTTAGCCCATGCGAAGTCCAGCGTGACTCAGGCAGTGAAGGAGGCCGTGGACGCCAATGAAATGAAATGCAACATCGAGGCGGGCAAAAAATATGACGAGTGGAAGGAAGAGCTCACCGAGGTGAGGGACAAGCTTCAACAATCCGAGCTGGAGAAGAAGACCCTCGAAGTGGATGTTGGCGACCGAGACAAAAAGGTCGCAGATCTGGAGCAAAGGGTTCTTCAACTTCAAGAAGAAGCTCAGCTGGCCGATCACGCAAAGCTCGCGTCTCGAAAAATGGAGCTACGGGTTGAAGAGAGGAACCAATTCGTGGCCTCGGCTGAAGCAGATGGAATGTTGAAAGAGTTTACGAAGAAGGTCTTCTCCATGGGGTTCACACTCGCCTGTGACCACTTGGTGAAGAATCCTACTTTGTACGAGGGGCTACCGTATGATACTTCCGTCACCGAAGAGGTCATCAACGGTCTTCAAGCCCAATTCAAAGCTCCTGCTCCGATTCTTGGAACTTCAGAGGCGATTCTGATGATCGAAGGTCCGAACCTCAAAGTCGAGGCCGAACCCACGAACCAGGCTTCCACTTCCAACGTCGAGCCTTCTACTTCTGATGCTCAGGCTGACGTAATTTTGCTGTAGTAGTTTAGAACCTCTTCTGTAATAGTTAGGAACTTCTTCTGTAATAGTTAGGGCCTTTTAAATAAAATGGTTAAGTTTGGATAACTTTGTCTCCTTGATAAGAGCCTCGGCATTATTTGTTCTGCTCTCTTTTTACTTGCTTTTCAATCTCTTTATTTCCTGCATTTAAAACAAGAGTTTTAAGATATAAGTAGGCAAACAACTTTCCCTATTTAAGCATTCCAACATAAAAAATTGTCAATGTTTTCATTTCGAGCTTAGGCTCTGTTTTGACCCTTCTGGGCTGAGGCAAAAAGGACCAAATTTGGCTCCTTGTTTTTGCCTTAGTCATTTAACTTGAGTCAATCTTTTTAAAGTCCCAAGAGTAAGGTTTTGCTTCAGCAGGTCTAGCAGGTCACCCAAGAACCTTGGCGGATCGGAAATTCTTCCATTTCATTTTGCATAAAGGGGGTCACTTAGTTTCTACCCGTGCGGGGAAACTGTTCAACCTGGGCTCCCAATGTTGCTTTTTTATTGGACTTTGTTTTGAACTCCCGGGGACTGCTAAGCCTCGGCCCTCAATCATTTGCTTTTTTGTTCAACTGGATCCGAAACTCTTAGAGTCGGAGCAGCTAGAACATCTGACAGTGCCTTGTTTGAACCTCTACCGAAGCTGAGGGTTGGCGCGGCTTTGTTTTACTTGGGGGACTGCTAAGCCTCGGCCCTTGAGGGGGGACTGCTAAGCCTCGGCCCTCAATCATTTATTTTTTTGTTCAACTGGATCCGAAACTCTTAGAGTTGGAGCAGCTGGAACATCTGACAGTGCCTTGTCCGAACCTCTGAGGATTGGCGCGGCTTTGTTTTGCTTGGGAGGCTGCTAAGCCTCAGCCCTTGAGGAGGGACTGCTAAGCCTCGGCCCTCAATCATTTGCTTTTTTGTTCAACTGGATCCGAAACTCTTAGAGTTTGGAGCAGCTGGAACATCTGACGTTTGAGAAGGGACTTTTATTATATTCCTTGATAATATTTTTTCAAATTTACAATATTCCACATTCTGGGTATAGGATCCCCTTTCATGTCAACCAACTTGTAATAGCCCGAGGTGTAAGCTTCTATTACACGATAGGGTCCTTCCCAGTTCGGATCTAACTTCTTTGTCCCCTCTACACGGCTCGCCTCGTTCTTCCGAAGTCACCAAGTCTCCGGGCCGAAGGTAGCGATGCTTTACTTTAGCGTTGTAATGTTTAGCTATGACTTGCTTGTACTTGGCTTCCCGGATGGATGCATCTAACCTCTTTTCCTCAAGTAAGTCAAGGTCAGCTCGCAGAGCCTCATCATTCAGTTCCAAATCACCGAAGGATACTCGAGCCGAAGGTAGCCCAATCTCGGCAGGGATAACAGCTTCGGATCCGTAGGTTAAACTGAATGGAGTATTTCCGTTAGCCGTTCGAGGTGTGGTCCAGTATGCCCAGAGGACACTGGGCAATTCCTCAACCCAAGCGCCCTTGGCTCTTTCAAGCCTAGTCTTGAGTCCTGTCAGCAAGGTTCGGTTGCATACTTCAGTCTGTCCGTTTGCTTGAGGATGATCGACCGAGGTGAAGTGCTGCTTGATACCGAGGTTAGCGCAGAAGCTCTTGAAAGGTTCTCCTTCAAATTGTTTTCCATTATCGGAAATAAGTACCGCAGGGATACCGAATCGGCAGACAATGCTTTTCCAAAAGAATTTCTCTATTGCTTTTCTCGAGATTGATGCCAGGGGCTCGACCTCGATCCATTTAGTAAAGTAGTCAACCGCTACTACTAAAAACTCAAGCTTGCCTATCCCTCGGGGAAGTGGGCCCAAAATATCAATTCCCCACTGAACAAACGGCCACGGGCTCTGAATGGGAACCATATCCGAGCCGGGTCTTCGTGGTATCGGAGCATGTACTTGACACTGATGACACGCCCGAACCAAAGTATCTGCGTCAGAATATGAGGTTGGCCAGTAGTACCCAGTTAGCAAGACTTTGCGAGCTAAACTCCGAGGACCGACATAACTTCCGCATATGCCCTCGTGTACCTCACGTAGAACATAGTTAGCTTCAGATGGAGTGAGGCACCTCAGCAAAAGGCACAAATATGCCTTTTTATATAAGATTCCGTTAATAAGTGTATACTTGGTGGCTCGGTATTTGACCTTTCTAGCTTCGGCATGATCCTCGGGGAGCTTCTCATTAATACCATTCAAATAACTTATCAGGGGTTCCATCCAACCGAGGTCAACAGATCTTCGTTCCAGCAGTTCTACCAAAATCTCTTTCGTTAAATGCGAATATATTGCCGAGGCTTGTTTTGACAGAGCATCGGCGTGCGTATTTCTCGTTCGGGCAATCTTGATGATGTCTACTTTTTAAAATTTTTCAATCCAGCTTTTGACCTCGGCTAGTACTTTTGCAAAATCACGCCTCGAGCCTCGTAATTTCCTAGGCTTTGATTCACAACAAGCTGAGAATCAGAATGAATCTTTAAGGTTCGGGCACCCATCTGGTGGGCCATTTCCATCACACAGATAAGGGCCTCATACTCAGCTTCATTGTTGGTTGCCTTGAATCCGAATCTGAGGGCATAAGTGAGATAGTCCCCTTCTGGAGATTGGATTATTATCCCTGCCCCGGCTCCAAAATCACACGAAGCTCCGTCAACATGAAGTTCCCATGCAAGGTCTTCCCTCATTTTTTGCTCTTTTACTGGAATCGGTTGTCAGAATGAGATCAACCTTTTCGATGTCACAGCTTTCTGCAATGAAATCGGCGAGCTCGAGCTTTGATTGCTGTCCGAGGTCTGAATTCTATGTCAAACTCAAACAGCTCTACAGACCCCTTTAGCATTCGACCTGAAGCATCTGGTTTGTTCAAGATATTTTTCAAAGGAAGGTTTGTCAAAATTATTAGTTTGTGACCATGAAAATAAGGTCTTAGCTTCCGAGCCGACACCACCAACGAGAAGGCGGCCTTTTCAATAGGAGTGTAGTTCTTCTCTGGACCTTGAAGCACTTTACTTACGAAATATACAGGATCTGTCTACCCTATACGTCTTGCCTCAATAGGACCGAGTTAACTGCTGGTTCTAGCAATCGAGATATACAGGTATAGCGGTTCGCCTTTCTGAGGAGAAGCGAGCTTCGGTAAGGTACCTAAATATTCTTTAAGTTCTTCAAAGGCTTTTGAAGCTTCTTTGGTCCATTAAAAACTCTCAGTCTTCTTGAGCAAGTTATGACTCAGAAGAATGGTAAGCCTCTCTCTGCTGATTTGGACAAAAATCGATTTAGGGCAGCCATTCTACCGGTTAGTCTTTGAACCTCTTTCATCGAGCTGGGAGTGCTCATATCAATTATGGCTTGCACCTTTTCAGGGTTTGCCTCGATTCCTCGGTGAGAGACAATAAATCACAAGAATTTTCTCGGGAGGACCCCAAATGTACATTTTTTGGGATTCAGCCTCATTTGGATGGATCTTAACGTCTCAAATGTTTCCCTGAGATCTTCCAGGGTTTCCTCGTATGTTCGGCTTTTAACCACCATGTAATCAATATATACCTCCATGTTTCTTCCTATTTGGAACTTGAAGGTCTTATTGACGAAGCGCTGATAGGTAGCTCGGGCATTTTTGAGTCCGAAGGGCATCGTAGTGTAGTAGTACGTGCCTCGGTCAGTGATGAAAGAGGTTTTCTCTTCATCTTCTCTAGCCATGTATATTTGATAGTAGCCTTTAAATGCATCTAAGGAAAATGTAAAATGTAAAATCCAACAAATGAATCTACTACTGTATCGATCCGGGGGTACGGATAACTGTCCTTTGGACAAGCTTTATTTAGATCAGTAAAATCTTGGCACATTCGCCAAGAAGAGTCTGGTTTTGCTACAAGGAAGCCATGTGGGATACAATACTTCTCTAATCAATCTGGCTATTAAGAGTTTGTCCACCTCGGCTTCGATTATTAAGCTGCGCTCTGGACCGAAGAGGCGCTTCTTCTGCTTCACTGGTTTGTATGCCGGGTCCACTCCAAGTTTGTGCTCAATTATATCCTGAGAGACGCAGGACATGTCTTCAACGGTCCAGGCAAACACGTCCTTATATTCGGCTAAAAGCCTGAAGAGAAGGGCCTTAAACTCGGCTGGGAGAGTAGCACAGATCTTGATTTTTTGATCAGGGAGGCTCGGATCTAAAGCTATCTCCTCAATTTGAACCTCGTCTTGGGTCTCGATCTTTGCCTTGCCCTTTCCTTTATCAGTTTAGACTGCTCTGGAGGTTTGGGGATCTCAGTAGCTCTCATCCGGGGCTGCCCCATCTCTTCTCTCTCTTTCTGACTGGTCTCGGACTTTTCAAAGCCATCCCAGGGGGATGAAGCATCGAAGGTTTCCAAGTAAGCCTTGTCTGCAATGGACATCGTTTGTGATTGGGACCGCAAGGACATCATATAACAGGCTCGGGGTTCTTGTTGGCCGCCAATGACCGTTCCTTCAGACCCATCCCTCAACATGAATTTTATCCCAATATGGAATACGGAGGAAAGGATTTTGTAGGTGTACTGCGTGGGTCGGCCGATTATCATATTGTAGGAGCTGTCCCTTTTGACGATGATAAAATTGGTCATTTCAATTCTGTGCTTCGGGAAAGTTCCAAGACACAGTGGAAGCATTATTTGTCCCTCTGGCACGACCGAGTCTCCGGTGAAGCCCACCAATGGAGTCTTGAAAGGTTTTATCAAAGAATGATCCATATGCATTTTGAGGCAAGCACCCCAGAAGATATTTATATCCGTCGAACTTCCGGTGTCCACGAACACACAGTGCATTTCATATCCAGCCACATTTACGTGAATTACCACGGGGTCATTGTGTGGTATTCGGCTGGGGACTGGGTCTTCAGAGGTGTATCGAGGCTCATAAATGGCCTTAGTCGTTTTTCCCGATCCTCTCCTGAAGGAATGTTCCTGGAATACTTTTTTTGGCATTGTTTGAGTCCCCGGTCACCGGGCCTCCGGCAATTGTGTTTATCACCCCGGCTATGCGAATTTGTTCATTTTGATTGGCCGCGGGGTTGTTTCTGTTCTCGCCGCCCCGGATCTGTCGACGAGGTGGCGGTCGAGGTTGCGCCAGATTTCTTTGGTTGGCACTTTTCCTCTAGAACTCAACCGCAGTTCGGCAGATGAACTGCTGCAAATGCCTTTCCTGGATGGCCTTCTCAATTTCAACTTTCAAATGATTGCATGCCTCGGTATCATGACCGTGTTGACCATGGAAAGCACAGTACTTTGACCGGTCTCTTAGTTGTCTGAGGCTGAAACCATCCGAGGAGGTGGTTCTAGAAGACCTAAGTGTTGGACTTGATATAATATTTCTCTCCTCGTCATATTGAGAGGTGTGAAGTCTGCGTCGGGATGGCTCCTTGTTCGCGGGGGTCGGTTCCCGATGTTATTGTTCGGGAAAACCACCCGGTTAGCCATGGGTGTGGCCCTGGAATAGCTCAATCTGTCTGCGACTCTCAGCTTTTTTGAGGAAGAGGGGTTCGGAGTCTTTAGGACTTTTTCTCTTTGTGTATCATAGAGTTCTCTTTTTATCCTGTTTGACTCTTCACCCCGGATAAACTCCGATACTCTTTCTAGAAGCTCTAAATAGGAATTTGGCATTCTTTTGGCCAATTCGGCGTTGAAGACACCTGGTCGGATGCCGCTGCAGAAAGCAGCAACTAGAATTCTTTCATCAACATTTTTTATTTGGACCACCTCATCATTGAAGTGGTCTACCAATTTATTAAATGACTCATCGGACCTCTGTCAGATGTTCATGAGGTGCGATGTGTCTTTCTGCAATATTGATTTACTCCTGAAGTGACTCAGGAATGACTTCGCCAAGTCGTGGAAAGTAGCAATTGAGTTCGTCGGTAATTCCTGGACATCATTTTTGTGTATAAGAGACGAAGAGTCATTGCGAACAACTTGCATCGGGTTGCGTCGCTGTAACCATACAGGCTAGTGATTGCCACCACGTGTTTTAAGTGATCTGACGGATCAGATTCTCCTTTGTAGCGGTCTAGGTCCGGCAACTTGAATTGTGTTGGAAGAGGTTCGATTTTGATAGAGATTGTGAACGGATCTCTATCAATCTCTGCCGTAGCAGGAGTATTCAGGAGCAAATTGTTCTTCTTCAAAATCTCTTGGATCTTGTTTTCGAGGTTCTGCTCCTCGAGTTGTTTTAAAACAACCGAGGAGGGTCCTCGCGATCCTGATTTTCTTGAAGAGTGTGCGCCGAGTCTCTCGCGCATCAGACATCTAGACTGTGATAATAAGAGACAATTGAATCTTATAAGAGATCTGATTGCTCATTTGAGCACGACTTTGTTAATTTGTGTCGCAGATCAGCTGGGCTCACGACATCGACTGGCTCTTTGCCAGGTCGTCGGTCGGGATAACGCTTCTGTTCAGCTTGTTGAGCGGCCACTCGGTTCGAGCGCTCAGACGAAGTTTTGCTCTCGCGCTGTTCCACGAATGCTCGAAAAGACTCAAAGTGATCAGCAATGTACTTCAGAACATCGTTTTGCTTTTGCTGAGCCTTGGTTGGTTCACCGACGTTTTCCAGTTCATCGGTTTGCACTACGAGGCGCTGATCGCTCGTTTCGGCATCTTTGCTGGCAGTTTATCGTGTTCCACGGTTCTTCATCCTTGCAAAAAGAAAACAATTCAGATGACTGAGAATTGATTGAAAGTGATGGAAATCAGTCTCATTCCTCAGACGGCATCTAATTGATGAAGCTAGAATTGGATTCTAGGAGGAGAGAGAAAGTGGAATATCTGAGTTGCAAGTGTGTGCTTGATTATCTGAATGTAGTGTGATTAGATTCTGAATTGTCTCCCTTTGTAATAGCACTCAAGCCCCCTATTTATAGATTTATACGAGGAGGCTTAAGGCTATCTCTATGCTAGCTCACACGAAACTCAATTACATAATTGCCCTTAATGAGGCTGCCACGTAAGCACCTCTAGAACAATCTAGGTAAGAAGCTATGAGTGTTACTAATTCACATTATCATTGACCGAAGGAGCTTTAGCTTGATTATACAAGAAGAAGCATGACTCGGCTAATTTGGCCTCCCCTCGTGAGATGACGATTGGCCAATATCGATTTTACTTTGTGAAACCCAGTATTTTACTAGCCTTGTTCTTTGATTTTTAACTGGTTTAAAATGTTTTTCATATTATTTTTAGTCATAAAGTACTTCAACTTATTCGTTTTTCAATTCGGCAAATTTTTCGGTTTACGCGATATGAAAAACATTTTAAACTAATTAAAAATTGGACTAAGTTTAATTAGTGCATTGTGGTGTGTGAGTGTTCGCTGTATGATGGCTGAATTATTCAAAAAAATGTTAATTTAGTAGCAAAAATTAGTTTTTGGGTTAAATAGTCAACTTGGAGACTATTTGGTCAAATGGGGAACTATTTGGGTCAACCTTGAAATCTTTTTTAGTCTTCTTCTTGCTTTGTTTCTTCCTCATTTCTCCTAGCTGCTGGCCGAAACTCTCTTCCCCATTTTCCCCCAAAATTTTCTTGGATATCAAGTATAAATCACTTGGAAGGTAAGATTTTATGTATTTTAGCACTTTATGGCTTATGGGCTTTATGATCCAAGCTTTAATTTCAAGTTTTGTAGGATTCTTTATGGCTGAAAAAAAGAACCCTCTTTGCAGCCTTATATGTTATGATTTATGTTTGTTATGGGTTGTTTTTAGTGTTTTGGAGGTTGGGAAGTGATTGGAGTTGATTTTTAACAACTTTTCACTGTTAGATTACATATTTTAAGATTTTGAGTTGGGGTTTTGTCTTCCATATGTGGCCCTAGAGGTGTGTTATGCTATGAATGCTTATGTCTATGCATATAATGATGTTTTAAGAGTGTTTTAAGGTTAGTTTGGATAGGAAGCATGTTTGAATCATGCGTGTGGCTAATTGGTAAAAATTTCAGTTTGGTAGTAAAGAGGGAATTTCACCCATAGGTTGTTGCTCTAATGTTGTAATAGAGTTAATTGTAGTGGTTATGGGGTATGGATTGTTGTGGGGTGCTATTGATATAGTCTCGGCTATTGCTCCGGTGAATCTTTCCGTTTATGCATTGGTTGGTTAGAATATGTTGTTTTGAGTTGGGTTGTAACCAAGGTTCCTTGAATACCTTGGAATTGGATTTTGTTGGAAGGGAGGATAACCTACTTATAGCCTAGGGAGAGGCGAAGTTTTTTTTCGGTTTTTCTGGAAAACTGAGCTTATTATCTCCTAATCTAGCTGTAATACGAATTTGAGGGGTTAACTAAGTGTTTTGACTGGGGTTTTAGCTTGTCGAAGTTGGTCGGAATAAATTGTGATAAGGTCATTTTTTACCAAAGAGCTGTTGGTGTCGTTTTCTATCGTTTCGCGTCGTTTTCGTTCCCTAGTCATTTCATTTAAACGGTCTCTTCTAAGTCTGTCTCTTATACACATCTAGGTGCACAAATGACACCTAGCGATAATATCTGACAGTGATCATGGTGTGCACCTGTGCTTTGATAGGTGGGTAACATAGACCCTCTTCCACTTGTATTTTGTTTAACGACTTTCGAAATATGTTTGGATGGATTTTAGAATGTGTATGATGTTTGGAACTGCACTTTTACCAAGTTTTGGAATTATTACATATGAAATCGGGACCAAGCTATTTTATGTTAATCAATTGATATGTTTGCAAACTCTTTTGATATGAAAGCATTTTATGACTGTTTTGGCTCATAGGTGACCTAGGTATATAATTCTGGATGTGTATGGAAAGACAGATTTGGGAAGAGAACCGGTTCTATAGTCAACCGGTTCTCTTCCCAAATCTATGATTATGAACTATTTGACTGCGGGGTCTTGTGCTGGGATAACTTGACCTCCAGGTCAGACTACTAGGTGTGGTAGATTACTAGATCTGGCTAGTACTATAGGTCATACCTTTGAGCCTAAAAGATACTCATGCTATTTTATTATATTCCGGATTGAAACTGTACTTGGATTTGTTCGCTATGCTTTAGCATACTATGTTTTGAAAAGATTGGATCTTTTTGGCTATGTTTTGGACATGCCTAACGTTTAAATGGCATGAGACATTTTAGAAACTACTTATGATTATGGTTTATTGACGTTTAAATGGCATGAGACATTTTAGAAACTACATATGATTATGGTTTATTGACGTTTAAATGGCATGAGACATTTTAGAAACTGCTTCATGACTATGGTTTTCACAAATGTTATTATCTTTATGTTTTCTTAAATCGCAATGCTTGGCCCCATTTGAAGAGCTTTTATGATATCCACTGAGCTAGTTATGCTCACCCCACGCATGATTTATAATTTTTCAGATTAGGTGCTCGTTTTTGACTCTCCACCGCGTTAGCAGCTTTTAGATTTTCTCCAGATTCCACATTATACACATAGGACTCTAGAAGCAGGATAATCTACCAAGCTTCTCTTTTGTTTGGAGAGGGGTAGTGTATTAGATAAGTTTTGTATTGATGAACTTTGTTTTTGTTGTAGCATCTTTTGTACTAAGAAGAAATTTTGTAATTCGTATTTTTTTGTGTAAAATAAAATATTCGGTTTTATAGTTAAGAAATGGTTTGATGGTTCTATTACATTGCGGTTAAGTTTGTTGCTCTGTTTGTTTGTGCCTTGTGCTTTGGGCCGGTGTACCATTAGCGCGGCGTGTTACGGTCCCGTTTTTGGGGCGTGACATACTTTGCCTTGATTTTAAGCATTCTTGCTTTATCGGCGGCAGTTTGCCGAAATAAGCTCATTTGCTTATCAAACTTTGATAAAAGAACATATCATTTGTCTGAACTCCAATTTTGATAAACAACGTATAAGCACAACACTTGCTGTTAGTGTTCTTTTTCGACTGCATCCAAGCTCCAAAATTTTCAATTTTGTAGATCGGCAAACGAGGCCCTGGGGAAGCTTTATTCAACTCATGGTTAGTCAAATCTGATCCGACGACCAAGATAAGCAAAAACCTCCGCTGCATGTACTCAATTCTAGTGGTCATTGTGACAGGCCTTTTTCCAGGAGCCTTAGCTGTCAATTTATTCGGCATCGTTCGAATGAGTTTGATCCTGTCTGAACTTTTCCCGAGGTCACGAAGGGGATGTCTTCTTAAGATAATTCAAGCCAATGCCAAAGCCAAGATAATCAAATTGGCGCTCGAATAAACGAACACTGATCAATGAAATCAAGGAGGAAATGTTTCGATCTCAACCAATTGATAAAATCAAAGATGAATTTTGATCTCAACTCAGTCAACTCACAAGGAGATGGACTCCAAATAATTTAGTATGGTTGAACTATTCAGGACTGTGATCAAGCTGAGACTATGCCCAGAGGTCATGATCTTCTTTGATAATTCTTGGCTTCAAAGGTAGTTCGACCTCTGCTTCAGATTGATGGAATCCAGACCCAACTTCATTTAAGATTGAAGTAGAATAATCTAGCTCAATTTGTTTGGATCGGCATTGATCAAAGTTGCTAACCTACAATTATACTACCAATGTGATCGGTCGAACTCCAACTTAATCAATTGGTGGCTCCTTTTGGTGAGGATGAGCGAATAACTCAGCCCTTAGAGCTCGATATTACTGCAATTCAACTTTAAACTCGAAGTTCGATTTTAATTGATTCAAAATTTGGAGCTGAGTGAGCATTACGAGATCAAAAATTTTGGTCGATCTCGTGAAGTTGAGACTTGACCGATTGGTTGTGCGGCATCACTCGAACGAAGTTGAGTCTACCAATAATGGACTTTTTTTCGAAGTCAAATCTGAGCAACTTTGATGGTGCCCTAAGCTTTGTTTAGCTCGGCTTCCCATCCGTGGCAATATACTCGATCAAGGCTTAAGTGCATAATGAATGATCAAGTATCTTGTTCAGCTTCAAAATTGTTGTAGAAACTTTGCATGACTCCTCGATTATCATTATGCTTTGATTGATTTCAATTGCCATTCGAAGGTCTGAGTGACGTTCTCTCTAGACTATTTTCTGATGACATCTTGGATCGGCTTTTTTAATTTGATGCCAAGAAGTTGTTTGATTTTACCAAGCCAATTGAAATTGGCAGGTAGATTATCGGTAGGAAGAATCGGAGGTTTGTTTGCATCAACCGAAGCTTGAGCTTTGACCGCAAGCCGAGAAAGTTGGGTCGGAACTCAGCTGGAGTCAAATCAAAGAATTGAGTGATTTCGTAGATGGCGGAATGATCAAGCTTCGAGCTCAGCGCATGTTAGCCTTGAAAATAAGGAATGCCCTTCTTTCTAAATGTCTGATTTTCTGTACGTCTTTTTAAATAAGACGTGATGATCAACATTAAGCCAGGTGGGGGCATTGATCAACTGAAAGCTAATTATCCCATTTTCGTCGAGCATACGTGTTCACTTGTCTGGCTACAAGATAGGATTTTTAATATCGACCTGTATGCCGAGCAACGGTTGAGCTATTTAGGACCATCATCTTTGATTGTATGGATGATATTAAGTCCTGGTCTTTTTTGATGATGTACGAATTTGTATTTTTTTGAGCTCGGCCAAGACTTGTGTTTATCTCATTATGTTTGGAGTTCAGAACTAGCGCTTGAGTAGATCAAATCGGTTTGTACTGATCTCAGCTTCTTATGTACAGTGTTCTCATATATTGCCTTCAGTTGCAGCATCATGCTTCACCAAAAAGGAGTATGGAATGAGCATCAAATATTGTAGTGATATTGTAATGATATTATAATGCATCATAAATTTTTATAAGGATATTATAATATACTCCAAGCATACTTTTTCGCATATTAAAATAAAGAACTTATCTTTTGATAATATATTCAAGACTTGTGTTCGGTTTTGGCTGTCAATTCAGAGAAGTTTTGTCTTTCCCGAACTCATATTTGATCGATCAAAATTCGTGAGTTGAGATCATTCTCTTGTTTAGACGAAGACAGGAACTCATCTGTGCTTCTTATACTGGTAGTTCGGCAACAACAGTTTGATGCGGCCACGGATCGGCATGACCGACCCCACAAAATTGGAGTTTAGCATCAACGATGTCCATCCTTTTAAATTTGTATTTTGAGCTCTTCTTTCGTAAGAGTCGCCTTGTAGTTTGACCTCCCAGATCAGAGTTTGATTCTCTGAACCATAGTTCAAGTTTGGCTTGAAGCTCAATCATAAAAGTGAAACATAAAAATATTTCAAAATAACACGGTAGATATCGATTTAATGATCTTAGGTCCTTCGAGTCGTGCTTCGTTGAATTTCGAACTTCAATTTTGATGTCAAGACTTGAGGGCTCATCAAGAGTGAGCTTGCTCAATATTTTTATAGCATATCGGGAAACTCCTTACCAAAATAGTGCCTGGAACTCGCGATTTTGGTCATGATGAGGTAATTCCTTGGCAGACCCAAAAATGAGGCTTAGTTATTGAGTATGGCAAGCCACATGTGTTGCCATAAAGCACGTGGTGAGTTCTAGAATTATAAACAAGGCATGCTACAAAAATCTAAGTTTGTGGGTGTGAGTGGGTTTGTAAGTGCTTATTTTGATTCTTTTGATGGTATATGGTGATGTTGTTCATGAATTGTTTTCAAGAATCCATAAAAAATAGTGGAAGCATATGGCTTTCAACTGTAAAAGCAACAAAGTAGAACTTACAGTCATTTGTATCATTTCCCACAGACGGCGCCAATTGACGATACGAAAATTGTTCCGTGTCAGAAATAATTTGTAGAGGATAAATAAAGGGAGTAGAAATAATTTTAGAATGAGAGAGAATTTTTGTTGGAGAGAGAAAGTGTGTACTTTTATTATTTGTAGCCAAATTGGCTTGTTATTGCTTGTATCGCCCTTTTTTACAAATAAGGGGTAGGTACACTATTTATAGATAGACAGGCCAATTTTAGGTAGTGGGACCCATGATAATGGGGCCCATGAGGTCATACATGTCCGACCTACCGAGCTACTTATATGCCAAACTACTCTTGTCGAGCTACTTGTTGCTGAACAACATGTGCCGAGCTACTTGGGTAATCAGTCCAACCTATCTGACCAACTTTGAATGGAGAAAATTGATGAAAATAGCCACGTGTCTTCATATGTAATGCCACGTGTTTCCTGTCTGAGCTTGATTATTTTTTATATTGTCAGTACTGCTTTTCTTTTGTTATCAAAGTATCAGTTGAATAAATTGTTTTTTTTTTTTTGTGGATTTTGCTCTCTATATTTACATAACACCTTCACATATTTGTTTACCAGACTTGTGTTATATTTTGATGATATGGGATGAAAGAAATAGTTAAAGAATTATCAAGAAAAAAGCCATATGAATTAACTGATTTTCTGTTCTGATTAAATAGGGAAAGATTGATTGATCAATAATACCTTGCATAGTTTTTTTTTTTTTTGGCTCTTAGGCAATACCTTGGATAGTTAGCTATGCTGTTAATAAGTTGGCTTCAACATTTTGGTTGGTGGTTTAGTCCAAAGTGCAAATTAGGCAAGTCGCAAATCAGGATTTCAGCACATGAGGTGATGATCAATATCTAATATTTTTCTCTTTTCATTTTCTAGTTCACTTTCCTATTTTTTCCTAGCATTCATATAGTTGATTATGTCCTATATGAGTGTTTGGATGAGTTTATTGCAATTTGTGAAGATACTTCTAAGTTTTTGGTTTGGGTGAATATGAGAGTGACCTTGGTACTATATCAGTCAGTTTATGTAGGGGTTTCTTATGGCCATCGACATGATTTGTGTTAGTATGTTAATCCAAGGTGTCTTATACTTAATTCTTTTTGTCTCTAGAATTTGGATGACTTAGGTAAATTATATCTAATCTTGTATCTTTCTTCCTATTGCATATCTTCCTTCAATTTTCAACCAAATTGACTAAAATGGAACTTCCACTTTCTATTTGATCCCCTTTCTTAATCCATATATAGTTGGTATTTAAATGATAATGAAATCGGCATCTGAATATACACTTCCTATCAAAATTGGTCACTAAACATGCAATATTGTCCAAAACAGAAACTATACATTGTATTTGACTAAATTCCATAGCAAAAAAAAAGAAAGGAAGATGATTGAACATTTTCTTATTCTCTATATTGAGATGTGCCTGGATAACGTGATTTAATTTCTATCCTCGAAAAGAAAGAAATTATGAGGAATTATTCTTGAAAGTTGGATTTGATCTTGGTTACTGCTTATACATCATAAAGAAACCAAAGAAGACTTAATTCATGTTCGCTATTTTTCCAAAGAGTCACGTTTGATGATGAGGAACAAAAAGAAAAAATTCCACATGTACATGTAGAAATTATAGAAGTAAATAACATTACTTGTTTTATTTTACCAATATACCATAATCAACCACCTACAGCATTACAGTAGTAAAACAAGAATACAAAAAATGCAAGAGTGAACTAGGGTAGAGAAATCATCATTTCTTCTCTTTCTCTTCCACTTCCACTCAGTGCTGCCGCACTCCTATCCCTCTCTCCTACATCCTTTTTTCTTCCTCCTTTCTTCTTCTCTTCTTGTTTTTCTCTTTTAATTCTTTCTGGGATTTTTGTCCCTTTTCCTTTTCTTCTTCTTCGAGTCTGATCGTAGATCTACTTTTCTTCCCCTCCCCTTCCCCTTCCCCTCTCCCTTCCCCTCCTCTCTCCTCCCCTCCCCTCTTATTATTTGTCTCCCTTATTTTAGTAGGATTTTTCCTGATATTCTTATTGTTTCATATTTTTTCTGCAGGGATTTGATGTATTGATGATTGATGAAGCTCTCGATTACGGGGTAAATATTTTTATCATTTTTTTTTGTTAATTTATTTATATAGTTATTTTTTATTTCTTTTCCTTTTGTTTGCGGTATTAAGAAGCCAAGGCATCTTAAAGGTAAGACATGTTTCTTTTCTTATACATAAATTATACTTATTTTTGCTTCTTCCATATCTTTTTCTTTTTCCTTTCTTTCCTTGGTTGAATGTAGAACAAACGAAGAAAAAAAATGTTCAAATGACAAAAAAAGCAAATATCAAAGTGTTTTTTTCATTCATTCCACATCTGCCAATGGAGAAATAGTGGTTCACGATTTTTTTCCCTTTTTTTTTATTTAGAAATATAATGGACTAGTAGTGTTTGATCTCATTCTACTCTCAAGATCTGCATAATTATTAGAATTTCAAAAGTAATACTTTTTGTTTAGACGTATATTCCTAAAATTTTTAGTATTTTCCAATTGGTTGAAGGTGAAAGAATTATCATCAATTTATTTACTATTAAAATTTTCTTACTTTTGTACAACAAGAAAAAAAATATTTTTGTATTTTTGTGCACAGGTTTTTCACAAATATACGAAGTTGGTTGATAGTTGAAAATCTTAGTTTGGTTTTTCAAGGTTTTTAGAAGCTCTTTCAATGGTATCATATTAGTGACTAGAAAATTTGTTTGGATAGTTTATTCCCCTACTCTTAAATTCCAATGGTGAAATTACAAACTAAAAAGGTTCTACTTTCACATAATATTTTTAACCAAAAATTCCAAAGATGCAAAGATCCTTCTACCCTGAAATCCCAAGTTTCTTAACTTTTCTAATTTTTTTTAATTATTTTATTAATTGACTTTTGCAGTGTTGCATGATTAGTGAAGATTTTTGCTCACTCTCAGAAGCATTTTGAGTGGTGGAAGACAAATAAATTTTATGGAACTAAAATGTACTCTATTATATATTTTCTTGTGATTGATGAAGGAATATTTAGTTGTCTTTTTAGATTTGAGTATCTGGTGAAAAAAAATGTGTTCTGGTTATAAGTCAACAGGCTAGCCATAAGCCTAATTACAAACCTTTTCAACTTCACATTTTTCTGCCAAACAATAAAAAATTAAGTTTTTTCCCAAACAATAGGAATCTTTCCTATTTTGACGCTAATTTTCAATTGATGATTTTCTTTTCTTTATCTTTACTTTGGCATCATTTCATTTTGGATCAATGAAAGACATTTATCTCACCTGATAATTGCCCTCACTTGAAAAGTGGTAAGATTTCAACGAAGCAAGCATGGTGTGGAGTTGTTTAAGTACATTATTACTGAATCCATGTTATGGAGTTATTTGCCTAATTTATGCAATTGTTATTTATTCAAAGGGAACATATATTCTAATTTTGTTTTATTGGTTAGAAGTACTGTGACTTGTGCATAAATATAAAGTTTTATTACTTTTACAACAAATAAGATAGTACTTGAAAGTTTATGCTCTGTATTTGGTTGTATAACATATCTTAGAACTTTTTTTGCCTCCTCAGTGGATCCCTTTTGTTCCTTACTAAAGTTTCCATGAAAATCTCTCTTTGTTCTTAGTATAATTTGTTTGTTAATTTCTTTTCCTTTTTATATTCATTCCAAGGAAATTTGGGTAGCACTGGAGGAGATCTTCGCACAAAATATAGTTGAAGCCTCTAACAAAAGCAAAATAGAGGTAAATTCCTTTTTTCCTCTTTGTTTTATGCTATTTTTATGGAACATAGTCCAATATCCTCTCTAAAATTTACAAATTTTAAACTAGATCTGAAGCAAAGTTTCTAATTTATTTTTTTAAGTGTGGTAATGAGTGTGCTCCTTGCTAAGTGATGATTACTTTCCCAGCCATTAAAGTAGTTGAGGCATTTAATTGCTTTATGCATCACACTTTTCTGACGTCTCTACAAAGCAGAACATATTAGTGAGTTGAAATCTAGGTAGAATTTTTTACTAAATTGAAGATACTCATGGTATCTGATGAAAGGGTTTGTAAGATGAATATAGTAAGGATACAATCTGAATAGAGGACACTGAAGTTCATCCTGAGAGGCATCTATTTCCAATGATCATAATTTGTTTTCTTTAATGTTATCGGGCTATTTGTGCTTGAAACTACCTGGATCTAGGGCATAATACTATGTAAATGTTTCATGGTTTTCAGAATTTCGCAGGTTAATATACTCTTGAGTTATCAGCATGCAACAATGTTGGTTTCTGTCATGGCCATGGTGGTACGTATTGATAATTGGTTTGACATTTTCATATCTTTTTTTTTTTTCACAGTCAAGTTATTTTTAAAATTGTCCTTATCAATTTCTTGGTTTACCTATAGCCTATTTATTTCAATATCCATGATTCTATTATGTAGCTAAAGTTTATATTAAAACTCATGATTAACCTAATTCACCTCCTTTCTATGCCATGTTTAACTTTTCTCTTAGTTGCCATAAGAGAATTTGGCATTCAACATTGCATGTAAAGTTTTTTGGGTAGATTTGATTTCAAGAGAGTCGTAATCTGCATTCTCTCATCCTACATTTTAGATATTTATATGTTAATGCATGTATTGGAAAGTTTCATTTCTTACTTGTTCATACATTGTTAAGTTGTGACAGAAATTTTATATAGTTAATAATTAATCATTCATTTGATTAATAATAATGTTTAGTCATTTTTTCATAGCTAGCTTGCTTGCTTGAGTACAATTGAGATACCGTATCAAGATATACAAAACAAGGTTGCTAAGTCTAACCAGAGGATGGCTGGGACAAGGTTTGCTCGATTTAGTACAATGCCTCAGGTACTTTATGATGGTGGAAGTGGTGTGAAAAAGCTAAAAGGCCACTATGTCCCATAGATGGGGATGAAGATGACGGTAGGGATAATGAGGAGGAAAAGAGTGAGGATGAGTGACCTCTACATATTATCATTGGATACTAGTTAATAAATTTTGTACTTATTTACTTATATTTTGTTACTTTTACTTTGGTTGTAGACATTTCGTTATATGGGACATTTCTTATTAATATACTTGATTTATGGTGGTTATAGACGTATTTGAATGCATATTTGGTTGCTCGAATTTTTGGATGGTATTTGGTTTATGTTTGGTGGTTGTTGATGACAGGTTTAGAATTTAATGGTATTGATATTTTAATTTTATAATATTTTGAAATTAGTAACGGATTTTTCCGGACACTCACTAAGGTGTTTTAAATTTTAAAATGTATTTTCCCAAAGGATATTTTCATTGCTAATTTTGCAGTTAGCGACGGTTTTTTATATTACTAAAAATTGCGACTGAAAAATTCGTCTCTAAGCTGTTCCCGAGCTAGTATTCTTGTACTAAATTTAGCGACAAATTTTCCAACAGAAATTTTGTGTTAGTAAATTTTCCTTAGTAAATCGGTTGCTAAATTTTATCAACGAGCAATATTTTGACGGAAAAAAATCAGTCACTAAATCGATTAGTGACGGATTTTTGGCAAAAATCAGTCACTAAAGTTTGTTTTTCTAGTAGTGCTCCTACTTCCTCTTCCCTGCTACCTTTCCCTCTCCCTTCTTCCTCCACAAGCTCTTTCACTTCATTAGAGGCATAAATAAACTAAGGCCTTAGTAGAGTACCATCTTCGGTTACCAAGATTGGCTACAAAAGTAACCAATCTGACTACCGTTGCGGCTTTTTGCCACACTACCATGCTCAAATTTGCAACCAAAATTGTAATACTATTGGATCTCGAAACTCTAATGTTGTCTCTATCACTATGCTACTTGTTCTTACGTTGTGTGATGTTTCTTTGTTGAAGATCTAAGAAAGTTGGCAAAAGATGCAAATGAGTTTTTGAAAGTGGATTTTTATATTTACCTTGTTTAATTTTGTAGCTTATGTTGTTGTACTTGTTATGAGAATAAATTTGGTATAAAGTTTGTTTGATTTGGCTGAGATTCAAAGAAGAAGACAAAACAGAAAAAAAAAAATGAAAGATTGAAAAATTCCCTGGAAAAGATGACTAATGATAGTTTTGAAATTTAAATTTCAAAATTTGCAATCTAACCTTTTTAATTCTTTTAGTATCTATCTTGACTCTACAACTTAAAACATTAGTCAACCTTTGCATTTTTTGAACAATTTTATCTGTTAAAATTAAAAAGTGAAAATCACATGTTTGACCAAATGGAGCATTGAGTAGAATAAATTAACGGATTGATCTCAAAAACCCGACAACACACTTTTAGAAGTTGGGTGACCATTTATTTAAGCCACACAAATAGTTTAGCGAGTAAAATAATAACCCTTATATAATTGGGTGACCTTTCAAGCTATTTGCTCTTTTTGATATTGTACATGCTTCTATTTGGATTTGTTATTGCTCTTGCCTGCATATTTTCTGTTCAGGAAGTATACTTTTTGTTGGTGAGAACAAGCCATGACAGAACCCGCTAAAAGAAACCCAATACATATGTTAAAAACCAGTAGGTTTTGTATCTAACCTATATGTTTTGATAGGCTCTCTCATTCCTGTTTTGTTGGGTTCATGGGTAGGTTTCACTTATTCTGCATTGGTTTCACGGACAAATAAATATCACTTAATATATAAGTTGGGTTCAAGATCTATAGGCTTAAACTTTTAAGTCAAGGTTGGGTTCCAACTTATGTATTGGGTCTCTTTTGGTAGGTCTGTCAAATCTTGTTCTCCCCAACAATGGTATTAGAGTTTCTGGTTATCTATAAGAGAGCCCTGAGTCTGGGTTTCTCATTTGCAAGTAACCAGTATCTTCTCGATATTGGACTATAGTGTTCTCTTCTTGGTGTTGGACCATGGGTTAGGGATTTGACTAGTTGTACCATGGCAGGGGTCCAGTTTAATACGCAACGAAGTTTAAGAAGAGTGCATCCATTAATTGGTTGATGAAGAAATTTAGCTTGTATGGAGTATTAAGGTAGGGTTGATGAGAAATTTTGGTTTCAATTTGAGAAAATACCCATGAAGGGGGAGATTGTTAGGCTCATGAGTAGGTTTAACTTGTCCTACATTGGTTTGACAAAGAAATAAAGAGCACATAATATATAAGTTAAGGTCAAGACCTACTAGCTAAAAATTTTAAATCAAAGTAATCTAGATGTGTATAAGAGATTAAGAATTTAACTTATGTATTGCATCTCTTTTGGCGGGCCCTATTATGGCTTGTTCTCCCCAACACTTTTGCCAATATATTTGCTATTATGTTTAAACAATTTTTCTTTCCTCAATGAGTTGATACAAAAAAGGACATTTTTTTCCCTGATTTTGTAGAAGATGCTCCTTATAAACCTTGATGGTTTGAAGTTAAATTAGATATACCCTAGTAACTTGTGGTAGGTGAAATGTTTGTTTTTATTTCACTTTAACTTAAGAAGTTTTTAAGTTACAAGTTAGAATTCCGTCGCGAAGTTCTTTATTTGAATAGTTTGATTATAAAGAAGATGATCCAAGTTTAGAATGCCAATGTGCTCTTTAGTTTCAAACTGCTGGGGTGCATTGTCATCTGAATGCAACCTAAAAAAGATTAACTTAAAAAGATTTTTAGGTAACTTTTAAAATAAATAAAAAAGAATTTATTGTGTGAAAGGAGTCAAAGATTCTGTGAAGAGGGGTGGCTCATTACTCATTAGTTTTATTCTTGCTTCATTTTTTGTTAATCAAAAAGGCTATAGACTTGTTTCTAGTGCTTTATTTTGGGTACTTGATGCAGTAGTTGGGGGAATTTTTATTTTGGATTGGAACAACTACTTAAGCCTATATATATAGTAATTACTTACGGATCAATGATATTTTTTCATATGGAGTAAATTATTCGCTCACCAAAAGTAATGACCTCCCTATTTTCAAAAAATAGCCTCCTACCCCACATGCAAAATTCTTATTAGTCCTAGAGCAAGTAATATATATATACTATTAAATAGTTGCTCCAGCCCTATTAGGCTCCATCCCATGATAAAATTTCTTGCTATCTGGTGAATCCTTAGGCTTCTGTGTGTTTTAGGAACTACTAAAAACATGCACCGTAAGGTATGAAATGCACAATTATGTGGCATCTTGTTAAGGTTTTGTGTTTTTCCTTTGTTTCCTTTTATGCAATTCAATACCTTTTCTTTTTTGTTCTGTATTTTCTCAAGTCTGCCCATGCTCAGTCATTTACAAATTTAAATTCTTAATTTTTGCTCTTATAAATCGATTATTTATGAATTTTCTCCTCACATTAAGCAAGAGGATTTAGTTTCTGAAAGTTCCGCAAATTAACTAAAGTGTAATGCTTGCGTTGTATTAGCTTTTCTGATATAAAAAGTATGCATCGAATTTCTTGGCCTGAGCTAATAGTGATCTAACATGAAACTCATCCTCATCTACCTAATTTTTCTTCTAACGAAGTTGCGAATTGCTTCCAGTTTTCAACTTTATATACATTATATCAGTTGGATTGAGTTGAAAAATGGCCCAAGTCAAGTCACCTTGCATCATCACGCGTTACAATCATGGCCTAATTCCAAAAGCATGGCTTTTTGAGATAATTGTGTCATATAGGTTGTCATTCTTTTCCTACATAAGCAAGGGAATATAATCATTGTCATCCACAGAAAGCATGTACCTCCGCCAGGATAAGTTTCAGTGGGCTTTGGTGCAGTAAGATGCATTAAAAGGAAACACCCTTGTTCAATTCAAGGAGGTTATGATGTATTGTGCTTCCAGACTAGTTCACTATTTCAAGGCCGAAACGGAAAAAAGAAATATGGAAAAGGAGATGCTAAAACAGGCTGTATTTGCATATAAAAAATAGAAAAACCTTCACCTACAGCAGTTTCGAGTTTCATTAGTCTTCAAATGGGAACATGAGGTAATTTGCTGTTTTGGTTGTTTAGGATTTGGTAATTTTAGCTTCCAGCAGGTTAAGTGGATTTCTGACCACTTATGTGCAAAATTACATGGATAATTACAGTGGCTTTTTGGATAATGAAGTATATTTTAGGTGGTGCTGTATTACGAGGGCTTTTGGGATCTGAAAATTTTTGATACAATAGAAACCTCTGCAACCATTTCTTGAAAAAGTGCTCTATATTTTTGTGAAAGAATGTGCTTGAATTTGCAAACTGGTTGCAGGTAATGTTGAATCAAGAGGTTGTGACCGTGTAAAACAAAGAAAGGATGCTCCTAGCAAAGCATCTACTTGTGGCATGATATATATTTTGCCTCCCGACTCCAGCTGATCTGTTTGCTCAGTTGTTCAATCCTTTAGCGCTCTTAGCTTTATTTAGGTTACTTTTGAGTGCTTATCTCTCTTAGGAAAAGAGTGCAAAGAATGCATTGTATTGTTTGTATAAAGCTCCGAACAATATTGTGAAGCTTAATTGTCATTATGGTCGAAAGCAAAGAAAGCATAGTGTTTCCTGAGAAGTTTGTATTTGGAAACAGTGGTGTGAAGGTGTACTACCAGATGTACAAATTTCAAGTTTCTTTCCTACTACTGTACATAAGAAACAAAAAATAAGATTAGTCATTGGGATGCATATTTCAAATTAATGTCGTGATATCATTTTCGAGGCGTTTTGTTTATATGTATGAGTAGGGACGAGCGCAGGAATTATACTTTGGGGGCAAAAAACTTAATAACTAAATATTTATTAAGGTTAATTATATTTTCTCACAAAAATTTAGGAGAGCGAAATATAAAGTTTATAAAGATACAAATTAATTTTTTAAAATTTTTAAAAGTAAAATTTACAATTTCTAAAATCTTAGCCGCCTGCCCCTCCCTCAATCCGCCCCTATGTCATTAATTTGTATCTGTATGAGGGGGGAATGAAAATTAATGATACTTATAAATGTTGTTTGGTTGAACATTATGAGAATCATTTTATAGGAATAAAAATGTTAAAAAATACTTATTTTCATTCCTCACTTATAATATGAGTTTCAAATTGAGTAAATTATTAACATTATGAAACTCATTCTTATTTTCATTCCTCACTTATGATATGGGTTTCAAATTGAGTAAATCATTAACATTATGAAACTCATTCTTATTTCAAACTAAACAAATAAAGAGGAATTATATAAACTCATTCTAATAGTGGACTTTATGATGTTTATTCCAATTCTGATTTTCGAATGTGAACCAGACACTTCCAAAATCTTTTTGCTTTCATTTTCCTAATTTATTCATTGGGAGGTTCTACATACATGCAACAGAGGAGATTTTGTCTGCCCTGAAATGAAATGGGATGTTATTCCAAGAGTTGCAAGCTTCCCCTCCTAAATTACGGTTGCAAGGCTTTTAATATGCTCCTAGAATATTGGGAGTTGTTTTCTGAGGTGTTTGGTTCATAATCGGGAATCGGAATCGGAATCGGAATGGGAATCATAAACTCCACTATTGGTATGGGTTTATATCATTTCCCCTTACTTGTTTGGTTTGATATAAGAATGGGTTTCATTATGTTAATGAGTTACTTAATTTGTCACAAATAGGGAATGAAAGTAGGCATTTTCTAACACTTTCATTCCCATAGAGTGATTCCTATAGTACTCAACCAAACAACATCTTTGAGTATCATTAATTTTGATTCCCATTCCCCCCTCTCATACCCATAAACCAAACACCTCCTAAGTCTTACTGGATTTTCAAAACATTTTAAAAAGGTAAATAATGAGGGTTAATAACACTTTGCCCCCTTGAACTAGGTGGGTAATTATGCTTTACCCCCAAAACTAGAAAAAATACACTTTGTCCCTATTCACATTATTCATCTTTTAAAAATATTAAAATCAATAAGATAATCTAGTTAAATGACTTAAATACCCTTGGTACTATATTTTAATTTTTTTATGTATTTACAATTTAATAGTGGTGTGATAATTATTTAATAATAATAATACATGAACTATATAATATTTTAATATAATCCAAATCAATATATTTGTTGGTCAAATTTTTAAATTTTATTTTATTTTATTTTATATTATTTCGAATTTGAATATTTAACTATAGTGGTAGAACAATTCCTAAATGAGCTTATTTTCTATTGAAAATTTTTCTTTAAATATATTATGTGATAATATATTTTTTATAAAACTTTGTGATTTTTTTTATGTCTATTAGCAATTTCCACTTTTAATATTTGACTTAAACTGTACAAATTATAATGTCAAATACATGTTATTATGTTTATTATAATAACAATTTTTATTATAATATCAATTTGTTATTATAGTTCATTTTTTCTAATTCTTTTATAACTATCAAACATCAAAATTAAATACATGAAAAATTAAAATATAGAACCAAAGGTATTTAAGTCATTTAAATTTGTAGATTATTTTGTTGGTTTTAATATTTTTAAAAGATGAATAATGTGAATGAGGAGCAAAGTATAGTTTTTTAAGTTCAGAGGGACAAAGTGTAATTATCCACCTAGTTCAAAAGTGAAAGTGTTATTAACCCAAATAATGATGACGGGTAATTTTGTTTTGTTGGAATGATTATCTAGCTATAGTGAAAAATTGATTGAACATTGAGGTAGTATTTTGAAGTCAGAAAAATATTTGTAACATTTCAACAAACACTAGAAAATAGACTTAAAAAATATTTTCAATAGGCTAACAAAACGTCTGAAAATATGACAAAGAAATGATTTTCCACGAAAATAACATCACTAGAAAATATTTTCGGGGGGGAAACACTTTACGTTTCAACCTGACCATTAAGGAAGTTGTCTTATATTGAATTGAATTGGAGAAAATGTTTTCCATACTCAAAATATTTCCAGTAACTGCGCTACAACCAAACAATGGAGGTTTTCAGTCCAAAGTAACACGTTTGCACTAAGACAAAAGATTTTCGCGAAATTGTTAAAGATAATTACTGGACCTCCAAAATAGCCACACTACAAAAAATTTGGTTTTTTTACGACACATTTCATGTGGCACAATAACAAAGTGCTGCAAAAAAATGACACATCTTAATTTATGTTGCAAAATTCACTACAATTCTAGACTTTTGTGACATGAAATGACGTAGTTTCACAATAATTCGGGCTGAAGGAGTGCAGATGAAACAACGTAGTTTATTTACTTTTTTAATTTAATGTTTTGCCATTACTAAATAAAAGGTAAAAGCCATAAATAGAACTGTCAATGGGTTGGGCCTGCCCGAACTCGGTCCGTCTGACCTGGCAAATAAAGAGTCGAACCTTATATTAAAATGAGTCGAGCTAAGTTTGGGCCTAAATATTATGTTCAATTTCAATGTGAGCCGAGTTTGAATTTCACAAGATTCAACTCGAATAAAATCCGACCCTAATAAGTAAATGAATATTATATATATATATATATATATAAACACACTAATCGGGTTACGGATTCTCTCCAGTTTAACTCTAATACTAATTAATCTACTCCCTCCGTCCTATTTTATTTGGCCTAGTCAAACTTGCACATAATTTAAGAAAATTTGGTGTTTGACCACTAATAAGATGTTTTTTCCATAATTGTCCTTCAATTAAGATACAAATTTTGTTAGTTGATTTTGGTGTTTTATATTTTGAAATGGCTTATGAATGCAATTAATGTTGAGACATGAATTTAATTCTATGTCTTTAGACCTTGCATGGAGGGTAAAATGATCTTTAAAAATTTACCATTTTAAAGAGTGACAAATAATTTGGCACAAACTAACAAAAAAACAAATATACAATGGGACGGATGGAGTATTAATTAAGCAAATTCTTACTCTGATAGTTATAATAACTTATTTGAAATACTATTTTTTTTACACTTTTGTATGTGCAGATATTACTAATTCTTGAGAAAGTAATGTTTTTTATACTTTAGTTGTTAGTGACACTTGAAACTTGCGATACTCTTTTTATATTTTCTCTCTTAATTTCTTAACTTTCAATAATGTATGTACTATGAGTTTGGACCAATCTGATTAAGGTCTGAAATTAAATAATTTTGTGAGGCGAGTATGAATTGGATATTTGTAAGTTTAACTCAACCCAATTAAGATTCACATGCCAAATAATTTTATGAACCGTGTTTAGATTTTGCAAAACCCTACTCACAAAATCCAATTGACAGTCCTAACCATAAAAGAACGGTTTTTTTTAGTACTACTTCATTTCTCTCTCTATCTCCCTCTTTGCTACACCCATCAGAGACTTACAATCGGCAGTATCATCTCTACAGTCGTGTGCCACCGCTACCACCACCTTCATGTTCCACTGCTATACTATTGACGATGATTTTTTCTCTCTTCCATTTGATTCCACTGGCCGAGATCGACCCGAAATAATGAATTCTCTCCATTTTTCTGCTATATGCATTTACACAAGGTATTTATAATTTAGGCATATTCGACCCAGAAAAAAAATATTCAATCCCCGAAGTGAAATTTAGCAATTTCACAAACTCAAAAAATTTAGGATTTTTTTCTCAAGTTTCAGGTAAATGTATTAATCATTGGCGGTCATTTGCTCAAATTTTAATGTTAATTTGTGAATTTGAAGAGCAAATACGTATAAAATGTACTTTATTTCAAAATGATGCATAGTAATTGCAAATAATGTATTTATCAAGGTAATAGAAAATCCTAGTGCTCCTTCATGTTGTTAGAATAGGTGATTTTAGGCAGTGGTTTTTGAGTTTTTGTGGTACAAATAAAATTGGAGAAATATATAGTAATCCTTGGATGTTAATTTTTTTTCCTATTCCTCATTTCTCTAGGTGATTTTAAAGTGATAGATTTCCTAACGAATTTTTTCGGTTTTCCTATTTCTTCTAGTGATCTTCTCTAGGTAAATTTTAAGTAAAATATTGGTGAATCTAGAGGTCCTTGATATATTCAGTTATGGGCAAACAATAACTTATGAAAAATGATGAGCTTTCATATTGACAAGAGAAAAGCAAGAAAAAAAAATGAAAAAGATAACGTCATCGTAATGCCAATATGTTAATTCACGAAATCAATTAAGTCAATTAGGTTAAAAGCTTGATACCTTTCATAAAAATTATGATCTAATTACCTAAATTATGCATCAGTAATCCATGTACAATCAACACGTGGACACCCCTTCCAATCAATAAGGTACTTTTAGTAGCCACTACCTCTAGTTGACACAAGTTGATGATCAAGAATTTCATATACTTTCTCACGCAAACGAGCGTAGGTGGAAGGGAAACTATAGTAATTTTTTCCTTTGGATTAATTTGATGTCCAACATAAGAAGTCAAATTTTCAATATTGAAGATGTTGCTGATGCCCATATCTGCCGGTAATTCAAGAACATAGGCATTGGAGCTTATTTTCTTGAGAATCTTGAAAGGTCCTGCACTTCCTGAATGCAACTTCTTGTAAACACCCTTAGTATACTGCGTTCAGGACGAATACAAACCATAACTTCATCCCCTTCCTGAAATTTTGCAAATTTCCTCTTTCAATCTGCATGAGATTTGAATTTCTCATTGCTGATCGCAATTCTGCGTTGAACCTTATCGTGTATGTCCAGAATGTGCTTAGAGAAAGCTTCACCTTCAACACTCGGATGTGCAGTAGATGATAAAGAAAGCAAATCAATTGGTTTGTGAGCACTATCAACCATTACAGCCTCAAAAGGACTATAACCAATAGATCTATTTACCGAACTGTTATAAGCAAATTCAGCCATCGGTAAAATTTGATCCTAACTAGAAGTATGATCACCAACCAAACATCGAAAAAGATCTCCCAAACTGCGATTAATAGCTTCTGTTTGTCCATCAGTTTGTGGATGGAAAGAAGAAGAAAACTTAAGTTTTTTATGCAGCATCTTTTATAACGTTTGCCAAAAATAACTTGTAAACTTCACATCCCTATCAGAAACAATAGTTTTTGGCAAACCAATTTAGTGAAATCTAACAACTTCTTTGAAAAAAATCTTAGTAACATGGACAACATTTGATGTTTTAGAACATGGAAGAAAGTGAGCCATTTTAGAGAATCGATCCACTACCACAAGGATACAATCGTAGCTTCTTAATGCTTTTGGTAAACCAAGGACAAAATCCATGCTCAAATCCTGCCATGGCTCATATGGTATGGGCAATGGCATGTAAAGACTTGTATTCTTTCTACGCCCTTTAGCTAACTGGCAAACCCGACAATGGGCAATAGTTTTGCCAACATCTCGTCTTATGCATGACCAGTAAAAACGGTCTTGAACCATAAGAATGGTTTTATCACGCCCAAAGTGTCCTGCGGCACCGCCACTGTGCAATTTCCAGATTACCTGTTCCCTTAGAGAAGTACTTGGCAAACAAAGTTGAATTCCTTTGAAAAGGTAACCATCATGTAGTGAAAATTTTGCATAATCATCCTGTTGTCCAGCCACTAAACCTTCATAAATGACCTTAAAATCCTTGCAAGAGGAATAATCTTGCTTGATAGAATCAAATCCAATCACTTGAATAGCCATAGATGTAAGAATAAGATGCACGTGACTAAGCGCATCAGCCACTTTATTCTCAGTTCCAGCTTTGTGTTTAATAACAAAGTTGTACTGCTGCAAGAAAGAAAGACCATTTACCATGTTGATGACTTAACTTCTTCTAAGAGTTTATATATTTAAGAGCCTCATGATCAAAGTAGACAAACTACTTATAAACAAGATAATGATACTAATGTCGAATTGATTGAATCATAGCATAGAATTTATTGTAATAAGCAAAGTACTTTTGTTTTGCATCGTTTAGCTTTTCACTAAAATAGGCGATTGGATGTCCTTCTTGACTAAGAACTCTTCCAATTCCCACATTAGATGCATCACATGCCACTTCAAACACCTTAGAGAAGTCGGGCAGTCTCAATACTGGAGCTTGAGTGTTTCTTTTCATCAACTCCTCAAAAGCTTAGGTTGCAGAAAGAACTCGTCTAGTTGAACTGCCTCTTCTTCAAACAATCAATTATTGGCGCCATAACAGTACTAAATCATTTTGATAAACCGCCTATAGAATGTGGCCAACTCATGAAAATTTCGGACTTCATGTAGAGCGGTAGGGACTGGCCACTCAGTAATGACCTTCACCTTTTTCTGGATCAGCTGCCATCCCTTTATTAGAGACAACAAAATCCAAGAATACCACACTGGAACTTATAAAACAACACTTTTTCATGTTTATATATAGTTCTTCTTGTTGAAGAACTCTCATTACTTGGTGAAAATGATCAATGTGCTCCTCTTTGGTCTTACTATAATTCAGTATGTCATCAAAATAAACAACCAAAAAGCGACCAATAAAGGATTGAAATACTTGTGTCATGACTCTCATGAAGGTTCTGGGAGCATTTGACAGACCAAAAGGCATGACCAACCTGTTGAACCCCAGTTATGATAATCATATTTTCATGATGACCAAATCGCACTAACAAGTTTGAAAACAAGTGTGCAGAAAAATAGGGAGTAACAGACGTTGATGATTGTCCGAAAGGAAAATAATTCGGACGATGATAATAGTCCAACACAAAGAACCTGAAGCCGTCTCGAACGAAGAACAGCGTCCGACCATATTTCCAGAAGACATTGCATCGACAGGACGCAAGTTCGGACACTTCCTCGAACGTCCGAACGAATACCCTCAAAGAACGGATGCAACATCGGACGCAGGATTTAGCAGCGGCCGTCCGAATGGTCCAACGGCTAGTTCGTTCGGACGCATACTTGCTACATCGGCCGTCCGAAAGGTCCAACGGCTAGTTTTCCAGTAAGCAGAAAATAGCCGTTGGAAAGTTGTTATATGCAGATTTTGGACAATTATAAATACCCCTTAGCCTGAATTAAACAAGTAGAGACTTCTACATTGATTACAAGTAATACTTGAGCTATTTGGGAGAAATAGTGGGTACACGTGTTGTAATAGTGTAGGTAGTTTTGTGAAAAGATTGCTTAGATGTGTAAGTGTTCTTCAAGTGTAAGAGTGGAGAGATAACAATTGTAACAAAGGGAGGTTGTGAGTGTAAAACTCTTGGCTCAACTAAAGCAAATTAGTGTGAGTAATAGTGATCCTCATTTGTGTACAAGAGGTTATTTTCTCACCTACTTTGAAGAGACTTTTAGTGGCTAAACTTCAAGTTGAGAACTTGGTAGTTGCCTTGTAAGAAGCTCTTTGTGATTGTAAGCTCCAAGCTTGAGAAGTTTGGGAGTTTGGTTTGATACTCTCAATCTCAATCTTCTTATTTGTTCTTTAAGCTTAAATTGTTGAATATCTATTGTATTCATTTGTGCTTAAATCTTTATTTGGTGTATAAAGTTTGCATTTCTTATTAAACACATCAAAAGGTTTTTTTTTTGAGAAACAACCTAATTCACCCCCTCTTAGGTTGCTTTTTGGGCCAACACAACCATCATAGAGACCATTCTTGGTCTTAAAAGTTGTCTTCCACTCGTATCACTCCTGGTCATATCCTTATTACTTCTTCTACAAGTCAAACTTGGTATAAACTGTTGATCCAACCATCTTGTCAAGCATATCATCAAGTCTTGGAATTGGGAACCTGTACTTGATTGTTATCTTGTTGATAGCATGGCTGTCAACGCACATTCTCCATGTTCCATATTTCTTTAGAGTTAATAATTCTGGTACAGCACAAGGATTTAAACTTACTTGAATAAATCCTTTGCCTAACAATTCGTCTACCTGTCTTTTAAGTTCAGCAGCTTCACTTGGATTCATTAGATTAGACGAAAAATTAGGGAGTTGCGAACCCGGTATGAAGTCTATTGCATGTTGAACATCATGCATAGGAGGTAGTTCATTTGGTAAATCTTTAGGTGCAGTATCAGAAAAATCTGACAACAACTTCTTAACTTCTGGAGTTACCACTTAAAAGTCAGTAGTTGCTGAAAATTTTAATTCTTTGGATACAAGAGCAAACACCACCTCTTGCTCCTTAACAGAAAGAAAAAAGCTCTCCCATTCAAAAGGTTTCTTGCTAAGAATTTGAAGAGCTTTTTTCTTCTCAATCACCTTCTTAGGTTTTGAATCTTCTTTCTTAGTTGATATTGGTTCTTGGTACTTCTTCATAGTTTCAGCGCTTAAAGGCTTTAGAACAATATGTTTGTCATTGAACTTTAAGGAATATGTGTTTGCCTTCCCATTATGTCCACACCTCGATCATATAACCAAGGTCGGCCAAGAAAAATGTGTGCAACTGTCATTGGAATGACATCACTCCATATAGAATCAGTGTAAGGTCCATGCTTCAATGAAACCAAGCATCGTTTCGTCACTGGAATATAGTTGTGCAACCTTATATGGTTATGGATGTGGCTCTATAGGTAACTTCAGCCATTCCACAATCGATTCAGAAACAACATTCATACAACTACCACCATTAATGATAAGCTTTCTAGTCTCTTTCCACAAAAAATTAATGCTTGGAAAATTGAAATCCTCCTCCAATGTTCCTTTTGTGACTTTGGTGCAGCAAGTATGCATCTAACAACTGAAAGATAAGATGTATCTTCTTCCGCTTCTTCTAAGTCATCAATGTTAAGCTTTGTCATATCTTCTAAGTAATCCGTACCTTCATTTTCCTCAGTTTCAAGACTATCCCTCTCTCTGGATTCAGCATCTACATGTAGATTTCTTTTCTTTGGACACTCAAACGCCATATGACCCTTGAGTCCATACCTAAAATACCCATCCTTATTGTCTTTTCGTCATTCATCAACCATGGGAGCTTTATTCCTAGGATTAGCAGGCTTGTAGGTTGCTTGCGGATTCGCTTGCTTGTAAAATTTTCCTGTTGCAGCAAACTTTTTGGTCTAGATGTCTCCCCAGCTTAAGGGGTGAGCTTCCGAATAGGTGGTTGCTGTAGAACTTTCTCAAATTGTAAAGCCAACTGGGAATGCTTCATTAACATTGCAAATTCGATGTCCTCTAAACTGATTGTAAATTCAAGCCTTAAACCTAACTTATAAATCGAGCTAAAGATTGATATGGACTTTCAGATCCTCCACAGTGAATTTTTAGCTCTTCAAATTTGTTCATGTATGCAATTACCGTCATCCATCCTTGCCTTAAACTAGTAAGATCGTCAAAGAGATTGTATTGATATTGCTCAGGAAATTACTTTCTTTTTAAAAGCAGCTTCATCTCTTCCCAGTTCATGCCTATTTGTCCTTGAAGTCGACAATCGTATTCGACTCCTATCTACCAAACTTGAACTTGTCCAATAAGTTTCATGATGGAAAACCTAACTTTCCTTTTATCAGTCATATCATACCAATCAAAATAACATTCCAAAGTAGCAAGCCAATTAGAAAAAACTTCAGGATCAATCCTTCTGTCAAAATCTGGAATATCAACTCTCACATTTTTGGTGATATCTTCAGCCATATCATAAATATCTTGCCTATCATACCTTTCATACCTTCCAGATTGTCTAATTTGGTTCGCCATCTCCGGAAGAGAAGCTTGTGGCATCTAGTCTCTCAAGGTGCTGATTTGGCTCAAGAACATCTCCACCAGTTTGTGGTTGTGTTGTATGTTCCTGGATAATTGGAATCACGGGATTTTTTCCATTGTTCTCTGTTGCATAACTAGATCCACTTGAACCTTTAGTTTCAGCCATTGGTTTTGATTCAAAATTAGAATTAGCCATCTTAGAGAGTTTTGCTTCAATTTCTGTCACCTTCTACAAAATTAGATCTATGAGATCATCATGTTCCTTATCGGTGTAACGTGTCCTAAAACTCTAACCACTTTTTATTGTCATAAAAAAACCTTGCTCTGATACCAAATTGACACAGCACAAGCTGTGGGCTAGGCCGTCAAACTTGTAGAATAGGTTTTAAGATTTTAAAGTTGCAATATTATCCCAGAAAACCACAGGAAAGTTGTAAATTTAGAACATAAACTAAAGAGAAATTGCTAAAAAATGTGAAAATTAAGAGAATAATGATTAGGAAACACTAAGAATCACTCCTAGGCACCTTTAGATGGCGTTACACCCAAGGATAGATTGCATCATACAACCCTTTAGAAGACAACAATGTCTATTGAAAATTTTTATTAAGTTGAAATCTATGTTCGTTGTGGAGAACAACATTATTTATAGACTCTAATGACAAATCCTATTTTGACTAGGATTTACTTCTTATTTCCTAAAGAATTAACAATTCTAACTCAATTCTAATTTGGTATCAAAATTAAAATGGAAACCCAAATCAAAATGGAAACCAAATTCTAAATTAATTCTAAGACAAACTACTAAAAATACTAAAATACTAAATCAGAAATTCTCCTGCTAAATTACTAAAATATCCCTAACTATGCCAGCTCCCAAAAAGGATCTTTGTCTTCTAGAGTATGCCAAATCAAAGATTGGATTTTGGAAACTTGTTTAGTATGCCTTGATAGACTTTTATAGATTGCTACCATTTATCTCTATTAGAACTCTGTTCTTGATATTGTGAGAAAGGAGGTTGAGAATTGTGACTGGCTTGAAATAAAACTTTAAAAAAAAAAAAAAATTCCCTTAATTAAACAATTATTGTTGTTTTATACATCAATACTTAAATTATGTAATTTTATGTTATTATGATTGTGTTTCTTAACTTGTCACTTGGCAGAATTGATATGTAGACTTGAAGTTCGGAGCCATGAGGTTTGTTATGTTCATTGTCAATCCATATTAAGCTTCTTTTAGTATGTTTCAGTTTACTCTATCGAACAACTTCAGGAATGGCCAAGCCTATTTGTGTGCACCATTTCTTGTGCACCTTTCTAGCCTAGACATTGAATTGAATAATCAAGTTATTCAGCTTGGTACTTTACAAGATCAGGGTAAGGTTAACAAACATGAAGATTATTTTGTTTTAGTGATCCAAGTTATGTGGTGTTTAATCGCACAATAGAGACACCTTTTCCAATTCTATAAGTGAGATATGGTATCATGTCCTTCAAATGTTAACTTTAGCTTCATTACCATCACGATACACCTAGAAGGTTGTGTTACAATAATTTTCTCAAAGGTAACAAATGATAGAAAATTAAGTGGAAGACATTCATTGCTGTATGTTCTTTTTGTACCTCAATAATAGTTTCTTGGTAATGTTTGTAAAGATTTTACATCAATCTTGAACTTCTTTTGTGCTAATTTAGTTAGAAATATGAAGGTGTCTAAGTTATCTGGTGAAGGAATTGCAGCACAATGGAACAATGAAAGTAGTTGATAGGAAAAAGAACATTTTCAAGTTGTCTCTAGGTGAATATGTTGTTTTGGAAAGTTTTGAAATTAAGCACATACTCCCGTTGCCCCTTTGTGATCTCTGTAAATTATAAACTATCAAGTTGCATAAGATATCCCGTTTTTGAGGTGTCTAACTTAATAACACTGCCACTACAACAACACTAGCAATTTGTGACACATTTAGCGCGGCACAAGGCAAAAGTGCCGCAAACATATTGCACAATTCAATTTGTGCCACAAAATTCACAACACTGGTAGACTTTTAGATCGGCATCTTTGCAACGCAACAAAAAACTTAAATGAAACGACATAGTTTTGGTAGAAATTAATTTCCTAATACATGTATACCTAATGACTACACCAACCATAATTTTGTATTTATTTTTTCGTTCCTTCCATTTTCTATCTTTAAACACCAAAGATCTTTAACCCTAGCCCTACTTCTCTCTACAATCGATGTAGTTTAATTAGCAAATTTATTGAAACTGTCTCAAATCTCAATTCATCTAATATATACACAGTTTCAGCCAGAATCTGGTCGGAATTCACAACTTTTCGGCGCTTTTTTTACCACTGATTACCTGAGCTTTCCGCAAATTATATTTGTAAATTTCATGTAGGTATCACTAGTTTTGATGAATTCTTAGAATAAATCAGTTTCCTCTTCGATTTTAGAGGTAAACATAGCCGGAGATTAGTCGCCGGGAGAGGATGTGGTTGGCCTTGAAGAGTAGAGCGAGGACATCTAGGTTATTAAGAAGAAAGATGAAAAGTGGAGAAAATTCTGATGAAGATAATTGTGCTTGTTTTGAAAACTATTCTTTTTTAGTGTTGATTTGAAATTGAATTTCTGTCAAGGATAGAACTCGCATTTAAATAAATGCGAGGTCATATGAAATTGAATTTAAAAAAAAAAAAAAAATTTAATGCTAGGTTTGAGTAATTTTTTAGCTTCACCACTTCTGCCAACTATAATCGCATTTGTTGAACTTGAACAAATGTGTCTCCGCAAACTTATACCAGCCAAGCCATATTTCTTCCTCTTGGGTCCCACCTTCTTAGACCAAAACATCAAACCAAAAAGTTCATTTTTGACTGTCCATTTCCACCACTAGACTAAGTAAATATTCAAGTAGAAATTTTTGCATGACCTCGCATTTAACACATGCGAGGTCTGGGTAATTTTTTTTTTTTAAAAAATATAGGCTTTCGCGACTTCTACCAATTATAATGGCATTGTAAAAGAAAACAAATTCTCATGACCTTGAAATTTTTTTTTTTTTAAAAGGTCAAAAAAATTTCTTAGACCTTGCAAAGGCTTCAATAGATACGAGGTCATAGAACTTGCATTTAACAAATGCGAATTTCACCTTGACGGAAACACAATTTCAAATCAGTACCCAAGAAAAATAATTTTCAAAAAAAGTACAACTTTAAAATTTTCTCACGAAAAGTGGACAAATAATGATGGTTACACTGCTAAAAGAGCCAACTTTGAAGCTGTCTTCCCCTGCTACGCTGTTGAATAAGCTGTGCTGGATTGGAACCAAAGAGAAATATATGTTGGATTCTCGAAGAAAATATCAGTGAGTTAATCTCAACTTTATTGTTTTATCAGTTTCACAAAAAAATATATTATCAATAATTTTATTGTAAATTTCTCTTAATTTTTAGGACTTCTAAGTTTTTGGCTAAAACTCTAACCAGGTCATGTGAAGAGGAGGTTACAGAGCATAACACAATTTCTCAAAACCCTAACCCGGTTACGTGCTAACTCGCCAATGAAAATTCTCTAGACTTTCTCTGAACTGTCATCACCAAAATAGTAATATACATATGCGACACCAGTAGGTCCTATGAAATCTCAAGTGAGTCAACGAAGAAATTCGGCTTCAATTTCAACACTAAGCCAACTTCATTATTATAATCATTGATGATGAAGAAGAACAGCAATAGCAGTGAGTTCCTACATTTTGAGAGATTAAATGGCTTAAAGTCGTCTTTATTGATCATATTGATTCTTGAGTGATCAAATTGATTTCTTTATTCCTATGTATATGTGTGTGCGCGCGCGCGCGTGACTACATTGCATTTTATTTCTTATTTAGTCGGTTTATTGTACATTGCTAAGTTTGATCAGTCAATTTATGTACAAAGTTGTGGAAGCCATATAAGGCGTAAATTGAATATGTCATGGCTAGTTCCTGATTGTTTAGACAAATACTCCAAGACTCTATTGTGATACATTTTCTCTTTTTGTTTAGCCAAATACAAGAATTCTTTTTGCTAAACAATAGTGACTTTTAGTTTAAATGAATTTGCAGCTTTTGATTTCAAAGATATCGTATTTCTTTATCGTTACATAAGATATTTCATATTTATAATTTTTATGTTGACTCTATTGTGTGATCCAACTAAATGATGCTAATTGACCTTGGGGCATTTTGCCTTGTAATCTAAACAATAACCTTGCTAATTGAAAAAGTTTGCTGGTTGACTTTTGTATGCTTAACATTTGTATGCTTAAGTTACAATCATCTTTTTGTCTAGACAGGGGTGCAAATTGTTGACGTTTGATTGTCTACCAGAGCTCATAATGGAGGCTTGATCAGCTTGGAGGAACTATGTAAACTACTTGGCCAGCGATGCAAAAGAGCTCATGAAGTTGTGGCTGAGGATGGCTGCATGGTGCTATTAGTAAGCTGAATACATTTGTTCTACTTCCTGTGCTCTTTGGTATATGAAATTCACTTATACCTTGCTAGAAATATCACAGATAGTTTGAATTTCAATTCTTGGTTGTTCAGTCTGTCCCAACAGAATTAAACAGATCCAATGCATTTTTAGACATGGGGATTTACATTTAAACAGATTTTGTTGCTGGATTCATTTCCTTTGTGTGCACTATAGTCTGATGGAGAATATTTTCTCTTGAGACATGGTTTTAAAGTTGAAGTCCAACCTTCCTAGGTAGGGAGAGACGTTTAAATGCAGACTTGGATAGGCAAGATGATGTAGTGTGTTTTAATCCTGTCTAAGATAAGGGAGATGGTTGCCTTTGCTTCTAGAATTATTTCTGATTGACATGCATCATCTTGCTAATGACTCAGATTAGAATAGCTAGTTTATCCATGGTGTTATTGCTTTATACCTGCTTTACTTATGGAGGAATTACAAATTGATATGCTATTTCATGAACACTCATTTTGGTTTTGATAGTTTTAGATTGCAAGGAAAATCTATGCGATTTGAAGCAACCTGAGATCAGCTCTTCATGTGAGGCATCAATAAGCATGGTAATGCATCTAAGATTCCCATGGAATCATTGCTGTCAATGGGATGAAATTCTTATATCTTTAAAAATTAGCCTTTTTTTCACGAACTCCAAAAATTAATGAAATTCATCTTTGAAAATTCATCCTTAAGGTTGCTCTGTCCCCGTTCTGCTGGAAAAAGGCATAGCTGGTTCAAAAAATAAGTTCGACATAAATCAGCTTTTCTGTCAATTATATGTGTTCAGGAAAATGGCTCATTGTATTGAAATGAAGAAAAACATAGGAAAAAGTTCTTTTTAACTATTAGGAGACCTTTACATAATAGATTGATGGTATGTGATTTTTGTTGCACCTATAGGAATGAGTGAACTGGAGGAGCAAAAGGGCAGAGTGATAGGCACTTGATAAAGCTTTTCTATCCTAAAGATATTTGAATCCCCTCAATGCAAAAGTTGTATCCAAGGTTCTATTCTTCTATTATCACACTGTTTCTATTCTTCTATTATGACACTGTTTACATACTTTATCATTGCACTATATTTTATTTTGCCAATTCTATGTTTCTAAATAGGCATCAATCAGCTGGTTCTTAATCAGGCATTTATATATATCACCATTCCTTTTCCATTTGGTGTTTCACTCGCAAACATTTAAATTTAACATGACACTGGTTTTTTTGTTTTTTAAATCAGGTGAGCATGAGCTTAGAGAATGATGTCTTGCAGGTTTAAAGGTCAGGCTTTAAAGGTTGCAGCAGAAGGGCCTTGATATCTTGCAGGGCTCAAAATATTAGTTTTTCATCTAATTTCAAATATGCACCAGAGAATCCTTGTCTAAATTTGAGAAGCTCCAAGTCAAGGTTTATTTGGGACTTTATTTGGAGTGATGGTTAACCTCACAAACCACAAGCAAGTGTAAGAAAATAGAGCATTCGCTCTTGATTTTATTTGCATGGGATATCAGAAACTTCATAGAATTAGGTTTAAGAAGCTCATGGTTTTGTGCCTCTTTCTGTTTTATAGTTATAATTGGGTTTTTTTTTTTTTCTGAATTATAAGTACCGTGACAATTTTCATTATGAATGGATAGGAGTGTCCATATTAAAGCTTAAAGCATCTTAAATTTGATTTTTCTGTTATGCACGTGATGTTTAATTATTTTTTGATCCTTCTTTATATGTGGCAGGGAGACGCTAAATGCTATAATGTCTATATGTCATAGTAGAGTTCTTGTTTATTACAAAGATCCGACGAATATTATTGGTCTTATATTGGTAATTATCTTTCTTGATTCTATAACGTCTATGAGTCATAGTAGAGTTCCTATTTAATTTGTTTGTATTTTTTATAATTCAGGATATTCTTTACGAAATGGAAGAATTGGGAATGAGGGGGTAATTTGAACCTTAGATTTTTTGTGTTAAATTAGTATTAGGGATTGGTTGCCAAGATTGAGATCAAATTTGTGGGTGAGAAACTATTAGATCTTGAGCCATCTAGCCCAGGAAGCTATGTACTTCTGTCTAATTAGTATGCTGCATGCGGAACATCGGATGAGGCATCTAGCTACTCTGTAATAGGTCTGCTTTGGTTCCACAAATTTGTAGGTGAGAAGTCTACAATTTTTCTATGAAAGGGAGAGAGTTGCTGTTGAAATGAGGCAAGTGTTGTAGTACTAATTTGTTAACAGGACAATTCAGATGCGGAGCTACCAAACACCACGCTCACGCACTGTGCACTTTTTGTTGTTTGTTAGAATTTTCCCTTGGGGTAATAATGGTCCCAGTACACATGTATAGGATCCTTTCGTAGCAGGAGAAACTACCTGGCTATGTTGGTCAATTTGTTCGCTTGTGATTTTAAGAAAAAGATTCTAATAATCTTTTACATTGTGTTTGGATGGAGGGATTTTGGGTGGATTTAATTTGAAATCCTAAACCATAACAAGCTATCAAACAAGTTAATTGATTTAGTTATGAATTTGAAATTCACTAACAAGTAGAGGGGGTGATTTAAATGGTTAAATGAGTGAATTTGAAATTCACCCAAATTTCATATCATTTCAAATCCACCCACCCAATTCAAATCCATTCATTTCAATAGCAATCCATCATTCGATTCAAATCCACTAATCCAAATACAACCTTACATTTATTATTTTTCTGTTATGCACTTTCCTGCTTTTGCAACAAGCTTCACATTGGGGAGGTTCTTGGTATTGACATTGAGATCTGTGTCTTGTTTGTGTTCGAATATTATTTATTAGTAATTCTCATTATAATTGCAATGTTGTTTTATAACTTTGGCTAAAAAAGAATTTTGTAAATGATGATGATTTTTCTGTGTTCAGAACTTATATTGAGAATGATGATCAATTCAAAGTCGTAGGTTCACTTGCCAATTTTCCTGAACCAAATTTAAGGCACTTCAGAAATTCCTTTCCTTATCTAAGTTTCGGTGTTAATGGCAGGTGCTTTTTTTTTTTTGGTAGATTTCTGAGCTTTAAAGTATATTCTTTTTTAACAATTATCACCCTCCTATTATCTTTTGGCTTGAAAGTTCGTTTCTATATTATTAATTTGCAGTGAAAAGTAGTGCTGTCTCTGCTAGATTTATTACTCATCCCATTTAGTGTTGGGTGCTAAGCAATACCATGTAGTTAAACTTCTTGTGTGATAGTTTTTGTTTTTTAATGATCTATAGGAAGGGGTAGTCATGAATACCATTGATGAGGAAACTCGTAGATATTTCAAGCATTCTTCAGTTCAAGTGTTATTCTGTCCCCAATCTGCTGGAAAAGAGCATAGTTGGTTAAAAAAATAGGTTCGATATAGATCAGTTTTTCTGTCATTTATGTGTTCAGGACAATGGCTCACTGTATTGCAATGAAGAACATAGAAAAAAGTTCTTTTTAACTGTTAGGAGACCTTTATATAATAGATTGATGGCATGTATTATTGTTGCAATTGAGTGAACTGGAAGAGCAAAAGGGTATAGTGATATAGATTTGATGAAACTTTTCCATCATAAATATTTGAATCCCCTCGAGACAAAAGTCGTATCCAAGGATCTATTCTTCTATTATGACACGTTAACATACTTTATCATTGCACTTTTCTATATTTTAATTTGCCAATTCTATGTTCCTACATATGCATCAATCAATGGTTTTTTTTTTTTTTTTTTTTTTGAAATCAAGTGAGCATAGAATTATTTGTTGCGGGTTTAAAGGTTTAAACGTTAGGCTTTTGAAGTTGCAGCACAAGGGCCTTGACATCTTCCAGGACTCAAAATATTAGTTTTTCATCTAATTTCAAATATGCTCCAGAGAATCCTTGTCTAAGTTTTCTTCTGGCTTGCTAGTTTAGAACTCATGAATCTGTTGTAATTAATAAACACCTAATACGTCCCATGTACAGCTCAAATCTCCTGATTTATTAAAAATAGTTTGCATATATAATTTCTTATCTGCCTCCCGAGGTTTTGTATTTGCCTTTTCTCTACACTTCAATCCTTCCAAGTTCTAACATTTCATTTAAGTTCTAAAATTTCATTTCTTTACACAATACTGCTACAGATGGTAACGATCCGTGGAAACAAAATCACTTGCTGTAATAGAGGGACCCTCGACAAATTATAATTGGTAAATTGCTTTCTTCTACTTGTAGTAGTAGCTAGGAAGTGAGCACGAACTAGTAGGTACTCTTGCCTTTCTCTTTAAGATTTTTGTAAGTGTTGATCTTTCTGAATAACTTGCCTTTCTCGTTAAGATTTAAGTATTTCAACTATTCATCTCTCTTGGTACGAAGATCGTAACAGTTCCTAAATTCTACAGATGTGAGAATGATCTCATTATTGCTTCTGGAAAAGGAGAACCTGCAAATGTCATGTGTGAGTATGGTTTTAAGTTAGACTTTTACTTCAGTGTCTTGGTTACATATTTTTCAAAATTGATGTGATTCATTCATTCTTCAATACCTTTTGGCCTGATCTTTTTTCCAGTTGAAATGCTCATTATTTTCTGGATTTATTATTTATTATATCTCTCTTTTTTAATGATATTTTCTGGGTTGTAATTTTAGTTTCAAGATTTGTTTGGGGTTAATTCTGTTTCTGATCTCAATAGAAGTTCCTTGCTTGTTTCAAGCGATATTGGGTCCTGAAAATAGAACTGCAACATCAAGTGATTACTTTTTGAAAGCTAATATTGTCGGAGATTATGTTGGATATACATGTATTCCATCATTTGAGAATTTCTACCTTGTTGTTCCAAGACAGGTATAGCTTTTACTGATCTAAAGTTCAGGAGGCACTTAAGTTGTATGGTGAACTTGTTTTAGTTTCTATGACAAGAATCAATTGATCCTTTTTCTGTTCTCTACTTGTCTTGTTTTCAGGATGAACTAAGTAATATATACAACATAAATGGTAGAGAAGGTACTGGATGAGTATTGTGTACAACATACCTGTGATATTCAGATTTTGTTTGTTTAGAAGTTGACATGAGTATTGTGTGCAACAACTCATATCCTTCGAAAGCATTATCAAACTCATAGCAACCTCTTCTTGCTGTACTTTCTCACGAATCTCAATAACATATGATGAAGAATTAGAGATATTTGATTGAGTGTAAACCAGTATTAGTAGTATTTCTAACTGCTTTCTACCTTTTGATTGTTCTTCATCTCTGCTTTCTTATTAGAGTTGCTGCTTCATTATTAGATTGGCTATCCATGATCACCTTTTGATTAGTCCAAGATACATCCTCCACACTCATATTACTTGAGATATTGCAGCATTTAGTGTTTGATTCTTTGATCCCAGATTTGTTATGCATGAACATTTTTCAATTAAATGTGTACATTGAAAAATATCTTCACCACTGTTTTCGCGTGTATGATGTTGATTCATAGTTTCACAATGTAGATGTGAAGGTATGTCATATTGGCTCTCTATAGCATTTTTTCCTATACTCAAAGTTGGCACACTTGAATTCCTTTCTAAGAAGAAATATGGTTAAGATTCTACATATTATGGTGTTCCAACCTAACTTGAAGATCCATATTGTTGAAAGTCAATTCCAGTGCTTCGTCTATACTGGAAAGTAAGGATCCTAATTTGAATATTTCTATGGTATGTTATATACATGTATGGGGGTAGTAGTTTCTTGGAAGCGATTATGGTCAAGCGTAGAATATTCTCTCATCTGGTTTAGATAATAAGCTTTTATCCTTTGAGTTTCTGTTCAAGTAAACATTCGGAAGAATGAACAGGAGAGATGGGCCACAGTAAAAATTTTGATATGGTTACTCTTAAATTGGTAATCTGTGAATATTGGTGCAATTGGTCCTTCAAAGCTCTTTTCCTAAAATAGGAAATATAGACAAAACTAGAAAACAAACCCCAAATATTAAAACTGGAATGGATGATAAAGAATGGTTTCTGAACTCTATTTTGTTTGTTCAATGAGACATATTACTTTTCTTCTTCTGTTTACTATATTTGGGAAATGATGATGAACTTAATCACCGACATTTGGAACATTACATTGTTGTTTTGTGTTTCTACAATTTCTGAATATTTTCCTAGATAAAGAAAGTCAAATGTTTTGGGTGACTATTATCTTTCTTGACAGCAAATATGAATTTCAACATAAACCCCCAACATTTGGAAGAAGTTCACCAGATCCTAACTACCTAAGGAAGCATCAGTACCTATGTAGCTGATAACTTCAACTCCTGGCAAGAGGTATTTACTTTAGTAATATAGCCGTATCTCAGCTAGCTGATAACATCAACACCCTGGAATACTCAGTTACATTGGATTCTTTTCTCTGAATTATAAGGACTTGATACTTTTCTATGTAGTTAATTCTGAGATGGAAACTAAATTATAATTCAACTCCTATATTTAAATTAGAAAGAAGTTACTAATATTTTGTTCCTAGGTGGCAAGTGCATTAACAGAAGAAGGCCTTGAATAGTCAAACTTAATTATTGGAATTGATTTTACAAAGAGAAATGAGTGAACAGATGATGTCTGTACTGTTGGAGTCTCAAAAGACTTGGCTAGTTATTCCTTTAACTTTATGCTTCTTTTGAACTTACTGGTGTTTCAATTTTTTTAGTCAGTTGTCTTCTATGTTTTCCACCTATAATCTTTTCATATACTTTCCACGACCTCTATCTGATGATCTCAATTGTTTTTCTTATGTTAAAGTTAGTATTTCTCAATTTGTGTCTTCTTTTCTTCTTTCTTTTATCTGGGATGCCTTCTAGTTGTAACTTCTTAGGAATCAGACAGAAAATCTTTTAGTAGCCACTAGCTCAATGTGTTGGTAAATCAGTTAGACTATATAACATGATGTAAGGATAATAATTCTATATTGTCCTGTGAAAAATCATATACATAGGTACAACTAGGGTAGTTGAAGTTATGGCTTTTGTGACGTGTTGGGGTACTTCACACTAGGTAACAATTTCCTTTTTAATTTTGAACTTTTTAGGAGATATGGATTTTTTATGACAAGTTGAGAAGCTGAATAGCATCCTACTCTTGCTATTGGGTTTACTTGTGCCAAGGTAATGCATCTGTTATACGTTTTTGTGGAAAAGTTTTAAAGTACTGCATCTGTTTAAAAATTCTCCTTTCTTGCTACAAGTTAATCTCTTCCTTGCCCTGTTTCCAAACTACATCTGTCGGTACATCTGTTTGGAAAAGTTTAAAGTTACTGCATCTGTTTTAAGAGCAGTTTGTTCATTAAGAAGCTATACATTATTCGTTTGCCTATTTATGAATAATGAAGCATCTATAAGAGAATTCTTTTGCAATTACCTTAGTTGCTTGAGGACTTAGTGAATTTTGATTGTGCAATGGGTCTTTGGGTTCCCCATACGTATCCAGAAGGTTGTGTGGGCTTACCGTGATATTAAGGTAATCTTGATTCCGCACATATTTCCCTTGACATTTTTGGAAATTCTTTTGTTGTTTTTCTTTCTCAAAATAATCTCTTGTAGCTAACAAATATTCTCATTTTGTGCTAACTTTAGGTTATCTAAGTTTATAAGCATGGGACAATCTTTTGTATGCTGAGAAGTAAGGGAAACATTTGGTTATGTAGATCCCAACTTTTGTAGGATCCTTGGGGGAATCCAGTTGTAGAGGAACATATAGTTGTGATGCCATTGATCACATTAGAAAAACTTAAAAATTAATGTTACCATATGTTTTGAATTTTTGAGTTCTATAATCTTTTAGGTTTGGGAGGTAAAAGCTACTTATCTGACTATTCATCTAATGTGATAGTCAACTGAGCAAACCAATGGGAGAAATGCTGCTTTATATTTTCAATGGGAAAAGCTACCAATGGGTTGGAAATCTGCTTAGAAAATTGTATGAACATTTACACAATGTCATACACACATATACACATATTTTCGTGGCTGCTGGATCGTATCCATTTGATGTTATCAAAATTCAGACAGCTGGGTTCTTACTTCTTATTCTTCTCCTTTTTCATATGTTCAGATGCAAAAACATTCATGCTTATTCCTCTCCTTTTTGCTTGACAATTCTCAAGAAAGACGGCTTTTGCTACCTCTTAATGAGAAAGGCTATTATGTCTGCATTCTACGGACCTGATCAGGCTGCAACTGAAGCATTATTGGCAGCATGATCTAGATGTTTCCCCATGGATTCAGAAATATCAACACAGCTGAGAGATAGTCTCTCAAACAGACTACGAGGCAAATACCACATTCCTTTCTCTTGTTCTAATTTCAATACGGAATTGGATGGATAAGCTAATTTGTTGCCTGGAACTGATCCCTCACAAATCAGTTTTAAATGATACCTGTCATCTGTATAAATTTGATAATGCAGCTAGATTTTGTGGGGAAAAAAAAACATGTTGTTCTATTGAGATCATTGATGCTTGCTGAAGTTACATGTCTAATTAAGATCCAAATTGACATTGGAATTGGTTGTTTTTTCAGGTTTACTGGATAACTACTCACAAAACTCAGTTCTTTGGGCCAACAGATTAACTATGCAGCGTGTACGTATCCTGTCCAGAAAATTGAGTTAAGCAATCTCAAATTGTAAATGTGGTTCATTCTTATACTGCTTTATTTTTTAGTCTTTTTGTTTTTCTAAAAAAATAAGGTATATTAACATATCCACATAAGATTACTCTACAGGTTTTAGAGTAAGATGTGTGAAAAGTTTATTAGGATGGATCAATGTGATGATACCTCCTGGAGTTCTATCTTAATTTATTTTTTGCCTGATTTGGACTACTCTAACAACTAATACAAGTACTTAAATTAGTGATGTTTTCTTGTATTGGATATATTCATTTTTGTTGGTCTCTCCTCATATCAGTTAAGCAGACTAGGAAAATACAAGTTCACATATCAGGAGGAAAAATTCAAGGCTTTCTCTATCAATTAGAAAAAACTTATTGCTGGGATGCCATGAGAAAATTTTGGAGAACTTGGAAATATTCAAATTCCAACATGGCATTTGGTCTAGTGGCATGATTCTTGCTTTGGTGCTTGAGGTCTCGAGTTCAATTCTCGAAATGCCCCTTTTTTCCTTCTGCAGCTCTATTGGACTTCCATCAATTTTTTTGGGCATTGGAGTGGACTTTAGTTTTTCTTCAGAATGTTCCTCTTCTTTTTTCAACCCATTGGATGAATCATACTTCAATTTTTGTAGAATACTAAAGTTTCTGTAAAAAGGATAGATATGACCAGACCTTATGCTCGCTGATTTAAGTATCACCTTTACATGTTATGTCGGGCTAGTCAAGATCGCTTAATGTTATCTTGTACCAGCAATCTTAATTTTTTTTTCCACACTTAACTAAGGCTTCGTTCACTACCACAAAAAAATACTAATGCGAAGTACTAATCTTAGTGCGCTGGTTTAAATATTTTTGGCTACTTTTCTAGGTTGCACTGGTCTTGCACATATGCCTTACCCTTTCCCCTCCTCTACCTCTAGGTTCTATTTCCTTCTCTCTATTCCTCTCTATATATGTTATCACCGGATAGTATGTAGTCATTTCTGTGTGATTTTAAACTATGTGCTGAATCATTGGATTTTTTTTAGATATAATTTCTGGAGCTGCTATGTGTGTAATTAGCTAGGGTTCATTTGGTTTGGATAAAACATATGTACTTTCATCTTTGTTTGTGTATCTGATATAATACAATACATAGTAGTTTTTCATTCTATTCATTTTTGTAATTTTAGCCTTGGTGTTGCATTTGTATTTGTTGGATGTTAAATTAATATTAGGGATTAGTTGACAAGATAACAGGAATATGTGTTTTATAGTATTCTATGTCCCCCCTAACGAGAGGAAAAAGGAAAAGAAGAGCAAATCTTGAATGATATGGCATTTTGCTGGTTCATGAACTTTTTGAGTTGTCTTCTCATCTTAATATTAATCTAAATTTTTTGTACCTATTAGATTATTTTAACTTGATAATTATATGATCTGCTTGTTAATATCATTTAACTTAACAATGATCAATATATGTAAGCATGGTTGATCTTGGGAGCAGTGAACGCTTACTGAAAACAGGAGCTACTAGACAATTAACACTTGATGAGGGGAGGCATATCAATCTCTCTTTCAGCCTTAGGAGATGTTATTGCGGCTCTTTGAAGAAAGAAAAAGGATTGGCACTTTCGAGAACCAACTTTAAAGATCTGTCGTGTGCTCAAGACATTAACCATTTGTCAAACTTCGTAGTATCATGACTTTTGGAATTGTATATATGACTTTTGTTGAAGTAAATTGCATATGACTGGTTGTATACATATAACTTTTGTTGAAGTAAATTGCATATGACTTTTGTTAAAGTATACGAAGCTTTTGTTGTCGGCTTAAATTTAAATGCATAAAATTTGATAGCTAGCGTCACTATTGTGCCGCATATATATTACCTTGGAATTGTGTTGTAAATGTGCTGCAAAATATTTGCAGCAAGCACAGTATTTGTGCAAATATTTTGCAGCACAGTGAAATTGTGTCTCAAGATGTGTCACAAAATATTTGTGGTGCAGTGAAATAGTGCTGCAAACGTGTCGTAAAAACTGTGACATAGTATAAATGTGCTGCAGGTATTAAAAACTGCCGCATCCTTTGTTTTGCGATGCAAATGTGTTGTGTCCAATTGTGCTGCAAAGTTTTTTAACTAACAGTTTTTGCGATGCATTTCGTATGTTGCAAATAGACAGTTTTGTTGTAGAGAAGCACTGGAAAAGAGAATGACGATAGTTGTATTTATCATGCTTTGCTAAAATTCCTTACACTTTCCAGTCACAATCACAAAAAATGAAAAACCCTTCAACCATTAATATATTATGTAGGAAATAGCAATATAAACCACATCCAATTATTAAAACTACACATCAAGAAGATCAAAGACGGGCAAGCCGCTCTATGTTGATGGGGTAAACAAAATTGAGACCACCACTGAAAGCATTCTTTCCAAACAAAATGTTAACGGCTTCTGTTGGGTGAAAAGCATCCCAGAATATGTATTGATCTCTCTCTGGGCAAGGCACCTGGAATGGAAGACAAGTAATCTGCCCCCGGTTGCGTCCAATCCCACAGCATCCGCGATTCACTACGTTAAATCCTGATAAAAAAAATAAAATTAAAGAAGTATTTCAAGAAACATATTATATGGGCAGTACTAATGGGTAACAAGTGGAAAATTTGAATTGTGAGTTTATTTTTCTATTCTAGATGCATTCTTGTGTTTTAAACAAGTAGAGATACATATATAGTCGTACCGTAAGATTCATGATTAGTAAGGAGATCTTGAAACATGTTGTGAATATCAATGTAAGCATATCTGGCTCCCGGGAGATTGGTGGTCAGGTTGTTGATCATTGCCTTACTGTTGGCATTAAAGGGAGCTATTAATTGGTTCACTTGTTCTGAGCACAAACCGGCTGCACTTTGGGCTAGGATGCTTGGAATACATCCCATTAATCCAATCCCGGCAATTACGAATTTCCTAGCTCCCAGATTGTACAGCCTCTGCAATTGTCAAGACCCAAACAAAATTAAAGATTCCTAACAATCAATTTTGTAACAATGTTACATCCATCATATTTTGTTATATAGATTAATCAGAAAAACTATAATATCTCACGGTGAGCTGTTGAGTATACTGGCCAGCCAAGAGATCGGCGAATTGTCATTGAGCATTATACTGGTTTTTGGTGTTGTAATTTGGCATGAGATAATTGTTGAGATAATCATTGCTTCCCATTCCCACAAAGAATATGCATCGAGATAGTGCCTGAGCCACATCTGGTGCGCCAAGGCTATTCGTAATTTGATCAAGGGTACTCTCAAAGTTCCGAATTTGCTGGTTGAATGGAATGCGACCAACCTGAAATTGGACATAGTTATTCTCATGCCCAGAAGTAGACTTGGCAAATTTTATAGGGTAATGTGAGTATATTATTCCCTCTCCATCTTATTTTATATCTCAAGGTTTCTTTTTTGATTTATCCCAATTAATTTATCAATAGCTTAAAAAAGAAAATTAATAGTAAGCAATTTAGCTATTTAATGTCCTTAATGCGATTCAAAAAAAAACCAAAAAAAAAAAAAGCACAAGCGTCATTTCAACATTAAAATAATAAATCATTTCGAATTTCAAACTCCAAAAGCTACAAGCTAGTTTTGAATTTGAATTGAAAACATGAGCAATCAATTAAAAAATTGGTTTGCTTGTTCGTCAATTACCAATTCTTTCTATATTGTCTATAAAATTGACCATGACATGTCCAATGGAACGAATCTGTGTGTAGCTTTTGTTCCTAGAAACGAGTGAATAAATTGTAAAGAAAAAATGGAGAATCCCGTGTGTACTTACAAAATTTCGGCCAGTTTCGTCGAGGATACCAGCTGCTGCCGAGGCATAGTTGACTCCATAACGCACTTGATCACCCGAAGCCTCCGAGAAGGGCGGAATAAGAGGTAGTCCTAGTAGTTCAGCTGCAAGAAACCATGTCCAAATCATTAATACGCAGTGGATTTTCTCATCTATTATGTACTGAAAAAAGTTCAATTCGCCCTGAAATTTAAGGGTTGCAGAGAAGAGGGAATTAATAAATTAAGTTAAATATTGCCTTTCTTAGCAAATGGTCAATTAGAACCGCGGAATTTTACTCCCTGGAGATTTTGAGGCCATTGCCCAAAAAAGGGACACGGTGATAGGAGTTGACAGTTTGTGTGGGATATCTTTTGCTTAGTTTGGTGCCAAAGCAACCCTACTCCGTTTAATACCAGTGGCTAAGATATACCAGTAAATACTAAATACCTTTACTCCGTTTGATGCGTGGCTGAAAGAGTGGTGCCGTGCAACACTCAAAACTTCAGCCTTAAATCGCTTTTTCCCCTGTCCGTATACATAGATTTGCTCGTTGTTTTACGTTCTATTCATGCATATAATTAATATTACTATAGTTGGTCAAACATTTTAAGCACCAAGTTTATACACTTCATAGCTACAGTAGTATTCTCAAATATTTCTAAACGTAGTTTTTATGCCTTTTTTTGCATTCTTTTGTTAGTCTGCTGGTCAATGACTATTTTAATTATGTCTACAGAACAAAAACCACAAAAGGCATATTCAAAAAATTAAAAGAAAAGAGAAGGAAAGGCAATGGAAAAAAAAAAATGAAGTATCTACATTCAAAATCGGGAAAAAAAAATTCAGTACCTATTGCATCAACCATGGTGTAACCATTAGAGAAGCGTCCAGTCGGACCACCATTGAAATCAATGCCATATGGAAAATAGTTGGCTTTTGCAAAAGAAGGAATGTTGTTGTTATTCCCATTATCAATGAGAGAGTCTCCAAAAATGAACATAGCAGGCACCAGTGCTCTGCTTGCTTCAATCAATCCTGGAATTGAGCCCCCGTCATTTTGTCCTCGTCCTGGAATTGCAGCATTGTTCAACACCAAGAACAGCACAAAAACCCCAGAAAACCTCAGCTTACCCATAGTATTTTTTGTTTGTGTGTGCGTGTGAAAAGGGAAAAACAATGTTTGAGAGCTGAAGGCAACAAAAGGTAAGGAAGTGATGGATGAAAATGATTATGATGATGATGGACTAGTTGTGGACTGAGTAGTCTATTAGCTCTATGAGAATTGAAGGGGTTCATGAAGGGTGGCAGAGGGATTTAATAGAGGGAGGAATGGTGGTAGTTAAGGAGTCTAGTAAATGGACTCACCTGTATATTGTATTGTAGTAAATGCAGTAATTATTCATGTCAGTTTTGTGAAAACTTTAATTTTGCAAATTTATATCTGTCTCATTGTGCCAGTACAGATTATAGGTCTTTTTGAGAAATTTTCAGATGCCTTTTAGGTTTCTTGAGCTTTTAAGCCTCGAGTAGTAGTAAGGAGTATTTCGTGTCTAATCTCATATCCATAAATCAAGGATTGAAATGTTGATAAAGTAATTTGGGTAGTTTGAATCCTCAATTTCGTTAACCTTTTCTTTGGTCCATTGTATTTGAAAGGCAGTACCTGTTTGGACAATTCTAAATCTGAAACAGCATCAAAAGTTAATAACATGATTGTTGGTTGGAATATTTTCCAGATTAGGGTTACTTTTTGTTGCTTAGTGCTATGCTGAAACCATCGTAATTAGGTGATAAAAGGCAGTTGGAACCAACCTCAATTGCAGTGTTGGATTTAAGAGGTTACCGAGTTAGGTATGAATGCATTTAATGAATGACCAAGCAAGCAGTACCTACAAGGGGAAAAAATGACATATATATATATATATATATATTTGTGTGTAACACCCTAAGTCTTGGTTGGCCCAACAAATTTTGAGTAAAAATAACAGGTTTAAAATGTTTAAACTAAGTTATTAGTAACTCATAATTCAAGATGCTATAAAAAATATAATATCCTTCTCACTCTCGATGTAAGACGAGACATCACATTCACTCTTCTTTGAGATTTTGCATCATTGTAAAGCCTAAGTTGGGGCCTAATAACATATCACATATATTGCGTAACACAGCCTAATATCATTGGTCCAATCTCACATCGTGTAGAAGTCACACGATATTTGTTTTGATAACAATTGTAACCCTCCGAGCCTCAACAACTTTTGAATAAAAACAACGGATTCAAAATGTTTAAACCAAGTTGTAATTGCACATGATTTAAGATATTATAAATAATATAATATTCTGTTCACTTTTGATGTTAAACTGGGCATCACAGTGTGGGGTAACCTTATGCCTTAAAACCACGTAGTATATTCCTAAAAAAGAAAAAAAGAAAAATAAACCACGTAAAATAAAGGGCTAAATCCAAAACCTATGCCCTAAAATCGCATTTATACATAAGGTCTAACGCTGAACATATGTGGATTTAGTCATCTTTTTGTTTTAACTTTAATGCCCTTTTTTATTATTTTATTTTTTGGTTTTTAGCTTGAATATTCCGGCGAGAAAACATCAATTGTAGCAAATCTTTCTTCTTTTTGGTTTGTTTTTAGTTTTTACTGAGAATTAAAAGTGGGAGAGTACTCGTAGAGGGTTTATGCTTGGAACAACGTATAAATTCTACTTGCAACACTAAGTCAATATTTTGAGAGAACATATTAAGCTATTGATCTTTAATATATATTTTTTGCTCGTGTACGCTGTAGATAACAGTTAATTACATTGTGGTTTATTTACTTTCTTCAGAAAACTTTGGTTCAAGCACTTTTAGATCTAGTGGCGAAGCAATTCTTATATTTAGGGCGCGTTCGTTTGGATTTGGAAAATATTTTACATGAAAAAATCTATTTTTTATACAATTTTCTAGTGTTCGGTTGACAAAATGAAAATATTTTGAAATAATTTTTTTTTACGGTTTTATCTTTAATTTTATGAATACAAATTAAAAAAACTTATAACAATAATAATAAATACCTTACAAGTAATTGTGATTAATAAAAGATTGATTTTGTTTAAAATTAAATGATAGTACAATATAGTAGTAAAAAATGCATAATGATAGTTATATTAGTGTAGGATTCATGATTGAGAGAAAAACGAATGAAAAAAAATTGAAAACGAAAATAAGTTTAGCAAACGAAATTCTAAAAGTAAGTATTTAAGGTTTAATGTTATTCTTGAATTATTCGGAAAATAACTTACGCTAAAAAATTTCGTAAATTATTTTTAGTCAGAGGAATGAAAATTAGAAAATATAGTACATTTCTCGAAGTTGGTATGATGATAGTACGGTCATAATGTTGACTTTTATTTGATGATCACTTCACATAGGACTGTCAATTGGGCTGTGTGAGCCGGATTTTGCAAAGTTCAAACTCGACTCACAAATTTATTTGAGTTTCAGGTATTAATCGGGTCGAGACAAGCTCACAAAGGTGAAACTTATACTCGTCTCACAAAATTACACAGTTTTGGGGTTTAATCAGACTGGCCCAAACTCACATTATCCAATAAAAAATTTTATAATTTTTTTTTGTTAAAAATTTGTTTTTTGCATCCGGTCAACATAATATGGAATAGTATGTACTACTTAGATTAATAAACAACTATTAACTATATCATTGAACTTGACTAATGATGTTAGGTTATTAATTTTAATTATCCGAGTTTAGATAAGTTAATAGAATACTAAAATTATTAACTATTATCCACATAAAATTAAGTAGTATTATTTAATGTAGGATGAAATTAGTATTTTATATATATTAGGGCCGGGTTTTAATCGGGCTGAGCTTACTAATAAAGTTCAAACTCAACTCACAATTTAATCGAATCTAATATTTAGGCCCAAACTCAACCCAACTGACATTAACACAGACTCAGCCCTTTATTTTTAGGGTTGGGCGGGCCGAGCTCAGGCCAACCCAATCCAATTGACAGTCCTAACTTCACGTTACAAGTTACAAAACTTTTCCCTAGCATAAATAAATAAATAAAAGTTAAAATACTTCTCATAAGATTTATTTTCTTGGTGAATTTCCTCACACTTTTACATGATACATTTTAATCACATTCAAACCAGTATTTTGAAAATCGGATCAGACAAATCGGTTCGATCGGTCAAACCACAAACTAGAAGAGTCAGCAGTCCGGTTAATTTATATATCCAATTTATATAAAAAATCGGATAGAATTGGAAAAAATCATGAACTGGAAAAAAATTGGTTCAACCTGTCTTTGACAGTTTTTTAAATTTCAGAATAAAAAATGATTTAAATAAAGAGAAAATTTAAAAAAATCGTGAAATAAACTCCAAAATAACAGTAAAACGGTAAACACACTAAAGTCTAAACTATTAAGTTATTATTTTTTTTATCTTTTTCATACTTATTTTTGTTCAACTTTTATTTTTCTTATTATAAATTTGATTAGTATTTTTGGGTACTAAGACCAGAATTCTCAGAAAATAGTATTTTTCTTCTATTTTGGATTTCATAAAAATATATTTTAAATCATTTTAAATTATGTCATACTAAAAGAAAAAAAAAAAACTAAATTAGTAAATCTGCTGATTTAACCGGTTCGATCAGTTAAATCGTAAATCGAACAGACCATCGATTCGATGTCCGGTCCGGTTTTCAGAACATTGATTCAAACTGCCGTGAACATCAAGGTCTGTTTCACCTTTTAATTGGACATCATTTCCTTTTCTCGTTTCTCGCGTCTTTTCTTCATGTAAGCAATATCAATATGTATAGGACATAGCTAGCTTTCATCTTCTTGTGGTAAAACAATTCCTGGATTTATGTGATTGAATTCTTGAATTAATCATAGATACTCGATAAAATACAAAATAAATCTTGCCTTCAAATTATTCAAAATTGTTGATTTTATATAGTACTACCAATAAAGGAAAAGTCAACCCCCCAATCAAATCTTTAATGGAACCACTGAGCACTGACGGCATAATAAAGGAACAGTTGCAAACCAACCGCTATTTTATCAACTCAAAATTCAAAAAGGAGGCAAGACTTCAGCAGAACTGCATTATCCATGATCTGTCATTCCCGAAAATCATAAAGACCACAAAGGAAAAAAAAAAAGGTAGGAATTGATTGGTTTTCCGGGCGGCTCCATTCATATGTATCAATGGCGTGTACTTCCGGGGAAAAATCATACTTGTGGTCCATGACATATTTTTATAGATCTCGTTAATATTAAGTTATTATTTAAAATTTTGAATGATATAACTTAACATAAACCATAATATTATATTATGGATCGAATTTGTTTAATAATTTCTAGTATTTCTAGCTTAATGGAGTGATGGATGATTAGGTTAATTTGATAGGAAAACTCTCCATTCCAATTAATTTGGACTAATTTCATTTTATACCCCTTAACTTATAATTAATTCTCATTTTACATTTCAATATTAGTTTTCAATACTTTGTGCCCTAACTCTTGAATTCATTTCATTTTAATTATTCTAATTTTTAATAACATCATCAAAATTAACTGATCTTTGGATATACACTCCAAAACATTGTGTAGATTATTGTACATCCTACTAAATTTATTTTACATGCATAAAGGTTCTGTTCAGTTTGGTGACTGTATTAAAATTTGGACTAAAATGTGATAATTATGAGAGTTGAGGGTGTAAAGCATCGAAAAACAAAATTAAAGCATCGAAAACCAAAATTAAGGTTCAAATGAAAATTAAATAAAAGTTGAAGGGTAAAAAATAAAATTAGTCCAACAAATGTGGTACAGCCATTACACAATTTTAAAATTTTCAATTAAAATATTTAATTAACTGGGTAGATTTATTCACAAGCAAGAATTACACTAGATTCAATTATAATTTATGGGGTGGTATTATTGTCAGAGCAAATTATATAATACCAGAATAACTTTGCTTAATAAGACAAAAATACCCTCCAACTCATTTTCTGGCCAAGCACCCGGTAGAGGGGAACAGGATGAACAATTAGCGATTGGAAACCATGTCACATGGATCTGTTTTCCAATCTCAAGTCCAAGATACAAGACATGGAGGAGAAGAACCAATTTGAGATCAAAAAATTGGGCAGTGATTGTGAAAAATACATCATCAGTACACTCAACGGGTTGATTATCTTTTATCTTCTTTGTAAAATTATTCTATAGACTATAGTCCTAGTCCCAATCATCAATTGTTTCTCTTTTTTGATTTCATCATTGCAAAAATTAGTAAAACCAGAAAATCACCATCGCCGTAGTAAAAAACTAGAGAAACCCAAAATTCTCAAATCCTCTCTCTGGCTTTGCTTGTCAAAAAGTCTCACTCTCTCTAAGCAAGACTTTGTTACTTCGTATGGAAAATCCACTAATTTAAACCTGTAAAGGCTTCTGACGACAAATAAAAAAAGAAAAAAAAATCAAAGATTGGTCTTTAAGGAATTGAATTTGAGTTGGAATCAATTCTTTTTGAGAGTTAGAGACAGAATTAATAGGTATTCCAATGGTGGAATGCTTTTTGCATTTTGCGACTTCGGTGCATTAATTTGACTGGAAGCTGTGATCTAGTCTTGTGATGAACATGGGAAGACTTTTGACAAAAGCTTTTATCGGAAGGGACAGAAGATCCCGAATATATATAGCATTTGAGGTATTTTTGTCTTACTAAGAAAAGTTTCTCTGACAATAACACTATCCATAATTTATTTCTTGTTTTTGATTTGCTTCACAAAACATTACAATAGCCAGTGCAACAGGGTAAATTTTGGAGATTAAGAATTGAGAGCCTTTAAGTTTAATATTATCAAGGATAACTCTCACCAGCTACTCTTTTGTTGTGAATACACTGGATGTGTATATTCATCAGCATAGTCAACTCACATATATTCTAATCTCTTTATAAATCAATAAATCTTCAATGAATAATGTACCTATTTATGAGTGTCTAATATTCAACTATCAAGTATTTTCATGTAGGTATTGCAATCCATGTTGGATACACTTGAAAAGAATAAGATAATAACTTTACTCATCCCTCAATATTCTTGTATCTTTTAAGTTACTTTTCTATTATTTTTATAATACGAGACTTTGACAAATTGAAATAAAACTTTAAATCAATACAATAAAGATATGTAGAACTTTAAATCAACAAAATGAAGGTGCATAGAAATTTAAATTATCAAAACCAAAATATAAATAAAAGATATTGAGTATTCTCTATTACTACCTTTTTGCTTTTATATTTTCAATTGTGTTATCATAATATCATAGAATTTATATTGATTATTATTTGAATCATTTCAAATCATACCAAACTTGAAATTAAACCTCTTGAAATAATGAGCAAGAATTATCTAAACTTTGTATTTTGGATGTTAAAGTCTTTTTGGATTACATGTGTATTGAAGATATAATAAAAAAAGGCAAAAATACTATATCTAATCAGAACAAGATAAAATCAATTATTTTTCCCAAATCCATGAAGGTAAAAAGTGATTATCTTATTTAAAAGATCCAGTATATATGTGAAATTAAAAAGATCATTGATGAGTATATGTGAGAGAAAATATTCTCTCTACTTTTCTTGCAGAAAATATGCTCCTATAGCAGGAATTCCCTAAAAAGGCTTTTAAGAATAAATTATTTAATTTCATAATTTCTTATGGTTGATTAAATTATGAGCTATTACTAAAAAAATCATGAATCTCGTCCTACTAATTATGCTCCATTCTCTGAAGTGAAAGTGATAAAAAAAAATTCAAATTAGTAATTATTATGGACATGGAGATAGTCCAAAATAAAAAAAATTCAAATTAGTAATTATTATGGACATGGAGATAGTCAAAACTAACATTAATAAAATTAATAATTAATAAGACTACTATTCTGATTGTAGCATTACTTCTCACCACAAGAAGTGGAAGAATAGTGAATCGACAATAATTGATAGACTAAGAATGATATGAAATAAAATGATATCATTATGGCATTAAAGACCGTTGGTCACATGCCTGTTCTATGTTAAAATACCATCTTCAGTTTTATGAAGCAACATTGAAACACAAAGATAAAGCTATCATAAAAACAAGTTTTTTCTATAAAGATTTTGACCATAGTCCTAATCTTATTGATTTCTTCCCTAAAGGAATTATTAACTGTTTGGTTGGTGGTAAAAATATCTAAGAAATAAAATGTAAGAATAATTTTTGATATAAATCAAGGAACATCTTCAAGTTTGAACGAGCTAGCTAAGGTTTGTGAGAAATTATTACAAGTTCCAAGTGGACCAATTACAAGGGCACAAGCAAAGAAGATTCAACAAGTCACGTAAGGCTTAGTTCGAAGTGTTCTTTCAAATGAAGCTATCCCAAATAAGTTGAAAGTTAACGATCAAGATTCCAAGACTGTTTTCAATGTTCTTAAAACCCACGTGCATGATGAAGAGGCTGAATCTTAATGTTTTTAAGCCCAAGGGGCCGAGATTTTATTATAAGTTTATTAGGCTTTTATTTGTCTAAGTCCATTACTTTGTAAAACCCAATTCTTGTTTAAGTATTGTATAAATTAGGTTGGTTTAATTTATGATTTTTAGACTTAATTATTAGCCTTTAATAGGGTGCAATTTGTGTAAGTTGGGCTGTTTTGGCCGATCCTCAAAAGGATCTAGAATAGGGTTACTTGTTAGTCAAATTACAACTTCTAGAAGTCTTGGATTGCAAGGCAAGGCTTGCATGGATTTTAGGAGAATTTTTAGGGTTTTTAAGCCTATAAATAGGCCTTTAAAACTGTAGAAAATATTCAAATTTTATCAATAAAGTTCGTGACTTTTTTGTGATGAAAAGTTCTCTCTTTTATTTTTTGATTTAAAATTTTGTTGGGATCATTACTTGCCAGCAACTATTATTGTTTAAACCAATTTAATAAATTGGTTCTTGCCTAAATCTTAAAGGCAACGGGTTAATTCTTAATTCTTGTGTATTTCTCTTTCGTGTTTCTTTTGTGCTTCTTGCTATCCAAAATTTGTGACCAAACTTTGGATTCGGTCATTGCGGATTTGTTGCCATATTGAATTGTTGGGTTTTGTAATATCAAGTCTTGATTGCACGTGGAATTCACAACAGCTAGTATCAGAGCTGGTTCAATTACTGGTAAGTTCTTTCTGTCTATTTTTTTAAATTTTGTTGAGTGTCTTTTCTAAGAAAATCATATCTTAGTTTCGAAAAAAAAATTGCGACCTTTGTTCTTGTTTTGTTCTTCTTGTACCATACCTCTTGTTGCTATTCTTTGATTATTTGCAAATTCTTCTTCGTTTACTGCTTCTGTGTTCTTGTTTAAATAAAAAACATTACTGTAGCCGTGGTTCTTGTTGAAAAAAATTGCAGCCATTTTGACTGGAAAAGAAATTGTTCTAGTAGCATGATTGAAAAAGAGTAAAAATATTTTTTCGTTGCGGTCGAGTTGAAAAAAAAAGGGGGAAGAGAAACGTGATAAAAAAAAAAGGGAACGTGAAAAAAATGAGGACATGAAAAATTTTAAAAAAAAAGGGGAAAGAGCGTAGTAGCTGATTCTTAAAGAAAAAAATTAACTAGGGTTTGCCTATTGGGTGCTTATATTTATAGGCAAGTGATTTGATTGTCTAATCCAAGAAGGTTTTAGTTTTCTTACTCTAATCCCAATTGGATTTAGTTTCTTACCCTAATCCTAGTTGAATTTGGTTCCTTACCCTAATCCCAATTGAATTTGGTTTCTTACCCTAATCCCAATTGGTTTTGGTTCTTTATCATAATCCTAGTTGGATTTGGAAAATTTATCTAATCCTAGTTTGATTTGGAAAACTTACCTATTCCTAACTGAATTTGAAAAATTTACCTCGATCAAGTTGGACTTGGAAAACTTATCCTAATCCTAATTGGATTTGAATTAGACTTACCTAATCCTAGTTGGATTTGTAAAATTTACATAATCCTAGTTAGACTTGGAAAAGTTATCCTAATCCTAGTTGGACTTGGAAAACTTTCCCTTATCCAAGTTGAATTAGGAAATCAATCAAATTTGGAAACTTCACAATTTTGTGGTTTACTTTCCAAAAAAATCATTGCACTTTCAAAATCTACACTTTTTTAAACTAGTTATTTTTGTTGGTTCTTTTAATTTTTCTTTGTTAATCTTAAGTGCTTAATTTTTTGTTCTTGTCATGCTTAGTTTTCTCTATTTGATAAATTTGATTACCAAATTCTTGTTTGTTTTCCATATCCGTTGTTGCTTCTAGTAGTCTCAAACTTTTGCTATTTTGTTCTTTGAAACTTATATCTAAAACTTGTAATATCCATTTGATTTGGTGTTGACCTGTAAAAAATTTCTTTTCTTTGTCCTATGACCAATTAAGTTAATACACACTTGGAGCTTACTTTAGTCCTCGTAGTTTCTTTCAAAGACTTTTAGAGTGAACTAAAGAGAGAAAAAAGGTTTTGTAGTGAGATCATCTGAGTGACAAAAGCTATAAATTTTAGAGTAAATGCGAGTGGTTGAGTGATATCATTCGAGTGTATTTATTCCCAAAAGTGAGCTGAGCAGTGAGGGACTCTTTTTGACTTTACTAACCCTAATCACTTTCATTTTTTTGTGATATTTCATTATGTCGTAGGAAGAAAGTAGTAGTGCTAACCAAGCCATAACAATGGAGGCCATTCAACAGCAATAAACGAGTATTCACTGCATTTGGTAATTTTAGAGATACAATAGACCAAATTGAAGCTCGTATCAGTGATCAACGAAAAGAGTGACCTCAAGCTGCTAGATGCCAAGCTCGTAAAGCTTATACTTCTCGGCATTGTCGAGAAGGTAAGTATGATTTTGATCATGAAAATTCTGATGACAATGTGCTTGATGGCAGGGATAGAAATGTGCAACCTGGTAGAAGGAAAAATTGGTTACCAAGGACAATGACATTGATACAATCAAATTATCCTTACCTCCATTTTAAGATAAAGCCGATCCTAATGCTAATAATGAATGGGAGCGAAAGGTAGAAGTTATTTTTGATTGTTACAATTATTCTGATGAAAAGAAGGCAAAGTTAGATGTTGTATCCTTTTCTAATTATGCATTAACCTAGTGGGATCATTTGATAACTAGTAGGCATAGAAATAGAGAACGTGCTATTAATAATTGGGTTGACATGAAATCTATCTTGCACAAAATATTTGTTCCATCTCATTATTATAGGGAATTGCATTGAAGGTGACAACGTTTGAGGCAAGGTATTAGGTCCATGAAAGAGATGGAGGTTGCCATATTAGAGTTGACATTGATGAAGATAGAGAGGCCACAATGGCGCGATTCTTGAGTGGACTCAATAAGGAGATTGCCTACACCATTATGTTGACCTTGAAGAAATGGTTCATATGGCTACCAAGGTAGAAAAACAGCTTAACACTAGGTAAAGCAAAGGTAACATCTAGTTTGAGTTCTAATTGGAAGCCAAATTGGACAAATGCATCAACGTAAGGTGAGAAGTCTAACTTTATACCTAAAGAAGCTGATGGTCTTTAGCTAGAAATTAGTCCACTAATGATAAAGGTAATTTTATTTCTGATAACAAACAAAGGACTCAGACACTAAATGTTTTTGTTTTCATGGATTAGCAATGTCCAAACAAGAAGGCTTTGAACATAATCTATGGAGGATTAGTAAGGGATGAAAGTGATGAGGATGAGACCATGCCACCATTTGAGGGTCCAAATATTGATGAGATTGAGGGAGAAGCCGTCCATGGTCAAAATTTGGTAGTTCTTAGAGCCCTTCATGGACAAGTTGAGTATGAACAAAATGAGGTATAAAGGAAAAATATCTTTTATACTCATTGTTTTGTTCAAAATAAAGTTTGTGGATTGATTATTGATAGTGGTAGTTATGTGAATGTAGCTTGTTAGTTAATGGATTGAAAAGTTGAATTTTCTAGTCATTAAGCATCCTGGATCATATAAATTATAATGGTTAAAATAAAGTAGAGAATTAAAGGTTAACAAACAAGTTCTAGGTGCATTAACCATAGGCAAATATAAAGATGAGATCTTGAGTGATGTTTTGCCTATGCAAGCTAGACATATCTTGTTAAGTAGACCTTGGCAATATGAATGTAAAACTATTCATGATGGATTTGAGAATAAGTATAGGTTCAAAAAGATGGTCTTAAAATCGTGCTTAAACCTTTGCCACCACATCAAATCTATCAAGAGCAGCTACAACTTTGCAAATCACTTGAAGAGCATGGTAAATTGAAGGCTGAAGGTAAGTTAAAAGGTAAGGTGGTCGAAAATTAGCCTAAAGAAATCGGAGAAAATTCGGCTAAAGGGAAGGATAAAATAAGAAATTGAGTTTGTATGCTAAGCCAAGAGAGGTTATTAGTGCTTGCAAAAATAATATGCCTATTATTTTTTTAATGATTTAAAGATGATTATTTTGCCTACTCTTACCTTGATCCTTCTCTTCCTAGTTCTTTCATGTCTCTCTTGTAGGAATTTGAGGATATCTTTCTCGAAGAGATTCCACCCGGATTGCTACCAATCTGAGAGATAGAGCATCAAATCGACTTTGTTCCTGGAGCTGTGATTCCAAATAGACCAGCATATTGAGCTATTCTAAAGGAAACAAAGGAGATTCAAAAGTAAGTCGAGGAGCTGCTAACTCAAGGGTGCATATGTGAGAATGTTAGTTTGTGTGCCGAGCTGATAAATCGCATCATGGTAAAGCATTGTCATCCCATTCCTGGGTTAGATGTAATGTTAGATGAACTTTATGGTTCTTCAATTTTCACTAAAATTGATTTGAAAAGTGGATATCATCAAATTAGGATGAAAGAAGGTGATTAGTGGAAAACTACTTTTAAAAATAAACATGGACTATATGAATGGTTGGTAATGCCATTTGGTTTGACTAATGCATCCAGTACTTAACATTTATCATCTAATTGATGAACCATGTTTTGCGTGCTATCATTGGTAAATTTGTTGTAGTTTACTTTGATAACATTTTAATCTACGTCAAATCTTTTGAAGATCATCTAGTGTATGTTTGTTTGGTACTTGTAGCTTTAAGGAAAGAACAAGTTTATGCTTCCCTTAAAAAGTTTTCATTTTTCTTGGATAGAGTTGTTTTTCTTGGTTTTGTAGTGACTTCAAGAGGAATCGAAGTAGCTGAAGGAAAAATAAAAGCATATCCAAAAATGGCCAACTACCACTTCTGTGTCTGATATGCAAAGTTTTCATAGTTTGGCAAATTTCTATAGGAGGTTTGTGAAAGATTTTAGCACGATTATTGCACTTTTGACTGAAGTAATCAAAAGGGAGGTTGGATTCAAATGGGGTTCTAAGCAAGAAAAGGCATTTGTGACGATAAGCTAACTTCGTCACCTTTACTGCTTTTGCCTAATTTTGATAAACATTTTGAAATTGAGTATGACGTTTCTAGTGTATTGGTGTAGGAGCCGTTTTGATGAGAGATAAGTCGCCAATTGCTTACTTTAGTGAGAAATTAAGTGGTGCCGTTTTCAATTATTTTACCTATGACAAGGAATTCTATGCTTTTGGTTAGACCTTTAGAGAATTGGCAACATTATTTATGGTCAAAACAATTCATTATTCGAACTAATCACGAATCTTTGAAACACTTAAAGGGCCAAAATAAATTGAACCGATGGCATGATAAGTAGGTAGAATTCATTGATCTCTTAAGTTATCCAATATAAACATGGTAAGGAAAATGTTGTGGCTGATGCATTGTTACGCCGATATGTATTGATTTCTACATTACAAGCACATATTCATGGATTTGAGCACATTAAAAACATGTATGAGAATGATCATGATTTTCATTTGTTTTTGTAGATTGTGAAAATGGTACTTTCGAAATATTTACAATGTCGAAGGCTATCTTTTTCAAGAATACAAGTTGTGTGTGTCACAATATTTTTTATGTGAATTGCTTGTGAGGAATCACATGGGAGAGGGCAGATGGGGCACTTTGGTATTCTTAAAACTCTTGAAATTTTGAAAGAACATTTCTTTTGGTCGCATATGGATAAAGATGTTGAAAAGATTTTTTTCTAAATGTTTGATTTGTAAAAGAGATCTAAAGTTCAACCGCATAGACTTAATATGCCCTTACCCGTACGTAATCATCCTTGGGTTGAAATTTCTATGGATTTTGTGTTGGGTTTACCAAGGTCTAGGTCTGGTAAAGTTGTATATTTTTTTTGTTGTTGATAGGTTTTCTAAGATGAGACATTTTATTCATTGCACAAAAACTAATGATGCATCTCATACTGCAAATTTAATTTTCAAAGAAATTGTGCATCTTCATGGTATCCCTATGACAATTATTAGTAATAGGGATGTCAAATTTTAAACCACTTTTGGCGTATTTTGTAGGGAAAACTTGGTACTAAACTTTTGTTTTCAACTACTTGCCACCCACAAAGTTTCTTGCTGGTCAAAATGAAGTGGTCAATCGTACTTTAGGTACATTGTTGCATGCCATAATTAAAAGGAATTTGAAGTCATGGGAAGAGTGCATTCTATTCATTGAGTTTTCATATAATTGGTCTGTGCATTCTTCTGCTAACTATTCTCCCTTTGAGTTAGTTTGTAGCTTTAATCCTCATACTTCATTGGATGTGTTGCCTTTACCTGTTTCTAAGTTTGCAAATGTAGATGGTAAGTAAAAGGCTGAATTTGTCAAACAAATCCATGAAAAAGCAAGGCAACATATTCTGGATGCCAATGAACGTGTGGCTAAAAGAACAAATAAAGGTTGCAAGATGATTGTGTTCAAACCTAGTGATTAGGTTTGGGTTCATTGGCATAAGGAAAGGTTTCCCAACTTAAGGAAATCTAAGATAGCTCCTCGTGGTGATGGACTATTCCAAGTTTTCAAACACATCAATGATAATGCTTATAAACTTGATTTTCCTGGTGAGTACAAAGTTCATGTGCTTCTTTTAATGTTTCTGACCTTTCTCCATTTTCTTTTGATGAAGGTTTGGATTTGAGGACGAATCATCTTGAGGAGGGAGGGAATGATAGAATTAAGGCGCATCTTTAAGCTTGGATGAGCTAGTTAAGGTTCTGAGGAATCATTACAAGTTCCAAGTGGACCAATTACAAGGGCACAAGCAAAGAAGATTCAACAAGCCATGCAAGGCTAACTCGAAGTGTTCTTGCGAAGGAAGTTGCCAGAATAAGTTAAAGGTTGATCAAGATTCCAAGACTGTTTTGAACATTATTAAAGCCCACATCCATGATGAAGAGGTGGAATCTTAATGTTTTTAAGTCCAAGGGGCCAAGATTTTATCATAAGTTTATTAGGCTTTTGTTGTTTAAGTCAAATATTTTGTAAAGCCCAATTCTTGTTTAAGTGTTGTGTAAATTGGGCTGGTTTAATTTCTAATTTTTGTCCTTAATTATTAGCCTTTAATGAGGCCCAATACGTGTTTAAAGTTAGGGCTGTTTTGGTTGACCTTTAAAAGGTTCTAGAATTGTGTTATTTGTTCGTCAAGTTACAGCTTTTAGAAGCCTTGGATTGCACGGAATGCTTGTGTTGAACCCCAGTTTTGTTAATCATGCTTTGATAATGACCAAATCGCACTAATAGTTTGAAAGCAAGTGTGCAGAAAAACAGGTAGGTTCGGATGCAAATGATCGTTCGAACAAAAACCAGAAGACTCCACGGACGTAAATGACTATCCGAAAGACAAAGTTTCAGACAATGGTAATCGTCCGACACAAAGAATATTGAAGCAGTCTCGGATGAAGAACAACATCCGATCATATTTCCAGAAGACTTTGCTTCGATCGGACGGAGGTTCGGACGCTTCCTCGGACGTTCGAAAGAATACCCTCAGAGAACGGACGCAACGTCGGACGCAGGGTTTAGCGGCGGCCGTCCGAACGGTCCCACGGCTAGTTCGTTCGGACGCATACTTGCTTCATCGGCCGTCCTCTGGAAAGGTCCAACGGCTAGTTTTCCAGTAAGCAGGAAAATAGCCGTTGGAAAGTTGTTAGAAGCAGATTTTGGTCAACTATAAATACCCCTTAGCCTGAATTAAACATGTAGAGACTTATACATTGATTACAAGTAATTCTTGAGCTATTTGGGAGAAATAGTGAGTACAAGTGTTGTAATAGTGTAAGTAGTTTTGTGAAAAGAGTTTAGAAGTGTAAGAGTTCTTCAAGTGTAAGATTGGAGAGATAACAATTGTAACAAAGGGAAGTTGTGAGTGTAAAACTCTTGGCTCAACTAAAGGAAATTAGTGTGAGCAAGAGTGATCCTCATTTGTGTACAAGAGGTTATTGTCTCACCTACTTTGAAGAGACTTTTAGTGGCTAAACTTCAAGTTGTGAACTTGGTAGTTGCCTTGTAAGAAGCTCTTTGTAGTTGTAAGCTCCAAGCTTGAGAAGCTTGGGAGTTTGGTTTGATTCTCTTAATCTCAATATTCTTATTTGTTCTTTGTTCAAGTATGAAGCTTAAATTGTTGAATATCTATTGTATTCATTTGTACTTAAGTTTTTATTTGGTGCATAAAGTTTGCATTTTTATTAAGCACATAAAAAGGTTTGTTTTAGATATAACCTAATTCACCCCCTCTCTTAGGTTGCCCTTTGGGACCAACAGCTTGCACAAAGTTTAGGAGAATTTTTTTTATGGATTTTAGGCCTATTAATAGGCCTTTAAAACCGTGGAAAACCTTCAGATTTTATCAATAAAATTCATGATTTTTCTATGAGGAAAAAGTTCACTCTTTTAGTCTTCGATTTAAAACTTTGTTAGGATCATTGCATGACCAACAGTGATTGTTCTAACCAACTTAATATATTGGTTCTTGCCTAAATATTAACGGGTTAATTCTTGCTTAATTCTTGTGTGTTTCTCTTTCATGTTTTCTTTGTGCTTCTTGCTGTCCAAAATTCGTGACCAAACTTTGGATTTGATCCTAGAGATTTTGGTGCCATCTTGAATTGTTGGGGTTTCATGGAATCAAGTCTTGATTGCATGCAGGGTTCACAACACTTTTATTTGCATGTCTTTATTATGGTTTTAAATTATGTATGTTTTATTCTTTTTTCATTAATTTGTTATGTTTATATTGCTCTATTATTATATTTATGTTGTTTAATGAGAAACATATGGATATACATCTAAATGCATTCAAGATATAAGGACACTATGTCTCGCATACGATTCATTTGCACAATCTATATCTAGAGATAAAAGAAAACATTTTGATTTGATTATAAGATTATTGGTAATACAAAACTAATTAAAGGTTGTAGAAAACTAATATATTATTAACCAGAGGAACAAAATTTTCAATGAATAATGCTTTATTATTTTGTATAAATTTATTGAGTTTTTAAAGACATTTAATTGTTTGGATATTATACTAAACAAGAATATTAAAATCAACGAGTATTTCTGCATTATTTACTGTCATTTCGGTTAAGATATGTTTGTTTCCAAAAAAAAAAATGTAAAATTACTTCTTTTTTTCCTCTAGATTGTACTACACAACAATTTCTATGATTGAAACACATATGATAGCAAACTCGAAGGTTACTAATTGTTTGCCATGACCGGTTTGATCATCTCGGTTCGATTATGATGTGTAAAAATTATTGAGAATTCACACGAACATCCATTGATATATCAAAAGATTCTTTAAATTAGCGAATTTACTTCTGTTGCTTGTTCTTAAGGAAAATTAATGATTAGACCATCACCAGTTAACAAAGGGATTAAATCCCATGCATTTCTTGAATGAATTAGGGTGATATATGTGGGCCCATTCACCCTTTATGTATACCATTTAAATATTGTATGGTTTTGATAGATGCATCTATTAGATGGTTACGTGTATGCTTATTATCGACTCGCAACCTAGAGTTTGTGAGATTGCTAGCTCAAATAATTTGATTAAGAGCATATTTTCAGATTATGCAATCAAGGAAATTTGTCTCAATAATGCTAGTAAATTTATGGATCTCAGACATCTGATGATATATGTATGTCAATTGATCTAATTATTGAACATCTTGAAGCACATGTTCATACCCAAAATAGTCTAGAAGTATTTTTAATAAAATACCTCCAATTGATAATTAGAGTTTTACTTGTGTGAACAAAGTTATCTACTTATGCATGAGGACATGCTAAGTTGCATGCAATAAGTAACAACACCTATACGTATCAGGCCAACAAACTGTCTAAAGTTCTCTCCTTTACAATTGGTTTTTAGTTAAGAGACTAATATTTCCATCTAAGGATTTTCGTTGTGAGGTAGTTGTTCCACAATAACAAAAGATGGGTCATAAAAGAAAATTTGGAATGAATGTACGATATGAGTTATCCTCTATTATTAAATATTTTGAAATATTAACTGCAAACTTATTTGTGACACAATTTGTCAATTGTCATGAAAATATTTTCCCTACATTAATGGGAGAATGTAAATAGCTGGATAGAAAAATTGAGTGGAATGAAATCTGTTATCATTATCACATTTTGATCCTCGTGAACTAAAAGTTCAAACGATATTTTATTTTCAAAATATTTTGAATCAACTGCCGTATTCATTTACTGACCTAAAATGAGTTATTAAATCTTATATATAAGCTAAAATGCTCCAACTAGAATTGGTGTCCCAGCAGGACAACCTATCAATTCAAAAGAATAATTAGCCACACATAAGATGTGATTGTCTAAATGGTTCTAAATGATAAGAATCCTTGTTGGAGGAATGAAGCAAATATTAAAGATGGTCGTACAATGCAGGCGGGGGCTCTGAAGAGGCCCTGACATAACTAATCATAAAACTTGATAATAGATCAGGTACCTTAATTTAATGAAAATGAAGAGATTTCGATAAGTTATATCAATACTAAAGAAGACAGAATCGAAAAGATATTATTTTTTATAACATTATTGTTTACAATATCAGCTAATATTTTGAATTAGAAAATGAGGATCTTGAATATAAATTTGTCAAAGAATGTGACGATATAGATATGGTTGGTCAAAACAAAAAAGATGCAATACAAGTTGAATTAAATTCACTTTCAAGAATGTGAAGATTATGGACCTGTAGTGCAAACTCTTAGAGGTGTAGAGTCAGTAGGCTATAAATAAAAATTTGTGCAAAAACGAAATGAGAAAAATGGAATTGTGCTGTATGAAGCACGCCTTGTTGAACAAGGTTTTTTGCAAAGATCCAGCATTGATTATGAAGAGATGTATTCTCTTGTGAATCACCTTTAGATATCTAATTTGTGTGGCAGTTCATGAAAAAATTGAAATGTGTCTAATAGATGTTGAGCCCATTTTGTATGGTTCATATGCCATTGATATCAATATGAAATCCATGAAGAATTTAATATGCCTGAAACATGTAAAGTTTCTTGATAACATTCAATGAAATTATGAAAATACTTGTATGGCTTAAAGTAATTTGGCATATGTGGTATAATTGCCCTAGTGAGTCTCTCTTGAATGAAGGCAAAAACATTTGTTTCTTAAAAAAATGATCCAATTTACCATATGTTTTTACAAAATAAAAAGATTAGAGTTTGTGATAATTACTGTACATGTTTGCAATATAATACGATTAGAACTCTGGAAGACGTTTAAAAAGTAATGAAATGATTAAAGAAATAGTTTGAGGTGAAAGACCTATAGGTCTATAGTTCGAGCATGTTGTCAGACAAGTTAAAAAACCTCTTTCACACTTTTTGACTGATATCTGCAAGTGCATGGAATCAATGTAGTCGAGGGAGCAAGGATTGTTCCCACGAAGACTGTGTAAGCAAGTATTGAGATTCTAAAATAATTTCTATTTAGACAACTGAATTGTGATGCTTTTGGAATTTTAAAGTTGAATTGCAAAAATAAATAACCGAAAATCAAAGGATACAAAAGAAAGCAATGCAATTACATAATAGAGTGTCTCAAGCAGTAGAAAATATGGGTTGCGTGCTAAACTAGCAATTCTCATAGGTTATTCAAATTTTAGCCCAATTAGTTCAATATCCCTCATATTCTCATGGAGGTTTATTTCCCAAATATCAACCCAACAGTGATCTTTGGTGATTGGATCCTAACAAATTAACTAACTAGAGGTTGAGACCTCTCTATCTTGATTGAATTAATTTGAGTATTATCTATATAGAATTCTCTTGTGAACCAATTAATTAATCTTGCTACCTTGATCTCAAATTAATTAACTAAATAATCTTACACAGATTTATAACAGAGGGTCAATTACCATATCACATGGACTAACCTCACCAAAACTAAAGTTAGCAACTCTTTAGAATTGTCCTTTTGTGTTAATTATTACCCAATTAATTTAATGTTGTAATTGACCTTTGATTTAATTAACTCATGAATGATTGCGTCACCTATACCTGAATCCTAATGAAATTAGTGATTCATGGTCTGATTAGGAAAATGATAATTAATTTGTTGACTAGAATTCATTGTTAAGCAATATATAAAGATTAACGCAATTGCTATTAAATATAAGATAACAAAAAAGAGAACAAGTTACCGGAAATAAACTCGATCAAATCTGAACTTGAATTGAAAAACTAATGAATTCGAGTAATAACGTTATGGTGCGTAAGAACAATAATAAGGTTTGAATGTTTGAGAAAAGTAGTGCTAAAACCGTAGATTAAAACCTAGAAGAATTGTCTTTTTTTAATTGTTACAATTCAATCCAACTTATAAAGAAAATTAGGAAAAAACCAAGCCCTAAATCACTCACTCGCAGTATGCAAATGAATTATGCCTGATCACTCGTAGTAGCGAGCAAATTGCCTTGATCCTGTCGCAATCAGTGACAAGCCTTCTGTTACTTTCATAGTCAGTGACTGTTCTTCTTTGCTCAACCCTAGTTTGTGGTTGAGACTTCTCAACAGCAGCTTGACTTGTCAATCTCATTCTAACCCTTGATCTGCACATGTAAAATGACCATTCCATCCCTTTAACACCTGCACACAATTAGCCACAAAATAAACACACAAACCTATAAATAATTAATACTAAATCTAAATATAATACAAAACACAAGAAAATGGGACTAGCCTTACTCGAATTCATAACAAAAGAAGTACAAGATAACTCTAAATATAGAGATATCAACTCTGCCCAATCTAGTATTTTGCTAGTCCCGAGAAAAATAAAACGACAACAGAACTAAACCAAACAAACAAAATAGGAATGGCGACATTAAAATCAGTTGATATAATTGGCTCATAAACCAAGCTTGAAATCCAGCCAACCACATAAATTCATATCACATGAATACAAACCAAAAATTCACACAAATAAACGTCAAATAGATTTTCTCAAAAGTAAATTTAAGAACTCAAGTGTACTAATATGGGCCACGTCATGTAAGAGATTTTGTCTTCCCACAACTGTTTTGTAAGATGTTAAAAATCATGACCTTATAACCATCAAGATGTGATAAAGAAAGATCAGTAGAACCTTACAATGCAATCAGACAAATGTCATACAAAGGCCAAGCATTATAGAACCATTATATTTGTTTAACTAAATAATGGAAACGACGATATAACCTTTCGTAATTCCTTTATAACCACTTTTTATTTGACTCTTTATTAATTTTTTTTATGCTTGGCAAGATGCATTTTCATGTAAACTGCTTTATGTATTTCATTTCTTACCATGCTTTTGTATTTTACGTAAAGCAAGCCATCTTATTTCAAGCTCATTGGAGCACATAGATCACATAAAGATCTGGCTATGAAAAAACAAGTTGTATTCAGGTAAAGGAGTAAAACAACCATAATAGAACCTTATGTGTGTTACTCAATTAAATCTAAAAATGCATGTTTTGCCTCCTAAGAAACGCTATTTTAAAGTCATTAGCTTGACTTCATTGCTCTGCGGCCATTAATCAACATAGTGGACTTCTTCAAGTCCAATATCAATGTCACTTCCATGGTAGATCTTCAATCTATTCCCATTCACTTGACCGTCAGCTTTTGCACACTCAAAACGTTCATGTGGAAATACCCCTTCTTCCATCATGTTGAGTATAACTGATTTCTTCTCTTACCTTTAAAGTCACTTGTTCTTGGTCGACATCAATCAAAGTTTTCGTTGTACTGAGGAATGGTCTTCCAAAAATGACAGAAATGGCATCTGCATCTTGTTCTTCTAAGTCTAGGACAATAAAGTCAACCGCAAAATTCACTCTCCCTACTTTGACCAACACATTATATATTTCTCCTATGAGCTCCACTGTACTTCTGCCTGCAATTGAATGATTTGGTTCGTACTTCTTGAGACTCGTCAATCCTATATTCATGCAAAGAGATAGTGAAATCAAAATCATCCCTACATCCAAATCGCATAAAGTTCTATCAACAAAAGTAATGCCAATGATACAACGTATAGCGAAAATCCCTGGATCTTTTTTTTTTTAGGGAAGTATGCTTAAAAGCTACTTGTTACAAATTTTTTCATCTTTTAACTTTTCCTCACTCTCCCATTACCTTAGCATTGCTTTCATCTTGGCGTACTTGTTCGTTTCTTCTTGATGATACATCGCTTCAGACACACATTTCCTCATTTCTTATTGTACCTTCTAAATGATCAAAATAATCCTCAATTTTTGCTAACCGAAGTAATTCACTGAAATATGGACAAGGAAAACAACCTCCATATTTACTAAGAGGGATCTTCCGAACATCAATGAAGAAGATTCATCCTTCAAGTTCTTTGCAGGGTATCCACTTGTACCTAACTTTCATTTCCAAGGGTATTCTGCCTCTTTCCCTTTTAAAACCAATCAAATGTACCTAGTTGCCATTGGGAATTGAGTTGATACTGCTCTTGTCAACCCATCTAAACAACTTTTTTTCCATCCTTGCTTTCCAAGCAGGAGTTAAAAGATCCTTCTCTTCTTTGTAGGCTTCAACTAAGGTTTCTTTCGTGATTGCTGTTATTGTAAGGAAATCTTTCAGATTATTATCCATTGGAAAATATGGATTCTCATACCTACTTGAACCATCAAAAGTATCAGTAGTTGTGTCAATCATCATAATGTCATCATAAATAACAAGAAGGTTTAAGATAGTTAAAAATTGAAAACTTGACAAGTTCCCTTCTTGGACATCTATCAATGCCCTGTCAATTGCTAAGAATGGTATGCTAAGAATCAAAGGCATCTTTTTATCCTCCTCTATGTCTAGGATGATAAAGTTTGTTGGCAAATAGCATTTCCCAAACTTAACCAAAATGTCCTCAATAATGCTCTCGTGTTATTTGATCTCCCATCTGTCAATTGAAGAGATACACGTTAGTCGATTTGAGCTCCCTACCATTCAGCTTCTTAAAAATGAACAGTGACATTAGATTGATGGATGGCCCAATATAACATAAAGCTTTCACAAATTCTATGCACCCAACTACGCCGGGAATAGATAATGAACTAGGGTTTTTCATCTTTAGAGGTAACTTCTTCTAAATAATAGCACTACACCTTTTAGTAAGGCACAAAATCTCATTCCCCAATAACTTTCTCCTATTGGTCAACACTTTCTTCATGAACTTTGCATATTTTAGCATGTTCTCAAAGGCTTCCATGAAGGGTATGTTGATCTCAACAATCTTGAAAATTTTGAGAATCTCCTAAATTTCTTTTGACCATCCTTGCCTTTAAGCCTATTGGGGAATAGAATTTTTACTAAAGAATGGGTGGGTTGAAGATCAATTTTCCTTTGAGTAGGGATATTTTTTCCTTGATGCCTCATCCTTCCTTACCTTGACACCATCACTATTACTCTCTTTTTGATCATTCTTCTCTTACCCTAACTTAGCCTCTGTTCAATTTTTCTTCTTCGCTCTAACAGTTTTGCCACTTCTAAGTGTAACGGACTTTGCATTTTCCCTCGGGTTAGCAACAATATCAATTGGTAATGCCTCAAGAAGTCTTTCAGTTAGCCTCCTTGCTATTTGAGCCATTTGGTTCTCCAAGTTCTTAATTGAGGCATCCTGATTTCTAATCATATTATCTTGATTTCAAATCACATTCTCCTAACTTTTCATCCTTTCACTATTGGCTTGGATGTATGGTCTGTGTGAGAACCTTTTCCAATTGACTTTCTAACTAAGCTGGAGGTACATATATCTATTATTGTGGTTGTTGGTACTATTGGAAGTGGGTTGGATATTTATGGTTATTGGCATGATTCGGTTGATTAACCCATTACAAATTTGGAAGATTTATGCAACTTAAATTGTAGGTTACAGTACGAGTTGCTCTAGTTCTTGAACTGATTTTGTATTTGGCCTTGATTTCCTATGTAGTTCACCTGTTTTGCACATGTAGAAGAAGAACAAGAAGAAGAAGAAGGTATTAGTGTACTACAATGGCCATTTGAACAAAAGTCACAAACTAACGACTATGGTGTAGTCATGGTGTTGACTTTCATCCTTTCAATTTGTTTAGCTATAGATGTTATCTGTCTTGCCATGGCCTTTTATTCAACAAGCACTACATCTGAAGTACCTAATTGAAGCACTCCTCTCATTTGTTCCTAGGCTTGTGCTGTAGAAGATTTGAAATAGTTATCGAACATATCTCACACCTTGTCTGATAATTCCTGTGCCTCCTCTAGTGCTTTTTTGAGCATACGAGATATATTGACTGGGACATCAAGAGATTGACGGGTTTCCTAAAGTAACCCATTGGAGAAGATTTCCATTTCTATCCATAAGAGTAACCCGTGATCTGGGCACTTATTCAGAAGATCATTGTACCTCTCCTAAGCTATGCTAAGATTTTCCCCATACTGTTGATTGAAAGAAGTAATGTCATTCCTTAGTTGGGCTATTTTTGATGGGGAGAAATATTTTGACATGAATGCTTGGGCTATTCTTTCCCAAGTGTTGAATATTCCATGTTTGTACCCTTGCAGCCATAGTTTAGCTTTAACCCTCAATAAAAAGACAAATAGCCTTAGTTTAAATGTATCCTTGATATGCTATTCTGGTTGAAAATGCTACACACCTTCTCCAAGTTGATCATGTGGCGATTCGAATCATCACTATGTAATCCCGAAAACATAGCATGCTATTGTAACATAGATATCATACTGACCAGGCTTGATTTGAAAATTATTAGATTGTATGGGAGGTGGTATAATACCAGATTGGGACCCTCCAAAGGTTGGTTGAGTATAGTCTCCCAATGGTTGGTTATTCTGCACAAGTGCGTCACAACCGTTGTCCCCAAATTCACCATTGTTTCCCACATTATCCTCATTAACCGCTGTATCACTGGTTGATGTAGATTTCTCTCATAAGCCTTGATTAATTCTGCTGTTGCTACTGTCATGCTTATCTCTTTAAATGCTTAAGCGTCCTTTCAATTTCAGGATCAAACTTTAAAAGAGTTCGATCATATCAAGTACAAAGAAATCATTACAACCACCAAATTAAATGATAAAAATATCTAGTGGAGAGATTAATGGAAAAATTGCTCAGGAGAACTTTTTGAAAAACAAAGAAAAACAAAATAAAAGTCTAAATTAGGAATTATTTTAGCGTTTAAATATTTCGTAAACAATAGTTCCCAACAACGGTACCAAAAACTTGCTGTCATAAAAAAGTTAAATAAACCTCTTTCACACTTTTCCACTGATATCCACAACTGCACGGTATTAATGTAGTAGAGTAGGCAAGGATCGTTCTCATGCAAACTGTGTAAGCAAGTATCGAGATTCTAAACCAATTTCTATTTAGACAACTAAATTGTGATGCTTTTGGATTTCTAAAGATGAATTGCAAAAATAAATAACTGAAAACTAAATAATGCAAATAAATAATAGAGTGCTCCAAGTAGTAGAAAGATGTGTCGAGTTCTAGAATAGCAATGCTCACAGGTTATTGGAATCTTAGCCCAATGAGTTCAATCATATCTCATGGAGATTTATTTCCCAAAAATCAACCCAACCCTGACCTTTGGTGATTGGATCCTAACTAGAGGTCAAGTCCTCTCTACCCTGGTTGAATTAATTTGAGTATTATCTATATGGTCTTGTGAACCAATTAATTAATCCGACCACCATGATCTCAGATGAATTAACCAAATAATCTAACATAGGTTTGCTATGATAGAGGGTCAATTACCATATCACCTTGGTCAACCTAAACAAAACTAATGTTAGCTACTCTTCAAAATTGTCTTTCTGTGTTAATTGTTACCCAATTAATTTAACATCCTTTTTTAAAATAGCTAACCACAAGTTCATTGTGGAGGGCGTTACTTCCAGTTTTATTAAGAAATAAGGAGTGAAAGATACAAAGAGGAGGACCAAGTCAAAACCTCCCGTAAAAAAATTAATGAAACTAATACAAGTAGGAAATAAAAATCACGATAATAACCGAACTGAAAGGGTATGAAGTGCATCCAATCTAAAAATGTTTTATAAAGCTCGAGGAGCTGTTTGCAAGGCGAAGTAAGAATATAGGTTAGAAGAGGTACTTCCCAACCTTGCAAGAAAATCCGCTACATTGTTAACTTCACTATAAACATGATGAAGAGTAAATTGCCCTAGCGACATAAGAAATTTAGCACGACGGATCAAACCATCTAGCTTCCAAGGAATCAAATAATCCCTCCGAGGATCATGTGACGGAGTACTTGAGAATTTGATTCAACAAAACCTTGGAAAAATATTTTTGTAAGCAAACTTGTATGCCCTTGATAAGAGCAAAAGCTCCACCTCTATAATGGTTTTATGCTGAAACGAGCAAGCAAATCCAGCAAATAGAGCACCAGTTGAAGATCAGATGAGACCCTTTCCTCTTGCCAATCCCATAGAAGAAATGAAAGAACCATCAACATTTAACTTAAGCTTACCATGAGGAGAAGAAAACCAGATAATAAGCATAGAACGTGTAACTTTACGGGGTGCAACACGCAATCTATTATTAAATCCTAGCACCCGAGATGAACATGCTTCGAAGGCTTCAACATGCGCAACAAAAATATTGTGTGTTTAATATTGGTAATCAAAGAATTAAAGGACAGCATTATTCCATAAAAATGAAAAGAAGAAGGAGCTAACTAGATGTGCCAACAAATTATTGATGGAACCAAGGCAATTAATTGTCCTTCCGAAGAGTCGAGGAGGTGAATAACCACCGAATATTTAGCTTGTGAAGAAGGAAGCAACATGAACCCTTGGAATTGCTAGCAAATCTTCAAACAAACTCCAAACTTGGTTAGCCCGAGGATAATTGACAAAAAAAATGATCATTGTTGTCCACGGCAGGACAAAAATAGCACTTGGATGCGAGACTGAAACCAAGCTGCATCATTGTGTCCTCAAAAGGAAGAAAACCATTTAAAGCATTCCACTTAAGAATTGAGTATTTGATTTTAATTCTAGAGCTCCAAATAAATGCACTTTACTTCATTTTAAATATTCTAGATTGAATGAGCTGAAATGATGATGAAGTTGTGAAAATACCATTAGGAGTAAGAGTCCAAAAAAAAACTGATCATTCCCGTCAGAGAGAAACAAGTAATGTTGAAGAAGCTTCATTTTCACCTCTTTCGGAAAAAGTTGATCTAACAGTTCAGTCGACCATCCATTCTCATTTGAATACAAATCTTTAATTTTGAGTTTGCCAGTTGAGAAATTGAATATCATCAACAAAATTAGCTGGTTTGCAAACCAAAAAAATGACTCCACTGATTGAGTAGCTAACTACAAATAAGGATTAGCCAAACTCATTACCTTGACAGACGAGAAAGCCGCAAGTTCAAACTAGCCATACCTATATCTCGTAAAACGAGCCCAAATAGAAGATGATTTATAAAAATCCACCAAATTTTACAAGAAAAGGAAAGAATAACCTCATTTTTGTGACCAAAGCTAAGACCATCTTCTGAAGTAGGCAAATAAAGATCTTTCCATTTACACCAATGCCTCCAATTCCAAAATTTTGATTCTCCCTAGAAAAAATTAGTAAGAAGTTGACCTAATTTAGAGAGGACTGCTTTAGGGGGATCCAAGATAGCAATAATATGTAATGAAATGGATGATAGGACGTGTTTAATAGGAATTAAATGTCCTCCAAGAGAAAGTAATTTATTTTTCTAGCCCGCAAGGCGATCTCAAACTTTATCCAAGAAATTTGAGAAAAGTTAGCACATTTCTTCCTGCCAACAAAAATTGGATAGCCCAAGTAAGTGATAGGTAATTAGGCATGCTTGATGCTAGTAAGGGTAGTGATAGTCACGGTTTAAGGCCTAGAACAGTGTTTAGACACTACAAGAAAATGCTTGTCAAAGTTAATCTTTTGTCTTGAGCCTTTCTAATAAACACTAGTTTTCCATTCTTTTAAATGGGGAAAGCAATGGTACTCGACAGTGTTTTTGAAGCCAAGATAAAAAAGCAGAGGTGATAGCGGGTCTTCTTGTTTAACCCCACAAGAAGATTGGAAAAAACCATTGATTTCCCCATTTAAAAGATTTGAAAACCTGCTGGATTTCAAATTAGCCATCATAAGATGAATAAAGCTTGCCAGAAAGTCAAACTTACATGAACAGCTTGGAGGAAATTCCAAGAAACCCTATCGAATGCCTTCATCATATCCAATTCAATCGTAATGTCATGTCCACATAATTTCCTATCAATATAGTTATTGAACCAAATAACTCTTGAGCCAAAAGAATACTATCTGTAGCTGTGCATCCCGAAACAAAACTTGATTGTTCTTCCAAAATTAAAAAAGGCAAAACCCTACTAGCTAGATAGCTGGCCCTAGCCCCTGGAGTTTAATTAGTAATACTCCTAGAGTTCACTTCTTCCCCGCACCACAAGTGAAAAGGGAAAATGTAAAGACTAGCATTAAAGTAGCCCAAGCGAGACTTACTATATCCATGTGAATTATGTCCCCTTATCTCTATAAATATGATGGAATTTTATTCAATCATTCCTCAATAATAATTGTATAGTGGAATCAATGGCACAGAGTCAAAAAGGAATTTTGATTGAATACTATTGATAACCCAAACCAACAAATCAACTTATTTTATAAAAAATTCTTATATGATTTCGAATCAGGAAAGATGACACATAAGTAAAATACGTAGTAAAATCTTGAGGGAATGTCACTAATGGAACATGTAGTAATAATTAAGGCCCTTTTTATCTCAGAGTTGTTGATCTTCATTAAGTAAAAAGAGAAATCACTATCTAATTTCCTATTTTATTTGATTGAATGCCTACCTTTTTCCGATTATCTCTGTGACAAGTAGGGAGACAGTATATCCTTAATTAGGGGTTGCCGAAAAGAAATTCTTTATCTTTTTACCATTTTCTTTAACTTTAATTTACATTAAAATAGCGAATTAGCTGGCCAATTTAATATTGATTGGATACTCGAGCACTCAGATATTCTCGTGAGTTTGTCATATAGATAGTATCTTCCACAACTATTATTTGCAATTAAATTTGATTTTCTATCAGGTATTAAGCTATCCAGTCTAATTCAAGATATAATCATTAGACACTACATTAGTAGTACAAAGATTGGTGATTAGTAGTAGAAGGGAATCGTGAAGTCTTGATAATTCCTCTATCCTTGGAATATTTCTTGGAATCCTAGATGCAAGGATTTACAATCTTTTTGAAAACCCCTACTTGAATTCTTCAAATCAAATCCTCCAAGTATCAACGGCCCCTTTCTCTAGTTCTGCTGAGAAAAATTTGGCGGCTTATATCAAGAAGAAGAGATTTCAAGCCTTTTGCAGGCGACACCTGGATTTGAACTGGGGAAAAAGGATTTGTAGTCCCCCGCCTAACCACTCAGCCATGCTGCCAAAACAATATACAAAATTGGTGAAATTTGTCCCACTGTATTATTGAACTGTTTTTTGTTTTACTTGCATCGTGAGTTCCTTTTTTCTTATTCCCTTTCTTTCATAAAAGAGATTCTTCCACCCTTTTGATTCTGCTTCTGGTAAATCAAAAGGTAATCCCTCACACTCGACTAAAGAAGAAATTTGAAAAATAATAAACCCTATAGGTTGACGCCACAAATTCCACCTCCAAAACCATATTTGGACTGCGCTTCAACTATATCAACTGTACTTGAATTGTTAGATAATCATAGTCGATGCTAACATCGCTGTTACCATTGCTATTACAAAACCGTACATGAGATTTTCACCTCATATCAAGGCTCCTCAAAGGTCACAAATAAATCTAAGAACATTTTGCTTTTATTTATGTTGATATTTTGTAGGATAGTTATCCTAAGGTTAAGTTCCCGAATTAGACCAACATAATTCTGTTTGCTTTTTTTTTTTTTTATATATATATTTAAAATAAAAAAGTGCTTTCGAATTGTTCTTATTTTTACTTTTCATTATAAGAATTTCATTTTTCTTTGTTGATCAACAACTTAATCCTTGAATAAAAAACTTTTTATAACAATAGTGCATTGATATTTCAACCTATAGTTTTCAATTACGAAAAAGAATTTAAACTTGCATTATAATTCGTGAATCATGACAAGAGTTCTATCTTTCTAACTAAAAATATATAGAAAAAATATTCAAAACAAAAAAGAATCTCTTTTTTTTTTTTGCAATTATTCTATTTTATTCCATTCCTATTCTCCTTTCTTATAAAAGGGAACTTTAACAAAACTAAAAGATTCTTTCATTCTTGATAATTATTTACTTAATTAAAGGTGGATAGGAACATACTCTGGATCGAAATTGTGAGGAATACGTCTTGATCATTTCTACCAACTTAAAGCCCCAGTTCAAATTCCTTTTATATATAGAAATACCCCTTAGATAACTTACAGAATCTCCATTACTAATCCATTGTGTTTTTTTTGTCTTCCTAATCATCCACTCATTTTGTTCAACCCACCGTTGTGTTAATACACCCATGATAATAGATATTAAAAATCCCATAGAATTGATCTTTTCAGCCCGCTGCAAGCCATGATGACTAAGTAACCAATCTTGGGATAAACAGTCTCTACTTCTTATGTTTACTTATAATTCTTGTACATAGGAAATGAGACCAAATCTTATTTACTGCAAATTTGGAAGCCATTTTCTTTCACCCATATAACTATCTACTTTAGGTCGTCAACTCGAATGATGAATAGAAAAAAATGAAAAATGTATATTTAACTTTCTTCTTAAGAAAATAGGGAAAATTTTGTGTCTCACTGAATCACAGTACGTAGAGATATTGATAATACAGATAGAGTTAATGGTATTTCATAACTAATTCATTGAGCAGGAGCCCTTAGACCACCTAAAATTGAATATTTATTATTTGATCCATATCCCGACATAAGAAGCCCAACAGGAGCAATGCTTGAAATTGCGATCCACAAAAAAAAAAAGCCAATAGTAAGATCGGCAAAAACAAGGCAATAGCCGAAAGAAATTGCTGAATAACTTAGTAAAATTGATATGACTGCGATGGATGGTCTAATACTAAATAAATGAGCATCTTCTCTAGAAGAATGAAGGTTCTCTTTGAAAAGTAGTTTTGTACCGTCTGTTAGAGCTTGAAGAAATCCTAAAGGGCTAGTGTATTTAGGTCCAATACGTAGTTGTATTCCTACAGATATTTCTCTTTCTAAACAAACAATCACAAGTACACCTACTGTGATTCCTATTACAAGAGTCAAAATAGGGACAAGCATCCATATGATCCCCTGTACTTCTTTTAAGGATCTCTCTGATCTACAAAAAGAATTGATAGCTTGTAGTTCGGTTGTATCAATCATCATTTTAACGATCAACTTCTCCCATAATGATATCTATGCTACAAGTATTGTCATAATATGAGCCAATTTCATTCTTTTAACTAACTGAGGAGGAATTTACAAATTGATAAAACCTGGTGGATGAATTTTCCATCTCCAAGGAAAAACACTCTAATCTCCTATCAGAAAAATTCCTGATTCTCCTTTTGGGGCTTCAACTGACACATAAAATTATTGTTTTGACAATTCAAAGGTCAGAGAAGGTTTTTTACTAATAAATAGATATTCAAAATTATTCCATTCGGAATCTTTTCCTTTATCAAAGCATCAGATTTCTAAATTCGCATAAGGTCCCACTAGAATTCCTTCCAGTGCCTGTTGTATAATTTTTATGGATTCTTTCATTTCACTAATTTGTACTAAATAACGAGCTAACGAATCCCTTTCTTTTTTCTATTGAACCTTCCAATCAAATTTGTCTACCCTTACTGCCCAACCTGGAAGTGGACAACTAATGCGTTCCACTTATTGAACAGGGTTCTATGGTTGGTCCGTTACCCCTAGATGCCGAAAGTGTACACGGGGCAATCTCGTAGTTCCTACGGGATGGAGATGATGGGGTCGGTCCATGGATTTTCCTTCCTTTTCTTTTGTCGCATTTTGCTCAAAGGATTGAAGTGACATAGTGCATCAAACTGTTCGCAAGGGCCAACTTGATCCTCTTCCCTGGGGATCTTAGATGAAAGAACCCTGGGAGAGCCGGTGATTCCAACTAGCATCCATGTATGATCCATACCAGATTTGACCAACTACCCATCCTACCTCCTCTATATTCTTGATAGCCTATCTTTGTCTCAGTTGGGTCTTTTCTTTCACTGGCATGTTTCGGTCCTTTTCCCCATTACTTAGAAAAAGTGTATCACTAATTAATCAAATTGTATTAAGAACGGCTTCTTCAGCAATACTGGCAAACAAATCGAGCCACTGGCCCCTGGGAATGAGAGTTCTTAATCCTTCGTATGGTAAGCCTTGATCTTTTTTTAACTAAAAAAGCATGGAAAATTTTAGTTTTCGAGTCACCTTCAGAGAGCCACTTACATTGAGATTTTTCCTAGCAAAAAATTTCTTCCTCCTCAAGCTGCAAAAATAAATTAGCCTTTGCTTGATGAAGAGATTCTCGATCTTCTAAAGAATGAAATGCTTCAAACCTAATTTCTAAATCCTTTACCCTTACTGCCCAACCTGGGAGTGGACAGCTAATGCGTTTCACTTATTGAACAGGGTTCTATGGTCGGTCCGTTACCCGTGGATTCCGAAAGTGTACATGGGGCAATCTCGTAGTTCCTACGGGATGGAGATGATGGGGTCGGTCCATAGATTTTTCTTCCTTTTCTTTTGTCGCATTTTGCTCAAAGGATTGAAGGGAGATAGTGCATCAAAATGTTTGGAAAGGCCAACTTGATCCTCTTCCCTAGGGATCTTAGATTAGAGAACCCTGGGAGAGCCGGTGACTGGCCAACTAACATCCATGTAAGATCCATACCAGATTTGACCAACTACCCATCCTACCTCCTCTATGTTGTTGACAGCCTATCTTTGTCTCAGTAGGGTCTTTTCTTTCAGTGGTATGTTTCGGTCCTTTTCCCCATTACTTAGAAAATGTGTATCATTAATTAATCAAATTGTATTAAGGACATGGCTTCTTCAGCAATACTGTCAAACAAATCGAGCCACTGGCCCCGGGAGTTCCTAATCCTTCGCATGGTAAGCCTTGATCTTTTTTTAATTAAAAAAGCATGGAAAAATTTAGTTTTCAAGTCACCTTCAGAGAGCCACTTACATTGAGATTTTTGCCGGCAAAAAATTTCTTCCTCCTCAAGCTGCAAAAATAAATTAGCCTTTGCTTGATGAAGATATTCCCGATCTTCTAAAGAATGAAATGCTTCAAACCTACTTTCTAAATCCTTTACTCTTTTTTCAGCCTCCTTAAATGTATCAAAGATATTGCCAAAAATTGATGTATTCGACACAATTTTAAGGCTAATTTCAACCTCTTCAATTTCCATGCAAAACCATGCAAGCCCACCAACCCAATTGTTACTCTCTAATCTAATGATACCAAATCCATAAACGATTCATGCTCCAACCACATGCTAAAACCAATTGTCTTTGGCATATAAGAACTACGGGATTGAATGTAAAGTTACGGAGAGTGATCGGATCCCTCTCTATTTAAATGAATGACATTCGGATCTGGGAAAACTAACATACATTGCGAGTTTGTCAGAAGTCTATCCAACCTTTTCCACACAGTACGTCCTATATGAACCCCTGACCATATAAAATTTCTTCCTAAGAAAGATAATTCCACAACTCCACTATCACGCATGGCCTCATTAAACTCATCCATGGGTGTAAGGTCTTGGACAAAGCAACCTATATAATCTAAGATAGAAGACATCGTGTTTGGGTTGCCTCCTATGTTCCACAAACCAGCCATCGAAGCAACCAAAGAATTCAGAGACAGCCAAAAGGTCTCATGGCTTAATCCTCATGCATTTAGCACAAAAAAAAAGTGGCATATACATTACAATCCCAGAGGTCGTTATTGATAACCAAATGAAATAATTGCTTCTAGCTTGATAGAACAAGACAATGAAAATGATGTTTCTAGAATAACCATAATTTATTATTAGAATTAAGTGTACAATGCATGAACCCTAGCAGAAGTCGAAAATCTTCAAGTCGGTCCGCACCAACAAGAGGTTTCGAAATAGCCAACAATGATATATTATGCAACTTAATTAACTTCTTTAAACATGATAATGAAGATTCCCTGGATATACTGTGAATATTCCACATTAATGCATTAATCATTAGGATAGAATAGATAAGATTGTGCAAGGGTTCGCAGAGCTTGCCTAGTCAATGTGCGAGTAATCGTGTACACGTTCTTTTTACTAATACATTTGGGAGAATTTTGAGTTAACTTATGCAAGTTGTTTTCTTTGATAGTAGGGGAAAACTGGGGTAGCCTCTATCTTTAGAAAATCATGCAAAACACCATTTAAGACCACCCTAGGACAATAATCTTGTTCCATTGAATCTAAATAAGAGAGCAAATCCACAATATCCAATTCCCTACTAGGTATTTTCGATCTCAATGAACTAAACTTACGATGATGATCATCAATAATGGGAATTCTCAAGTTATTCTAATTTGGAACATTAATTAGCAAACCAAAAGGCTCTATCCTAGGAAGTCAAGAGCAAGAAGTTCGTCCTAGTTGATGCATGGATTGATGACCCTCAACTATGGACTGCTTATTTGCCAAATCTAGCTAGGATTGTAACATCTCAGGCATTTAATGCACATTAGATTCCACAAGGACCCCAAACATTGAATGCATCTGAGACGTATGCAATAGTTGATATGCAACCTATTTTCCAAAATGAACAGACACCAAATCTTCACGAGATTGATGCGTAGCCTGAATGTCATGTGGAATAGACGTCGAAGTCGTTGGATTATAGGTGGGGATCAGGATTGTCTAATTTCGCTGTAGAAGACAAACCCGAGCGACTAGTGATTTGATAAGTATTCGAATTCTTGCGGGTATGCAGTAGTCCCTTGACTAACATCATTGGAACGGACTCAACAATTTTAGGCACCCATTAAACTTTTTTAGCTGATTGAAGATGTGTCGAAGTCTTCTTGGTAGTCCCATCAACCAAATTTTTCTGAACCTTTGCCATTTAAGGAGCCAGGGTTGGAAGAAATCACCATGGCCGAGCTAGGGTTTATTGTTTCTCCATGATCAATTTTTAAGGGTTTTTTTATTGAGGTTTTTTGATCAAATAGTTCACATCAAAGTGACCAACCTTGTGGTAAAAATCACAATAATCGAGAATGTCCCCATAATCGATTGTTTGCCATCTACCTTTCTCACCATTACCTGCATAAATGTGACTGAGTCTAGGTTAAATGAGATCTAATTCCACACATATGCGAGCTTCACTTGATCTCGAACCTTTAGCCATAGACGCATCAATTTTAAGAAAGGGTTTCCTACCAATCTTCCAATAGAGAACAACACAGCTTTGTGGACAAGTTGAAACGGAAGACTTTCAAGCATTATCCATACTAGAACAACTGTTGATTCATTGTCAACAAAGAAATTCAGAGTCTATTTAAGAATGCGCTTACCAAACCCTAAAATTGTCCAAACTCCTCAGCACCAACAGCGTAAGTATCTTCTTCACGATCAAACTGAATCAAAACATGACGATTATCTAATAAACCCAACTTGAATAATCCAACAAAATCAATTTTCAAGAACTCACATTGCAATGCTTCTGTTGAGGGCCTACCTCTTGCAAATTTCCTAACTTAGGGAAAGAGAAGATGACTAGCAAGTTTTTGAACTTGCTCTGTAGAGAAGAAGACAGCCGCCTCACCTCTATAAGTAGAAGGGGGCGTTAATGGAATTTCAACGTTAGTAGAGGAAAGAAATACAACAAAAGAATGGATTGCAGGGGGGGAAGAGATTGCCCTTAAGCTCTAGGTTGTATGCAAGGGTAGTCGTTGATGGGCTCGAGAAAAGTCTAGATGAAGAAGACAAGTTAGGGAGAAGAGAGAGCCAAAACCCTAGGTTTTTTTTCATTAATTTAATGTCCTAATTGACGTTGATTTAATTAATTCATGAATGATTGCTTATCTCGCACCTGAATCCTAACGAAATAAGTGATTCATGGTTTGATTAGAAAAGTGATAATTAATTGATTGACTAGAATTCATTGTTAAGCAATAAATAAGGATTAACACAATTGCAATTAAATATAAGATAATGAAAAAGGACAAGTTACTGAAAATAAAGTCGCACTTTTAATTTTTGTTTATTTATTTATCATGTCTACTAGCAATGTAATTAAGTTGTTTTCTTTTCTGCATGCCATGACTTGCTAAATTAATTAAGGTTCAGGTGTGGTGATGCAATTGTTCATAGGTTGATTTAAAATTAAATGATAATCACACTATGTTAATCGGCCAGTAATTAACACAAATAGACAAATCCAAGTTAGTATCTAACCATAGCTCCATCATAGGCCAGTGTAAAGTTATTAGGCTAATTATTCCAGACCAAGTGATAGAATTAATTAGTTGATTTGTTATGTATTCCTTACCAGAAACTCGAATTCCATGCAGAGAAAGACTTGAATTAGTTAGTTAGGCACGAGAATTTCTCAAACCCGAATTAATTGATTGACAAGATTCAATTACCAAAGGCCTTCAAGGTTGGGTTGAAACATGGGAATTGAATCACCATTAAATATAATTGAATTTGATTGATTAACCAGAGAATTGATTAAATTTAGAATAATTGCTAGCTTAGCATTTGACCCATTTTTAGCATCTTCTTGCATCCTTAATTTTATTTAGTTATTATTTAAATTCAAGTTATTTATTTCCTTTGTAATTTTAATTAGAAAATCCAAATTTTTGCAAACCGGTTGTCCAACTAGAAATTGGTCTAAATTTTTGGTACTTGTTACAGTCATTGTGGGATTGACCCTTATTTACCCTGGGTAATACTACACTGATAAACGTACTTGTGGAATTAATGGAAATGTGGGATAAGGTGATTTAACTAGTCTAATGTAGACCAAGTTTTTGCTGCCATTATCAGGGACTGTTGTAGGCAATTTTGAGACATTAAAACAATTTCTACTTTAGACTTTTGTTTTTGTATTTTATTTATTTTTACTTGTTCTTTTTGTGAGCCAGAATCCCTTCATGTTCTTACTGATTATTCTATCATATAAATTTGTACTCGTAGCATTTTCCTTCTACTTGTCGTTTAATTCGCAGATATGATCGAACTCTTGTAGAGTTTGATCTTAAAACTGACAGAACCTTCAGGCAGTTAATATGACAAGTGCTATAGCAACAAAAACCGATAGAATTAGATATGACTAACGAAAAAATCTACGTCAACCAGTGATTCAACTAGGTGAAGAGGACTATGTGGAAAACAATACAGAATTTGAGGGGATTGGACAAAATGTATGCCCTTGTAATAGACCGTTGGGAGATTATGCCCAACCTATTCTTTTGGAAAAGCTCAGTTGGGTTTCGCACCACCTCCTATTCAAGTGAATTACTTAAAGATTAAGCATAGACTTATTTCAATGCTTCAGCAACATGCTATGTTTTCAAGATTGCACATGCGAGGATCCGAACTGCCATCTAATCAACTTTGAAGAAGTATGTGATACTTTGAAGCAGAATGGTATGTCTATGAATGCTATTAAGCTAAAATTATTTCCCTTCTCATTGAGGGACGAAGAAAAATTGTCGATGCAAGGTTATAAGCAAGGATCGTTTACTGCATCGGACAGATTAGCTCAGGCATTTGTGTCGAAATACTTTTCCCCATAAAAAATAGCTAAGCTAAGGAATGATATAACTTCTTTCAATCAACAGTACGGAGAAAACCTTAGCGAGGCTTGTGAGAGATATAATGACTTGTTAAACAAATGTCCACATTATGGGTTGCCCCTATGGATGCAAATGGAGATCTTCTACAATGGGATGCTTCAAGAAACTTGGTGGATCCCCTTATACTTAACAAAACTCTAGAAATGGCTCAAGATTTATTTCAAGTCTTCCACAGCGCAAGACCGAGAGTAGAGGAGAGGAATATTTGAGTTGAACACTTGAGATACATTTTTGGCTAAACAAGAAGCAATGGCTGGATAGATGGCAGCGTTGACTAAACAAATAGAAGAGATAATAGTCAAAGCAATGGCTACATCTCAGCCACTAGTCTACGATCTTTGTTCAGGTGACCACCCTAATAGCCAACATTGTGCATTAACATCATCTAATTCCTTTTTTACTGGTCAAAAGCAAGTAAACTACATGGAAAGTCAAGGCCAAAGTAAAATTCAGTGTAGGAGTCAAAATAGTGCTTTCAACAATACATATCTAGGATGGATAAATCATCCAAATTTGTCTTTTGGTAATCAACAAAATCAAAATTCAAATGTTCGACCTCCATTCCAGTAGTATCAACAACCATAGTAGCAAATGCATGCACCCTAGTTCAGGAAACTAACCATAAGCAGAGACTACTCTATATTGGTACATAAAATCCAATGATGATAGGGTGAAGGGTTTAGAGGATTCAATTAGAAACTTGCCAGCTTCAGTTTAGAATTTGGTGAACCCAGGAGAGTAATTAGCTAGGGTATGGCTGAGAGACTGCATGGAATATTATCAAGTCACTAACCCTAGAAAGCATGCTAAAATCATCACATTGAGGAGTTGTAAAATTGTTGGGGTAGAAAAGGAAAATGAGAAGGAGATTGAGTTGGGAGATGAGAAAAAGAAAGAAAGGATAGTAGTAATGAAGATGCCAAGGTAAGGAACAATGGGGCAACCAAGTATAAAATTCCTTCCAAGAGGAAAACTTAACTGCAACTTACCCATGCCTCGGTAAGAATTTTATTCCCTAGTAAGCTAAGGTGAAGATGATCAAAAAAAGTTCAAGAGATTCCTCGAGATCTTTGAAAAAGTGAAAATCAACATACTCTTCATAGGAGCACTTGAAAACATGCCCAAATATGCCATAAGTTCATGAAGCAGATGTTGACCAATAAGAAGAAGTTGTTAAGAGATAAAATCTTATGTGTGATTGAGCGATGCTGTGCAATCATCTAGAAAAAAGCCACATCCGAAGCTCTGCGATCATGGTTCTTTCTCCATCCCATGCAGAATTTAAGGAGTCAAGTTTGAATAAGCTTTATGTTATCTTGGGGCATCCAACAACTTGATGTCTCTTATCTATTTATAAAATTTTGAATGGTGGAGGGATGAAGCCTACAAATGTGTCTTTCCAATTGGATAATAGAAATGTGAAATATCCCAAGGGTATTGTTGAAGATGTACTGGTTAAGGTGGGAAAGTGTTACTTGCCAACATAATCATAATCCCGGACACAGATAAAAACAAAGAAATGCCCTTGATTCTCAACAGACCATTCTTAGTTATAGGACGAGCATTGATAGATGGCCAAGAAGGGAAGTTACAATTGAGAATAGATGATCAGACTATCAATTTTTTTGTTTTAACTCAAATCTTAAACTTCCTGCTATATATGATGATTTAATGATGATTGCTATAATGGATGACCTTGTTGATTTTGGTAGGGATAATACTCCACAGCTTCGATTGGAGAAAGCGTTGATTCAAGTAGAGGAAGTCAAGGAGCAAGATGAATCAATAAAGGTTTTCCTAAGGATTCTAGAAGAAAATCCGCCAAGCAAGGATGAAGGTCTATCCCAAGAATTAGGTAAGGGGGTTCTCCAACCAACGAACTCCCCAACGTAGAGCTGCAACCACTTCCTAGTCATCTGAAATATGCTTTCCTTGGTGAGAATGAAACTTTCCCAGTTATTATTAGTGCCAACTTGTTTGATGAGCAATTAAGTGAACTACTTGTTGTGTTGAGAAAGCATAAAATGCAATTGCGTGAAGCATTCATGATATAAAGAGGCTGACCTACAATTTTCAAGTATAAAATTTTGATGATTGAAAACTATAGGGCTTGTGGGCAACCTGAACATCAGCTAAACCCCACGTTGAAGGAGGTAGTAAGAAAGGATGTTATGAAACTATTAGATGTTGGAATAGTTTATGTAATATGTGATAGCGAGTGGGTTAACTCCACTTAAGTGGTACCTAAGAAAGTAGGGATGACTGTAGTTGTTAATGAGAATAACAAATTAATCCTATCTAGCTTGGTCATGGATTGGAGCGTATGCATCGATTATACGAAACTGAATTATGCCACTTGTAAAGACCACATTCCATTGCCTTTCATTGATTAAATATTAGGAAAGCTGGCAAGTACGCCTTGTACTATTTTTTGGATAGTTACTCCAGATATTTTCAAATTGCAATAGCTCTAGAGAAGCACAAAAAAAACTATCTTTAAATGTCCCTATGGCATATTTGCTTATCGAAGAATGCCTTTTAGTTTCTGCATTCTGCCCGGTACATTTCAAAGATGCACGTTTGCAATATTCCATGACATGATTGAGAAATGTATAGAAGTTTTCATGGATGATTTTTCAGTTTTTGGTTCTCCGCCTCATTTCATGATTGATTACATAATTTGTCATTGATTCTTGAACGATGTGAAGAAACAAATCTTGCTCTTAATTGGCAAAAATGTCATTTCGTGGTTCAAGAAGGAATGGTTTTAGGTCATAAAATATCTACTCAGGATATTGAGGTGGATAGGGAAAAGGTTGAAGTCATTGAGAAATTGCCTCCACCCACAAATGTGAAAGGAATAAGAAGCTTTTTGGGCATGACGGGTTTTACCGGCAGTTAATAAAAAACTTCTTCTCAATTTCTACACCCTCGTGTGATTTGTTGTTAAAAGATGCATGTATTTAATTTATTGAAAAAGGCTTAGTATTTGCACCCATTGTCATAGCACCCAATTGGTTTTTACCTTTTGAAATTACGTGTGATGCTAGTAATTTTGCTGCAAGTGTTGCCCTTTGTCAAAGAAATGATAAGGTCTTGCATGTCATCTATTATGCTAGTTAAAATCTTAATGATGGTCAAATTAATTATATCACAATTGAAAAAGAGCTACTGGCTATTGTTTTTACTTTTGACAAGTTTAGGTCTTATTTAATTGGCTCAAAAGTTATTCTTCATACTGATCATGTAGCTTTAAAATATCTTTTTTCTAAAGGTGATGCAAAACCAAGGTTAATTCGTTGGATTTTATTGCTGCTAGAATTGATTGGGAGGTTGTGGACAAAAAGGAGAGCAAGAACCTTGTGGCTGACCACTTGTCTAGACTGGAATCAATTGAAGAGAGCAGTGACATGTCACTTGTTAGGAAGGAGTTTCTGGAGGAACATCTAATGACTATTGGGATTAACCCTTGGTATGTTGATATTGCAAATTATTTAGCAGCCAAGGTTATTCCACCATCAATGTGCTACAGCCAAAGAAGAAAATTCTTGTTTGATGTAAAGTTCTACTATTGGGATGAGCCATATCTCTGCAACAGGTGTAGTGACCAAATTATTCGACGATCTGTGATTGATGATGAGGTTGAAAGTTTGCTTCAAATGTGTCATTGGAATATCGTCACCAGTTGGGGGCATCATGGTAATCAATGAACATCTGCTAAAGTCATCCAAAGTGATTTATATTGGCCTATACTATTTTTGGATTCTAGAATATTCGTTGTGCAATGTGATGAGTGCCGAAGAATTGGGAATATATCTCGCAAAGATGAGATATCCTTGACTTATATCCTCATTATTGACTTATTTGATGTCTAGGGGATATATTTCATGGGGCCATTTTCGAGTTCATACTCTAACAAATATATCTTAGCAGCATTGGTTTATGTCTGTAAATAGGTAGAGGCAGCGTCCTTACCTACAAATGATGCTAGAGTTATGACTAGAAACATTGGCCATAATATTTTTTAAAGGTTTGGAGTATCGCAATAAATCATAAGTGATGGAGGTTCATATTTCAAGAACTCTCAGTTTGAAGCCTTATTGTCCAAGTATAGGATAAAGCACAAAATTTCCTTAACTTATCACCCTCAAACTTCGGGTCAAGTTGAGGTGCCAAATAGGAAGTTTAATGAAGAAAATCTTGGAGAAGATTGTAACCTCTTCACACAAGGATTGGGCTCGAAAGCTTGATGATGCATTATGGGCTTACTGAACAGTAATTAAAACACCTATGAGGATGTCCCATATAGGTTCGTTTTCAGAAAGTCATGCTACCTACTAGTAGAACTTGAGCACAAGACGTATTGGGCAATTAAGCCATTAAATTTTGATGTCAAAGGTGCTGGAGGAAAGAGATTACTTAAATTGTGGGAAATTGTAGAGTTCTGAAATAAAGCGTATGAAAATTCCCGGATTTACAAAGAAAGAACGAAGAAGTTGCATGACAAGTGCATTGTTCATAAAGAGTCCATGCTGGTGACATAGTACTTTCATATAGTTCTAGAGTTTGACTATTTCTGGGCAAGCTAAAATTAAGATGCAATGAACTTTTTGAAGTGGTCAATGTTTTTCCATATTGGATGGTGGAAATATGAGAAGAAAAGTCAACATTCAGGTTAATAGGAAGAAATTAAAAAGATGATCTATTATGGAGGAGTCTTTGATAATGGACTTGAAGAATTCCATTTTGTTGACTAAAGTGCCATGAACAATATAGTCAAGCTAATGACTTTAAAGAACCACTTCTTGGGAGGCAACCCAAGCAATTTATTTTAATTCTTTCTGTTTAGTTTGATTTCTTTAATTTTAATTTTTACCCTAGGTGAATTGAAGGTTGAAAATATCTAAAAATCATTTTTCATGCTTATTTTGCAAATTTTGGTTCAACAAAAAGGAGGAATTATAAAGAGGATATGTTGGTAAAGTGATATCGTTAAAAAGGCATAAACATTACTTACCTCAAAAAACAATCCCGATGACCTAATTTCAACGATCTAAAACTCTAACTCCGAATCACCTAAACTAGTAGAGTGTTATACCGTTAGGATAAAAATCAAGGTAGGGGTTCACTTTTGTGCATTACACAAATTCTCAAATTAGGCAATAATCGAACACAAACAAGTAAGGGTTGACTTAAATTCGTGATGAGAAAATAAGATAAAAGTCTAAGAATTAGGATTCATAATTTCAAATATATCACCAGGTTAAGAATTGTCAAAATCGTCATTCAAATCTCACCAAAATAATAGTTAAAAAATCATTTCAAATCGCCAATCATGTCCCAGTAGCTCATAAACATATTTGGTAATAAAACAAACCGTAAACAACAAAATTAAACAAATTAATTTCTTAAGGGACTTGAAATTTAACAGGAAAACCATGCAAAACTTGAAGTAAAACTTACTTGTGAAGTTGGATTTAAGGTCTACGAGTATTCTTAGGTCACCAATTTGATTTGGATGGAAAATTTTCTAAACTGATGATTGAATTTGAGAATTTGGGCTAAGGGTTTTGGAAACTTGTTCTCTGGAGTTAACTTGGAAAATGAAAGTGATAAATGAAATAAGAAGCGTCGAAACAAAGTTTTAATAACTTTTCAATATTTGCATTTTAGTCCCTCAAGTTTTATAAATTATACTTTTACCCAAAAATCTTTAGAAAAGGTTGAAAAAGGATTAAATGATTATTTTGTACTTCAAAGGGATATTAACGAGTATTCAAAGGGATAAGATCAAGTATGAAAACACGTGAAAGGAGTGAAAAGAAAAGTCGGTTGTTACATTTACGAACAAATCTACTATAACTGGAGATCTACCTTATCCTTCCAGCATGCAATCTTTGAGACACATAAAAGTTGCTCTTTGATCTATTGACCATCTGACCAGACAAAGTTTCATACTATTGAATAAAATTGACCAAATTCTTCGTAGACCTCTTATCCCCAAGCAAAAAAACAATCATATTGTTAGCATATGCCAAATGTGAAATTGGAATATTACCTTTACCAATAGAGTAATATCCAATCATCCCATTTTGATATAGTGTTTAAACCCCTACTGAAAGGTTCAACAACAAGTATAAACAATGATGGAGAGAGAGGATATCATTTTTTTACCCCTTTAAAAGATGTAAAAGTCTAGTAGGAGCACCATTAATTAAATGGCATAGAAAACCAATTTTGAAAGACACATTATGCAATTAGAGATATAAATCTGTAAGAAAACCAAATTTCTACAGCACCTGATAAAGAAATCCCTAAGGAACCCTATCAAGTGCCTTAGCCATATCCAGTTTAAGAATCATGTTTTCTTCTCTCACTTTCTTATCGATTTGTTCCGCTGGCTCCTATGCCAAAAAAGATATTATTAGAGATTACTCTTTCACTAACCAAGCCACTTTTCTCTAATGAAATAATTCTGGGTAGCAAATTCTTCAACTTATTAGCTATTAGTTTGGTGAGTATCTTATTAGCAAAAGTGCACAGACTAATAGGCTAAAGTCCCCAAATCTTGAAGTATTATCTACCTTTGGAACTAAACAAAATACTATACTGGTAATAGCTTTAGGCAAAGAAACTCCTTGAAAGAATTCCACCCCAGCCTCTACCAAATCATCAGCAATGATCTCCCAGCTTGTTTAGAAAAAAACTCCATTAAAACCATATATTCAGTGAACCACATCCTGTCTTTCTAGATTAGCCATCAAAAATATATTATTTCCATCTAAAATCAAAGAAGGTATGCTATCAAAAAAATGGTCATCTACCTTTGTTGATTCCTCATACAGTAAATCCTAAAAATCTAACTGCATCTTCTTTCAATTTTGAGGGATCATCCATTCAATTTCCCTGAGAGTTCTTTAGTATTCCAATACATAATTGGTTCTTCTTCACTTTCAAATGGGAGTAAAAGAATGCAGTGTTAAACTCTCCCTCTTTCAACCATTTCACCCTTGATTTTTGTCTCCAAAAATCCCCCCTCATCAGCAAGGCATTTGAGAAAAGAGGTTTGAGACCTAGCAAGTTGATCATGATTTTCAACTAATGGATCCTACTTTACCTTAAACTCTTGCTACAACACTTTAACCTTAGCTTGCTTCACTTTTTGAAAAACATTCCCAAAAACTACAACACTCCAAGATTTAAGATCAAACTTCAATCTCTTCAACTTGGCATAAACTTATATAATCTTTGCAAAGAAGAGGCTCCACAATTCTGAATCCAACGTCCTTCATTAGTTTTCTTAAAAGATGAATGCTTTGCCCAGACATTTAGTAATCTAAACAACTTTGGACCTTAATATTGAGAATTTTCTGGAGTAAAAAGCATTGGTGCATCATCTGAGCAAGTTTTATTGAACAAGTTTACTGATAAATTTTGAAAATCACAAAATAGCATTTGATTACTCATAGCCCTATCCAATTTTTTTTCCAGATATGTCTTCCCAATATCTTTCCAACCAAGTGTAATTAGAGCCAGTGTAAGGGAACTCCAAAAGAGCACATTGATTTAAAACATCATTAAAATCAGCTATCCCAATAGTATCAATTTGAGAAACTCCAGAATATTAGAAATATCCCTGATAATAATGAAATCGCCCCTATTATCTAGAAGTCTTGAACACCAAAAGCTACAGTCGTTAAAGAATTCCAAAGAGGTCTTTAGGCTACGACAGTACACTTTGTATAGATGATAAGTGGAAGCTTGAATAGGTCTATTAAAATTTTGCCAACTCAAAAACAAGTGAATCACTTCCTCTTCAAAGGACAAAACCCTTATAGTAATAGAATGCATCCAAAAAATGCAAATATAACCAATAGTATTTGAAATAGAATAAGAAACCCTGACTTCTTTTGAACTTTAGAAACTTTAAGCATGGGTTCCAATAGAGCCAACACTTGAATATTATTTGTCTTCACTAGCTTCTTTACATGTCTTATTGAGGATTTGTTACCAATCCCTCAGATATTCCATATTAGAATATTCATTGATAACTTGGTGGAAAAGGCACATTGAGAGATCTAGAAACACTTCTAGTCTTGACTATCAAAGCAGCCACATAAACTTTCTTTATCCTGATTCTTTTGTGAGAAACGAAAGTAAAACCATCATCAGAAGGGATTAGCTTTTTGAATATATCATTAGCAAAATTCCTTAGCTCCTGAGCACAGCCATTCTGCAACATCTCCATAGGCTCTATATATAGGATCAAGGGTCTGTAGGATTACTTTCACAAGAAACTTCCTCCTAACCAAGGAAAACAGCTGCTTGATCATCTATCACAGTATTAGAAAGGGTATTAAATTCTGGAAGAGAAGTTTCTCGCATTTTTCTTAAAACCAAAAATCTATTTGAGTTTCGATAGCTTCATGAACATCCTTCTCCAGATCTTCTATTACTGTACTAATATCCACCTCTTGATCTTCTACAACTGTTCTATCATCCAACTCCTGAATCTCAAAATCTTCATGAACATCCATTCTTGTTTCTATAGCAAACCCTAATTTTGTTTGATCATATTAAATTTAAGGGATCTCTAATATATCCAGTTGTTACTGAATTCCAATAATATAATTCAAAGGAGATTCTTGCTAATTGTGATTTGAAAATGGCTCCCTAGAAATAGGGACAGCAACTTCCGTATCCTTATTTTGTGGCTGATTTTAATTCAAACATCAATCCTCCTTGCCTGGCTGGACTTTCATCCATTATAAGAGATTCCGTAACTACTTTTGTTGTGCATCTACTATTGCCCTTGACCTGTTCCTTGTGCTTCTGATTTGTAGGTTGATGATCAAATTTCTTCTGCTTATTATCCTTCTTGGTGCTCCTCGGACATTCAGCCTGATTATGCCCTTGTTTTTTGCATTGATCACAGTATGGGGAAAGATCTTCATAGATATTAGCTGTCGCTTTCTAGAAGATTCAACCTCTATCTCTAACCACAATCTTTGTGAGAGCTCAGCTTTCAAGTTAACCTCAACACACACCTTGGCAATATTCTGCCGAGTCATGTTTAATGTTGCCTTATCCACGTTCAATGGTCTTCCCACTCCCTAGGCAATGGAGGACAATTCTATTTTCTTAAACAAAGAAAAAATCAATTCCTTCAATAAAATCCAGACTGGCAATTATAGGCTCAACATGAGATTGGAAAAAGGGACTCCACTTAAAAACTTTCATTTGAAAGTTATTTACAAACCATGTACCTTTTAACAAACACCTTGTAAGAAATCATCCTCAAGGGACAACTTAATAAGAATATGTTTGAAATCCAGAAATCCTAACTAAAGTCCTCTTTGAATCCAATCGCCTAGTAACTTTTCCTCAATAATTCTATGCTAGGCTTTCCTCTGAAAAAATTTCCAACAAAAGAAAACTTTAATGGCTTTGAGGGTTCCTTCACTCCTTGTCTGGAAAAAATAACGCAGGCTTTCCTTTATAAGTTCCCAAAGGTTTTAGATTTCAACTTTGATTCTTATTCTAGTCCTCTAATATTTATTTCCTTTGAACAACATCTACAAATAAAAGAGTTTTTACCCTTCAGTAGAAGCCTGCCAAAGAAGAAGCATTTTAGAGAGAGAGAAATTTAGAGACAAGGCAGAGAGAAAGCTTTTAACTTAGTTTAAAATACTGTTGTATCCATAGATTACCATCATGTTCTCAGTCGTTTCAATCTAGAAGAGTATTATCACAGATATTGGCTTGGGAGTTTTTACTCCTTTGAGGGGTTAGGATATGCGAGTTCTGAAATGTACTCCAAATTTCTATATGGAGAAAGAATCTCCAGTCGCTCTTATATTTGTATCGTTTAAGCAGTTGCCCCTTCATCATTACGATAAACAATCTCTTTATTCTATGGCTTCCATTATTGGACAACCGCTGAAAATGGATGCCTCGCCAACTTATTTATTCTGTCCAATAATGCCGCATTTTTATGTTGAAATAAATGTCTCCAAGTCCTTATTGAAGCGCTTCTTGATTGCCAAGGGAGAGACTGGTAGATGGTAGTAGATAATCTATGAAGATATGCCCAGTTATTGTGCATTCTCAAGAAGAGTGCCGAGTTCTCCACCCATAGTCGACTTGTAAGAATGAAAAATTTGCAACTGAGAAATCCAATGATGTTGTCTTAGTAGAAAAAGTGGACAAAACATCGATTGCCAAAGCCAAGGAAGCCGTATTTGAAACAAAAAGTGATAAACAATGGCAGCATGAAGGGATTCTTAAGCATGTTGATAAGAACTGGTGCAAACCCTATCTTAGGGTGAAGCATCAAGGCTTTCCCAAAAGAATAAGCAAGAAACTTCAGCTTTTGGCTCTTTGAACACTTCAACAAACCCTATTGTTATAGGAAAGTCAAATGTTGATGTCCAAGTGGTCAAATGTTGATGTTCAAGCGGCCAATACTAAAAAAACTAAAAACCATAATATGGCCGATGAAGAAAATTCTATTGTCGTTGATGCTGGCAATATCGATAGAGCTACCGTTGTTGAAGTTGATGGTGCTATCCTCGCTATTAGTGGCATCACTGTTAGTGCACCAATTGCTATTAGTGAAGCTATTCATAAAGCCACTGTTGTGGGTAATGCCAATTCCACCGTCACAAAAGAGGCTATTGTCAGTAACCCCTTCTAGAAATTTAGCCTCATTTTGTTTCTACGTAAATTAATGCTGATGAATAGGGAGGTATAATTCTTGCTTAGATTTCTAGCTTTGAATCGAGAAAAGTGAAATTTCAAAAAGTAATCTAGCAGTTAGGAAGCATCGTCCTGTTTGGAACTTTTTTGAAATTTGGGATGAGCTAAAGATAAATTATGTGAATTCTGCTAAGCCCATTAGTCTGCATGCAATGGTGGTAGATGACCAGCATGCTAAATTTCTATCTCGAAAGAAGGCGCAGGCCATACATCTGGATGAAAATTTTGATTCTTTGACAGACTTGGATTTGGTGGTTTGCCTTCTTATTTCCTACCTTGATCTCTTTGCTAAGTTACATGAATGCATATCTTACTTAAGTCTTCTTAAATTTGTTGTATCGGATAGCACAGTTGCCTTCAATCTTGTGCTGCAAGTTAAAAGATGTAAACAGAAAGAGTACACCATCACACGCACAATGATTACTCGACAGGTTTCCTGGTCGATCTGTAGGTCTCTTTCTCTAGATTATCAATGATTAATGGTCTTATTTGGAAAATCCAAGGTATTGCAAGAAAGTCTTCTTTTCATAGACTAAAAAAATTACTAAAATTATCATGTTGTTGTTATTTGTTGGCTGTTACAAAATCAATGGTGGATTTCTCACATTTAAAAGAGTTTCGATGTTAGTTACGGTTTTGGCTATGTATGTTCAATCCATCTAATAAAATTTGGTTATTTTGGTTTTCTAAGTTTCATGTTAATGTGCTTGTTATTCGATGCAATATTTAGCATGTGAAACTGATTCATGATGATTGGAGTAACTCCGTTTATACTACTTTTGTATATGCTAAATGTTTAGTGGTTGAGAGGCGGCTGCTATGGGATGATCTCCGTAACCTGGCAGCTAGCATTATGTTCGGTGTAATAATGACTAGGCAATTCAATTCACAAACAAGTTAATAAATAAGCCTTAATAACGCTAATCAATACTTACACACACTCACAAGGATACGAGGTGAGTTTATAGATCGAGTGAATAAGGATCGTTCCCACAGGTACTATTGGTCAATTACTAGGGTTCACAAACCTATGAAATAGTTAGACAAATTAATTGTAAGAATTTCGTTGATAGTTATCTACCTTTAACTACTAGAAATCGAGAACAAATACTAAAACTAATTAAAACTAGCAAAAGTAATAAAATTTACCGTAAGCAAACTTAAGTAATGAAATAGAAAAATAAATTGTAGGAAAATTTAATTAGAACTATGGAATTGAAATAAGAACTGAAATTAAATTGAATATAGACCAAGAAATCAAACTCTGTAATGTAGCCAGAACGAAAAGTTGTTGGAACTTGTCATCTTGAACAAGAAGAATGAAACCCTAACCCTAATCTAATGAATTCCTATTCTAATTTATAATCTAACTAATGACTGCTACGTTATATTCAACTCTCCTCTTAATTGGGTATTTATAGGAGATACATCAGGGTTTTAGACCCCTAAGATGACAAAAATACGTTACACTCGATAAAGAGTCCAACTGGGTGGATAAAACTTCCAAAACAAGCAATTCACGTCACTAGCTGCTCGACGTGCACACATGCGCAGCCTTTTGTTGTGCACGTGTGCAAATTCTAGAGTGCAGAGAAAGTTTTCTTTTCTGGTGCGCAGAGGATAGTTTCCCAGCTTTAATTTCCACCTCCATTTCGACCTCAATGCTGCAAAAATTTGGGAAAACTCTGAACATAAAAGTTGTATCTCTTTATCTTAGATTTCCAAAGCATCTTAAATTACCTCAATTGGACCTTGTACAAGAAATTTATGATCAAAATACCGAATGGTGTCCAAATTCATTCCCTACCGGTGCACGTTTTGCATCCTTTTCATTTTTCTCCAACTTTTTGGTCTTTTTCGCTCATTTTTCTTCCAAGACCTACACAAACTAAAAATAAAACATTTAATCACATGAATAACTGAATTATTGATCAAATTACACGAAAACGGAAGTAAACGACACATGAAATGTACTACATATATGAGCTTATCAAATATCCCACACTTAGCTTTTGATCATCCTTGAGCAAAAATAAAATGAAATAGATAGGCTCATCACAAACGCATTTACCACATCTCAAAAATTGTCCACATAAATAATCATCTAAGAACCAATCCACTATCAGAATTAATCTAAGAACTCAAGAGTTCAAATGCAATTAAAATCCTACACATGAAATCCGATTTGTGAGTAAATATAGGCATTTAATAAAAACTCAGGTTTGGGGACACTCGGACTAAATTATGCAAACTCTTAAAATTTTTGTAAACACCTCATAACTTACTCTTCTTACACATCTCCACTAATATATATAACATAGATAACTAACTCAATTTAAATCAGGTTGGACTTTTTAGCTTGTAACGAAAGGTAAGGTATTGGCTAATCAAGAAGGGGAGAAGGATATCTCAAGACAAAGAAAGATTTTTAAATTAATGCTGGCCACACATAAAACTAAAACTTCCTTTAAAACAATAAAAATAAAACTTCCCTTTAAAACATTAAACACCAATCCTTCATAGAAATAACCCCACATTTAATCAATAAACCCCCATAAAAATTTCATGCAACAAACGAAAAGTCTTCCTTTGTCAATTTCAACCCATGGAATTGGGTGTATACGCCAACCCTTTTCCCGGACATTTATCTATCAAATTTTTTTATGTCCTCTCCCAATACGTCTACCAGTGGTAGGCACTACCCGCAAATACACCAAAGCAGGTACCAGTGATAGGCACTACCTGTATCACAACTAGGCAGGTACCAATGATAGGCACTACCTGCACTTGTCAAAAATTTTCTTCTCAACTCAAAATCTTTTTCCAGTATCCCTTCTTTTCCCATAATCGTCCACCATTCACTCATGCAATCTTCCACCCTCATTAACTACCTTCTGCCCTTGTATCCCCTAATAAATGTGTGCAATAAAGCTTTTATGGGACATTTAGGCTAGAAAAATTCAAGAAAATATTAGGATCATAAAGGTAGGTAAAATGAGTTTTAACAAAAGAAAACAAATGGTATTTCTCTCCATTCATTACAATTAAGGCTTAAATAGGGTACTAGGGATAAAATTCAATAGGGGTTAGCTTGAAAGGCTTACACGTCCAAAGAAATGCTCTACCCTCATCGTTATGAAACCAAATTATGTTGTCTATAATATTCACTTTGAAAATGTAATAAAACAAGTTTAGGGATGCAATAGAAATGAATTTACATAATTATCCCTAAGTGTCAAAAAAAGATTTTATGGAAATTAGTGTTAAAAAATTCTTAGAATTCATGCAAGGATAATATTAACATTGACTATCCACTAATGATGGTTTAGCTCAAAACTATCATGTAGACAACAAATGAAACATTATAAGCGATTGGAAAATTTTTGAAAATTTCAAAAATGTCCCCTAATTAGCACAAAAGTTTTCAAATATTTTAAAAAACTTTCAGACCAAAAAAAAGTTAAAATATTAAAGCAAAAATTGAGCAAACTATACCGAACAAAAGTGAACCCAGATAACTCCCCACCCCACACTTAAAAATAAACATTGTCCCCAATGTTAAGAAAATAAAAGCGTAAAGAGGAAAAGGAAAGCTTCACTGGAAATGTAGAACAGTTGGTGTAGTGTATCCCGTCACAAATATTTTCCATGAGAGAAGTTGAAACACGTCATAGCTCTAAAACAAAAACAAACATTACACCCATGAAGACATTAAAATAATAAGAGAATCCACAATAGTAGGAAACTTAATCTCTTATGGGCATACACAAGTACCAAAACAAAGAAAGTAAAATGGAAATAATAAAATAAAAAATGGCATCATCCTAAAGTAAATGACGGATATCAATAAGTCTATCTGCAAGAACAAATCCCCAAGTGGCATCGACACAAGAAGAAATCAGGACTCGTCGTCAGAGGATGCTAGCTCTTGTGGAAAAGAGAAAAAGGTTGGAAAGGTAGAAGAATCCTCCTCTAACTCCTGGGCTAGCTATCGAGCCTCTATCATTTGCTGCCACTCGTGCTAATAATGAACAAACATATCAAAGTGGTGTCGCAGGCACCTTTCCTCTACTAAAATCTGCTGTAGCATCTTGTCTTGACTAAGTCTTGCCTCTGGTTCACCAGTCGATGTACAAGCTTGAGTAGGGGTCCGACGAACTAGAGTTCGGGCACTATTATCCAATGCTATAGGCTTATTGGGTTTCAACTTTTCTTTGGCCAGATCTATCATAACACCATCATAAAGACATAACAAAATAATTAGATGAGGAAAGCACAAGCTAGTGGGCTTAACCACTGTGGTGTGCTGAATTTGCTAGCTAATCAAGTGACCGACATCCACTGGGTGACCAAAAACTGACATGAGTTAGATGATTTACCGGGAGGAAACGAGCACAAATAAATTTAAACCAGACAAACCAAACTGGCTAAAACTTATTAGCATCGAAGTGTCGGGAAACTCCCCCTGCACCCTTTGTCCATTCTACATCTCCAATGCAAATAAGATTCTTGATATCAGTAAGCTCCATATTATTGTCTCGAATCGTCGACCATTCATCATTCCGAACTTGATTTATATGCAACAACCTATTAATCACACTACCAGAGATATCCACTGATTTTCCGTTAGCAAAGACTTTACACTCGGCTTAGTGATAGTGAATGTCAACATGTTGCATATTGGCATAAAATTCATGTATTACCAGGAGCACGACTTTCTTTGGGGTAGAGACGAATAATTCCAGCCATGTGCCCGCACAACGTCATGAATTTTAGGGGCTGCAGCGGTAGGGATTTGTATACCCCTCTCTGTAATTGTCACCCTTTTTACAATATGAAACTCGTATCATAGGTGGATTGTGGCATTTATAAATTGATTTGGAACTGGTTCCTCCTCTTGCTCAGAATGTTCTTGTTGTGCTGAGAAAGTGGCTTCTTCGGTAAGCTTGCATTTGCGCATCATGCCTAAAGAAAATATACTATTAGATGAAACACACGCAAATAACAAGCCATCCCATACCTATGTCATTGTGCACCCTCAAATTAAAATGAGACTTAGTATTCACAAAAGCAATTAAAACATGAGAACAACCATACTAAGTCATGCACATATGGAACCAAAACACTCCTAAACCCCTTGTTAATTACAAAAATTGAACAGAGAATAACCATATCACAAATACACATGAGAAGTCCAAAGAATCAAATTCATCCGCAAACACTAAAGGTTTTAACAATTTTGCTCATTGAAACATTTCGTCGAACATTTGGCGTACATGAACAATTAGTGATTTTTTTGATGCATAAGATACACACAGGTACTCCCAATTCTACTAACCAAGTACAAAATTCACACTTCTAACATCCAAGAATATAATTGGACCAAAATAAATACAATGAAAATATGAAATTTGGAAACCTCCTTTAATGCAATGTGTTAACCCAACAAGAAGAAGTTGAAGGAATTGAATGAATATCATACCTCAATGATGTTTATGCTTGCAAAATTGAATAAATCTTGATGTGGATTGATGAGAAAAATGAGTGGTTTGAAGGTTCAAAATTTTGGGGTTGAGAGGAACTTATAAAGATAGGGGAAATAGAAAAAAGTGTTTGGGTTTGAATAGAAAAAGGGAACCATTCAGTCCCTTTTATTGGCTAGCGCACATGCGCAATTTAAACTCGCAAAAGCATGTGCGGGAGTTTGGCACAGAAATTAATTTGGGTGTGTAACTTGCGCACATGCGCAAGCTGAAGCTCACGCATGTGCACAAGTTGAGAAGGAATTTTTCTGTTTCTGGAAATTGCGCACATGTGCACCAATAGGTGGGCATGTGCATAACTTAAGACCCTTAAGCTTGCAAAAATAATTCCCAACTACTCAAACAAAACATAAAACTATGAAAACGCATGTTAGTCCATTTAATATGCATCTTGGGACAATATACACGCAAGTAACAATTATTTGAAATAAAATCCAGACATGCACAAAGAAAATCAAAATTATAAAAAGACATGGGTTGCCTCCCATGCAGTGCCCCTGTTTATAGTCTTAAACACAACTTTGGCACATAGGATCAAGCATTGGCGAGGTGAACATTTTTCTATTCCTCATGGATAATTTTGCCATAGTAGCGCTTCACCTGGTGGCCATTTACTTTGAAGTTTCCTTGACTCCCTTTAAGTTCCGCCGAGCCATTTGGCCTATTGGAATACTCGCACTACCTCAAATGGTCCTAACCATCTTGACTTCAATTTTTCAGGAAACAATTTTAGTCTTGATTTGTACAATAAAACCATGTCTCCGGTTTTGAATTCTTTCCCAGAAATATGCTTGTCATGCCAATCCTTCGTTTTCTCCGTGTAAAGTTTTGCATTCTCATAGGCCTCTCTACAGAATTCATCCAATTTGTTCAAGTCTAGAAGCCTATTCTCCCCAGCTTCCTTCAGATCATAATTTAGACTTTTAATTGCCCAATATGCCTTGTGCTCAATTTCCACCGAAAGATGACAAGCCTTACCATAAACCATTCGATAAGGAGACATTTCTATTGGAATCTTGAAGGTTGTCTTGTATGCTCATAGTGGGTCATCAAGCTTTTTTGACCAGTCCTTCCTCAAAGAGTTCACGATTTTCTCAAGAATGCCCTTCAACTCCCGATTGGACACTTCCACCAACCCAGAAGTTTACGGGTGATATGCTATGGCTATGTCACTTGTGGGTTACACCATATTTGGACAAGACGGATTAAAATAAAGAATTTTTAAAGTGTGATTTTTTGTCACTTATGATTGCTTATAGAACACCAAACCATGAGAAATTTTCTTTCTCGCAAAATTCACTACCACTTGAGCACTATTGGTTGGTAGTGCCGCTGCTTCCACCTACTTGGACAGGTAATCCACCACTACAAGAATGAATAATTGTTATGCGACGGTGGAAAAGGGCCCATGAAATCAATGGCCCACACATTGAAAACTTTGCAAACGAAGATATTGTTCAATGGCATTTCATCTCTTCTAAATAGGTTACCAACATGTTGACATTTATCACATTGTAGCACAAAGTCTCTTGCATCTCGGAATAATATAGGCCAATATTGCCCACTCTGAAGTATTTTTGCCACCGTCCTTTGAGAACCATGGTGCATTCCTACCGGTGAAGAGTGACAGTGATATAAGACACTTTGATTTTGCTTTCTGGAATGCATCTTCGGATTAAGTCAACACTTGATCTTTGCATCGATGATATAGATAAGGATCATCCCAGATGTAGTATTTAATCTACGAAAGGAACTTTTTCCACTGATTAGAGTCCATAGTGGATGCGATTACCTTGGCCATGAGGAAATTAACAATATCCACATACCAAGGTGCATTACTGTCTACTCGCATCAAGTGCTCTTCCAAAAAGGTCTCATTGATCGGCAACTCCTCACTTAATTTCGCCTTTGATTGTTCTCATCTTGATAGGTGATCGGCTACCACGTTCTCGACTCCTTTCTTGTCTACCACCTCCCAATCAAATTCTTACAATAGTAAGATCCACCTGATTAGTCTAGGTTTTGCATCATTTTTTGTCAATAAGTTTTTAAGGGCTGTATGCTCTGTGTGAACAAGCACCTTATTACCTATAAGATATGACCTAAACTTATCAAATTCAAATACTACTGCTAGCAATTCATTCTCTGTAGTAGAAATATTCATTGGTGCTTCATTAAGAATGCGGTTGAGCATAAAAAATCACATGCAAAACTCTATCTTTCTTTCGACACAAAGTCGCCCCAATGGCATAGTCGTTCACATCACACATTAATTCAAAAGCCAAATTCCAATTTGGAGGGACTATGATTGGTGCGGTAATTAGAGCTTTTTTCAACTTCTCAAAAGCAGACAAACATTCATTATTAAAAATAAAAGGCACATCTTTTTGCAATAAAGTATATAAAGGGAGAGAAACCAAAGAAAAACTTTTTATGGAACGTCGATAAAAATCGGCATGACCTAGAAAACTCCTCACTCCTTTCATATTAATAGGAGAAGGCAATTTTTCAATGATTTCTACTTTAGACTTTATCAACTTCAATGCCCTTAGTAGAAATTTGATGGCCTAACACAATTCCTTCTTTAACCATAAATTGACACTTTTCTCAGTTTAGTGCCAAGTTGGTAGATTCGCATCTTTCTAAAGTAGAAGCAAGATTATCTAAACAAGAATCAAAATAATCACCAAAAAGTCACTTAAATCATCCATGAAAACCTCACTAAACTTCTCAATCATTTCATGGAAAATAGCAAACACGCATCGCTGGAAAGTGCTAGGAGCAATGCACAATCCAAAAGGCATACGCCGATAAGCAAATGTTCCATGTGGACAAGTGAAAGTGGTTTTCTCTTGATCTTTAGGGGCAATGGAAATTTAAAAATACCCTGAATAACATCAAGAATGCAATAATATGCATGTCAAGATAAACGCTCAAGCATCTGATCAACAAACGGCAAAGGAAAATGATCTTTCCTAGTGGCTCATTAAATTCCTATAGTCAATGCACATTCGCCACCCCGTCACTAATATAAAGGGAGTTAATTCATTTTTTTCATTTAAAACTACTGTAATCCCCCCTTTCTTTGGAACTACTTGAGTTGGACTTACCCATTCACTATCACTTATGGGATAAATGATCCCGACATCGAGCAATTGCATAACCTCCTTTTTAACTACCTCTTTTAAGGTTGGATTTAAGCCTTCTTTGAGGTTGTCTACTTGGCTTGTAGGTATCATTAAGGAGTATCATGTACATGCATATCGAAGGGCTTATTCCTTTTATGTTCTCAATGCTTCATGCTATTGCCCCACCATGCTTTTTAAGAACAAAAATTAATTTACCTAATTCAATGTTTGAAAGTGAAGCACTCACAATGACAGGATATGTATCATGTTCTCCAAGAAAAACATACATAAGATGAGAAGGTAGTAGTTTCAGTTCAACTTTGGGGGGGTTCATTGGATGGAGTCCTCCATTTTACTTTTTACCATCCAATTTGCTTTCCTCCTCTTCTTCCTCCAAGTCCTCCTTTTGAGTGTTTTCTTGTTCACTAGAGTCCATCACATCTTCATGGAAGATTTCCATGTCTTTGGTATCTTTTTTGACAGATTTCCAATAAAAATCCATGACTAAATCATCAATAATGTCAACACTCATTACATCATCATATTCAGACGAAAATTTAAAAGAATGAAAAAAATTAGACCAATAACACAATATCATCATTGACTCTGAATTGTAAATTTTCGGCTTGAACATCTATGATGACTTGTCCAGTGTCCAAGAAAGGTCTTCCAAGAATTAAAGGGGTCACCACATCTTCCTCCATATCGAGAACTATGAAGTCAGTGGGTAGGAATACTTTGTCCACTTTGACAATGGGGATTGGGAGAACTGTGGAGTCGAGTACACAACCTGATTTGTCAATTGAAGAGTGGCGTTTGTTGGTTTCATCCTACTCTATTCAACTTCTTATAAGTAGAATGAGGCATAAGGTTGATAGAGGCGCCCAAATCACAAAGGGCTCTATGAAATGTCACTCCTCCTATCTCACATGGAATCGAAAATTCGAAGGTGGTTCTTGATTAGCACTGCTCTTGGATGGCTCTCCCTTTTCCTTTGCCTCGTTCTTTTCCACAGTTCTTGCATCGTCCTCCTTAACTTTCCTCGACTCCACAGTTCTCCCAATCCTCAAAGTAACAACTTATTGCACTTGTTCTCTCCCATGAGTATTATCCCTTGGGTTAGGAATAGTGTCGCTTGGCAATACCCTCATAGGTCTTTCATTGTTTTTTTGTGCAAATTGTCCTATTTGCATTTCCAAGTTCCTCGTGCTAACTCATAGATTCTCATGTTCGCTCCGTAAGTTCTCAAAATCCCTTCTCAAATTATCCTCATTGGATTGGTCATGATTTACATGTGGAGGATAATTAGGATTTTGATGTAGGGGTCTCGGTGGTGGAAGTTAGTATGAGTTATTTGGCTGAGACGAAAAGTTCTAGAAATTTCTTTGATAAGGTGGCTAATATGGTCGGGAAGATAAAGCTTGATTGGAAAAGTTAGATTGTGGCTGTGATGGTTGAAAGGATGGATTTTGAACAATATTTTTATTTTTCCAGGAAAAATTTGAATGGTTCTGCCAAGATGGTTAATGTTTTATCATATGAACCAGACGGATTCCTTGATCTTGAATTCTGATTGGCAATGAATTGGACAACATTATTTGCTTACCTTGTAGCATAGATGTTTCACAAAGGCCATGTTGATGGTTTCCTTCACAAAATCACATGTTAAGATTCCTTGAGACGGTAAATCTGTGGAGTGCACCAGACTTCGTCCAAAATTCTTTAGGGCCTTTGTCAAATTAGTCATCATATTTAACATCATGCTTTGTTGGTCTAAAAATGCATCATTAAGATTAATCGTACCCCTCATTAAGCACTGACTTGATGGACTGGATGTGGTTGTCCAACCGAAGGAGTGATGGTGCCATGATAGTAATGCGTTGATGTCATTCTCTCCAACAACTCTTATGCTGTCATCCATACAGTTCTGAGATGGAAGGCGCCTCCAGATGTGTATTGGGAATCAATTTCATCCTTATCAATCTCTTATAAAATGTCTGTATTGTAGCCATAATGGAATGGCATGATGCAGACACTTTCTGAGTAGTTCTTTGAAACACTCCCATGGTTCACTTAGACTTTCCCTAGTGATTTGTCGGAATGATATAAGTAATGCATTGTCGTTGCGAAACTTTGCAGTTCTTGATGGTGGAAAGTACTTGTGCTAGTTGATTCCACATCATGAAAGTACCTTGCTAAAATGATTGCAACCAAGCCTTTGCCTTATCCCGCATAGAAAATAGAAAAACTCTCATTTGAATACAATCTAGTTGTACCCCATTCTATTAAAATGTGTCAATGACTTCTTCATAGTTCATTAGATGAGCATAGGGATCCTCGTTTAGCCCACCTCCAAATATAGTATGGGTTTGGAGCATTTGACTTAAAGCTGGCATGATCTCAAAAGTTGTTGACCTGTACGGGTATTTGAGCAATGCCAGAAGTCGCCTTTCAAAATTTGGTATGGCATAATCTCTAACGAGTCGGTGATTAGCATTACTTTCATTGCCATGATTACCCGCTACTTCTTGATCCCCAACATTATGTTTTGGATTCTCCATGAAATTTTCCTTTGGCTAGATTCCTGTAGTTTTCTACAATCTCTGGATAATGTTCGCTCAATCTCCAAATCACCTGAAATTAGTGGTTGGTCAGAAGAACGAGTATTTACCATAAACTACAAGAAAAAGACCGAAGTTCGAATATTAAAGAAAGAATCCAAAAGAAAAAATAAGAACAAAAACAAAAAGAAACAATAAATAATTAAAAGAAAATAAAAGGTCTAATCTAGAAAGGTTTGCTAAACCTAATATTGTGCCAAGAATAGTCCCCGACAGCAGAGCCAAAAACTTGTTCGGTGTAATATTGACTGGGCAATTCAATTCACAAAGCCTTTATAACCCTAAACAATACTTACACACGCTCACAAGGATACGAATTGAGTTTGTAGATCGGGTGAGTAAGGATCGTTCACACGAGAACTATTGGTCAATTACTAGGGTTTGAAAACCTATGAACTAGTTAGACAAATTAATTGCAAGAATTTTGTTCTACCTTTAACTACTAGAAATCAAGAACAAAAACCAAAACTAATTAAAACTTGCAAAAGCAATAAAATTTACCATAGACGAGCAAATCTAACTAATGAAATAGAAAAATAAATTGTACGAAAATTTAATTAGAACTATGGAATTGAAATAAGAACTGAAAGTAAATTGAATATAGATCAAGAAATCAAACTCTGTAACGTAGCCAGAATGAAAAGTTGTTGGAACTCGCAGTCTTGAACAAGAAGAATGAAACCCTAGCCCTAATTTAATGAATTCCTATTTTAATGTCTAATCTAACTAATGGCTGCTATGTTATGTTCAACTCCCCTCATAATGGAATATTTATAGGAGATATATCAGGGTTTTGGACCCCTAAGATGATAAAAATACGATCACACTAAATAAGGAGTCCAACCGAGTGGAGAAAACCTCTAAAACAAGCAATTCACGTCACCTGCTGCTCAGGTGTGCACATGTGCAATCTTTCCTCGCCCATGTGTGCAAATTCTAGAGGTGAAATTTTTCTTTTCTTGGCCTGCTCATTTTCCTCGTGCACATGCATAGATAACATTTTGCCAGCTTCGAAATTTCACCTTGATTTTGACTTCGATGATGCTAGAATTTGGAAAAACTTAAAACATAAAAGTTGTAACTTTATCTTAGATTTCCAAAGCATCTTGAATCACCTCAATTGGACCTCGAAAAAGAAAGTTATGATCAAAATACTGAACAGTGTCCAAATTCACTCTCTACCGGTGCACTTTTGCATCCTTTTGATTTTTCTCCGACTTTTTGGTCTTTTTGACTCCTTTTACATCCAAGACCTACACAAACAAAAAATAAAGCATTTAATCTCATAACTAACTCAATTATTGCTCAAATTACATGAAAATAGAGGTAAACGACACATGTAATATACTACATTCATAAGCTTATCACATTAATAAAACATGGCTTATTGTGGGTGACGACAATGTGATTTCAACGGTTTCAAAATATTTAGGTCCTACTCACTAGAATCTTGGTATTATTTTTATTTTAATGAGGCTATGAATGATTGTGTTCTCTCTTAGTTGCTATTCATTAAGGTAGTAATTATACTTGGTTCGGGATTCGGCGATGTAGGGTCTGGAAGCGCTTAGATAGAGTTGTGGTGAATTCAGACTAGCTGCATTTTTTTTCCTTCTTCCTTGATTCAACATCTCAATCAGGCTTATTCTGATCATTCTCCTTTACTTTTATCTTTTTACTTGGGTAATAACTCTTTCCCTAAACCTTTTTGGTTTCAACATATGTGGGTACATCTTGTAGACTTTCTTTCAACGATGGAGCATAGTTGATGTAAACAAATTGAAGGATATGCGATGGCCGATTTTCATGGAAGCTGAAGAGATTGAAATCCGTATTGCATCAGTGGAATATAGATGTTTTCGGGGATATTTTTCACTCTATTCGTTTGGTAAGGGACAAAGTGTGTGATTTGGAGATTGAGTATGAGCTTTCTCAATTGACAGATATTCAGAAACATTTTCATGCTTCTTAGGCAAATTTATTCCCAAAACTACATAGGGAGGACCTTTTTTTGGAACAAAATGGCAAAATGTACTGGGCTTGCACAAGGAGATCTAAACACTAAGTTTTTTCATGCTTCCTTGGCTTTTCGGCATGCACATTTGACTGTCAGAAGAATTACAAACTCTTCCAGGGATTGGTTGGACGATATGGTTGATATTCGGGCTTGGGGGAGAGCTTTTCACCTCTTTAGTTGCAGATGAAGGAGTTAATGATGATTGTCTTCTCAAACTTTTAGAACTCATCCCGGCATCAATTAATTTTCAGCAAAGTGTTGCGCTTATTACTCTATCTTCTATTGAATATGTTAAGAAGATTGTTTGGCAACTTGATAAGGATAGTGTAGTTGGTCCGGATGGCTATACCAGTTTTTCCTTTACCTCCAGCTAAGATATAATTACTCAGGATCTGTTGGTAGCAGTGTTGGATTTCTTTGCAAGTGTTCCTATCCCTCAGAGTGTCGCTAGTCCTCTCTTGGTTCTCATCCCAAAAAAAGATAACCCTGTGTCCTTTGCAAGTTTCCGGCCTATCCCTTTCTTTGCGCAATTTCATTAACAAGATTTTTTTCTAAGATCTTAGAAAACATATTGGTTGTTGTTCTTCCCTCTTTGTTCTCCTCAAAGCTGTTTACTATGGCTGATAATATTCTTTTAGCGTAGGAACTTTTCCATTCTCTGGAGAAAAAGGTTTGGAGGGCGTAATTTGGTAATCAAGCTTGATCATGAAAGCCTTTGATAGAGTTTCTTGGAGGTTTTTGTAAGGGGTTTTGAATAAAATTGGTCTTTCCAATTTTTTTGCTGGGCTTATTATGAACAATCTTCGTGCTAGTTGGTCTTCGCTATTAATCAATGGTGAGTTTTTTATTTTCTTCCAGTCCTCTAGAGGGGTTAAACATAGGGATCCCCTTTCTCCATTATTATTTATACATATTTCAAAAGCCCTTTCTAGGGGCTTAAAGGCCTTGATGGAATTGGTCAAGGCCAAACGATTTTCTTATTTTCACTATGGGGATAAAAGTTCGTTGGATAAGCTTATAGAAAAATTTTATACACATGGATATTTATTAGCAAGGTTTGGGTCAAAAGATTAATTTCTCTAAGAGTGCCTTGGTTTTTCCACAGAAAAGGAATAGAGATCAAGTTGTGGCAACTGAAACCCTAACGCGTATGTGGTGGACTGATTTACCAATTACTTACTTAGGCTGGCTAATTTTTCTAGGTACGAAATCCAAACACTTGTTTGAGCCACTTCTTGCTATGGTTCAACAAAAGTTTGATGGGTGGAAGTAAAATATGTTGTCGTAAGGTAGACGTCTAATTCTACAAAGAATGTACTTTCTTCCATTTTGATTCATACTTTATTAGTTTTAAATCCCTCAAAAGGTGTTCTTCAGGACTTGGAGAGATGTTTGGGTTCTTTCTTTTGGGGTGACCTGAATGGGATGGTCGACGGCATTAGAAAAAGTAGAAAGATCTCTGCTTCCCTACTCATGAAAATGGATTAGGGTTTAACAACTTCATGGAAATTGTGGAATCATTTTTGCTTAAGATGTGGCGATGGAACTTCTACAACTCATCCTCTCTTTGGGCCAATTTTATAAAGGCTAGGTATAATCATGGACATGCTTCTAATCTCTCTCGGGTTTGGAAACGAATGGCTAATGTGAAGCACTTTGCTGATTTACATTTTCAAACTTTGATCTAATTGGGAGATTCTCTATTTCGGTTTCGTAATTGGCTAGGTGATGGTATTCTTGCAGATTTGGTTGACCGAATTGTAGTTCCAAACATTCAAATTAAATCTCTGTTTTCAAATGAACATGGCTGGAATTTTGATTTGCTACATCTAGAGCTTCCATTAGACATCATCCCGAGAATATGGGTTTTTTCTCTCTTTCTTTTGCCATTTAAGGATGAGATGATATGGAATTTCAGTTCAAATGGGTAGTTTTCCACCTTCTCAGCCTTTGAGGCCTTAAGGAATCGTCGAAACAAAGTTAATTCAAGGGCATATATTTGGAGTGCACAAATCCCTCTTAAGATTTCTAATTTTCTTTGAAATCTCAGATGTTGAATCGTTTCCTCACCACTGCTAACATTCTTATGGATGTGGGAATTGCAGCACCCTATAAGTGTTGTTCGTACAATTCCATTGACTCTTTGGATTACACCTTTGTTCATTGTTAGCTTGTGGCAAAAGTCTATTCAAATTTTGAATTCTTCTTGGGAATCTCTCGGGGGCAAGTCTCTAGCAAGTTGCACAAACTACAAACTTGGTGGATTTCCTCTTTCCCCTCGGTTGATGGCCAACTTATTTTTTTGCTTCCTACCCTTATCTGTTGGAAAATATGGTTAGCTCATTGATCATTTTTCTACAATAACCTCAACTCCACATCTGCTTCTATTTTTACTGGGGTGGTGAACTTTGCAGTTCAAATTACTAACATACACCTTCTTCCCTATACCATCAATTTGGCTTGTTCATTGCCTTGCAAGATTATCTGGAATTCCAATCAAGCATCTTTGTTGGTTAGTTGGGAAAAACCACATCCTAGTTGTTTCAAACTCAAATCTGTTGACGTGTCTTTATTTAGTAATAGATGTGCAATTGGTGGTTGGATTCTTTGAGATACATCAAGACAACTTATTCATGCTTCTATGGCTTATTTTGGTGTTGCTTCGAACTTGTATGTGGAGCCCCGTGCTCTTCTAGAAGGGATTAAAGAGTGTTGCATGTATGGTTTCTTGGAGGTGAATGTGGAAACAAATTCAGAAACTCTCTGTAAAATGGTGCATGGTGATTATGGTACTTCTTGGAAAGTCGATTATTTTGTTTGAGAAATCAGACCATTGACAAGCCATGGACATTTCACTTCACACCATATTTTTCGGTAAGCCAATTCGATAGCGAATCGACTAGCTCGGTTAGGACCAATTACTACTTCTCAATCCTTTGAAGCATCTCACTACCCCTTTTCACTTGAGTGTTTGCTTCATTTTGATAGATGGGGTATTCCCAAGATTAGGTGGAGGAAAATCTAAATTATTTAGTGTCTTTTGTTCATCAAGTTTACCTTTTCATGTATTCTCAGTAGGAGGTTTTGGCCTAATCCCCCTCCACGTACTCAAACTTTATTATATTAATAAAATTTGGGATTAGCATCCCCCACCAAGGTATCTATGGTTAGCTAATTAAAAAGCATAATTGGTAACGTATATTTATGTGACGGGTTTTGTAGGAGAAAACGGCGTGGCAATCAGAGGACAAATGAATGAAATCGAGCATGAAAATGAAGATATAGTAGGCAAAACTACGGTCAAGGTTTTTTACGCATAACATAAAACTTAATCATTGACCAAAACTTTAGGGACTAATTGAGCCATAGTCGACCACAGCCAATCTTTTTTTTATGCCTAAGAAAAGCTAACCGCAATATATTTATTTTTAGAGGAAAAAATGTCTAGATCGGGGAAGATGTTTGTTGCAAATTTTCTCCTTAATCGTAGCTCTATATATAATTCCTTTAAGCCTCTTTTGATGGTATTAGTTCAATAGTACAGCTAGTAGATAGATTAAAATAGGTTTTTAGGGGTCCTTTTCCACCCTATTTAGGGAGGGTTTTCTTAGTTTAGAATTTATTTCTTTGTAATTTTGAATTCTTAGCTAAAGATCAAAGCTTTTCTTAAGTAATTTTCTTATGTTAAAACCACTTTAATTATTTTTTTAATTTCATGTTTCTTTAGTTTAATTAGTTAAATTGTTTTCCTTTAAATGCTTGCTTTACTTGCTTTCTTAGTGTAATGTGTAGCTTAATTTAAGCAATTTCTTTAATTGTACTTTCTTAATGTTAATTTAATGTAGTTTAGTTAATTGCTTCCTTACTATAAGAAAAAGTACATTTAGAGGCATCCCAAAATGCCTTGACAAAAGCTCTATTGAGGTGCTTGGGCTATTATAGATGCACATGTGAGCCACAGATCTAGTGATGGGGTGGTGGTCCAAGCTCAAGGAGTTGATCCAATCCAAGTTCTTGTTGGCCAATCACAGGTTCAAGGGTTAAGAAGTTACATCAAATTATATTGGGCTTTGACAAGGAAATTTTGGACCAACAAGAATTCTTATTTGCAAATGGTGGCAAAGAGTTCATTCAAGCTCAAGTAATAAGGCCAGTCCATGTTTTGGAAGTCCAAGAAGTCCAAGACCAAGAAGTTTCAAGCCCAAGAATTGAAGAGCTTCAAGGAGGGTCCTAGAAACCCTAAAATAGGCAAACACTATACTCGGCCATACTAGTCCTATTTTACTTAGGATTTAGCTTCAAGACTTGTTCCTAGAAGTTATTATTTTATGTGTTTTTCCTTAAATTGGACAAGTGTTAGTGCACATTAGTCTTTTAGATGAGTTTTAGTTCGTTTGTGCCAATCCAAGTCTTGTTTGGATTTGGCTAGTTAATGTCATAGTTTTTAGGAGTTTGAGGCAAATTTTCACGTTTAAATCGGCCTTATGGGCACCTTGGTACAGTTTGGGAGTTTAGGAAGGTAGAAAAAAAAAAGTAAAAGCTTTTAATGAGGACGACGAAAAAGGAAAATTTAACGAAGGGAGAGAAATTCCTCTAAGTTTTTCAGGAGTTTTGGAAACAAAATTTTATTAATGTTGGTATTTTACTGAAGTGCCCTTCCTTTTGGGATTTTTTATTATGTTTGGAAGATAAATATGACATTTTATAATTAATTGTGAGGTAATGAAACTTTTCCTTCCATTTTCTCCCACTTATGGAAGGAAATTTTTTTTTTATCCTTCTTTCTCCCTCCCTTTCCCTTCTTTTCCATCCACTTAAATTTTGCAAACAAAAGAAAAAGTATAACTTTTCCTTCGTTTCTCTTCTCTTCCTTCCATTTCCTTCCATCCAAACTAAGCCTACATTCAACTCATTAAATAAAATCTTGTGAGGAAATTCTCCCGCTCTTTCAAATACTTGTCTATTTGCTAGGTTGATTCTTGTTATTATCAACCGAAATACCAGTGGTTGCAGTTTTGTTATAGACAACGGATCGACATCTCATACAGTTGAGCACAGATATGTTTAAATTCTTGAATTCTTAATTCTAAGGGTTTAAATACGTCAAGTCAGAATTTGGTTCTTTTTGTGTTAATTTCTTGAGTTCCTGTGTTTCCATAATGGCCAAACACCCTCTAGGGTTTTCCAGGATATTATTTTCATGATTCTTCTAGTTGTTGTGTATTCAGGGCAATTTTGGTTCTGCAATTCAAATTCGAGTCTCGTCAGTTTAACTGCGGGGTTCGTATCAGAGTGGCATCAGAGCTTTGGGTTCCCTAAACACGTTTGTTTTGTTGTGTTCTCATAAATCCTCTGAGATTATATTCTAATTATTTTTAAAATTTTCTTGTTCGAATTTAGTTTTTAAAAAAAATTCAGCTTGTTTGTGTTCTTGTTCTTGTCTTGCTCATCTTTGTTGTTGTTTGTTCTTTTTCGTGGATAAATTTCAGCCTCATTCTTGCTCTTTTGAGCTGATTGTTGCTGTAATTTTGCTCATAATCTAGTGTTAATTCGTTGTTCTTATTGATAACAAATCAGACCAAACAAAACCTCTTAGGGTTTTGCATGCGATTTTCTTCTTCTTCAAGCTTTGTGCTTGTGCAAGTCTTCTTGTGATCTTGTTTCGACCATTTTTGGTATTGGGATTCGTGCCATAATCTGCTAGAAAAAAAAAAGCCGAGAAAAAAAATTGTACCTAAAACCCTAGCCAAGTAGAATTTTCTTGGTTTTTCTTGTTCTTCAAGTTTTGGCTGTTTTGTGCAAGTTTTGGTGATCATGTTCTGATATTTTGTCGCTAGAAATTTGTGTGGTACCCTATTAAAGAAAAGGGCCAATTCCTAAAACCCTAGGAATTATGGTTTGCATGGTTTTTTCTTGTGTTCTATCAATTGCTATTCCTTCGTCATTCCGACTTGCTCAATTTGAATCCTTTATTTAGTTGGATTAATTATATTGTTCACTTGAATCCTTGTCCAACTTGGAATTCATGCTAGAATCCCATCTTATCTAAGAATTGTTGTGAATCCTTTTTCTATTAGGATTTGCATTAATTTTCTTTATTACTTTCTTTCTCTGGGGTATTAAAAATAAAATTCTTTATTCAGTTCTGCATAATTTTTGTTCTCGAGTTGTGCGAAAAAGGTATTAAATTTAAAAAATACCCCTAACCCTAAGATTAATTTTTCTAGACCAAAACCCTAGTGTTTTTTTTTTACCATCTTATTGTTTGACTTTGTAAAATGCTTTGTGTGTGTTCTTTGATAAGTTTATCCGCCATTATTTTGTTATTTCTTTGCTTCCATAGTCTACAATTACTAATTTTGTTCTAAAGTGTTAGTAATTATTTGTGTAATTCTTATTGCATACTTTTCAAGTCTGTGAAAAACTTTGAAGGAAAATTTATAAGAGAGAATAAAGGTAAGAGTGGTGAGCTCATTAGAGGGTAAAAGCGTTGAATTTGAGCGAAATACGAGTGAAATTGCGTGACATCTTCAGTGTAACACTAAGGAAGAGTAGTGATATCCTTTACTTTTACTAATCCAAATTCTTGAGATTCCTTGTTTCTCTATTTTTGTTTTGTTGTCTTTGTAGGTTCAAGATGTCCCAAAGAGGATAGAATTCAAGGATTAATGTCTTGGAATCTCATGTAGCCAAAATGGTGATGTCTCTTGAAAGTGTTCAACACTATCTCGAGACATTGACTAAATAGCGGAATGAGCTAATTCAACAAGCTAGCCAAGCAGCTTTATGCTCGCATGATGAGATAAGCTCGTCAAGGCACATATCATAATTATGATTCCCATGACTATGAATCTGACGACAAATTGTATGATATAGGTGTAAGGTCAAGGAATTGCCGACATGCTCAGGATGATGATAGGATTGACGATGATACTGGTAACATTAAGTTGACTATCTCTACGTTTCAAGGTAATCTCGATCCTAACGTCAATCTTGAATTGGAAAAGAAGGTTAAGGTTATCTTTGACTGTCACAACTAATCTGACAAAAAGAAAGCAAAATTGGCCATAGCTGCATTTAGTAATTATGCTTTAGAGTGATGGGATCATAAACTGTTATTAAAACTAGTAGAATTAGATATGGAGAGCCACCAATTAATGATTGGACATCCTTAAAAGCTGCATTAAGTAAACGATATGTACCTTTTACACATCATTGTGATTTGCATCAAACAATGCAAACTTTAAGGTAAGGTAATAAATCTGTAGAAGAGTTTCATAGAGAGCTTCAAAGGTGTCCAATGAGAGCTAATATAGTTGAGGATCATGAAGCCACTATGGCTTGATTCTAGTCTGGGCTTAATAGAGAAATTGCCAACATTGTAGAGTTGCATCATTACATTGAATTGCAAGACATGGTCGAAAAAGGAATTAAAGTGGAAAGCCAACTTAAAAATTACGGTAAATCTTGGGTCGAGTCTAGTTCTAATTGGCATAGAAATTGGTCTAATAATCCTTCTCAACCTAATCCAACACAAAACAGACCAATTAACCCTAAAACTAATGAATCCAAATATAAACCTGTTAAACATCCAATGGATTCTTTTATTAAAGGTTCATCTAAAAGTTTAACACTTCAAAACGCACTCGTAATATTAAGTGTTACGGTTGTTTGGGTACAGGTCACTATGCGAATGGTTGTCTCAACAAGCGTGCACTCTCATGTAAAGAAAGTGATAAGTAAAGGAAGTGAAGATAAAGATAACTCAATGCCAGAATTAGAAGGTCCCATCGATGATGAGCAGGAAGATCTTTCTAGGATACCCACCTTGGTGATTTTCAGGGCACTTCACGTTCAAACCAAGGATGACCATAATGAGGTATAACATGAGAATATTTTATTCACTAAATGTGTGGTTCAAAATTGTGCATGTGGTTTGATTGTAGATAGTGGCAGTTGTATTCATATTGTTAGTAAGTTAATGGTTGATAATTGAGTTTGCCTTGTCAAAAATATTCACATTCATATAAATTACAATGGCTAAATGCATGTGGTTAAGTTAAAGTAACTAAACAAGCTTTAGCTTCATTAGCTATTTGAAACTATAAGGATGAAATTTTGCATGATGTTTATTCTAGTGAAAGTGAGTCACATATTGTTAAGTAGACCATGGCAATTTGATAAAAACACTAACCATGATGGCGATTTGAATAAGTAGATATTCTATAAAGATGGCTAAAGGATTGTACTTAAACCACTGTCTTCTCATCAAGTGAGTAAGGAACAATTGTACATCAAAAACTCACTTGTTGAATATTATAAGGAAAAGGCTGAGTTGAAAAAGGGTAAGCAAGGGAAAAACGCTAATGAAGCCCTAAAATCTTAAAACCCTAAATGTGAGTTGGTTAAATCTAAAAATTATAAAGGTAAGGAATTGAAAGAGAAATCCTTTTTCTTTGTAGGGTTTAAGGAGGTTCAAATATCCATGAGTTCTAATTTGCCTATACTTTTGCTTATAATTAAAGAAAACTATCTTTTAAATCTCTTTTGTAAGAATTCAAGGATATCTTTCCCAAAGAGATTCCCCCTGCCTTGCCACCTATAAGGAGAACTGATAACCAAATTGATTTTGTATTCTAGGTGGTGGGCACAGTCATGCCTAACAAACCCACCTATAGAGCGATCTGGAGGAGATGAAGGGAATTTAGAAGCAAGTTGAAGAGTTAATGGTTTAAGAGTGTGTGCGAGAGAGTGTGAACCTGTATGCTATGCCGGTGATTTTGGTGCCAAAGTAGGATTGGTCATGGCATATGTGCGCAGATTGTTGCGTAGTAAACCACATTATGGTAAAGTATCGCCACCCTATTCCTTGACTTGATGACATGCTAGACGAGTTATTTGATTCTATGACTCCAACTAAAATTGACATAAAAAGTGGATATCACCAAATTCCCAAGAAAGAAGGGGATGTATGGAAAACTGCATTTAGAACCAAATATGAACTTTATGAGTGGTTAGTCATGCCTTATGATTTAACAAATGCACCAAGTACTTTAATGAGATTAATGAACGATATTTTGTGTGCTTTCATTGGGAAATTTGTTGCGGTTTATTTTGATGACACTTTGATATATAGAAAATCCCTGCTAGATGGACATCTTGTGCACGTGCATCTAGTACTTGAATCTCTAAGAAAAGAACAACTTTATTCTAATTTGAAAAGGTACTCAATTTGCATGACTGTAGCTATTTTTCTTGGTTTTGTTGCTAGTTCTAAAGGAATTGAAGTAGACAAAGAGAATGCTAAGTCCATTACGGATTGGCCAACTCCTATTAATATTTCTGAAGTGTGGAGTTTTCATGGTTTAGCAAGGTTTCATTGCTGATTTGACTTTAGCACTATAGCTACCCCTCTAACTGAAATAATCAGGAAAGAGGTAGGTTTTAAGTGAGGTGAAGCACAAAAGTGTGCTTTTGAGATGCTAAAGGCTAAGTTGTCTACTGCTCTTGTTTTACTTTTACCAGATTTTTCTAAAACTTTTGAAGTAGAATGTCATGCTTCTAGTATTGGTATAGGTGTAGTCCTGATGCAAGACAGACATCCAATTGCATACTTTAGTGAGAAGCTGAGTGGAGTTACGTTAAACTACTCAAATATTCATATGACAAAGAGCTCTATGTATTGGTTCGGGCCTTGCAAAATTGGCAATATTATTTGTGGTCTAAAGAATTTGTAATTTGGGCAAACCACGAGTCATTGCAATTTTTGAAGGGCCAAAATAAGTTAAGCCGACGTCATGCATGTTGGCTAGAATTCATTGAAATATTTCCTTATGGAGTACAGTACAAGCATGGAAAAGATAATGTAGATGTTGATTCTTTGTCTCGACGATATGCTTTGATTTAAACTTTTACTAAATTTCTTGGTTTTGAACATATCAAAGTTTTGTATGCTAAAGACCTTGTTTTCTCAAAAGTGTTTGAGGCATGTAAGTCAACTAGTTTTAATAAATTTTATCAACATGAAGGTTATCTATTTTGTGAGAATAATTGTGCATTCCTAGTTGCTCATTACGTGAATTACTTGTTACAGAAGCACATGGTAGAGGTCTAATGGGTCATTTTGGTGCAGCTCAGACAATAGAAATGTTTAAAGTACACTTACATTTTTCTGATCTAACATCCACAAATATATGGAACGTGTGTGTGCTACGTGTCTTACTTGTAAGAAAGCTAAGTCCAAAGTTAATCAATATGGTCTTTATATGCCTTTTCTTGTTCCGAGTCATCCTTGGCTCAATGTGTCTACGGATTTTGTTTTACGGTTACCAAGAACTACAACGGGTCGTGATTTAATTTTTATGGTAGTGGATAGGTTTTCTAAAATGAAATATTTTGTACCATGAAATAAAACTGATGATACTTTCAATGTTGCTAACTTGCTATTTAAAGAGGTTATTCGTTTGCATGGGGTTCCCAAGACCATAGTTAGTGATAGAGATATCAAGTTTTTGAGTCACTTTTGGCGTGTCTTATGGGGAAAAGCTAAAGTGGTTAATAGGACTTTAGGAACTTTGTTGCATGCTATCTTAAAGAAAAATTTAAAAACATGGGAAGATTGTTTGCCATTTGTGGAATTTTCTTATAATCGTACAATGCATTCTTCTGCACTAGTTTTTCTCCATTCGAAGTTGTCTATGGTTTTAATCCACTAACAGCTTTAGATTTGATTCCTTTGCCTGTGAAGGAGCTAACTAGTTCTCATGAACAAAAAAGAGCTGAATTGATCAAAACCATTCATGAGAAAGAAAGGCAACAAATGCTCAAAACGGACAAACATAATGCCACAAGGGCTAAAAAGGGTCAAAAGCTTGTAGTCTATCAGCTAGGAAATTGTGTTCGGGTATATTTTCAAAAGAAAAGATTCCCAAACAAAAGGAAATCTAAGTTGGATCCTTGTGGGCATAGACCTTTCCAAGTACTTGAGAGGATCAATGATAATGCATATAAAATCGATCTACCTGGTGACTATAATATAAGTGCTACATCAATATTATTGATCTTTCTCCCTTTAATTTTGATGTAGGAAGCAATTCGAGGATGAATCATGTAAAGAAGGCAGATGATGCACACGTGAGCCATGGATCTAGTGATGGGATTGTGGACAAAGCTCAAGAAGATCAAGGAGTTGATCCAATCCAAGTTCCAGCTGGGTCAATCCCAAGATCAAGGGATAAGAAGTTACATCAAACTATGTTGGGCTTTGTCAAGGAAATTTTGGACCAATAAGCTTTCTTATTTGCAAATGGTCGCCAAGAGTTCATTCAAGTTCAAGTAATGAGGCTAGTCCATATTTTCGAAGTTCAAGAAGTCTCAAGCCCAAGAATTGTAGAGCTTCAAGAAGCCCTAAAATTGGCCAACACTATACTCGGCCATACTAGTCCTATTTTACCTAGAATTTAGCTTCAAAACTTGATTTTAGGAGTTATTATTTTGTGTTTTCTCAACTTAGACAAGTGTTAGTCCACATTAGTTTTTTAGCCAAGTTTTAGTTCCTTTTGTGCCAATCCAAGTCTTGTTTGGATTTGTCTAGTTAATCTCCTACTTTTTAGGAGTTTGAGGCTGATTTTTCAAGTTTAAATAGGCTATATGGCCGAATGCTAACATTCAATCTTATTCAATAAATTCTTTTGAGGAAATTCACCCAATTTGTCTTCTAACGACTTATGGTATTTACAACATTGATTCTTGTGATTACCAACTAGAATACTATTGGTTCTAGTCTCGTTGTAGACAACTGATCGATATCTCATACAATTAAGAACAGATATCTTTAAATTCTTGATTTCTTAATCCAAGAGTTTAAATCTGTCAAGTCAGAATTTGGTTCTTTTTTGTGTTAATTTCCTGAGTTCCTATGTTTCCACCTTGGCCGAACACTTCCTAGGGTTTCCCAAGATATTATTTTCATGATTCTTGTAGTTGTTGTGTATTCAGGGAGATCTTAGTTTTGAATTCAAATTCGAGGCTCGTCAGTTCAGCTGCGGGATTCATATCAATTAAGGTACTCAGCTAATGTGCCATACAAAAGCTATGTTAGGAAAACTTTGAAGGCATGTATAGGATGGCATACTAGACACATAAGAATGCCATAACATCAACTTTTAGGGGCCTTTGTGGCAGTGCCATTTCATAGGATGTCAGAGGCAGTTGGAAATGCCTTTATATCAACTTCTAAAGGCATTATACTTTGCCATGATTTCTTGTTTTCGAAGCATATACTAAACCTGGCCATCAAAACCATATATAGTTGCATGTAAATGCCTTTATAATTGCTTATGGAGGCACTCATGAGTGCCTCTGAATTTGCTATTTATGGCATTGGAAATCAGGTTACTGTGCTCCAATTGATATGTTCCAACCCAGGCATAAGATGTCCCATAGTGAGTCATTTCTACGGGACATGTCAATAGAAAAGAAAACTCAACCTATCAGCTATTTGTTCCGGTTAGTTGTGTGTCATATATATACTGACAGGGGCAGTACCTGTGGTATTAATTGGGCATTAGGGGTGTAAATGAGAATATAAGTATCAATTTTAATAGATTTCCCCACCAATGGCCTTAAAGAGGCCATAAAAGGCATGGCTTGCACGGCAGCATATTTACTTTTTCTAACACTTGCAATTAGCCTCAACGGATGTTCTATTTTTATTTCTTTTACCGATTTTCCATTTTCTATTTTTTGTAGGTGGGAGAAATGGTTTTCCATCACAATTTAATCTTGGAATCATATCGAATATTTTCATTTTCTAATAAACCAAAACCTATTTTTCTCCGTTGAACAATAATTAACAAAATTCTACAATAGCTAATTGATTACAACTAAGAAATTTCATAAATATAGATAGTTGTCTAAATAGCCAAAAAAATCTTTGTAATAATAAAAAGATAATAATCCACTTAACATTGAACAAAGATACATTTCAAGAAGCAAAAGTAGTTAGTTGTATTTCTTAAGCTTTAGTAGTCTTAAACAAACTTAACGTTCCAAAATACTAACAATACCAACTAATTGAACAAAAGACTTAAAGTAGTTGCGATGCATCAAAACCAAGAAACCACAAAGATCCACGGATCAATATTGTCCTGTTTCCCAATCTTGTCGTGTCAATGCTCATGAATCCTATCTGTGGATACAATAAATACATTATATAATAAAATTAGTTGATGGATATGATATACACGAAATTAGACCATATGTGTATTAATATGATTCTACTATTGTAAGTAAACAAACATAACAATTTAGTTGGCTAGGTGATTGGTGCAACAAGTGAATCTTAAATTGTTTGAAAAATCCCATAAGGCGTAATTAATTGCTCCTCACGTTTCACTATGATTTGTACTAGCACCTCACACCAATGAAAATCTAATAGTTGGTCCCCAACAACTTTGGATGAATCAATTCCTTGAAGACATCCAATCGCCACAAATTTTGTGGCTTCACACAAGCTACGAAGTGAAAACCAAGCACCTTCCAGGAATGAAAAACCAAAGTTATAATCAAAACTAGCACAAGTTTTTAATAAAAATAAATAAATTTGACAGAGTCTCCCCTATATTTTGTTAATTTCCTAAATTTTTATTCTAAAAAACAATAAACTTGAATAAACAACTATTGACTTCCAAGCTTTCTATGACAATCCAAACAAATGAAATATGTAATTGTTCTAGTATAAGGCTTTAAATGTACCATAATATGACCTCTAGCAAATATTTAACAAGTTAAAGTGGAATCAAGAATTGTTAGGAACTTCTAAGAAATGGGGGAGTGGGGAAAAAAGCTCAAATCTCATGCATTGTTCTGAAAAAATTATAAGAAATTCTATTCCAATATTGTCTAACACAAAATAAGAATCAACAAGTACATGGAGAAAGAAAAACTTATCTCAAATACTCTAGGACTAAAACTAGATGTTGAGTTTTGGTTTCGTGATCTTGAATGAATTCTTTATTTGCTTGATGAGATATGACTTTTTTGTTGTAGCACATAAAGCTTTCAACTCTACGACTTCCTACATAAATTTGTAAACTAGGAGGGACATTAATTTTTTCCTGACAAATACTTTAAATCAATAGAAACCAAAATTAATATTTGAACAAGTAACGAAGCATTAGACAAGTATGAGATAACACAATATATTTACAAATTCATTATCTTCACTACTTTTAACATCTCTGTCTTACAGAAGTACCCATTTTATGCCAATCTTCCATATTAATTGGACAGTATATGCCATTTCTTGATATCTACACAAGAATTCAGTTAAGACATATTTATTTTTTCCCATTGGTTTAATATTAACCAGAGGTTTGAAGGTGCAAAATTGAATAAATCTTGATGTGGATTGATGAGAAAAATGAGTGGTTTGAAGGTTGAAAATTTTGGGGTTGAGAGGAACTTATAAAGATAGGCGAAATAGAAAAAAGTGTTTGGGTTTGAATAGAAAAAGGGAACCATTCAGTCCCTTTTATTGGCTAGCGCACATGTGCAATTTAAACTCGCGCATGTGCGGGAGTTTGGCACAGAAATTAATTTGGGTGTGTAACTTGCGCACATGCGCAAGCTGAAGCTCACGCATGTGCACAAGTTGAGAAGGAATCTTTCTGTTTCTGGAAATTGCGCACTTGCGCACCAATAGGTGGGCATGTGCGTAACTTAAGACCCCTTAAGCTTGCAAAAATGATTCCCAACTACTCAAACGAAACATAAAACTTTGAAAACACATGTTAGTCCATTTAATATGCATCTTGGGACAATATACACGCAAGTAACAATTATATGAAATAAAATCCAGACATGCACAAAGAAAATCAAAATTATAAAAAGACATGGGTTGCCTCCCATGCAGTGCCCCTGCATATAGTCTTAAACTCAAATTTGGCACGTAGGATCAAGCATTGGCGAGGTGAACATTTTTCTGTTCCTCATGGATAATTTTTCCATAGTAGCGCTTCACCTGGTGGCCATTCACTTTGAAGTTTCCTTGACTCCCTTTAAGTTCCGCCGAGCCATATTGGAATACTCGCACTACCTCAAATGGTCCTAACCATCTTGACTTCAATTTTTCAGGGAACAATTTTAGTCTTGATTTGTACAATAAAACCATGTCTCCGATTTTGAATTCTTTCCCAGAAATATGCTTGTCATGCCAATCCTTCATTTTCTCCTTATGCTAAAGTTTTGCATTCTCATAGGCCTCTCTACAGAATTCATCCAATTTGTTCAAGTCTAGAAGCCTATTCTCCCCAGCTTCCTTCAGATCATTATTTAGACTTTTAATTGCCCAATATGCCTTGTGCTCAATTTCCACCGAAAGGACAAGCCTTACCATAAACCATTCGATAAGGAGACATTTCTATTGGAATCTTGAAGGTTGTCTTGTATGCTCATAGTGGGTCATCAAGCTTTTTTTACCAGTCCTTCCTCAAAGAGTTCACGGTTTTCTCAAGAATGCGCTTCAACTCCCGATTGGACACTTCCACCAACCCAGAAGTTTACGGGTGATATGCTATGGCTATCTTGTGGGTTACACCATATTTGGACAAGACGGATTAAAATAAAGAATTTTTAAAGTGTGATTTTTTGTCACTTATGATTGCTTATAGAACACCAAACCATGAGAAAATTTTCTTTCTCGCAAAATTCACTACCACTTGAGCACTATTGGTTGGTGCCTAGCCAAGCTGCTTCCACCCACTTGGACAGGTAATCCACCACTACAAGAATGAATAATTGTTATGCGACGGTGGAAAAGGGCCCATGAAATCAATGGCCCACACATTGAAAACTTTGCAAACTAAGATATTGTTCAATGGCAATTCATCTCTTCTAAATAGGTTACCAACATGTTGACATTCATCACATTGTAGCACAAAGTCTCTTGCATCTCGGAATAATACAGGCCAATAATGCCCACTCTTAAGTATTTTCGCCACCGTCCTTTGAGAACCATGGTGCATTCCTACTGGTGAAGAGTGACAGTGATATAAGACACTTTGATTTTGCTTTTTGGAATGCATCTTCGGATCACTTGATCTTTGCATCGATGATATAGATAAGGACCATCCCAGATGTAGTATTTAATCTATGAAAGGAACTTTTTCCGCTGATTAGAGTACATAGTGGATGCGATTACCTTGGCCATGAGGAAATTAACAATATCCACATACCAAGGTGCATTACTGTCTACTCGCATCAAGTGCTCTTCCAAAAAGGTCTATTTGATCGGCAACTCCTCACTTAATTTTGCCTTTGACTGTTCTAATCTTGATAGGTGATCGGCTACCACGTTCTCGACTCCTTTCTTGTTTACCACCTCCCAATCAAATTCCTACAATAGTAAGATCTACCTGATTAGTCTAGGTTTTGCATCATTTTTTGTCAATAAGTTTTAAGAGCCGTATGATCTGTGTGAACAAGCACCTTATTACCTATAAGATATGACCTAAACTTATCAAATTCAAATACTACTGCTAGCAATTCATTCTCTGTAGTAGAAAAATTCATTGGTGCTTCATTAAGAATGCGGCTAGCATAAAAAATCACATGCAAAACTCTATCTTTCTTTCGACACAAAGCCGCCCCCATGGCATAGTCGCTCACATCACACATTAATTCATTTTAATGATTCCAATTTGGAGGGACTATGATTGGTGCGGTAATTAGAGCTTTTTTCAACTTCTCAAAAGCAGCACAAACATTCATTATTAAAATTAAAAGGCACATCTTTTTGCAATAAAGTATATAAAGGGAGAGAAACCAAAGAAAAACTTTTTATGGAACGTCGATAAAAACCGGCATGACCTAGAAAACTCCTCACTCCTTTCATATTAGTAGGAGAAGGCAATTTTTCAATGATTTCTACATTAGACTTATCAACTTCAATGACCTTAGCAGAAATTTGATGGCCTAACACAATTCCTTCTTTAACCATAAATTGACACTTTTCTCAGTTTAGTGCCAAGTTGGTAGATTCACATCTTTCTAAAGGAGAAGCAAGATTATCTAAACAAGAATCAAAATAATCACCAAAAACACTTAAATCATCCATGAAAACCTCACTAAACTTCTCAATCATGTCATGGAAAATAGCAAACACGCATCGCTGGAAAGTGCTAGGAGCATTGCACAATCCAAAAGGCATACGCCGATAAGCAAATGTTCCATGTGGACAAGTGAAAGTGGTTTTCTCTTTTGGTGATCTTTAGGAGCAATGGAAATTTGAAAATACCCTGAATAACATCAAGAATGCAATAATATGCATGTCAAGATAAACGCTCAAGCATCTGATCAACAAACGGCAAAGGAAAATGATCTTTCCTAGTGGCTCATTAAGTTCCTATAGTCAATGCACATTCGCCACCCCATCACTAATATAAAGGGAATTAATTCATTTTTTTCATTTAAAACTACTGTGATCCCCCCTTTCTTTGGAACTACTTGAGTTGGACTTACCCATTCACTATCACTTATGGGATAAATGATCCCGACATCGAGCAATTTCATAACCTCCTTTTTAACTACCTCTTTTAAGGTTGGATTTAACCTTCTTTGAGGTTGTCTGCTTGGCTTGTAGGTATCATTAAGGAGTATCATGTACATGCATATCGAAGGGCTTATTCCTTTTATGTTCTCAATGCTTCATGCTATTGCCCCACCATGCTTTTTAAGAACAAAAATTAATTTACCTAATTCAATGTTTTGGCTGAAAGTGAAGCACTCACAATGACAGGATATGTATCATGTCCTCCAAAAAAAACATACATAAGATGAGAAGGTAGTAGTTTGAGTTCAACTTTGGTGGGGTTCATTGGATGGAGTCCTCCATTTTACTTTTACCATCCAATTTGCTTTCTTCCTCTTCTTCTTCCAAGTCCTCCTTTTGAGTGTTCTCTTGTTCACTAGAGTCCATCACATCTTCATGGAAGATTTCCATGTCTTTGGTATCTTTTTTGACAGATTTCCAATAAAAATCCATGACTAAATCATCAATAATGTCAACACTCATTACATCATCATATTCAGACGAAAATTTAAAAGAATGAAAAAAATTAAATAACACAATATCATCATTGACTCTGAATTGTAAATTTTCAGCTTGAACATCTATGATGACTTGTCCAGTGTCCAAGAAAGGTCTTCCAAGAATTAAAGGGGTCACCACATCTTCCTCCATATCGAGAACTATGAAGTCAGTGGGTAGGAATACTTACCTGTCCACTTTGACAATGGGGTCTTCGACCACTCCTACTGGTTGCTGTACACTTTGATTTGTCAATTGAAGAGTGGCGTTTGTTGGTTTCATCCTACTCTATTCAACTTCTTATAAGTAGAATGAGGCATAAGGTTGATAGAGGCGCCCAAATCACAAAGGGCTCTATGAAATGTCACTCCTCCTATCTCACATGGAATCGAAAATTCGAAGGTGGTTCTTGATTAGCACTGCTCTTGGATGGCTCTCCCTTTTCCTTTGCCTCGTTCTTTTCCACAGTTCTTGCATCGTCCTCATTAACTTTCCTCGACTCCACAGTTCTCTCCTCATGTAACATCTTGCACTTGTTCTCTCCCATGAGTATTATCCCTTGGGTTAGGAATAGTGTCGCTTGGCAATACCCTCATAGGTCTTTCATTGTTTTTCTGTGCAAATTGTCCTATTTGCATTTCCAAGTTCCTCGTGCTAGCTCGTAGATTCTCATGTTCGCTCCGCAAGATCGTTCTCAAAATCCCTTCTCAAATTTTCCTCATTGGATTGGCCATGATTTACATGTGGAGGATAATTAGGATTTTGATGTAGGGGTCTCGGTGGTGGAAGTTAGTATGAGTTATTTGGCTGAGACGAAAAGTTCTAGAAATTTCTTTGATAAGGTGGCTGATATGGTCGGGAAGATAAAGCTTGATTGGAAAAGTTAGATTGTGGCTGTGATGGTTGAAAGGATGGATTTTGAACAATATTTTGATTTTTCCAATTAAAAAATTGAATGGTTCTGCCAAGATGGTTAATGTTTTATCATATGAACCAGACAGATTCCTTGATCTTGAATTCTGATTGGCAATGAATTGGACTTGCTCACCTTGTAGCATAGATGTTTCACAAAGGCCATTTTGATGGTTTCCTTCACAAAATCACATGTTAAGATTCCTTGAGACGGTAAATTTGTGGAGTGCACCAGACTTCGTCCAAAATTCTTTAGGGCCTTTGTCAAATTAGTCATCATCAGTATTTAACATCATGCTTTGTTGGTCTAAAAATGCATCATTAAGATTAATTATACCCCTCGTTAAGCACTGACATGATGGACTTGATGTGGTTGTCCTACCGAAGGAGTGATGGTGCCATGATAGTAATGCGTTGATGTCATTCTCTCCAACAACTCTTATGCTTCATCCAAAGTTTTGAGATGGAAGGCGCCTCCAGCACTTGCATCAACAATCAATCTCATCTCTGAAAATAATCCATTATAAAATGTCTGTACTTGTAGCCATAATGGAATGGCATGATGCAGACACTTTCTGAGTAGTTCTTTGAAACACTCCCATGGTTCACTTAGACTTTCCCTAGTGATTTGTCGAATGATATATTGTCGTTGCGAAACTTTGCAGTTCTTGACGGTGGAAAGTACTTGACCAAGTTGATTCCACGTCATGAAAGTACCTTGCTAAAATGATTGCAACCAAGCCTTTGCCTTATCCCGCAAAGAAAACAGAAAAACTCTCATTTGAATACATTGAATCGAGTTGTACCCCATTCTATTAAAATGTGTCAATGACTTCTTCATAGTTCATTAGATGAGCATAGGGATCCTCGTTTAGCCCACCTTCCCCGAATGCGAGTTCCCCTCTCCCGGAAATCATTTTTCCAATCGGCATAAAAAAAGAACAATTCTGAAAAGGAGCACAGTTTCAGAAATTTTTCATCGAAATATTAGATAGTCCACGGTGAAAGTACAATTTAAGACCTTCAATAAAGCTAGAGCTTCCACCTCCAAATGAAAGAGCAAAGTGAAATGGACAGGAGGACTATCACTGAAATGTAATTCTAGAGGCTGTTGCTTCAACTGACTTCTGAACTCCTGAAGCAATTTATGAGGCTCGCAAGTTGGGAGTTTTTTATACAGTAACCGTATCCGAGTCCAAGAGACAGTGCACTAATTTTCAACTCCACCACAGGCTTTTTCTTTTTTAAAAGTCTAAATTGTTCACGTTAATCGTCAATCAGCAAATGAAGAGCTATGTTGAAGATGTCTACAATATCACCGAGTAATATGTCATCGTCTGAAGTTGTGCGTGATCTGTTGGGAACAGGGGACGGTTGCATGATAGATGCAACCAACGTAGGATTAATTTGCTTCTCTTGAGACAAAATCCCAGAGCTTTTATATATTCATTGACAACTTTAAAAAGAAAGTTGCATCTATCTTATCTGCAAAATAACCTGCCTGTCATTTAGTCTTCGGGTCTCCTTCAACCCTTGTAACATATAGTAAATGTGTAAGTTTGTGCCAGAATCCATACACCAATTATCAAATGAACCATTCATTGCATTAGTTTCAATTATAAAAAAAGTAGATATAGTTTTAGAAGGTTTATCATTTTTCTAAAGGAGCCAAATAAATACAATAATTCCTCTTCCAATAACTAGGCTTATTGCAGTGGAAATAATTACCTCTGACCTTTTTGTTTTCTCTAAATTATTTTTCCTCCTTGAATCATCTTGGTGAACTTGTTATTCTTCTTAAAATTCTAAATTACTTTAGACTTGAATTCAGAAGATTTTTCCTTTTTTGTCAATATGACGGATGGGTTATCTTTTTTATAATGTCCTCAGCTACTTGCAATATATTGGACAATTCTGGTAGACTTCAATTTTCGTCATGTTAAAATTTAACACAAAATAATTGAAAGAATCACGTAAGGATGACAAGATGCATCAATTTTTGTAGTGAAATTTATTTCAGTCCCAAACTCTCTCTTATATGGCATAACTAGATCAGGAGAATTAGTACACTAATGGTTCATACAATTAGTTTTCAAATCTTCATTATTTACTAACTATTCAAAATTTTTTATTATTTATCTCCCTTTTAATAGTTTTTATCTCTTCATTTGAAATATTTACTTGTAATCATATGATAACTTAAATTTACAAATATTATAATTTATAGTGATAAAATGATAATTCTATAAATGGTTAAATAATAAAAATTCAATTGATTTATTTTTTTCAACCCATCTCTATGATAAAATTTCTCATCAACCATTAAAGATAATATATTTTTAGAAATGATTAAGATAAAAAATTATTGAATTTTCGGTGTACCGAGTTACCAAGATTGAATCATTCTCATACACTTAAACCGTTACCTAGATGATTCATGGTCTTTCAAAAAACTAGAGATTTGGGTTTGGGAGCCTATTGAGGAAAGGAAAGACTAGACTACTCTACAGGTAACTTAGGCATCTTTTCACCATCGGGAAACCGGTTGCGAGTTTAAATTAGTTTTAATTTTAAG